>NMXL01000001.1:1964861-3208872 GCA_002851715.1 Verticillium klebahnii | reverse complement strand
CGGGTTGCACTCGGAAGGGGGGCGTGTTACGTGATCGGCGCGCTGCCCAGAGAGCGCCTCTCGCCGGTGTCCATGTTGAGGGGGCCCAAGATGCCGAACGCCCAGACATGCTGTCCCAGCGCCACGGGGGGCTCGGGAGGGATGGGCATTGCCAGAGATGCAGTGCAGACGAGCCGGTTGCGGACGGCGGGGGACACGTTTGCTTGTTGGCAGGCGAGGCGTGCATGCCAGCGTGCGGTTTAATCTGTGTTTTTTCCTTCTTGTGGTTCTAGCGAGGGGGCATTCCATTCCAGAGGTGGGTTGGAACAATGGATTTTCTCGAGCTGATGGTCTGAGACAGGGGGGGGGGGAGAGGGGCGGTCTGGGGTTGTGCGTTCCTGAGGGTGGTGCTCCGGTGCGCCTCCCTCGTCCGTGAGCAGAGAGATGTGGAGAGAGAGAGCTCCTTCGTTGAATGCCTCTCGTTGGGTGCCTCACTCTGTGGGCAGCGAGATGTGGAGAGACAGAGAGAGGAAGAGGCGGTGATCGACGTGGCAGATGAGTGCCGAAGGTAGCGGTGGCAGAGACGAACAGAAAAAGGCTCGCGCCAAGGGCCCGTCGTGATGGTTTGGGAAGGATGGTCAGGGGGGAGGACCCGAAGGGGAGGGTTCGGGGCGATCGGGAGGCGAGCCAAGACGGGGGGTCCTGGAGAGGGCTGCCTCCCCCCCAGCGCGACGTTCCTCCGGTCAAGATCAGGAGGAGGTGAGGGGGAGAAGCGAATTCGGATGGCAGAAGCATTGGCGCTGGGCTGCTTCTGAAACGGGCGGACGGTCGACTGGCGTGGCCTGGTGTTTGGCTCTCCCTGGACACCCTCTGGCGCGCGTGCTCCGTCTAGGCGGAAGGGGGGCTGGCGGTTGGCTGGCGGGGCGTCGGGGCCTGGATCAGGGGTCAGGCCGCCTGCGCCAGGCTGGCCACGGGCTCGGGGCAGAAGGCCTGGGGGGTTCTGCCCCTGGGCTCAGGACCCTTAGTGGTGGTAGTGGCCAGAGGCACTCGGTAGTGGGCGACGCGACGCGGGCCCCTGCAGATCACCCCGCAGATCGTGCGTCACTGGCCGGGTGCCGGCGCCGGGTGCCACTGCCAGTGGTGGGTACCGCAGACACAGCACCGAGGGCAGGCACTCTGCCTGATAAAGAAAGAGCCCCCATTCCTCCGTCCGGTTTGGAAGGGGCGTCTATTGTCTGCCAGGAATTCTCGACGACTTCCAGACCAGACACCGAGAGCTGGGCTTTTTTCTTTCGGGTGGCTTGCGAACCCGCCTCTCCTTTTTTCATTGATATCGACCGCGTCTCTCTTTGCCCTTCACGATCCCCCCTGGCGGAGGATTCAGATTCAGATTCAGATTCGATTCTCACTCACACGGACACTATCCCCTTCACTCGAGCCATCTCTCGATCACTCGACCGCTTTTCTCTCGATCACTCAAACCATTGCCTTGATCAACCCTTGATCAACCCTTGACCGCTCGACGTGGTTCGGTCTCACCAGACGCTTCTCCTTGATTACGACGCAACTTGGCTGGAGATCCAAGCCAGATACCCCAGACACCACCACCACCACACCACACCACCACACAACCGCCATCATGGCCGACTTCCTCGACGATCTCCTCACCGGCATCATCGCCCCTCCCCAGTCCAGCCTCCTCCCTGTCCCCGGCGCCGACGAGACACCATCACCCTTCTCGACGCTGCTGCCCCAGCCGACGTCCATCGACAGCGACCCCGCGCTGCCAACAGTCACACCCTCCGTCGACTCGGAAATCCCGTCCGCCACACCATCACAACCCTCTCTAGATGACGACAACGACGGCGAAGAGAGCACCATCCCTACGCTCCCCATCCTCACCGCCTCTTCCGAGCTCGCCCTTCCGTCCTCCCTCACCACGCCAACACCGACCGGCCTGCCGTCCACCCTGCCCACGGCCATCACCCGCCCGCCCACCACTCTCCTCTCCTCCATCCGCACGGCGCCCACATCCGCCGCGGCCCCCTTGCCCTCCGACGAGGAGCTCATCGTCGCGCCGCCGCAGCCCACGACCCTCGTCCCGTCCACCACGACCGTCGCCCTCGCCGCGCCGCCCACCACCTCGGCCCTGGGGCCGGCCCCCACGGCGGAAGAGGCCAACGCGGACGGCGGCGGCGGAGGCGGCGCCCTGATGCCCGCGCTGCCCATCTCGCTGGGCCTCGTGGCCGGCGTACTCGTCATCGGCGCGGCCGTCGGGTGGGCGTACCGCAAGGGGCGCGGGCCGTTCGCGGGCCGGGCGCGGCGGCGCGCCATGATGGAGAAGGAGGACATGGAGGACGGCGAGATCGACAGGCGCGAGAGGCGCAAGTGGGAGCCGCGCGTCAGCAGGATGGGCGGCCACGCCGTCAACTTTTGACGGCCTGCCGGAGGTGTGGATGAGGCGAGAGCCGGTGATTATAGTAGAATGAATACCCCCTGTTGTTATGTCGAGTCTGGTTGACGCGCTCGTCTGCGTGATTTGATGATGTTCATTCACAGCTGTGGTCCGATGATGCCTCGGCTGGTATGACCGGCAAGATCTCATTACTAACTAGGTCTACAGGCAGGCTTAGGAGTCTGGGCTGGCTGCCGTGTCCTGATGCATCAAACCTGCAGCCAAGTTGCTGTAAGTCGCGGTCGTTGCTCGAGGCCAGAATCAAGCGATTCTGTGAACAACCAACCTTTCATTATGGCTATCGGTCATGACAATCGATCATGACAATCGAAGCACGACAATCGAAGCATGTCAGTAGACTGCACACAATAACCAGCTGCCTGCTCGAAGTTCCACCACTGGTCGAGTCTTTGGCCGGCTGGCGTCCATACAGAATCGTCAGCGGTTTATTTCACACAAAGCCATTCATCCTACGGCAACTAATCCTTGTCCGCCAGGCTTGCCTACAGTCCCGATGAATGGTTCACGTCGGCGCTAGTACCGTGAAACAGCCTGCCCAGCAGTGACATGTGGGCAATTTATCTGATCAAGGCCAATGACCGATGACATTGCCCGTTGACGGCGCTGAGAACCAGCTTGAAGGCCAATTCGGACGAAACCGCTTCTCAAAAGAGATAGACTCCCATAACTGTTGGTTTACATCACACGAGCTCAACCCTCTGCATAGTATCGTGCGATCTGGCTGAAGAGCTCAAGGTCGGCCTCTTCCACATGCATCAGCCCCGTGACAGCTCGGCCAAGGTCAGCTTGAGACCATCATCCAAACGATCAGGCAACATCGCCTGACAGCGCCGCGGCATTGACGGGCGCCGCGCGCATGGACGCAGCCGGTGAGGCCTCCCTGCCCGGTTTCGAGTCAGGCCTGAGGCGTCTCGTCGCATGTAGAGGTCGGAGCACGGCCGGCCCCGGCTCAAGGCTGACTCTGTGTTCAGACGAAAGGGGTGTCATCCTGACGTGTGACGGACGATATTCAGGTAAGCCTTCTTTTCATAGGTGTGTTATCCCGACCGAGCTCTCGTGTACAGACGAGTGCCAAGCTGTGCTCACATGTGTGCCTCGCAGGCCTCGCCATCCCATTCCATCGTGACTTATACCACACGATATCTCAACAGATAGGTAGGTGTGCATGACGCACCTAGAGAAGCAATAACCGTCATCCATGCGAGGCTCGAAATAGCACTTTGTTTCTCACAATGTTTGCCAATGTTTCCCCCTCGCGTGTCTGACCTCCCCTGTCCACCTAACCTCCGACTCTCGCCCGTCATGCCGTCCCCTCACCCCGGCAGCGTCCCCCCTCCCTCGTCTGGCACGCTCAGTCAGCGGCCCAGGCGTTCCCCAGCGGAGACGGCAGCACCCGCGCCCCGTTCTCCGCCACGCCGTCGTCGACCCCGCGCCGCGGCCGCGCCGTCGGCGACAGGTCGCCGTAGCTGACCGGCACGTCCGAGTCGGCCCCCTCGTCCTGCGCCTCGAGCGGCGGTCCGAGCAGCGGCCTCACGACGCCGCCGTCGTCGTCTGCCCGCCGCGAGAACCCCCGCGCCCACCACGAGGAGCCCGCCGCCGCCTCGCCGACGACCGCCAGGGAGACGATCTGCAGCAGGGCCGTCGCGAGGACGACGCCCAGCGCCAGGCCGGCGTCGCGGCGGAGGGCGGCGCGCCACGGTCCCGCGCAGGGCGTCGCGCGGTCGAAGCGCGCGGCGCACCGGAGCGCGTCGTCTCCGCTCCCGGGGAACGGCCAAGCCCGGTCGCGCACCGAGCGGAAGCCGCAGCAGTCGAGGGTGTCTTGGATGGCGCGCACGGCCGAGGCGTCCCTCGCGCGGAAGAGCCGCTGCCAGGTGGCGCCTAGGGCGCAGTCGGGCAGGGGGTCGACGAGCAGGACGTGCTGGAGGAGCAGGGTGGCGAGCGCCGTGGTGAGGATGGCCTGGAGGGACTGCAGTGCCGCGGGCAGGGCGCGCTGGACGGGAGACGGGGTCGCGCGGGCGGCGTGGAGCAGGCGGGGGTGGAGGAGGGCGTTGACTGCCGCGAGAGGGGGGAGGAGGATGGTGATGAGAGTGGTGCCGGCTATGGGGAGGGAGAGGGTCGCCGTGTTGATGTGTACGGCGCTGGCGGCGTCAAGATGATGATCAAGTATACGGGCAAGGGGGGCGCTCACATGGCGGCGGCGAGGAGGAGGAGCGTTGTCTGGAGCGAGCAGAGTCAGGGGCAGGTTCGTCAAGATCTTCGGGAGCTGTGTAACGACGGCTTCTTACCAGGATCAAGGCAAAGCCGGGAGTCAGCATGGCAGAGGCGTTCGTGATCTGGTTCAGGATGCTTGATAGGAGTGCGACGAGAACATCGATATGTGGATGTCAGGCTCAGAGGAGAGGAGAGGAGAGATTTAAAGGCAGCAGAGAAGAGTTGAAGACAGGAGAGAAGAGAGAGGAAGCTCCAACTCCCAACTCATAACTACGAGCTCTGTTTGGCCATCAGCTGCATCATGCGGCATCGACAGCAGGACGCTCACCGAAGCTCACTCGCCTCGCCTCTGGGACATTGATAGGCTCGGCCGCTGCAGGAGGCCGATCGACCCCGCACGGCGCCCTCTTTGGCTGACTGTTGCACGACGAAGAGAAAGTAAGATTTGGGAGTGGCGAAAGAGAAGACGAGAGGCTGGCGAGCCTGCGAGGGGCGTCGTCAAAGGCTTGGAGTCTTCGCGAGGCTTGGCGCCGCGGATGAGCCCCTGGGGTCTGCAGTCATAAGTCTTAGATCTTGTCTCTAATCCGAGTCCGAGACTGAGTCTGGTGCCAACACATGCATCCGATAGCAAAGGGCATAACGGAAGGACTCCCTGGCATTCATGAGCCAACATAGGTTCCCAGTTACTCGAGATCACATGCTGGTCACAGGTGCCACTTCAGCGTCTCTTTGAGTCTCTTTGCGTTGCGTCTTTCTTGTCGAGTCCGTTCTCTAAACATGGTACACCTCAAATGACCCTGGTCTCTTACATCACGTCCCCAACAAGCCGGTCGTTCGACAATACCCACCACGTGTCTTGCAAGCTCATCCCGAGTTTCCAATGACAGATCCGTTTCTGCTATTCTTTGTGTCGGTGAACCCTCGACACGGCCCCACACTGCCCGACGGGTTCCCCGGCTGAAAGACCGTCATCATAATGAGGCATTTTCTTCCACTCTTCAACAACAGCCGGTTCGGTGGTGTAGTTGGTTATCACGTCAGTCTAACACTTGGATTTCTCATGAGAATGAGTCGCCCTCGGTTCACTGAAGGTCGGGAGTTCGAGCCTCCCCTGAATCACTTTTGCCATTCTCATCGTACTGCAGTCATGCAGTCATGGCTCACACTTGAATCTGGCGCTTCCCACTTCCTCTTTTGTCCTGCAGTCCCTTGGACTTTGGAATGATCGCCTGCCTACTGGGGAAAGCAATGGCGCCGTGCGGGGGCCGTAGGAATGGGAGCCGTTCGTGTACTCCAGCATCCCCAGTGGGTTGTCACCTTCACGTCCCGCCGTCACGCTGTCACTGCACCCTCCATCCACGGTGATATATCATCTGACGAACCTTTGTCATGGATCCGCTCCTCGCATCAAGCAACCGGACGCTGCAGATGCTGCGCGCCGCGGTTGATGGCAAGTACGGCGTGCTCGCTGCCATCTGGTAAGAATCATCGGCCCCGTCTCCCGCAGCGACCGGCCGGCCCCCTGACGGCCTCGCAGCTACAACATCGAGCACCTCACGGCCCTCGTCCGTGCCGCCGAGGCCAGGCGATCGCCCCTGATCCTACTGCTGTTCCCGTCGACCGTCCGTCAGCTCCCGACGCTGGCGTGGGCCGCCGCCGCCGCCGTCAAGTCGGCCACCGTCCCGTTGTCGCTCCATCTCGACCACGCCCAGGACGAGGCGCAGATCCGCCAGGTCGTGGAAGAGCTGCCGTTCGACTCCATCATGGTCGACATGAGCCACCACGACCACGCCGAGAACCTGGCGAGGACCCGGGCCCTGACCCGGGTCTGCCACGCACGCGGCATCGCCGTCGAGGCCGAGAGCGGCCGCATCAACGGCGGCGAGGACGGCATCGCACACACGGGCGACCTGGAAGGTACGTCTCTGTGAAAGTCAAGGGAAAGAAGAAGCATAAAAACCTGAGAAAGCAGCAGAAAAGAAAGAGCAGGCCGCCGAACAACGCTAACCCGCACAGCGCTCTTCACGACCCCCGAGGAGGTGGAGGACTTCATCGCCGCGGGCGTCGACCTGCTGGCGCCCAGCGTCGGCAACATCCACGGCGACTACGACGCCCGCGGCCCGCAGCTCGACTATGACCGGCTGGCGCGCATCGACGCGCAGACGGCCGGCCGCGTGCTGATGGCGCTCCACGGCACCAACGACTTCTCGCCCGACGTCATGAGGAGGTGCATCGGGCACGGCGCCGTCAAGCTCAACGTCAACAAGCTGTTGCTCGAGGTCTGGAACCTCCATCTCAGGGAGAACGCGCACAAGCCGCTGATGCAGCTGATGGACGAGGGCATGGCGGTGCTGCAGGCCGAGGTCGAGAGGTGGATGGACATTTGTGGAAGCAGTGGGCGAGCTGGGGCTTCTGGGGATTGAATACTCCAAGATATTTACTTTGAAGACAGTGTGCATTCGTCAGATTCCATGTCCGATCACGGGTGCTCTGTCGAGTTGGAAAAGCCTGACTGGTGTAAGATGCCTCGTCGCCAAACACCATCCGGTGGCACGCAAACACTATCACCGCCGTACCACCCACCCGAGACG
Source organism: Verticillium klebahnii (assembly GCA_002851715.1). NCBI lineage: Eukaryota > Fungi > Ascomycota > Sordariomycetes > Glomerellales > Plectosphaerellaceae > Verticillium > Verticillium klebahnii. Next base: position 3,201,615 of record NMXL01000001.1, on the reverse strand, counting down.
ATACGAGCAAGGCACACCCATCATCTGGGACCCTGTCGTGATGTGGCGTTCTAGACCCTGCATGCACCACCTCGAGCTATTGGGCCAGACCCGAGGCCCGTGGCCCCATGGCCGATGTTGCCGGCGCTACGTATCGACACTTGCATGAGCTGAAGATGAACTGGCGGGCTGACAACTGAGGGCTGGGGGGTGACCACTGAGGGGATTCATAAAGCTATTGTCGCGACTCGCGATTCAAGTAGAGCCAAGAACTCGCGATGTCGAGTTGCGGTCATATATTTTAAGTTGAGTGTCGCTCAACGACGGTCTACAATCCCATCGCCATCTCTTCACCTTTACGACAAAACACGAGATGGACCACCTCACAGACTTCAAGTACAAATCGGAGCCGTACCCCCGCGTGCCGCTCCTCTCGTCACAACCCTATGACGGCCTTGAATTTGACGGCTACCAGACGCGACGCGGCTTCCAGCTCCCCCGTCTCTACAACCGCGACTTCTCCCAGAAGCCACGCGAAGAGACGGCCGATTTCCTGCAGACATGGCTGTTCTACGGCGTCCTCCACGAGGTGCTGAGCGTCGGCGACGACCACCCGGACCTCGGCCTCTTCATCGAGATGGACGACCACGGCTTCCGCGCCTCGACCCGCCACCTCGAGCGCCTCATCTCGGCCTGGGCCGTCCAGATCGAGGCCCTCGCCAAGGCGTCGGCCGAGGCCTGCCGCGCCCAGCTCACCCGCGTCGGCATTGCCCTCAACACGCTCAACCGCATCTTCCACGGGCTGCTCGTCGCGCCCGAGGCCGATGCGCCGCTGCCGTGGGCCGTGACCCTCTCGCTCGGCGTCCTCGGCTGCACCATGGACCACGCCCTCCTGTCCGTCTTCTCCCTCGGCCGCGGCAGAGCCTGGGGCCTCGACAGCCTGGCGGCCACCAGGATGGCCGCCGCCGGCTGGTGTCCCCGGGACGTGGCCGTGGCCCGCGAGTTCCTGTCCGAGCTGCCCATGTTCTGCGCGAGCTACATGGAGCGCCGGACCGTGCCGTTCGACCACTGGGACTGCTCGGCCGACACGTGCCTGCTGAACAACATTGACGAGAAGACGTACGCCACGCAGCACCGGACGCGGGGCTGCGCGTGTCACATGGTCGGCGTCGACCAGGACGAGGTGCACCGCATCCTCGAGAAGGGGGGCATCCCGGTCGTCTACCTCACGAGCACGGGGGTCGACGCCTCCGGAGCCCGGCTGCTGGACGTCAAGGTGAAGAGCGGCGGGATCGTCATGAGCAACTACATTGCCGTCAGCCACGTGTGAGTTTGCCCTTGTTTCGCCATCATCATTCTCATCCTCATCATCCTCATCATCCTCATCACCGCCGCGGCTGGCTGGAGACCATGGCAGACTGACTGACACCCGACGTCCATCTCAGCTGGTCCGACGGGCTCGGCAACCCGCACGCCAACACGCTGCCGCTCTGCCAGCTGCAGTTCCTCTACGACCGCCTCGTCGACATGAAGTGGAACGAGACGCTCGAGGTCCTCAACACGACGGGCCAGGACTTTGAGTACAACGGCCAGACGGAGAAGAGGATCATCGAGGGCATCGGCAAGGCCTTCAAGCTCGTCGCCCCGGGCCTCAAGCGCGTCGTCGAGCCCGTCAGGGAGTACCGCCGGAAACCCCTCGCCGTCTGGCTCGACACGCTCTGCGTGCCCCTCGACCCCCGCCGCCGCAAGCTGGCCATCGCCGGCATGGCCGCCGTCTACTCGACCGCCAGCATGACCATCGTGCTCGACTCGGAGCTGCAGGCCTGCGACGCCCGCGGCTGCCCGGACGAGGAGCTGGCCGTCCGCATCGGCCTCTCGGGCTGGCAGCGCCGGGCCTGGACCTTCCAGGAGGGCGTCCTGTCGACGCAGTGGCTGCGCTTCCTGTGCCGGGACGGGCCGACCCCGCTGCCGCTGTGGACGAAGGAGAACGTCAACCAGAGCGTCGCCCTGGGGTACACGATGCCCGGCTTCTCGGACAACGTCGAGCGCTTCCAGGGCAAGGTCATCGACTGGTCCAGCAGGCGCAGCGGGCCGTCGCACTACGCCCGGCCCGACGTGCCCAAGAGCCGCCTCGAGGAGATGGAGAGGAACAGGCTGCGCTTCTCGCTGCAGGCCTTCACGCTGGAGGAGACCAAGAGCTTCTTCCTCGGCATGAAGCGCAGCTGGGAGGAGGTCCACGTCTACTCGGACCCGAGCGTCCTGGTCGCGCGCACCATCGCCGTGTGGAACACGATGCGCCTGCGCGCGACGAGCAAGGAGACGGACCGCTTCGTCTGCTTCGCCATCATGTGCGCCGTGAGCAACACCCAGCGCCGGCACCTGGCCGGCCTGTTCGAGCTCGACGCCCCGGACCGCATGAGGCGCTGGGTGCAGCTGCAGCAGGTCGTGCCCTCGGCGCTGCTCTTCATCCCGGGCGCGAGGTACGACGACCCGGGGTTCCGCTGGCTGCCGAGGGACGTCTACAGGGAGCCCATGGTGGACGACGAGTATGCCGTGCGGGAGAGCGAGGCGGCAGGCGGCGCTCTCTTGTTCTCCAAGCCGGGGTGGATCGTCGACGACGCGCCGAGACGGTGCCTGGAAAACGGCAGCTTCGTCGTCTCGGACAGCACGACGAGCCTGCGGTATACCGTCGAGCAGATCGACGCTCCCTGCAAATCCTCGTGTCACGTCATGGGCGGAGGGGAGGCGGTGGCCGTGATCCTCATGGTGCGTGTTGGTGAGCGGCCACCTGAAGAGGGCGACAACATTAAGGAGCTGGGCGCGTTACTGAGAGGCGTGACGCAGACGCCGTCTCGCATTCGCGGTGACTTTGTCTGTCGCGTCAAGGTTGGGTTGTGCATTGAGAACGAGAGTCTTGATGATGCTGTCCCTGGCAGGACGATTTATGGCAGCCAGAAGTGGATTCTCAGCTAGTCTTCGATTGTTTCTCTAGCCTGACCCCGGGTTTCTAGCTTCAGCGTGCGAGTTTTGTTAGTTGAGTCTTTTACTGGTTTCGAACAAGTCATGTTTGTGATGATTAGGCGTCAAGCTCCCGTTGATGGTCTCGCACCAAGCAGTTCTCACCGTGAGTCAATAGGCCCCATGGATACAAAAGGCTGGCGGCGGCTTCGAGCGATGAAAGTGAAAGTACCTCTGGCGCCACCGACATGCAGTGTCACGTTCCGTGTTTGCGATGATAAGGTGCTGCTGGGGTGTTCAGCTCAGCTGAGAGCGCCACCGCTGCGGAGAGGCTCCAGAGAGGCCCATGAACCCTGTTCGCTGTATTTATCACATCTGCCCCTTGGTTCTAGGCCCGGGCGGCGAGCGTCTAGCGTCCCAGTAGTTCCCGCCGGCTGAACATTCAACGATGATGTTGCAAACAGGATCAAACTTGAGACCCGATGCATACGCTGTAGGAACCGCCACGCCTTGATGCCGACTCTCTGAAGCAAGCTGTTCTGTATTTTTCTGTATTTTTCAGTACCTAGCCTGGATCCCAAGAACAGAGTCTCATTGCCAACTTCACCCAACACGTCGAACACGATCTCATCGCAGCCGGGTCCTGACCCCCAAAGCCTCGCCATGCCGCCCAGGCTGCCGCTCGTCGTCCCGCGCGACTTCTCGACGGCCTCGACCTCGACCGAGTTCCGGAACCAGTGGTCGCGGCCCAGCGATGCCTTCAGCGTGCTCCTCCTCCTCGGCGGCGAGATCGTCGGCCGCGCCCTGGCCCAGCTTGCCGGACACGGCGTAGCGCCCGTCACCTTTTCCTTCGGTACGTTCCTCCTGCTGCCTGAGACCCGTGATGGCGAATACTCACAGCGCCAGGATGGGTGGCCTACTCGCTCTCCGCCCTGACCTCCGCCGTCGGCGAGAACAAGCTCATGCCCCAGGCGCCCGACTGCCAGTGCATCGTCATGAACGGCAAGACGGGCACCAAGATGGAGAACTCGAGCTGGATCATCGGCCGGATGGTGCGCGACTTCGACTCGTGGTGCCACCCCGACACCAGGGCCAGGACCAGCCAGGTGCTGGACGAGCGCTGGCTCGAGATGCGCGCCAAGGACCAGCGGGCGCCGCGGCCCATCCGCGGCGGCCTCATCGTGTCCGTCTACCGGCCGAGCACGCGGACGCCGCCCGGCCGGCCCCGGGCGGACCTCGTCTACTGGAGCGGCTTCGCCACCATGGCCCTGCAGCTCGGCATCGCCGCCGTGCCGCTCGGCGTCTCGGGCCACTGGGGCATCCTGCTCATCACCGCCTGCGGCACCCTCCTGGCGCTGCTGACGGGCCTGCTCCCGCAGTGGCGCCTCGAGAAGTGGGCGTGCCGCATGAGCTCGCGCGACGCCTACGTCCTGACCCGCGGCAACGGCGCCCAGCACGCCGTCGTCATCCTCGGCAACGGCCACGGCATGAACCTCGCCGACCTGGCGGCCGGCCAGAACAACCTCGACACGTCGGCGAACCACTGGACCCGCGGGTCCATCCTCGCCCTCGCCGTCCTGTGGATCCTCCTGCTCATCACCGCCGCCGGCATCAGGGACGACACGTGGTTCCTGCTGGCCATCGGCGGCCTGGGCATCCTGCAGAACGTCTTCGTCGCCGGCTGGACGCGGCGCCCGGAGCATTTCGGCGTGCCCCTGGACTTTGTGGAGGTCCTGGGCCAGACAAAGGTCATGCGGACGCTGTTCGAGGTGGAGGAGAAGTATCCCGGGCTGGGTCGCACCATGAGGAATGAGTTCTTCCCGGGATCGCTGCTGCCGGAGGAGGCGTCGCGATGGCAGGAGCTGGAGCAGAAGGTCGAAGTGTCGGACAGCAGCTCGCAGTCTCTGCTGACTGCGTCGAGGCATGATCCGCAGTCTTCCGTAGCCACGGAGGGCAACTTAGGAAGTAGTCAATGACTTGTAACGCCGTGAATAGTATTCGCTTTGCCTTCATGTCAGAATCGTCGGCACGTAAAGTTGATCAATCTCTTTAGGGATATATCTCGTGTGCTATAAAATAAAGGACTGCCACGACTCCTGGCCGTGGTCCGAAAAGGGGTATCTGTGCAGAACATGAGCGCCTTCACTCGGCGACGCTACCGCGGCAGGGTCTCTTTCACCCCTCCGACTCTCCAGACTATTTGATGCACGTCGCTCTGCGCCCTGGCCTCTGCTGCCCTGGCCCTCCTCAGTTCTCAGCACGCTTGCGCTCGTCGTCCACGCGGTTGAACATGCCGTCTGCGGGGCTCGAGTCGCTGCCGTCCACCGAGTGGTGGACGTGGCGGCCCTTCTCCTCGGCGTCGTCGTGGTCGATGAGGAGCTCGCCGTTCTTGCCGTAGTGCCTGGGCTCGTCGTGGGCGATCTGGACGACCGAGAACCAGCCGGCGGCGCCCTTGGCCTTCTGGAAGATGGAGTCCATCTCCTCGAGCGACCGGTAGGCGGTCTCGGGGTAGAAGAAGTACACGACAGGGACGATGATGGCATTGATAACGGCGAAGATGAGGTAGGTGTAGTGGCCGATGTCGTTGAAGCTGACGGGCGTGATCATGACGACCTGCGTCTTTGTTAGTTTCGGATTCCGATGTCGTAAGAACGGACATGAACGTACCATGAAGTTCCAGATCCAGTTGGCCGACGTGCTGAAGCCGTTGGCCGGCGCGCGGATGCGGAGCGGCACAATCTCGGCGGGGTACAGCCAGGTCATGCCGAGCCAGCCGATGGCGAAGAAGGTGTTGAAGATGAAGAGGAAGACGATGCCCGTGATCTTGAAGCCGGTGCCGTCTTGCGAGTTGACGCCCGTCAGGATGGCCATGGTCGCGGCTTGCCCGGCGGCGCCGAACAGCATGAGCTTGCGACGGCCGACACGCTCGACCAGCCAGATGGGAGGGAGAGAAGCGAGGAAGTACTCAGTTCCGTTGAGGGCGGCCAAGAGTCGGGACATGAAAGGTGACATGCCGAGCTGGTCTTGTCAGTACTCTGATGACGCACGTCTCCGGTGAGCAAACTTACACCACTGTAGATGACGGCTGCGTAGTAGGTGATGAGGTTGATGCCGCTGATCTGGATAAGGAGTAAGTATTGGCCTCAACGGGAACCATTAGATATGGACGAACCTGCTGGAACATCTGGTTTACGTAGGCCAGGACAACACGGTGCAGGTGGCGGTTCTCGTCGTTGCTGAACAAGTCCTTGAAAGATCCCTACAGCATTGTTAGCCCGATTCTGATTTAACATTCACGAATGCACTGACCTTGGACATCTCGGCGACAGTGTCCTTGATGCTGACAAACTCGTTCTGGACAAATTGGTGGTCCATGGGCAGGTCCGCGAGCGCCGAAATGACCTCCCTGGCGTCGTCCTCGCGGCCCTTGAGCATGAGCCAACGGGGCGACTCCGGAAGCTTCCATACGGTGGCGAGGATGAGGAGGCAGAAGAAAATCTGGAAGGCAAGAGGGAAACGCCCTGTCGTGATTGTTAGTACATTTATCAACCTGCCATGGCCTCGCATTTCATCACGTACAAGCGACGCTGCCGGGGGCAAAGCTGAAGCCGAGATCAATCCAATAACTGATCATGATGCCGGCGGTGATAAGGGCGCCCTCGAACATGACCATCTTTCCGCGCTTGTGGGAGCTCGAAGTCTCCGACTGCCATGTGGGGACGGTGGACGTGTTGATGCCGTTGCCGAGACCGGTGATGATGCGGCCGACGATGAGGTGCGCGATGCCAAAGGCCGAGGCTTGGAGAGCGGCGCCAACAACCATGATGGCTGTGCCGATGATGATCATGCGCTTGCGGCCGAGAGGGTTTCCGATGAAGATGGCGAGAACGGCGCCGAAGAAGCAGCCGAGGTTGTAGCTTGCGATCGAGATGCCTTGATGCGTTGCGCGAGTGCTCGACTCGGCGGCCGACGAGGCAGTCTGTCAGAGGTCAGTACGGGTAGAAGCGCCGACCGCAAGAGGTTACGTACATCAGGGTCCTGGATTCATCATGTTAGCTTGCTGTTCCATCAGGGAAGACCTAAGATAGGTGGTGGACTTACGATCTCGGGAAACTGGTCTAGGAAGATCCTAAGCGTCAGGATTCCGCCCATGACACCTTGATCTAGATACCAGCAGGTCAGTCGCGTTTCCATGGCAGCCAGCCCGCCGAGGTAGAGGGTCAATTACCATAACCGAACAACAAAAAGTCCATGCCGGCACAGAAGCCGATCATCCATCCCAGCTTCTTGCCACGAAGGCCGAAGAACTTGTCTCCGATAGCCATGGTGTCGTGTGATGAGACGAACTGATGACTGGTCGTCTTTCAAAACGGAGGACGCAGAAACAACAGTAGAATGCGCGTGTAAGTCTCGAAGATCGTCAGGTCTGAGAGAAGCGCTCCACAACTTAAGAGTAGGACAAGAACAATGAACTCCACGTGCCAATGTTGAGACCGAAGATCAGAGGAGACGCCGAGACTCATATACTCCAGAAAGTCTTGGAGACGGGCTGTCAGCGTCCCAGGGGAACGCCCGTCGCGCTGGACTCCGACATCTCCAATGTGGAGCAGGCGTAAGACGGTCAGTAGGTGAATCGTACCAAGACGTCATCGGAAACGAGAATGCCGCCCTATACCGAGTCAGGACATCCACGACCCAGCCTCTCACGAACGTAGCCCCATCTATTTTACTCAATCTTGACTCCATAACCTCGTGCAATCAGGCGGCTACGAGGGCTAACAGGGCGGAACTGACCAGTTAAAGGCCGCAGCCGGGCCCGGAAGGGTGAAATCCTGTAAACATCCTTCCCTCGCTCGGCATGTCACCCGGGCCATGTCTTGGCTTGCGATCAGGCAAATCGCAGTCGGCCGATACATTCGGGGTCGCGTTTGGATCTGCCACGCAAGTACCCCAACCTGGCGACGAAGGAATGCCTCATCTGGACGTGCCGAGAACAAGACGCCAGTCTGTTCTGGGACGTGAAGTTGTGAGGGGAAGTCATCTTTACCTCCCGTCGTCAACGTGCTCCCAACCCGCAATCCCCAGACTCGCGATCTCGCGATGCCAATCTCATATCCCCTCTGACCCATTCTACTTCATTTCCCACTCCACGAACTTGACATCATCGGCCTCCACCCCTCTGCTCTTGCGACATTTTTTTGGTGTCGAAAATTTCCAGATTCTCCACGTCGTCTCACGACGCGGCCGTAAAGCCGTGGAGAACGGGCGACAGAGGGGGGCCAAGACGTCATGGCCCTCAAGCGCATCCACTTGGGGCTGAATGGAGGAGGGATGCGCGGGTCAAGCCTTTGCCGTGCCTTTTCCCTTAGCCCAAGCCTTAGCCAAGGGCTTTGAATCCGGGGAACCGGCCTTGGCCATTTGCAGGCCGATCCTCCGGCTAGGCCGAAAGCGGTATGCCGAGATGGAGGTTTGGGGATGACAAAGGGTGAAGGATGAGTCGTGAGGTGGCAGCAGAGGCGAATTCTTCGTCTGAAAAGCCTTTGTTGGTCATTCCTCGGAACGCGTTGACAGATCTGACCGAATTTCTGTAGTGGCGAAGTCTAATCAAGCGGCAAGCAGCACGAAGGATGGGGATCTGGAGATGGGAACCCGAAGGCGTGGTTCATCATGGGGTTTGGCTTCTCCCACGGTCGTGGGAACCTGCGCTTGAGGACGCGGGGTGAGCTCCTTCTGTCTTGCCTGTCAGGGAAACCCGTTGAAGATCGGGGTACACAAGACACCGCATCAACCGCTCTGCCGCCCATGCCGGGGATCATAGCCTTCTGCGCAGGTTTGGCACATGGAAAATGCTGAAGACCAGGCGAGCCCGGAAGTAGAGCATCGCACAAAACAGACTCATCATGCCGCATGCAGTCTTGAGTTGACACACTTTCATCGACGCGCTTATTTAGGGAGCAATCAGAAGTAATGATTCATGTCATGGTGCCTCGGCAGTACATCATCTCTATGTGGGAGTACTCCTCGGGCTGAATGGGTTACGAACAAACACGGTAGTGCGTATCACTTTTCACGGACCAAGAGTTGGGATGAATAGAGTCCATTACGCTACGCTCTAGTACACTTCCAGAACACTGATATCCCTGGGTAGACATCATCAAAGAAAAATTGACACCGCCTTCGATGTTTTGTGCTGCTGTCTCCTCATGCCGTACCATCAGACTTTTGAAACCACAAGGTCAAGCAGTGCCATAAACGCCCGAAATTTCCTTCTCGCCTGTAGGCACGTACTTGCTCCGAGCACGGATCCTTGATCCGTATCGATAGAAAATGAACGGTGCTGGAGCAAGCAGTAAGGCAACACCTGCGATCAGAGACCCTCCTCCGCCAACGTCAAGCGCCTCGAACATGAAGCCAGTGAACAGCGGCGCCGAAGCACTGCCAAGTGAACGAGCAAAAATGTTTGCCGCCACCGCGGATGACGCGAGATGCTGATATGTGTCCAGGAGATAGTTGGTCAAGGCCACAAAGATGAGCAAAAGGCTTGCCGAGAGAAAGATGCCTGCGATCGTGGAAACAGACCAGTGCACCGAGCTGAGAATGTTAGCTCAGTTCCGTTCCGACTATCATAGCAGATGCTGACTTACTTAAACTGGCCTGCCCACGCAAACCAAAACATGGAGATGGGGAAGCCAACACCTCCAACCATGGCCATGAGCAACCGATCTTCCGGAGGCAACTCCTCCCTGCTCATGCCCCTGCGCATGCGCCGTCGCGTGTCGAGTGAGATGATGACGGCGCCTAGGACCGCCCCAATGATCGATCCGATCAGTGGAAGCTGTCCAACACCAACATTCCACCCTCGCATATCCTGGAAAACTATCGGATATATGCTGAACAGCATGTAGTACAGGGTAAAGACGAACCCCATGTAGACGGCGCAGACTGCAGATATCGGGTCGACGAGGAGACACCACGGCCGTGTGAGTGCAACTTTGTAGATGCCAATCAGTGAAGGGCTCGTGGCCTCGGCGTAGGATGTGACGTCCTCATATCCTGGTATCTTCGCTTCTCGAATGCGCCGCGCCTTCTGCGACAGAATGGCGGGAGCGTGTGTCTCGGGCAGGGTCAGCATAGGGACTGCCGCTACCACCCAGAACCAGAGAGCTGTGTAGAGGGCCCACCTCCAATCCTTCTTCAGTTCGCAGAAGCCGGATATGATGGGTCCAACGGAGGGCCCGACCCAGCTGAAGAGGGAGAAGACTGCTGTGGCATTGCCTCTTTCGTCGGGTTCCCAGAGATCTGCCAGAACCCCTGGAGCTATACTGATGCTTGCGGCTGCAAAGGTCCCTGCCATGAAGCGCCCGATAATAAGAGCCGCAAAGTTGGGAGGAAAGGCGCAAAGAAAGCTGAAGGCCAGGTAGATCGGAAAAGTGATGAACAGAATTATCCTCCGACCATAGAATTCTGACAATGGCGCGAAAATAAACGGGCCGGCGCAAAAGCCTAGGAGAAAAACCGTAATTGACAGGCCGGCAACGTATTCGGAGACGCCGAAGTTTTCAGCCATGGATACCAAACTGCCGGAAGGTAGGCTGGAGGCAAAGTTGCCATTGGTCGCCAGGAGAACGACAACAAGGGTAATATACCACTTGCGGCCGTAGGACCAATTTCTGGGGTTCTCGGGATCATGGAGTTTGAAGTCGACATAATTGTTGGGGCCCAGGGGCGGAGTCGCTTCCTGAACTTCTCGGCTGGCGTAGGGGATAGCAGCCTGCGGATAGAGGATTTGCGCTCGTCGCGGCATTCCGGGCTTGACTCAGAATCTAAAATCGAGACTCGTCTGACGTTGTCGAATATAAATTATGGAGAGCTAGAGTGAAGGGTGACGGGGGAGCTAGTTCATGATATATGAGATGCACAGCAATGCCGCGTCGCTGCTGATGACGGAACATGGATGGAGATCGGCCGGAGGTTCTTCTCAGGATGGAGCACGAATAGCTCGGCATTTCCAAGAGTTGCCAATGTGCTGTGAACAAGAGTCATATTACTTGCTGCCCCGTGGGACACAGTGGGTAAAGGCATGTGGAGGAGACCCCTTCCCAGGAAGACCGGGTACCCGAACAAGGATTCAAAGTTGGATCTCCATTATACAACCTATAGAGTCCGATTTTTCTATCAGACGCTAAAGACTCAAGCAATTTACCGCGCCGAAAGTTTGCATTGTTAAATTCTAGACCTCCCACGACAGTTTCCTACGCTTGGTGCCAAAGACAGCCTAGGCAGGCTCAGTGGCGATAGATCGCGAGAAATTTCTCAGTAGCTAGCGATAGTATCCATGGAACCTTCTGTTAAGGCTTGCTGGGCATGAAATTTTAACAAGGCCAAGAGCTTATGACGCCTGGGGGTCGTAAATGTCCGGAGGTGTGGGGCTGACAGCGCGCATACTTACATCATTGCGGCGCCAACTGGCCATGATGCTATCATGACCGCATGGGTAGTGCACGCTAGTAAAAGAACTCCTGTCACCTCAATCCTATCATTATCGTCTTCTCCTTCACTTCATCAAATATTGAAAGCTCAGAAAATTTGCTAGGTCAAAGCTCTATTGGCTCATTATTACTTTGAGAAGAACTTCACCCTGATCCTCGTGTTGCTCTGACCTTATACGTGCAATAAAGTATTCCAAGATGTCAGGTGGCGAAAGTGGTCAATTCCAGCCTGTTGAGGAGAAGCAGGCACAGTCTCTCCCGGGGTATGAAATCATCGGAATGAAGTCATTCGGCCTGCACTGAGCAAGAATTACTAACACGATGCACATCCAGTCGTGAGCAAGATCTAGCCCCGAAGAGCGAGGTGACCAAGCTGGAAGGCAAGAATGAATTTCAGGAGTATCGTGCGGCCAAAAAGCTCGAGGATGCCAAGGCTTTCATCACTGGCGGCGAGTAAGTTCATGCGTGGTAACGTCCCGATTGTATCCATCGCGGTCTAACATGTTGCAGTTCAGGCATTGGACGATCAGTCGCTGTGCTGTTTGCTCGGGAGGGTGCTGATGTAACCATCGTCTACCTACCGGAAGAACAGAAAGATGCGGAGGAAACGAAGCAGCTCGTGGAGAAGGAGGGCAGGAATTGCCTTCTAATCGCCGGCAACTTGATGGACAACAACACTTGCAAGGACGCTGTCCAGCAGCACGTTGACAAGTTTGGCAAGATTCACGTTTTGGTAAACAACGCTGGGAAGCAGATCATGTGCGAGGACTTGACCGAGATTGATCTGGATGACGTGGAAAGCACTTTCCGCAGCAACATCCTGCAAATGTTTGCCATTACGAAGTACGCACTGCAGCACATGGAAAAGGGAGGCTCGTAAGTTTCCACAGCGTCAGGATGATCGCTGGCTTCGAACTGACCGCGGATAGAATCATCAACTCGACATCGACAGTGGCGTTCCGGGGAACCGCAGCCATGGTCGATTACGCGGCTACCAAGGGCGCAGTCACGTCTTTCACACGAGCATTGGCGAAGCAGCTGGTGTCCAAGGGCATCAGAGTCAACGCAGTCGCGCCAGGCCCGGTGCATACACCACTCCAGCCAGCCTCTAGGCCGGCGGAACAGATGGAAGGCTTCGGTAAGAAGTCACAGCTAGGCCGCCCAGGGCAGCCAAGTGAAGTTGCTCCTAGCTACGTGTTCCTTGCTTCGAAGGATTCGGAGCTATATTGTGGGCAGATCTTACATGCGTATCCGCTGGGTGATTAGCTTCGATGAGAGATCGGAAAGTAACGGGCCCGAATCTAGCAAGAATGTTGTACGGTCTCAAAGTAGGGTGCCGTGCCGCCTATGCACATCTGCAGAACATGCTATGTCTGCCCGTTTTGTCTTTTCGAGGCAGTTTTGAATAGTCAATGCAACCCTCAAATGCAGGCCAATGCATCGTTCCGACTTGAGCGCTGGGCTGTCTTGCCGTGAGTAAAGCCAATTGAGCCAAGCGCAGCTGACCATGCCGGTTGGCCAGATGTTGATGAGCTCCGGATTCCGAATTGAAGCGTGTCTTGAGGAAGCTTCGCTCACGTTTGCCTCGAGATCTGGCTACCTTAGTTGCCCACGCGGCCGAAGAGACTACGCCTCCGAATCTGGTGAAGACACTGCAAGTGCCTGACATCCGACCACTTGCCTGCCGCTACACAGAGAGTCAAGGGCCAGCCGACTGTTCGGGCCGGCCCTCTACTTGAACCTGGTATTGGAGGAATCGTATCCGGCGAAAAGGTGAGACGCAGTCCTCATCGGGGAAGGGAGCAATTCGGACATCGACAGCCAAGAATTCTCGCCAAGGTATCAGGGGCTATCCACCAGGTATGCCTCACGGCGGATGCGGTATGATGACTGGCGGAACTGAAATGGAACTTGGACCTCACGGCTTGGTATTACGGAATCTGAAAGCTGTTCGTTCTTTTCGAAGTTTTCTGCATGTAGCTGTCGTGATTTTGCGTGCAAAAGGGCAGGCTGCGTGGATTTGAGCTTGCAGAGCGCCGATCAGTAGCCTTCGGCCTGACTACTACTGGTGCAAAATATCATCAGATTCACGGAGGCTTCCCTCGCATGGGATCTCATGATCTCAAATAGGCGGACTTCTGCAAGACCGCAAACCCGACGACAGCACGTCATGGTGGTCGTGGTACGGAACAACCCCTGGAAGGCCTTGGCACCCGCAGCACAGCCTCGCGCTTGGCCCCTTCTGGTCGTGATATGTGATTGCAGTGGTTTCCCCCGCAAAGAAAGCCCCACGACAGCCGACATTCAGTTGACCTTCTGGGCGCGTGCTCGGGCACCTGCAGGATGTGGCCAATTTTCCTCCAATCGCCAAGACCCCAGGGGTTGGATGAGGCCAATGATCTCGGCCACACCTCATCTATCTGCTTCCCGGAAGAGTATTTGATGGGCAAACCACCCAGACGTGTGCCTTGCTTAAACGAAGATCACTACCGAGAAGGATGAAGGAGCCTCCATCTACCGAAAACCGTCTGCGGAACGCGGTGGCTTCTGAGTTTCAAGATCCCGGGGAGGTTGTGGACAAGGCGTGTTCGAAGCGGACCAACCATCTCGGGCTTGCAGACGCCTGTGTTGCTTGCTTTTCGAAGATCGACGACATGATGGAGATTTTGAGCATGGTTATTCCGGACAAGCTTACTGATGCGTTCTAGTTATTCTTGGTATCAACTTCAGGAAAGGGGGCACGCAAACAAATCGATGAGCTTGAATCGACCGCCGTCAAGTATAAAGCTACGATTGATCCGTAATAGCAGAGGAAGAAGGTCTCTCCAGCGAGCCTCAAACAGCACACAGAACCAGCATTCTTCTCCTTTCACCTTCTTGAACAACTTTCTCATACGGAAATCCAATTGTCCTGCCTTCAACATGAAGTTCTCTGCTGTTACCCTCTTCGCCACGTTGGCCGTTGCTAGCCCCCTTAGCTCTCGCAACACTCTTGCTCGTCGTCAGGCCGGCGAGGCTTGCTCTGTCGGATACTGTACCCAGAACGGCGGCACCACTGGTGGTGCTGGTGGCGACACCGTCACCGTCACTGATGTTGACAGCCTGATCGAGGCTGCCCAGAGCGAGGGCCCCTTGACCATCATCGTTTCTGGAAACCTCTCCGGCAACACCCGTGTCAGGCCTACCTCGGACAAGACCATCTTCGGCGAGGCTGGCAGCTGTATGTTGAGAGCCCGAATGTGATTTTATGTGCAGTTGCTAATGATCTACAGCCATTGACGGTGTCGGTTTCTACGTTCGCCGCCAAAGCAACGTCATTCTCCGAAACCTTAAGATCACCAAGGTCGATGCCAGCAACGGCGATGCTATTGGTATTGATGAGTCCACCAACGTCTGGGTTGACCACGTCGACCTCTCTGGTGACCTCTCCGGTGGCAAGGACGACCTCGATGGTCTCTTCGACATCTCGCACGGCGCTGACTGGATCACTATTACCAACTCGTACCTCCACGACCACGTAAGTTCTGACCCTAGCTCGCCAACTGACAGAAAGTCACTAACTGTACGTAGTGGAAGGGCTCCCTCATCGGCCACTCCGACAACAACGCCGGCGAGGACACCGGCAAGCTCCACGTCACCTACGCCAACAACCACTTCTTCAACGTCTTCAGCCGTGGACCCCTTGTCCGCTTCGGCACCGTCCACCTGATCAACAACTTCTGGGACAGCATGATCGACTCGGTCGTCAACACCCGCATGGGCGCCCAGGTCCTCGTCCAGAGCTCCGTCTTCGAGAACTCTGCCGAGCGCGCCATCTTCTTCGCTGACTCTGACGAGACTGGTTTCGCCGTCGTTGAGGATGTCGACCTTGGCGGCTCCGTCAACTCGGCCCCCGAGGGCACCTTGACCTCCAGCTCCCTCCCTTACACCATCGCTGCCCTCGGCTCGGGATCTGTCAAGAGTGCTGTTGTTGGCACCGCCGGCCAGACCCTGTAAGATGGGTCTCGATATGGGAGCTTCTTTGGCTCGGTGGCCCAAGTAACCGATGGTTGGTCGGTTCAAGTTGATGGACGATAGCATCTGTTTTCTTTGCGCTCTGCTAGTTCAGGCGTTTCACTTCACAATTCTGTAGATATTTTCTTGCACATAGGTACGAATGAATGGCAGTTGTCTCCACCCATCGCTATCGAGATCTAGGCTCGGAATGCGAAGAAGCGGCTATGACTCTAGAGAACCACGTAAAGTGGCAAGGGTGGTGGTGATTGATTCATAACGTACATCAGGCTCTATCAAGGCGAATCGCTTCGTATCGGAATGTCTAAAATTCCATGGGAGCAAAGACATGCGCAAACCACTCATCATCTAATAGTTCTCCGTCAAAGTCTCCGAGCTCAATGCCGTCCAGTGATGTGGATGGTTCATGTGTAGCCGGAGTCGGCAGGCCTGTGACGCCCCGATCGGCCTTTGCCAGCCGTTCTGCTATTTCCTTTTCCCAGAAGCCTTTCATTCTGCGCAACATCTTCGCTGCCTTGATGAAAGTCACCTCCTCACTCTCGTCAGCGGCGTTGCAGGCTTCATCCGCAGCTGTCGCACACCGAGCCGCAAGCTTTTCCAGCGCTTGGGGAAGGTCAATCACGGCGCGCGCACTGGTGAGGTCCCATATTGGGTCGTCTAGTGTTTGGAGGCGGTGCAAACTGATGCAGCAATGTGAGATTTGGGCGAACAGCGAAAGCCCGTACTCAGGATATGATTTCGGGGGCATGTCCAAGACCAGGTCGAACCAGGACTTGATGTTGTTGAGGCAGGTATATAAAGCTTCGAGGCGCTGTACGTTGGGAAAATTTGTCGTGTTGAATGAATATGAAATTGCAGATTCGTGGATGGCCAATTCCGTGTCATGGAACTTGCAGGCAACGAGTCCTGAGAGTGGTTAAAAACAGTCCTAGACACAGCCAAAAGGAATACGCTCATACCGTTGGCTCTGACCTCCGGGGAGAGGGCCTGGAATGTTGTTTGGAGTTTCGTGTGAAGCGCCTTGATGTACATGCTGGGTGGCGGCCCACGAGCTCCAACAAAATCATGGGGAGATGGATAGCTGATAGCTTCATCGTAGATGAGCTGCATCCTCACCTGCGCAATGAGGGTGTGGTCGTTGGGGGTCTCATCAGACTTTTCGAGGATACAGAGACACTCTTCCATGTGTCTTGTCCATCTCAGCGGCTCCATCTTCTTTACGAATGAGGCCACGCTGGTCAAATTAGCTGAAGAAACTCATCATGACTTCTGGTGCTGTTTGGCTTACACTCCCGTCATGAGATAGACGCCCAGGACCGTCCGTCGTTCTTCCATTGACCGCGGCTGCAAAACGCCGTTACAAGACGTGGTGAGACCAATGGACTTCCAGTACATTAGAGGAGTAGAAACATTAGATAACTCTTTGGTGAGACCCAGGTCATACGCCAGGGCCACAGCAAGTTGAGTGTAGATGCAAAAGAACGGCTTCGAACCTGGCTGTACGTTGGCCCTGCTCGTGCAAAAGGATCAGTTCTTCATATCCACAGTCTGTACCTGTAACGACAACAGAGAACATTCTCACTTACCACGCCATGAATGCCACAAGTCCAAGAAGGAGGTCCATGCTTCTCTCATGCTCAAGGATGAGCTTCCGCGCAATGATCGCTCTGATGCGCTCACCCATTGACAATTGCAGCGGCCTTGACCGCGTCGCAATAGCCATGATACAGAGCCAGAGAAACGGGTACTCTTGGCGCAGCTGCCGCGCAGAAAGAGATCTTGACAGTTTGACAAACGGAAAAAGTCGAAGATTTTCCTCTCTAAAATTATTGAACAGGATTTCGGCCTCCGCTGACGTTGGTTCAGGGCCGACGGTCAGGGACGGCTCGGGCACACCACCAGCCGTTTGCACAGTAGGCTGGAGAGGCGGCAGCTGGGTTGATGTGTTGCCAAGCGGGTATGCCGGCTGGGGGACGCCACTGTCCTCATTCGCTGTTGTAGAACCATCTGTGGGAGAGGCATCCCCAGATATGGCGCCCTCTAGACTTGCTGAAAGATTCTCATGACCCGACGCCCGGAGCAGATCAGCCAGATGGTCAAGTTTCTTCTCCAGGTGTGCAGTGCGACTGTTAGCCTGTTTCCTCGGTCTTTTCCGAACTGTAGCCGCAGGCTGACATGTCTTGTTGAGGCGATGGCATCTGGCGGAGAAATCAGCACTTGGTTGGCGTGTAGGTCTCTAGTTGAGATAAGGTCGGCCGGGGGCTATGATGACACCTTAAGATCGAGGAATGACCAAGTTTGACTCACCTCTCGCATGCGCCACCATCATGTCTTAGTGTACATTTACACTTGGCTTTGGAACAGTTGGTGCAGGCCCGGCCGTACGGCGCTGGGGTGCCGCCGGGGACGGACTCCATTTCCGTATTGGCGTGTGCCGCAGACTTGCCCGCAGGGTCGAGGGGCCGGCAGCGGCAGGTGTGCGGACACGGAAGAGGCGCAACCCTAAGGAAGGTGGAACAGTACAGCCGGGAACCAGTCACTGAAAGCCGGTATTCTAAGCCTCAATCACCGGCCAAGATTGACCTCGTCCGACGGTTGTTTGTTGCTACAGAAGTCCGTCTTCGCACTTCAGTCGTAAAAGGTGCGTAATGGGACGAGCGGAACGGGATTCGAGGAACGGAGTCTCCGAAGTCCGTTCATCTCTTATCTTGGGACCTTTTGTCCTAGCTAGTGCTGACACGACACGTGATTTCTCTAGTCTCTTGTCCTTAGATTGGACGCATAAAGAGGGACCGGGATTCCGAATCCCGATGGAATCCTTCTCTGGTCGGATTTTGCATTATCACCTACTCAATCCCGTTCCATCACGTTGAACAGGCAGCACGGTAAATGTGCAGCTGGGGGATAGAATCGTGATGTGTACACATAAAATGGCTTTCGCTTGGCTTTCGCAATAGCACTGTCACCTTCAAGGGTTATTTCTCCGTTATCTACCGCTCGCTGTCTTTTTGTTTCCAGCAGCCCGTTTGCGTTGCTATCTTTTGCCCCTTACGTCCAATCTGGAGGCACTGCGGCTCCTGCGAAGCGGATGAGGAGGAACGACATCAAAATGACAGGAACAGCCCTCGCCGACAATCCCTCATCTTCTGCGACCAGACACGATGGGTCGCGGGATCCGGACAGCGCATCCAGCGTGCACGAGAATGAGCCCATCGATCCCAAGCCCACAGACCCTGGGACGAGTTTGGGGAAAAGTGAAGACACAAAAAGCGACATCCTGGCGGCCTCTAGCGTAGAGCACGTGTATATCACCGGTTTCAAGCTCTATGCTGTACTTGGCTCGGTGACAGCTACAGCGTTCCTCTTGATGCTTGACATGACCATCATCGTAGCCGTATGGTTGAGTCCTTAACCCAAATGAAATCAAAGAGAAGGGAGCTGACGAAAGTCGTACTAGGCCATTCCTGAAATTACTACGGTTTTCCACTCACTCGAAGATGTAGGGTGGTATGGTGCTGCCTACACCTTGTCCAGGTAAGCATCGGCCATAATCCTATGCACACTGCAACGGAGGACGCTGTCCCATATTTTGAGAGCTGACTCAACCTGGATAGTGCCGCCCTGCAGCCGATGGCAGGCAAGATTTACAGTCATTTCAGCACCAAATGGTCCTTCTGTGCTTTCCTTTTACTTTTTGAGATAGGCTCTCTGATCTGTGGCGCCGCCAACTCATCTGACATGTTGATCGTTGGGCGGGCCATCGCGGGCCTGGGCAGTTCTGGCTTGTTTAATGGCGCCATGACCGTTATTGCTGCAGTAGCGCCTATGTCTAAAAGGCCTACTCTGTTGGGTATCATGATGGGCAGTAGGTTCTTCCCTCAGTCCATACCACATCAGGAGAGACTAAACCTATCTTAGTCTCCCAAATGGGCCTCGTCGTGGGCCCTTTGATCGGAGGGTCATTGACGGAATATTCCTCGTGGAGATGGTGTAAGTTCTGCTGATTCAAGCAAATCACACCGCCTGACCTTGATCGCAGGCTTCTACATCAATCTACCGGTCGGGGCCGTTGTGGTCCTTGTACTCGTTATCATCCACGTCCCAGACCATCTGACGCGCCTGGATTCTATCACGCCGCGTTCACTGGCTGTCAACCTCGATATCCCAGGCTTCTTGCTTTTTGCCCCGGCAGCGGTCATGTTTCTCCTGGCGTTAGAGAACGGAAGTACGGAATGGGGCTGGAGTTCCAGCCCAGTGATCGGGCTATTCGTTGCCGCGGGCGTCACTGCCATTGCATTCCTATTTTGGGAGTATCGAGCCGGTGACAAAGCCATGCTCCCATACTCGATGGTGAGGAAACGTATCGTCTGGTCCAGCGCAGTCGTCAACATGTCCACGATGGGATCCGTGTACCTCGCGAGCTATTACACCCCCATCTACTTCCAATCAGTCAAGGGGGTTGGTCCATTCGATAGTGGACTGTATCTGCTGCCCGTCATCCTCAGCCAACTCATCATGGCAGTTTCGTCCGGCTTCCTCAGTAAGTGGATGGCCATCAACTCACCGACTGATGAAAGCCTAACATAAATCAGTCAGCAAAATAGGCTACTATCTTCCATTGGCTGTGGCGTCCACCATGCTCGCAGCCGTTGGAGGTGGGTTGGTTTCAACCTGGGCGCCAGATACCAGCACCGACAAGTGGATCGGGTACCAGATCATCCTCGGTATGGGTCGCGGTATTGGTCTCCAAATTGTCAGTATAGTCCGCCGAGTTGTGCAACGCTCGTCTTTTTGAGGCTCCTCATCCAAGTCTGGCTGACACGCAATGCTCTCGTAGCCTTTGATAGCTGTTCAAAATAGCGTGCCGGCAGCCCAACTCTCTGTCGGCATGGCTCTCCTGGTCTTCGCGCAGACCTTTGGCGGAGCGATTCTTCTCACTGTCGGCAACCTCATTTTTTCAGATCGTCTCAGAGCCAACCTTACATCACAGGCACCCAGTGTCAACGCGACGGCTGTGATTGAAGCTGGTGGTCGGGCTTTCAGGCAGGTTGTACAGGAAGACGAACTACCAAGCGTACTGGAAGCTTATGCCGACAGTATCAATGCGGTATTCTATCTTGTCGCTGCTGTTTCTGTCTTGGGCTTCTTTTTCACCTGGGGCATCGGCTGGAAGGATGTTCGGGAGAAGAAGAAGACTTCAGGTCCTAGAAGTGAGGAGAGCGCATCCGATAAGTGCTGAGTCAGAGTCGTAGCTAGTCGATGATTTAGAGATCTCCAAGGAATTCGGCGCATCGCATCGTAACAACCTTAGAAGTTACCGCGAGGTCCTGGCAGCAGCGGCCTGCATTAATCCTCTCCATGATCTGTTGAGGAAACGGGTTCTTTTTGGCGATATCAGCCCTGGATGCTCGATGACGTTGCTTTCCACATGTGAGCGTGAAATACGCGTATGAAGTAGGGCTGGGACGCGATCGCCATCGAGTTTCAGCACTGAGCGCCTATCATTGCCCAGAACTCTAAGCGTGCTCGAGCTTGATCGTCGACAGCCAATGCCGTCCCGGAATAGACAAGCTTGACCCCCCAGAAGGATTTAGCGGTAGCTTGTTTTGGCTCACGCCAACACGCGTATTTGAGACAGTCGTGTAAATGCCACTGACGTAGCTTTCTGCTGACCTCTTGGCGATGTCGACATTCATGGCTGGCCTGGGCTGTGGGGACGTATATCCCAAACAATGCACTGCACTTCATGCCGCGAGGATCTTCCACTGACCAAGTATCCCTTTCCAACCGTCTTACGACTGGGCCTCCTCCAACAACCTTCGAGACGGACCATTTCGAGGCAAATCAAGGGGAAAGGTTGAGGATGTCTGCAGGCCAACCGCAAACAGAGGCTACGAATGAAAAACTCCAGCTGATATCGAGCCCCTTCGAATTCAAGCGAGAGAGCGACGATGGGAACTCGCGAGACAAAAGTCCAATCACCCGCGAGCTGGTATTGCGAAGAAACGATGACGCGACAAATCTTGAGGTCTTCTACGACCTTTTCCTAGCTGTAAGTGGTCAAGTTTAATCATTCCGTGCTCTACGATTGCTGACAGGAAGCAGGCCGTGAGTGAAACCCCTCAAGATAAATGTCCTCCATGTAGCGGCCAACTAATAAAGCACAGTGCTTGAATCTCTTCAACCAGAACCAGCAGATGGCCACCCTGAATGGCCTCTCCGCATACATTGGGTTCTTTTGGTACGTCACCACATAGCGTCCTCCGGCGATTCGCAGATATGCTGATAAATGTTAATTTGCAGTCTCCTCTGGACAACCTGGTTCCTCACAAGCGCGTACGACGTCCGATATGTGACGGACAGCGTCTTCGAGCGTTGCTGTCGCGGGATACACTTCGCGGTGCTGGTTGGATTTGTGACGGTTTCGCCCAACTTCGATCCCAGTAACCAAGATTATCGAGTGTTCAGGACCTTCTGTAAGAATCGATAACTATAATTCCAATGAAAAATTACTGACGAGAATTAATAGCCTTAATCCTGATGGTCTCTCGAATATGTCTTGCTGTGGAATATGCCAGCGTCGTCTTCCACGCTCGCAAACACAAAACCATGAGGAACCCATTGATATGGATGGTGCTTCTAAATGCTTTCAATGCCATTATCTACCTTATCATCACATTTAGATTCGAGGGCGAAGCTATCCGAGTCTTTTATGCCTGGTTCCCTGTCTGTGCCGGTATGCACCCCTGCCCGTGCTTTTCCATGAACCGCAACTAAGTACTTTGACCTACCTTAGTTGAGATAGTCTCAGCGCTGGGGATGTCCGTCTGCTATCCCGTTCTCAGCTTCCAGGGAACACCATTGATGCGTAGATTGAGTCTTCTAACCCTCATCATCTTCGGCGAAGGAATCACGGTGGCATGCGCGTCCATCACAGATGTAGTGAACGCTGACGGACACGACGCATGGAGTACGTTATCCTCTCCCTTGCATTGCAAACCTTGACTTGCTCACCTTATCGCAGCATACCCGACTATTGGAACCGTCACAGCCTGCTGCGCCATCATCTATCTCGTTTTCATGGTCTACTTCGACTGGCTTCAACATCTTCAGACATCCCGATGGCGGCAACTTAGTTGGACTGTTGTCCACTTTCCCCTTCATCTCGCTCTGACCCTCTTCATGGAGGGTTGTGCACAATTTATTGTATTTTGGAAGACAGCGGAATTTCTCCACGAACTCACCCGCGATTGGCTCGCCATCCAAGAGGAGCAGACCGCGCAAAGAGATCGTCTACGAGAGAACGGGGACCAAATGACTGGCGGCGAATTCGTCCAGCCCTACAGAGATTGGATCGATGACTTCTTTGAGGAATACCCACCTGGATATGCTGTCTACTTCTCGACCATCAACAAGACACTGAACGACCTGGAGGACCTTGATATCCCGGCTGCGCAAGACCGAATTGCGAGCTCAAATATGACAGCGGAGGAAGCAGCAAATCAAGATCCCGCTATCAAGGCATTGGTCCAAGGCTTGATGACAATCGTTTACACGGTCGACAACATTGTCTCAGTAAATTACGGGATCGACTTTTTCGTCGACCAAGTGGAGACAGAGTCAATTGACAGCTCGGCAGACCCCAATTCTTCTGGGCTGGACACGTTCGACTTCAACTTGGCTGTCAATGAGCGCTCCTATCGACGTTTACGAGCAGTATTCCAGTACACGTTCGTATGTGGTGGTAGCGTGCTGGCGCTCATAAACCTGCTCTACGTTATCGCACACACGGAGAAATGGACCCGAGCAGCGATAATACGGGTCATTTTCAACTTCGTCGTTGCTCTGGGCATTGGTCTTGTGGCTTGCGTGTCACAAAACTTGCCTCTATTCGTCGAATACATGACCAGCACCTGGATCTTGCCGACTCTGGTGCTGTCGTATCTGGTCGTTTTTGTCGTAAGCCATTTGGCAGGGGAGAGACGTGTGGTCAATGTTGTTTGTGGCAACCTGAGAAGAGGAACGCGGGGGGTTATGTCTTTTGGGAGGCGTCGGAAGACTGAGGAAAAGGGACGTTCTGACGAAGCTCAGGAGCGGGACAGATAGGACTCTCGCACATGAACGAAGTCAACGAAGGGTACGAAGATGATGACAAGCGATTTGAGTTGCTTTCAAAGCTACATAACAGAACATATGAGAAGCAAAGCGCATGTTTTTGATGTTTGGAACGATCTGACTTTCAACCGATGCCATGGCCGCTCCTCAGCCTCCGAAAACAATTTAAGTATAGAAATTAGGTGGTTCCAAGTGCTGATCATGTTGTCGACCTCAAGATAGCCTTTGCACCGCTTCGTACTCCGTCCTGTCTGGCAGGATGTAGTATAAGGTGCTCGCATCAATCCTCACAACGCCGTCATAATTGTCCAGACGATTCGAACGAATGAAGCCTGGTTGCATACTCACGTCCTCTGCAACCAATGCAGTGCCAAATACTTGGGCATCGATTGGTCCTGAATTCGTGGGCAGTGTTCTCACAACGAGAGCCTTCTTGGTACCTCGAACCCAACAAACGTAGTCTCCGACCTGGGCCTGGTTTGAAGTGATGCCCATCCTCTGCTTATTTTGCCCGGATGTTTGGAGTTGGTACAGTTGGGATTGCCCACTTGCAGTCGGCGGTGCTTTTCCCGCTCCAACTCCTGCGCATCCCTGATGTTCGAAATATCGACCTCCGGGACTCCATTGAACGCAGCTGACGTGCCCAAAGCACATTTTGTTGAGATCATGACTGCTTGTATCCATTATAGATCTCAGTAGTGACTCGCTCTCCTTTTGTGCATGTCCAAGGTCGCCCTGGTACGTCTCCTGGATGCGTTGACACCAGTCTGCCGTTGAATCTATGTCGGCCACCACTTTGTCGCATGAAGGCCCTGTGACTATTATGTGGCCTAAGATATTGCATTTGAGGGTAAAACAACGCCCGTGTATGTATCCAAATGGCACCACAATTAAAGCCGTGTCTTCTGCGGAATCAATCGGTCCATGCAGCTGGCCAAGGGGGCTCTGGTCCTTGATCAGCAACGATTTGACCAAGTATCCGAAGGAGACGAGGTCGAACACCCCGTCGTGGCCGAAAATTTCCCGCCGGTTCATGAACTCCATCGTGTCGGTCCAGACCTGGAAGAGAGACCTCGTGTAATCCATGACAAATCCGTGGGCATCATCAGCCAAACCTATCAGTCCGTAGACCTTGTCCCTTGGCTCCTTGCAGAGAGCATCACGATGGCTGTCCAGCAACTGCATCAACGTGTGGCCACCCTTTGGTCTGTCTTCGAGCTGTTGGGACAGCCGAAGAGGGCCCTTTCCGTGCTGCTGATGATGGAACTTCATGAGAGAGATGAACGAGGTCCATGACATGCATTGGTCTCCGAAGCAGACTCGCTTTCTGTTCGCTCGACCGACCTCTTGGATGATCCATACACGGTCCCAGTAGCCATCAGTCATCAGGGCTTGAACCATCCTCATCTCGACGCGATAGGACCGTTTCGGTTCTGCCGGTTGTTGATCTTCATTGGGCGCTGCTGGCTCCTCGGGAGCTTCGACGGTTTTGATTGACTTCGTGCACTCGAGCTCTTCGATCTCGGCAGCTTGCATCTCGAGCTGAAACTTCGTGTACTTTTCCCCCAGCCAGATGACGACCGTCCTGGCTCTGAAGTAAATCTGCCACATCATCCGCAGCTGGCTGTTCCGCTCCGCAACGTCTTCCTGGTTGATGGACAGCGCGTCTATCCAGAACAGCGTCCCCTCTTCCGTTTTGTAGTGGTCTCGGAGGTAGTACAGCGCATCGTTGAGGTTCTGGCCGATGAAGAACTCGGCATCGTCCACCATGATGGGTCTCTTGTTGGCTTCATCTCCCCACATGTACGATAGCGCTTCATACTTGGGGCGGTCCCCGAAGGCGATGTGTTTGAGTGTGCAGACCATGGGGCGGCCTTTCTCGGCAGGCTCGATACTGATGAAGCGCGTGCAGTGGACATCTTCCTGTAGTGGTCTGTAGGCGAATGAATTTGTGGGCGTTGACTTCACGTCGACGACGCCATGAGGCTCCGTTCGACGCCTGGACTCGTTCGCCGCCATGGCTTCGCGGACAAGGCTGCCAGGTCAAAATGGCAGAGCAAGGTAAAGAATATGGGTGACGGATTGTTGTGGGCAAGACAGTAAACCCAATAAACCACGAGAAAGGTAAGTAGAAACACCATCAACGCAAAACGATGTGTCGACTGGAAATTTGAATGAAAAGCATAGATGTCCTGACACCCAAAGAGGCCTCACTCACTCCAGAAGGCAGACTCGAAGGTTGGCAGCATCAGGCTGAGCGTGTCGCCCGAGCGGCGCAGCATACGCGCTTGGATGCCAACAGAGGCTTCGCTGGGCCGCCTGCGAGGCCGGCCACTGGGCCTCGAACGCCCCTCGGCCGGCCCTCGACCAGATGTTGGTGATCTATTGGAGTTGAGCAGCCCGTTGCTTATTCAGACGACCGTCCCTCCCTGCGAAACTGGCCGCCTTGTTCTCGGGGAGTCACGGGGCAGCTAGTTGCCGATGTTAGGGGACGGTCCTCGCGATTGGTGTGCCGGAGAAATAGTGGAGAGTCGCCCAGCCGGATCTCGGTGGCCCAGTGCCTGCCTGACGTAGGTTGCGCCATCTGCACCAATTCCCCCGCTATGGATAAATGGGGGGGAATGAGGGGCAGAATGTCCGAGGCCCCGATACTCCGCGATCGTGAGCCGCGCGACGCATCTCATCCGCGGGGGTAACATCGTCACATCGATAAGTAGCGACACTGACCCTCGAGAACAGCTTGGAAATTCTTAACATTGTTCAACTTGTAAAGCATACGACTGAGCTTCTTACCCAGCCGGCCAACTCACCACATCCTTCACCATGGCCCCCATCAGAGTCGGCGTTGTAGGCTACGGCGGCTCAGCCAAGAGCTTCCACCTCCCCTTTATCACCGCTATCCCCGACTACGAAGTCGTCGCCATTCTGCAGCGCGCGGAAGCCCCTGCCGACCCCTCCTCTGCCTTAGCGGGGTCGCACTGCACAGTCGACTTTCCCAACGTCAAGCACCACAGGACAGCAGACGAGTTCTTCGCCGATGCGAACATTGACTTTGTCGTCGTCGCTACGCGCACGGATACGCATATTCCCTTCGCGGAGAAGGCCCTCGAGGCGGGGAAGCATGGTAAGCTGGCGAGGTCTCTCCGAGGCTGTGAGCGTGACTGACCGACGCGCCGGTAGTCCTCGTCGATAAACCGTTTGGCAGGTCAGCGGAGGAGGTCGACCGAGCGATCCAGCTGGCCGACAAGAAGGGTCTCATCTTGACCTGCTTCCAGAACCGGCGATGGGTATGTATCTCACCCCCCCGTGTTGCGTGATGCTGGTGCTGATGCTCGCTCTGTAGGACGGCGGTTTCCTGACGCTGAGGGAGCTGATCGAGAAGGGCGCCCTGGGCGACATCAAGGAGGCAGAGATCATCTACGACTTTGAGAACGCCCCGTGGCTCTCGAGCATGACGGAGAAGAAGTACACGCCGGGCGACGGCATGGCCTTCGGTCTCGGTACGTACCAGCGCAGCAGCAGACCGTGGATTCCGACACTGACAGTGCCGAAGGAACCCACAGCGTCGACCAGGCGGTCACCTTGTTCGGTCGCCCCAAGTCGGTGACGGCCTTCTTCCGCGCGCAGCGTGGAATCGAGAGCGAGGTGGAAGACTCGTTCACCATCATCCTGCAGTACGACGGCCCGCAGAAGGACCTCCTGGTCACCGTCAAGACCGCCGTCACGAGCCCCGTCGCGCAGCATCTCAAATTCTACGTCAGGGGCACCAAGGGATCCTTCACCAAGGTTCGTGGTATCCCCAGCTCCGGAAACGTCAGGAGGCTAACAGCGTCCAGCACCAACAGCGCAGGACCTGCCCGCAAGAGGAGCAGATCGGCCAAGGCCTCAAGCCCCTCGACAAGGGCTTCGGCGTTGAGCCGGATGCCTTCCGCGGCGTGCTGACGACGTACGATGAGTTCGACTCCAGCATCCAGACCCTGGACCCCGAGATCGAAAAGTACACGGGGCGCTACCCCACCATCACCGGCCGCTGGATGGGAGTTTACGAGAACGTTGCGAACGCCATCAACGGAAAGGCGGAGCTCGAGGTAAAGCCCCAGCAGTCGAGGGATGCCATTCGCGTCATCGAGCTTGCGAGGGAGTCTCACGAGAACGGAGTGACGGTCGCTTGGAAGTAGTGAGCTCGAGCATGTACAGTCGCGTAGAGAGCATTCACACGTCTTCCTCCTGTGACACCCTTTGACTCTCGTCCCACCATTTCTGCATGCCATCTGCGTCACACCATGCGAATTGGGATGGGTCCTGGAACCACCACCTGCCGCCCTGTGTTGTTGGCCTGTCACTGGCGTACTTCTTGAGGCTTCCGCCGTCAAAGAGGTGGTTCTTGACGCCAACCAGCAGCACGACGCTGCCCACCTTGGGCACGAATTCTTGGGGGTCCAATAGAACGGCAAGCATGATGTGCTTATCCGTTGAAGGATCTGCAAGGCGAGCTATGCGCTGGCTGTTGGGAGGGATATGCGAAGGTTCAACTTCGCTGAGCGAGACGACGATGACGAGGACATTGATTGACCAGTTCTGCTTGTAAGGCAGGCTGTTGATTGAGCAGAGGCGGGTGAGCTTCAGGGGGATGGACGGGTCCGTCCAGTGTTTGGCCAGGGCGACAGGGGCGAATTGGGACTCGGCTTGAGTCTGGGGCGCATCGTCCAACGGGTCAACATCACCGACACTGTCGGCGTGTCCCGTTGCCGCACCTGGTGCACGAGCAGGAGGGTATTGGTGTTGATATAGCTTCGTCTGAGACCAGTCCCTGGTATCAGTTCCTACCTTGGGGCTCATGCTGGCTGGCATGTTGGCAAGGCGCTCTCTGCGCTGGGCCGATCTTGTCGGAGTCACGATCATGGTCTCGAAAGCCCCGTCGTCCTCGTCCTCGTCCTCGTCGGCCTTGCCATGGTGACCAGGCAACCGGAACCTGACGCGGGGGCGTGTGGGTGTTGTTTCTCCCTGGGCCTGGGCCAAGGCGTGCTCGACATCTTCCAGTTCGATGTCGCTTTCTGCAATGAAATCTTCCGCGACCTCATCTGCCTCCTCATCGCGAGGGCTGTCCTCCGCATGTAATGGTTTTTCCCTTGAAAACGCGTCGCCTCTCTTTCCTTTCGGTTTTGTCCCGACCATCTCGCGCAACGCATTGTGCCATCCGACGGTGACTATGTCACTGACGACGAGATATACCATCTTCTGCCTGCCGGTGCCGCCAAAGTTCGCAATCTGATGGCGCCGGGTCGCAAAATTGGGCAGCCGGACGTAGGATCCAACGGCAACGGAGCCATTATCGACGAAGCGGTGCATCTCGGGGACCAGCAGCGCCTGGATGCAGAGCTCGCCGTCGCCGAGCATCACGCGCACGACGCGCCATCGGCCTGACCGCGGGAGGGGTGATGCTTCGACGGCTTCGACGAGGAAGATGGAGTCAGGGATGCAGTAGCGAGTGCGCAGCAGGTCGGCGATGAGGGGGGCCGGGACAAAGGGCTCGACATTTGGGGCGAAGGTTATCGTGGGTGGTGGAGGGGGCAACGCAGGTGGAGGCTGGTCTTTCGGGACATCGGGAGCTGCTGGGGGAGGCATGTGGTTGGTTTCATCGTTCAGGTTGCGTCGATGCGAAGATTGTGGCGGTGGAGGTTCGAGGGCGGTGATCTTGACAGAGGTGTCCAAGACGTCTTTCAGAGACATGGTGTTCGTCATAGAAGTCAAATGCCGATTCGTGACCAAAAGCACCAGCCAGGCCCGAGAATGCCCCGACGGACGGAGGTGTTGGTCGATGAGGAGGCCCCCACCCCGCAGTAGGCCTCGACATGTTGGCGGGGCACATGGTGGACTTACAGGGGCTTAGCGCTCTTTGGCCACTCCACAGCACACTGATCCCGGTTCCGCCTGCTAGCTCAACAGTGACACCACTACCTCTGCCATTTACAGGGGACCTTGGGGGCGGATCCAGGGGGCCAGTGGCTGCGCAGATCGTTCTGCATCGATCGTGCCGTCACGTCAAGCGGTGCACTGGAACAGGGCGCTGTAACCCAACCTGCAGCCTCAGAAGGCTGAAGCGACGCTGTCTGTCTGCTCACCTATGACCGCGAACCGAGGCCACTCGGGTCCTCGACTGAGCTCCTAGCAGACCGGGCGAAGTCACGACGGTGCCACTCTAACGCGGCCGCCAAGCCTCACCAAACGTGGACATAAAGACTGAGCCCATTCCTGCTTTGCGACGAGGACTGGGATCGACTGTCACTGGGGTCAAAACACTAGCTGACATCATAACAACCCTCGACACAACACCCCTTGGCGAGAGAACGACGAACCCAATCCCCACACCCAACCGCAACCATGGCAGACAAGGACGGCAAAGAATTCAAGCCCCCCAGCCTACTGGACGTGGCAGGGCGATCACGTTCGCCGTCGGGCTCATCCGACGCAGGTCTGCCTCCCTACGTCGACAACGCGTCTGCCGTCCAGGACGACATGATCCCCGCCGAGACGCTCCTCCTCGCCGGCACCACCATCCACAGCACGGCCTCCATCACGTCGCCACCGGTCTACGAGCTGTCCCTCGCGCTGGGCCACCTCAGGGATACCCATCAGAAGGTCGAGCTCTCCCGCCTCGACTACCACGTGCGCAGGGCGAGCGCCGCCGCCGAGACGGGGCCCGAGGTCGCGGCGCGCAAGAAGCACCTCTTCAACCTCTCCAAGCCCACCATGATCATGCAGTCCAACTTCCCCTACTACCTCGAGTCCGTCCGCCGCGGCAACCTCGGCCACGTCGGCTTCAAGAAGCGCCACAAGCTCGCCGGCGCGCTTGAGTACCGCGCCCTGCGCGCGACGCGGCCGAACGGGCTGGCGGGCGAGCTGAAGGGCGGGGACGTGCTGTACTCGGTGAAGCAGACGGCGGACGGGCGGTTCGAGTGGCGCGAGGGCGACAAGGGCGCGCTCCTCGCCTACGACACCGACGACGACGGTATCATGCGGCTGCAGATCGTCGAGGCCATGGACCAGAGCCGGCGGGATGCCCTGGTGGGGACGTGGTGCCTGCGCGTGTGGTGGGACATCTCGGTGAACAAGAAGACGCCGCTAGGCTGGGACGAGGGCGAGTATTGTCTGTCGGTGCCTCGACCGAAACTCTTTAGCTGACGGGTGGTGCTAGTGAAACGGATTTTGCACGCGAGAGGCACTGGTGTCTACGTGGCCAACATAGGCGAATGATGGCATGGGAGCTGTCACGAGATGCCATTCCTGACCGGCGAGAAGTGCGAGATTGCGAAGAGATACCCCACATGTCATGATAGAATTGAGATCCAGAAGACGTTTCTGCTGTTCATCAGAGATGTATTGGCACGTCACGTGCATTCGGCCCTGCACTGATTCGGTGTACCTGTGAAGCACCTCGATCTATGAAGCATCTCGTGAAGTGACGAGAAGGGCGCCATGATTCATTCAATCGCGCCTGCCTCGGGAAGTTTGTCTCAACCATGTTGGCGGGGCAGTTGCCGATGACGGTGGACCCACAATACCTTCCTTCCTGTCCCGGATTTTCATCCTGTTCCCGTCCCGTACGCTGCCCAGCTCAGCTCGGCTCAATGCAAACTCACCTCTGCCTAATGCCTCAACTTTGAATTCACTCACCTCACTACGAATCGAAGCCACTGAACAACAATATCAACGCCCCTCTCACTCGATACGGACATCCATCACCACACGGCCCCTAAGAGCCCGAACGGCTGAACCACCCTCGCCAGCATCTTGAGGCCCCGCCTCTACCCCCACCAACCATGGACTCACCCTACCTCGCCGAGCTCACCACGACGATATCGGCCGTGCAGCGCGCTGCCAAGCTGTCAAAGATAGTCCTCGCCGCCGCCAACAACCGCGTCGGACATATCGACAAGGACGACCACAGCCCGGTCACCGTCGCCGACTTTGCCTGCCAGGCCATCCTCACTGCCACCCTCACGGCTGCCTTCCCCAGCGACTCCTTCGTCGGTGAGGAGGCCGCCGATGACCTCCGTGCGAATCCCGACCTGCTGGCGGCCGTCTGGGACATCCTGCAAAAGGTCAGCGCCGCCGAAGTCGAGTCTGAGGACGGCGCGTCCGTCGTCCGCTTCCCCACGTCACCGGACCACACCTGCGAGCTCATCGACCGGGCGGGACTCGGCCAGCCGCATCAGGGGAGGGTGTGGGTGTTCGACCCCATCGACGGCACCAAGACGTACCTCCGCGGCGAGATCTACGCCGTGAACGCCTGTCTCCTCGTCGACGGAAAGCAGACCGTGGCCGTTGTCGGCCTGCCGAACCTCGCCCCCGACGCCACACCACCCATCCAGAACCACACCATCGACCCCAACCCCAACGGCGGCTCCATTCTGTATGCCGTCAACGGACGCGGGTCCTTCGTTAGGCCGCTGCCCGGCGCTGCAGACCTTCCCGGCTCCCGCATCCCGCAGCACCCCACGGACACGTCATCCTACCGCCTCGTCACCAGCACCGACGCCGACTCGTCCATCCCGGGCATCCACGAGAAGATCGCCACGCGGATGGGCCTCGCGTATCCCGGAAACGACCTTCTCGGCTGGGTGCCGCGGTGGGCTTCGCTCGCCCTCGGCCACGCGAACGTCACCTTCTGGGTGTACAAGAAGAGGGAACGACTGGGCAAGATCTGGGACCACGCCGGTGCCATGCTGATGTTCCAGGAAGCCGGCGGCAAGGTGACGGATGTCGACGGGAGGGAGCCCGACCTGACGGCGGGGCGGAAGATGGTGGCGAACTTTGGCTGGGTTGCTGCGCCGGCGGGCGTGCATGCGGAGATCCTGGCGGCTGTGCAGGATGCTGTGAGAAAAGAGGGACACGGCGATTTGCTACGACCTTTAGAGTGAATCTCGATTTAGAGGTTGGAATCCTTTCAGAGAACTGCAGCGTCGTCAGTTGTGACACGGCATCAAGTCGTTTGGATTCATGCACATATCCAGGCTGTGACCCCGTTGCTTGTAATTGTTCGTGCCATATGCGGGTTATGCCGCTACCGCAAATACCTCCAACTGAAATCGCCAGGGCGGCGAATCAACACTGCATACCCAACCCTCCAACTTCATCTCTCAACCTCTGAAACCCAGATTTCGCCCTAAACCGATGATGTTGCCCATCGTCAACGGATCTATGGATTCCGTGCTAGCTATTCCGGAGCTCCTCGAGGCTATCCTCCTCAGTCTGGACATGGCCACACTCCTCCTGTCGGCTCAACGCGTTAGCAAAGGATGGCGACAAGCCATTGCTGATTCACCCGCCCTACAACAAGCCCTCTTCTTTCAGCCTATCCCCAAATGCAGGCATCAGCACACCCAAGGCGCGAACGACAATCAAACGCTGAGCCCGCCTCCGACTTTGAACCCACTGCTCGCGGAGAAGTTCTCGCCTTGTTTCTTTGACTTTGGGGAGTTTGCCTATTATCGACGCGCCAACTCGTTCTATTCCATGCCATGGGTAAGGAACCCTCGCAGAGAGGTCATGGATGGCGGTGTCAGAACGGCCACGCCCGAATACCCGCTTCTCGACCCAGAAGGACCTTGCGATGGGGCAGATAGGGGGCGGTTCACCCGCGAAGGTGCAAGCTGGCGGAGGATGCTCGTCTCCCAGCCGCCTCCACCAAAATTTGGCTTTGTATGGGAGGACGATGACAATACTCCAGGGAGTTTTCAATGCTTCTGGTACTCCATCCACGACCTGCCAGAAGCCACATCCCCTGGGGGCCTCCGAATGGGCGACCTTTATGATCAAGTACAATACCACGCCGGCCACCATGCCCACAACTCGCTCTGGTTCAGGGTGTTATGGCCTGGCCATGTCCGTGAACCTTACTCCATTCTTGGCTGTGAAGGGTCTTCAGACATGGGCTCCAGCGAGACAAACATTAGGCGATTGATGGGCATCGCGGGTGTTGTTGTTGACTTTTGTGAGAAGACAGACCAGACCCAGCTCGCACGAGATCCACAGTGCTCGAGCGAGTTTGACACAATATTTCGATGTGGCAGTAGTGACATTATTGAGCTCAAAAGAGGAACACCAGCAATGTTGCCTCACACCCCAGCTATTCGATATGGGAAGGGGAGCGATCACGTTGTCTGGTGAAGTATTCACAAATACAAAAAGAATTCGACCTATTGCCATTCATGTCCTGGTTCTTCGAAAGGCAATCGTCGTCCACACCGTTCCCATCCAGTGAGTAGTAGTAGAAAACAACTTTCTGCCTGCATTACCAAAGGCCATGCGTTAGGCATCACTTCTTGCTGTGCCCTCGCATCGAGCTCTCTTGGCCAGACCCATTGCTCGAACTCCTCGACCGCAATGAAGGACTCCTGGAACGTTCAAGTAGTTCATGTTGCTACGGCGATAATCAATGACTGATAAACATCATAGGATGGTTGTTGTGAAAGCTTACCTTCTCCATGAACGGACTAGGCTCATTGTTCTTCGCAGCCTTCTTTTGCCTGATAATGGCAAGTTCGCGGAATGACAATACAGTTGCTGGAGTCCTGTCTTCCACAATCCGACTGATGTTCAAAGCAGAGCGGGACGGCACCTCTAGCAGGTTTTCGCCAACCGCAAGATGCCTCACAAGTTCGGCTACTGTCGCATGGGACCTCCGGCTGAGAATATCGGGAGTGCTCCAGTCAGTGGACAATGACCTGGCCACAAAAGTCAGAGCGAAGCCGGTCCAATGCAGGGCCTTGGAGACTGAGTCAATGCCTGGAGGTCTCCGGAACTCTATCGTGCCGCAAGTATCAGCGAGATTGGAAAAGTTCCACGACATGAGACGATCAGCTGTGTGGAATTCCGCATGAACCCGGTTGGTGAACCTAATCTTGTCGTACTGTGAGAAGACGGGCGCCCAAGAAGCAGATGAGACGGCAGCATGCGCGCTCCTGAGGCTAGCAATTGTGCGAGGGGCCTCAAAGTTGGACAGGGCGTATTCGTTATTCTTCCGATCGGCCGGCATGATCTTGGTTATGGCATGGTCGAAGAATGCAATCCCCTTAAGTATGCACTTGACCTGCTCTTTCGTGTATCTCAAATCAGCCGTCAAGCTGGGCGATACATGAACATGCATGGAGCATCCTGTCGTGAGCTGAAGCTCAAAATACAGGTTCAAGGCCTCGAAGACGGTTTTAAAGTCTTTTTGCCACAGGCTCCCCGTCGCCAATGCCTGTGAAATCAGCTCTACTCTCCCTTGCGAAAAACTATCAGCTGTTTGGGTCACCAGGTTTGGGTATCAAGTTTGTAACTTACAGAAGCCCTCAATTTCGTCGAGAGAAGGCTCATCTTTGATAGTCCATGCAGTGAAATTGCCGGTGCTCAAAGTCGCTTTAATTCCCACTCTCTGAAGGGCGCCGGCTAAGTAGCCGTAGAGAATATCCCGAGTCTTCTGCACCGGGTCATGTGCTACCCTCAGCTTAGTCTGAAGAGCTGGTCGATTCTGAGGGTCGATGGTCAAGACCTCAGCCTCGACTCTTTTCCACGACCGCCATTTTCGGATGGCATCGTTCTCGTCCCAACCCAGCTTCCGAAGCTCCGGAAGTACTTGCTTCTTGGGCTTGATCAGGAACTCCATTTCAACACCAAAAGCCAGAGGCACAACCGGTGATGATCGTGAAGAAGACATGAGTGAAAATCTGGTGGGTGATACGGTCGGACTACTAAGCTGTTTACGGGTTCGATTGATGAGGTTGATAATGAAAGGTTTGGAGATACTGAGAATCGGAGACACTCATCGGTCTGGCCTTTGCCTTCTTTATATGATACACCTGTCAACCAGCACGGTGTTAATCGGCTTGAAGTCATTGAAGCAGAAGAAACTAAGAACAGTTGGCCATGTTGGTATTTTCCTCCATACCATACTGCAAACACAATTGGCGTACCACCCAGACTGGCCCAGTTATGGGTCCTCGAGCCGACCCAAGCGGCCCTGTGAGATGGCCGTCATTTGTCGAAAGGGTCGTAAAGCGGCAAAGACAAATTTGAAACTGTGTTCGCGTTTCAAGTAACACGGCTCCATTTTGCAACCGAGTTGATGCAAGTCGAATACTAAGCCCCGTCGACTTAGGTGCAATGGCTCGGTCCTGACGCCGATGTGGCGCAACCGCGCGCCTATTTTAGATATATATTTTCGTCCGGTACCTGTTCATCGGCATTTGAGGGGTCCCGGGGTCGGGTCGGGTATGTCTAGACGCGACCTGATAACGAGCCATCGTGGGTGTAGAGCGCGTCTCCGGAACCAGCCTTGCTTCGCCCTCCTTGAGCCTTAGGCAACATGCATCATCTTAGTAAGTATTGCTCGTCACTGACGTTGGAGCGCCTGGTGATACAGCGATTGGTCTCCCACTATCCTATGCAAGGAATGCACCAACACGAGCTGCAAGGGCGATCTCATAATAGCGCTTATGGCCAAAAATGAACACGCCTGCGTGGGATCTGTTGGTGATAGCGAACATGGCACTCATTTCAGGAACCAACGCTTGGTGGACGTTGAACGAGCAGCCGGGGCCGACTTGGTTCGGCCAGTCACATGTGGCTTCGGCGCTAAAAGTCGCCAACAAGCGTTTCGCCGCCATTCCTTCGGCGCGTTTTTGGCGCCTGCCAACTCCACTCATCACGAGCGAAGACTCCGCAACAATCATGCCATTCGTGACGATTACGTCGTCCCGTGAAAACAACCCTTTGGTCCTTAAGGCCGAGTTCCTGACTTGAAATCTGTGAATATCGTCTACGGTGACTCAGTCAGGCAAAAGAACCTCGAAACTAGAACTGAAGGCCCAGTAGGTCCAATCCTACTACCCGACCTTTGCTCGCTTCCTGATCAACCGCTAACACGACTGATAGTGCCCCTCATTGAGATACCCGCAAATGAACCTGCGTAAAGAGGTTGCTAGGCGTCGACTGGCTGAGGACCGAGTCTGGCGTGATGACAGGGCTACCTGGGGGCCGAATGTCATGGCTGAGAAATGGCAGGCAGCTGCGGAGGCTCATGCTGTTGGTTGGCGCCCTCCTGAGCACCGAAGTCCGGTCATCATTGAGGAGAATGGATTCCTGTCCAGCCCGGAGAAGCTCCGCGACATCATTGGGCTTGCAGAAACGCCAGCGCTGCTGGACTCGTCATGGGTAACTTCCGAAGTTCCGATCGGAGATGAAGACTCAACAGTGGAAGAAGGGCCCCCAGTTCAAATATGCCACTTGAACTACGCGGATCACAGTGTCTTACTTGCCAAGACGGTTGCTACCGATCTTGCGCTGGGCCAGCTTGTTTGGTTCCGTGGTGAACACCGGCATGCCACAGTTGTACATGGACCCAAGAGCGACATGTCTACACCTGAGGAAACCTCACCCCTCAAGGAGGAAAGTCAACTCGAATCGTTGACCAATGGCCAACATGAAGAAGATGTTCTTGACGCAACCTCTGCATTCCCAGACCACCGGGAGCCTGGCTTGATTAAGGTTCCGGGAGAGGGGGAAGGCAAGGAAGGCGAGACCTTATCTTCTCGGACTGAAGCTTGAGATTTTAGTGCTACATATCGATGACACACCAACAAGTTCACGGTTCTATCGTCTTGTTCAATTGTCTTGTGCGTACGTGAAACTGAATATCATATTAATTGAATGGAAAAGGGTAAGCACCTACCCCATTGTATCGCGGCACACTGGAAACTACTAGATCCAGGTTCCAAATTGAAAGAAAAGCTTTGATTGAGATCCAGCTTGGTTAAAGCTATCTGGTTAATCATACCCGTTGCTCCTGCGTAGATTCAGGCGGCATTTTAGGCGGGCTAGCAACTCTGCGGGAGATGCTTCAACCAATCCTGGGCAATGCCACATAGAAGCCTGCTGTGCCCTTCCACGCCAAAGCTTGAATGTTGCCTCCTCAACCTGTCATCTTGCTGCGAGTACTATGGTTACACCCACTCGATTTGCGACATCCAAAGCAGACCCGCGGCGGGACGGACCGGGAGCACGAGGAGTGTACCAAAGTTGCTATTCTCTCTCAACTAAGCAACATGAATGAATGAAGCACTAGTGGTGCCCACTGAAGCTCTACAAAATGCCGCTGCAGGAGTGAATGTAGATAAGGGTATCTATCCCACATTTCGAACACATTGTTGTCCTCATGCTCCCAAGCGAAGAGTGAACGAGAATGTGCGCGACTTTGCCCAGCGTCGTCTCATTCGATTGTCAAGACATACTTCGACCTTACTTCCCACGGCTCCCGCCCATTCCGAGATGTCAGTCAACCCTCACGACGATCTTTCCGACATGCTGATTGCTCTCAAGATAGCGATGTGCCTCACTGATGTTCTCGAACGGAAACGTCTTGTCAATGATGGGCTTCAAGGCGCCGTTTGCAACGCCCTTCAGCACAAAGTCCACCATCTGGGCACGCTTCCCAGCATCCAACAGCATCCAAGTCACGGACGAAAACTTGATGGTCGCAAGCTTGGCCAACCCCTTCACGGGGTCAATTGAGGCCGGAGCAAGGTCCAGGACGCCGTAAATGATGATCAACCCTCCCGTTGCAAGCGCGTCGAGTAGCTTGCTGACGCCTTTCCCCGCTACTGGGTCGTAAATCACGCGACAGCCAGCGCCGCCGGTGATGCGCATAACTTCTGTCGCAATGTCCTGTTCGTCCGTCACGATGACATGTTCGATGCCAAGCGACTTCAGTGCCGCGACCTTTGACTGACTACGGGTAGTGCAGATCGGAATGGCGCCCTGGTATATGGCGATCTGGGCTGCCGCGATGCCAACCGACGACGTCGCCGCCGTCAGCAGAACGTATTCGCCCTTTTTCAGCTCTGCAACGTCGACCATGCTGTTCCAGGCCGTGCTATACTGCATCCACAGCGCGGCACCATCAACGAACGACATGCCTTCGGGGATCTTCACCGTCATCTCCGCCGGCACATAGGCCTGTTCGCCGTACACCGCGTAATCGTGGCCCTTCATCTCGGTGGCGAAACCCGGAACGCTCGTGAACCCCGGAATGGTCGCCACGCGGTCCCCGGCCGCGAACCCAGTGACGCCTGGCCCGACCGCCAGGACCGTCCCAGCACATTCCGACCCGAGCGTGGCCGGGAACGCCTTGGGGAGACCGAAGCCCCCTGCGCGGAAAAAGACTTCCATGCGGTTCAATCCGATGGCGCTGACCTTCAATAGTAGTTCACCAGCTGCCGGATTCTCGAAAGCAACCTCGTCAAGCTGCAGCACCTCTGGGCCGCCCAGCTGGTGGAATCTCGCCACCTTCGGCATCGTTGATCTTCGTTTTGGTGTTGGGGTCTTTTGAACTGTTCGCGGTCCGTCTCTCCTATCGCGCGGACAGGTTGGGCCTTAGTTGGCTGTTCTTCTTCGTGTGGAGGAAGGCTGGGCACAAGAGGTATTCAACTGGGGTAAGAAGTACGAGAAGGTACGATGAGGCGGATGATTGGGATGAGCGGGCCGAATATCTAACACTTTATCTCGTGAGGAAACACTGCCTAGTGGGGTTATAATCGCACGCCCTACTAAACTTTTGTCTGCAGGAGTTGTTCTGCTGATTTCAAAGCACATTCCAGTGATAATATCAAGTCGGACCGTTGGCTTTGAGTAGTCTGGGAATACCATTGGCAGTCCTTCGAGATCAGCCGTATCAAAGTCTGGGAGTTGAATAGAGCATTGCCCCTAACATGAATCCCAACCGGCCGTGTGGAGTCCGGCAGTTCTTTTGGTTACAAATCAAACTCATTGACAGTTGCCGGCAAAGTTGGCGTGCCACGGAGATCGGGTTTGCATTTCAAAGCAGTCGGCCTGGTCTTGCTCTCCGAACCCTATGATGGGCAGACGTCTCTGAAAGAAGGTGGGCTTGGGGTCATAGTCCAGTCCTTGTGTTGGCCATGGCCAAGCCAGCCAATAACATAGAGAACCGGACATTTCCACTTCTGTTATTGCTACCCATCCCTCCACTTGCGCGAGGCTTGTCAAGCACTCTAAATGGTGGCCTCAAAAACAGCCCACAGGCTTTCTCCCGGACTCAGAGTACTTCCGAAATACGACTGGGCTTACGGAAATATCCGAGCTGATTAATACGGCCGGAGCACCTTTCGAATGCTGAAATCCGTATCACCTCTATATGACGTAAGGCTACTAGCTGGATGATGCGGTCTTATTGGGTAAGCGCATTGAATTCTCCTGACAAGCGTGTTTCCGTACTCACTCCACTCTGATGGTATGATCTCAAGATACATGTCAGTGATTCTAGCAACTCTTGAGCTCAAGAAAGATGCTCCTATCGCTTGTACGGACGACGAGTCACTCTCGCACTAGGAGAAATGTAAAAACCAACTTAGGGGGCGTGGAGTAGATCAATTTGTTCGCTGGATAACACCCTCAAGAGGAAAGGACTTCCCGAGAGTCTACCCACTGCAGAAGAGGAATCGATAAAAGGCGGAGGTTCGACCACCCGGACTTCATCAGAATACTATGAATCACCTTTTTCGCTCGGAAATTTATGCCAACTCGGAGACCGACTCAACATCTTCGGAAACGAGCTTGACGTGGGAGTCTAGGTCAGCTACACGCCGAATGACCTTACTTTGATATATGGTGGGTTTCAATTGCTAACACGCCTCCAGACACCGCCTCATCCACTTCAGCGAACGGTATACACCCCCGTCGAAACAGCATGATATCCCTTCTTCCCAACCTTGAATGTCAGCTCGCTCCTCCACTCCTCGCCCCTGTTAATCCTCTCCACCGCCCCTTGGATCGTGTACTTTGGTTTCCATCCCAGCTCGGTGACCGCCTTGGAAGAATCATACACCCGGTCGATCCTCCCCAAGAACTTCCAGTCGTTCTTCCCAAATGCCTCCTCAACGCCTGGCACAACCTCCTTGAAAACAGCACTGGCGTCGCTGTCCAGTCGCTTCAGAGTTTCAGCATCGCGCTTGAACGGCGGCGGCGAGCTGATGATGTACTTCCCCCATCCAATATCCCTCGCTCTCGCCATCCCGCAGACACATGCCGAGACAATGTCCGAAACATCCGCGCGGCGGTATGCCAGCTCTAGAACCTTGAGGTTCTCATCCCCCATCGCGTTGCGCCGATCTTCGTCGTCGTCCTCCTCCGGGAAAAAGCGGCTCGTGCGGAAGACGAGAACGGGCATTTTTGTCTGCGAGTGGACCAATCCGCAGAGATCCTCAGCGGCGACCTTGGTCACGCCGTAGATGTTTTTCGGGACAGGAACGACAGTCTCGTCGATCCAGGCGGCGGGGTCTCCCTTCTTGGGACTCAGCGCCTTGCCGAAAGTGGATGTCGTGGAGATGAAGACGAAGGACTCAATCTGCGGACCAAGCTTGGAGGCCTCCTCGAGCAGATTTAATGTTCCGGTGATGTTGACGTTGATGAAGTCGGTCTTGGGGTGGGAGTCGACGTGCGGCTTGTGCAGGGTGGCCGCGTGGAGGACATGCTTGATGGAGGGGTAGCGGGAGAATATCGAGGCGACGAACTCGCGGTCTGCGATAGAGCCGACGTGAGTCGTGGTGTCGCTGGCGAGGATGTCGATGCCGACGGGGATGTGGCCGTGGGAGGCGAGGGAGAGCATGAGGGCGCAACCCAGATGGCCGGCTGAACCGGTGACGAGGACGTCGGGGGCCGACATTGTGACGTTGCGAGTTTGGGCGATGATAGAGGTAGTCAATTGCTTTCCAGCTACTTAATCTCTGAAGATGGGGATGAAATGGTTTTCTTGTTCTGTTCCCTCGGCCAAGTGAGTCATGCTACAGGTTTACGTATTCGCTTGGCTTGCCGCCGGCGTTAGCAGTCCTTCTTTAGCTCGAACATCAATTAAACCAGCGCTGGGCCGGCTCAAACCCAGGTAGTCAATTACGGCGTCTTGACGTGTAAGTTGCATTCCAGTCACCGGCATAGCAGAGGATTTGAAAAAGCCTGCATCTGGCTCTGACCCTCACAATGAACGTCTCAATGAGATCGACAGCAAATACTTTATTTATTAACACAAAGCAAATTCTATCATGCTATGCCCATACTCCAAAGTCATACCCGTTCAAACCAGCACCTCATTTGCCTCGTCAGACTTCACCAGGCCCAATTCCCTCCCCAGGTCCAAAATCTCCCCCACAACAGCGTCGACATCCCCCTGCTTGATCGGCACGCGGTGGTTCCCCTCCCACTCGACCAGCCTCGTCGTCCCCTCCTGGCAGTACACCCTCATCATGACCCGGTGCAGCTCCAGCCCCGGGTCCTTCAGCCCATGCACATGCACCGTCGGCAGCTTCAGCACGTGCGCGTCCCCCGCGAGCCCCTCGGGCACGCCCTTGAACTGGCAGCTGCGCTGTGAGGCGTCGGCCACGCCGCGCGGCACCTCGACACCCTCCTCGAGCATGACGAGCGGCGCCCGCCCCGCCAGCAGCACGGCGAAGCGGAAGTCCGTCGAGGCCTCGCGGCCGAGGACCTGCTGCGTGTACAGCCAGCTCGCGGCGATCTTGGCGCCCTGGCTGAACCCCAGCAGGCCGACCCAGGGGCCCGTGGCGCCGGCGCGGCTGTCGTCCTCCATGGCGGTGGTCAGGCTGTAGCGGATCTCGGCGGCGGCCGTCTCGGCGTCGAGGTCCGGGTGGGACGGCAGCCACGGCAGCCAGCGGCGGAAGGGGCCGAGGTGGCCGTAGACGGGGACGATGGCCTCGTGCGGGGCGCAGAGGAAGGGCGCGTCGACGAAGACGAGGCGGAAGTGAGGGGACAGGCGAGCGATGAGGGCGCGGGCCTGGAGGGCAAAGACCTGGGCGTTGACGCCGCCGCCGTGCAGGCATAGGATGCGGGGGAGCGGAAGCGTGAGGTCCGGGATGGTCATGGTGGCCCTGGGTTTTGTGGCTGTCTTCGATCCGGTCGTTGGGTCTGTTTGTGAGACGCGATATCGGAATGTGAGGTGAACTCGGAAGAACCGTCGGGTTGGGGGGAGGAGGGTTGCTGATGAACTGGCCTTGATGAACATGTGAGATGCTGCTGCTGCTGCACGGGCGTGGGTCTAAACGGAACGGCTGAACAGCTGAGCCTCTAACAGAGGTCAAAGTCACCACCTGACAAAGAGGTCCAGGTCCCGAGTCCGAATCCAGCCCGGCGCTACATTTACGGACGTCCGACGGTGTGGTGTGCTGACGGGATAGCCCCTAGTCCGCTTACTTCTATTCATAAGGTGAGAATGCGACACAACCATCCATCCCCTCGTACTTCCTTTTCTGCTGCTACTAATGCTACTCGCTACCTCTGCAGATCGTTCACAGAGTCCCTCGCGTTCTCGTGCACGTCAAAGCTGAACTCGACCGTCTTGGTAATCTTCTGGTCCTGCATGATGTACTCCTCGCTGCCGCTGTCGCCCATGACGTGCGTCCGCATGCTCGTGTCAGCGGCGAAGTGCGAATCGCCGCCCGGTGCCCGGCTGCCCTTGTTCTGCGACCGGTCGCCGCGCGACGAGTGCAGGTAGATGGCGTTGGATGTGTCGCGCTTCGAGGTGCCGAAGAGCCGCGGGAACAGCTGCTGCAGCAGCGGCTTGGCCGCCGGAATGTTGCCGCCGAAGATGCTGAGGTTGAGTTCGAGGACACACCACATGAGCGCCGTCACCGTGTTCACTGTTCTTCTCGTCAGCATGCAATGTCGGCCTGCGTAGGGGGAAAGGGGAAGGGGATGGGCTTACT
Organism: Verticillium klebahnii; assembly: GCA_002851715.1. Lineage (NCBI taxonomy): Eukaryota > Fungi > Ascomycota > Sordariomycetes > Glomerellales > Plectosphaerellaceae > Verticillium > Verticillium klebahnii. The sequence continues at coordinate 3,158,294 of NMXL01000001.1, read as the reverse complement.
GGTGAGGTCCGTCTCCTTGAGAAGAACGTACAGCGAGTGCAGGCGGACCATGCTGATGATGCAGACACTGCAGCGTGTTAGCTGTCTATCTCTTCGATTTATCTCGAGGGGTCAACAACTCACAGGGCACCCATAGACAGGACCACCGCGACGCCAATCTTCTGCTTCAGCGGCAGCCGCAGCGTCTTGAGCACAGGAAGCGGGCAGACGACAGTCGTAATGTCGGTGAAGATGCCCAGGCTCGCCTGCACAAAGTAGAAGACGGGGCGGTTGATGCACACAGCCGTGGTAGCATGCTCGAGCGCCCACGACCCGGCGATGGGGTTGCAGCTGAAAACGTTGACGAGAGCGCAGGCGACCGAGTAGCCGACGGTGAAGCCGAAGAGGATCCAGACGGTCCAGATCATCTTGCGCGAGGGGAAGATGCGGAGGTAGAAGAGGAGGATCGAACCCTTGGCCAGGCCTGTGGCGAGGCAGAAGAAGATGGCCGCCAGGACGTTGTTGAGCATGAAGTTGGGATAAAAGTCGGGCGTCATGGGAACGTTCCAGAGGTGCTTGCCGAGGCCCCAGTTGAGCACTGAGAAGTCAGTCCATCACAACTTTCGCCCATTCCAGGCAAGGAGAACTTACTGTGCCAGACGAAGGCGACGAGGGCCGTACCGCAAAGCTTTTACTGTTAGACAAGATCTGAACAAAATCTTTGACCAGGTAAGGGGTTATTACCAGTGCTCCGATCATGATATCTACAAAAGGTCAGTCGTCAACCTGAGCACAAAGTCGAGCACCAAGACTCACAGTCGTCCAGGGAAACCATCCGGATGAGGGCCGCCCTCGTCCATATGCGCGCAATCGTCGACAAGACAGCCAGTGCAAAGCTGACCCCCGACACGATCAGCAGCGCAGTCGCTTGAGGGGCCGCTCCCGGGTCGCGTTCCCAGCCCTCTGGCACAGGCGCCACGTACATGACCCCATCCTGCATTGACATGGCTGCTGGCGCTCTGTACACTTTCTTCTCGAGACGGTGAGATGCCGGAGGAGCGAGAGCAGGAACAACACCAACAGGCAGAGCCGGGTCAGCAGAAAGAGGCAAAGAAAGTAGGATGGATGGACGGGGAAATGTACAACAGCCGTCCCAGCGAGGATCTGCCGACCGTTTGTATATTATTGGAGCTCCCCTTTCCTCTCGGGTCCTAGTCTGCGAAGACTAAGAAAAACAACATTAGCCACCGGTGCGAGACCATGACCTGCCCTGCTTGCCTGTTCTGCTCCGTGGTGGGTGGGTGGCAGCATATGCCCTGCCATGCTATGCCATGCCATCTACCCCTGGCCCGACTCTTCGTCCAGGAAGGACGAACGGCGGCTTAACATGGTCACTATACATAAAAGCCGGCGTCGGCCGCTGCGGTTCTGCGGTGGTGGTGGGCTAAGGCACGCCACGTCAGGGGTGCGAGGGCGAGAGGGGCTGGAGGCGTGAGGGGAGATGTGACAGACGAGGCCGCCCGGGCAGCACGAGGTGGTATTGTGGGTTTGTGCTGTGTATTTTACATGTAACTGTGCAGGTGGTACTGGGTCTTCAAGGTCATCCCTCGTGGTGTGCGAGTTGCTCCCCTCGTGGTCTTGGCCCGTTCTCGGGCAGCAAAGAAACGCGAGGTGATATGCATGGCGGGCCCAGCAAGGAAGGCAGTCAGCACAAGGGGGTATATGTGAAGGATAACGGTCGACTCGACCCAGACTGCCGGTCTGCGTGTGCCGCGGAGGTCGAGGCACCAAGGAGGCAGGTCTAATGGAAGCATGGAAAGGGGGTCAGGCCCTCCTCCTCGGCTTCCGCCCCTGGACCGGGTCGGTTCTTTCGGCCGATTGTCACGGACGATGGCCACGAGTTTGGACGTGGAGATGTCCTGGGTTTTGGGGTTCGGTTACATCGCGGTGGAAGACGGGAAGATAGCGCAGATGTCAATGTTCAAAGCAGGCCCTTAATCAGGCCATCCTCAGGGCCAAGCCGTCTTGGCCGGGTGCAAAAGTCCAACATTTCGAGCTCCAGATCATCGAGGGAGAGCTCCTCGATAGAAATACAGTCAGGCATCAGGGGTCTACGCCCACCTGATTCGGGTGGAGATTGATCGCTTCAGGGCACTTTGGATCTTTTGCTATCCCTTCATCCACCCTGGTGATGGACGCTGGGAATATGAGGGACAGGGGGGCAGGCCGAGGACTGCTCTGTGCTGTCGGCATTGCTCGCCTGGCACATGAACGTTGTTGAAAACGCCCAGGAGAACAAGGACTCAAGGGGGGTGATGCAGCTTAGGGTCCTGGTGAAGAATTGCCCCCCTCTTCTCCCCTGCTTTATTCTGCCTTGCCGAAGCTGGATCCCTGTCGGCACTGCAACCGAGGTCGACATCTGCCCCGGTTCTAGTAACAGTGTGCTCCAATCAACCCACAGCGATCCCGTCTTGGGGAGCGTCCGGAAGCATCTCCGAAAGTCTGTCGGCGGGCGAGAAGGCCTATCCTGGCGTACGAAATTCGCCATCCCCCTTTGGTCGCCGAGGGGGGCCCGGGGTCTCTGATGGCGCGATGAAAGTCCACAGCGAGGGAGGGCGAGGATGATGCGCCGTTGACGTTCTAGGTCCAGATAAAGACGGGCCATAGTGACAAGTCATCGGCCCGCTCATAGCGTCGCCATCGTCAATGCGTTGTCGTCTGATGGTGGAGACGGCCAGCACTGAAGAATTCCGGGTCCGTGGCACCAGGCACATGGAGGCGTTGCTTGGTTGGCGCTGTGCCGCGTGCGTGTGAGGAAAACTGAATCGCCAACGGAATCTGAACCAGGCCGACGGGAAGAAGGCGAGGGAACGGCGGGAAGAAGATGTGGCGCTCATGCGAAGCCATGCGGTGTGATCGGGACTCGATCCAATGTCCACACCCAACGACCAACATGAGCAAACATGAACATGAACCCCCCCCCACACCAACTTCATGCTCATGCTCCAATGCTCCAGTTCGGCGACCCAATTCTTCGCCCAGGCTCCATTTGTTTGATGCCTCGGGCCTTTGCCAGTCCACCTCCCAAGCAAACCATGTCACTCTATGGACCAACTTGGCAGGTCGGCCGCCACGCCGTCGCAAGGGGTCGGCAGGCCGCAGTCATCGCATACGGTGGTAAGCCAGGGCAAGCAAGGGCGAGCCGGGGTGAGCCAGGACCAGCCAGGGCTGCAAGTCCCTTTGGGCATATCGTCCCCACGAAGGCCAGGGGCCAGAAGGGAATACCGCACCCCCGAACTGCGACACTACCGGCTCGGCGGCATGCGCCACGGGGCCAGCGTTCGACCTGTTCAAGTCCGCAAAGCCGGTGCCATGCTGCAACCTGTCGACGCACACAAGCTCTCATCTCCGGCGGTTCCTGCAGTCGATGCCCTGCGCCCGATGCAGTAATTGGCTCGCCTCTGGTGAAGGGTCGTAGGATCTCATAAGACGCATGCCGGGCCCAGGTTCGTAAGGCCTCGTGGTGTGACATCGAGCCAGCAAGTGACTTCCCCCCGTCCTCGCCTCCCTCACACTCGTTCTCCCCGCCCCCTCTCCCTGATCGAAGCAGCTTTGCTCCGATCGTCCAATCACTTGTCCTCCTGTCTACTTCCACCCCGCTTCCAAAGAGAGAAGCAAGCCCAATATGCTCGGCAACATGAAGTCCCTGCTCGTCCTGGGCTACGCGGCGGCGGCGGCCCTCGCCGGCGTCACGCCCGGCGTCGAGTCCGAGGCGGACATCGGCCCCCGCACCCTCGCCTTCCTCGGCTGCGCGGCTCTCAAGCTGGTGCACCCGGAAAAGGTCTTCTACCCGGGCGACTCCGTGTATGAGTACGAGAACGGGCTCTTCTGGTCCAACACGCAGCTCATGAGCCCCAAGTGCATCTTCCGCCCCGTCAACGCCGATGACGTGTCGGCCGGCATCCTCAACAGCCGCTTGACGCAGACCAAGTTCGCCGTCCGCGGCGGCGCGCACACGGCCATCCAGGGCTACAACAGCATCGACAACGGCGTGCTGATGGTCATGTCCAACCTCACGACGCTCGCCGTCTCGTCGGACCGCAAGTCCGTCCAGGTCGGCCCCGGCTACAAGTGGGGTGCCGTGTACAAGTACCTCGAGCAGTACGACGTGTCCGTCGCCGGCGGCCGTCTCGCGCCCGTCGGTGTCCCCGGCCTCCTCCTCGCCGGCGGCGTCAGCTTCTACGGCAACCAGGCCGGCTGGGCCGCCGACAACGTGCTCGAGTACGAGGTCGTCCTGTCCAGCGGCCGCGTCGTCACGGCGTCTGCCAAGGAGAACACGGATCTCTTCTGGGCGCTGAAGGGCGGCAGCAACAACTTTGGCATCGTCACCAAGTTCACGCTGCGCACATTCCCGTCCAAGCGCGTCTGGGCCGGCGCCTACACGGTCGGCGGCGACCACATCGACGACTTCCTGCTGGCCGTCGCCAACTACTCGGCCTACAACACGGACCCGCTGTCCCACATTGTGCCCATGGTCGTGCCGTCGGACGCCGAGAACAGCATCGGATCCGTCGTGCTCTTCTACGACAGCGAGACCGTGTCCAACCCCGCATGCTTCGAGCCCTTCCTGTCGATCCCTTCGATCGCCAGCACGCTCGACTTCAAGACTGTGGCCGACTTTGCCGTCGAGGTGGGCGGCCTGGTGGTCGACAACATCAACGACGTCTTCATCGCCGGCTCGACGGTGGGCAAGAACTACGACGAGCTCCTCGCGGGCATCCAGATCTCGCACGACGTCTTCATCAGCCAGCTGCCGGCGCTGTACGAGGCGGTGCCCATCGAGGACTTTGTGCTCATCTCGATCAACTGGCAGCCCATCACGGAGCTCTGGCAGTCGGGCTCGGCGCGGGCCAACCCGGCGGGCAACCCGCTGGGCATCGACGTGGCCAACAAGGGCTCGCTGCTGGCGTGGGCCGAGGTGGTCGAGTGGAAGAGCGCGCAGTACGAGGGCGCCGTCAACAAGTGGGTCGAGAGCACGACCAAGGCCATCAACGACGCCACCAAGGCGGCCGGCCTCTTCGACGCCTTCAACTACATGGGCGAGGCCGCGGCGTTCCAGGAGGTGTTCCCCGGCTACGGCGCCGCCAACGCCAAGAAGCTGCTCGACATTTCCCGCAAGTACGACCCTCTCCGCGTCTTCCAGAGGCTTCTGCCCGGCGGCTTCAAGCTGGGCTGGTAATGGGTTGATGTTCGCGAGGCGTCGGAGAGTTGACGAACGTGAGGTTGATGAGGTGGACTGCGTCGTCAGTCGATGGTCAGTCGACCGGTACTAGATGAATAATAACAATCAGCATCATCTGTCTGCCCTCTGTGTCAATTCATGAGTGTCTACTGTGCAACGTGTCCCATCGCGAGAAAATAGTCCGAGGAAGAGTCCGAGAACCGAATGGCGAATGATGATTAAATTGCATGGAATAGACGAAGAGGCGAATCGCGAGTGCGAAAGCGAAGCGAGACAAGCGAGAGCTCGATATAGCCCAGCTCAACACAGCAATGCAGTGCACAGCCCCTGGAAAAGCGGGCCCCGGGCTGTGCCACAGCATGTGTCTGCTTGAGCCACGCGGTGACATCACCCGCCAGCTCACCTCCCTCCCTGCTTCCTTCCCCTCCCCCGCGGACAGCTTCCAGGCTGCCGCCAGCTTTCCTGCCCTTCAGTTGCATCACCCACACCCCATTCATCACATCACCAGGATCAGGCAATCCACCTCGCTCGCATTGTTGGCGATAGCTCCCCCCCCCCATCAAGTGGATTCGTACCCCGGCCGCGCGGTCCATCGACTCTTCTACCAAGCCTATAAACCTGCCGCATCCTGATCTCTTGTCTCGTCTCCTCCTTGCTGCCCTCTCCTCTTCTCCCCTCAACACCAACTCAAGATACCCCGCCTTTGAACACCACCCTTGACGATACCCTCATCCACCGGCACCACACCCCCTCGATACCCAGCCGTCGACCTTTTCAAGCTAGATTCCAACCTCCCACCACTCGTCATGTCCTCCAACCCCGAAAAGCCGCCCATCCCGGGCCAGGCCCCCGACCAAGCTCCCCCCCAGGAGCCCTATTACCCAACTCCCGCCGCCTCTGGTCTTCCCCCTGATATCAGCCAGTCGCCAGCGCAAGCGCAGCAGCATCAGCACTCCGACCTGCCCCCGGCCTATCCCTCAGACGAGCAGCACGCTGTCCCGACCGAGAAGGGCGCTGCACCCGCAGGTCACCCCGCTCAACAGGACGCGCCTCACTTTCCTCCCCCTCCTCCCGGCCCGCCCCCGACGCACACCAACACCGGCTTCAGCACCGCCTCTACCAACACTTCCGCCTTCTACAAGTCCTCCGACGATTACGAGGGCCCCGCGCCACCCCTGCCTGGCCCACGTCCCTCCCAACAGGGCATTCACAACGAGAAGCCCATTCCCGCCTACAACCCCGCCGAACCGCACTTCGCGCCCCCTCCCGGTCAGGCCACCAGCGGCAGCGCCCACCACCAGCAGCAACCGCCCGCATATGCGAGCCACGCGCACGTCCAGCCCCAGGCCGTCCCGGGCACCGGCGTCGCCGGCGACAAGGAGAAGTCCCACCGCAGCTGGGGCAGCATCCTCTCCGAGATGGGAAACAAGGCCGCAATTCCCATCAACGCCCTCGCCAACAAGATGGGATCCCAAAGCTTTCTGCCCACCACCATGGACAGGGAGTGTGAGAAGGCCGCCCACATCCTGAAGAGCTTCTGCAGTACGCCCATCCCCTTTCGCGCGCAGTTGATCCCGAACCGTTTGCTGACCAAGTCCCAGAGGAGGGTATCACCTCCGATCACGTCGAGGAGAAGACGTCCGGCGAGACCACCCCCGTAGACCCCAAGCAGAAGGAGAAGGCACCCCGCAGGCGCGGCGCCATCGTCAAGATCCCTTCCAAGGTCATCGCCAAGGCACAGGGTCTTGCCATCTTCACCACCGCTCGTGTCGGCTTCCAGTTCTCCGGCGCCACCGGCTCCGGCGTCCTCATCGCCCGCCGTCCCGACGGCTCTTGGTCTCCACCCTCCGGCATCCAGGTCCACGCCCTCGGCGCCGGCTTCATGATCGGCGTTGACATCTACGACTGCGTCTGCGTCATCAACAGCCAGGAGGCACTCAAGGCCTTCATGAGCACGCGCGTCAGCCTTGGCCCCGACGTCGCCGTCACCGCCGGTCCTTACGGCGCCGGCGGCGTGCTCGACTTCGGCACGGGGTACAGCGGCGGCCGCAAGTCGGACGAGCAGCAGCGCGTCGCTGAGGCGCAGGCCCAGCAGAAGAAGGCCGAGGACGAAAAGCTGCAGGCCGAGGGCGGCCTGAAGCCCGGCGAGAGGCCCGACAACAAGCGCCGCAGCAGCAGCAGGTCCTTCAAGCCCGTCTTCACGTACGTCAAGTCGCGCGGCTTCTACGCCGGCGTCCAGGTAGACGGCACCATCATCACCGAGCGCAAGGAGGCCAACGCCACCTTCTACCAGCAGCAGGTGGGCGTCGAACAGATCCTGCGCGGCGACGTGCCGCCGCACGGCGCCTGGATGGCGGGCTCGCGCGCGCTGTACGACGCTCTCCGCGTGGCCGAGACCCAGCAGCCCCTGCCCGAGGCGAACCTGCCACCCCCGGCGCCCGTGCCTGCCGAGCCCCAGGTTGCCCAGGGTCCGATCGCAACGGGCCAAACACCCGTCGGCCACACGCAGGGCGTGAGCGGGCAGCATGTCCAGGACCCTGCCTTCCACGGCACGGACAGCCAATATGGCGGTCCTCCTCAGATGAGCGGTGCGGGTGCTGGAGCCGGACCCGGCGCCGGAGAGACGTTGCCTGGATACGTAGACGACGGTGTGAAACGTCCGGGCGTGGGCGACAGCAAGGTGCACTACCAGTGAGGGAGCGGGGTCTTGAGCCCGCCGAGACGCCGTTATGAGGAGATATCCAGCTGTATGTAATTCATTGTCACTCGAGCTCTGTCTTGATTGCCCCGGCCATGATTGCGAATAGACCATTTCAACAATCCGTCGCTGTGCTGCTGCAAACCGGCCTTTCCTGAACTAAGACGACTCTAGCCGGCGACTGTGACAGACTGATGTCCCTCCTCACCGATATGTTTCGAATGTAGCACACGCCCCAGGTGCACCTCAGTGACTTGGTTGATCGTGATGCCGGCCCCCGTCGAGAGGCAAAGGCTGATGCCGCTGTTGACGGCCCTCGGAACGGCTCAAGCTCGAAACTCAAGTGTAAGCGCAGTGACACGAGCCTGCCGATCGAATCCTGACCAGGTGGAGCATCGTTGCCTGGTGTAGACGACCAGAAAGGGAGCAGAATAAGGAAGAATAAAAGGTAAAAGGCCGGGTATTTGGGTCTTGCTTTAGACGAGCCAGTGTACATGTGGCAGGCTTAAGCCTGGTAGACTGCTCGGCAACTTTGGTCTGCCACTTGGGCACCCAAAAGAGACTTCTGGGACTCATGAAGTACTGCGCAGCATTATGCAAGGTAAGATCATGGGAAACACCTGTGGATGAGGCCCGACGTTTGATGAAAAGAGAAAGTCTCGGCCGGGTGTTTCTTGGCTGAACGGCAGCGATGAGCCAGAACCGCTGTTAGGGTATCATTCGATCATCCCCACGCTTCCCTTTCTCGTCTGGCTCTCTGCGCGGCTCACATGTTTTCGGATTTTTCACCGCTTACTCACTCAGCAGCACCATGTGCGGAAATATTCTGGATAACACTAACACGTTTCGGTCAACAGTCTCCTTGCCCTCGAGCTTGTCGAACATATAAGCTCGTTTGGGTCCCAGCACATCATGCTGGCCGTGAGGCTCGCTAGCCGCGCTCGGCCTCTTGGGGGATGCCACAACCACGCGCACCTCGCCCCGCCTACGCCAAGCTAAATTCACGGTTGTCTTGCGATCGGGGAGAGGGGAGGCCCCTTAGAGGGGTAGATATGCGGGCGGCCGAGACAGTGGGTTTTGCGTGCTTGACAGGAGGGACATCGCGTTCCGCGATGAGACATTGGGTGCTCTACACCAGGGTTAACCCTCGGAGGTGCTGCTCTCACGCGCACTAGCTGGAATGCTCGGGGATCCTCCCAATCACTGGATGAACAACAGCCCTTCGCATAGCGACCGATTTTTGACGTCTTACCGAAGTAAACAGGTCACCCGAACGGTGAAATCGATGGTGAGCCTGGCTGCCATGATTCACGTACACACAAATTGGGCAACGTGCCATGTTCCAAGCGAGGAGCTCCCGTTCAACCCGTCTGTGTCACCAAGTGGTGCGAGGTCAGCAACTCTGCCGCTTGAGGTGGCCATTCGCCAGCGACCTATACCGACCCGCACCTGCGAGGATAGGAAAATCACATGTCGCAGACGGAGAATCGACGATTTGGGGGCTGAAAATCGTCCCTGCCATGGCTTCAAGGCGGCACCGTAACTTGCGTGCGCGTGCATTGATGATGAGGGTAAAGTCGGACGCTTTCACTTTGGCTGACGGAGAGGCGAGTTTGGGTTGGACCAAGATGATGCATGTTAACCGGCTTGCTGTGGGCTCCTTAATTGAATTGCTTCCCGCTGACTAGTGTAAAGAGCACCGGAGTGTACTCTGCTTCTTGGGAAAAGCTTGTTTCCTGGCAGCAAGATCTTCGGGATGCGACGCAAACACGGAGTGCTGCAAGTTGGCGGCACCGTCAAACACGTCAAGGACCACCGAGCTAAAGTCTTGGATCAAGTCGAACGTGCTCCTGATGGGGGTTACCAGTCTTGCCAGACCGCCTCGTTCTTCAACATTGCCTTCGTCTCGAAGTGAAGCGGAGTGACAAGACTATCAGGCAAGACCCCTTACCGACGATGCCGCACAGACATGTTGCGATGTGCTGCGAACTCTGCATCAGGGGATATGATAGGCAGCTCCAGCCAAAGAGGTTACCATACGCCACGGTGACGGTGCCGATGTGCCAACAGCATTATCACAGGGGAAGTAGCAGCCATGGCGCCGAAATAATCGGGCCAGCCACCAAACCAGCCACCAAGGCCCAGCCCAAGTGTCTAGGCCGGCTCACGACGCCATTGAACCGACGTGATGCAGCAGTACGGAGCCAGGGCTCAGGCCAATGGCAGGTCTATCACGGTTTTGTCTGTCGGCAGCCGCTCGTGTCGGATCACCCTGACGCATGTTGGCAGTCGAGCTCATACTGTGCAGTAGTGGTGGGTATACAGGAGACCGAAAAAGCTTGACAACGTGGACGCGCAAACAAGCGGCCAGATCGTCTCGATACCCAGTTTTCGGCGTACGCAAGCTTGGCAGACAGGGCGGGCTAAGGACAGCCGGCCTCGACGACGCAGAGGCGAAGAGGGGTACGCTTCTAGGATCGCCGGAATGGAGCGTAATCGTTGTCGTCCGAGGTCGTTGGGATCAGGGGCAGTCGAGCATGCAGTTGGGATTATCGCTCGAGGGTGGAATGGCGCTGAGACATCACGGCATGGCTTGGCGGATGATGGTGCGAATACGCGAGACTGCACGCGGAGTAGTCTCTAGCTACAGTGTCAGAATGCTGTTGTAGCCGATGCAGTCGCTGAATGGCGAAACTTCATTGGAAGTGATGCTGAAAGAGCTGAGGTTTGATGGCTGATGGCTCGTATCCGACGTGGGATGATTGAGACGGCGGTTCGTGAGTGATTGACGTGTGCTTGAAACGATTGTCAAAGAAGAAATACTCGAGGTGGTGGCTGTGCTCCAGCAGCATCAATGATGAGCTGTGTTGATGAGATGGCAGCGGCATGATCTTTCCTGCCTTTCGTGACCTTCCTCTTGCCTCGTTGAACTTCCCATAACGTTGCCTCTTTCCGTGCTTTGGGCCTCCGATGGTTCGACCTACGGCAAGTGGGCCCAAGGCAAAGCCTCGCCAGTGTTCAGAGGCCGACATGACGGGCTTTCCTACATGGCAAGGCTGGCTGGCTGTATGTTGTCCCGACTGGCAACATGAGGTAACCCCAGTTGCACTTTCCAGACCCCTGGAGCCATAAGATTCGTGAGTGCGCCTCCCTCAACCCATCCAGTCAGATACGTGTATGTGAGCCACCGCAACGCCAGTATCCGGGTGCACAACAACACAGTAGGATGGAACTATCTGCTGGCGCTCCTCGGCGAAGCACGCCACTGTGTTTGCTTCCGGATCTCCTCCGGGTCCAACAAGCCCTGACGAGCCCGCCCGCCCGTGCTATCCGTCACGCTACCCGTGGAAATAGCTCGACCATCGTCATTGCATGCCCCAAGACTCCAAGGGTTCGCAGTGAGGGATGAACTTGCCGCTAATGGCACGCAAGGAATCCAGGGGAGGGAACGCTCCCTCTGCACCTGCCTCTGCCTCTCCCCTCCTTCCCCATGGCGCACAGGGAAGGCACCCACTAGCCTGGGAAAGCCAGGCGGGATTGGACCAAAATTCTCCCCCTCCACTCCCCAATCAACTTTCAGGCACCCCCATCACCCCTGCAGCCGCTCCTTACCCCTGCCCCCACTATGCTTGGCCATACTCAGTAGCTGCCGACCCCTGCGCGTCGTTGCCGCATCCGTCTGCAGACTGCACAGTGTATTGTATCCACCTTCCAGCGAAGCCGTCCTCATCCACGTCCTCGTCCTCTGAGCGGCACCTGCCTCGAAGGCCTTGACGGCTTCGGCTCGTGGCAGGCCCTTCCAATGCTGTGAAATGCAAGACACCACTGAAGGGCCACCCAATTTATCCCATTCAAAGCCCTGTTTCCGTTGTCCACTGCGCTCCGTACTCTTCTTAACGCTTATCTCGCACCCCTCGCGCCCATCCCCCACGCTTTAACACCGACACTCTTCTTCCTCCGTCTCCCCCTCCAACCACCTTGAGGTCCTCGACTCCTCTCACCTCGATTTCCTCGTGTGATGCGTTTCCCACCCCTCTGGCCGTAACTCAGTCGGCACGCCAAATCTCGACGCTCTCTCCTCCTCGCCCACCTAGCCGCCTACTACGCTGGCGAAATCGTCCGAACCTCAACCATTTTCTCAACTTGTCTTGACTGTGTTTTCAAGCCGCGACGCTCGCTTAGCCCTATCAGTCTTCGAGTCTTTCTTATTCCACGCCAAGGTCGTCTTGCCTTTCCTCAGACCACTGCCCTCCCACGACTCCGTGTCTCTCTCTCTCTGATACATTGCCGCCCTCCCACGACCAAAGCCCAGCCTACCGACGCCACACAATCATCAACAATACCGTAGCGTGGCTGCTATCTTCCAGCGCCTCTCCGAGCACCGGGGATCGCGATCCCCCCTCGCCAAACTGGAGAAGAAGAGCTTCCAAGTCAGCGTCGTCAGCGTGAGGAGTATGGGAGCCAGGATGCCCATCCCTCTAGCTAACCGCTTGTGCAGCATGCGGAACAGTTTCGCGAGAACGTTCATGCTTGCCGCAATCGTGGTATTTCTCATGTGCATGACTATCCGTAACAACCACAACTACAGCCAGGCACGCCACCGCGTGCTGAGGACGGCCGATCGCATGAACGCCGACCGCATGGCAGCCATCCCTATCCCTGAACAGACCCCTCTCGAGGCTGAGGTTGAGGTTGAGGTTAAGCCTGAGACTGGGCTTGAGCCTGAGCCTGCGCCTGCGCCTGAGCCTGAACCCGAACCTGTCGACTCCGTCCTTAACGACACAGACTTGGACACGCCGGTTGACAAGACCCGGATGAGCTGCGACATCAACACCGACCACCTCCGTCGGGTCCAAGAAAAATATGGCCTTACCGACAAGATCGAATACTTCAAGCGATACGTTCGATTCCATCGCAAGCCCATTGAGCGGGCATCGTATACGAATCTCCGCCAAAACTTCCTGCCGCGAAGCTTCCAAACAGTGGATTTAACTGGCGGGTACACCTTCCAGGAGTGTTCCGCACCTCTTGAGGTTCCCGTCACGCAGTCGCCCTACCCTGCCGCCGTAGAACTATCTGAGTTCATGTTCGCCGTCTCAACTACCTTTCAACGGCTCACTGATGCCGCGACCAGTCCTATCAAAGAGTGGGCGTTCTGGCTGACCGATAGCAACGGCAACTCGAACGGCGGCAAGCTGCTTTTACTGCTCATGGATGCCACCAACGCAGAACTCGAGGAGGTTACGAGCCGCCTCGCTCTCGCTGGTATTGACGCCGATGTGGGCCACTCGGATTCAAGACTGGAGATGGCAGTGCGATATTTGGGCCTCGTTCCCATGCTCTACAACCACCGTGATCGCATCACGAAGAAGTGGCTTGTCATGTGCGACGACGACACCTACTTCCCCAACATGCATGCTCTCAAGGCGAGGTTTGAGAAGTACGACCCCAACAAGCAACTCTACATCGGGACACTCTCAGAAGACGTCGGTGCTATTGAACGGCACGGGTCCCAGGCTTTCGGGGGTGCCGGTGTGTTCCTCAGTGTTCCCATGGCGGAGCGAATCACCGACATTTTCGCCACTTGCCGATCGAACATTAAGATTAAGGAGTCTGACTCTGGCTGGGGTCCTCAGGGCGACATTCTGCTCCGCAAATGTATTTACGAGAACACCAATGTCAGACTGACCCAGCTGTGGGATCTCTGGCAGCTCGATCTCTTTGGAGACCCGGCCGGATTCTACGAGGGCGGCATCAAGCCGTACTCGGTTCATCACTTCAAGGGCGGCGGCTGGCATTTCGCATACCCTTTCCAGACCACCAAAGTTGCCCATGCGTGTGGCGAGGATTGTTCGTACCAGCGCTTCGTCACACCCGACAACTTCATCATCTCAAATGGATTCAGCGTTGCCCATTACCCTCAAGGTATTGATTTCGACCTGGACCAGTTCGAGGGTACGTTCCATGCCGCGCCAGAGGACAGGGGCTGGAATTTGGACTGGATGTACGGCCCTCAGCGACCATCTTTGCTAAGGACTGGCAAGAAGGTTGCGTGGGAGCTCCGCGAATCACACAACAATGAGGATGGTTCTGTACTACAGACGTACATTCGCAAAGCGGACGATCCTCGGTGGGTTGAGAACGACTTGCCCCTCCGTACGCACGACGGTGTCATTGAGCTCGTTTGGATCCCTGCCTGAACATTATGGCGGCATCGTTCGCTTTCGAGGCGGCTACAGAATTATCGCGCCCGGGGCAAATTGACGCCGGTGCACTGAATCAATCAGCTACACGTCGTGGCGGCGGTGCCTCAACTTACGGACTTTCTTCTGGCCCCCCACCATACCCATCATCAGATATCCGGTGCAGGCGTCCTCGGGGGATGCTTGCCGGACAGGCGTTCAAGGCTGCCGAGGACTCTCGGCCAGCTATTTATTTTATTCTTTTCGCGAGCATGGGGGCCATGGACTGGCATGTCTTCTTTCTTTGTCTCTATGACCTGTTCCGACTGAAACGGGGAAGGCGTTGGGTTCGGACTGTACATTCGGGCGTCTGGCTGGCAGACGCGGACAGGGCTCAGGGTGTTTTTGGAGAAAAGGCCGGGTTTGGTTTGCCCGGCCGAGAGGGGGAGGGGGAGGACAGCACAGCACGCTGCAAGTGATGCCGACTGGATCAGCGGCGAGAAGACAGGCTCAGGTGTCGTCGCATCACACTGTGCTGCAACAAGATACAACAGTTTGAGAAATGTAAGAGCAGCTTGTCTTCATGTGAGATTCGTTGTCAGTGGTGTGACGTGTAATGTGTGACGCATCTGTAAATCGCCATCCTGCCACGACGTCTAGATAGGGGGAGGCTCAACTCAACGGCTGACGGTCAGCGCGGCACCAACGGTTCCTAGGCTGCCGTCTAGATTGCCGAAATGGGAGACGCATCGGAGATTTACAGGGGTCATCGGCGGCAGGGGTTGGATGCCCTTGTGCGGGGCGGGGCGGGATCGCCGGACTGGGAATGGCCTACCGTGTTGAGTCTCATCGAAAGCGTCCGGGAGCAACGCGGCCTTCGGCGTGGGGGTCATGTTCAAGAAGACGGGAAAGGGAAACGAGGGCGGCTCATCGTGAACGGGATTGATTCGTCTGTCCCATGGCTCGTCCTGAGTCCATTTGATGATGGGATATGCGAGGCATCTTTTGAGGAGAGCGAGAGCTTCAAAGGCGGTGTTAGTGTAGCCTGGGTAGCAGGACTGTTCAATTTGTGGCGAATCTGGTTCGGCCGCCCGTTGAGTTGTTCTTTCCTGGCATGGAACCTTCCTGTGTAGAACTTCATGCGGCATAGCAGTTGACGCTGTCTCCTCCAATGAAAGATTCCAAAATGAAGCCCAGCTGCCGCTTGGACGAGGCAATCATGGCTTGCTCCTCGAAACGCTACGCCTGAGCCTCTTGACCTCTCGAAATTCGTACTCATCATCTCTTGCTAGTTTGTTCTGCTGGTCATCTCGGTCTTCGGCCCATTCAGTACCAGCACGAAAATGATTGTATCTTGACAAAAACGCCAAAAGGAAAGTAGATTGCTTGCTTGATGCGTGCAACAGACGCTGTGTATACCTAGATAATGCCCATGACCAGGCCCCGTCCAAACGCCGAGTATGCGGTATGCCGTAATACAAATGTCCAATTCCATACGCCGAACCCAGGGCTCATACGATGATGCCACGCTGCGACCAGCCGCCCGTTCCCTTCCAGGCGTACAACACCAAGCCGCACGCAATCCATACAGTGCCACTCATCGCCCAGAAAGTCGGCGCATAGCACTCCTTGCCATAGCAGAATACGTCCCCTTCGCCGCGGGGCGCGGCCGCCTCCGCACTGCTCTGGTAATTCGCCGAGTACACAAGACCCCAGAACATGGAGCCGAGAGCCGGGAACATGGCGACGATGCCCCAGTTGGTGGCGAAGTTTTCAATGCCCCAGATTGTGGAGATGATGATAGGAGTGAGGCTGAACACAGCGCCATAGCCGGCCCCGACGAGACCAGACACGATCCAGAAGCGTTCGCCGTGGTTCTGGATCAAGCCCGAGGCGAGGGCGACGAGGCCGCCAGAAAGGGTGACGGCAAAGAAGAGGAGGAAGGCGACGCGAGAGAGGGAGAAGCCGCGCAGGAATGGAGGACGAGGCGATACCTCGAACTGGAGGTGCTGCGTCGCGGGCGAGGGGGCAAGGAGGTCCGTAAGTGTGCCGGTCGCAAGGCGAGCGACGGTGCTAGTGATGGCGACGATAGAGACGTGGGTTGACGGAGAGGTCGGGATGCCTCGGTGCTCGCCGGCGGCGGTGGGCGGGTATAGGGTGCCGATGATGGTGCCAAGGTTGTTGATGAAGGCCTCGCCAGGACCAATCATGAGGAGAAAGCCCCCAGCGAAACACCACATGGTGCGGTCGGTGAGGAAGTTGCGCGTCTCTGCGTTGAGAACCCACTCCTTTTTGCGTTTCGCATCATCCACATCGGCGGAGGAGTCGAGGATGCCGGCACCATCGGCGGCTTCCTCGTCACGGGAACGCTCAACGGCTCCATAACCACGACCATGGCCTTCCAGCAGGGAGCTACGGTCAAGGAGGCCACTGCGCTCAAGCTCTTCAACGGCCTCCTCAAAGAGGTCATCCTCGTCGACAATGCGCAGGGTGAACCCGCCAGCGACGCCCACAGCGACGAGCAGAATCGACAGGAAGACGAAGAAGCGGAAAACGTCGAGGTCGCCGTGGGTGCCGTCGGGCAGGCGTTCGTAAAAGACGCGGCTGCCGACCTGACTGAGCCACATGCCGCTTAGGCCAAAGGCGGCGATGGGCACAGCGAGAGCGAGACCTCGGTGACGGCCCTTGCCAAAGTTCTTGGCGTTGGTGGCGACCGCGGCAAGGTACATGGAGCAGGTGCCGACGCCGACGCAGACGAAGGCGAACATCATGATCGGGTATGTCCAGTCGGCGACGGTGTCATCGCCACCGTCAACACTGCCTCCAATACGTATGAGTCTCCCATCTCTTCCCCGCAGACCGGCGGACGTCTCGTAGTCGAGCTTGCGGTAGGTGATGGCCGCGATGGCATAGCCGGAGCCGAAGAGCACAGCGGCGAGGAAGGCGAGAGGTCGGGCACCGGCACGGTCGCATATGTAGCCGAGAGCAGACACGGGCAGATAGAGAGCGATGGACGAGGATATTGCGAGCCCGTTGACTTGCAGCTGAGTGTAGTGAAGGCGCTCTTGGAAGATGTGACCGTAGAGGGAAAATACGGTGATGGAGCCGGCGCAGAGGGCAGCGATGACGGAAGACACGAAGGACAAGGCGCGGACGGCGGACGCGGCTTTTCGGGAGCGGTAGGCCTGACGACGCTTGCTGCTTGTGTCGGAGAGGAAGGAGGATTGAGAGGATGTCGTTCGGGCGATTGTGGAGGACGTGTCGTCCTCGTCGTCGAAGGAGGGGGGGCTCGGAGGGCGCGGCATGGTGGTGATGGTGGTCGATCTACGGCCGCGAATGTCTAGTCTTGCTGCAAAGTCGCTTCAGTCCATTCTCCAACGGGAATTGAATTTGCAGATGGGCTGCGTGGGTACGGCTGGCTATCCCGTCGAAGATGGGAGCCTAGAGATGGTAGGGGCGGTGTTCAAGGAATGATGAGGTTGGAGAAATGGAAGAGAGCGATGACCGCCGATGATGACTCCGAAGGCAGTGACAACTGACCTGACCGAGCTTCGGGCTCCCCACAGCTAGCACGTCACCTGCACCTGCTGTTCTGGGTTCTGGGGGATGTGGAGCATCTGTCACGGATCTGAGACAGAAAGAGCCAATGGAAGCTTCCCGTTACTGGACTTGAAGCCAATCATGATAGATTACCTAAGAGTGACCTGGGTGGATTGGCTGCACCTTCTCTCTTCCGCCGATGGCACCAGAGCGCGCCATCCTGACGATTCAGTGCCTCCGCCAGGCTGCAACCTCCCTCCCCATTCTATCTTGGCTGACCACATCAACTATCGCTCTGCCGAACAGGCCTACCCACATGCTTCAACCATGATTCCAGATCGCTCGCGAGCCGTTGACCTGTTGTAGCCTCGACAACCCCGTCCTGCCAGCTGACGTCCACCCACAGACCCCTCCCTTTGACGGACACCGGGCCAATGTGAAAGACGGGACCGTTCGTGTCGGCACACAGAGAGAAGACCGCCCGATGGATAGACCACGCCGTTGTTTGACCGTCCGCTTGCTCATCGAGGCTTCCCTGGCCATCGATGACTCCGAGACTCGTCACGAGCCATGACCCTGTCCTCGGCTTCTTGGCTTCGTCCTTGACAAATGACGCCCAGTCGCCTACAAACTTCATCAGTCCGGCGATGTTATTTTTGCCGTTCTTCTTCAGCTCTGTCTCGATGTCTCTTCGGACGGTAGCTGAAGACGCCCAAACCAAATCCTCCAAACGACTTTCCTCTGGGCGGCCGCCGTCTCCAGCATTCTCAGCCAGCCGGTTCCGAATCCGTGCCACCGTAGGTTGGTCGAAATGATGGTCCATCTTCGACACAAAGTTTCCCATTGTCTGGTCTGCCTTGAGCCATGAGAAGCCCGGAGAAGCTGCCGACACGAACCGACGCATGTCCAGGGCCGTGAACGCGGAAAACCCCGGTGCCTCTTCCGTCCCAAACTGGCCGGCCAGCGACACGAGTGCGATTCCATGCAGCAGCCCTGTCAGAGTTGTTTTGTTCTTTCTACAGGAAGAGAGAACTCGCTGCAGTGTGGCCTCGCTTAGCTCGATTGATCTCAGCTGGGTTTCGTATGGCAACGCTCTGATCGGTGCCCATGTAGCCTGCGCTGCTGCGTTCTTCGAGGCGAGCATGGGCGGCTTGAGCTCATGCCATGCTGTGCATAAGGTGTAGCCCAGGCTAACAGGGAGGCTGGTGACTCTTTCCTGTGGCGGCGGAAATCTGTCTGCCTTCACCGTCGTCTGTAGCACGTGGTCTCGAAGCCCGGTCAACGACTTGGCTGGAGCGTTGAGATTCCGCAGGAGGGAGTGATGGAAGATCTTGCCGCCTGTGCCATCGGTCGACACGTGATCCCAGATAAACATGGCATCCAAGTGCGGAAGTCCCTCCTTTCGCCAGACCATGACCCTCCAGCCGGAACGGGAATCTGAATGTGTGGATCTCGCATCGAGCTGTGCCCTGCGTTCCGCTGCGTAGGCAGCCTCTAAATCCTTGGCTCCTGATACAACGACCCATTCGATGTGATAGCGAAGATCCACTGACGCCAGCCGGGTCCAGGCAGGCTTCTTAGAATTCTGACCGACGATGCCCACCTGCAGCAGAGGCTGCTCGAGCACGGTCTGCGCCACGGCCTTCTCAAACATGGCCTCCAGTTCGGGTGCGCATTCTCGGCCAACAAGATGTTCCGGTATGGTGTAGCGACAGGCCAGGATAGTGTTGCATGTGACTCCAAACAACTGTACAGCCAGATGATACGACTCCCTGGCAGCGTGTCAGTGGTGCTGGGCTGCAATGAGTTAGTGGCTTACATCTGGCCGAGGCGTCGGATTATATCGGGCTTTCGTCCCTCAATATTCTGTTTACCTGCTGTGATAGCCATGGCATTTGATTGTGCGAGTTGTTCTTGATGATTCCTCAAGAGCCGAGAGGCCAAAGTCATCCTTATTAAGTGCAGGTGCAGCCATCGCCAATTTGTCCTGGCTCCCAAATCCGCGGATCATGACGGACTCCGTGCCTTCATGCGATGGTTGAGCGTGAACGAGTCAGGCGCCCACGCGGCCGACGTACAAGACTATCTCGGCTTTCGGCCCCCGCGGACGCGTCTCGAACTAACTTCCGCGTTGGCACCGGAGCCGACGCCGGGAGCGATTGCTACATACGGCAGACTATTCAAGCCATCAACCAGATCACCTATCCAGCCGTACGTCGGCTCATAGGAGCCCTCCGGTGCACACTTCTGCGCTTGCCAATGCTTGGCCTAAATCTCCACCGATCACGACATTCAGGATTCACATTGCTCACGAGTTTCCCGTCACCAAAGGTGGATCCGACAGGGCTCGGGTCTTGCTCTCCGACAGCCCTGTGCCGGCAGAATGACTCGGAAGTTAGTTTTGTCTGCTTCCCTTGCGGGCCAAGCCGTTAGCTAGGGCAAGATAGCGATGGTGCCACCGCCGATAACTCCCAGAACGAGCCGCATCGCTCGATAACCTGCAAAATTCTGCGCCGTTCGTCCCACCGATGGAAGCCGACCCTAGCTTATCGTTAGTCCGGCAGGATAAGAAGGGCAGGTCGCGTGGGCATGGCACGTCTGTCGCGACTTGGCGGCATGAAGGCAAAATCCTGCTGTCCCGTTCGACCGGGACATATAACGCAGCCTGGCGGCAGTCCATTGATCGACGGTCGTTGCTACTTGATCTTTTGCCCTTCTGTCCTAACCTTGCTGCTGCTAGATAACAGACCCGCAGCATGTCTGAAGTTCCTGAGAAGGTGACGCCCTCTGTGGCGCCCAAGGTCGACGATGAGGTAACTTCCTCGTCCCCCAAAGTCGAGGATGGACCGGATTCCTACATCGTGGATAAGGCGACCGAGAGGAGACTTCTCCGGAAGCTCGATCTGCGGATCATCCCTACCGTCATGTGGATCTACCTCATGAACATGATGGATCGAGGTACGCTTCATGAAGCATCCCTCCTTGACCAGAGCTGACCTGTGCCAGTCAACATCGGCAACGGCCGCCTCTACGGCCTCGAAGAGGACCTGGGTTTGACGGGATCTCAATTTCAGCTGGCAGTTTCCGTCCTCTTCATCACTTACTGCGTAGGTTGTCTGCATTACACGCACCGCATGACATCTTGCTGACCACCGCAGCTCTTCGAAGCACCCTCAAACATGATCATCAAGCGCCTCCAACCTGCACGATATCTTGCGGGTCTCACGATGGCGTGGGGTCTTATCGCCACCTTCAGCGCCTTCGTGCAGAACTTTGCTGGCCTGATGGTCTGTCGTGTGCTCCTGGGTCTGTTCGAGGCCGGCCTGTTCCCGGGAGTCATTCTGTACTTGACCATGTTCTACGGCAAGCGCAGCATCGCTCTGCGCATGGCCTACTTCTTCGCAACCTCTGCCTTTTCCGGCGTGGCCGGCGGCCTCGTCGCCTACGGCGTGGGCTTCCTCGACGGCGCCGTCGGGTGGCGCGCCTGGCGCTGGCTCGTCCTGATCAACGGGCTGCCGACCATCGTGACGGCCCTCATCATTCCCTTCGTGCTGCCCAACTCACCCGAGACGGCCAGCTTCCTGAACGAAGAGGACCGGCGGAACATGAGGCTCATCCGCGAGGCCGAGTTCGGCACGGCCAGGAACGCCCGCGAGCTCCTCAAGGAAGACGTTAAGGACGGCCTTCGCGACTGGACCGTGTACGTCTACTGCGTCGCCCTCTACTGCCTCAACACGATGCTCTACTCCTTCGCCGTCTTCCTGCCGACCATTGTCCGCGCCATCGGCGACTGGACCGTCACGGAGGTCCAGGCCCTCACCATCCCCGTCTACACGGCCGGTGCCGTCGTCTACCTCATCAACGCGCGGCTCAGCGACATCACGCAGCGCAGGGGCTACTTCATCATCGGCGCGACCTTTGTGTCCATCTTCGGCTACGCGCTGCTCATAGCCAACCGCGGCGCGGGGCTGTCGTACGCGGGCTGCTTCTTCGTGAGCATGGGCTGCTACACCGCCGGCGGTCTGTCGCTCGTGTGGCTGGCGACGAACAACCCGCGCTTCGGCAAGAGGGCCATCGCGAGCGGCCTGCACCTGACCGTCGGCAACGCGTCGGGCGTGGCGGCGCCGTTCTTGTTCAACAGCGCTTATGCCCCGACGTTCTATCCGGGCTATGGCGCCACGATCGGCGTGCTGGTGCTGTCGGTGGTGCTGAACACGATCCTGCACGTGCATTTCAGGAGGATCAACAGGCTGCGGGACGAGGGGAAGGAGGACCATGTGTTGGAGGGCAAGACGGAGGAGGAGATCGGAGAGCTGGGGGAGAGGAACCCGCGGTTCAGGTACACCATTTGAGAGGCTGCTGGAGGTGCAGTGGGGGAAAGGGTGAGATCTACACCAGTATGTGGTGAGAAGAGCATGGAGTTGGTACAAATGGCCTTCGCTGGGCCGCTTCGGAGTCTAAGTATCGTGAGATAGTTACCGCCACTCGGGATTCGAATCTATACCCCCAAATTCATAAGAATTGGTCTGAAGGACAATGCTTGCTTTTGCCTGGGGTCTTACATGAGGCCGATCTGCCATCTCCAACTCGACAGGTCCCAGTTCCGGGCCGCAGTGCTCCCCATCAACCCGCATACTTGGCAAGACACTGATCCCATACCCATGAAGGAAGCCAAGGATCTGTCAGTGGACCTCTCCCCGCACTCCAAAAAACGAAAGAGTTTGTGGCAGCGGCCCGCACCGCAGTTTCACTTGCGGTGCTGCCCCGGTGATCTGCAAGCTGAGGGTTCCGGAAGTATGTCGCAGCTGTCACAGGGATTTTGCTGAGGTGGAACCAACCCCCGTTTGAAAGCCGCGATGGCGATGTCTTTTTATCTTTCAAAGCATCCTGATTGCGTTGATATACGCCTGGCTATGGAGTCTTTACCTAGGTTTACGTCGAAGAGGGCGCAACATTGTGCGGCAAACGCTGATTTTTTGGTTCCCATCGCTCGCGCTTATTGATTTATATCTATTGAGAAGAATTTGTGAAGGTGGCAGCAGTGGTACAAAATGTCCGGAACAGGCAATCAGGCTTATGGAATAATCATTGAACGTTCGCTATTGTTGATATGTCCCATCAGAAGAAAATCTCCAAACGGAGTAACAAAGCAAGCCAAGAAAACACCTTCGACCCTGCCATAAGACGGGCGTGATCAGAGCGGTCACCAGGCCACAGACACTGCGGAGACATGAAGGCCGCTAGCTATGGAGCTGCGAAGCGCCTACTTCACTCGGGAGGGGGGGGCTATATTTCTCCTGTTCCATCGCCGTATGTCTACCGATTGACTGTCTTTTTAAACTTCTCCACTCCACTGACGTCCATATTCTAACCAGACCAAGCTGATTATACTTTGGGATTTGCATTCTCTACTCATGGAATTGCACTGCTCAAGCGTGGCCTACATGCCGTCGTGACCCAACTCTCACCACAAAAGACTTCTGCAAGCTATGGACCTGCATGAGGAAGAGGTGACCAGGGGTATCAAGAAGAGAGTCCAAAATTGTGGCCATAACTCCCCATCGGCTCTCACTCATGAAAAGTCTCCATAGATGGATCCTTACAAGGCCACAATCATGTCGGCCTAATCCTACTAGACAGAGGCGAATGTTTTACGGGACATGTTGCAAAGGCGGATTTTCGAGTTCGGTGGCATCAGACTTTTTGTTCCTCAGCCCTCGCGTAATTATCATTCACGTCGAAACAGACTTTCCACCGGCCCCCACCAACCTGTCGGTGACAGCTAGGTCAGGAGACAACAAAATTCTCCTCTTGCCGCACCGTCCCGGCAAGACCTCGCCCCTGGCCTTCCTCGCCCTTTCACCATCGCACGTGCTCCCGCCATTGGACGTGAATCGCGATCCGTTGGGGAGGGGGGTCCCCGGTCACGAAATCCCCACGCCCCCTCCCTCTCGCGGCGACCAGGGCGGACTAACACGCGGGAACCCCGCCCTCAGCCGCCCCCGACGCGGGCTGGGTCCAGCACGGGGGTTGCCTTGCGGCCCAGCTGCGTCGGTGAGGAACCCAGAGTGCCGGAATCGAATCGCTTGGCCAACGCATCAGGGCTGCAAGCGAGTCGGTCAGGGTGTGTGCGGGACGAGGATTGGCCTGCCTTGGTGGGCGTACCGGTGCTGTCCGACGTCGTGGGGGTGGGAGCCATCGTTGCCTTTGGACTGCAGGCTTCTCTAGCTGGACGTGCGGTCTGGCTGACTTGGCATCCGATCATGAGGCCTGCACGTCGCGGAAGGAAGCTTGGCTTGCGGGACCAGATTGCCGAGCTTGGCGGGGGGGGGGGGGGGATTGTCAAACATAGTCAGGGTTTCTCAGGTCTCGCGGGTGTTCATGAGGCATCAATTATCGGTACACTGGAACGTGGTTGAGCGAGGTCTTGCATTGAGCTGCTCTGGATATCAGACAATCTAAGTTAAGGGAACACCATTAATATCTATGCGCAAAGTACCAGCCAGCGCCTAAGAGTAGTGGGGCGTGTTGACGGCCAGGGCCATCATGCAACCGCCGATGAGACCGGCGATGGGGATGGTCATGATCCAGGAGAACATGAGGAGACCGACACGCTGCCAGTTGACGGCCTTGAAGGTGCCGTTGCAGAGACCGACGCCGACGGTGGCGCCCGTGATGCACATGGAGGTGGAGACGGGCAGGGAGTACTGGGAGAAGATGAGGATGGTGATGGCGGCGCCCATCTCCATGGAGGAGCCACGCGAGGGAGAGTGGTAGGTGATCTTGTTGCCCATGACTGTGTCTGTTAGCGAGTGAAATCTCAAAGGAGGATCCGAGTCCGTAGGACATACCCTTCATGATGTTGTAACCGTAGGTGATGAAACCGATGCAAATGGTCAGGGCCACGACGGCGATCTGCCACAGGGGCACGGGCTCCTTGGAAGCGGCGGCGTTGCCGGTGCTCCAGGCGGCGTACATGCCGGCCCAGACACCGACGGCGTTGCCGACGTCGTTGGCGCCGTGGGCGAAGGAGGCGGTACAGGCGGTGATGACCTGGACGAAGGAGTACAGGTGCTCGACCTCGTTGGCGTACTTAGGGGCGTGCTGGTAGACGCGGTCCATGCGGCGGCCCTCGGGGGTGCCGAGAACGCCGACCTGGGCCTTGTGGATGTCGTAGTTGAAACCGTAGGTGAGGGCGACGACGATCTGGGCGGGGAAGCGGACGCAGACGGCCTTGAGGTTGTGGCGCTCGTAGATGGAGCCGGCACCCAGGGGGTTGTTGTGGAGGAGGCGCATGGCCCAGCCCAGGGGGCCGCGGTGGGTGCGGAGGTCGGCGTGGTGACGGTCGCGGGCGCGCTTCAGGAGGCGCTTGTAGGCCTCCTGCGGGGTCTCGTTGTACATGAGGGCCCTCTCGTTGTCGTGGGCGGTGGGGTGGTTCTTCTCGGCGGGGATGGACGAGGCGATGTCGTCGGCGCTGGACTTGTCGTTGTTGCTGGCCTTGTCGATGGTGTCGTCACCCTTCAGGGCCTGGGGCTGACCGGCAGTCTCGTCCTCGTCGTCGCCGCCGTGCTTCATGACGGCATAGTCGGGGACGTTGGCGTGCTCGGCACCCTCGGGGGCGGGGCGCTTGAAGAGCAGTGGGCCCAGGGGGATGTGGTACCAGCGGACGGTGTTGTCCATCTTGATGACCTTGGCGTGGACGTAGGGGACGAAGAAGATGGCGGACAGGACGGCGAGACCGAAGCCGGTGCCGAGGGAGACGGCGGCGATGAACGAGGGCGGCTTGTCGGCGAGGCCGAGGCGGGGGGAGCCCTTGTAGACGATGGACAGGGAGCAGATGGTACCGGCGATGAGGAAGAAGAAGGGGGAGGTCCAGACGGCCCAGGGGATGGGGTTGGTGCGCAGGTGGACGGTCAGCTTGATGAGCATGAAGATGGTGGCGGCGAAGACGGCGGCGATGGCGGGGGCCATGGCGAGGCCGGCGAAGATGGCACCGAGGCCGGAGCCGCCGCTCCATCCCCACTCGACGTTCTTGGCACCGACGGCGGCGACACCGACACCGGCGATGGAGGAGACGAGGGAGTAGGTGGAGGAGACGTGGGCGGAGTTGCGGGTGCACCACATGACCCAGATGGCGGCACCGGCAGAGGCACAGGCGAAGGCGAGGAGCTGGACGCCGGCGTTGCCCTCGAAGGCCTCGATGGGGATGATGCCGTTCTTGATGGTGGAGGCGGTACGGGCGCCGACGGCCAGGGCGCCGGTCATCTCGAAGACGAGACACAGGAGCATGGCCTGGCGGTAGGAGACGGAGCGGGACGACACGCTGGTCGCCCAGGCGTTGGCGACATCGTCTGCCGGGGTGTTAGCGTGACTCGTCAGATGGGACAGGGAAACATGGGGAGCAAGACGTACTGGCACCGTTGTTGAAGGCCTCGAGCAGGGCGAAGCACGTGCCGATGGCGAATACGTAGGTGTACTCGTGAAGGACCATCTTGGCGGTGGTGATCTGGGGGGATCTCGGATCGATCTGGTGGTGGCTGCTGCAGTTGCTGGCAAGGGGTCGATGGCCGGGGGAGAAGCAGGCCAAGAGAGTGCCGAGGAAATGCCCAGAGATCTCAGGATGGTCGTGTGTCCAGGTCGCGACTGATTGGGATGTGCCAAGTGAGGACCAAGAGATCTGAGGCGGCCAAGACTGGAGGGATCATCTTTATATGATCCAGCCGCAGGCCTGGTGGCACACCCCGTGCGTGTGCTGGTGCTGCTGCATGGGATTGGGCTGGGACTGGGACCAGGACGTGGGCCGGTCGAGTCGAGTCTCGCTGAGTTGAGCCGAGCCTAGCTCCTGCTCGATCCATCGCATCGCCGAAGGGTTTTCCTGGCTAGCCTGCACCGCCTGCATGGCCCGCATGGTCTGCTTTCTCGAAGCTTAGTTGGTAGTTGGTAGTGATGGTTTGAGGTGAGGGGTGATCAGGACAGGGAGTGGAGGACGAGGAGGAGGGCGGAGGAGCAGGAGGTGCAGTGGTAGGTGAGTGGTGGTGGAGGGAAGGTACGACCGCTTCGAAACGTGGTCGACGCTCGCCCCGTCATTGGCCCGCTCATCGTCTCCCCAGATCCCGTACACCAATGAGACCCCGCAAACCGCCCACGTGGTGGGGCACGTCTAAGACGACTTCACCCCCTTCCTCCCCCTTCCCCGGCTGCGGTAGGCAGGTACCTTGCTGCCGCTTCGCATACCGTCCATCCATCATACTCCGTCCACCCTCAACGCCAGACACCTACCCACGCTACTAACCTTAGATCCGACGACGACCCCTTCCTTCTTCAGTCGACACGTCCTGTCCCGCGCTGCAAGCCATGCCAACCCTTACCCCTTTCGGCATGACGACCGCAGGTGGCGACGGGGGCCTCTGGACCACTCTAAGGCCTCCCCTCCAATGATCAACCCTTCTCCTCGAGCTCTGCTTATCCACGCTGGTTTATCAAGCACACGCCGGGCGGCCTGGATCCCAGGCCTGTCCCCTCAGCTCCACGAGCTGACGGGGTTTCGCCGCCATGCGCACACGTCGGAGTCCCGACTTTCACGAGGGTGGTAAGACACGGCACGACCACGTGGGGGTCCTCAGAAGGAGAGTCACCACCAGTCTACTCCTATGGCCACGGGCAGAGAAATTACCCAGTCGGTGGTGGTGGGTAGGCCGCATCACACCTGGTGGCGACGCAGATTGTCGACCCTCCCCGGGCCACGGCCGGACAAATTGGTGGACGCGGCAGGCCAGGGTTCAGAAACGCCCCGACAATGATGCGGCCTTTCCGGCAGTGACAGCATCTTGGCAAACCACGACGCGTATGGCATCAACGTGCCAAGTCAACCCGCAGCCTGATGGCCGCCTGTCATCGTTCCAGAAGAGGAACACGCCCAGCCGGGCCCGGCCGACGAGAATTTCAATCCTCGATGGATCGGCTCGTGACAGCTCCAACATTCTGGCTGCGTGCGTCAAAGTGGACTTTGGTGGCCCGTTGCATGGAGCGGATTGCCTACGCAGTAGCCCCGAGTTTAATCTTGGCATTGGATCCTCCCACCCTCGACACGATCAGCGATCAGGATGAACGGCAAATGACTCTCCCTCTTCGTTTTTTTCCTCCCTCCCTCCCTCTCCATCGTCCTTGGAAAATGCAAGATCCAGTGGCATCAAGAAACACCGCAGCAGGTCTTCCATCGGTCAATATCCGAGTGAAGTCCCACGTCTAAGCCTCCCATCCGCATCTATGCCTCCTTTGATCAACATACTCCGAACGAATCTCGAGGACGTGGAAGGCTCATGGCGAGTTTCTTGGCTCTCATTCGATCGACCTCCAGGTGAATCACGCCGTTCTGACAGTGGCCATGTCCTAGTGGCGGGCGGTGGCGGGCGAATATCGAGACAGGTGCCCCACCGGAGCTTCCGACCTTCGATGATGCGGCTGTGATGCTCAATATCATGATTTGAGATGACAAAAATGCATTGATCTGACCACAACACGAAACAAGACTTAGGTCGACCTGAGTAAACCTTCAATAGTCTGGAAACAGCACCAGCAGATCACGCATGTCCAGATCGCATCGCCCTGCCCCTGCTCTGAACACCCGACATCCCAACCCGGAAAGGCCAAGCCCAGGACCTCGGTCAGCCCGACTGCCTCCATGCCTTTCTCGAAGCAGGTATAGTACCATCGCGTGCATTCCTACCACGGACTTATGCACACCACACAGCGGGACCGCGGACGTACATGTACATAAATGCGAGACCCCTCCCCGGATCCTAGTCGAGGTACGGGGCGGCTCGGGGACAAGACGGATGCCACGGCTAGCCATGCATTTGTGGATCGCTCGTGTGAGCTGTTCATATGGACGTGCTACTGGCTGAAGTCTGTCATTGGATATGTGACTCGTGATGCCTGTTACTTTTGCTGCGCACATTTTGGCAAGAGGCGCAATTCTAGGTTTCTTCCCCACGCTTGGGTTGTGATACACTATTCAGCTTCTTGGCCGTCCCGATTCTGGCCGGGCTTGCCGTGTGATGGTCGGTGCCTTTGTGACTTCATTCGTTCCATGATCAGCCGTCTTTTGCCTGTGCGTGGGGAGACCCAGAGGTTTGACCCACGAAACGTCAGCCAGCATGCCAGCAGTACGTAACAGTATGATCTACATATCAAAATGAAAATCCAACGGGTGTTGTAAGAACCCCTGAGAATGTTTGCCCAGAGCGAGGAGTCTCAACGTAGTGCCAGTAACGACTTGATAAATGGTGTAGTAGGGCGAGCGCAGGCCCTCTGTGTCCGGGGCAATATGGAGAGCTACCAAGAAATATATGCCACAAGGGACATTCTTCGATGTTCATGATAGCTGCTCCCCTGTTCAGAAGAAGCACTATCAACTAACATCGGTCTTGTAACGAACGGTGTAGGATTGATGATGCTGCTCCCTATGAATCCCGTCCCAAGTATCTAGCCAAGTTATCCCGCTACTAGCCACACGTGGCTCACTCATCCTGACAGCTGCGCCACGCTGCCCTGACCGGATTCAATGCCAGTTCGGCTGTCCCAAAAATGATACCTGAACAAGCAAACAAGCAAACAAGCAGATCACCATGGAAAATGGTTCCAAAATACTTCCCATCCCTAACTCCTCGGACTAACCCTGGAACCCTGATTCAAATAGGAAGCAGCGGCAGCTCGAGCTTCCTCCGCTGCTCATTGCCGATGCTAATGTATTGTTCTGCCTTCTCCCTGATCGCCATCTCAGCCTCGACGACCCTCTGCCTCGTCAGCCAACCGCGCGGCCGTGCTGCGGACTCGTCCGCGTCCTCCAGATCCCACACCGTGTACTGATTTGTCGGCTTGTGGACCATGACGAGGAACCTGTCGTCGCCGAAGATACGCGCCCCGCCATCCGGGCGTATCCCCGCCAAGAAGAACTCGATCGTCGCCTCGCCGTCCGCGAACCACCCCGCGTCGAGGTCGAGCTTCCGCACAAACGCGTCGACCGAGAGCTGACCGTCCGGCTCCGGGCTCGCGTGGAAGTACAGCTGGCGGTCCCACGCAAAGGGCGTCGAGCCCGTCCGCCTGCGGTCGCGGAGGGGCGACCAGGACTCTTTGTACTCGGCCCCCAGGGCGTCGAGCCGGACGATGCCGAACCGTCGCGTCATGACGTTGTACTCGGCCATGGCGAAGCTCTCGACCGTCGGGTGTATGGCGAGGAAGGCGTGTCCGCCGTGCGCATCGACGGGGCGGTGGAAATACTGCACGAGACGCTGCTTTAGGACGGTGCTGGACTCGCGGTGGCGTGACCACCGCAGGGCCGCGCTCTGCCTGGGGAGACTGTCTCGGGCGTGCGTCGCCGTGTGGACAGGGCGTCGGTCGAGGTATTCGCTGACGTGGAACCGGAGCTCGTAGGTGGTCTCGTCCTCGGGCAGCCGGAGCTCGGGTTTCTTCCGGGATGGGGTCGTGAATGGAGAGCCTCGGGGCTGGAGCGTTAGGGTGGCGATGAAGAAGGCCTTGGGGTTCGTGGGGTGGAATAGGAAGCCGGTCTGATCGTGCTGGTCTGGGATCTCACGATGCGCGCTGGGGAGGTCCACGAGCTGCAGGCTCTCGCCCCAGCGCCACACATACATCTCCGAGGCGGGCTGCAGGGCGAAGCCTATGGTAGTCCGGTCTGCGTAGCACCGATCGAGGCGCGAAGGGAGGGTGATTCTCCGAAACTCGTGAAGTTCGATGTGATACACCACGCTTTGCGGCCGGGTCAGTAAGCAGCTGTCTCGATCGAAGGGAAGTGATAGATGGATGACTAGACTCACACGAAACTTCTCTGTTCGTTCGTCAAGACAAGCAGATGCGACGTCAATGCCAACATCCCCGTGTTGATTCCCCGCAGGTTCCCTTCGGTCCACGACACCAGTCGTCGATGTCCAGAGTTCAAGTCGTCGAGGAAGTAGCAGCAACCATCCCACTGCCATGCAATGCGCCCGTGGCTGGAGTGAGGACTCGTTTCCGTGCTAATGTCCAAGTGATCCCGGAGTCCCTGGCCGCCATTCGTGGGATGCATGGATGGGAACTCGCCGTCCGGGTGCGCGGCGGGATCCGGCGACAGCTGGGCCTTGGGCTGCAAGTCATTCGTGATTGAGATCCCGGAGGTGTCCTCGGTCCATCGGGCGACATAGCCGCCGTTTATCCGCCTGACGGTCTTCCGCGTAGCCTTCTCCAGGAGGGTGAGGACCGGGGGCTGCGGCCCGGCGGCGGCTAAGGACGTCTCGAGCAGTCCCGGGTAGAAACGGCGCAGGAGGCCCCTGACCACGTTGTCACTCTTCCACACGTCTCTCCACGCTCTGGAGACCGCTCGGCAGGCGTAGATGTCGCGGAAGTGGAGGTAGGAGCCGATCATGGCGATGATCTCGCCGGGGAGGTCCGGTAGGAGAGCCAGACCGGTGGTCCTCTCCTTGATCCGCGCGCGGACGTACCAACGCTCCCACGGGGTGAGAGCGTCGAGTAGGGCATCTAGCGCTCTGTTGCGGGCCTCCTTATCGGGCTTGCCATCGGGCAGATTGAGTTTTAGAAACTCAATGGCAAAAGGATGGCTTGCTGATTGAGAGTCTGCTGGTGCGGCCATGACGATGGCAATGACTGCGGCTATTGAGCTGGAGTGCGGCAGTCGCAGCTGTCAACGAAGTCTTAACAAGTCGGGTCTTTGGCTGCGGAAGCTTAATGAGAGAACGGAAAGCCTGGAGGCATATGAAAGCAGGTGAAGATTGGAGCCTCATGATGAGGTGAAGAAGACCAGATTCCAGGTTACAGACTCGCATCATCCCATCAGGTGATCTGGCAACAGTGCAAACCATTCTCAACGACACTGTAACAACATATTGAATCAGATCCTGATGAATGGGTTCAGAGGGCGACTTAACTCCATACGTATTGACTTGACATCAATGTGAACTTCATGGTGTTTTCCTCCCTTGCATTTAGTGATTTAAAACTCGTGATCCAAATTAACCTTCCATACAAATTTCATCGTCCTCGTCGTCCTCCTCGTCGCTGTCAGGAATGAAATCATCATCATCAGCACCATCTTGGACGGCCATTATTCTGGCACGCCTGGACAAGACATTCTCGGTATAATCTGGGGGCCACCACCCACTGACCTCGTCACCGTCTTTCGCCTTCATTGGCCGCCCAGGCCTCTCTTCGAGCTCCCCAAAGGTCCACACGTGGTACGCGTCGCCGGTCCCCAGCACCAGGTAGGACTCGTCGCCGTCGACCCACCGCGGGACCCGGTCCCATCGATTTCTTGCTTGAAAGTCGTAGCGGATCCGGAAGTCCGTGACGCGGCCGGAGTCAGGGCCTGGGCCCTTGACGCCGGGCCGATGGTCAATCCGCATCTGCTGCACCGCCCACGAGGCCGAGGGCTGCGTGCCGCCGTTGAAATCGCAGAAGTGGTGATACAGCTCCCGGCCCCAGACGAGAGGCACGGCCGGCTGGCGGCGGAACCCGTGCTCTCTCACCCCCCGGTCGGGCGGCCACAGCGCGGCCGGCATGGCGTCGCCCAGCGGGGCCGCGCTGCCGGGAGACTCGACGTGGGTGGCGCTGAAGCGCCGCGCGAGGACGTTGTACTCGGCCATGATGAACATCTTGCAGTACCAGTCGATGAAGACGAAGGCGTGTCCGCCGTGCGCGTTCGTGCGGCGTGCGAAGAAACACAACGTCGTAGTCGTGTCCTGGTCGTGATGGTAGGCGCGGGCCGGGCAGAACCCGTTGTGCTGCGCGACCAAGGCAGGTTGCTCGTGGACCTGGCTGTGAACGAGAGTTCCCTTCTCGAACTCGTTGACGCGGAGGCGAAACGCGTCCGACCTGCGGCCTGCGATGCATGTTAGCTTGCTGCCACACGATGCGGGGACGATGATGTAGATGGCGGAGAGCGTATGCCGTGAATAGTTACCTGAGCCTTCGAACTCGAACATTGTGACGCTGAACGACATGGAGTCGACCGGGTGGAAGATGACCTCGAGAAGCTTCTGGCGAATGTGGCACGACGTCTTAAGCGGTGGCGGTGTCGTGTCGGTCACAAAGTCTACCTCGATGCGGCCCTTCATCCCGTCGCTCCAGTTCCATAGATGCAGACCAACGTCAGGGCCGAGGTTCACGACGACGACCTCTCCGTCGGCCCAGCACTGGACCATAGGGACGGGCAGGTCGATGACTCGGAACTCGAGGAGGTCGATGTTGTAGATTACCCTGCAAGGATCCCATCAGTCAGTGGTGGAGCGATTTATATGGCTCGACAGCTCCGGACGAGTTCCCAGGAGGCTGCTGGTTCGACCTAACGTACAGTTTCTTCCTGGTCGGAATTGTGAAGACCAGAAGTCGCTCGGTCAGCTTGAGGGCATTCAGCAGCATGGCTTTCGTGGTGCTCTCGGGCCAGCAGACAAATCGCCTCGTCAATGACTGCAAGTCGTCTAGGACGAAGCAGCACGCTCCCTTCTGGAAAGCCACGCGCGCATGGCTGTACAGAGCTGCAGCGACCGAGCTGCCGGTCCCGTATTGAAATCTGAGGTGGTGTTCGGGGTATTCACCGGTTGGGTGTGCCGTGGGACACGGAGTCGGGTTGTGGTTCCCGATGGCGTCCAGCCCGTCGTTGTCGTCATAGCCTTCGTAGTCCTCCCCCGGTTCCAGGTACTCATGATCCTGTCTTCTGTACCAGTCGTAGCTCCCGGAGCGGCGCCGGGCCTCCAGCTCGAGCTCCCTGCGCAGCAGAGCTTCAGGCGTCTTGGACAGCCCCCTCAGGGCGACCGTCTCGACGAGCCCCGGGTAGAAGTGGCGCAGGACGTCCCGGACGACTTCCTCGCGCGACCAGGCCTCGCGCCAGGCCTTGCTGACGCGGCGGCAGGTGAAGACGGCCTGTGGCTCGCCGTGCGTGGCGATGAGAGCGACGACGTCACTGGGGAGGTCGAGGAGCGATCGGGGCGCGAACGGCGCCGAGGAGAGCATCAGGCGGAGCTGCCGGCGCTGCCATTGGGACAGTCCACCGAGGAAGCCGCTGAAGACTCTGGAGAGCAGCTGTTCTTCCGGATTTTCGACGGGCTGCTTGCTGCATATGTGCAGCTCGCTGGCCTGCTGTGCGAGGGCAGCGTCCGGGAGGGGTAAATCTGGCGGCGACATTTTGGGGGCGATATTGAGATGATGCAGAGGGTGTCGAGCTGAGCTTCTGCCTTCGGCATCTTCACAGATAGAAGAGAAGAAGCGCCTGGCGCGAGAGCTCGGGGACCACACACCTCCAACTGTGATAACATCAGGCGTCCAAAAGCAATGTGCAGAGCGAGCCAACCAGCATCACAAGCCCTTGTCCGCGGATCAGCATCCGTCAATCAAGCAATCAATCATGAAGCATCACAGTGGCGTGACCCCAAGCCCAAGATGTCACGGACCGCGTAGGCAGGCGCCATGAATGGAGTTGTTGCGCCGGGGTTGTACTGAACAGAGTATCATTGACTAACATAAAAGCTACAAGGGTATCGCCAACAAAAGAAATATAGTGACAGAAAACAGGCCCCCGCCCCCTCACTCTTCACTCCGACCCTCGCGCTCAGACCCTCGGCGTGCTCATCACTTGCGATCCCCGTTGACCTTGGCATCCCCCTTGACGGCGTCAGTCCCGGCCGCCATCTTGCCAAACTGCCACTCGGGCAGGGTGATGCCCGTCTGCTCGTTGATGGTCGTCATGAGGGGCGGCAGCATCTGGTACAGGTTCCTCATGGTGTCGGTGCCGGACGCGTCGCCGCCGGCGCCGCCCTGGGCGCCCGTGTTCCAGACGCTGATCTTGGGCTGCAGGCCGTGGATGGCCTGGGCGTTGGCGTGGGCCAGCTCCTGGTAGGTGCCCTTCTCGATCATCATGTACTGCAGCAGACCGGCGGGCCCGCCAAAGGCGCCGGCCATCTTGCCGTAGGCCTCGGCCATGGCGATCATACCGGCGGCCTGCTTCTGGGTGGCGACAAGCTCGGCGTCGGCGCGGGTGCGGGCGGCGTAGGCGTCGGCGTCGGCGGCCTTTGTGGTGCGGGCAAAGTCGGCGGCGATGGCGGCGTCGGCGTCCATCTTGGTCTTGTAGGCGAGGGCGTCGGTCTCGCGCTGGCTCTTCTCAAAGTTGGCCTTGGCGTCGGCCTCGATTTCGTAGGCCTTGGCGTCGGCGTCCTGCTGCTTCGACTCGCGCGCGATGGTGGCCTTGACGACGTCCCGCGCACGCAGGCGCTCGACCTCGGCGGCGGCGCGCTTGATCTCCACGGCCTTCTTGAGGTCCTCGTCGCGCACCTCGAGGGCGCGCTTGGCCTCGACGCGGGCGATCTCGACGTCACGCTTGAGCGATGCCTCGGCCGTGCTGAACTTGGCCTCGGCCGTGGCGCGCTCCGTGTCGCGCTCCGTCTTCTGGACGGCCGTCTCGGCGTTGATCTTGGCGATCTCGCGCTCCTGCTCGCCGGTGCGCTTGGCCTCACCGACGTTGCCGCGCAGGCGGGCCTCGGCGACATCGATACGGGCCTGGTTGCTGGCGCCCTCGTGGGCCTTGCGCGAGAGGCTCTCGAAGTAGTTGCTCTCGGGGGCGTCGCGGAGCTCCTTGACGTTGGCGTTGTAGATCTTGAGGCCGAACTGGCTGAGCTCGGACTGGATGTTCTTGAAGATGCGGCGCTTGAAGACCTCGCGCTCGGTGAAGATCTCCTCCATGGTCATGGACGACACGAGCACGCGCACCTCGCCCTCGATGATGCCCTTGACGATGTTGCCGACGTGGGTGTTGTCGGCGGCGGAGACGGCGGAGCTCTTCTTGGCGGCGGCCTTCTTGTTCTCATCGCCGTCCGCCAGGAGCATGGCATACTTGGTGAGGGCGTCGCCGCGGTCCTCGCGCTCGATGATGGCGTCGTCGCCATCGCCGTGGCCGTGGACCTCGGCGATCGAGTTGGCGCCGCGCTCGTTGACATTGGGGCCGACGGTGAAGACGACGGGCAGCAGGAAGATGAGCTTCTCCTTGGTCATGGCCTGCAGGTTCATGGCGTAGTCGTGGGGCTGCACGCTGAAGCGCATGCAGCGCTGGAAGGGCCACACCCATGCGGCCTTTGTGATCTTGACCGACTGCACGTTCATGCCCGTGATGGCGAGGTACTCATCGGGGGCTGCGATTCTGTACGACATGGCGGCGGTGGGGGTTTGGTTCCGTCTGCTTAGGTGTTGTTGGTGGTGTGCTCGGCTGGTGGTGCTCGATCAAGAGTCGAGGTGACGGCCTGTCCCCTTATATGGCAAGGAGAGTGATCTTGCTGGACCTTGATGGTTGACGGCAGAGGCTGGCAGTTGAGGCTGGCAGTAGAGTTTGGACAATCGCAGGCCTCGAAGGATAAAGTGATCTGGTGACGGAAGATCGTTGGCTGGCAGATCGATGGAGTTGATAACAATGCTTGTCTGGCAGCTCGATGGTGAAGCTGCTCTCAGATGCTGTGATGAAGATGGTGATTCGAGGCATCAGAAGCCAGGCTGACGGGCAGGCGGCCATCATTATATCCATGTGTCGTGGCCATCCCATCAGTCGTGGTGGTTGCCCGGGGGCGCATCAGACTGGGCGCCTCAATCCGGCATTGGCTTGGGCCGCATGGCACGGCATGACAAGGGGCCAACGAGGCTCTGGCCTCAATCGCTCGTCTCCGGTATGGTGGTGTGTCGGACAAGGCCCCAGGATGCAGGCAGAAGCAGTAGGAGCAGAGGGAACAGCCAGCCAGTCTGCCTCGTTCGGTATCGTGTTTCCAATGGAATGCCGTCACGTGGGCGGTCACGGCTGGGGCCTAAGCTCAAGGCAGAGGCGGCAGGTGCATGTGTCAGAGAGGCGTTTGGGGGCGTTCACAGGCATCTTCCAGCGACTCCTCGGGGGGCATTGACCACTGAGGAGCCCTGGAGCTCCAGGCTGCTAGCGCTATTGGGTCAGACACGCCTTCTAGCGTGGGAGCTATGGGCCTTGGAGGGCGCAGCAGCATTGGCGGTGGCAGGGCAGGACACTCAGAAACATCACGTGCACTGCGTTCTGAGGTGCTGGGACGTCCACCTTCTAGAAAGCTGGGAAGCCAAGACGGCCCCTTGGATTGGCTTGGCTTGGGGGCCTCATTAAGGGCAGCGAATGGAAAGTACAGCGTAAGGGCATCGTCTTTCGAGTCTCGCCGTGCTTACTTTCCTCCCTCTGGACCGACGCCTTCGTCGAAACAAGGTAGATCCCTCGAACGCTGGCTGTGGCCCTCTCCGTCAACGGTCGGCATGCCCAGCGTAAAGAAAGGTGAGATGCCTTCTAGCGTTTCGCATCTTGCCTCTACCGTCCCAAT
This sequence comes from Verticillium klebahnii, assembly GCA_002851715.1. NCBI lineage: Eukaryota > Fungi > Ascomycota > Sordariomycetes > Glomerellales > Plectosphaerellaceae > Verticillium > Verticillium klebahnii. The sequence continues at coordinate 3,121,280 of NMXL01000001.1, read as the reverse complement.
GGTAGTTACGGTACGGTACGGCATCTCTAGTGGAATCGCGGACATCGCCAAGACGTCATCCTCGTCCTCCAGCCCGACTCCCCGATTCACCGCCCGAACCTCCGAATCCGCCCGCTCTTTGTCTGTTGATCGCGTCGAGCGGCATGGTATCATCGCTAGTTTCAGGCACCCAGGGCACACCCTGACTCGAGATGCCACCGAGACGAGCTCGCGACAACAGGTCATGTTCGTTCAGGCGAGGCATCCTCTGGTGACGCTCCTGATCCTTCGGTCGCTCCAAGTGAGTAGGGCTGAGGTCCCGCCACTCTCGGCCGAACGGTGCCGCCATCGTATCGCGCCGCATCGCATCGCTTACTGGAGGTTCAGCCTCCAAGGGCCCCTCCCAGGACCTTAGCCCGCGTGCACTGCCTCGGGCATTTCACCGAGCGCCAATCACCATCACGGCCCTCGCCACGCGCGATGGCTCTCCGCTGTCCTTTGTCACAGGAGAAAGCTTGGGCAGTTGGGAAGTGGACCATCCTAGGTGGCAAGGTTGACTGCAGCGATTTTCAACACTCATTCTATGTCGATTGATTGCCTGGTCATGTGGCTTTGGATCACGGATCTCGAATGCCGGGCACTACTTTCATATCCGCCCGTCGACCGCTGCCGGCCGAACGATCATGTCCGGCTCGGACCGACCGCTGTGTCTGCTCACCAAAAGTCGAAATCCATGGCGCAGCATTATCAGCCAGTGACCTGAACGACCGCTCCGTCCGCTGCATCCCGGTTCCAGGCGTCTCGCCTGCGAAATCGACAACGATGACACGTCCCGAAGGTCGAGATCTTGACCAGCCGCAGGAGGTGTTCGAGGCATCAGCCATTTCAGCATCACGTCAAGGTCGCCTCAGCCGATTTGATCGCTTTAGCCGATTTGATGTGAAGCTTGCAGCTGAGATCTCGAATTGCCGCTAAAATTCTACCTACCGTCATCGTTCAAGTTTCGCTTCTATCGCAGACATCGCTGTATAACCAGGGACTTGGTTTCCACACTGATGGGCTTGGTATACGTAGTGCGGTCTATTCCCAGCTGCTTCGGACGAGGTATTGTATTTTTGAGCAAGACCATCACGGCCACCTCTCTGTACCCGCCCTTTGAAAAGCTTGATGCGGCGGAATTAACCGCCCGCCCTTTTCTAGACGCCGCACTGCGGCACAGCACTCACAGAGCAGATGGTCACTCCCGGTCATGACTTCAACCACACTCATTCCGCTCTCTCGCCTCAGTTTACCTGATCTTGAAAGGATCTTTAGTGCTTGTGTTACATCCAGGACCCGCCATGGCATCGTGCCACACGCCCGCCTTCGCTTGTAGCTGTTCTGGCCGCCAAAAGTTCCATCTCGATAAAACATTGGGGTTCGTTCCGGCCGATCATGCGACATCATGCCAGTCCAATGATGCTAACCCCTCACTTCCAGACCAACTCCAGACCAACGTGCAGTTCACCTGCATGGGCACACGTCCAGGCCGCCCTCATCGCCCTCTCAGACACGGGCCGGGCCATGGCGCAGGCTACCCGCCATGGATTCCCCAGATCATCATGGCGAGATGATTGCTGCCTCTCTTTGGGCCATCCAAATCAATCCTTCGGCGTTGAAACCCGAATAATCCGCCCCTAGCTGTGTGGGGAAATGTCTCCTCGACTCTTGGCTGTCGTATGGCCCAATATCGCCGTTCTAGAATACCTTCGCGAGGTCGAGGTGTGGACACGCGTATGCACAAAAGTTCCTGAATCTGTTATGCGCTCTTCGAACCCGCGTAATTGTTGACCCCGCTATGCTCCGGACTCCGGGTCCAAAGTCCCAAGTATTTGTGGTGGAGAGACGAAGACCGTTGGGAAGGTATTCCAACAATGAAGAGGTTGTTCTTTTTATTTGTCGTCTTTGAAAGGAAAGCAACGTTGGAGACTAACTTTGCTGTTCTAAAATTTGGACAAACCAGCTTATGTTGGACAGAATAATTGCACTCAGGCAGGCCAGCGAGTGTCAGTATGGCAACATCATACTCAACTGTGGCGGCAGAGGCTGGCTGCATGAGGGGTTCATCGCGTAATTCAGTATATGCTGCACACTGCAACCACCAGGGATGATCGTCAACAGATGAGAGTACTGGGAGGGAACATTGGACTCGCTTGTTGCGATGTGCAGAAACTGTCTTGCGAAGGTCACGGGCTGGCCTCCTCCGTCCCCGGGCCTGCAGTACGTCTTGTCTGCTCCTGGTCCTCACTACTGGTACCCCCAAAGGCCAAGACATCTTGTTGGAGGTAAACATCACCGTATGGATGGGTGGTGTGAACAAGCCGCCCTCCGCCGCAAGTGGTCGAGGCTGACAATTATAAAAGCCATCGATGATCTGCCTCCAAATGCTTTCCAACGATTCATCAACATTCAGAGTTTCAATTCTAAGCCCCAGAGCCTCACCAACCACCCCATCTCCAAACAGTAAGCAGCCCAAACCTCCCATCACCCAGATGCTCAAGACGCTTTGCCCGTGCCATCCGCTGTGTTATGGTAATCACACTGTTGACACCACGACTAGCTCCTAAGCCGCCAAGATGAAGTTCTCTGCCATCACCCTCGGCATCTTCGCCCTCTTTGCTGCCAATGGCCTTGCCGCCCCGGCCCCTGAGACCGCCAACGCAGTCGAGGCCCCCGAGGTTATTGAGAAACGCCAAAACTGTGGCGGCTGCTCCAACGGCCGTATGACCTGCTGCAACATCAGCTTATGTTACACCGTCCGATGCTAGATAACCGCCGGCCAACAAGTCTGGGCGCTTGGGCATTCAAACGTGTCCTGATAAGCTTCCCACACAGAGGTGGAACCACCGACAGTTCGCGGTCGTAGCAGTCGGACCGCGAGGTTCACGCTAGCATGCCGGCGGATGCAGACCGGGACCGATCGCAGCAGTACTTAGATATACCAATCAACAATCCGAGTATCGTCAAAACGGTGGCAGTTGACGTGACTGCCGCTGATAGTGAATTATGCCTCAACAGGGATGAGCTAGCGCCCTGCAGCTCAGAATCCCTGGCGTGACTTGGCTATGACCGTGCATGTGATCGTCGTATCATCTGGAGCCTGGCTTTGACCGGATTTCCAAGCAGGAAATGAGCTTGTAAGAACCTCACGGCCAACACAGGTTTCACTGATCAGATCACGGAAGCCTGTCTTGGATGAATGTTTTGTAAAAATAAAATGCTTGTTCTATGTTGTATCTCCATTCTAGAGTCTATAGTCATGATGCGTAAAGATGCGTTCCCGAGCGACAGTCTAGCTCAGGACGCGGTGCCAGTCAAAGCCCAATAAGATCTTGGGCGACGCCGGAGTATTCGTCGCAGCAGGGGCGTCGCATCTTAATGATGCTTCCGACGCTTTCTGCGGTTGATTTCGGATCATCATCCAACCATGCTAAGTAGGAGAGATCACATTCAACTCCTGGAAACCCCAGGTACCATCGACCGCCTGGTCGATCACAAAGAAACCCAATCATGGACGAACACCTCAGTCGGCGGACTTGTGCATGCTGCCGGTGACGTAGTTCTCCTTGCCGAGGGCGTTGATGGTCTCAATGTCCTCCTGGGCGAGCACGAAGTCGAAGGACTCGAGGTTGCTCTGGATGCGGGAGGCGGTCAAGCTCTTGGGCAGGACGATGTTGCCGCGCGCGGCGTTCCAGTTGAGGAGGATCTGGGCGGGGGTCTGGCCGTACTTCTTGGCAATGGCGCCAATGGTAGGGTCCTCGAGCTTGTTGCCCCGAGCCAGCGGGGAGTAGGCCTCGATCTTGATGCCCTGGTCGGCGCAGAGCTTGACGAGCTCCTCGCGCTGGCAGAAGGGGTGGACCTCGACCTGGTTGACGGCGGGGACAACGCGGGCGTTGTCGAGGAGGTTCTGCATGTGGGCGACGCCGAAGTTGGAGACGCCGATAGACTTGACCTTACCCAGACGCTGGGCGGTCTCAAGAGCACGCCAAGAGGCGAGACGCTTCTCGTCATCATCGGCGGGCGAGTGCAGGAGATAGAGGTCGAGATACTCGAGGCCGAACTTGTCGAGGGAGGCGCAAAGGGCCTCGAAGGTGGCCTCGTAGCCGTGGTCGGCGTCCCAGAGCTTGGAGCAGACGTAGACCTCCTCACGAGGAGTTCCGGTGCGCTCGAGCCAGCTGCGGATGGCACGGCCGCAAGCCTCTTCGTTGGCGTAGCGGGCGGCGGAGTCGATGTGACGGTAGCCGGCGTCGAGAGCGGCGGTGACGGCGTCCTCGGTCTCCTGGCCGTTGGGGGCCTTGTAGACACCGAGAGCGACGGCGGGGATGAAGTTGCCGTCGTTCAGCTCGATGGAGTGAACAGAGCAGACGGAACCCTTCTTGGTGGGAATGGGACGCTCCCACTTGCCGGAGGGGCTGGAGGGAGTGGTGGCAGGGGGAGTGATAGCGGAGGGAGCCATGGTTGTGGTAGTTGGTTGGTGTTGATGATTGTTTGTGGAATTCAACGCTTGAAGGAAGATGTGTCTATGATGCTGGGTATCAATCGGAAGTGAAGAAGAATCAGTGTTGCTTGTAGTGAATGATCTGGGAATGGGGTCAGGAAAGAGAGCTGGCTTCATGGGCCGGCAGAGGCCTTAAGTAATCGACCTGAAGCTCGAGTTTTCCTCTCTTCGCGCATCTTCGCTCAACCGCCGCCGCGTTTGCCGACTGTTCCCGCGTTGCGCTGATTTCTTCGATCAAGATCTGTGACAGCCGAGCTTCCATCAACATGAAATGCCGCCCGAGTCAAGCCCGACCTTCCTGCGTGGACTGGCGGGTGGACACAACACGACCCCCTACAGATACCATTGCGGACCCCTAAAGCGGAACACATGTCAGCCTTCCGACGACTCAGCCTTGAGATAGCACCGTCGTGTCTGAAAACACTGGAGCCTTGTGGACACAAGGTGGAGGCACTCACGATGAAAGCTCTTACGGTATCTTATCGGAAGATCCAGTGTTTTGTTTTCGTGTCTCCAGTCGTCAGAAACGACGGCCTGACTTGCCGGCCGCTATCAGGAGGCATGACGTAGGAGTGGATGCCATGCGGCTTGGGACACGGCGCCGCGGCGGCATTAATGCTGCATGGCACGGATAGATCCTATCATCCCTGAGAGATTCATGTGGTAGATCCATCAGGGACCACTTTGGTCGCGCCGTGCCTGCATACGACGCCAGGTTGGCGGACTTGGCAAGTTGGTTTAGTGAGGTGAGGTTCCCTTGGTCGTCGATGCCACTGCCGGGTATCTGCTTCGTGGCGGGTAAAGATCGACACTATTCGTGGTTGAAAGGGGTTAAAACTCTGATCGCACCGTCAAGTGGACCTGTGGAGATCGACGTCACCGTGGAGCCGCCTGAGAGCATTCGAGGATTCCTTGAGGCTGAACAAACCTTCTAGCGTTTAAAAAGTCCCGACGCCATCAACCGTCGACCTGCCGTCACGTCTGGTCTGTGCAGATTTTCACGCAATATGTGGATCGAAAGATCTCAGACCGCCAGGAGAGATTCATGAACCCGCCTCTCGGAGCGAGGAATGACGCCCGGCGCGAGCCTTGGCTGCTGCAGCCTGTTCGATCCTTGAGTAATTGAGAGATTTGTTATTTCCTCGGTGGTGCCGTCACCGCCGTGTCTCGGGAACATTCAGGTGATTCCAGCCAGATAGCCGCCGAGGATCGAGATGTCAATGTCCGGTCGGGATGGGAGCCTAGCGACAGTTTGCGAAAACCCCTCAAGGCATGCCGTGGAAGGAGACGTGTCACTCTCAGAACGGACCGTGATTGATCCCAAATGCCGACAATGGGGTGACATGCCTCAAACCGCCGCCCTTCACATTGACACAGCTCCTTTGAACCGAGGGGCCGAGGCTCACCGTTTTGCTGCACCAACATCAATATCACCATAACGGTGAGGTAAGTCGTGTTGATCGCCCCTCAAGTCAAGGAGGCCTCCTCATCAGAAGTCACATTCGTAATGCTCTGTCAGCCTGGGCTCCAGGGAAGTCCGAGATCCTCCCATCTGTGCTCAGGCCACATCCCGCCACTTTGTTGAATGTCATTGCCCGCTGATCTCTGGATTCAACACCACGCCGACGGGGCTCGATAGCATAAAAGTTCGCGACAATCGCTACTGATCTGCGTAGTTTACGATTTGAGAGAGAGCTAGTTCGTGCATACAACATGACCCAACCGGCTATCTCACTGCGAGGAGAATGGATGCAGCTGAAAGGCGTTGTTGCTTGGGGTTTGCAGCTTATCCCCCGAAGTCACCGGCCCAACTCATCGATCGAGCGCATGCAGTAATTGGCCCTCCCATTCGAAAACAAGAGGACACGTTTCACGAACATGAAATCTTTTACGTGGCAAACAAATCAAGGCTATGCAATCCACTGAAGGTAGCCTTCGCCATCGACCAAAAGGCGAATGTCGTCGAATATTTATGGGGGTGGCGGAGAACATTGACCCAACAGAAGAGAGGCTAAGCTTTCTGACTTTGCTTCTGGGTAAAAGATCGTGGGTTGAATCTAAAGATCCCACAAAGATTGCAACTCCCACATTTTCCCCGGGTTTCTTGTTAGCACGATGTTGAAATGGGTCTCACACGGCCACGTGTTGGCGTGCTACGTCTGCATGACATCAGATACCAGTCCACAAAACGTCTCAGGTCGATAAATAAAAGAATCAGATGCAAAAGAAGATCTGATTGTAAATGGCTGTCTTACAAGAGGAAATTCTCTGCCAATGTGGGGACATATACACGGACGAAGCATTTGCTATCTCAAAAGAGCCCTTTAGTGAAAAGCCACTGTAGTGCGCCAGAGCTTACTAGGCACTTTTGAAGAATGACCCGCACCACAAGATAGCAAGGTAAGTCCTATCGGAAAAAGGCAGATACACTCACAGTCAACAAGTGAGCGAACGTGGGGCTGTAACTGGTTTAGTCTTTCATCTTTCACCTTGTCTTTTGATTTTCGGGAAGATGGGGCGACATCCGGGCGGCTGTCGCTCCACCCGCTGACTGTCACCTAATGGCTTGACCGACATCCGCAATAATGCTAGCCATCAACAAATTGGAGGAAAGATTAGCATGGGAGGTGTGACTCCCGGGCGGGATTATACCTTTAAAGGGCTCTCGGTGGCTCGCATTGCCATTCTGGGACAGGAAGATGGATCATCGTGAAGCTTTGGACGCTACCCCCATGGGCTGCTACCCCAGACCCCACGATCCCCCGCGACCCTGTCCCTAGTTCATCTCATCAAGTAGGCTAATCTGATGAAGCCCGGTTCTTTCGCCTCTAGTCTTTGTCCATTCGCCAATAGATGATGCTGTTGAGAAGTTGAAGCCGAGGCTACAGGCTCTCATTTGGAGTTCCACCGGAACCTGCTGAGAGTGGCGGCTCCGTTTTCCCCAAATAGAAGTCGCTGGGTTACCCATACAAACCAAAGAGCTGGCAGGTTTCCATCTGTGTGGTTATAAAATGGCCGTCCTTCGTTGTCTATGTCAGGTACCGCAGGTATCAAGCTATCACAAATCCCCTTCGATTCGCGTGTCTTGAACAACAATACACCACACAAGATCCAAGAACACTGAACGATCACTTTCATAATCTCAACCAGCTCAACACTCGAAATTCGAGATGCTGTCTCTCAGGGCTCTCGTCGCTCTCCCTGTCGTTCTGCAGGGTGTTCGAGCTGCAGGCAACGGTACAACCAACACATGTCAGCCACAGCCGTGCAACGACATCCACGTCTTTGTGGTCCGCGGAACAAACGAAGCTTATCCGGGCATCTCCCTGCCTGTCCCCGAAACCATCTGTGCTGATTGGGATGACTGTGGCTGGTCCAGCGTTCGGTATCCCGCCAGCTTCCGCCCTGATTACTGCTCCTCGGTAGAGGCAGGTGTGGCCAGCTTGAGCAAGACCGTCGGCGAATACAGCGAGCGATGCCCCGAGTCTAAGCTTGTGTTGACGGGCTTTTCTCAAGGCGGGCACATTGTTGGCGATTTTCTCGGTGGCGGTGGCGGGCCTATCTCGGGCTGTGAGCAAGAAGCCAGCCCGGCCTTGGACCCTGAATCTGCTGTTGGACAACAAAGTGGGTTCTTCAACCAGCAGAACTACCATACACAGACTAACCTTCTAGTCATTGCCGCGCTGATGTGGGGATCTCCTCGTCATTCGGCCAATCAGACGTATAACGTCCTCGTCGGTGAAAGGTTTCAATCTGTAAGTGGCCGCGGCAGGCGTTCAGTGCTTACGAACGGGGATTTTTATTAACACACGACAGGGAGCTCCCAGAGAAGGAGAGCAGCTGGAGTCTCTCAATCTGTGGTCAGATAAGCTGCGTGACTACTGCAACATGGATGACCCTGCCTGTGCCAAAGGCACCAGCTGGACCGCCCACGAGAACTATTTTGAGCTCTACCATGACGATGCCGCACAATTTGTCAAGTTTCAGATCTGTTAATGACTGGCTTGGTCTATAGACAGCGAATAAAAAATTAAAGTCTGGTTTTAGACTCTGAGAGCATTAAATGCATGAAAACTAATTGTCTACCTTGAGGCCGAAAATAACATCATGTCCAACTTCATTCGCAATCAAAGCTACAGTGACATTGTCACAAGAAACTCTAGAAACGGAGACTGCCAGTCCAATATTCAGCCCGGGAAGCCTAGAACTGGTTAGGATGGGGGGTATTGTGCAATGACTACCTAACTGACTTACAAACAGGTCAATGTGGATGAGGGGGCACCATTATCGAGGACCAATCAGTCTTACTGGAACTTAAACAAAGAAAAAACATTACTCGTGTCATAAGTCTATCTTGAACAAGTATTTACAGGAAACCCTTGAATCACCCAAACAAAGAGAAAGGTAGAAAGTCGAGCCTCTCACAGTCCCTGCGTGGGTTCAGCCAGACCTGCCGCAATCGTCGATCCTGGCGTGGCCTCATCAACATACACCTCAACATCCGCAACCGCAGAGGCAACGGCCTCACTCGCGAGTGGCAGGGACAGCGCAGGCAGCTGCTTCAGCGCTGAAATGTCCACGTTGTCCCAGTCGACGTTGTCGACGTCGCCGGGCAGAATCTCCTCGTAAGCGACGCCGTCGTCGTCCACATAAGATCTCCTCTGGAGCTGCCCCGTAAGCTCGGATCCCGGCGCGGTGCATGTCTCGGGCGACGTGCTGGTGCTGTAGATGGCGTCGGGGCTGAGAAGTGAGCGTGGGGCGATGAGGGGGCGGTTCCCGTGTCGCCGCGACTTGGTCTTGCCGCTGGTCACGGCGTTGGGAGGGGCCATGCTGTATAGGACTGTGTTGATCGCGGCCTGGGGGTGGTTTCTGTACCACCGGTCGTCGGTGAGAAGCGCGTAGCCGGGGTCGTTCGGGAGCAGGAGGCTCGGCCAGCACGGGTTGTCCCAGAGGCCGTCGTCGCGTAGGACGCCGTTGGCGGTGTGCTCCCAGTGCTTGATCTCGAAGACAGCGTTGGGGACCTTGACGCCCACGCTGGTAATAAATGTCGTCGTTCCACCCTTGGTCACCTTGTCGACCTTTTGGTCGGTCGTAGTGGCGGCACCGGGCCTTGTCTCCGTTTTGCCACCCTTTTTGTTCTTGAACTCGTCGTGCTTCTGGCAGAACTGCTTCCACATGTCACCGGCCCGACCGTTCTCATCCTTGGGGACAAGGCGGATGAGCTGGCCCGCTTTCTTGAGCGGGCTCGCGGAGTTTTGGGACCAGAACATGCGTGGAGGCCACTCGTCCCTTTCGCAGAGGGGTTCTTCCGTCCATTCCTTGCCCCATTCCCACGCGTGCTGGGCCGTCTGGGGGAAGGCGCCGGCGCGCGAGCCGAACCAGCCCCAGTCGTCCGTTGCCTTACCGTGCTTGCTGGTGTCAGCGGTCGCCCAGCACGTCCACCGGACCATGTCGGGCGTGTTAGTGTGCACACTCATGACAGAGCTGTAGTGGTAGCAGGCCTGCGTCCAAGCGCCCTTGCAAGTAATATCCGGCGTGGTCATGAAGGTCGACGTGCTAGTCGTGGTCGTCTCATGCTTCTCGGTCGCAGGGCAGTTATTAGGCGCTCTCTTCTCCAGAAGGGCGGTGATGTCGGTGCGGTGAACCTCGTAGACTTCGACAGGCGTAAAAGCAAGATGCGGAACATCGCGTGGCTCTAGAGGACTGAACTGGTCCAGGTGGAAGATGTCCCTCGTGTTCTTCTTGTTGCACATGTTGGGCTCGTCGTCATCTTTACCGCCTTCATTGCGACAGTTGCCGAGGACCTTTTGAAGTGAGTCATCGTGCTTCTTGAAGGTCGCGCCCATCTTGGAGACGCCGGCCTTCGTCTGTCCGCGCCTGGCGGCGCCCAGGTCGATGAAGTCCCTGGGCTTGCGCACGCGACCGGCACTCAGCAGCGCCATGATCGCCATGGCCGCGTTCTCCGGGTTGCCGACGACATCCGCGATGCTGAAGGCCGTGTTTCCCAGCAAGCCGCCGAGGGCAATCATGCGCGCGATAGTAGCAGCGCCGGCCGCCATGGCGGCGAACTGGCCGACGAAGGGGATGAAGAAAAGGAGAGCGGATATGATGTTAAGGATGAGGTTCTTCCTCTCTTCCTCGATGATCTCGCCGCCTGTCTTCTTGGCCTCTTCCATCGAGGTGATGGCCTGTGCCAGGAAGAAAATGGGCACCGAGACAACCTGCAGCACGTCGGCGTTACCACCTTCCCAGATGCCGGCGACGATGTCGAAGAAACGAGAGGAAATATCGGTGCGGATAGTGTCCAGGTTGCTCTGAACGTCCTTGATGATGTCCTTGGGGTTGGGGATCTCGAAATCCTTCTTCAGAGTGGGCAGGCCCGTAACCGAGAGGATGTATTGCAAAGCCGGACAGGTCTGGCCAGGGGGAGGCAACGGCATGCAGTTCGAGCCAGGCGCCGTGTTCTGCTTGTACTCGCCATTCAGGTCGACCCAGTCCTCGATAATACCCGTCTCATCCGCGAGGGCCTCGTAGAAGCCCTCCGAGTCACGGATCGTGATCTTGACGCTCATGACGCCCTTGAGGTAGGCGCCGCCTAGCCTATCCCGGACCATCTGGTCGCAGGGCCCATTGAAGTTGCGCTTCGAGTCGTCGAGATCCTTGAAGTCGCAGTCAAACCACTGCGCGTACTTGCCGTCGCGCCAGTGACCAAACTTGAACATGGCCGCCTCGGCGTTCTCCTTCATGACACGCTGGTAGGCCGCGAAGTTCTTATCATAGCCGTTGTCGACGTTTTCGTAGTCCTTGAGTGACTTGTCAAGCATCTTCTCGAGGATGTTGAGGGCGAGCACCGGCTTGCAGTCGTCGGCAACGCTGTTGTCGTTGAAAAGCGCCTCCATGTCTGTGTACTCCTTGCTCAGGGGGCAGTTCTTGCCGCCCGACATGTTGGTATCGTCCTCATCGCCATCACCGATGCCGCTGTCGCCATAGTCCTGGTCGAGGTCAACGGCCCAGTCGGAGACGCCACCAAAGTTGAGGCCCTTGTATAGGTCAATGCGGCTTTTCTTGGTGTCATCGTTCATCCAGGCCACCCACTCGGTGTCGCTGTACACAATGAGATCCGAGTCCGACTCCTTCTCGTGCCATTGCTTGGCGCCGAGCAGGTCCTTGTTCCACAGGATCTCGCGAATCTCGGCAGACGAAATGTAGCCGCTCGTATCCGTGCAAGGCCCCGGCATAGCGTCTGACCTGCTCCTGGTGCCGGTGAAGGTACACAACGGACCCGTGCAGCCTGCCTTGGACATCTTGAAGCTACGACCGTAGCTAGCGATACCGACAAACACCTTGTACGACGGGACGCCGGCCTTGGTGACCATGGCCAGGGACGTCATGGTCTCTGTGAGGTTGATGTGCGACCGGAGACAGTCGCCATTGGGGCAGCCAGTACTCGACCACTTGTTTCCGTGATCCCACTGGCCGTGAAGGTCATAGGTCATGTAGACAATGTAGTCGACAACGCTAGCGATGTCCTTGATCGGAAAGCCCTTGAGGTACCAGTACGAGGCCGGCGCGGCGATAGAGACGGACTTGGTCGGCAATCGACGCTTGACCAGCTTGAGGAACTCGAGATAGTCTTTGCCTTCCAGGGGGTCCGCGGACGGAATGCCGGGGAGATCCTCTGCGGCCGGGTACTCCCAGTCAAAGTCGATACCGTCGAGGCCGTGTTCGTTGACGAAGCTAACCACGTTGGCGGCAAACTTGGCGCGGTTGGCGGGCTTGACAGCGTCGCGGAAGATGGTGTAGGTTGGGGCTTCGGCCGAGAAGGCCCAGCCGCCTAGGGAGATGATCCTCTTGATGCCCGTCATCTTCTTCATCATGTCGAACTGGGTCTTGAGCTTGCTAACGTCGATCGTGAAATCGTTGGGCGTGACGTCTGGGAAGGAAAAGTGAATATGAGTGTACTTCTTAGTGTCAATGTCCGTCACGTCCATGTGCAGGCACGGGCGGTTCTTGTTCCAAGCTTCAAAGTAGGCAATGTGTGAGAAGGACGACGGGCCCTTGTCGTTGTTGGTAATGTTCATGCCGCAGTTGGAGATGCATCCGTTCTTGCCGGGGAGGGATGTGCCGGGAGCTCCCGTCTTAGCCGGGTTCTCGACGCAGAAGTCGTTGTCCATGCCGCACTGGCCCCAGACGTTACAGCAGACGTTGAGGGGGCACGGGTTCATGTCAGCGAGGTCCTTGTTGCCGCGGGGCTCACCGTTGAGCTTTTGGGGGCCGCAGATTGCGTTGGAGATGGGGTTGGGCATAGGAGGCTTGCCCTTGGAAAGACAGATCTTTTGCCCGGGCTGGAGACTATCGCAGCCAGCGAAGCCCCAAGTCTCGTTGTTAAACGATTCAAGCTCCTTGACAGTCAGGTAGTTAGCGTCGGCAATGTCCCAGCACCCGTCGTCTTCCTTGATGTCGATGGAGTGGCAGTTGCCGGCTGCATCGGGCTTGGGGCGGACTGACCAATGTTAGCGAGTGGCATCAGGTGATGTCAGAAGATCGAAGGCAGAACTTACAGTCTGGCACATCTCCCGTAGAGCAGCAAACATGTTGCCTCGGCTTGAGCTTGTTGCAAAAGTTGTCGCCCTTGTTGTAGCCCATGAACTGCGTCAGGCTGATGCCGCACCGCTGCGCCAGATCTTGGCAGATGTCGCCTTCAAAGACCTCCTGAGAGCGGCAGTCGGCCCTGCGATGCAGACTAGGAGCGTCTTTAGTAGAGGTCGAGGTGGAGGTTGAGTTTGAGGTTGAGTTGCCCAGGCTCTTGATGCGCCAAAAGTCAATATCGGCCTCGAGCCAAACGGCACTCATGTCCGCGCCCTCGAGGCACTTGGCTTCGCTCCAGCCGGCGAGGGCGTCTTGAACCGAGGTCATGTTGCCCTGGGAATCGGCGATGACTCCAAAGCCCCAAGTAGATGAATGGGGCCCTTTGCAGTTCTGGGCAGCGAAGCGACCGGCCTCGAACGCATGCTTGTCCTTGACCACGGTGGCAAGCTGTTCAACCACGGGGGAGACGCTTTCTCGATCGACTGCGTATCCGACGAATAGGCCTGCAATAGAATACCGGACCTTAGAAAAGATGATGGTGCGTTGGCAGTTGCGCTCGTCAGCGAGATAGGCTTTGAGGTTGCCGAGCGCCAGAGCGGTGTCGTCGATCTTGCCCCAGGCGACCTCGCTCGTCGAGGCGGGGAGCCATTCGTGATAGTAGAGTTCCGTCTTGTTGGAGAACTTTTCCATGTCAGAGGCGCAGCCGGTCCCCTTTTCGTCAACTGAGCGCTTCTCAGGGGCGCCAAAGGTGAAGGGGACGGGGTCGTACTCCGGAGCCTGCGTCGTGTCCTCCTCGGACGTTGTGCAAGCGCGGATGGTGATGTGCTTCTCGGGGTCATCCAGGCGGGTCTTCAACATGGTGCTGAATAGCAGCGGCTCCTCGCAGCGGTCGAGTGCATCGACGCCATGAAGATAGGTCCAGTTGAGAGGGTTTGGGCCGGAAATGCTGCAGCGGATAGGGCATGGGTTGATTGGGCTGACCACCTCTTCCGGGTTCTCCTGAGCAGAGCCGGGGGCGGCAAAGCTCAGAAGGCCGACGGCAGCCAGGAGAATGTGCTGCCACATTCTCAACAAGGGATGAGATGGGCAGTATAACGAGTGTACTGTTGTAAGAAGGTTGTCAAGAACGAATGAATGAATGAGCGAGAGACGAAGGTGAAATGTTAAACGAAAGAATGCCAATACTGGCTGGTCACCTAATCCAAGGTTGGTGGCCCAGAAGATGAAGACGAGAAGACTGGGACTCGGTTGAAGAGAAATACCATTCCATCAAAGGAACGACACTCAGAGACTCAGCCCGGTCTCCTGATCTTGGGGGCCACGAAAAATTCTCGTGGCATCAGATTAGCCAGGCCCGGCCGTGCAGGTCAGGCTGACAGTTGCATGGCTAGGTCTAGGCTGTGACTTCCTCGGCAAGACGGGTGAATGAGAATCCATAAGCTCAGTAACGTTCGGTCCGAGATTCTGCCCCTGGTTAAGGATCGTGGAGGGCTCTTCTCATGATCCCACACATGGATGGCTCAGTCTGGCCCACAGAGGGGCGAGGGATCTCCACCGGCAATGGTACCCTCGGCAGTACCCCTGAAGGTATCTTCTCAATCAGGCAACTCGCTTCGGCAGGATCACGGCCCCGGTGAGCTTAATGTATGAGCCAGAATCCACCCCCCTGCAAGCAGTTTATTTTCGCCGCCGAAGGATTTGATGAAGATTTGGCGGTCGGTCGCGACCGGCCTCATCGCATTGTCGGAGAATCCGGGTTCCTGATCACCATCGAGGTTTGCAGCCACCCGCCGCCTCCCCCATTCTTCAACTCCTTGACGGCCTGTCTTTCTCTCCGCTTCTCTCAGTGATTGCCAATCTTCAACGCCGCAAAGTCATCAAACTGCCCATTTGTTTTACTCACTTACAGCCAAAGATGCGGCTCCCCTTCTTCCTCGCCCTGGCGCTCAGCCCGGCCCCGATCCTGGCGTCCCTCAACGCCTACGAGATCCTCATGTTCTTCGACATGTACCGCGCAGACTACGAGAAGAGCGCGACCGACGTCAAGATCGCCAAGGGGTGCAAGGACTGCAACTTTGAGGAGTTCGTGCTCCACATCGACCGCCTCAAGCTCATCAGCAGCGTCGACGGTCGCATCAGCGACCAGATGAACCCGGATATCGAAGAGGTAGAGGGCTGGGAGACGAGAGACAGCTTCGTGTACGATGCGAAGAAGCTCCTCGGCGGCCTCTGGCGCGACGAGGACAACAGCTCGCGTCCCGGCCACCCGACGGTGGTCGAGCGCCTCGTCGACCGCATCTCCGTGATCCGCGACGGCGGCGACCCCAGCCGCCTCGGAAAGATCACCGAGGCCATGGAGTACGCCCACTACAGCCGGCGCAGCGCCCAGGCCAAGGACATGCTGAGCTTCATCAACGGGCGGCTCAGCAAGGAGCGCCTCGGCACGGCCAAGACGCAGACCATCGACTTCATCGGCGGGGGGTTCGACGAGTTCGACTCGACGGCCACCATCGAGTCTGTGCAGAAGACCAAGCGCGGGGCCATGCGCAACGAGATTGTCGCCATTGCCAAGGACATCAACAACGGCAACGTCAACACCAACAGCAAGAGGGGTCTCGAGGTCAGTCACCTGCAGAAGCGGGCCTTCGGAGACGGCATGGCGGTCATGTCCTTGCAGAGGGGCCTCGACACCTTGAGGATGCCCGCTCGGAAGAAGTGCTAGCCGCTGGTGCCAGTCGAGGGGGGCAGAGGGGGCTATGGGTTGAAGGATTGAGCCTGGAAGGGAGACGACGATAATTCACGCAGAGTCTAGGGGGCATTTAGTTCTGACTTAGTTTACACTTGCTATTGTTTCCTTGAGTCCAATGTAACTCTGTAATTCTTTTCCGCATATTCAAGGCCACCCCTTACCGCTTTCGTCTTACCGTCCCGCTCTCTGCTTGAGCCGTTGGACATTGGCCCCAGTCTCTGCATCGTGAGCCGAGGCTGTCCATGCCAACGTGCATGCTCGCGTGGGACCATTGTAATTCATTATCAGATGGAAATCATGAAAATTGCCGCGTTCTACTGCAGGACTTAGCCGAGCCGCCATTGGGGGCGGGCCGTCGAAGACCCAGGCCGTTGTGCTAATGCAGGTTCATCCGGTAACTTATTGGAGTAGGCTCTAGAGCCTTTAGGGCTGACATGACGGGCTGCACAGCCCGCGACCTTGATCAGTGATGCGACGTGGGACGGCGCTGGGGAGCCGAAGCCAAGCGATCCGGACCCGCCGCAGGGCCGCGCCGAGGCCATTCAGGGGTGCCTCCAGGGGTTTCGTCAGGGGTTCGTGCAGGGGTTGGAGCAAAGTTCACGGTTAGATGGAACTAGAACGCGGAGACCAGATCGTCTGGGCAACTCTATTCCGTCGGCAAGAGGGTCTGGAAGACATAGCCCTGGCGGAGCCGGGTGTCGTCTGACTTTGTGAAGGACTCTTTCGCTGCAGCTTTGAGCCGGAATATCGCTCGTCGTAAGATTGGGGAGGCGAAAGGGCGGAAGGAGCTGGATGCTGGATGCTGGATGCATGTGACATGAGATTTTTTTTTCCCACTCTCGCGGCCTTCATCTCTTGTCCGGACTTTCTTGAGAGCGTCGAGGGTGAAGCTCACGATAAAAGGACTGCCTCGACCGGGACAGCACTTACAAGAGAAGCTCAGGCCAAGCGACTCAACATTGTCTTTCTCACACACTCGCTTCCTCTTGTTCATCTTGTGCCATGGTTCTCTCCGTTCTCGGCCACCTGGCCACCGCCGTCGCCGCGGCTCAGATCCTCGGCCTCTCTGGTCAGGCATCTGCTGCCGCTTTCCGTCTCCAAGAGAGAGCCGGCGAGGAGCCCGGTCTGCCTTACGACCCGGCCACTACCTCGCATTGCTCTTGGTGGCTCGATCACGATGGCTCGCAGACGTGCCAGGAGATCCTCGACTTCAACTGGATCAAGCTGAGCGACTTCCGCCGTTGGGTAAGTACACATCGCAATCTCGCGTTCAAGTCTATAAGCTCACCCTCTCCAGAACCCTTCCGTTGGCTCTGACTGCGCCGGCTTGGCCTCCGGGAAAAGCTACTGCGTGGAGGCTTGGGGTGAGCCTGCTCCTCCCCCTGAGCCGACTACCACTACGTCCACCACCACCACGGCTCAGGTCACCACCACCACAGCCGCCCCCACGACGACGAAGCCGCCCACGACCATCATCACCACCACCTCCACCACCACAGCTGGCAACGGCGTCGAGACCCCGGCTCCTGTCCATGCCGGCATCGTCAAGAACTGCAACAAGTTCCACCTGGTCGAGTCTGGTGACACATGTGGCGTCATCGCCCAGAAGTATGGCCTCCGCACTGCCGATGTCGTCTCGTATAACGGCCTCAACAGCGGTTGCACCAACCTCTGGGGCGATACCTACGCCTGTGTTGGTCTCATCGGCAGCACTCCTACTGTCCCGCAGACAACTACCACCACGTCCGTCGGTAACGGTGTCGCCACCCCCGCGCCTGTTCAGAACGGCATCGTGAAGAACTGCAACAAGTTCCACTTTGTTGAGTCTGGCGACACCTGCGCCGTTATTGCCCAGAAGTACGGTCTCCGGACTGCTGACATCGTCTCGTGGAATGGCCTCAACAGCGGCTGCACCAACATCTGGGGTGACACGTACGCCTGTGTTGGTCTCATCGGTGGTTCGACGCCGGTGACGACCACCAAGCCGCCGGCGACCACAACCACTGCCGGCAACGGCGTGTCGACCCCGGCGCCTGTCCACAACGGCATCGTGAAGAACTGTAACAAGTTCCACATGGTCCAGGGCGGCGAGACGTGCGCCGTGATCGCCCAGAAGTACAACGTTCGCGTGGCCGACGTCGTGGCCTGGAACGGCCTGAACAGCGGCTGCACCAACATCTGGAGCGACACGTACGCCTGTATCGGTCTGATCGGCGGCTCGACGCCCGTGACGACCACCAAGCCGCCTACGACGACGACCGCGGGCAACGGTGTCGCGACGCCGACCCCCGTGCAGGGTGCCATCGTGAAGAACTGCAACAAGTTCCACATGGTCAAGGGCGGCGAGACGTGCGCCGTGATCGCGCAGAAGTACAACATCAAGACGGCCGACGTCGTCTCTTGGAACGGCCTCAACAGCGGCTGCACCAACATCTGGTCTGACACGTACGCGTGCGTCGGCCTCATCGGGCAGACGACGCCGCCGCCCACCACGACCAAGCCCCCGACGGGCCCCGTCACGCCCTCGCCCATCCAGGCCGGCATGGTCAAGGGCTGCACCAAGTGGCACTTCATCGGCGGCACGACCACCTGCAACCAGGTGCTGAGCTACCAGAAGATCACCCTGGCCCAGTTCTTCAAGTGGAATCCCGCGGTCAAGGCCGACTGCAGCGGCCTGTGGAAGGACACGCACGCCTGCGTCGCCGGGCCTTGATGGAGCATGTACACCTCCATGAACTAATCCTAATGTCTACATACTATTTTCGAGCCCGTCGTGTCATACCATATGAGTAATAGAAAGGGTTTCTCTCATAAAAGCGCTGCATTTGCAGGCTGATCTGCCGCATGTTGTGCCAGGTTGGCGTCATGTTGTGATGTCGTGATGTTCGTTTATCGTTTCTTTAGCGGAGGTGGCTTGAGCACTAAAAGCCCCCGCCGACCGTAGCCGCCCGGGGCCACTCTACAGGGCCTAGCCCCTGACGGCGACGGCGGGATGACCCTAGTTCGCCCCCCAGTGCACTAGCGGGCGTGACGATCAAAGCCCCCTGGCTCCTAAAATCTGGCCCCGGGGTGCCTGAGTTCGCCCCCCTGGCCAACCTGCTCTGCCCTGCCAGCTCAACTTATAAGCAAACAAACCCACCACCAATTATGACCCCCCACCACCATCAGCCAGCGCCTCATGCTCTATCGCCACCTCCGCATAACGCTTCACACTGACCACCTCTGACCACCTACCATGGCCTTCAATCAAGACGAGTTCGTCAACCTTCTGACGGACTACTACGAGTTCTGCAACCGCGTGTTCTGGGACCACACCACCGTCGCGCGCGCCCCCGCCGGCGGATGGCCCTCCATCAACCAGGAGACCATGGCCAACCTCGAAAAGAACGACACGGCCGTCGAGCTCCTCCGTCGTCTGCCCTATGTCGACTTTGACGAAGACTGGGCTTCCGACGCGCCCAACGTCATGAACAAGACCAACATTGTCGACTACCGCAGCGAGATGATCCAGACCAAGAT
Source organism: Verticillium klebahnii (assembly GCA_002851715.1). Lineage (NCBI taxonomy): Eukaryota > Fungi > Ascomycota > Sordariomycetes > Glomerellales > Plectosphaerellaceae > Verticillium > Verticillium klebahnii. The sequence continues at coordinate 3,101,907 of NMXL01000001.1, read as the reverse complement.
CCACGAGCGCCGCATCGAGACGTACGCCGAGCCCGCCCTCGACGGGAACGGGCCCCTGCCGCCGTCCTGCGTCTGCTTCGCCGTCAGCGAGGGTCGCAACGGCTACAACCTCGTCGTCGACACGGCCGACGGCATCGTCTACTGGTGCGAGCCGAACGGAGAGCACGACGAGCCCGAGACGGAGCTCAACGACGTCATCGAGCAGAGGTACGGCGACGACGAGGCCCAGAGCTGGCGCGTCGGCGGCGTCAACGCGTACCGCCCCGATGACTTCTTCGCGCTCTGCAAGCAGAGGTTCCGGGAGCTGCGCTGGATCGGCATTGACACGTGCAACGTCGACTCGTTGCGCATGGACTGTGAGTGGAGCGACGACTACGAGGATCACATGATCATGGTCAGGAGGATGGAACGGGCGGGCTGGCCTGGCGATGGGGAAGGGCGCGGTTGGGACCGGGCAAGGTTCGAGGCCTCGCTCTACGAGGAGGAGTAGGGTTCGACGGGGTAGCTTTTGTATCGGTAACAATACTTTGCCAGCAGGTTTGCATTTTCCCATTTTGATGTTTCCGGGAGAATGCAGGATCAGTGTTGAGAAATTCTGCTTCAATCCCCAGACCGGCCGGGGAGGAATGAACGTGATGTTGAAGTATCATGCGGATTACGTTATGTGAAGCTGTTGAAAAAACGACCAGATGAATCAAAGTAGCTCTCTACTATGATATCTACGGCGACGTTTTATTTTCTTCGAGACACAGTTCCCTGAGATCGCTAACAAAAGCTGCCACTCTTTACGGCTTTTTCTCACCGTCGCTAGAGCTTATTTCAACCTTATTTGACGCTGCGTAGTTCGTGACGACGTTGGCTGGGAATTGTCGGGTTTTTTGGGGGAGGCAAGTATGTCATGACTCCCCTTCCCTCGGTTGAACTTCTTTTGTAGTCCAGAGTAAGCTTTTATTGTCGAACCCATGTAAAGCTCTCCTTTTGTTAGCTCGAACGTCAAATCAGGTTATGCATGGCTCAAACCCCCGAACCACTCAGAATGACAACTACGAGCATTAGGCCCTGTGACGGGACATAAAAGCCGTTATTTTTTCAGATGCAGATAGCCATGAATATTCCGATGACCGAAGCCCAGTTACCTGTTACACAGCACTAGATTCACTCGCACTCGCTCTTTGTTGTGCTCAGGACAGACTGGTCCTGGATTCTTGCCGGGCTCATTTACAGGAGCGTGTTGTCTTCTTCGAGTACATGGTCGTACCGGACGCCTGGGGCGGCCAGCTCGGCGACATGAAGAAGGCCGAGGTCACTGTCCAGAGCAACTTGGAGCAGTACAGCCCGTAGAAGACGAGGGCCCATCTGGAAGACATGGCCGCCGCCACGGGGCGCCAGCATACCGAGCTGCCAGCGGCCATCTCGGCCATCATTAGTTCATAGTGGAAGGTCAGGTGGCGTATCATTGCGACGCCAGAATCGGGACTGGTGGCTAGGTCACATGCATTTCAATGTTGATGTCATTGCCAAGGTCTGGAGTGGGACAAGCATCTTATTGTTAGATGTGATGTTCAAAAGTGAATTTGATACCCGAAGATCATCGGGGTGGAAAGGAAATACGCGGGACACAAGGTTGGCGGAGGATACGCGGAACACAAGGTTGGCGGAGGATACGCGGGGTCCCGCGAGGTTCCGGTTCTGGTCTTTACTTCCATGTGGAGCGTTTGGGGCTTGGGGAACCTCAGCCCCTCTTGAAATCCTATAACCAAAGACATGATCGACAGAGATACTGGAATGGCTCATGCCTCTTACCTGAAAGTTGGGCCATGTTGAGGGGCCTATGCAGTACGGCCTCGCTTGGGATTCCTTCTGCCGTACGTCGATCCTTCGAGGCTTGGCAAAGGATGTCTCCAAACAAATGTCTGCAATCAAGGGCATGGTCGAAAGAGATACTAGAATAACTAATGCCTAGTACCGAAACCAGGAACATGTCAGACGACCCATGCAATCACCGCTTCAATCGATGTTTAGTACGCTTTCATAGTCATAGATCTTTGTTTCCGCGATGACGTTAAACGAGTATAGCTTGCCGGATCATTCGATGAGAGCTCATCATGCCGCCTTGCGCGCCTTCATGTCGATCCGTCGAGCTTGGCCGATGTCATACTGCCTGCCTTACGAGCGGCTCTCTAAATAGACATTAAGCTCTATGGTACATAGTGTCAAGTACCAAAATACAGGCCTAACCTGTATTCCACCAGACAGAGTAGTCAGCTATTTGAGAATTGTATATATATATAGTCCTGCTATTCTCCTGGCCTTTACTTCAACCCACCGACAAGATCGATCTCCCATCCATCTTCTGAGCACCAAGCACTTAACAACACATCTCCAGACCCAGCTCGGCAAACAAATATCCCAGAGCACTTACCTTTACCCCGCCCTGCATTTCACCACCCTAATCCGTTCATCATGAAGTTTAACATGCTCTCAACCATGACTATCACCATGGCGACTCTCCTCCCAGCCGCTACCGCCAATTTCGACATCTACGCTGCCGGCCAAAACGGCAACGGCATTGGCGGCCACGCCTGGGGATACCAAATCTACGACTCCCCTCCAGGCTGCAGCGACGTCCACGACTGGATCTGGGGCGATCGCGACGACGTCAGCAGCGTCAAGGGCATCCGCTGCAAGGGAGAATGCGGCACCCAGACATCTGGCATAAACCCTTCCAAGGTCGACAGGCTTGAGATGAACTTTGGGGATTACCATTGGAGTAAGTCACTCCAGCCATCTGCATTTGCCCTTTGCGCTTGGTCACCTCGACACGGGACTAACATTTGTTTGCCTTAATGTAGCCATCTACAGGGATCGCGGATTCGGTTTCTACAACAAGAATGGAGATAAAGCCGGCGACTGCATGCCATTTGAAGGAGACGACTTCACCTGTGGAAGCGGTTTTGGGCGAACCAATGGTCACCGAAAGTTCCGTTGCTTGGTGAACACGGTTAACGCGGACGACATCAATGGGAATAGGCCTTGATAAGGTGTTTTTGATTCCACTGCCATTATGGCGGACATAAGGACGTCCAAGATATGGCGTATGCGATCTTGAGATCATAGGGCTCATATCGCGCTGCATCTAGAGCGTGGTGTCCTACAATCACTCCTTTACTTCACGTGTGAGCTATGGGCAATAAATATGTGTTTTTCGAATAACCTATGCACTATGGGACAACAATTTTGACTTCGTGACCGGGCATATTGTACAGTGGAAGTAGACAATTACAATTGTTCATGCTACTGCTGCCATCTTGTTGACTTGTTTGGCGTGAATTAGATCTCCAACCTCGGAGCTGGCCCCGGCCTCATGTCAAGTCTACGTAGGCAGTTTCTGGCCCAAAAGCAGCCACGAAGCTTGGGCCTCTAGGACTTGCCAGGCACCCATGCCGGGTTGTGCGCATCACCAAGAGCGAGGCCAAACCAAGCGGCTCATGGCGGTCCATTATTTCAGAATGACAGTACCCCTAGCCTCCGCTCGCAGTCAACGTGAGGGCTTGCTAGATACTCAGACGAGGTCGATCACGATGGTCCAGCCCTAGCGCGATCGTCACTGTCGAGTACACCAGGTGGGCAAGTAAACAAGGACGTGATTCACGCATGAAAAGTGCAGGGACAGCTCATTGTGGGGGGATTGACTGGAATCGATGGAGAGTTTGCCGGGCCAAAGCTTGGATTCCGGGGACTTTGGTCGACGGGGTGGAAGCTAAGCCACTTTGGGTGTGAGAAGAGGGGCCTAGCAATACAACACAGGAAAACGTTTTCGTGGTGTAGAAATCGATCAAACAACCCAACCGAGCGCGAGAGCCGATAAACTGCAAGATGGCAAGAGGGATAGGGACATGACCCAGCTGAGCCCACATATCTCCCAATGACTCAAGAGCCCCCTCGCCGCCCACCACGCCCAATATCCTACATCACTCATTCAAAAACTCACAGACTTGAGACAGCCTCCTATCCCCACCATGACCTACGATCGAGACGAGTTCATCCGTCTTTTGACAGACTATTACGAGTTCTGCGACCGCACCTTCTGGACTGGCACCATTGTACAGGCTCCTCCTGGTGGCTGGCCTACCATCAACCAGGAAATCTTGGCCGACCTTAAGAGGAACGACACGGTTATTGATCTTCTCCGTCACATCCCCTACATCGACTTTCCGGAGGACGATCTCATCAGTGCACCCCTCGTCGCGATCGACACGCCCGTCACCGACTATCGTAGTAGCATAATACAGAAAAAGATCCGAGAGGGCTACATCGAAGGTCTCGTCGCGCCCATCACCGGCCAAGACCCCGCGACTCCACCTTCGTGCGCCGGCATCGCTATTTGCAGGAGTAGGAATGGTTACCAGGTCATTCTGGATACCGATGATGGCTACATTTACTGGGGTGATCCGATTGGACCGCACGACGAGCCTGCGCCTGAGCTGAACAGCATTCTAGAAGGGTTCAAGGGCGACAAGGCAAATGAGTGGCGGCGGTTTGGTTTCAACGTGTATACTCCTGCCGACTTCTTCGCGATCTGTAAGGAGCGTTTCCGGGACATGAGCTGGATCGGCCTTGGCCCGTGGACCATGTCATCCATGAGGAGGAACATGAATTGGGAATATGAGTCCGAACCTGACTCTGATTCTGACCCTGAAGATGACTTTAGTCATAACAAACTGGCTAGGAAGATGAAGAAAGCGGGCTGGCCTGGCGACGGCGAGGGGCGGGACTGGGACCGGGCCAAGTTTGAGAGATTGGTCGATCAGGGTAACGACGAGGAAGAGTGACGTGCACAAGTCTAGACGTTTTGCCGACATATACTAGGCTAATTTGAACACTTCGTTTGATAAGGACAGACAGTGGATAGGTTGGAAGCATTGGTTATCTTGGCTTTGCAACCGAGGTAGGTGATGGGACACCAGTACATAGAACAAAGCAAACATGCAATAAACAGTTGGAAAAATCGCGAAAGCGAGTCCAGACAAAGAAAGAACGTAGTTTGTTCTGGTAATATCCTGCTGTCCGAGTCTACAACCAACACCAGCACATCAGTTACAAGTCATTGAGTTTGATATTCATCAAAGTCATAAAATCGTTAAGCCATGGTCTTGTTCAAGACGTGATAAAGCTCGCCCAGGCCGCAGCCTCTGGAACCTGCGAACTTGACGAACCTGATCATCACCTCATTAGAACCAACAAACCTCGTAACTAAAAAGCTACAGGGAAACCACTATCAGCCAGTCCAACCGCTACCATGTGTCGCACTATCACTCGCGAGACCCACTGTGGTAGGTGTGGCGTTGTGTCTACAAACGAGAACTTTCTTGTGGAATGTCCTTTCGTGCTATCGAAAGAGACACGATACACCGGTCGCGGCCGTGTGAAGGCCATGGGGGAGTTCAGGCTCATCTACAAGGAGGTCAAGGAATGTAAGTGTGGCAAGACCATCATGGATAAGATTCGCGGGGCGCTGACCAGCAAGAAGTGAGGGGAACTGGATCAACATGGATCCAGTATGCCGGCCGCGTGGTTGAGGACGTTGGCTTTGTAGACCCCAGATACAAGACAACACGTACAAATAAAAGCCTTCCGAAGCATCGCTACCAAAGGCTGATCCTTATTGACTGATAGTGATTTCATCGAAATGTGATTTTTAAAAGATTTGAGTTCCTAAGCACGCGTTGTGTTGCAAGCTTGATAAGACCGATACTGCATCACGGTCGAGTTTTGGCAATGACCCAAACCGAGTTGCATCTGGCAGGTACGGTGACAGATTACATCCATCATGCCGAATAGTGCTGAGCTGCCGAGAGCGCTAGCTACATGTAGGAGGAAGGGCGCGTCAGCCTGACTAAAAACCAAGTGAGGGGAAATGAACACCAGGCAAGAAATGACGACGCGGATTCAAAACTATATCAGTCAATAATCACCAGGCACCCCGATCGTATTTTATGTATGAGGCCTTAAGCTAAAGAGTCTCTCTAGCGACAGTAACAGCACAAAGCTGGTGTCTACCTACCGAACGTAACAAAATCGACTATTAGGCAGCCATGACAGACATGAAGACCAACCTTTCCAGCCGCGGCATAATATTTGCCGACCCGGCCAACAAGTCGCCCATGGCCGATGTAACTGCGGATCCCTGGCATCCTGAGTCCAACCCCGGGGGGTACATCAGTCTTGGTGTCGCGGAAAATGTATGTTTACATGAGAGACGGGGCTGAACATTTACTGACATGCACGCAGATGTTGATGCATAAGGAGATCACATCATTCATCAATCAAAAAGTCTGTAATTGCGTGCCGAGTCCGGTGCGACCTTGGATTATGCCTGACATTGCTAGTTCACCATTGACAGCTATGCTCTCACCGTCGGCGACAGCTACTCCGGCAGTAATGCTCTCCGCGCTGCCATCGCGGGGTTTGTTACGACGAACTTCAACACGGGAGTCCCCGTTCTACCTCATCACGTGTCTGTGACCTCTGGCGTTGGCCAGGCTACTGAAGCACTAATCTTCTCTCTGTGTGATCGCGGAGATGGCGTCCTGCTCGGGCAGCCGTACTACGCATCTTTCCCCTCGGACCTGAAAATAAGAGCTGGGTAAGTCCAAAAGACAGAGATCGACCGTTTTCGTGATGTTCACACTACAAAGGGTCAAAGCTGTGCCCGTATCTCTCGAACCAGTCGACCCCTTCAGCTCTGACGCTATCGCGGCCTATGAACGAGCCCTTGTTGAATCGAACAAAAATGGCGTTCCCATCAGAGCCATGATCCTCTGCAACCCGCACAACCCGCTTGGTACGTCTTCCTGGATGCCTTGACAATTTGCCCAATCCTGACTTCCAAGGTCGCTGCTACCCTGCCGAGACCATCAAATCGTACATGGGCTTCTGTCAGAAACACTCTCTCCACCTCGTCTGCGACGAAGTCTACGCCCTCTCGACTTGGAATAACCCCGACTTCCCTGAGGCCCCGGGCTTCACCTCCGTCCTGTCCATCGACCCAACGGGCCTCATAGACCCGTCACGGGTCCACATCGTCTGGGGCATGAGCAAGGTACAGGACCCTTACCGTTGTCCCAGGCCTACGCTAACAGCACCAGGACTTTGGCTCCAACGGCACCCGGCTTGGCTGCGCCATAACTCAGCACAACGCCCCTCTCCTCCAGTCCCTCGAGACCCTCTCGTAAGCCCGCCTCAAACTGCCGTCACTCACTCTCAGATGATTCTGACAGCAAAGGTACTACTACACCCCCTCCTCCCCAGCCGACATCCTCACAACGCACATCCTCACCTCTCAAGCGTTTCTCGAGCCCTTCTTCCCGGAAAACCGCACCCGCCTCGCCTCGGCCCACGCAACCATCACCTCCTTCCTCGGAGCGCACGGCATCCCCCACGCCCGTGGCGGAAACGCAGGTTTCTTCCTGTGGGTCAACCTTCTCCCGAACGCGACGTGGGAGGACGAGGCGCGATTCGACAAAACGCTTCTCCGGCACAGGGTCTTCCTGGCCTCAGGCAAGTCGTTCGGGAGCGAGAGGCCAGGTTGGTTCCGGGTGGTGTTTTCTCATGAGAAGAAATATCTCGAGGAGGGGCTGAGGCGAATTGTCGTGGCGTTGGAGGCTTTAAAAGCTGAGACGACAGCCAGCCAGTAAGATGAAGGACCCGGCATACGATGGCGTGACGTTTTGTCGTGATATTGGCCAAGGAGTATTCCTTTTCCTCTCATAAAAGCAATAAGTTTTTCGGATAGTAACAGGACGAAGACAGCGGGGGATGCGGGCAGTCAAGAATGATGACACAGACAAACACGATTGGCAAGACCGGCCAAAACAAAGGATGTTACGTGGACGTACGCTCGTTCTTGGTACGGTGACAAGCCCGCCCATTGCTAGTCGCCGGCGAGAACGCAGCATGTGGAATTAGACATCAATTAATCGCTTCCGTGCTACAGTCTATCGTTCTATACCAAGATGCTCTTCCAATACCGATCTACTCATGCTGAAGTGAACCCATACCCGCGCCAGACCAACAGGCCAAGGGCCCTAGTTCAAGCACACAATAGTGACCGGGGGCCCAGCAACGATGACCTGAGTGCTGCAGCCTCCGCCGGCGCCCTGGACGACGGGGGGAGCGTTCGCCTGCAGCTGGGCACGCACAACGCCGGCGACGGACACGACGGTATGCGAGTCGGTGAAGAAGGCGGTGGGATCGGCCTCGATCTGAGCGAGCCGGAATCCAGCACCAGTGTCGACACCAGCATCGTCCTTGATGCCCGTCTCGAAGGGGCCCTGGATGCAGCCCGAGCTCCGCTTGACGACTTCGGGCCCGGAATCGGCGGGCTCTGGGTTCGGGAACGCAATCCTAGGAGGCCCGGCCTTGCCTTGTGCCGCCTGGTGGATGTGTGTTGCCGTGACGGCGGGGGAGTCGTATGGGCCAGTCACGCCGACGAGCGTGATGTTCTACTTGGGTTAGCTGACATCTTGGAGAAGGACCGTCGAGTACCTACGTAGCAAATAGTGTCAAGCTCGCTGTTAATGCCATAGTGGTAGTAGCCCATGGAGCCGGCCTCACCCGGCGCCGCAGCGCTCTCGGCGTTGACGACAGCGTCGGGCGTCGCGATGAGGTTGTACGTCGATGTGAAGGTGAAAGGGCCGAGGGCTCCGTCTTGCGGGGCGACGGCGGCAGCGTGGTGGAGAACGGGCACGGGACCCGCGGCGGCGAGTCCCATGAGGGCTGAGATGGTGAAAGACTTCATGTTTTCGGTTCGATTGGTCTGTCGTGTGTCCGAGAATGAGAGTTGGGAACGAGTGGACGGTGAAAGCGATCAGCCGGCTGACGTGATGCGAATAGGAGAGTAACGAAGGGCAGCCACGTCAACGTGGAGAGATATTACTTTGCTAGAGAAGAAGATGAGATGAAGAACCATGCGTATTGACAGGACGAAAAGAGAAGCCTTTTGTTAACGAGCTGAATGCTGTCGACCGTCCATCGCACGGGCAGCCGCCAAGCCCGGCGAAACGGCATCCGGGCGGTGGACAGGCACCCCGGCTCGCGATCCCCAGTGTTTACTTCCAACCCGCCTGATTTAAGCTTATCTTATAGCTTGATTGCCGGGGTTGGAGGGACGGTAAAACATCAGACGGGATCTGTCACCCGAACACGGAGGCAGACACGTCTCAGGAGGACATCTCTTGGCATTCGGTGAGATTTTCAAATCTTGCTCAGCCTACTTTGTACGTCCCTCCAAAGCGAAACGCTGATCTCGTCTCACTGATCTCGGCGACAAGTATCCGCTCAAGGATTCCACAGCCCCGGCCCGGCAAAAAGCGCACCCGTCCCCGTTCCCATGGGGCTTATAAGGAGCTTGGTGCTGGCTGACGCTGTCGTGCAGTCGAGTCCTGACCCTTAACCATGACATCCATGACGCGGGATGTGGGAAGGCACACACTACCGTGGCCCGCGACTTTTTCGACAGGGGCATCACGACCAGATTGTGGTTCACCTCGACGAGCAGCACCGCTGATCGGTAGCCGGCATTATGTGCCACCGGGAGTCCTCCTACCAGGCCAACGTCAATACAAAGGTTGCCAAGCCTTGCCCGATCTCCAGCGACAACTCGGTCCGCCGTTTCTTGGGGTCGAGCGCAGTCCGGGCTTGGATCTCGAACCTGGCCTTTACTGCCCATCGTCCCGGTCCTGCTGGTCGATGCGTCTAAACCACGATGTCACATATTTGATCGAACAAACCGAGATACGTCACCCGGCCTGGCCGAGTTTGCCAGACAGATTCAGCCGTTGTACCACGAAAGGTTGTTGAGAACTATGAACACACCGAGGGACATGATTACACTTTATATTTGTGTTAGAACAGAGAAAGCTAATTTTGCTCATGACTGTACACAAAAGTCGAAACAATCCGTTCCAGGTACCCCGTTCTTTTTTCCGAAGCCATCCTGACTTGCAAATGCGCGTGCGCAAACCATTGCTACCCATGTCCCTTCCAGCCAAAAGAGGCGATATGCGACCGAAAAACATCAAGGAAAAAAGAACCCCCATGCCAGGGTCCGAAATACATCCTGGTTGCATGAAAACAAAGAACGCCAATGACGAGCGACCCAGCTCAGACGTTGTGGTCGCCGTTGTGCTTGCTGCTGACGTTGCTGCCCTCGCGCAGCTTTTGTCGTTCAATCTGCTCCTTCTCGCGCTCGGCGGAGCTCTTCTTGCGGGACTGGAACAGAGTGACAGGTTTGTTCTGAATGGCGGTGCGGATCCTCTCCTCGGAGCGCTCGGCCCACACGGGGAGGGAGGCCATGCTGACAGGGAACAGAGGGAGGTTGAGGTTCGAGTCGAGGAACGCGTAGGGAGCGTCGCGATGAACGTCCATGGCGGCGATGACGTCGAGCTCGTGGGCGATCTGCTCACAGTAGCCCTCGAGAGGCAAATCGTTGACGTCATGTCCAAAGGGGTTCTCAATCTCCTTGCCGATGAAGAGAATCGCGAGGATGATGTAGCTGGCGGCAATGCAGGCAGGGATGGTGATCCAGCGCAGCGTAGCGTGCAGCTGGAAGGGGAGGAGTAGAACGTAGAGCCAGGTGATCTGGGCAATGGCAATGGCGTAGGCGATGGGCAGCGGAGTGTTAAGGACGCGCTCCGTGCCGGTCATGATGTCGTTCATGAGCGTCAGGTTACTGTAGGCGATGGTCTGCTGCATGGGAACGGGGAGCTGGCCGTCGTTTACCATGGCATCGACGATGATGGAGAGGTGGGAGATGATCTCGAGGGGCAGGTTGCCGAGGGGGCGCGAGGCCTTCTTCAGAGCCTTGCGGGGGTTGGACTCGGCGAAGGAAACACCGAGGTACTCGCCGACCTCTTTGAAGAAGTTCTTCTTGGGGAGGGTTGTGGCCTGGGGGTCGGTGGAGGCGGCCGTCTGGGCGAATGTGTTGAGGTGGCCGACGAGATGCTGGAGATCGTCGTAGACGGTGTAGGGCTCGAATCGGAGCTTGTGCTTAAGGGCGACGGAGAAGGCGAGGACGAGGTTCATGCAGCTGACGCGACGAAGCATCATCTGCTTCTTGGGCACGTTCTCATGCTCGCCAGCGTGGATCCAAAAGACGCGACCCAGAGTCTGGGAGACCAGGATAAGCTGTGCCCAGTAACGACGGCCCTCGGCATAGCGCTCATAGGCGGTGGAAGAGCGGAAGGAGAGACCCAAACCAACCACGAAACCGAGAACGGTAAGCAGAATGGACTGGACGCCAAGCTCATACACGAATTCCGAGATGACGGTAATGAGAGTAGACCAGATGGTGACGATGATGAGGGGAATGATGAGGCGCGGGAGGATGGAGCCATGCATCTGAAGGACGAAGGGCCACTTGGAGTGCTTCTGAATATCGCGGGGCCCGGTAAAGTAGTCCTCGACGTCGACGCTCGTATTCTTGCGGCTGAAGTAGTTGGGCGTCGTGGGCAGGATAGGCGACGTGATGTCGCTGAGGTCGAGCGGCGGGGGCATGTCGAGACGGTGCAGCTTGTTCTCGCGGTTGAACTGGGTGTGGTCGGAGGCGGCGGGAGCTGAGGCTGCGCCGTTCTGGCCGGGGCCGGCACCCGCGCCGCCGGCAGCAGGACCACCGTCGTCAGCCATGGTGGTGATGATGGTGTTGGTAGTGAGGGGGATAGCGAGTGTCGTCGGTGGTGTTTTCGTCTGGATAATCTGACTGCCGAGGAAGGATTGTCGAGAGAAAGATGAGGATCGAAGAACGAAGGTGATGGCGGGGTGCGGTGCGGCTGGCAACGCTAGAGACCCGGACAAAGAGGGACAAAGTCACGTCCAAAGTCAGGTTCGAGAACGAGGTCGGGGCTGATATACGGCTGGTCCTGCCAGTCGGAGAGTGCCGGCGGGAGGCTTTACCCAAAAGTGTGTTCGCTGGGTGGGCTGGGGGGCGTGGTCGTGATGGCTTCAGTTTTTGTGTGCGGAAGGACGAAAAGCAGGGCCAAGAAACAAGACAAGTGGTAAAAGATGATGGCAAGGAAGGAAAGATCAACCAACGCTGAAACTGGGCAGGAGACGAAGGACCGACCGGGGGCACGAGTCGGTTTTGAGGAAGGCACGATGGAGCAATGGAACAAAACGACAGGCCAGCAGCAGGTGAAGAAATTATCTCGTGTTTCGTGGCTTGCAGCCTGCAGGCGGGTGATGCAGGGCGCCCTTTGGGGGAGGGGGGCCTGGGAGCGGGAGATGCTGCAGCTGCACCCCTGAGGCCATTCACCAAAAGGTCCTGGAGCCCGGCGAGCCTGGACACGAAGCGGCAGTGCCCCCCTGAAGACCCACCTGAAGGGCCCCTAATCGGGATAAGCTCAACGCCGGCCCGTGCCAGTGCGGTGCCCCGGTACTTCCCCGCCATCCAATCATCGGCCCAAGTCTGGGGCCCGACCTGGAGTGCGCTGCAGGTTCGGGTGCATGCCGTGGCCGGTTCTTCTTTTCTCTTCCCCTTTTGCTCTGGCACCAAGGAAGGAAACGGCGGCGATGAAAGGGGTGGTGTGACGGCGGGCGATGAAACAGGGGCCCGAGGTGTCTGCATTCCTTTGCGGCCGAACCTGCGTCAGCGGCGTGCGTGAGCGTGGCATTGATGGATGGCACTGGTGGTACAAGTCAGTGGCCGTTTGTGGAAGCCAAGCCTGAATGGAAAGGGAGGCAGACACGTGGAGCCAGGAGTCGTGTCTTGGACACGGGAGGAGTCCGAGGAACCCGACCGATGCGCCACTAGTAGAACCAGCTTGCCTTCCAACCTAGGCGGGCGGCTGTGCTGCCTTGCCGGACGGTGGATATGTTTCTATTCGGGGCCATCGAGGTCATCGAGTCTAGCGGGTTCTGGGCCATCTTCCATTTACCAATCCAGGCCAAGCAAATTGAGCCAAGGGCTGTCATCATTTCCGACACCAAGGCAGGCCCGGCAGACGGTGGAGCATGCCGTGGCACGCGCCGCCAGGAGGCTCGAATATACGCAAATTGTCAAGACTTGCACAAGGAAAAAAATAAAAAACAGGAACCATGGCTGGAGAGAATGGTGGAGGTGGAGATGCCAGAGATCGTCGTTTGTCGAAAAGCTTGTCACGAATATAAAGCGGGAATCCGAAGCGTCTGGCCCTCGGATCGAGTCGAAAGAGGAAGATGGGGCCCGTGGACGTCGTGGCGAAGCTTTTTAGTGGCCATTAGTGACCCCTTTGACGACGTTGAATGGCTTTCAGCGCTGTCATCGGGCTTGAGTGGCTTGTTTCAGTGGACAGCGCTGTGGGCGCCCCCCTGCATTCGGCGTCTGGCTTTTTGGCAGGTGGCATCTCCGGGCGAGTCGCTCGGTTTTCTTGAGCGAGGTCGAGGCGCCAGCGACTGTGGCAGGCGCAATGCAGGTGGCAGGAAGGCATAGGTCATTTGCACCTGCCGCCTCTCTTTCTTACTCGCCTCATCCCTTCCTCCAATCCACAGCAAAAAAAACCTCAGGCAGCAGCTCCTGCAGCCATGGCATGCAGTCGACAGATTTTTTTCCCCTGCTGTCGCTGACGCCGTCACCACCCTGGTCTGGGCCTGGATCTGGACATAGGAATGGAGTCGACTTGTACCTTGACCAAAGTGCATCCGTCAGTGACAGCTGGCATGTCGCCTCACTCGATCTCTGTGTTGCGTCACACACCGCCTCTTGGAATTGCGTTTGGGGATGCCCTCCCTGTCTCCGTCCGGCACACCCCCTGGAAGTCAACATTCGGCTGCATGCCGTCAGCATGCCGTGCGACCACTTCAGCCTCATCACGGAGAATTCATTCGAGCACCAGGGCCGCTGACAGCCTGAGGCAACCTCGATCAAGTCTGTTTGTCTGCTCTCGCTTCACCATGCGAGATTGCCGATGACGGATGCGACTGCGTGGCGGACAAGATTGTCAGCGACCTGCAATCAATCCATCGGACATTTGCCGTTCGGTTGTGGAATGATGCTAGTTGAGGAAAGGAGGCATTCGTTCGCTTAGGAGTGCACTGGCTGTTGGTAATCCTGAGGACGCCATCATCCTTTTTTACGCATCTGGAGACGGATGCTGACCGTTTATGAAGTACCCAGGATCGAAAGCCTTCTGCCCTTTCTCCTCACACGTCGTAAGCCCCTGAGCTGCACATATCCGGACGTACCCCCAACCGTTGGCCACGTGCACCTGCAGCGTCGGGCGCCAGCAAACTGCTGCCCAACAACGAGGAACGGACTCGGCGGATACGGACGTTCATGCAAACCCTCTCGTGGAAACCGCCGTCTCGGTCACGGTCCAACCGACGAAACCCGCCTTGTCGCAACGGTGGATTCCGTTCTTTGTCCCTGTTTTTGCTCCCCCCACACGCTCCCTCGCCCATTTTGACGCGCCTTTAGTAGTGCGGGACGGAACCCCAGAGACGGGTTCTACCAGGCCCCTGTCTGAACTGGATGTGTTCCAGAGTCTCGCTGCTTTTAGCCTGAGCTGACCCGAAGTGACTATGAGCTCGGGTTAGTGGCTTAGCATGCGGAGGCCAGCCACCCATGCATATCCGTAAAAGTCTATGCTTCTACCGTATTAGCAGGAATAGTATAGTTAGGTGTAAAACTGTCTTCCTCTCTAATACTCTAGATTTTTCTCTTACGACCGAAGGGAATACTCATCAATATAAAGAGCGACTTCGACGTGGTCTAGAATTATACCTGGAAAGGAGGACGCGGGCTCTCTTATCTGCGAAGCGAGGCAGTGGCCCTCGGCTTTACTTCACAGAGCTAATAGGTCGCACAGGTGTCAAGAAGAGATAAGACGTATGTATTACTGAATGCGAGCCCGGAGAAAGTCCCCAGGATGGATCCGCGTGCGCGTTGGACGAGAACTCCTCCAAATGTGAGGCTCGCGCAACCCTACCGAGCATGCTCCCCCCAAAAAGAGAGCACCTTGTCCCGTTCCCCCCCCAAACGATTGCCATATCATGGCCCATTGCCACCCCAATGTCACCCAAGTTGCTTAACTGGTGGATGTTGGCGTCGACATCAACTCGCCGTGGCCACGCTGTCAGTTCATGGTGCCTTTGACTGCCTTCTCATCTGGGTGCCAGAGCGTCAGTCAACATATTGAGGATTTAATTTCATAGTCTTGCTTGCCACCGAAGACCATCGGCTCTCGCAGCCCGGTGCTTGGAAAGCTTCAGGGTCGCGACGTGGATACCTGCCAGCGTCTTCAGTAGGTCGGATGCAAGGACAAGATGCACCAGCTCGTCCAAATGCTACGTGCGGTTGGTTCGACGGATCACGTTGGAGCCCTCCTCAATAGCCCGGGTCTCGAAGCGGTGCATCAGCCGGTCACGGGCCCAGAACACGACCATGTTGCGCTTCCAGGGCCGCACCCTGGATGTCGAGGCCGAGGTCAATATGACCAGTGGGGAGATGACATATGTTCGACAGAAGGACAAGCACACCAGCATTTCCCACCCAAGCACGGGCACGCAAAGGCACAACACTCCGACCAAAGCCAATCCAGTGTGTCCGATGGATTGATTACATCTTGTCCGCCACGGAGTGGCATCAGTCATCGGCAATATCGCATGGTATAGCTAGAGTAGAAAAATAGACTTAATTAAGTTTACCATAGGCTATCAGGAGTGCTGGACAAGTCGCTTGTTCAGATGGGGGAGGGCAAGTCTGTTGTCGATGTCTCGTCGGCCGCGGTGGACAGATGGGATAATCACGAGACAGCAACCTCGTCGTAGTCATGAGATGAGTCTGAATCGGAGTCGTCGGCTGGCTCGGCAGCTCCGCACAGCGATGCCATACGCGCAATGTCCCACTGGAGCATGAGGATGTCGTAGTCGGGGAGATGATCCTTCTTGGCTGCCTTGATGGTGTATATTTGTCCATCGAGGATGGGGCTGTTCGTACGCAGGTCGATGGCTCGGGGCTCCCGCTCCATGGCTCCTTCGGCGGCCCTTAGAAGTACCTCCCGAGCGGATATCCTCATCTCGCCGCCCATCTGCGACATCTTGTTGACCCCACGGCGCTTCAACCAGTAGAAAACGACCTGCATAGTCCACGGGCCCTTCTCCTTTTCCTCGTTTGAGCGCAGAGGGAACAGCAAAATCGTATCGAGACCAGGCAGCATGCATGTCAGGCGAAAGGCATATTACATTGCCAATGACGTCAATGCTCTTGGTTGTGCCGC
Source organism: Verticillium klebahnii (assembly GCA_002851715.1). NCBI lineage: Eukaryota > Fungi > Ascomycota > Sordariomycetes > Glomerellales > Plectosphaerellaceae > Verticillium > Verticillium klebahnii. Next base: position 3,085,657 of record NMXL01000001.1, on the reverse strand, counting down.
CCGGGAAAAGCTTCTCAGAGATGGCTTTCTCTCTGTCCGCGCCCCACAGCCGGGCGAGAGTGTCCTTGAGGGTTGAATTGGTTTGCTGAGCGCTTGCGGCACTGAAGGGGTAGATGTGCGCGACGTGGGGCTCTCGAGCTCCGGTCAAAACACAGACCTCGTCGCGAGCAATGCACTATTGAACAGTCTCAGTCTCTTGGCTAGCAGGAACGTATCTTCATCACTCACGAATTCCTTCAATTTCCTGGAACTGGTTGTCTTCAACACCGCTGGCCCTCCTTCTCCAAGACGCTTCTGGTTGTCCGACAGTGGCTGGGTCAAGACTATGCACAAGTATTAGGTCCGACGTCCTGTGGGGAACTGGCAACTTACATAGCTTGAAGTGGAGGTCCCATGCCTCCACTACGGCCTTGATGTTCTCAAAGTATTCGGGGACCTTTTCCGCCGAGTGGAGAGTCTGCTCCAGCTTGCGCATTTCGCCGATGTTGGTGATTTGGAGCAGTGCCCAGGACAGGGCACTGGTGATGTTCAAGAACTGCATGCGGCTGACCCTCTTCGTATCATTGTACTCCTTGAGGAGGCGGTTGTAGAGCTTGTGGATTACGCGCTGTCTGTCGCTCTTGTCCAGGTCGGTCTCTGTGTTCATGTAGTCGAAACCTTCGGCACTCTGCGGTATGCGCTGGCGAGGTGCACAGACACTGAGCGCGACATAGGCCAGGTCCTCGCGGCGGAATCCGTCCGCCTGCTCCGTGCACGTCTCCCGGAACTCCCGAAGGCGGTCGTGCCATGCTGCGGCGTCCCCTTGAATGCGAACGTCCTCGGCCGTCATTGCACCGGGTTCTGTGGGATGCAGGGATGGATGTCAGTGATGTATAGCGGTAAGGATTCGATGATACAGCTTGTTGATGGGAATGTACAGTGGTGGCGATTGTGTGCGTTGGTGCGTGGGTGACATTGTTGGGATTAAAGCTTGTGTGCGTGTTGGGGATGAAGGACCAGCCGGTGTTTATGTGCACCATGGCCATAGAGGTTGTAGCCATACATGACTTACAGTTTGGCACCCTTCTGTCGACACTTGGCATCGCGATACAACGGCAGGCGTTCTGAGGGCGGAGGACTGCTTACTAAGCGGTACCGTGTCTTCTACATATTGAATAAGGCACATAAGGCGTTTTGCATAAAAACCCTTCTAGCACACTTCAACTGAACCGAGTCTGAGCGGTCTGAGCAAGAGCGGCAAGGCCGCTAACCTAATTCGTCCTCCGCCATAGGTGGTGGTAAGAACTAGCAGAACAGGACGCGACTCGCAATTCGGCGCTGTGGGGGGCCAACCCAGTCAATTACACCCCTGAGGCATCGCGAGTCAACCTTTCACTGAACCGCACAACCGACGGCTTTCGGCCGAACAAAGACTCACGTGAGTTCGGCAGCCGGTTTCGAGAGGCCCCAGATTCTCTACGTCGTCGTCTTTTGCTCATCCGACTTGCGGATCCCATCCGTCGATTCGCCATCGTCATACGAGACATGGGCGTCAATGCCTGCACCCTGACCGGGCCTGCCGGTTGTGTCTCTCTGCGCCTCCCTCGGTGGCCACGCAGATAGATCCATGGCCCCATTCTGAGACCTTTCTCACTCAGCCCGACCCGACCTGCTGGCGTGGGAAAAAGAAACTATGCCTTTCGTTGTCATTTTTGCTTTCCCGCTCGGATCCGAGTGGTCTTCGAAACGTCAACTTCAAAACACCAAATGGGCCAATCCCATTCGACCGACTCTGCGCCTGCCTGGCTGTCTCTACGCCTTTGGTATGGCTGGGTCATCGCCAGAAGATGGAAGAAGGCGGAAAGGCACAGCCAGCGTCTTGGTCGCTGGGCTCTTCGCTGCGTCGCTGCTCGCGGGATCGAGCGATCGATGGCATGGCGGCGATCGGCTTAATATGAGCGAACCCGGGATGTCCTTGCTGCTGGATAAACCGCCGTGGCCAGGCCTCACTCCTCCCAGCCCTCCAAGCCCCCCCAGCCTTCTCACTTCTTGATGTGTGTAATATGGAGTTTCAACGCATTACTACCAGCCCTCGCGACATTTTTCAATCTTCACTTTCCCCGTTGTCTTCATCTCCACCCAGCTTTCAAATTCTGTCGGACCCCACGGGTCACGGGGACTCAAGTGGATTGACAGCGGACTGACAGTGGACTGACATCTCATCATCACCAGCCTCGCTTTCGTCCCATCCTCTTCATGTCCTCGACAGACCGACACCCGCTATGCCGAAGTAACTCGGAACCTACCGCCAACTGAGTTTCAACCTGGGATGAAAACGAGAAAATATTGCGTCATGAGAGCCTCTGTACACCATGAAGCGTCCCGAGTGGTGCACCTCTAGAGCATGAAGTCAATCATGCCGCTTAGCAACTACTTGAGTCAAGCGACAACCTCTACACTTTCGAGTCAGCCTGATGAAGCACTGGTGTATGAGAAGAGAAGATCATCTCCTCGTCTGGTAACTTTCGCAGACCACTGCCATCGCGGGATAGGGAGGACCCTTGGACCCTTTAGGCGGGCGGGTGGCCGTGCGGAAATCAGGTATTCCGGGTCATCATACCGAGCGATGGCTCTTGTCATGCATACCGTACCGTGCTCGGACTCGTCTCATCTCAACTGATCTCGGGACGTTCACACAACCCCCAGCAGGATGGCGATGGCACAGACAGCGGGCAGCCTTTTCCCCCCTCCTCGCTCCCCAAAGTTTTCCGATCCGCAAAACGTCTTGGAACCTGCCTCCATCGCGAGACGCACAACAAGGGTAGACGTGTCAAAGGTGGCGCGCTAGCGGATATCTTCTCAGCCTCAACCACGGTCATCCTGGACGCAACTCTTCTTCTCATCCTGTTCCCACCCCAACACCAGCCCTCTCGCGGTCTGGGCATCCGACCTTGTCTCACTTGGTGCCTGTTTCATTTATCTAACCCCACGCTCCAAGAACTATCACCACCATGACCCCTCTCTCCCCGACGTCATCTGAGCATCCCTCAACGTCGGAATCCCCGGCGACACGGCCGCGCTAACATGCCCCTCCTGGGGACAACACTGACGTGCATGAGATCTACGGCAAGGACACCGCGGCTCTAAACGACTTCTCAAGCTGTTGAGCCCTCAGTCCAGCCATCCGTAGTCGGACAATCTTACACCGTTTGTCTGCTGCGCGCTGCAGTTTGTTTCGGAGGACAGTGGTTCCCTGTCGAACCACTCCAGACCGGATGCCCACCACGCGGTGCTTGCCCCCTGCCACAAACGATGTCAGTGGCTGGGCTCTACTGAAAGAACCAAGGCCGAACGAACTCGAACTGCTGGTCGACGCTGGTCGGTGCTGAAAAGGGGCTGGGCATGGACCACGAACATCAAGAGCGTGGAACAGGTTCGAGGGGGGGTATAATACGTCCCTCGAGCCCAGCGCTACATCTCAGTTACTCCCTTCCCTACCAGCACTACGTCTGTAAGAAAACCAAACACAGAAGTTGTTCCTGAAGATCGAGCCGATCTTCGTTGGCCTACTGGGCATCCTCCTCCAAGATCCCTCCCTCATCCAGCACAGAATCGCCTCCTCCCTCCCCTCTCCGCCTCACCCCCAACTTCGAATACATCATGGCGGAGCACAACCCCACGCCGGTCCCCGGCATGGCGCAGCCTTACCCTCCTCCCGACACACCTGCCGTTCTCGAGCCCAACGTGTACTCGGATGCGGAGAACAACCGCAACCCGCACCTCCGCCGCGGTACCATGCGCAGCAACGGCAGCGTCTCCTCTCGGCGCGGGCCCAACACACCCGGCGCCTTCCGCCGGGCCTCGTCTGAGGAGCCCATCAACCAGTCACAGCGTGGCGGTGGCGGCGTCCGTTACGAGACGGACGAGGAGTACGCCGACCAGTACTGGGACCAGTACGGAAGCCCCCGTCACCCAGACTTTCAAGACCCCCCGCCCCGGACCGCGACTCGCCAGGGTCCCAGCCACAGCCGCTCGCAGTCGCGTGCCCGGCCGCCCCGGGCGCACCTCAACCGGCCCTACAACTATGACGTGCCGAACGAGAAGGGCGAGACGACGTTCGTGGACGACGGGCGCGAGGACTCGTTTCTCGAGGCGCGGCCGCGCTCTTCACGCCGCCGCAACGACGAGGAGATGGGCGGCTTTGCGCCCAGATACGTCACGACCAACGAAAGCACGCGGCGGTTCGACTGGAACAGTCTGACGCGGGACGAGCGCGCCGAGGTCATGCGCCTGCCGTGGACGCAATGGATGAACAGCGACGTCAAGAACCACTTTGTCGCCTCCATGGGCGAGTTTGTCGGCACGACCATGTTCCTCTTCTTCGCGTTCGCCGGCACCGAGGTGGCCAACATTCAGTCGAACGTCACGGACTCGACCGGCAGCGACAGCAACACGACGACGGGCTCAGCCACCGGCTTTGACGTCGGCGTGCTCATGTACATCTCCGTCGCGTTTGGGTTCTCGCTCATGGTCAACGTCTGGATCTTCTTCCGCATCAGCGGCGGCCTGTTCAACCCGGCCGTCACCCTCGCCATGCTGCTCGTGCGCGCCATCAAGCCCGTCCGGGCGCTGTGCCTGTTCGTGTCGCAGATGCTGGGCGGCCTGATCGCCTCCGTCATGGTGCGGTACCTGTTCCCCGAGAACTTCAACGTCAGGACGACGCTCGGCGGCGGCGCCTCGCTGGTGCAGGGCGTCTTCATCGAGGCCATCCTGACGGCCGAGCTCGTCTTCACCATCTTCATGCTCGCCAAGGAGAAGCACCGCGCCACCTTCATCGCGCCCGTCGGCATCGGCCTGGCCCTGTTCATCGCCGAGCTCGTCGGCGTGCAGTTCACCGGCGGCTCGCTCAACCCGGCGCGCAGCTTCGGGCCCTGCGTCGTCACGGCGACGTTTGACAAGGAGCATTGGATCTACTGTAAGTTTCGCGCCGTCTACACTCGAGTGAGCCGGAATCAATTGCTAACGGACATAGGGGTCGGCCCGCTGATTGGGTCTCTGATTGCTGTCGTCTTCTACAAGTTCATCAAGATGCTCGAGTACGAGATGGTCAGCCCGGGCGCCGACGGCGACCCGACCAACGACCCGACCAAGAACCCCGAGAAGCGCGCCGAGGTGGCCTTCTCGCGCAGCCTGACCAACGCCGCCAAGGTCTGAACCCCCAGGGGTCCACCCACAGCCGGCATGAATGTAATGACCTGACGTTGCCACGGGCATGATAATGAAGGAGACGTATATGGACGAAGGATGCAGGACAGGATCACGATGGTCCACGCAGCCCACGATGACGAGACCCCGATGAAGACGTGGCGAAGGGTGGAAAACGGGCAGTCAATGTTAGGGAGATTTGAACTTTTTATTTATTTATGGAATGGTATCTTTTGGGTTTAGATAGAAATCATGTCATCGTCAAACGGCTAATGCCAGGCGCCTGCCACCGAGGATCATAACCGGTTGCTCAGGTTCTCGAGCCACATCTTCTCCTCGGGCGTGATGTACATGTGCTCCGGGACGATGACCTCGCCGGCGCGGAGGATGAGCTCGGACTCGCGCCCCTCGACCTGCGTGGTCTGCGAGTGGCGGCTCTGGGCCTCGAGCTCGTCCGTGTCGGGCTGCTCGGGCTTGCCGCCAGCCGGCGCGGAGGAGGCGCGGCGGGTCCACGGGCGGACCTGGCTGGAGAGGTCCTCGGGGGTCCACCAGTACATGGGGAAGCGGCGCTGGATGTTGTTGACGAGGAGGGCGGTGACGAGCATGAGGGCGCAGCCGAGCATGACGACGGGGATGAGGAACCAGCCGAGGTCGAGCACGTTGTCGTCGACGACGGCGAGGAGCGCGGTGGCGCCGGCCGGCGGGTGGACCGTCTTGGTGAGGGCCATGACGGACGTGGCCGAGGCGCAGGAGAGGGCGCCGGCGACCCAGCGGAGGGAGGCGAAGCGGGGGCTCAGGAGGAAGAGCTTCGCGATGGAGATGCCGATGATCGAGGCGAAGAGCTGGCCGAGGATGGCGTTGCGCGGCTGGGCGAGGGGGGACTCGATCGAGTAGAACTCGAGGACGGCGGCGGCGCCGAAGCTGCCGACGATGATGGGGGCGCCGTGGTGGCTGAAAGAGGGCACGTTGTCAGAGACGAGCTCGATGATGGAGATGCCGCAGAAGATGCCGATGAAGGCCCAGAAGATGAGCACGAGGTTGCCCGTGTTGGCGGGCTTGTCCTTGCGGTACCCGAAGAAGCGGGAGACGGGGGCGGGAAAGTGCTGCCATGGCGGATGGGGAATCAGGGGGTTGATGAACCGATCAATGTCGAAGTTCCATTGCGAGGGCTGTACCCGGGGGGGCATGGTGAAGGCGAGAGAGAGGGCGGGAGACGCCCGGCGCGGGTGGCGGCCGGGGGTCCAGCGAGCGAGAATCCGGGGAAGTGGAGGGACGGCGACCCGATCGACCGGCACAGCGGGGCGACAGCGGTCAGGAACAGGCCAGCAGGGCTCGATAATTGGGGGGGAGATATGATGTACGTCGCGCTATGAAGACGCCATCGACGACAGGAGCAATTGACGTATCTTGACTTCGCTCGAGATAAGCACATCCCCAATCACCCCCTCAGGAGGAATCGATTTCTTAAGCATTCCTGGCATTCCGCGGAGATTGGGAGTTCAGGGACACACGGTAGAATGGCGAAAGCTCGTCGTGACTGAAAAGTCGTCATGGGTGACAAACAGAAACTCAAAGGGGCTTAGGACCCCAGCCAAACGGCACGGCACCGGCACGGAGGAGCACGGCCGTGTCTTCGGCCCTCGTGTGATTCGCTGGCCGTTAGCTAATGGAAACTGAAGCCGTCGGGGTCATTGGATGCTTGGGGCGCATGCTTTGCGTGTTTCGTGGCAGGGTGGTGTCATCTGTTCTCCGGGTTGGTGGAAATGTTCGCCCAGGGAGCTGTCTCGGGGTTGCGGATGTCTTTGGAGGAGCTCGGCGTTGGTCGTTTCCCCTGCTTGGATGCGGTGCGTTGGCGAGGGTCTCGCTGTCGTGACGGCTTACGAGTGAGTACTTCGCCTTGAGACATGAGCTAGACAACCCCAGAGCTACCGGGGCGGAACTCCGGGGGCTGCCGGTGCCAAAGATCGGTTCTCGGTATTCGGACTTCGGTCGAGTCATCGGGAGGCATTTGGCTTTTTTTCTGCTTTCTCAATGACAGTAGGAAATATCCATCCAGTGTTGGCGTTTGAGTTTGGTCATTTCGTCTTGCTGACCGACTCACCGACACCAAGGAAACCGCTGACTGGGGTATCTGTGATCATGCGACAGTGTACGTCATCCATTATTTAAGTCACGTGACACATGTCTCGGGTAAAGAATCGATCATGAGTCTTACAAGGTGAATAATGCTTCACGCCTTTGGCTCTATATCCTAATACCTGTTATACGTCACTGATCGTCTGCAGAGCCGTCATTGATTACTATTTGTGTCAGTGATAGCTAAATAGATCCATCATAGGCTATAACGAGCAGCACCACAGACCTCGAATACGCCGACATTTAGGTACTACTCGACACAACTGAGCCAAGTTCCCACCATCACAGGTAAACTCAGGCCAATGAATTGCAGGCAATGTACACAATGTTCCCTGAGTATTTCAAACACAAAAGATATATTTGTATGCATTCTATGCCGCATTGCAAAGCATTCCAGGATGGAGATGCCGACGCTGGCCCGAGCCCGAGTCACGTGCTCGGCATCGCTGTGGGCATTGCATTAGTCATCCACCGTGTCGGCCCCACTTCTCGGAATTCTTGTCGGGCCTCTGCCCGGCTTTCGACCGCCACCCCCGATGGACAGTTTTCTTCGCTTCTAATGGCAGCCCTGCTTCTTCTCGATAAGATGATCGAAGAAGTCTCCCAGGAGACAACGCCATAATTCGCAGCCCTCTCGGCGTGACCGTAATCCCTCAGCAAACATTCCAAGGCTTTGAACGACAACACCATTTCGATGGCACGGGTCCTCTCTTTGTACACCATGCATGCAGCACACCGACGCTGGCCACTTGGGCTCGATCCATCTCGTGACGCCGCGCTTGGTTAATGTGGTCCAAAGGCTTCCGCCATCATACAACTTTGCCATGTTGAACTGTCTGCTTCCGGATGCAAACTCTTGCCGCATACTTTTGAAGAAAGACTTGGCCTCAGCGTCAGTCTTGAGCAGACTCTGGCTTCGTAGCCACATGCCATACACGTGTCGACAGAAAGCTTCAGCCCTTCGAGTATTGCCAATCTCTTCAGGGGGGACAGGGGTGTCCGCTTCCATAATCGATCTATCTGAGCCGATATGTTCAATCGAGTCGATCAGAGTGGAGCGTCCGGTGAATAAGATGGTGCGGCTACCGCCATCCATGCCGGCGCCGGCACTCAAGTTCGAAGGCCTTGGCCAGAAGAAAACGGGTTCACACTTGAAAGGTCGTCGGGTCGATCCGGTAGAGCTTGGACGCCGCAGAAAAGATGGCCCGCTTTGTTTCGGATCGCTTAACCCTTTTGATCGTTGGTGACCAGTATCGAATTTCCTTGGCCGGCAGGACGCTGTTCTGGGCGGCTGTGAAAAGGGACCGCGCCAGGTAGTTGGTGCAGCTACGCCAACGCTCTGTAGGTGTACACGAGATGTCAGAGAGTGTCGGCCACCTGTTCAGCGCATCCACGAACTTTTCACAGATTGCTAGGGCCTCCTCGCGCGTCAAGAGGTCCTGGTGGACTGGGTGGAACCACCGGACCTTGGGACCTTGCCTGCCACGTAGGTCCCAGAGAAGACGTTCATAAGTGATCGTCTTGTATAGGTATTCGGTGACCTCTGCGGTGTAGTTGCGGCCGCTGGCTTGGTAGTGGGCCAGTGGGTACAATGGCATCGACGTTCCATTCAGATATTCGCCGATAGCATCCTCCAACTCTCGGTATCGACATGCTTGCGCTTTTGCGGGACAAGACTGACGGGAGTGGGAAGGGCGGCTGAGGAGTTGACTAAGGCCCGTCCAGAGGTACGCGGTGAGGGGCCGACTGGGACTGCACATTTGTCAGAGAACTGAAAGAAGGGCATGCGACATAAACAAGAAATACACAGGCCAGGGCAGCATACCAGAGCGCGCGCGAGCTTCAGGGACGTCTTGTTGCTCCTCGTCATCCGAGATCTCTTCACGTTGCTCGTCACCCGAGGGCTCTTCGTCTTGCTCGTCGGCCGAGAGCTCTGTATCCTGCTCGTCACCCGAGGGGTGTTCCGGCTGATCATCAACGGGAAGAATGCTGGCGGACGGCAGGCGCGGGCGCGGTCGGGGCTTTGGGCGTACTTCTCTTCGGTCTGAACTTTGAACATCACAGCAGAAAGATCACGACACGGCAGGCATAGAGATTTCTTTTTTTTTTGTCTATTTTCCTCTCCTTCTGTGAATGATGTGGCGCAAGGCACCAGTTTGCTTCAGCCACAGAGGCATCTGACATTGAGCCCTCAAGCGGCCAACACTTTGGTGGTTTGAGGGAGAAGGAAGGAGCCCCTGGGGTGCTCTTGCCCACTGGCCCTTGGGTAAGGGCCAAATCGCGGCCCCTCGAAAAACTTCGTTCTCCAGGACGTGGGAGAATTCATTGTTCTGCAATCCTGCAAATTCGGAATTTAATGGTCAATGAGGACGGGGATGAGATGGGCTTTGGCTCCAAGAGGACGTGTGATCAGTGTTCGTCAATCATGGGATCATCGGACTGATTCAGACATGAGCACTACAGCCTGGAGAGAATGCCCTGAACGACGCCAGACCGGTACCCTATGTACTCGTATGGTGGTGAAGACCACGTCCTTGGCAACGCCAGCAGCATTCGAAGAGGTGTTCTGGCTGCCATCAGAGCGCCGAGACATGCTGTCGAGGCATGGAAGGCAGAGAGGCATGGCCAGCCGGGAGAACGACGTGGTTGACGCAAGCTAAGCGGAAACAAGGAGACACTTTGAAGTCGAGCGCATTCTGGCGGAGCGAAAGACTCGCCGCGGCCGAGGAAAACCCCGTACAGAGTTTCTCGTCAAGTGGAAAGGCTGGCCGAGCCAACACAACGTCTGGTTACCCGAGGACGCAATGGCGGCGGACGACATGATCGCCGAATTCCGGCTGAGGAACATCCCGGTCGGAACTCGAACAGGCGAGGCACCGGTCAAAAGGGTTCGAATATCCGCCAACATACCGACGTTATTCAGAGAAAGCCGGAGGAATCCCCAGACAAGGAAGTTCCGAAAATAAGGAGACGGACTAGGGAACAGAAACATTACGCAGAAACAGGCCGGCTACCTAAGGCTACCGGCGAGAAGGCTGCCGGGCAACGGCGATCACGGCAACAGCGCAAGGCGCCGGCGTCGTAGACACCAGAGTAGAAAAACACGTAGTCGCGTCTCGGGCAACTGAGTTTTCCTTTCGTACCTTCCCCTTTTTTTTTACAAGTCCACCCGTTACCATCAAACATCTTCTGTATCCCGCAACATAACCCTCACCCCAACACAAGCCCGTCCACTACCGCCTTCCATCCGTCCCGCCCAAGAAAAGCTTCTGGCGATCACGCACCGTGATCACCCACGCGGATCTCGCACCCTGATCATCCTGGTCATCCCTCACGTACGTCACACCCACAATGGAGTCGTTCTATGTTGCTCCCATGCCCGACGCCCGCGCGCCATCCCGCGACACAGTGTTCCGCATCGAGTTCACAAACGCGTTCAAGAGGAACGAGAAGAATCTGTCCTTTGACGGATATCTCCGCTTCCTCGAGCTTTCCGGGGGAGAGCAGTCCGCAAGAAAGGTCTGCCCCACGTCCTCAAGGGCGCTGCAGACGTGGACACTTCGGAACGAAACGAGAGCAGCATTTTACCGAGACCAGACCATTGATCGGGGAATAGCTGACCCGATCAAAGGATCCCTGGCCTCCATTATCTACGCAAAAACACTCACGGGGTTCCCGGCCACAAAGAAAGAAGCGAAACTCATAGTCGCTACCTATCCCCAGCCTACGAGTATCTTCATTAACGCCGACCGCCCGTGCATTACCGAATGCTGGGACCAAGTTAAGGACGTGACATTTGACGAACTCGTCGATCACCCTGCGAAGCTGCTCACCGTCAACATCGTTTTCCCGGAGATGAGCACACTCCGCGACCCGCATAGAAACAGGTTCGTCACTCAAGCTGAATATCAACGACTGGTCAACGCCGATCTCGTACCGGAGATCCCTGAGCAAGGCCTCGTCAAGACAGTCGCAATGGCAGCCCCAGCCCGTCCATCGCGCACCGGCACGATTACCTGGCGCAATGAGATCCTGGCAGCCCCAGTCGGGATCGTCCAGATCGTCGCCCGGTTCCTCGAGAACCAGGTCATCGGCAACCCTAGCAACTCGGCCATCAACGTCGAATTCATCAGAATCGTACTAGGCATCCAGGACTGCTCGCGCCAGGTGGCTGTACCAGCAGATGAGGGCAGGATGGCCCGCGTCGCCGACGCACTGAAGGTCTTATTCGACGACACAAACAAGCCGTCGGCTGAAGACCACATCTACAGGGCCGCGGCCTCTTCACTTCACCTACTAGAAAACGGGATCGACCACGCGTTCACATTCGTCGACACACCCGCGCACGACGCCAAGGCCGCCCAGATGGCGATCGAGGACGTCGTGAACGCCGGAGCCGGCCCCGTCGGAGAGTGGGGCGTCGCTACCAGCGACGCCGACGTCCTGTTCGGCCGCGACGAAATCGTTGACTAACGGCCAACGGCCGCGAACCTGCTGAAGCACGCTCTGCTGGCGATCTCAACGGCGACCATACCAATCATTGTCTTATGGTGCGTACCTGCCACGCGCACAGGGGGCGATTCAGGAGAACACCACGGCGCGTCCTGAAGATTGCCAGCATACAGGACGACGGGCACGGCAAGCGGCACGAGGTCGCGTCAAGAACGGTGGGCTCTGACTGCCGGCTTCCATGAAGGATCCGCGCCCGGCGTGGCGACTCTCCCGGCCGCCCGGCTCAGACCGGCGGTCTAAGTAGATAGCACAATTTCCTTTTCTCCTTCACCCTCGTCACGGCTTTCATTCGTGATCCCATTCCCATATGCACCTCCCATTTGTCAAAAGCCAAACAGCAACACGGCGCCACGTCTTGTACAGCACCATAGGTAATAGGGAGGGGGCCAACCGGCGACGCATCCGCCGATCGGAGGGGAAGCCGGCGTGGACGCGACGGCTTTAGGCCTGGGCATTTACTACGGCAGTCCCAGGAGCCAGGATCATGTGACCATAGAAGCGGTCACGGGATCACCGACTCACCGACTGTCATCACCGACCGTCATCACCGACCGTAATCACGGACCGTACTCACGGCACCGGTGTATAAGTAGGATAGCCTAACTGTAGAAAACCCCTTACTAAGAGGGGCAACTTAATATTATACCTTACTTCTGAGTGTTCTGATATTACTGTGTGTGTTGGGAGATGTGTATACTGAGGACTACTGTAAAGATACGAGAAAAGGCAGCGTCAAAGCTTGGTCACTGCTTGGTGGGTGATCATCATTTAGACTCGAGCTCACGAATGATTTTGGACCATGAGTACCGACAAAGCAATCATTGCTGCGCACAGAGCAAAACAAAACAAGACCAGACACGACAAACAACCAAAGAAAAGCCCAAACTCCCTGACATACCCCAGCAAACAGGAGCGCTTTACTTCGCCTCCTCCGCAGGCTCTTTGGCCCCCTTGGCCCGAACCACCACCTTGGCAACCCGCCCGGCGCGGTGCAGGAACACATGGAAGTTCCGCAGCGCCGTGGCCTTTGTCCAATGGACCTCCCCATCAGCCCCCACGACCCGGAACCTCTCCGCCGCGTTCCCCTTGCCCTTGCCGCCCTTTGCCTTGCTGACCGGCCCCGTGACGTTGATGTTCCCGACGATGACCAGGCCGCACCGCTGGCGAGTGAGCATGACGTTGAGCCGCTGCTCATCTGTGGTGAAGCCCGGTCCGGGTTTGGGACCAGTCGTGCCCATGACGACGATGACAATGTCGCCCTCCTGGCCCTGGAAACCGTCGACTGTAGAGGCCGCGGGCATGTTGGCGAGCGCGGCGTAGCCGGGCTGCTTGCGCAAGCTCTCGATGAGTTCGACATTGGCGGTGTAGGGGGCGAGGACGACGAGGTCCTCGGCCTTGATCGGCTTGGCCGCGAGGAGCTCGACGGCTAGGTTCAGCGCAACCTTGACCTGGTCGGGGCTCCTCTTGGAACCGCTGAGGTCGTCGACAAAGACCCGGGAGCCCTCGCAGTGCACGAAGACGGGACACAGCGTACCCGCCGCGGGGGGGACGAGATCCGGATATTTCCCCTCGAGGAAGGCTTCGAGGAGTCGGCCGTTTTCGAAGCGCGGCACGTCGACCTTGCAGCACTCGGCATACTCGAAGGGGACGTCGGGATAGATTTCCCGAGAGACCATGTCAAAAAGGCCGCTCGCCATCCGCAGCTGAGTCCGCAGTCGGTACACCGGCATGCCCGAAGCCTGGAAAAATTCCAGAGGAGAGATCTTGCCGTCCCGGGGCAGACGGTGAATGAAGTTACCGAGGGCGTCCTTGTCTTGGCCCGTCATGATCGTGGGCGGCAGCTGCTTGGGGTCGCCGCCGAGGAAGCATGGCAGCAAAGTGTTGCCCCAGACGCAGGCCAGATCGCCGCGGTGCATGTTGGCTGCCTCGTCCACAGCGACTCCCTTGGCCTTGAGCTTCCATGCGCGGAACTGGTTGGCGTTCTCCGACATGGCGGGGGTCGTACAGAAGAGGTCGGCCGCGTCCAAGATGGAACCCATGAGCGGGTCGATCAGGCTCAGCTTGACAGCCTCAGCGGCGCGAAAATCTTCCCAGGTCATTGCCCTCGTGGCCATAGCACGGAGATTCTCGAGGCCTGGCCGGCTCTCGATCCCTGCCCGCAAGCCGTGCAGTGACTTGCTGTCGTCGGGGTGGAGCTGGTCGACGCTGGGCGAGCGCAGGAGGACAAGGAGCCAGTAGGCGACGGAGAGATGGAGCTGCCACTTTGACCGGCGCAGCACATCGCGGTGAGACTCTGCTCTGCTGCCGTCCAACGTCTTCTGGAGCAGGGCCATGAAGGCGGCCGACTCGTCCCTGGGCTTGTATCCGCGGAGGACCAGGCAATGGCGAGCGCGGGTGGGATCGTCGTCGGGCTTGTCCTTGTTGTAGCGAGCGCAGATGCTCCGCGTCAGACGATCGAGGCGCGCCGCGAAGTTGTCGACTGCGACGTTGGAGGGGCCGGAGCAGAGAATGTTTTCGAGGCTGGCCTGCATGGCAAGGGTGGCCACACCAAGGGCGGTCGTCTTGCCAAATCCAGGACCCTAAGTAACGGCCGCGTTAGTATCTCTCCATCCTCGAGTGTCGATAACATGACTTGGGAAACTTACAGCGGTGATGATGCCGAGACCAAGAGCCCTGTTGCTCATGTACTCGCGGAAACGAGAACGGTCCTGAGGCAAAGCCTCCTCCAGAAGGGCGTCGATGTACTTGTCGTCCTCGACCCTGAGGAAGTTGACGACCGGGAGACGTCGCAGCTTAAGCTTTGGACTGCTCTCCAAGGGCGCTACCTCCATTGCACCCTCGATGCCGGGCTCGCCACTGGTCATCCATTCCCAGAACCCGGTGCCACGCATGAGAGCCCGGTGGAGCATCTGCGCATCTTCCTGTGCCATGCTCGCATGCTCAGCAGCCTCGTGCGTGGGCTCGGCGCTGGAGGTGAAATGGCAGGCAGCGTCGACCTTTCGCTGGGCATCATCAAGCTGCGCGTCAAAGTCGATAGCGGCGCGGTTCTAGTGCTCGTTTGCGTCTTTGAGCGCGAGGTCGGCCGCTCCGCGGCTGCTGAACATCTTGACCTCGCAGCCGCGTCCGGGCGAGCCAGCAGGAGGACGACGCGCCCGGAGAACCACGTCGTACTTCTCGGTGGGATGATCCTTGAGCACGTCGATGCCGTCAGGGTGGGCCACAACGTCACATTGCCTGTGGAGGGGTGGAGGGGTCAGCTTGATCTCTCTTACATCCGATACTGTGGACATACCAACGAGCAGGCTCCTGGTCGCGATCCTCGAGGAGAATATGCACCTGGCCACACTTGACCAGCCGTCTCCATGCATCGTCGTACCGCTCGCGGAACTCCTTGGTCAAAGGCATGACCACGTACAAGTTGTTGGCAGACGCGGGGTCGTCAGACTCGGGAGCAACGAAATAAGCCTGGAACTTCGTGGAGCGGATCTCGCGGGCCTCCAGCTCGAGCCACACGACGTCTTGCACGATGGATTGAGTGACCACAGCCACGTGTGCATTGTCATCTTCGTAGCTGTCGACTTGTCGTTAGTGTCGAGTCAAGATAAACAGTGTACGCGACAGAGGTGACTTCATACCTGTAGGCTGGCGCGTATTGGACCGGGGCCTTGGTCTCCTTCAGGACGCGCTCGATGCGCGTCATTTCCCACTTGTGTTCGGTGCCGAAGGGGTACATGAAGGGAGGCGGCAGACGCTCTTCGTTGAAGTCCTTGGACATCGGCAGTGCCGGGTGCGCGACGAGGAACGTGAACGTTTGCTGCTGCAGCAGGTCCGTGATGGTGATGCCCTCGGCGATGGGCTTGTTGTCATTGACCCAGGACGCGAGCTCGGGGTCGGAAACGTTGGCGAAGGGCATGCCGAAACCATGTACGCCGATGGCCGCGCCCGTGTTCAGGCGAACGGTGACGAGCGAGATGCTCTTGGTTGCCGCGCCTTTGGCGTCCGGGAAGCGCGCGAGGACATCCGGGCCGGCCTCCTCGATTTCGTAAGTGCATTGCTTGCGAGGAAACCTGATCTGAACGCGGTGGGTGTCAAGAACGGTGACCTGACCACCGCCCATGCGGTCATCTTGACATGATCAGCACGGTTCCGCATCATTTTGGGGAAGCTGGACCGACTTACAAACATGACGCACGCCAAACCCGGCATTCTCGTTGGCAGTTTGCTGGTGGCCAAGAGGGAAATCGAGCGTAAAGCCGATAAAGGCGTTGGTGTCGAGTGGCGAGAACTTTAGGAAGCGCGACGAGATCTTGGCGCCGGACTTGAAAGCCTTTCCACTGGCCAGGTGCACGCCGAGGGAACCTCCGAAAAGCACAGCACAGTCCTTGATGAAGCTCTTCTCGCGGGCGGCAGAGGCAGGTACAGTTTCCGACGCTGGCTGCTGCGCGGTCGTGTTGTTGTCGTTGTCGTTGGCCGTGGCCTTGTCGAATACAGTTGCTTGAGACATATTGAAACGTACCTAAGGTACTGAAAGGTGAAGACGTCCGAAGTCTTTGGGACCAGTAATGCCGAAGGAAAGTACCTACCTCTCGCGAGTATAGGCGATCAACGCAAAGGTCCACTGGCGCCAAACGTACAACCTTCTCGTCACCCCTAGGTTCCACTCCTCTACCGCGACCGGAGACGGAAGCTTCGCTCAAGGATCAGTTAACGCCGAAACGAAACAGTACCTATCCCTCGCGGGTATAGGTCACACCAAGAGCTCAACAACCGCCAGCTGAAGCGGCAAAATTGTTTCCCCTGAAGAATCAAAGAGGAACAGTATAGACCCCCTAGAGAGCCTATACAAAAAAAAAAGAAGAGTCTATACACCTTATGAAGGGTGTATAAAATAAGTCTTGAAGAGTCGATATACCCCGGAAAGGGTAAAAAAAGAAAAGAAAAACTTGCGGCGGCGACGACGACGACGACGACGACGGTGGTGGTGGTGGTGGTGGTGGTGCAGCAACGGCGGCACAAAAACTCGACTCAATGGATACCTTAGTTTGAAGAAGAAGAGTCGAAAGTCGCTTCAGAGGCAACGACCAACACAGTTATTGCGTTGCCAACGCGCCCCATATCTTTCTTCCACATTATATATATGCAGTCCAAGGGGCGCGTGCTGTGTATAGAAGCATACACTCCGTTCAGCAGAGCGCAGCATTGGAAGGCACGAAGACTGGCAAACAAACAGATACCACGGCAACGCTTGTGGGCGGGAAGGCACGGGAATCTTTACTCTCGAAAAGGAAGGCACCTAGTTGCAGTCACTCTGCCAGGGCAATAGAAAGTACGATTGGCCAGGACGAGGACCTCAACGCGCATCTTGGCATACCAACCGTGGGCGGTGAGGCGGAGTCCTCAAGTTTTGACATTACTCATAAGCTTAGGATCTACCTGTTCAACTCAAGCACATATCTGCCAGTCAATTGCCTCTGTACGCTGTTTGTAGAGAAGCTTTGAGCGTTCTGAGTATACCTTGTCGTGTGGCCTTATCAGGGCCTAACTCGGGACCAAGCATGACCAAGTGCGCCCCGGGTGCCGCCGAGGGGACATGGCCACTGCGGAGGCTCTAGACTGCTATGTAAGGGCTGCGGAGCACCCCATGCTCTGCGGCGGGCAGGTTTTAGATGTCCTACACCACTGTGCCTACGAATGGACTGCGGAGCGCACCATTGGGATCTCTCTTCACTCTGCCTGCAAAGACGCCTGGCAGGCCTACTCCTCTTTAATGAGGTGATCGAAGAAGTCTCCCAAGAAATACGCCGAGCGTTTAGCGTAGCGCGTTTTTTCGGGGCTTTCAAAGTCGATCCACGTTGCGCCGAAACGATCACTGTACCCGGCTGCCCACTCCCTGATACGACTGTTAGCACACGAAAGAAGAGATTTGAATGGAAAGGGAGTTAAACCAATTATCAGTCCAGGTCCATGCGTAGAATGACTTAATGACGACGCCTTCTTGTGAAGCTTTCGCGACTTCAGTCAGGTAACCCTTGAAGAAGTCGATCCGGAACGGATCCTCCAAAACATCGTCCGGGCCCTTCGGCTTCCAGTCGTGCTCGCCCTGGGCCGTCGTTCCGTTCTCTGTAATGTAAATGGGCACGCCGTACCGCGCCCAGATCCACCGGAGCAGCTTGCCCCAGCCCCAGGGCGTCGTCCGGAGCCAGTACGTATCGCTCATCGGCCCCCTCGGCTTGCCTTCCTTGTTCTCGTCAAACTGCTGAATATTGCCCTTGTGATCGTTAATGTCAGCGGGCTCGTCTCGGTGCTTGACGTAAAAGGCCGAATATGAATTCATGCCGTAGACCTCCGAGCTGCCGAGCACCAACTTGCTCTCCTCGGGCGTGAACCGCGGCAGCCTGTCGCCGAGCTGCTCCCGCATGGACGCCGGATAGTCGCCCGTCTTGTACAGCGGGTCCGCAAACCACGAGATCTCAAACTCGCGCGCGCGCTCCGCCGCCTCGACATCCTTGGGGTCGTTCTCGTCCCAGGGCTCCGACCAGTTGCCGTGCAGCGTGATCATGATGGTCCCCTGCTGCGTCGGCTTGAACTCGCGCTTGTAGATGTCGGCGACGTATGCGTGTGACACGAGCTCCGTGTGCGCCACGATGAACGGCTCCGTGCTCGAGTCGCCCTCGGCGTTGAGCTCGCGGAAGCTCGACCGCGCCGGCGCGTGCACGCCCGCCGCGTAGCCCGCGAGGGTGTAGACGCCGGGCTCGTTGTACGTGATCCAGTTCTTGACGCGGTCGCCGAAGCGCTCGAAGCACAGGCGCGCGTAGCGGATAAAGTCGGGCGTGTAGCTCTCCTTGTCCAGCATGCCGCCGTAGCGGTCCTCGAGCGTCTGCGGGATGTCCCAGTGGAAGAGGGTGACGTAAGGGGTGATGCCGTTCGCGAGCAGCTCGTCGATGAGGCGGTTGTAGTAGGCGATGCCCGCCTCGTTAATGGGGTCGTCTTTGCCGCCGTGGGGAATGATGCGCGACCACGACAGGGAGAAGCGGTAGCCACGGGCGCGGTACTTCTTCATCAGGGCGACATCCTCCTTGTACAGATCGTAGGACCGTACGGCGTCGTCGCCTGTGCTGTTGTCCTTGACCTTGCCAGGCGTGTGGGCAAAGGTGTCCCAGATCGAGACTCCCTTACCGTCTTTGTTCCACGCGCCCTCGACCTGCGCAGCGGCGGTGGCCCAGCCCCAGACAAAATCGGCGGGCAGGGAGCCCTTGAGGGCGGGATCGAAATCGAACTGCGATGACATGGTGGTAGACTGGTGCAAATGACTCTCAAATGAAGAGAGGCGGCATCAAGTCCCCCGCCTCAAACGGAGGCTCATGCTTCGATTGAAGTACAGCCGTCGCGTCGCGTCAGACATGACGATCCAAACCCCGCGGACCTGTGAGGGGTCGTGGAGGGGCACTCGGAGACATGTCCACAGCGGGATGTGCATGGCTTGATTCGTGGGGTAGTTCTGTGCTTCTGAAAGTACCCGTCGGCTTTCACCACATTTTGGCGGTAATGACGAGTGTCGTGGAACCGACGGCGGAAGGCGGCCGTCGAGCCCGTCCGGGCCGTCGTTCCAATGTGTGGAGAGACCCATTTTGTAACAGTGGGCAGGTGGAGCTGAGTTGACTGCCCAGGCGTATGGCCGCTGACAGGGAGCCCTTGAGCTTTGAGACTGAATGCGGACCTCCTGCTGCCTTTTCTTGGACCAGTTGATAACGGAAGTCGAATGGAACCGTACAGAGCACCACAGGGTTCCGTGGTTTCAATCCTAATACCCGCAACATGACCCAGCCAACACTCAGTCTGTTTAGTTCCAGACGCTATCGGAACGGACTTCATGTTTTGTAATCCCAGAGGCTGTACCGAAGATGACGAATGCAGAGCAGACATTACAAGACAATTGCCTTGTAATGTCTCTTGAAAGTACCGACTGGCATTGACAAGCGCAGACAAGGCCTGGCAACTAGGCAGTGTGCGATAACTTTTCATGCCTCTTGCTCTCCGTAGCTTGAAATGTTCAAAGGCCTGACGTATGCGGCCCAGCGTAAATATGTCTTCGACAGAAGGTTTCACCTTGTGCTCAGAATCCCACCTTCGAAACTCGTTCAAGTCACTGCTGTCCGTTCTTCACTCAACACGGCGAAAGTTGTTGCTAGCGCCATGGCGGGCCTGTGGCGCTTGCCCAGACGAGTGGCAAACGCAAACAGATTGATAAATTGTAATCACCTGGATGGGCTTCTCGTCGTTTGCAAGATGTTTCTGGGCCTGTCCAGAGAGCTGGGAGGCATCGACAATGCTATCAAGAACCAGGCCGCACATGGGCCCCGCCCATTCGTCACTCTCCGCAAGAACCTCCACAATACTGCACACGGTAATAAACAGATTCGTCCATGCCCATTGACCGGACGAGATCTTCCTTTCTCTTGGAGTGGTTGATGGTTGCCTTTGTGGCGCCATGAACACTTTAAGATATCTAGATTCAGCAGATGAATGCTAAATAAGGTATGCAGACCAAGGTAGAAGTACCAGAGTTGGTCTAGGAAACCCAATTTCGCCAGGGTTTACAAACTTTTCTCTACTCCATGGGGCACCAAGGAAAAATGGGCAGTCTTTATGGTGTGCGGATTGCGAGATAATATTGAAGCACGAACGCAGGCGACTCGGACCATAGCCCACAGGTTGACCTGGTAATGTATGGCTTGCCGAGGTTTCATGGCCCCACGTGTGTCATTGGAACGGACGGGCGATTCAAGCAAACCGCCAGTCCATAGACGCGAGCAAACCCACCGCGCAACGGCATGACCGAGATCCAACCTTGCAGACTCGTTTCCTTAGCCCGCCGCCTTTGGTGAAAACTTCATATGGCTCCGCTGTGCACATTGAGCATTCTAGTCAGACAGATCCAAATTTCTACTACGCCATCACACTCTCATTCAGGTAAATTCTGGCATTGCGATCCGCTCAATGGGTTAGTACCAAGATCATCCTCTTGTCTGTGTATACATGACACAGTCTTCTATTCTGAGCTGGTCTGCCTGCAGATGGCCGACTACTACATGCTGCTTTCACGCAATTGGGCCGCTTTTCATATGGTCATCGCAGAGATTTTAAAACAAGGTCTGAGTATTGATCGGATCTTGACAAAAGGCTAACCCTCCGCTCGCAAAAATCCTTCCATCTCCTGCCGCTGCACAATACTAAATCAAAGTTCCCGACCCGAAGCGTACGCAGGAGGCTGCGCAGTACGGGCCTGCTTGTCGAGCTTGTACTGGGCGTGCTTGGCGTCGGCAATCTTGACGGAGAGCTTGACGGGCTTGGCACCAGGAGTTTCGAAGATGTGGTCGATCTCCTCGAGGTTGAGCCTGGATGTCTCGGGGAACCAGAAGTAGGCCGCGACCAGCTGGAGAGTGTTGTAGACGATGTAAACGGCCCAAATCTTGTATCCAAGGGCATCAATACCCCTCGCGATGCCGTAGTTGTGAACGGTGCTTGCGGAGTTTTGGAACAAGACGTAAAGACCTGTGAAGTGTTAGATTTTGTATGGATGCTAAGGCCTCGGATGAAATGGAGGCTTGTGGAAGGAACTTACCCATGCCCTTGGCGCGCAGAGGCAGAGAGAGCAGCTCAACGGGGTAGAGGTTGTGCATGGTTGCGATGAAAGAAGCGCTGCAGACCTGGAAACTGAACATCCAGAACAGAACGAGATAGGCGAGGTGGGGAGGGTTATCCTGAACCTCGAACTGCCAGCTGGTGATTGTGACGCACGTTTGGGCAATCACAATACTGACAAGACCAGCGAAGATGAGGGTTCGGCGGCGGAAAATGTCGATAATGTAGGCGCCGAAGAGGGTGAAGACAAAGTATGTTGCGACCATACCCAGGTTGATCAGAAGTTGGGTCCGCTGAGTGTTGATGCCGATGGTGTCAAGAGCGGGAGAGAGGTAAAGACCAATGATGCCACCGCCGTTCCACGACTGGAAAATGGAGTAGATCAGGAGGATAAAGGTTCGGAACCCGGCGGCCTTGGTGAAGAAGACGCGGAAGTCCCAAACAGCGCGGAAGCCGACTGCGGATGTCTCGATGGACTCCTCAATCTGGTACATCATGAGGTCGACGTAGGGAGTGTTGATGTCGCCCGAGGTCGTCATGTAGTCGGCGATGACCTTCCTCGCCTTGTCTTTCTGGCCGCTCATCGCCAGATAACGGGGCGACTCTGGGCAGAGGAAGAAGATGGTGCAGCAGACAAAGGCGGGGAACAGAGCCTGGATGAAAAAGGCTGTGCGCCACTGCCAGTTGCTGTGCCAGTGGGAGATACCGGCCATGATGCCAATGATGGCCATGGAGCCGACTTGGAAGCAAGCGCCGAAAACACCGACGATGCGACCTCGCATGTGAGGCGGGGCAACTTCAGCAATGTACTGGCTAGACGTGCAAAGACTGGAGTAACCAAAGTCAGAATGTTATCAGGCGACGGGGTGGTGAGAGGAAACATACGCAGTGCCGAAGCCCAGAACAAAACGACCAAAGATGAGAACAGCAGTGTTGGGTGCCATGGCCTGGATGATAGCCGCGACAACGGTGAGAGCACAGCCTGCGAAGTTGACCGACCGACGACCCCACTTATCGGCGAACGACAGGAAAGGAGCACCAACGGTGGCACCGATGGTCATGAGGGCATTGATGACACCGATGGTGTGGCCTGCGTTGCCGAAACCGTAGTAGTCGTGCCACATCTGGTTGGAGTTGATACTGCTGATGACGCCCCAATCGATACCGTATCTAGATCGAATCGTCAGATGAAAGCCTATCGGTCAAGGACTAGAGAACCCACCCAGCCTGGTTCATGCCCATGACGAGAAGAATGAGGCCCATGCGGAAGCCGGCCTTCGACCGGAAGGTGAACGCCTCTCTGGACTTGTCGTTCAGGTGGTCCTCTGTGATGCGAGTGGCGACCACCTCGTCGACTTGGATACCAGTCTTGTGAGAGTCAGCCACGACATCGTGGTAGACGTGGGAGCGATCGATCTCCTCGCGCGGGGCCATGGTGGGCGATGTTGACCGGTTGGGCAATGTGGAGGTGCTGGTATCTCAAACCCAAAATGACGGCGAGGCTGGCACTGAGTGTCAACTGAAGCTGCGTGAAAAGCCTGGACCTAAGGGAACTGTCGAGTCAACCGGGCACGGCGTCTGCTATATAGCTAGAAAACTCGAGAGCCCAAGAGGCAAAGATCTCGGGACCCTGTCATGCAGCACTGGCGCATGCCGACCAACCGCAATCTGCAAGATGCCTGCCGTTCCAGACTCGGGACTGGGCTTCCGCTAGCGGAGGACGCGAGTGTCGAGCCAAGAGACTCGATGGCGCTCCATCGAGAGGGATGCATCTCCCCCTCTTTGACTACACCCGGTACCATTATACCCCAGCTTTGGCCGTCCCCACCATGTCCAACCGACGGGATTGTGCCCATGTGGCACCACAAACCCATGCCCCTTTGCAGTGAAACCCGATTATCCCACCCACTAGATAGAGCCTGTGAGGCCTGGATGGCACCAGGCCAAGGAAGACGAACCAACGAGCCAGTCATCAAGCATCTTGAGGCATCCACAAGCTCCCTCCAAGCTCCCTCAAGCATCACATCCCTGCGGAGGTGGAGCGGCTTTCAGGAGCTGTGATTTGTTGCGGATGTATCTTGCATATGGCCCAGCCACAGCCGGGGCGGGAAGAGGACTGATTGGTAGCGAGCTTCTGCGGCCCGGGTACCCCACGAGCTAGACCTTGGTGGCTTGCGCGGGTTGTCTGGGGTTGTAGCCATTCAGCACTCGTGGTTATAACCGGAGGGAGCTGGACGCTTTCTCGCCATCTTACGACCAGCAGCATGACAAGGTAGCAGACGACGTCCCCAGGTTCACCTGATCAACAGAAACTGCCCAGACTCGATTATTGACTGGAAGCGCTCCTAGTTGGCTGCTGATCCTTGCCACTTTGGGGGCACAGTCACCGTCGACAGTTCGCCAGGGCCAAGTTCTTGCACCAGACCCCCGTCACCTCCCCCCGCACCAAAGGTCCAAACCACCGACTGCAAATTTTGATTCCCAGAGTGCATAGCTGGGCAAGCGGGCTAGTGTTCTTGTCAGCTGCCAGCGACTTTTGCGTTTGTTCGTCGGGATTCGAGCAAAATCAGCAGTCAAAGCGACGGCCTGCGGCACGAGGTTCCAGAACCATGGTAAACCACAAATCGACAACCGACAAGGGCACCGCCGAAGACCTCCTCCTCCACTATGGTGCCCCTGCGGTCACATGGTCCGAGGCCCTGCCAATCGGCAACGGCCGCTTAGGCGGCATGGTTTACGGGCGAACATCGACGGAACTGCTCCAGCTGAACGAAGACTCCGTCTGGTACGGCGGGCCTCAGGACAGGACGCCCCGGGACGCCCATCGCCACCTCCAGACCCTGCGCCAGCTGATCCGCGATGAAAAGCACGCCGCCGCCGAGTCCCTCGTGCGCGAGGCTTTCTTCGCCACTCCGGCTAGCATGCGGCACAGCGAGCCGCTGGGGAACTGCACTCTTGAGTTTGGGCACGAGGATCGCGACGTGACTGATTTCCGGCGGTACCTGGACCTAGCGACCGCCCAGACGACTGTCGAGTACCGCTGCCAAGGTGTCTCCTACCGACGGGACACCATCGCGAGTTTCCCGGATAATGTTGTAGCCTTGCGATTCTCGGCGTCCGAGCCTACCAGGTTTATCGTTCGACTGAACAGGGTCAGTGAAATCGAATGGGAGACAAACGAGTTTCTCGACAGCATCCACGCCGCGGATGGACGGATTATTCTCAACGCAACGCCAGGCGGCAAGGGTAGCAATCCACTATCCCTCGTCCTGGGCATCTCTTGCGACACTAACGACGTCGAGGGATCGATTGAGGCCATTGGTAATGCCCTGGTTGTGAATGCATTCTGCTGCACCATTGTTATCGCTGCCCACACGACGTTTCGAAAAGCCGGTCCAGAAGCTGCTGCTCGCCAAGATGTTGATCACGCTCTGCAACGATCTTGGCACGACCTTGTTCTCCGCCAAAGAGCCGACTACGCCAATCTCTTTGAGCGGTCAACTCTACGTATGTGGCCGGCTTCGAGTGACATCCCCACGGACAAGCGTATTCGCGAAAATCGTGATCCAGGTCTTGTGGCCTTGTACCACAACTATGGGCGATACCTCCTCATCTCGTCAAGTCGCGATTCCGACAAGGCCTTGCCAGCAACCTTGCAAGGCATCTGGAACCCGTCCTTTGCACCGCCATGGGGCTGCAAATACACGATCAACATCAACCTCCAGATGAACTACTGGCTAGCAGCACCAGGAAACCTGCTCGACTGTGCGCTTCCCATGCTGAGTCTGATCGAGAGAATGGCAGCCAGGGGAGCAAAGACCGCGAGGACAATGTACGACTGCGGCGGCTGGTGCGCGCATCACAACACCGACATCTGGGCCGATACGGACCCGCAGGACCGATGGATGCCGTCGACCATCTGGCCTCTCGGCGGTGTGTGGCTCTGCAATGATGTGTTGGAGATGCTGCTGTACCAATATGACCGAGGCCTGCACGAGCGAGCAGCTGTTGTGCTCGAAGGCTGCGTGGTCTTCTTGCTAGATTTCCTCATCCCTTCAGCTTGTGGAAGGTTTTTGGTGACCAACCCGTCTCTTTCTCCTGAGAATACATTTCTCTCTGCATCAGGAGATGCAGGCATCCTGTGCGAGGGTTCCGCCATCGATATTACAATCATCCGGATTGCCTTTGAAAAGTTCATCTGGAGCACCAATATCCTCGATAAAGACAATCCTCTTCGGCCCAAAGTACAAGATGCCATGGCAAAGCTGCCTGAGCTGGCAGTCAACAGCGATGGCCTCATCCAAGAATGGGGCCTGAGAGACTACCAAGAGCACGAGCCGGGGCACCGTCACGTATCGCACCTCTTTGGCCTCTACCCAGGCGAGAGCATCAGTCCCGTCACCTCCCCTGAGCTAGCCACCGCGGCCAAGAAAGTTCTCGACAGGAGAGCAGTGCACGGGGGTGGTCACACTGGCTGGAGCAGAGCTTGGTTCCTGAATCTCCATGCGCGACTCTTTGATGCCGAGGGCTGCGGCCAGCATATGGATCTACTTTTGAAGAGCTCGACGTTGCCCAACATGTTAGACAACCACCCGCCGTTCCAGATTGACGGCAATTTTGGCGGGGCGGCTGGGATTCTAGAGTGCTTGGTTCAATCGAGAATAACCTGGGGGTCATCGGGACCTGAGAGCGTCCAAATCCGTTTGCTACCGTCATGCCCTAAAGAGTGGCTCAACGGGAAGATTACTAGGTCAAGGGTCAAAGGTGACTGGATGGTTTCGATGTCTTGGGAGAACGGGCAGGTCATTGATCCGGTGGTGCTGGAAGCAACGAGCACGGAGTCCCCCGAGGCTCACATTTTCTTCCCCGGATCTTTGCGCGTTGTGGCCAAAGCCAGTGGACTAGGGAGACAAGAGGTACGAAAAAGCCAGATCTAAATTAGCTGGCTTTATTAGACGCATCAAAACATCTAGATATTAAAAATTAGAGTAAACAGCAAGAAATATTGGGTGTCGCGAAGGAATTGAAACAACTTACAACAAGAGATATAGCGATGGTGAAGCCTCAGCCACTGGCAAGCCACATCACCATCTTTCAGCCACCCCCGCTGCCTGACATGAGCCCCGCTATTTCTGCTGGCGCCTGCCCCGAACGCTTGTCGCCTGGCCGTTGTGCCGAACCGCCAGCTTTTGTTGCCCGGCGCCAAGCTCGAGAGGATGAAGTCATCGCAAAACCACATTCGAGTCTGCTGATTCTGCTGCCAGCGACTGGACACTCTTTTCCCCCACAACTCCAGTTGCGCCTCCGCTGGCCAGATAATCATTTCCCGCGCAAGCAGCGCCTGTCGGCAATCCCTCAGCCACCATGACGACGTACGTATCGTCAGCATCTCGCCCCCAAAAGCTCAAAGCGCGCAGGGTAGCTGATATTCACGATTCATAGCATATCTAGCATCCTGTCCTTGCCCTTTCGCAAATCGAACCACATATCCCTGTCGGCTGCCATCCGACAGTACATTAACACGAAATATGACCAACATCCGGACATGTTCCGGCAGGACCTGGAGACCATCGACGCCCTCCGTCGCAATGCCGTCAACGTTCGCGAACCGCACCCGAGCGGCATCAAGGAGCTTCAGACATATGCGGGGCAGCTGATATGGATCGGTGGCAAGTTCCCGATTGATGTAAGAAGAGCTTCGATCTCCCTGCGGCCATGACTGTCATGGAGATAGCTGACCTTGAACCTTCACCAGATTGGCGCCGAGTTCACCTGGTACCCTGCGCTGGGCTACAACACCGAACGACCGATGGTGCGAAACAACCTCAAGTACGAGCTCATGAACGTCCTCTACAATCTCGCCGCGCTCTACTCCCAGCTCGCCGTCGCGCAAACGACCAGCGGCCCCGAGGGCGTCAAGAAGGCCGTGCCCTACTTCAACCTCGCTGCCGGCGTGCTGTCACACATGCAGAAGGAGGTCCTGCCCGAGCTCCGCATGTCGGACCCGCCGGAGGACATGGACGCGCACACCCTGGAGGCCCTGACGCAGCTGCTGCTGGCGCAGAGCCAGGAGTGCTTCTGGAAGAAGGCCGTCATGGACGGCACGTACAAGGATGCCATTATTGCGAGGTTGGCGGCGCGCGTGTCGGACCTCTACGACTTGGCAGGCGACGCGGCTATGAAGAGCGAGGCGATCAGCTCCGCCTGGATCCACCACATGAGTGCGAAGCACCACCACTTTGCTGGCGCAGCGCAGTACCGGGCGGCGTGCGACTGCTTGGAGAAGAAGAGGTATGGCGAGGAGGTCGCTCGGCTGACCGACGCCGTGCAGTGTGTGAACGAGGGGTTGAAGGAGGCCCGCGGCGGCTACCTCAGCAAGACGGTCCTAGATGATTTGAATGGTCTGAAGAGGAAGGTCGAGGAAGATTTGAAGCGGGCAGAAAAGGACAATGACCTGATCTACATGGGTAGGTCATGCCGCTCCCCTTCCGTGGACCGCCAGCTAACAACAGACAGATCCCGTGCCGCCGAAACCAGAGCTCAAGCTCCTTGACAGGGCCGACATGGCCAAGATTACCGTCCCTCCTCAGATCGCCAACCCCTTCGACCACTTTGGCGACCAGGCCGAGTTTGGCCCGGCGCTGTTCTCCAAGCTCGTTCCCTTCGCTGTCCATGCCGCCATCACAATCTACGAACAACGCCGGGATCGCCTGGTCAACCAGAACATCATCCAGAACCTGGAAGACCTCACAGAGAGACTCCACACGATGCTCAGCTCGATCAACCTCCCAGGCTCCCTCCAGGCGCTTGAGAAGCCCCTCGGTCTGCCGCCAAGTCTCGTGCAGCATGCCGAAGAGATCCGGCAGGCGGATGCGATAGGCCGAATCCAACGAGCGTTTTCTGATATCGACAAGCTGCGCTCGGCGGATATCGCCGTGTTCGACGAGGGCAAGTCGATGCTGGCTGCCGAGGAAGAAGAAGACGCTCGCCGGCGGGCCAAGTATGGCACAGACCGGTGGGCGAGGCCAGACAGCCGAAGCGACCCCCGAGGGGCGCAGCTCTGGGCCCAGGTGGCCGAGATCGACGGCTACTTTGCGAGCAGCATCAGCAGTGACGAGGTCGTGCGAGACAAGTTTGGGCAGACACAGGATCTACTTGGGCTTTTGTCAGCGTCAGATCGCGTCCTGATGGATTATGTCCCGTCGAGCCGGCGCATGGAGATTGCAGAGCCCCTGAAGCCAGTCATAGGGCGACTGCGCGGAGCCTACAACGACGTGCTGCGGCTGGAGTCCCGTCGGCGGAAGAAGGTTGAGGCGCTACGAGACAAGTGCCGCAACGACGACATCAAGCCGGACATCCTCAAGGAGGCGGCGCGACTCGAAAGGACGTATCCGACGACAGCGATCGCGCCGGCACATTTTGAGGACTTCTTCGAGAGGCGGCTTGACAAGCTGTACGAGCCAGAACTCGAGGCGCTCGAGAAGGAGGACGCTGAACAGGAGCGTATGATGACCGAGGTTGAGCGTGTCAACCGTGAATTCGAGAGCCAGCGGAAGAGCAGCATCGCGGGGAACCGGGAGCGCGAGCAGGCCCTCCAGCGGCTCGACAACGCGTACTACAAGTACAAGGAGATCGTCAGCCACCTGGACGTCGGACGCAAGTTCTACAACGATCTGAGCAAGGTTGTGGGGCAGAACTTCCGGGATCCGGTGAAGTCGTGGGTGTCGGAGCGGCGGATGGACGCGAAGAGCCTCGAGGAGTATGTCCCCTCCCTCTCATGGACACTGTCTATTGCCTGTGGACACTATTCTGTTACTGACCAGTCGTTCCAGGGAACTCAGCATGCCGCCCCTCGGCTCCCTCAGCATGAACAGGACGCCGGTCGCATCGCCGCCCGTGTCGAGCTACCAAGCCGAGCAGCAACAGCACGCAAACTCGTACTTCGGATCAAACGTAGCCGCCTCGCCCAACGCGCATGCACAGCGACAGCACCAGCAGGTCCACAGCCCGCCGGCCGAGGCGCACGTGCAGTCCTGGGCAGGCTCAACAGTCGAGCCGCAACAGCCACAGCCCGTCCCGCCCGCGTCGAACATGTGGACGCCGGACATGGGCATCAGGTTTGGAGGGCCAACGGGCGGGCCTGGCGGCGCACCAGCCGCGACGAACCAACACGCCAACACGCAAGGGGCGAGGCAGCCCTCGGGCGGGACGTGGGATCCCAACTCGGGTATTCGTTTCGGCTAGCACAGGAGGCAGGTTCCTGGGGAGGAGACTTGGTGATTCTGTCAGGGCGACAGGTTAAAAACGGGCCGGAATTGCGCATGGCGGGGGCAGAGGCACGGGGGCAGATACACAGCGAGCATAGATTCATGATGAATGAAGACACGAACGACATCATGTTCGTGCACCATGTCCATTGAGAACATCACCTCCGAACCGTCACCCTCACGACGATCCCCCAGCCGTTCATGCTCTCCCAGATGCCCATCTCGTTCTCCCGCCTGAACGAAACCTCCTCCGCCGTGACCCTCATCTCCTCCCCCTGGGACCCCGTGCCGCCCCTTGGCGCATCGGGCCGCAGCAGCCTGGCCAGCCGCGCCGCCAGCTCCTCGTCCCGCCACCACCACCGTCCGGCGCCGGACCGGCCGCCCCCGTCGTGGTCCTCCTCGTCCTCCCAGCGGCCCCACTCGTCGAACTCGCGCGACGAGGAGGCCGGCGCCGGGGCGTCGCCGTCCTCGGAGGACGTGTCCAGCACGCCCTTGACGTCGCGCACGCGCGCCACCTGCCACAGCTCGTCGGCGCGGTCGGGCGTCTCGCTCGGGTGCCAGGCGGGCGGGACGGCGGCGGCGGGCACGAGGGTGAGCTGGCCGGCCAGTCGGGGCGGTGCGCCGCGGCGGGGCGGGGCGCGGAGGGCTTCGATATGGGCTTCGATCTCGGGGATGAGGAGGGTGACGAGGCTGATGTCGTGGGTGTCGATGGAACGGCGTGAGAAGCGGAGGCGGGAGGTGAGGGTGGCGAGGTGGGGGGAGATGCCGGTCGGGGATGAAGAGGAAGAGGAGGAGGGGATGGCGGTGGTGGATGTGGTTGCCTCGGTGTAGGAGGGGGGGGCGTCCGGGTCGTATTTGGACATGGCGGTGCGATGTGAGCGCTGGCGTGTTTGAGTGCCTGAGTGTCTGAGCTGATGAGGTTGTGCTTTGATGGCAAGCCTGGTGAGGCTGGTGAGGCTGCCGAGGGTTGATGTGAGCAGTGTATTGCGCTTACGCGCCTGGAGTGTTGCGAGGGAATGAGGCTCCGGCGAGACTGGAGCGATGAAATGGCGGGAGAGGCTTGTACTGCGAGACAACAGGCAAGGCAACAGGCAGAGGCAGCAAAAAAGGAATCCGGTCACTCCAAGGCTGAGAGAGGCAGTCGGGGGGGAGGGCCTTGATGACGGTGCCTTGGTATTGGCAGGCGGGGCTTTCTGGTGTTCTGGTCGGCCTCAAAATGGCAGATGCGGATGGGATGGCGGGGTGACTCTGGGACCGCTGGCTCTGGGACCGCTGGCTCTGGGACCGCTGGCTCTGGGGTTGGATGTCGAATGTGACGCGGGAGTTCTACGAAGCAGCCTTCTCTCTCCAAACACCGAAGTCATCATGGTACTGTCCTTGATCTCGGCGTGAACCCGTGACCAGTGACCGATCCATCCATCATCCATCGTCTTGCGCCACGACCCAGCACCTTGAGGTGGGGCAAGGCATACTCTCCATACCCATCTGTACGCCTTCGGCCAAGGCTTCATGCGATGCCCGGGGTGACTGGACCTGTGAGGCTCCTGGGCTTTTATTTTTTTTTATATTTTTCCTTATCAATTTTCTTCATTTTATATGCACCTGTATTTCCTTACAGCCAGTGTCCCTGGAGTACCACCTCCAGCCACCGGGACACGATGCAGTTGGATGAGCAGACGCGACCTTGTACAGTGGGGGACAGCAGTAGTGCCCCCTAACATGCCGCAGAAGCAGTAGGGGAATACTGGTGTCTGTCACTGTCACTGCACCCACTGACACCCATTGTCACTCGCTGTATCCGCACCCACTGTCACCTTTTGCACCCACCGCAACCTTTTGCACCCACTGCACCACTTACCTAACACCTGCTGGTCCACGGGACGCTGACTAAGGAGCCCAGCAAGTGGACCACCAACCACCAACCATAAAAAGGAAAATTTGCCTCCCAACCCAATTCCCTCCGATCATCACCCAAGTCAACGCGACACACTCCGGACCTCCTCAATCGAGCTCCTCGGACAGACCATGTAGTCGCCACCCGGAGTAGCTGTAGCTCAAGCCAGCTTCGGCTTCGGCTTCAGTCCTCTCAACCACCCACCGATGCCTCGATGGGCAAGACCAACATCTTCCTCATCCGCCACGGCGAGTCGGTGGACAATGTGGCCGGCCTCTAGTACGTCAAGCTCCTCTCTCTCACACACCGCATTCTCCATGCTGACCAAACTCAGCGCAGGAAGCCGCGACTCTCCACTGACCGCCCACGGCGTTTTCCAAGCCCGTCGCCTCGCTTCCCACCTGGCACGCACCGCACCTCCTGCGACGCACATCTTCACTTCCAACCTGAAGCGTGCCGTGCTCACCGCAGAGACGGTCCGGGACGCGCAGCCTCCTCCGCCGGCCGAGAAGTCGGCGGTCGAGGTCGTCCAACTCTTGGACCTGCGCGAGAAGCACTTCGGTGCGGATGAAGGCAAGAGGTACGGCCAGCGCGACCACGTCCGCGCCGCCGACGTCGAGACCCATGACGCCATGCAGCTGCGCGCGACTCGCTTCGTCGACAGCCAGCTCGCGTCCATCATTGCTGCCACGGTGGAGGCTCCGGCCAGCGTCATCGTCGTCGCCCACGGGCTGATCCTCGCGTCGCTGCTTCGCGTGCTGCGAAGCACAGCCTGCTTTGCGTCCTCGCCTGAGCCGTCCGACTCGCATGCTTCTTGGAGCAACACGGGCTACACGCAGCTCATCATCGAGCCGGCGCTCGGACAGGAATCACCCAGTCACCCTCAGAAGGGCACGGGGACGTCACCCCCTCCGCCTGGCAGTCGCGTGCCACGCTGGCCCCATCTCCGTCTGAGCATTCCGCTCTTCAACAACACGGCGCACCTCGCAGGTCTGAAAAAGACGCGCGGCGGCATCGGCAGTGCTCAGTTCGACCAGAAGCAGAAGACGCTCACCTCGTTCTTCATGGCCGGCCCCTCGTCCAACAAGCGGAAGGCCGAAGACCAGCTTGAAAAATAGCTTCTCTCGACGCCGACCGCTCGGGTATCCTCCTCGAGGATGCCACACCTGATCATGGTATGCTACCACCATTTTTTTCTTCCCCCCTGCCTGCTTTCGTGATGAGAGACCATATTTCACAGACCTGATCCGACACATTGAATGTGGAAAAAACATGTCCAACCGCTATCTGACAAAGCTTTTCATCCGTTGTTTTTCTGATGCTTGTTTGCGAACGAGTGCTAACAGGATAAAGGCAGGCTGCAAGCAACAGTCTTTGATGGCGAAGACTATCGAAGTCCAGCATCTCCTGGAAGGGAGCCATTCCAGCTAGATTTCACAATTGAATTGAGCCACCAATTGCCATCCATTTTACTTTTGCCCATGTAGTGAATTGTTCATGTCATGAATAAACCTCGACGCCTGTTCTCGTCGCACGTACAACATGTTACTTGACTAGTCGTCCTCGTCAGGTCCTATCAGTACATGCGCTCGACTTCATACTTCGTGACAATCATGCTCGCCCTCATAGCCGCATGGGCCCAACGACAAGCCTACGCAAATACTCTTACACAGTAACCTCGTTGATGTCTTCCACACCCAAATGATGCCCAAGCCCCCAGCATGCCCGTTCTAAACATCCATACTCGTCTCGTCCTTGCCGGTGAACACCTTGTAGATCCTCCGACTGACGGCCTGCCCGATCGTCCGGTCCGATACGGCTCCGTCCTTGTTGGCGCTCTTCCGGCACGCCTCCAGCGCGAGCGGTCCGCGCTCCTCCAACCCCCTCACCAGCCCCGTGACGCTCCCAAACTCCTCGGCGATTCCGTACGCGATGGGCGCCGTGACCCGCACTATCTCCTGCAGCATCCGCGCGTACGTGTCCCGCGTGTCGTCGCCCGTCCGCACCTGCCCGCTCTCCATGCAGAAGCCCGCGCCCGCGGCGTTGGCCGCCTCGCGCTGCTTGCGGTACGGGACCGTCGATATGTGCTGCGTGAAGATGGCGATCCACTGGGCCGTCTCCACGGCGGCGGCCGTGTGGTGGATGAGCGCGCCGTGGAGGACCTGGAGCTGCAGGAGGGCGTCCTCGACCGCGTCTTCGTCGATGTACTCCTTGGGCGGCTGCGCCTTGCGCCGCCGGCTCGCCTGGCTGCTCGTCGGCGCCGCGTCGTTCTCCTGGCTGCGCACCGCCGACACGAACTGCCGGTTCCGCACGTTGCGGTTCTTCCGGATCCAGGGGCCGAGGCCCTCGATGAGGTACAGCAGCTGTCCGCCCGAGACGAGCTGTTTCATCTTGGCCACGTGCGCCTCCAGATCCGCCCCCTCGGTCGCGAGCGCCAGCGCGACAAACTCGTCCGCCGTGACGACGACCATGGCGTACGCCTCGTCCTCGATCCGCAGCGGCGTCGGCTCCCAGAGCCCGAGGTCGTCGTTGAAACGGCTCCTGACCTTGCGCCGCCACTTGACGACCCTGTCCACGGGGCTCTGCCACTCGCTGAACTCGACGTCTAGATCCCGGAGGAGCGTCTGCGCCTGCAGCGCCAGCGGCCGGGGCAGGCTCGCGGGCAGGTCGACGATCATCTCCGGCGCCGAGACCTTCTTGTCCGTCCTGACCTTGTTGACCTCGGCCATGGCGGCCGCCTTTTCCTTGTCGCGCGCCTTCTGCTCCTTGGCCGCGTCCTTCTCCCTCTTCTTGCGCTCCCTCTCGCGCTCGCGCTCGGCCGCCTTGGCCTCCTTCTCTCGTGCCTTGTTCTCGGTGGATTTCTTGGCGGCCGGCTGCGCCCTCGGTCGGGACGTCTTTGACGTGGCTGACGTCGTGCGCGACAGCGAGGCTGATTTCGAGCGAGGGGCTCGGGTCTTGGAGAAGTTCATGTCCTTGACGTCTGGAAGGTCGCTGCCGTCGCTGTCCGACCACTTGTGGCTCTCGGGGGCCGACAGTTCAGAGTCGCTGAGGTCGATGACCGCAGGCTGCTTGCCTTTGTCCTTCGGCCGCGCTGGTGGCGAGGGGCTGTCGAACGAGTCGCGGGTAAGCTGCGGTGCCGAGCTCGAGATGGGGTCCCAATCGACCTTTCCCCTCAGGGACCTGGACTTGCTGTTCAGCGCCGCCGCAGTTGACGCTGTCGCTTGGAGGGGGCCGGTCGCCTGCTGCGGGGAGCTGGCGAACGGGTCGCCGAATTCCTCGAGGAGGTCAACGATTGTAGCTGACGTCTTCGGTGCCAGTGCAGCTGCCGAGGCTGTCGCCCCGGTCAAGCTCGATGCCACAACAGCAGTCGCATTTCCCTGGGGCGGGCTGCTCGCAAACGGATCGTCAACGTCGATCATCGGCTTCGCCCGCGCAGCTGTCGCCGCAGGCCGCTGAGGAGAGGTCGCAAACGGGTCGTCGACATCCACAACCGCCTTCTCCACCGCCCCTAGCTTCCTCACGGGGGACGACGTCGCGAACGGGTCATCGTACACAGTATCACCAGACGCCCTCGGCCTCACTCCCAGCCCCGGCGAGCTCGAGCATTCAATAGGGTCGATCAGCGTCTGCGTCCGGCGCAATCCCGCCGCTTGCCTGGCGGGACCCCTCCCCGCCCCATCGGCCGCAGACTGCGACCGCCGAAACGCCCTCTTCGAAGCCTCGGGTGGCGACAGGCGGAGCCTCTTATTGTTCTCCGTGTCCCGCCTGAGCTGGCTGCTCTGGCCCAGGTCGCCCGTCGTGTCGAAGTCGTCGGAGAGGAAGTGGAGGTCGAGCTGCGCGCCGCCGCCGCTATGCCGCTTCGGGGGTGGGAGGTGCTGAGAGCTCCGAGGCCGGTCGCGCTTCGGCGCTGAGATGGGAGAGCTGCTGGTCAGGTCGAGGAGGCTCGGCGGTTCCTTGGGCGGAGGGGAGCACGACCTTGCGGGGTGCTTCGCAGGTAGATCCAAGGATACGGCGGGCTCGAGGGAGGGGCTCGAAAGGAGGCTGATGACCTCCCCAGCCATGGTTTCGTGGTGAACAGTGGTATCACATGAATTGAGTAGATTGAAAACGTTGAAGCGGGCTGGTTTTGGGACGCAATGGCGCAAAATGGTGACGGCTTGGTTTCGGTCGTGGGCGACCTGTGGAGATCGCGCTCGAGACGCGGCGCGGGACCAAGGCTCGGCGCGGAGGAAACGCATAGTCACGTGATGCACAGCAAACCGGTGGTGCCAGCCGTCATTCATTCGCAAACCGG
This sequence comes from Verticillium klebahnii, assembly GCA_002851715.1. Lineage (NCBI taxonomy): Eukaryota > Fungi > Ascomycota > Sordariomycetes > Glomerellales > Plectosphaerellaceae > Verticillium > Verticillium klebahnii. Next base: position 3,049,728 of record NMXL01000001.1, on the reverse strand, counting down.
CATTTGTGTTCCAACATCACATTTTGCTCATGGGACTTTATGCATTGGTGCTTGAGCTATCGAGAAAACGTGATCACCCACACAGCAAACCGCCTGTCATCCACAGACCTACGTTCCCGACACTTCCGCTGCAAACAGGAAAACCCCTCTTCCAGGACAGACGACTGGCGCTCAACCGAGATCACGATGCGAAAGGGGAAAGCTTCCGAGAGGGTCCGACCACCCACCTCGCCAGCAAAGACCTGCGCGTGCGCTGCACGGTCCTCCGGCGCAGACCCGAGTCCCCCCGCCGAAGAGCCAGCTTGGCGAGCCTAGGAACGCTCCACGAGGGTCCTGCTGAGAGAAACACCCGACCAATGGAATGGCTCATCCCATGTACACCCCGGAGGACACTCGAAACATTTCTCCTCGGCGCCCACGGCGGAAGGTGGTAGCGGTGTCCACGAGCGCTGCGAACATGTCGTGGTCAACGACGTCTTTGCCTTCTTCGAGGTCGTGGACCGTTCACCGCGAGGAAATCGGGGTTAGCGCAGCGCACGGCCGCTCCTCTGCATATGCGATGGCAGACACACAGGGCGGGGGATGGCGTGTTCAGGGTCCTCCTCTCGGGCCAGGGCTGTTGAAGACCAGAGAAAGCTGAGTAGCGTGTAATCTTGTGAAGACGGCCTCGACTTGCACCCTGGCGGGGATCCTCATCCAGGACTCAAGTTGGCGGGTCACATGGCCAGATATGCTCCAGCATTGCGGCATATTGGCCGATGGGGCTGTCGCAGTGGAGAGGCGTTGCAATCGGTCGTCGAGCCCAGCTGCCAGTCTCGTTGTCGTGACCTGGGCAAACGACCCTCGACGGCTTACAGACTGCAGTGTAACGCGAACGCCCCAGCCGCATAGTGTAGTGGTACCGTACCTGCGATTAGGTGGTTCCGAGTCAGGGTTTCCGTCGACGGCGGCTACTCACCCCGCCCCGCAGCCTTTTGGAGGCAAAACGGCTCAATTGAACTTGGGCAGGCGAGTCTCTGGCGGCCGATTGCGTTCCATGATGGACAACAACATTCCACGCCACCAAAACCATGTGGTTGATGATTTCCAGTCGCCAGGCAGGGCTGAGACACACGCTCGGTCGGCCACCGTTCCCCCGCGCGATCTCGCGTTGCGCTGCAGATGAAATGTATATGACGGACACCTGAGTCTGGTCCCCGCTGCTTGCGCAGGGGACACGGATACGATGGGGGGATGGATCACAGGCGCGCCGACACTGTTGCACATGACGAAACTCGATGGGTTTTGCGACTTCCTGGAACGGACTTGCTCTCGACCAGCCGCAGTCCAAAAATGCTGCTAGCCTCTCACCAATGAGATTAGTTACTACCTTTTTTTTTCTGATTGTGCGGCTGCCGCGGGAAGAAGCAAAGCGGGATAAGGAAAGCGATCTCGTCCGTGGTGGAACCCAGTATGATGCCGCATGCCGCCGGCGGTGACCAAGTGGTGCTCAAAGGCATCCCAGTGAGACCGGCTTGAGAAAGTCCCATATGGCGGCCGACGGTTCTCTACTCGAGGCGTCCAAACGTACAAAAGTAAGCCCATGATTCATGGTCGGCCTCGCAAGCCGGTAGGTTATGATGGGCGAAACCCGTGAAGCGTGGTCCAGACAACGCTCGCCGCAGGAAGCGCATTCCAGGCTTCCCATGTCGGTTCAACGCTCGGGATCAGTAGGGGCCGAGAAGCGACATATGGACGCTCTTGAAGCTGATATATGGGTGACGTTTTGGTTTCTGTGGCGATGTTGGAAGAAAGAAAGGGGGCCCCTGTTTCGTTCATGCCAGGAAACAGGGGATGTCAAGGTCGATCCTCGCGGACGTTCGTCGCTCAAACAGCACGGGACGTTTTTGCTCAACGGTTCGTGGGGTAGCCTGGGCAAGACAATCCGCACACGGCGCGGCTGGCGAAGCAGCAGTTTGCTTTTCGCCGTCATGAAGCAACACCCCGAAGTTTGACCTCAGACAAAGGTCTCCAAGCCTCCGCCCAGAGAAGCCCCTCCCCCTTTCCAAGCGCCCGCCGGTTCCGCCGGTTCTTTGGTCGTCGAGAAGATGAAGCACGCATCGCCTCGCTGCAGGTGGAGGCTGGTCCCAAGGGGCGGTCTCGATACCCAGACACCAAGTACCGAATGGGTGTCGATCAGCGGCTGTCAGGACTCGCGCTCCAAGTCCCCTGTACTGGCTGCGCCGCCCTGATTGGGTCGAGTCTCGCCAGCATGTAGCGCATGGGAGGCTGCGCGCGCTCTGAAGTTGGTGTGGTGCGGTAGGCCCGGGGCGCTCACCAAGCCAGGGGAAGGAGGGGGGGCCATCTGTGGTGTGTGCCCCTGAATGAAGTTTTTTCTTTCCACGATTGTCTCTCGAAGGGGCAAAAAATCGCGAAGCTCTTCATTCCCCCTTTCCGACAGTCGCTCGCAGGTGATGAAGATGGACGCCATGCGCCGCGGTCGAACAAGTGTTTCTCGCGACGGTCGATGACAGATCCAGACAAGGTGGTGGCTCGGCTGATGCCTTTTCTCCGACCGCTTCCTGCAATGCGCTGTGGTCGTTAGATCGGATGGAATCCATGGGGGAGCTTCGTGGCATTGATTGCTGACAGGATGGAAGGGATGGGACGAGGCGGCGGGTCGACATGTTGTGACACCTCAGGAGGTGGGATTTGACACCCAGAGCCAAGTACCCAGAGGTGCCGGTACCGTCGCTTCCACAACGGCGGGTATCTTCCCCGAGGAAGGGGGGGCCGGTCGTACAGCCTGCACTTGCAGCTGCACCCACTGGCACAGTGACACTGGCGCTGGCACATGGACCTGTGCACATGGACCCTGCTGCAAGCCCCTGCTGGATTGGGCTCGGCAGGCTAGCGCGTGGCAGGGCGGTCCCTTCCTCCTGCAGCACCGAGCCAGACACGGAAGCCCGCGGCAGGAGCACTGAGCGGCAGGTGCTGCTGCCAGCACTGCGAAAACCACCGAGAAATGGCAGGATGAAGGGAGGTTCCTTGCGCCTTCCCCTTCACCTCGCCCAGACCACCGCTTGAACATCCAGAGCATCCAATTGGGGGGGAAGCTGCACCTGGGGGTGTTTGTTGTCACCAGAGTGTTTTCCGCCTCGTCCTTCATGCCCGTGTCCGTGTCCGTGCCGCGTGCCGTCTCTACGTCTACGTCGCCTCGTCCGAGGAAACTGTTGACAGATCAGTCCGTCTGTCTCCTCCAATCTCCCACAGTACCGGTCCGGTGAGGCATCGTTCGGTGAGCCCCCGTCATCCGACCGTTCGTTTGCCCATTCTCCCAAGTATCAACGGCCGTGCGACACCAGACCAGAGGCAAATCAGTGATCAGGCCGTCTGAGAAGCGACGAAACGGGGCGACGCCAGGCCCCCCCCCCTCCCCTCGAAGTCGGAAACCAGTCGGCACCAGGCAATAGAACAGGCCGTCCGAGCAGGCCCATCACCAGCCTCCCACACCTCTGGCGCAGGGGCTGCCTCCAATCAGCAGCCCTCTTCAACGCGCATCTAATTTGCCGGACCCTGGTCGCAGAGCACCAAGACTGCCCACCGCAAATAAACACAGGCTGCGTCCGTCCAGTCCACTCTCCATCCCATCCCCATCCTGTCCTGTCCTGTCCTGTCAGGCTTGTCTGTCGCCTGTCGGAAACCTGGATTGGATTGGATTCCCCTATTCCGCCCCCCCAAAGGAGCAACCCAACCCAGCCAACTGGCCATACAGATACGATACCCGCCCGAGCTCGCGACCCGCGACTCGATCTCTCATCTCCCGTCCCCCCTACCTTCGCGCGCCATCCTGGACCCTCGATGCGTCCCGTTGCTGCGTCGCCCAGTCCCTCGCGTTTGTGAAGGGGAGCAACAGCACATCAAGCATCAGCATCAGCATCAGCGTCAGCGCGAGCACCAACACCCGCCGTTATCCCTCGAGGCACCCGCACAAACACACCCTGCCCGCGGGGCTCGCGAGACATAACCAACCCGACACAACCACCCTGAGACATTCGCATAACCGACCCCCCAAAGCCTGCGAGTTACACACCAATACACGCACGCCTATCCTCGCCTGGCCTCGCGTGCCAACCGATACAAGAGTGAAGAGGCTGCACCCCTCGCCTCGCCACATCTTCTCGCCATGGCCACTTCACCGCCCGCTTCACCTGGGAATCTTCCCCAGCGACCCATGAGCGCCATGGTGCGACCTGCTCCACGCAGCAACAGCCGTTTGAGCATGAGCAGCAAAGCCGGAGGAGGAGGAGGAGGTGGTGGTGGAAGCAGAGCATCCGACGAGGATGGTCGTACAGCAGTGCGCGTCGGTAAGTCACGCCTTCCTTTTTCCTCAGGACCCAGTCGTATCCCCTCTCGCGCGATGCGTTGTTCAGGAGGTGGAACATTCTCTGACCGTAGTTCACTGCAGCCGTTCGTGTCCGGCCGCCCCTGAAGTCCACCGACCCGGGCTTCGAGCTTATCCCCCAACGATTCCAGCGATCCATGGTCCAAGTTACATCAAATACGAACGTCGCCATCGACTCTCCCCAGGGCAAGAAGCTTTTCGTCTTCGACCGCGTCTTCGGCTCCGACACAAGCCAGGAGGGCGTCTGGGAATATTTGACGGACTGCGTCAATGCCTTTGTCCAAGGCTACAACGTCTCCCTCTTGGCATACGGTCAATCTGGCGCCGGAAAGTCGTACACGATGGGAACATCAGGACCCTCTGAGCAAGCTGACCCAGAAGTCATGGGCGTCATCCCTCGAGCTGCCATGGCTCTGTTCGACAAGCTGGACGGCTCGAGGAAGCAATCGAACCGAGGATCCATGTCTCAACTTCGTACCCCTCACCGGTACTCCGCGCAAGGCACCGCGAGCGCTGGTGAGAAGAGCTGGCGGCTGAAAGCGACATACGTCGAGATCTACAACGAGCAGCTTCGAGACTTGCTCATCCCCGACCACGTGCCACAACACGAGCGTGGCAACGTGACTATACGTGAAGACGTCAAAGGCAACATCCTTCTTACCGGTCTGCGCCAGGTGGACATCAACTCGGTCGAGGATTTGATGGCCGCCCTGAACTTCGGTTCAACCCTACGGCAGACAGATGCGACAGCTATCAACGCTAGATCCTCGCGATCTCACGCCGTCTTCAGCCTGAACCTGGTGCAACGGAAAGGCGGCCTGCATACCACTCAAGGCGCCGACAAGCGTTTTTCCATGCCGGTCGAGGCCATGACTGGCAACGAGAGCTGGGTGACGACCGACAGCAAACTGCACTTTGTCGACCTGGCAGGCAGCGAGCGTTTGAAGAATACCGGTGCTCAAGGCGAGCGCGCAAAAGAGGGTATTTCCATCAACGGCGGACTAGCCGCGCTCGGCAAGGTCATCTCGCAGCTTTCGTCGCGGAACGCCGGATCGCACGTGTCGTATCGCGATTCGAAACTCACTCGACTGCTGCAAGACTCCCTCGGAGGCAACGCTGTTACGTACATGATCGCCTGCGTCACGCCGGCCGAATTCCACCTCAGCGAGACGCTAAACACGGTTCAGTATGCGCAGAGGGCCCGAGCCATCCAGAGCAAACCTCGAATTCAACAGGTGGAGGAGGGCGACAAGCAGGCTGTCATTGACAGGCTCAAGGCGGAGGTGGCCTTTCTGCGGGACCAGATTCGCAACGCCGAGCGGGGTGGCGGCGACCGGCGGACACCAGCTACTGAAGGTGGGAGGTCCGAGCGACAAAACGAGAGGGAGGTCGAGCTGCAGAACCAATTGCTGGACGTCCAAGAAACCTACACTACCCTGAGTCAGCGTCACGCGAAGCTTATCGCTGAGATGGCCAAGGCTAGGGATGCCGAGCAGGCGGACAACGAGGACAATGACGATGCGCTCGGGGACAGTGCCACGGAACGCCTGAATCGTTCCAACTCGTTTGCCCAGGCCGTCGAGCAGGTCGTACTCGAGTATGAAAAAACGATCCAATCCCTCGAGCAGTCTCTCTCCAGCACCCGCGGCACCCTCTCAAACACCGAAACCAACTTGTTGGAGAAGGAGACCAAGTGCGCCTACGTCGAGACGATCAACACCCAGCTCCAGGCCCGACTCCAGAAGCTGATGGATCGCGAGGCGAGCACTGAGAATTACCTTCACGACTTGGAGGCTAAGCTGGACGGTCACACTTCGGGCGAGGAAAAGAACGCCACGATCATCATTGAGTTGCGCAAGGAAATCTCACGCGTGAGGGAGAATGAAGCGTCTTGCGAAGACTACATCTCGACCCTGGAAGAGCGCCTGGCTGAGGCAGATCAGGATGCCGAGCTGATGCAGCGTGAAATCGATCGCCTTGAACAGGTGATTGAGCGTCAGCGTAGCCTTGGAAAGCTCGATTCTCTGCTCTATGAGTTGGACCACATTCAAAGCGACACGAAGGTACCCGAGCCCCAACAGGAGACCACGAACGGGGCCGGACATCGACGCCAGTTCACCGATCACTCTCGAAGCCAATCCCACGTCAGCCGTGTCAGCCACCAAGATGCCATCCCCGAGATTGAGGAAGAGGAGGGCCACGCCGATGATGCGACCGAGACGAGGACCATCGACACCACCAGGGAGATTGATTCTGACGAGACGCCCCTTGCCGAGGATGAAGGTCTCAAGGCAGAGCATGATGATTACTCGCCGCCCAGCCCTGCCCAGACCAAGTTCGTGGCCGACAAGCTTGAGAACGTTACGCAAGAGCTATTTGATCTCCGCGTGGAGCACGAGAGCACGGTCAATGATTATGGCCTCCTGCACTCCCGCTACGAAGAAGCGCTACGTGCCCTCCGAGAGCTTCAGGACACTGTCGACGAGTCCCGGCACCCCCACCGAAACGTGCGGGATTCCATTTTGTCGGTCGCATCACCTACGGAGACGAGACCCTCGTCTTTCACGTCCGACTCGAGGTCCCATGACCCCAAGGAGCACCGTCAATATGCGTCTTCGCGCTCCCTGTCGTCGGAACTTTCTTCGGCAATGGACTCCCCAACGACGGTTGACACTTCAGACGCAGATGCCGAGACTGCCACCCTCAAGCCCCAGTCCGAGTTCCAGCCTGAGATGGAATCAGAGCCGCTGCCTGGACAGTCGGGTGCACAGCTCAATGAGCAGGCCGAGACTGCAAGCGACAAGACGGATACCGAGACCAATGTTGCCGCTGCCGCCTCCACCCAATCGACGGAACAGGATGTACTCAACACCGAGGTGGCCCGCCTTAAGACCTTGTCTGCCGAAAAGGAGGCCGCCGAGAGGGAGCTGGCTGATAAGTATGCGGAACTGGAGCAGAAGCATCAGGATGCCTTGGACATGGTTGAGGAGCTCAAGACCGAAGTCGCTCAAGCCAAGGCCGCCGAAGCCACATCTCCCAGGACCAGCCATCCTGTCATTCGCCGCAAATCGAGCCAGAACGTTATGATCATCGACCGGGCGCATCGTTCATTCGCCTCGCTCCGAAACATCGCCACCGATAACTTTGAGTCGCAGCCTGATGTCATGCAGAACTTTGAGCTGAATCTCAACTCTGCCATGCACGAACTGCATGCTCGGTCTGAGAGGATCCAGGAGCTGGAGGCGGATGTCACTGCAGCCAAGAGAGAGATGGAGACTAAGATGACCATCATTTCTGGTCTGACGCGTGAGCGCTCCAGCTTGAAGGCTTCGCCGATGGACATGTCCGTCGTTTCCACGCTGAAGAATCAACTCGAGAGGAACGAGTTGCAGATGATGGAAATGAGGGAGTCTCACAATGCCAGCGAAAGGGAGCTGCACGCTGAGATTGAGGCCCTCCGGGCCGCTGTCAAGGATGCCCCTGTGGTACCTGCCTCTACTGATTCTGAGGCGCCCGAGGCCCAAGCAACCCGAGACCTTACGGCACAGGTCGAGGATGATTTGCCGCAGCCTCAATCTTCGACGGACGCAGAGCAGAAGCTCGAGAGCTTGCAAGCAGAGCTAAGCAGCTGGGAGACGAAGCACAAGACCGCTCTGGACACCATGCAGCAAACCGAAGCGCAGATGAAGAAGACGATTGAGGATCTCGAGAGCCAGATTGAGTCTATCAACGCTAAAGCTGCGTCACAGTCGGATGCACCGAGCAATGGCGAAGCGCAGCAGGCCGACGAGGAGCACCAGAGCCTGCTGGAGGGTCTCCGCCATGAAGTCGACGAGTACAAAGCGATCATCAGCAGCAACGCCACGAAGGTCGCTGACCTCGAATCTGCACACTCCGCCACCAGGGCCGAGTTGGAGGAAGCGATCAAGATGCGCGACCTCCATGAGAGCCAGTCAAACACCCACAAGCAGCTTATGGAAAATCTTGAGAAGCAGATTGTTGCACATGAACAAGCTCTCAAGACTCATCAAGACGGCATGCAACTCCTGAAGGACAATCATGCACGGGATCTGGAGGAGCTCAAACAGGTCGAGCAGAAGGGCTACGAGGAGCAGGTTGCCGTCCTCATGAGCGAGCAAGCCGAGAACATTCGAGTCCTGGAGTCTGAGCTTGATGACGCCCGCGAGGATCTCATGAAGGTTGCCACCCAGGTCGCTTTTGCTCTCGGCCTCGACGTCAGTGTTGAAAGGATCACTGAACGCATCGACGACTTGATCGCTGATCAAAAGGCTCTCGCTGAAGAGCAGAAGAAGACGGGCGAGGCCGAGAAGCAGGTGGCGGAACTGGCGGCCATCAACGACAACATCATGCGGGATCTCGAGCAAGTCAAGGCAACCCTGTCTGACCTTCTCACTGCCAAGGGTGAGCCGATGCGCAGCCCAGGCTCCGTCACCGAGCAGATGTCCGCGCTCCGTAAGAAAATGGCCGAGCTCGACTCGAGGAACAACAAGAATTCGCGCCTCGTTGAGGAGCTCGAGGATCAGCTTCAATCCAACTTTGACCAAGCTCAGATCACCAACAACCGCCTCTCTGTCCTGCAGACTGAGCGCCATGCCCAGCTGGAAGAAGCCAATGCTGCCAAGAGCAGAATCGAGTCGGAGATGGAGCGTCTCCGGGGCGAGTACGCCGCCCTCCAGGTAAGACAGATATCCTGCTCGCCAAGACCCCAATATGCTAACTTGTTGAAGGGCAAGTTTGATGAAGTTGCCTCTGCCTCGGGCCAGCAACCCCAGAGGACCAACTCCCTGACAAACAGCAACCTCCGCAAGAGTGCCTCCGTGGCCTCCCTGCCCTCGCCGCCCCCGGCAATTCCTCTTCCTCCGCTGCCCGGCTCCAACGCCCAGACCAGTCCCACGGTTCCCAACACGCCAACCGGTGGACGTCCGGCCAGCAAGGACCACATGGGATCTCTGAACCAGATCCAACAAGACCAGGAAGCCCGCATCCAGACCATCGAGAAGCACCTCGACGCGGAGAAGCAGCTCACCCAGACCCTGGAAGAGGCTCTTACCGACCTTGAGAAGCAGTCAAACAAGGTCAAGGCCGACTGCGATGCCTGGCGCAAGCGATGCCAGCAGCTCGAAGGCGAACTCAAAGAGCTCAAGGACCGCCCGGCCCCGACACAGCAACCCGACAACAGGTGGAGCCTCCACGCGGTCGAAGAAGAACGCAAGAAGCGACAGGCGGCCGAGGCGGCGCGCGCACACCTGGAGGAGCGCATGAACGCGATCAACAAACAGAAGAAGAAGAAGGGCTCCCTCAACTGCTTCTAGGCGCGTGGTTGCGGCTGCTAAAAGACGTACGGCCTTTGAGGCGGGGAGATGTGGTGCCGCAGCTCTTGGTCTCCCGGGGGGACGAGATGGCTTCTGACGCCCGCTTGATGACCTTGTTTTTGATATCCCATATGTTCGGAGTTCCTGTTTTGTCCCTTTTTCACCGAATTCCCCCTTCCCGCGACGCAGTCCCCCCATCATGTCATGTTATCTTGTACACATCTGTACATTCTTCCCTCGCCAGAAGCCGGAGACAACTCCGTCGAATTGCGGGCTGGAGTTGATGACCTCTGGAGGCTGGACGTCTCCTTTTCTTCTCGATAATGTTATTCACACGACTTTCGAGCCGCATTAATTCACGACGCTTCGTTCAACCCCGGTCCTAGTACATAGCAGCGGTCTACGCTTCATCAGAGCAACAACGACGGCAACGAGAGACGAGGTGGGCGAGCTTTTTGTTTCACAGCGATTTGAACCTCTAGATTGGTAGTTGGGGATGGAGAACGACGGTTGAGAGACAGGTTTGCTTGTACGCTATCGAGCGGTCACCCGCGAGGTAGAAAGTTAGATACCAATTCTTGTTGGACATGAACAAATGCGAACAATATCTTGCGCGAGTTTCTCGTCTGTCTCGATGTATCTCTCTAGGCCCGTCCCGCCTTGATAATGACGCTGAAGCGGGTCGTATCTTGCTACATACAGCCCAGACCTGCAGGCACTAGTACAAAGAGTCAGTCATTGGCTCATCTTGATCCCGACCTCCCGTGTCTTTCACACCTCAAGATCTACACCACCACCGCCCATATGGATCGCTTAGATTCCGAGTCTGATACAGGATCACCACGACTTTGCCGCGTCCCACAATCCTAGACCTTGGACCTGCTAGCCGAACCACCCGACAATTGCCATTCGGCCCCTAATCACGGCAACACTTCGGCGACGCGCCAGCCACTGCCTCGTCATCATGTCCCGTCAATCTGACCAGGCCCAAGCCTTCGCCTACGCCGTCTACGCCGCCGTCCAAGAGATTCCGCACGGCAAAGTCACCTCCTACGGCCACATCGCCGCCCTGATCGGCACTCGTTCGTACCCTCCTCTTACCCTCAGCCGCATCCTCGCCCTTCCGACTGACACTGCCGGACCCCAGCTGAACGCCCCCGCCAGGTGGGCACCGCCCTCAGGCACCTCCCCACCTCCCCTTCGCTCCCCTTCCACTCGGCCAACGTCCCCTGGCAGCGCGTCATCTCCGCCCGCGGCCTCATTTCCCCCCGCGGCGGCGGCGACGGCGGCGACGGCACGGCCGCTCAGGCCGACGCCTTGCGCGCCGAGGGTGTCGACGTCCAGCGCCGTGGGCTCGGGGAATTGTGTGTTGACCTTGACGTGTACGGGTGGTTCCCGGAGGATCTGCCTTCGCAGGTGGCGGAGGAAGAGGAGCAGGCAACGCGGGGGCGATGATGTCCTTCGCTCATGATGTGCTTGATGTGCCGCATCCAGGGAAGCTGACGATGGTTTATCATGGGAGCTACAAGCGGTAGATACCCACGCTATGCATGTACCAAGCTCCGGTCTTTTCATGACACGTTAGTGTCGTGTCTTGCGAGAACACAATTCCAGAGTTGCACTCTTACATTCAGTCAGGAGACTTTCTTTAGTGACAGGAAGACGGATTTTGCTGATGCTGGGCGGCTGATGAGCCCAGACGTGTGACATTGGAGCCTGGCACGGGACCATTGCTGCGGGACGACAACACTAATAGCAACGACCAAAAAAGAAACTGGCAAGGGTCGGCACCGCCCAAAGTATGTCTTGGCTGAGAGGCTAGGTATGCTATGTTCGGACAACGTGCGCCACGAAGTGAAGATGTCGAGTGAGCAAGCGCCAGGCCATCACTGACATCAGACCCCAGGTACCGGATAGTTAGGTCGGTCAAGAATAGCAAGGTGATAACGAGGACAGCGTTAGCAGTGATGGAGACGCGTACTAGAATATAAAATGCAGTGGTATCTAGCAACCAAGCACGTTTGCAACAATAACAAATACAACGTGGCGGGCAATCCGACAGTATCAGCGGCTCGTCCGTATCTTTGCGATGCAGCCTTTTCTCAGTTCCTCAAGTGACAGATCCTGGCTCTTGGGCTTCGACTACCTTCCTGTTTTCTTCGTCATCGCTCTGATTTGAGAGCCCAGCCGACCTATAGATGCCACCACATGGTGTTTGGGACATGGAAGTATCTCTGGAAGACACGGACTTATAATTCATGTATGCGTAGCGGCCGGCACGGCTCGTTCACATAAACTACCTTTTGGTTTGTGAAGTAGAGAGGTGTCATCCGACTACGAGATCAGACCGAAATCTGGTCGCTCTGCATGTGATTCTCATGGGCGCACTAGTCACCGCCATGTCTGTCTGACATGGCTCAAAAGCACTTCTTCAGATACCTGCTTTTATCAAAGGACAAGTTCTACGATGTCACCACATCCCAGGACTCCCAATCACATGTACTAGGCCCGAGGCTGGCTCTGAGCACCTCTGCCCTTCCACATGCTGTAATACATATGGCCATCGTGCTTATATAGGACGTCCGCTGCACAGTACTCAGTAATGAGGTACTCAGTAATGAGGTACTCAGTAATGAGGTACTCAGTAATGAGGTACTCAGTAATGAGGTACTCAGTAATGAGGTACTCATGCCATTGGGCAGCGAGAAGCTTGCCTATTTCAGCCGTCTTCTCGATTCTATACCGGGCCTGAATCGCGTCATAAAGTTTGAGATAAACAGATTATGCTTCATATACTCGCTCTGTATTGTGCCCGTCGTTGATTGCTAGTCAGCAATATCTCGTCAGGCCTCTGTATCATGGGAAAGCAAATCTCCCCTTGTTCAGCATGACGACGTTTTGCTTGTTCTATCAGACGTTAGGCCAGTGCAGGTTTAAGATTGATGAGGCAGTGCAATGGCGAATGTCGTCATTTCCGACTTAGTTGGGATGGAGAACCGTGCTGACATCTTGCAAGATTAGACGTCGTACCAGGCAGGGTTCTATTGGTCTCTCCTGTTGCATGTGAGGAGAAGATCGCGGCGCTCGTGCTCAATATTTGGATCAGGCATGCCAGAGGCCGGGAAGCCAAAGGAAACACCGAAGAGGAACCAGCGACTCCCACCTTCTTGGCAATTCTGGGCCATTTGTCTCGACGGATGTGTTTAGCTTGTGAATTCTGGAGTCTGATTACAAAAACTATGGATTGTTGTCATGTGGGAGCTTTTGGTAATCAAGAGTTGTCCAGCAGGTAGCGTTATCCATAACCGTTACATTGAAGCTGAATATCTGAATCACGACTATGGATGGCATGATTGGACGAGACTGTGAATCAGAGCTTTGTGTACTTGCCTTCATGAGTGCTGTCCAGATCCAGGTACCGGAATTGAGGCGAAGAAGGATACTGCTTGATGTTGGGAGATCGCAAAACATGCTCGTCAGGCGTACTGCCATATCCACTTTGTTCGATCTAAAAGTCAAGTGCCGCATGAAAAAATGGTTTCAGGAGAGTTTTCTTCGCTAAATTGTCATACAAATACCTACTGCCTTGGATGGTGATGGAGTTCAGCCTCGTAGCTTCAACCTTTTGGTGCCTCAAAGTTCATGGCAGCTTCAGTCGACAGCGCCACAACACGATAGCGCCACAATAGGCTTCCAAAATCATGCCCTTGGTCAAGCTCGAAGGGGGCTCGCATGCCCTTTGTTGGCATCTTATGCGCCAGCAGGACCTCCCGAGCCTGAGACGTCAACAAAAGGCAAGCGAGCCCCCTTGATGCTTGGGGTAGCGCAGCACTCATTTGATGACGCTCTGTTGTTTGGCGATAGGTGTCAGAAAACCCAGATTTAACTCCGACCTGCTAACCGAATGGCCAGTCCTTGCTTCCGCGACTACCTCTTCAGCCTCGACCTAGTTGCTATGTATGACATCAGGCCCTGAGATCGATGACGGGATGCCGATCGGGCAGTCCTGAAGGGCAGGGACGAGTGGCTTTCGGTGATAGGGGATAGCCAAGACAGTGTCTGGTCGAACGATCCATGGCCATGGTTGATACGATGACTGTCTGGAATCCAATGTGAGAGAGATTTGACGCAGGTGAACTACCATGTCTGGATGTGCCCTTAGCTCAGGAGCTCTGAGAATCGAGCAAGTCTAATGCCCCGTAATATCGGTCTTGTCGATGTGTTCTGGAGTGTAGGGCTGTCCAAGCAATGCCGATGCGAAGCAGAATACTGCTTTGACCAACAATTCGGCAGATGTTCGACAGTATTACATCAGTCCTACCAGTAGCACATACACGTGCCAATCCCACGTAGAGAACAGCTTTACCCAAGCTTGCGGTGGTTCGAGGTTGATAGGGGCTTATGCTGGTCTTGATGATGATATGAACGTGCCCAGCTAGACTCGAGGCCAGGCGGACTTTGGGCAGTCAGATATGGGCGACAGTGATGCTCTGTGAAGTAAAGAGTTTTGCAATGAAGGATATTCGGACCACAAACAAACCCCGCTTAAGAACAGAGGTTCCCATTGGTACGGTTCAAGTGCAAGAAGCATCTGGCATAGGTGGTGTCTCCTAATTTGAGCGCGCATGCCCACGGAATCGCAATGAGGCCGGTTCGCGACGTGATCGGGGCGACTGCCATGTTGAGCCTTGCCTTCGCATGCGAAGCCTCTGCATCTTGTAGCCTTATCCCAGACTTCGGGTCATCTCGAAGCGTTAGGACCATCTGACTGGGCCTCCTTACGCCCGGTGCTTGCTGGCCGCATACGGTAAACCGCGGAGATATCATGCCTTTGTCGCAGGTGTACCCTGACAGCGGGTTTTGTAGGATTTAATTCCACCGAACTCATGTCACGACTCATCTTGGCACTCTTTGGAGTTAATGACGCCTTAGAAGCATGCTCACGAAAACCCCTGAATGGCCACATTCAATCTTGGCGACATCACATTCCTTATTGAGCCCCCGGTCATCGACGACGAGAGAGACAATCATCAGGACGTATCCGAGGAGATGATGCCCCGTCGAGCTTTTTCGACAAGGCAAAAGCCGGAACCGGAGATGCAGGCGTCGGGACCAGTTGGCCCCCTTTGATCAACATCCCAGTCGCGTCGCGGGCTGAACGAGCACGCCATAGGCAATCTCAGCCCACGCCCACGCCCGACTCATTCCTCTTACGTGGGTGTTTTGCAGCCGTGGCACCCTCCCTCATGCACAACCCGCGTCTCTTGGGATCGCGGCCGGAAGTTCGGCACCGTCAGGTCTCAGCCTAGGAAGGATTAATGCGCCTACGGGGTCCAAGACGGGATTCGCGAGACCTCCACAAGGCTCGGTAGGTGGTCGAGGCCCGCACTTGTTGGTAAATCAAGGGCGATCTCCGATGCGGATGAGACGATACCTTATCCTTATCTTTATTCCTCGCGTACGGTACCCGCTGCCGTGGGAAGCTTTTTCAGCGGCCCAGGAGGAAGCCAAGTTGTGAGGCCGCCGCCACTGAAACTTGGCGATAGTCGTCGGGACCTGTTCCCCAGGTTTTGGCGTCCGGGGAAGAAGCAGCAGCCCAGAAGGCCAAGACTGCTAAAGTGCCCGGCGATGAGCTTTCAGCCCGGCTTGGATGGGGTTGGCAAGGCATCAAGGCGAGGCAATTAGCTTGACGCCTCCAAATTGTCTTGGCCCGGCGACGTGGTGTTGAATGTTCCTTGTTTCCAGCCGCATGTTGCATGTAATATCACAATGATCATCCCAGGAGGCAAGCCGTCCCACCCCCCTCCCTCCCGAATCCCAACCCCATGGTCCACCACGCCCTGCAGGTGCATTCGAGCCGGAAGTCACTCTACAGACCCCTACATTCTCGGTCCTACCTCTAGGAAAAAAATGCGAAGGCCAATGAGAAAGAGACGAGAGCGCCAACTCGCAACCATGAGTCACGCGACTCGTACGGGTGCCGGGGAAGCTTCAGCTTCGGCAACTCCCATTCGTCGAGGGCGACGAGAGGGCGGGCAGGGAGCTGGCCTGGAGGCTCTGGAGCGACCCGGCCGAGGTGCGTCTGGGCCCCTCCGGCCACCGGGAGGCGATCAATGGATGCGAGATTGTTTGTCTTTCGCGGCGGCGGCGATGGTGAGGATGGTCTCGTTAGTGCCCATGAGGCTGCATGACGATAGTTGGGGGTTAGTTGATACCATGCGAGGGCGTCGCCGGAGCTGATCATGGTTATTGCTTTTTCTTTGGCAGTCTGTCCTCTGAGGAGAGGCTCTTGTTGCGGGTCTGGAACTGGCTGTATGAACGCGGCTGGCGCTGAATGTGCTGGGAGGCCAGAGGTACTCGGTATGCTCGACGGTGCTAACCAACGGGGCGCCGGTTCCGCACTCCCTCTCATGGCATGGTGCTACCTCCCAAAGTCGCTCTGGCTCTGGGTCGGGCTCGCGGTAGTTCGGCTGGCGAAGAGAAGCGAGCCAAGGGGAACGCGCCGCCGGGGCACGTACCTTGTGCAGCCGCCAGGCAGGGCGGCCGGAAGTACTTCAAAAGCACCCCGGGGGTTGCTGATCGTCCGTTTGTGGGTAGGGGGTGGAGGGGCACGACATCATGATGGAGATGGTCATCTCGGCGCCCAGGGTTGGTGGTGGATGTGCCATGAAGTCGGCGTGACAATCTCTGCAGCAGAGATCCATGATGATGGTCAGTTGCATTGATGTCGGCGGGCGACATCCATCGCGAGAGGACTGCAGCCGGCGGGCGGTGTTCAGCATCTTTCGTCTGCCCATGGCATACACGACATGTGTAACCCCCTCCCCTCACCTGAGTTGCTCCCTCCCTCGTTCTTCGTCTACTCTGTTTGTCATGGGCGCGGGGGAACGACAAGCCACAGGAGTTGCCGTGGACCAGTAGAAGCTCAAGAAGCTCTTGGGCTACTTGCCAGAGCTGACGGGCTTCTCCAAAAGCAGGCAACGCAGCCGGTTGTTTGGGGGGACTGGAGAGGCGTTCTGGGGGTGTCGTCAGCATGATCCAGCCAGATCAGGGGTGTGGACGACAGGGGTGCTGACTTGGGAATTGGGGTAAGCTTCAAGCTAGACGACACAACCTGCAGATGGACAGGGGAGCTATGCGGCTCCTGGCTCGGTGGATGTGGTCTCATCCACGCCAAGAATGACGTGCTCGGGAAGGCCCATTGTTTTTCCTCCTCGAGTCGGCGCCGGTCTTCACCAGCTCGACTTGGCTCCAGGGTAGGGCCCCCCAAATGCCCGATGCTTCGATTCTGTCCCCGCTGGACTCTCTGTCTTCCTGCGTCCTGGGGGTGTATCCGATACCTCTCTTGATCAACCCTCGCCGTTCTTGACCATGCTCGTCAGGAAGCCCGAGGAGACAACGATGAGGACTTGGCATGCAAGACGGGTTCCAGGTAGCGCATCTTGGCAGGTGACGTTGGCTCAGGGCAGTTGGGAGTGCTTACAAGATGCATCGCGATGATTTCTGCCTGTTCACACCGACGGCCAGGCTCGATGACGAGACTGTTTAGCATTGGTGTGCTTGATCTCGACTTTCTTTTGCTGCAGGCAAATGATGGAGGCCCCCGAGGATTGTCGCTTCAGCACGTCCATCCCTCCACCCCAACAACAATGCCGCCGCTACTAGTTTAGTTAAGCTTAACCAATAAGTTTATTTGCGCTCAATGTTTGTTTGCTGGTTCTTTCGCCGTCTCGCCTCGTGGCGAGACCCTTTGGACCCTCTAAACCGGCTATCACGGCACGTTTCCAAGCCTCTCTCCGTGAGACTGGCGAGACCGTGCCTCTAGTCGCGGTTGATCCATTTCCCCCAGCTCCCGCCTCGCATGTGCTCGCGCGCGGGATGCGAAAGCGGCTGACAGTCTGGAACCTTTTTTTCCCTTCCGGAAAGTCATGTGCGCAAGTATCCCTCCGCTCATTAACAGTGAAGCGGTACATGACTACATTCCTCGGCTTCCCCTTCAGTCGGGCACACTGCCAGCTCGCCGTGAGGTCCCCGTCAGCTGAACATGTGCTCTAGAGACACTGCGTGGCCTGGTTCAATTCATCACTGTTGGTGAAGAAGCACGGCTGGCTCCCTGTCGCCCTCGCCCTCGCCCCCCACGCTCCGGTGACTTCGGGACCCTGAAGCCGCATGCATCCCTTGATCACAGAGCCGAACATGGCACCATTTCCCACCCTCCGCGCCGTTACCGCTCGTGCAACGCCTGCCGCTGCCCACCTGGCTGCTGGGTAATTCCGCAGGGTCCAGTTCGCCGCGTCGTCTTGATGGTCACCTCCCCCCTTGCGGCAGCGTCATGGTGCGGCTTTAAGTCGTCAATCCATCACCAGCCAGCCCAGTCCAGCCCAGCCAGCCGGGGCCCGCGCTCCTCAGCCTCTGTTCTTTGGATTCGTGAGGTCTGTTGGCCCGTGGCGGGTGTGCACCACGGCTCATGTCCTGTCACCCCCCGTACCTGGTACAAGCCGTCCACCCCCCCCCCCCCCCCCCCATGCTCCATCACCTCGACACCCCCCCGACGAAGGACGATCCACTTGTCATCCACTGCCATGGCCCTTGGCGATCCGGCCAAGGAAAGCCACGCCCGTCTTTGGCAGTGACAACTCCGGTGGCCTTGAGCGTTTGAGCGGGCTCACATAAAAGGACCCTCCGCCTCCCGCCCTCTTGGCTCCAATGCCCACGTTCCTCAGCAATCACACCATCGCTCCCGGCTATCACACCATCGCCCGTCAGAATCGCCCTTAGGCTGTCCCTTTTGCCCTGTCGCCGACCCTGCCAAGACCGGTAGACGCAGCACCGCAGCAGCACAGCCCAAGCCACGATGGCGCCGAGCAAGCTAGGCCGTGGCCTCGCCAAGGCGCTGTTCATCGATCTCGACTATCGCAAGAATCACGAGCCCAAGGAGGCTGTTCAATCCGCCGCTGAGTCGTTCCAGTCGATCGAGACGTACGAGGAGCGCGAGCCCACCGTCGGCGAGTTCCTGTACCACTACCGCCCGACACTCGCGGGAGCAGGCCAATATCTTAAGAGCCTGTTTCCCTTCTGGTCATGGCTGTTTCATTACAATTTTTAAGTGCCCCCAGGTCCCTGGGGCTTCGCTTGTGCTAATACTCTGTGCAGGCAGTGGCTTTTGGGTGATGTTGTAGCGGGTGTGACGGTCGGCTTCGTTGTCATCCCCCAGGGCATGGCTTATGCGCTTTTGGCGGAGCTGAGTGCTGAATATGGTCTTTACACTTCGTTCGTCGGCTTCCTGCTGTACTGGGCTTTTGCCACCTCCAAGGATATCACGATCGGTACCGTGGCCGTCATGTCCCAGCTCGTCGGTAACGTCGTGCTGCGCGTCCGCGACGACCACCCCCAGTACGCTCCCGAAGATATTGCCCGATCCCTAGCTCTGATCTCGGGCGCCGTGCTTCTCTTCATCGGTCTCGCCCGTCTTGGCTGGGTGGTGGAATTCATCCCATTGGTCGCCATCACCTCCTTCATGACGGGCGCCGCCTTCAGCATCGCCTGCGGACAGGTTCCCGCTCTTCTTGGCATCAAGGGTGTCAACACGCGCACCGCAACGTACCTGGTCATTATCGACACCCTCAAGGCGCTGCCACGCGCTAAGATCGATGCCGCGATGGGTCTCTCGGCGCTGTTCCTGCTGTACCTGATCCGCTGGATCTGCAGCTTCATGGCGAAGAAGCAGCCCAACTGGAAGAAATTCTGGTTCTTCGTGGGCACTCTGCGCATGGCCTTTGTCATTCTGCTCTACATTCTCATCAGCTTCCTCGTCAATCGCAACATTGACGATGCGTCCGAAGCCAGGTTCCGTATCCTGGGCGACGTCCCTAGCGGTAAGTGATCTCCAGAGGAACCCCACGTGGTGGTGGCTGTGTGCTTCTGTCCCTGCCAGGGGTGGTGAACTTTAATGGGAGTGGGAATAGTAGACTGACAAGGTGGTGTGCAGGTTTCCAGCACGCTGGCGTTCCCAAGATTAGCACCGGCCTTATCAAGGCCTTGGCCCCTGATCTGCCCGCCACCATCATTGTCTTGATCATTGAGCACATTGCCATTTCCAAGTCGTTCGGCCGCATCAACAACTATGTAATCGACCCCTCGCAGGAGCTGGTTGCCGTTGGCTTCACCAACCTGTTTGGCCCCTTCCTGGGCGCCTATCCCGCCACCGGCTCGTTCTCGCGCACTGCTATCAAGTCCAAGGCTGGTGTCCGCACACCCCTGGCTGGTATCTTCACTGCCGTTATCGTCCTCTTGGCTCTCTACGTCCTGACCTCGGTCTTCTTCTACATCCCCATGTCTAGTCTGGCGGGTCTGATTATCCATGCTGTCGGCGATCTCATCACCCCGCCCAACGTCGTCTACCAGTTCTGGGAGGTTTCGCCCCTGGAGGTTGTCATCTTCTTCGGCGGTGTGTTCATCACCATTTTCACAAACATTGAGAACGGTATCTACTTCACCGTCGCCGCTTCGGCCGCCCTCCTGCTTGTGCGTCTCGCCAAGGCCAAGGGCCACTTTATGGGCAAGGTCAGGGTCTACCGCGTCACCAAGGACACTGCTGGCAAGGATGTGCCGTTCAACGAGAAGGGCGAGTCCCTAGGAGTGCAGACCCGCGAGGCATTCATTCCCTACCAGAAGGACGACGGCACCAACCCCGTCATTGATATCCAGTCACCGTATCCTGGTGTCTATGTCTACCGGTTCGGTGAGGGTTTCAACTACATCAACGCAGCCCACTACATGGATGCTCTGGTTGCCCACGTCTTCAAGGAGGCTCGTCGCACAATCTTGGACAAGTTTGACAAGATCGGAGTAAGTGGTGCACCCCCCAATATCAATGCAAGTTTCAGACTGACCCATATCAGGACCGTCCTTGGAACGACCCCGGCCCACGCCGCGGCCAGAAGGTCAACCTCGAGGATAACCGCCCCATTCTCCGGGCTATTGTCATCGACTGTGCTTCTGTCAACAACATCGACGTCACCTCCATCCAGAGCCTCATCGACGTCCGCAACCAGCTCGACCGCTACGCTGACCCCGAAATCGTCGAGTGGCATTTCGCCAACGTCACCAACCGCTGGACTCGCCGCGCCCTCGCCGTCGCGGGCTTCGGCTACCCCTCACTCAAGGATGAGTCCAACCTCGGCCGCTGGAAGCCCATCTTCAGCGTCGCCGCCATCGACTCCTCCTCTGACGCCAACGAGAAGACCGGCCCTCTCGAGCGCACGGGCACCCGAGACGAGGAGGATGCTATCGCGCCGACAAAGTCCGTTGGTGTGGCTCAGCTCGCAGGCCGCGGCGACGGCAGGCTGGCAGCTGTGCAGGGCATGAACAGGCCATTCTTCCATCTCGACGTCGCGGCTGCTGTGGAGAGCGCGACGGCCAACGCCGCGAGCAAGGCCGAGGTTTCGGGGCGGTCGTCACCGGATGAGAAGCACTGAGCGTTTTGTAGCGTTTGAGATTGATGAGCGATTGTCGAGATCTTTGATACCATCTGTGCTGAAGGGCAGCCTGTGCGAGACATAGTAATAAGAACAATGTCTGATCGAACCATCGTGCTGCGCACGTGAACATGTCAGCTAGAGATGATGTTATTGTACATCATGTAGTGATCTTCCTCCATGCCCGTTCAGCCGATGTTCAGCATGGGACAAAGATTGAACCCCAAACGGCATTGAATCATTCTGGCAAGCGCCGGGGCCGCTGTGGGGCCGTGCCGCCTCCGGGCCAACTGCCTGCCGAGCGACCCACAGGCGACCCGAATGGTTGCTCCGGTCGTCGATATCAGCGCGTCATGGAAAACACAATGACGAGAGATTGACGTTTCAAAACTACAACGCGGCCTGGTGATTTCACACTGCATGCTCTTCAGTGCAACGGGCCTCGCAATCTTTAAAACAGTCCTCGTTCTGTCCAGCACCTGCAATGAGCAAAATTCGTCTTCACGCTGTCTTTCGACAATCGAGCTTCTTGAAACCCCCAGCACGGAAACCAGACTGGCTCGTCGCATCTCGAAAATCTTTCCAACTTTACAAAAACAATTTCCAGGTACAGCACCAATCTCGGCGCTTCCATAGGACTTCGCCGCGGAATTCACTGCCCAGTATGGATGCTATCAAGGTAGGAAGAGGCTCTGATTGACGACCCAATGTGCTAAAAGCGAGGTAGAACACAATTGGGGAGAACTTTGGGGGAGCGGCCCAAAAGCTCTCGACTCACCAATGGTCGCTCGACCAGACCCCCGACCTCAGCGGCAAAGTAGCGGTCGTGACTGGCGGCAGTCAGGGCATTGGCTACGGGGTCACTCACACCCTCCTTACTCATAACGTCTCCAAGCTCTACATCCTCTCCACTTCCAAAGAAGTAGTCGACGGTGCCAAGGAGGCAATCGCCAAAGACCTCGGACAGGAAATCGCAGACCGAACCCATTGGCTCCAGTGCGATTTGGCTGACTGGCCTCGCGTCATGGAGATTGCTGAGAAAATCAAGAAGGACAACGACCGCCTTGACATCCTCGTCAACAATGCCGGAATAGGCATTCTGCCTTTCCAACTGACTGACTATGGTGTTGATCGTCACATGGCAACAAACCACATGGGTCATGTCGTGCTGACGAGCCATCTGCTGCCGCTGATGAAAACGACGGCGGAAAAGGGCAACATTGTTCGCATCACTAATCAAGCGAGCAACGCACACCAAGGCGCTCCTTCGGATATCAAGTTCGAAAGCCTCGAAGAAATCAACGAGGACAAGGGTCCCAACGGCGTTTATGGGCGTAGCAAGCTGGCGAACATCCTGTATGCGCGATACTTTGCTCGCAAGGTAACAGCGAACGGGCACCCGAACATTGTCATGAACGCGACGCATCCTGGCTTCGTGAGCACAAAGCAGAGCAAGGTCGACATTTTTGAAGCGTGGGTCTTCCCCGTCTGCACATGAGCTTGACTGACCAAGACAGGTTTCCTCTTGCTGGCTACGCCATGGCTGTCGGAATAGAACCTTTCAAGAAGGATCAGTTTGAGGGCGCCGTGCCGACGGTCTACGCCGCCACTATCACGAAAGAATCAGGGCAGTACCTGTGTCCACCAATTGTGCCTGAAGCTGGCACCAAGTTGTCGCAGGATGATGAGCTCGGGGATCGGCTGATGGAGCTTACCAGAAAGACCGTCATGGAGAAGACGAAACGCAAGTCGGCGGACCAAGGGTGCCCCTTCGATGATCTTGTTCTACACTAGGCAATGAAGGTGGCCTGAGAATTTACCAGGACTTGCCTGTTGTAATGGATAATTTGTAAAGCTTAACCTCTTGTGCGCTCGGCACGTCAAAATCACGTTTTGAGAAAGGTGTGCAAGACTCTTGTTCGGAAAATCATCTATCGTAAAAGTCCCATGATGCAATGTCAAATGCCAAATGCTGCGAGCAAAAACAAGTCTCTCGCCGTCGGATAGCGGCTTCCCCGCATTACGACGTGCTCCGATGATGATCCCCCGCACTTTGCTGGCGGAGAGTCCAGTGCCAGCCAGCTGGTTGGGATAAATCCAGTGCTGCCGCATGACATCGGTTCGCCGTTTTGAGCATGATCGACACCAAATGATTCTCGCCAGCCGTGAGGACCTCTGCCGACGTGCCGAGTACGACCTCTGAGCTCAAATTATCCCACGTATGGGAGGTTCAGCAAAGCTTGAAGGATCAGAACCGCATCGATCTGCCTATTTTTGCTCGCCAGCATTTCTACCGAATGTGTCCTGCGTGGATTTATATTGCTGCAGCATTTGTCCCGTTTACTGCTGCGTGTTGTTTCTGGGTGATGTACGCCTTGCAATTGAAGGCATCAAATCAAGCCTTTCCCTTCCGGTGTATTCTTTAATGCAGTATCAAAGACTACAATGATTGCCGATTACAGAGCCCTGGCTGCGCTTTTAGCGCTTTGCAGCTCGGCGTTATCTTCACCTACTGCCGAATCCCCATCTATTCCAAAGCGCCCTTACATCGAAGCGGCTCCTTACAACACGGGTAGAGCACAGCCATGCTCTCCGCCTCGTGATAAAGGCCGATACTGCCATGTTGCAGCCAGCTGCGGCCACGGAGAGGACGATGCGCCACGCATCCTTGCTGCATTCCAGAAGTGCAACGATGGAGGCACCGTCGTCCTCGACAAGGTGTATCGCATTGCCTCTCCTCTGGACCTTACTTTCTTAGAACACGTCGACGTTGTCATCACCGGCGAGATTCACTTCGCAGACGAAGATGTCTATTATTGGGCTGAAAACAGCCTCAAGTACAAGTTCCAGAACCAATCTGTTTTTTGGAAGTTTGGCGGCGAGGACGTGAACATTTACGGCGACCTTGGAAACGACATGTCTGTTATCGATGGACACGGCCAAGCATACTGGGAAGAGATTCAGACAAACAAGAGCGTGAGCAGAATCTCGATGCTGGTACCTACAGCGCTGACTCTTTACGTGCCAGCTCTTCCGCCCTATGCTTTTTGCTTTTGATGGCATGCACGGAGCAGTGATGTCGAACTTGCGAATGAGAAACCCGCCACATGTGAGCTCACCAGTTTTCGCTTCGAGACTTTCGGCTTGGCAGGGCTGACATTACGCCACAGTGGTTCAACATTGTCGCCAACAGCACAGACATATTGATCAGTAACATGCATCTGAACGCAACAGTATGTACCCATGAGGAAACTGAATCATCGGTCTGACAATCTTCTTCAGAGTCTTGACGACGTTGTGATTGCCAATTCCGATGGATGGGATACGTATCGATCGGACCGAGTAGTCATCCAGGACTCAATCATTTGGAACACAGACGGTATCCCGAACCACGTCACATACCATCACTCAATCATTCCTGACATTGTTTCCAGATTGCGTCTCCTTCAAACCCAACAGCACCAACGTCGTGATACAGAATCTCAACTGCACTGGATCACACGGAATCAGCGTTGGATCGCTCGGACAGTACGCCGGCGAGGTCGATATTGTCGAAAACCTCTACATCTACAACATATCAATGGCCAACGCTAGTGACGGCGCACGTATCAAAGTTTGGCCAGGGATTGAAACCTCATTCCAAACCCTGCTCAACGGTGGTGGTGGGCTTGGCCGCGTCAAGAACGTCACTTGGGATACGTTCTACCAAGAAAACAACGACCGAGCCATCACTATCACGCAATGCTATGGCCAAAAGAACCAAACTTTATGCTACGAGCATCCTGTAAGGGCGTCAACCCCGGTTTTGTGTCATGCTGACCACTTCACAAGGCAAATCTTACAATCGAGGATATTACCATGAAGAATATGTGGGGAACGACGTCCGAATCGCTGGACCCCCAAGCTGGCACTTTAGTTTGCAGTGCGCCCGACGTAAGTATCGCAAACCCTCTGTTTCATTCAGCCATACCTAACATTATATTCCTCTCCGCAGCGTTGCAGCAACATCCGAGCCGAAAACATCTCCATTACGGTTCCAAGCGGGAAGTCGCCAGTCTATGCCTGTGCCAACATTGATGAAGACCTGGTGGATTTCACATGCGTGGAAGTCCCAGACGACAGAGATACCTCCGAGGGCTGATGACTAGTTCCAAATGCCCAATTGAGGGAGAAATACCGATTCAATTCGTTTAGAGACAAAACTTCGTTGAATTACAAACCACACATCCAGTCTTGAAGGAAGCTTTTCCTTGTCGTCATATCCTCATGAACTGTAGTCTCTTGGCTTATTGACAGGTGCCGTTACTATTTCCGGCGCAACGTGAGCGATAGCGCAGACCGTGGCCAAACTTGAATACAGGGTCGCGGGTATCGAAAGGCACATCCTCCATCTGGGCCTCGACAGCTGCGTTCGACCTTGGTAGGTCAAAGGGCAACTTCCCTTCGGGTTCAAAGAGGCCGAACACAACGTCCAGGAAGGCCTCGCCACTAGCACCAAAGCTAGCCAAGACCGCAGCTGCCTGTTCGATGACTTCCGGGATCGCCACGGGACGGTCGACGTAGACGTCGACTATGGTGGGGACGGCAGCGTAGATGGCAGCCTGGCGTTGCTTCTCGGCGTCTGTGTACTCGAGCGTACCTGGGCGGAAGCCAAAGAAAGAAGAAAGGGTACCGTTGCGAGGGTCATGGGGAGGCGGTAGCCGGAGCAGAGCGAGGTCAGCTTCTTCGGGGGTCTCAACAACGACGAGGTCGCGGAGCTCAAGCAGAGTGGTGTTGAATCCTTCGGCGTAGACTCTGGTGTTTGGAGCTAGATCGCGAACAGGTAGAATGTCGTCGTCGTTGCTGAGCAGGCTGTAAGAGCGGCGCTGCGTCTCCTCGCCAATGCGGACGAAGTACTGGTTGCCCACCACGCGCTCCGCGGCCTCGGGGTCAACGAAGGGGTTTTCGAAGAGGCCAAGAATGAACTTCTCGCGCAGCAGTCGGCGAACGGACACGTCAATACGGTCCTCGGTGACGGTTCCTTGGTTGACAAGCTCAACAACTAGTTCGGGACGGTTCTCGCCACCAAACTGGTCACAACCAGCATCGAGAATCCTCTGTGCTCGTTCCAACGCCGTGGTGTTTTGCATTCCCCAGGCACGTGCTGGGAAATCGTGACCGCTGGTGACGACATCCGTAATTAGACCCCAGTCAGTGACCACGATGCCTTCGAACCCGAGCTCTTCGCGCAGAAGCTCCGTGACAATCTGCCTGTTGAATGAGAAACCAACTTCTTCGTACTTTGTGCCGATGGGTCGGGAATAGTATGGCATGATCTGTCGTGCACCAGCGGCAAAAGCGGCCTTAAAAGGGATAAGATGATACTCCTGGTTGTTTCCGGGATACGTCTGGTTCTGGCCATAGATGAAATGGGAGTCCTCTCCTCCCTCAACGGTACCACCGCCAGGGAAGTGCTTCGTCACAGTTGTGACCGAGTTTGGTCCGAGGGTTTCACCCTGGAAACCCTTGATATAAGCCACAATGAGTTCGCTCGTGAGCTCCGCATCTTCGCTCCACGAGTTGACAATACGGGCCCACCGAGGCTCGGTTGCGAGGTCCACTTGAGGGTGAAGCGCGGAGCGAAGACCGACGGAGATGTACTCCTCACGGGCAATGTCGGCAAATTTGCGGACAAGGTCGGCGTCACGAAGAGCGGCAAAGCCTAGAGGCTCAGGCCACTTGGAGAAACCGCCGCTGCCCACGCCAGTGCCTACAGTCTCGGTGAAGTGGTGTCGCGGGTCTGTTGATAGAGTGATGGGAATTCCGAGACGGGTATCCAGTGCGCGTTGCTGGAGGAGGTTGTACCACTGAGCAACCTGTCCCGGTTGGTCGACAACTCCCATCAGGTTGAAGTGCGTCATGAATTTCTCCCCAACCATGTTGTCGGTGCTATTCCAATTCCGTGGGGCGTCTATGGCATACGAGCCTTCGTCAAGTGTGTAGTTGGCGCCAATTCGCATTTGAGTCTGGAACATCTGGCCAGCTTTCTCTTCAAGAGTCATGCGGGAGAGGAGGTCCTCGACACGATCGTCAATGCAGTAGGATGCATTTCGATAGATGGGAAGGGTCGTATTGAGAGACCGGCTAGCCACGTGGCTCGGGGCTGACAGAGAGAGCCCGCCTGGCAAAGCCGCGAGGACGAGAGCAACGACGTGAGTGATCATGCTGATGACTGGTTTGGACAAATATTGGGGGTGAAGAGACCACTGCGTGTGAGGATGGTCTGATGGAACATAAAAGATGAAGTTGACATCGGCAGAAGAGGTGTGGTTTATATCAATTTTGATGCGCCGACTCCTCGAAGGCCTTGTTGCCTGAGAGTGACTTAGCTGCACGCTGATGTTGCGTGGAAGTCAAAGACGCACGCCGGCCGTATTCCGGCGAAGAAGATCCCCATCGGTGTCCCATCGGGGGACGCCCGTGAAAGTCTGGGGCCAATCTTTTGTCCAGTCTTCGGTCCGACGTCAAGCTTGTCGTCGCCCCATCGTGGGACTTGTCGGCTTGACGTCGAATCAAAGTTGACATGATTCGCCTGTGTACTCATTTAGTCAAGTCCTCATCTCGTAGTGGTGGGTCATATCAGGCCTTGCAAGTAGAGCAGCCGTGTGACTACTTGAGCGAGCGC
Source organism: Verticillium klebahnii (assembly GCA_002851715.1). Taxonomy (NCBI): domain Eukaryota; kingdom Fungi; phylum Ascomycota; class Sordariomycetes; order Glomerellales; family Plectosphaerellaceae; genus Verticillium; species Verticillium klebahnii. Next base: position 3,021,870 of record NMXL01000001.1, on the reverse strand, counting down.
CAAGCCACCGCGCGTCGGACCTACCAAGAAACTGGGTCACGAAAGAAGGGTTTTCATGAGTAACTTGGTCCTTGGGTCGAGAGAACTGCCCCCATTTGTTTAAATCTCTTGAGAAGAAACCCCGCGGGGACCGCGTGGGGCAGCGCTAGAGGCCGGGGGAGGGGGTCTTGTATGGGGCCGCCCTCGGGGACGTCCCCGATGCTCATAGAATCTTGAAGAAAGACAGGGATACAAGGCTTGAGATCTGCTGATGCCCCTCGTGCCAAGGCTGTAACGAGTGAAGACCAACAGAGGGGCAATCGGTCCTTTACTTAAATCGCCAGCGGGCCCTCGCAGTAGACCCATAATCTTAGGCCACAAATTGGAACCTGTGCTGGGGCTTTCGGATACGGAGTTAAGATGTCAGATTTCTGAACATGGACAGGCAAGTTGTGATGGCGCACAACGAAAGGCTGTGTCGGAATCTCTCGGCATACTTTGTGTAAGCCCAGGCCTCCAGAACTGCTAACGGCCATCTGAATATCCAAGACTAGTTTATCTCCAGACGTGGGTAACAGATACGATCATTGGTATCACAATTTTCAGATAGGTCAATCTTATAACGATGTCGTGGACGCGCCAGATTTCGCGCGGTACTTTATTTGCAACCATTTGTTAGCTTAGACAACCATGAGAATCAAAGCTTGATTACATCGGACCGCATCCGAAATCGTGAGTTTCTCGTCCGCTCGCTAAATCGACTCTTTGAGCAGCTTTATCGTATACCAAACTCGAAATACTGTCAAAACAGATACCAAAAACAACCAGACAGCAAAAGAAATGCCCAGAACTTGCAGTCCGAGGTTCAAGTCCTTGAACATGCCAATACCAAACGAGGCAAGCATTGTCGCTAGAAAGGCTACGTGCACAGGAAAGAATACGACCCACCACCGCGAAGAGAATGAGACAAGTCGTGCTACGATGGCTACAGTAGCATCTGGGTCCAGCTTTCGAGGTTGGGTCTGTTGCTTCTGCGCTCGATGCAGCCGTACAACTTGTATCGCCCGCAGTATCAGCCGAAGAGGTTTGAGAAACGACTGCCATCGTGACTTGAGCCAGTGCCACAGCCGCAGGGCCTGGTAGACGAAAAAAACGGCCATCACCAGCATGACGCTGAGGCCCAGATAGTCGTACCACAGAGCGCCCAGCCCGGCTGCCCGCGTACTCATGCTAAGGAGACTGGATGCCAAACTTATTGGTAGAAAGATGGCCGCCAGGAGCGTGAGCCTTCCAACGCTTCTCTGTTGATCCTCTTGTAGACGTGACATTCTGCCTTCGTAACGCGCGCTCAGGGTGCTCATGACATCGTCGAGCTGCTGACCCACCGCGTTCCTTTTGGCGTCAAGTTCTAGCTTCAAAAGTCTGAGCCTTCGCGTGTTTGTATTTTGCGCATCTTGATACTCTTCTTGTTCCAGAAGACAGCCATATGTATAGTCTAGACACATGCCCAAGTCACGGGGCACGTTAGACATGGACCGTAACGTGTCGATGTTATCGAGGCGGCTCCTGCTGTCGAGCTTGTGATCGAACTCTCTAATTGCTTCCTTCAATTGAGGGAGAAATTCATGCCAAGACTCAATCGACGCCTGCATGAGGTCCAACATGATAAGCATGATCGCAGTGTCTTTGTCGTTGTGGGGAATGGCACTCGCAGCGCCCGGGGATTTCAGTATGCGATAGAAGTGGTCTTTCAGCGGCGAGAAGTAGCGTGCAGAGCTGCGGGGTCTTTCTATCGAGCCACCACGTGGGTCAGATTCCAAGTCAGAGGTCCTCGATCCCTGCGTAGAGCGCCTCGAAGGGCCCATCGACGGCGTTCGGTGTATATCTGCTGAGTCCTCCGCTGCTTGGTGCTTTTCGATTTCGAAGTTCAATGGGAGACCCCCAAAGCTACATAAGACTAGGTCCACAATGATCAGATACATGCCAATGAGGTTACTAGCTTCGTAACTGGCTAGTTTAGCCTTGTTTCCGAGTAAAATGAACTTACCTGTAGCGCCCGTACCTGGACCGGCGCTGTGCTCGACTTCAACAGAGGCGAAGGACGCGACGAACTGTAAAAGGTCCCAGCCAAATACGAGCGATTCTTGACGAGCCTGAAAACATGACATTTCATGATCGCGACTCCAGAAATGCTTCAAAATGTTGGCCTGGGCGAGAAACGGCCATTTCGGGACATCGGAGCTGTAACTCCAGAGCTGTTGCAGATCCCAAATGTCGAAAGATTTGCTCCCGTTGCGACAAACAGGACATTTTGACCTATGATCGTGATAGCATAGATTGCCTCCATACGGCGTAAAGTTCGAAGGCAGTCTGGAACGCGCGTCGACTTCGATTAGGCGTATTCGCGTGGAGCGCGGTTGCGGAGCAAGTATTATAATGACCGAAGCTTGGTCGTCGCTCTCCCAGGGAATCCTGGCTCCTGAGAACGCGATGTCTAGCTGTATTTCGTACTGAGTGCTTTCTGGTTCAAGGTCACCCAAGGGGATCGAGTCTCCATTGGGAAAATCTGAGTTTTTCCTGATCTCTGGTGGCAGAGCGAACACTTCCCTCGGGTGGATGAACGATCTTGAAATGACCGCATCCTGAGAGATACCCCCGAAAAGGGTCTTCATCAAGCGGAAAAACATGCGAGGGCCTCGTTGCATGGTTGAAGAGCAGAGCAATACCCGTGCCCAGATGTTGAAGAGAATGCCGCATGTTGCCAATCTTACGAACTGACCTGAAAGGCAGAAGTTCTGGATCCTGAGGCAACCATGCAGCTCAATCGGTCGACAGGGGTAGAAACACCGCTTTCTCCATGAGGCCGCGCTCGCTGTATGACGTGAGCCTGGTCTCAGGATTCCGATCTACAAGCCGAGGTACAGTATCATGGCCTTAGCACTAGTGGTCAAGATAGTTCCCTTCATCTCAGCTACCCCAGAAAGAGGCTATTGCTGGCAAGACGGGACTGCGTCCCGATACTATTCCCTTACCGCCCTGCCATGTCTCCACAACGGTATTGGGCTCCGGCACCGAAGCGGAGGATCGGCAGTCGATGCCTTGGAATGGCCAACAAGAAAGGAATTATTCGTCACAGACATAACCCATCATGCATATGAGCCGCAATTGGGGTTCCTGGCGGCTCGGCAATCTCATCTATCTCCAACTTGCTGCGACGCTCTGGCGGTTTGTCTTCCCCCATACTGCGGCCGGGCCAGCCATCTCCGCGTGATCGACGCCGTGGGGTGACGATCATCCGCGTGCTATATTGCGATTCTTGAACGCATTGGCTGACTTCGTCCCATTTCCAACCAATTTCTTGTCCCGTGATAACACGATATTGCGCTGTTGTCGATCAAACTGTGACAAGGCAAGCCCTCTGATATTGACAGCGTGTCAAACGCCGCTGCCGTTGAATCAAGATGACTAGCAGTATTTAAAGTGGCTGTTTGTCAGTATGTTCATGCCTTGTTTATCTCGACAGGCATTTCACCTCTCATTAGCTTTCAGCACCATCATTTGTCTTTTGTCCCAAAGATGCGCTCGTCTACCATCCTTAGCACCCTGGCGGTCGCTGGTGCAGTTTCTGCTCGTCCATCAATCTGGTCTCGCCAGAATGACACCGGTGCTGGTGCCAATCCCTTCGAAGGCAGGCAGCTTTTTGTGAACCAAAACTACACAGCTGCGCTCGAGGAGACCCGCGAGGCCTTCATCGAGGCCGGCGACGAGGTCAACGCCGGCAAGGTTCAATATGTTCAGGATTCTGTCGGCACCTTCGTCTGGATCTCCAACATTGCCAGCCTGGGCCACATTGACAGCGCTATTGAGTCCGCGCGTGCTGCTCAGGAAGAGACGGGCGAGGAGCAGATTGTGGGCCTGGTGCTTTACAACCTCCCGGACAGAGATTGCAGTGCAGGCGAGAGCGCCGGGGAGCTGATCCTTGAGGAGAATGGTTTGGAGCGGTACCGGACGGAGTACGTCGACCCGTTCGCCGAGAGGGTCCAGGCTGCGTCTGACCTCACCTTTGCCATTGTCATGGAACCCGATGCGGTCGGCAACATGGTCACGAACCAAGGCATCGAGTTTTGCGCCAACGCCGCTGAGCCGCAGCGAGACGGTATTGCCTACGCCATCGGACAGCTGCAAGCCGACAACATTCACCTCTACATCGATGCCTCTCACGGTGGATGGCTCGGATGGGATGACAACCTGGCGCCGAGTAAGTTATCATCTCACAAGATCGTTCACGTCACCAAGCAAACACTAACATCAACTTCCCTAGCCGCTGCCGAGTTTGCCACCATCGTCGCCAAGGCCGGTCCTAACGCAAAGATCCGCGGCTTTTCCACCAACGTCTCCAACTACAACCCTTTCTCAACCACTACGCCGGAACCCTACACCGAGTTCAGCAACTCCTACGACGAGAGCAACTACGCCCTCTCCCTCTCCCCGCACCTCGAGGCCGAGGGCCTGCCCACGCGCTTCATCATCGACCAGGGACGCGTTGCCGTCCAGGGCGCCCGCGCGGAGTGGGGCGAGTGGTGCAACATCGAGGCCGGCTTTGGGCAGCCCGCGACGACGGAGACTGATAACCCGCACGTGGACAGCATCGTCTGGATCAAGCCTGGCGGTGAGAGCGATGGTGCTTGTGGTATGGAGGGAGCGCCGAACGCCGGTGCTTGGTTTGACGAGTATGCTCAGATGTTGACGGTGAACGCGCATGCTTCTTTGCAGCCGGCCGTCAGCGCCTAGAAAGGCTGTGTTGCCTGTGACACTCCTTTCGGAAATGGCTTTCCTGTTCATGCTTGAGGATCAAATTGTACATACTTCTAGATCCGAACATCGGAACTGGCTTTCCTGTTTATACTTAAGGATTCAATTGTACATATTTCTAGATCCGAACAACGCGGAGTGCAGATCTGTGGTTTCGTTGATAACTTCGTGGAGCGCGAACGAAAGTTTTATGAGTGGTCAGGTCTCTAGGCATAGTCCAGTTCGACCAGTGGGTTGAACAACTATCAAGACACTTTCAAGAAGGTCAAGTCCCAGCGCGCAGTTGAACACCCAGCGAGGTAAATTGTTGGCGATTGCAGAAGTAGACGATGATTCGATCCCGGCTCTCATTCCTTGCCATTCTCCTTGGAGTCCTCCGCCTGACTCTCTTGAGCTAACAGTGCCTCCCTCCGTTGGCGATTGCGCTTTCCGAGCACGCGCAACGTGTTCTGCTTCTCAATCTCGGTCATCTCGGCCCAGTTGTTGATGCGGGACAAGGTGCCATTGACGTTGACAACGACCGGTCCAAGCGCGTCCATACTGACTGTGCTACCGAGGGTGATGTTGGTAGAGCCATCTTGAGCCGACTCGGTGGATGGTAGTGCCAGAGGCGCGGTTGGCTTGCTGTCGCTCATGCTGCGATGAGAAATACGATAGACCGGGGCGGTGTAGATCAATTGGCGGCGGGTGATTGCTACGAATGGCCTAAGCATGGTGTTGGCGATGTGGTTGGGTCGGGAAAGATTTGCAAGCTGGAGGTTGTGGCTAGTTGGTCCGATGAGCGTGCCAGAACGAACGGTCAGATTTAGCACTGGTCGTGGCTCTGCTTGACCCGTTGGCTGTGGCGCAGTCGCCTCCTTTATGCCTGAGCTTAGTAATCCTCTATACCCTCTGTCATTCACTTCCAACATGACGACGGCCAGGGCTTGGACGACCAAATGCCGGACCAGCCTCAAATTTTATTCAGTAGATTGGGACCGGTGTACTTCATGTGAAGCAAGTGATGCGCATCTATCCGGTGAACACCCTCTCACGATTAGCCAAATTCAAGCGGTGAACAAAATACGGTCCCCGGTCGGTGCGAGAAAGAAAGGCGGTATCGTCAACAATGCGTCCGAGTCAAGGTAGTAACTCGGCGACTGGCTGAGACAGTGTCAGGAGATGGAACTGCACGAGACGAGAAGTTTAATCAAGGAGTCATATAGAGAGGACCAAGAGACCATAAGTATCGAGGCAGGATCATCGATTATTCTACGTCTATCTATATACCCTTTACCCGTTGACCACTTATTGCCCGTCATTCACTCGCCGCTACGACCCCATCGCAACAGATAGCTAGACTGTGGCCGGACCGGACCTGGCGGGTTAATTTTGGTTGATGCTGGCTTCTTCTATGGTATCTACTCCCTTCTTGCTTCCATGATGCCACCGTTATCCAGCGCTCTATTTATCGGCCCTAGCAGAACCTAACGTCAGATAAATGGAGCGGGAAGTATGTCGTGATGTAATGGCAAAGGTTACGGTTGAAGTGTTGACTGGCATTCGCGCTTCTCTAGTCTCAACTTGAGACGGGTGCTGCGTCACGATATTATGATAGAAATGGAGAATGAAAATAAATGGAAGAAATGAAAATCATTGTGGAAAGGACTCGTACCTATGTATCTGAGCCCTCCGTCGAGAACCGCATGATGAGCATCCGACCAGTAATACAACCGATAGCGATAGTTGATCCAATGACAGATGATTGACTTGGCCGGTACTCTGGAGGAATCCAAAGCTTTCGCTGGTCCCCTTTCACAATCCATTTACCTTTGGCATCTATGCCATAGCCTGAGAATGGAAGGTCTTCCCGAGGAGGTGATATCGGTCGGGAGCCAGTCTGACTTGGTAGATCCAGCGCAAGCACGCCGATTTCGCTGACGACACATGACGTATCCGACACGTTAAACGACAGTCTGCATAAAGTCTGGCCCACCTCGAGCGTCTGTAGACACGCGCCCGTGGCCGCGTCCCAGATCTTAACGGTCTTATCGCGTGACGCTGAAGCGAGTAGCTGACCGTCTGCTGCAAACGCGACCGTCGTAACCCAGTTACTATGGCCCTCGAGCGTCTCTAGACACGCGCCCGTGGCCGCGTCCCAGATCTTTACAGTATTGTCGCGCGACGCTGAAGCAAGCCTCTGGCCGTCTACTGTAAATGCGACCGACGTAACCCGGTTACTATGGCCCTCGAGTGTCTCTGGATACGTGCCTGTAGCTGCGTCCCAGATCTTAACGGTCTTATCGTGCGACGCTGAAGTAAGCCGCTTGCCGTCTACTGTAAACGCGACCGAGGTGACCCAGCCGCCATGGCCCTTGAACGTCTGTAGACACACACCTGTGGCTACGTCCCAGATCCTAACGGTCTTATCGTACGATGCTGAAGTAAGCCGCTGACTATCTTCTGTGAAAGCGACTGACGTGACTTGGCGACCGTGGCCCTTAAACGTCTTTAGACACGCGCCTGTGGCCACGTCCCAGATCTTAAGGGTCTTATTACGTGATGCTGAAGCAAGCCGCTTGCTATCTGCCGTGAACGCGACTGACGTAATGTAGCTATCGTGGCCCTTAAGCGTCTGTAAACATACGCCTGTAGCTATGTCCCAGATCTTGATAGTCTTATCGCGTGATGCTGAAGCGAGTCGCTTGCTATCTGCTGTGTATGTGACTGACGTAACGTAGTTATCGTGGCCCGTAAGCGTCTCTAGACACGCGCCCGTAGCCGTATCCCAGATCTTAACGGTCTTATCGCGTGATGCTGACGCAAGCCGCTGGCTATCTGCTGTGTACGCGACTGATGTAACTGAGCCGCCGTGGCCCTCGAGCGTCTGCACGCACGCGTTCCAATCTGGCTCTATTACCGGCCCTGACATGATCCAGCTCGGCGCTTCATTCTGAAATAGGGTTTTTACTAAGCTGCGCGTCGGACTGAAAACGAGTGCTGATTCGTAAAGCTGTAGCGGAGCGCTCTCTACTATCGCCTTGTATGACCGAATAAACCGAGAAGCGTCCCGAAGTAGCTTTGATAGGCTGGTTGTCCCTTCGACCCCCTGTGGTAAGTCAAGTTAGAAATATAACACGCAATCTAGTAATGCGAATCGAGCTTACCAGTAACCTCTCAAGTTTCTGTATTGCTAGCACAGCCTGAGACATTTCGCGAAAGAGACTCATAGCCTCTAACCAATAGAGATACTTCTGCTGGAGAAAGGTGTGAACAATACCGCCGTCTTGGAGGTGCTTCTGTGTAAGCATCTCCGTGGGAATCGAGTCGTGGAGATGATTGACCCAGTGTATGGTAGAATACCGCACAGGAGCCAACGGATTTGGGTCGGGGGGGGATGCATCATCGATCGATAATCCAGGGGCGCCCAGCCCGTAGATGTCGCGTCGCAGCGTTCTAAACAAGACCTTCAGGGATGTCACAAAGATGGCACGGTGCTGGTGCGCAATGCCAAAAGTAGGATTTGGCTAGACGCTCTTTTCAGCAGGTAATCCTTCGCTGACTGATGTACGAAATACATAATCCCTTCACGGAGAGTCAGGAAAGAGCCGCAGGATCCGATGACGATTTTCAAGGCTGTAGGGTCGTCGCCGAAGCAGGCCATCGACTCAATGATGCATGTCAGCTCATTTAGACTGACGGGGCGGTATACGACCGAAGCAACTGCCAGGATCTGTTGACATAGTTCTGCATCCCTCGAATTGCAGATGTGTTCCATCATTCGCCCATATAGGGAATCAAGGCCTGGTGGAATGGTTTGTAAGATTTGTAACGCGTGCCACGGTTCTACACCTGGTTCCGCCAGCTCCTGATAGGCCAAGGCTACCCAGAGGAAGGTGTCGTTCGCCTTATCGGTGAAGTGCTGCTGGACGGTATTTTCGACTGCTGCGTCGTAGTTCTTGTCAATCGCTAATTTGTTCACCATGTGTCGGATGTAGATGCGAACGGCGTCGGAGACTGAGGCTTCGTTCAGCTCGAGACGAAGCGTAATTTTTTGCGTCGTATTATTGAGCTTCTCCTCGATATCCCGCCAGTTACGACTAGATACGAGCCATTTGACACGAGACGTGGATGATGTCTGAGCAATGAAGTCAAGAAGCTGCGAGCGGCCCGTCCGACACTCGTCCAGCGTATCGACGATGAGGATTCTGTCTTCTACACGAGAGTCGGCCAGCATATCGGTCAAGATCTACGACAAAGCGAACCATGCATTTGCGTCCTTAAAAAGATTCTCGCCGGCTTTATCGTACTTGGAGCGTACATGAGCAATGAGCAGAGGCTGCTGGTCGACTAGGAAGTAGATAAGGCCACGTAATACGGCCGTTGCGCTATTGATGCGGTCATCGGTGGCCTGGCAGAAGAAGTATGCCGGCCGGTTGGCTTCGGTAGTCTTCTTATTAAGTTTATCGATGATGCCGCAGAGCAGCATCGTCTTTCCTTTGCCTGGGTCGCCCTTGATCCAGAGCAAACGGCTCTGTGGGTCGTCATGCCATTATAGAAAGTCGGCATGGCTGAGGATCCAGCGGTAGGAGTCCGCTAGGAGGCCGCCTTTTGTACTCTGAATACGCGCCTTGTCGTGGCGAGGGTCTGTCATAGAGAGATCTTTTAGGTAACCTTTGTCCTCTGCGTCTTGTTGTATTCTTTCCTGTCGTATGGTTTGGTGTTGAATGGTAGAGGTGATATTCTAAAGCTCCGTATACTAAAGTTCTACAGTACTAGCCAGAGCTCGGAGACGATCCCGTACCTGCTGTGAATTATACTACTCTGAGTCGTTTCGGACGGCGGCCTCGGCGTCTCTAATGCTATCGAGCTGTCTACGCTAGTTGTCTAGCTTGACTACGTCCCTAAAGAAGACGCCAAACCGCTTCCGGTGATAGAGGTAAACGCTCTTTATCTAGTATAATAGAAGCTTCTAATATAGCTAGACGATATACTTCTCAAGCTAGTCTCGTAGCCCTGTAAAAGCTATTAGCGTACCTTTCCTATCGAGAAGGAGGCCGGCTAGGTTCTAGTACTAGTCTATTCTCGAAACCACGTAGGTAATACCTTCACGATTAATACCTAGCTCGGTAAGCAGGTTCGATAGTATCTGTCGAGCATTAGTAGTAGTCGTAGATCTAGGGAAAGATACGAACCTCTAATGTAAAGCAGACGCTAACCTAGGCGAGTACGGCTTCCGGGGCAGCCTATACCGCCTTACCTATCAGTACCTTTACGGGAGACGCAACCTTAATTCCGTCGCTAATCTTCTACTTAACGGCTACGTCTTTCTCCGTTCTTCGAAGCCCTACTTAGACGAGACGCCCTATCTGATCCTTTCTTCCTTACGGGGTTAACTCGATCTAGCTATCAGGCGTCGTATTACTAGTCGAGTCTCCATCCTGGAGTTCGGTCGATAGAAACGCCTCGTATACCTCCACTACAACGGCTTCATTCGTTTTAAGCCCGTCGTACGCTTGGTTCCAGAGCCGCTCTTGGAGGCTTGCCACGGAGGTTTCGGGAGGGGCAGAGGATTAAGGCGGCGTTGCGGGAGGCGGCGTCGCATGAGTAGTTGGTCGGGTGGAGCTGAGCTTCGACTTGATCTTTTGCAGAAATTGATGCGCCATCATCGCGGGAGCGCAATCTCATCAGACAGCGTTGTCAGAGGGTCTGGGAAGGTGATGTCAACTGATGGGCATGGTCCTTGTACGGGAAAAAGCGACAATTTGGCATGTGCGGGGAATTGCGGATCTTCTGCCGCAAGGCGCAGGCTATGACTATGACACCAATAGGATGGCGGAGGATGCTCGTCAGGCTGACCACGAGGCGTTGCACACGGTAAGGTCTACGAAGAGACGTCGAGTTCAAGGAGCCGCCCATCGGGTGGGTAATTCTAACGGTTGGCTCGATGGACCTGTGTCGGCCCCTGCCGAGCCTTAGCCACTGCTAGTGGTCAGCTTAAAGGCTCTGGGCAAGTGGTCATATTGGTCGAATAGTTCAGGTCCTTAGCTTCATCTGACGTCATTGGGCCGATGTTGCATACCGAAGCTTTGCTGTTCGGTGTAGTAGTGAGGGCATCATGCTGCTTTTTCCCTAGCCGATATGCATGGGATGTAAGGATAACTGGCATCAGTCAGGGGCATGTTCCGCCCCTCCTGGATTGATGCTCTGTCACGCTTCGTGATTTATTTGAAATGCTGGGTAAGTAGGCGGCGTCAAACTGCCACGCATTCATTATCTTACAGCCTCGTACGACTCTCTTGTGGTTCGTAATTCTTAGCATCACTTGACATGCAAAGTAGACGCGGAGACGGTGAGCGCGCGGCGATTGCAACCACCCCCCCCCCCCCCCCCCCCCCCCTGCCCCCCAAAAAGAAAACAAAGAAACGCGGACCTCCTATCGTCAGCCATTATTTTTCCAAAGTCCATGTCGTCGAGAGGTATAAGATGTAGTCGGATCGCCTTCTTTAGCCAGACTTTGTCGACTAATGCGTATCTTGCCATCACCATCAGCCAAAGCACTTCAACTGCATCAAGGCCTCCACGTGCTCCCGGGATCCAACTCGACAGCAAACTCCGGCCACAAAGCCATACCCTCGGCACGCCACGTATCGTCCTCAACATGGACGTTGATGTTGTTGTCCGATTCGGTAGCATTGAGAACCATGTTCTTCGGCGAAGACAGGCTGTAGGCCGGCCATTCAGGGATGAAGTCGACTGTCACGTTGTCAGATATTTCACCATCAGCATGAAAGACACACAACGCTTACCTTCAAAAGAGTTGGGGTTGCCCGTCGCGATGTACGAGACGAACTTATCCACAATGCCTCTCGACAGCTGCAGGTGCGAACTGACGTTCACAACCTGAGGGTTCATATTATTCAGGGGGTACCCGACAGGCAGGTTGAAGAAGTACGCGTACTCGGTCGAGTGTGTCGCGAACCCAGGCGTCAGGATGCTGCTGATCGGCAGGGCCGTGGGGTTCGTGTCGAACCTGTCATCGTCAGCTTCACTCCTTGATAGCTGGTCTCGATACATACCTGTAGCTGAAGGACTCGACGCCGCGCTTGGCCAGGCTGCGAGTCAGAAGTCTCCGCCCAGAGATGATCTGCAAGTCACCGAAGATGGCCGAGACGCGCCTGTACTGCGCACCGCAGGGGTAGTTGGCTGCCTTCATGGCCGCGCAGAAGGGATCCTCGCCGTCGGCTCCCTTCATGGGCAGCGAATATGGCGGTGATTGGGCGTCCGCGGGGTACGCTTCGACAAGCCTCTGTAGGGTCGACGGCCGCGCTGCCGGGAAGAAAGCTCCGGACAGGCCGAGAAGCTGGTCCTCGGTTTCAACCCATGAAAGAAGCAATTGAGCGACCAGAAGGCCTTCGTCGTTATTGGTGCCCGTGAGAACGTTGAAATCGCGAGGGAAGCGGCCGGCTTCAAGCTGCCAGGTGGGGGGTTCAGCAATAAAGTCGCCGTCAACAGAAGGCCACCAATACTGCGCAGAGCCCCCAACAGCTGCTGAGGCGCTTTGTCCGATCTGGTAGAGCTTGTACGGGTCGATCTCGCGGAGACAATCAAGGCCGTTGGTGGCGTCCGTACAGTCGGTGGCGTTGAGAATGTAGTTGTAGGCCAAACCCAAGTGCGTACTATTAGGGGTCAGACTGTTGGTGCCGAGCCCTGCCGTGCCGCTGACGGCAATGGCGCCGCGGAAGAGGCCGGAAGCCCCTTTGCCGCCATAAGAGAGTATGTGGTGCGTAATGGACATGCTGCCGGCTGACTGACCCCATAGCGTGACCTTTGCAGGGTCGCCGCCGAAACTGTCGATGTTCTCTTGGACCCAGCGTAAGGCCAAGTACTGGTCTTTAAGCCCGAGGTTCGCGATCCCCGCAGCGGTGGCTTCAGGTCCTCCTGGGAAACCGTAGAAGCCGAGACGGTAGTTGAGCGTGATAGCTATGATTGGAAGCTCGTTTTCGACACTTGCCTTTACAATGAAGGATGTATTGGTTGAACCGTCGGCGCCGGAGCCGCCCATGAAACTACCGCCGTGGATCCAGACAACGACGGGAAGGTTATCTCCAGGCGACGTCCCCGCAGGCCGAACAACGTTCAAGTTGAGGCAGTCATCCCCGATCGTAAAGCCTTCGGCTTCGAGAACGCCGTCGTGAAGTGTGGTTGGACAGAGATTGCCGTACGATTCTGCAGACCGGACACCGTCCCATGTGTCTGTCAGGGGCTCGGGGTTGCGCAGGCGGGGTGCTTTTGCATAGCGTACACCCCGGAAGACGTCTTGGTCGAACTCACGGAGATAGCGTCCAGTATATGTGCCGTTTAGGGTGGAAGCCGTGGGGGCAGCATGACACGTAGCTGAGACCAGGTCGAGGGCCGCGCCAACGGCGAGGATAGAAGGCAGAAGCCGAAACATCGTCAACAGCAATAATTTATTATTTGAAAGAGCTGCACAGAGTATGATGGCACAATGAGGTGCGTTGTGGCTGCCATTTAATACCCTGACTAAAACTCCAGGGCAAGCATGTTGCATTCGGATGGCATGCGCACACGTGGGCATGAACTGGCGCATCGGACCGCAACCCCAGTGAGTGGGATTCCGGAATCACGGATGGCCTAATGTACCTGCAGGATCCGATCTAGGTTTCCGCTTGGTATTCTCGCTGTTGAACTCGTTTGTGGCCAGGCGGGAGATGAGCTATTCGGTCACAACATAAACTTCGTCAACTTCGCTGCTGACAAGAAAGAGAGATCTGAGGAACTTTTGTTTGCAAACATGGTACTTTTGAGAGAGGCTAGCCATGCAAAGCCCGTAAGCGAGGGATCCGTGGTGGTGAGACGGAGAGGGGTGCCAGGGTTTTCAGAGCTGTGCCACCGGCGCTCACCTCAATTGAGAGATCGTGCTGCAGGGCGCTCAATAGTATCCAATGACACTAGGTACAACGTACCGATTCTGCCGAACCACGATGCCGAGGCCGAGTACGAAGTCGCCGATTGCGAACACTGCGGGGGTGAGTTCCAGGACCATGGCCACGGGCAAGCCAACATCGAAGCTGGGATCCGAGAACGGAAAGGTTTCACAGCATTGAGCGACTTTCCGTCTTGAAGATTGAAAACGAATCAAACGAGCCGAGGAGAGAACATGCGTTAGTGAAGCCCCCATCAGCCCTGGGCTCAATGCTGCAGAAGTGGCAAGATATCTACGTGATCCACGAGTCATCAAACCAACCAATGGCGTTCTCTCCGGCCTCTGCAACAGTGAGGCAATGTGCATCAAACGTGGTGAACAGGGACGGAAGAGGCCAACCAATTTCCGGGGTATCATGCTGGATGTTACGTATCAAGCCTGGCGTCGTCTTTAGGTACTGTGATGCGGCCCTTTCAGCCCTGTCCTCGCACCCCTTGGATCCATGAATTAGTTAGTCGTCATGACTGCGATGGCTGTCTCTGCCCGAAAACAAAATCGTAATTGTCACCCCGCCCAAAAATGAATCCCACGCGCTGGCTGGAAGGCACCGGAGCAAAGGCGACATGTTGTCCACGGGCCGACTTGGCCGTCTTGTGTGCGCGTTCCCCCACTTCTTCGGCAAACGCGCGCTTGTTGCTCCCCTTTTTGGGGGTGACGACCTTCATCTTTGGGGCTGCTGTTGCCGGAGCCGTATCCCACTCACAAGAGAGAACCTTGAATTGTACAGTGCCGGGCCTCGTATGTCGATGCCGGGTTGTGGTGCTCTTGACAGCATACCGGCGGAAAGTTTTTCGGACCCAGTCGAGGGTTTCGAAGACGTGAGACTGGACAAGCCAGTCGTCTTGGTCAGGAGTGACCTCGAAAAAAGTACGACCAAGGCTCTTGAAGCTCCTAGCCGGTGACTTTGGCTGGATTTGCTGCGGTTCAGGGCGGCGTTGCTTTTCGGAAAGGCCCTGATTCTCTGACGAAGTCAAAAACCGGTGTTGAACACGGTAGAATGACTCACCCCCAGGTCTCGCAGCCTCTTTGCGCAAGATTAAGTAGTCGATGAAATAAAAGGTCTCCAGGCTGGGACAGTGCCGTGCAAGAAACTGGTAAACGTGGATGGGATGGTTCCTGGTCGTCTCTCGCATGTGCGTACTGCCGCATGCGTCGCAGACCAAGGTAGGTGTCTCCCATTTGTGGCAGTAGCGCACAGCCAGATGGCGCATCCTGTCGAGACCTGGGCACTGGAAGTCGTGAGAGATTCGGCATCCGCTGTAGAAAATGTCTGCTGGGAGGTAGTCGATGCACACGATGTCCTGGGCTTGGGGCGTCAGGGCTATGGGCCGGCCATCAACTTTGAGGGTGCCCGGATCTCGGAGAAGACGCTGAACGACGCGATTTGCCTCTGCGCAGGTGTTTGATAGACCATCGAGATGATTTTCGAGGGCTATGTAGTGTGAAGTGTCCGCTTTAGGGTTCGGGAAGATGGGTGCGAGATGCCCCTTGACGAGGAGGAATCGACGGGACCCCTGGACGACCTGGGCGATGATGTGACCTTGGTCGTCGTTGGGTACGATCCTGAGGAAATGCATGCCGGGCTCTAAGATGGCTGCCTCCCATATCTGATGGCGAATTTCGACTGGAAAGGCGGCGAATGGTGTGAAGTACTGCGCCCCTGACGGAAGTGCAAACCTGACCGCGGAGGCCATGGCGTGGGGCCAATTACCGTGGGCAGTTGATATCCTAAAGAATGGGTGCATCAACCGGGCGATACCGAATCTAAGAAGCAGGCGCCGTGGCTTGTAGTAAGCGTCGAGTTCGCGACAACTTGGGTGCTGGATGGTTATGATAACGTTGGCGTAATGACAGTTGGTTTATTGGAGGTGGACGGAGGGGAGGTCGGCGTGAGTTTCATCTGTTTTTAGATATCGCCGGGCCTCTCTGTGGGAGGGCACTGCATCGCGGTAGTGATGGCTGTGATCAAGGAGAGGCACTTGACAGAGAGGACTGTGATGTCGTGGGAGAGTAGACGTGAAGGTGCACCGAGCTGGCTGTGAGCCACACTTGCCTTGTCTACCTAAGTATCTACCTACCTAGGACCTACCTACCTTGTGACTTGCCTCACGAACAATCAATGGAGTTTTGGCAGGTACCACGGGCGGAGGGAGCATGCACCTGCAAACTACCTTAATCACTCACCCGTGTGCCTTCAGAGTCAGGAGTCACTGTGGCTATGGAGTCAACACCTTGATGACTCGGAAGGCATCTTCACCATCTATCTCAGACCAAAGACTTCCAAACCGAGCATATCTGCATCACTCCATCCCCCCCTCCAGCTGCCAGATTAGGCTCGATGCTCAACACATTGACGCTTCTACCAAGATGGCTCTCACCCTGTCAAACCCCTCTCGGATTCCAACCCCTCGCCTCATCCCATCCTCTTTGACGCCGGCGCCCATCTGTTCCCACAGCGTGTCCCGCTGCTCAGTCGAAAAAACACCATGAGAGCGCCTATCCTCCAGACCCAACGTCCAATCCAGCCTCTGCAGAAGCTGTCCCACGATCTGAACGAACACGATCCCTTGCATGTACGCATCCGTCAGAGCCAACGCTCCAAAGTTGAGCCCACCCACAGGCTCCAGTGGATCCTCCGCCAACGTCTGCAGCCGCATTCTCAGGTGCCGAAGGATCAGTTCAAACAGGGCCGCGATCTGGACGTACACGCTCGTAACGACGAGAGCCAGCGGCTGCGAAATGGGCGGCCAGGGGATGGCCTCTGGCGGCGGAGGCGGCGCCAGCGCATTTGACGGAGTGCCGGGCAGGCTTGCGTCAGCCGAGATGTCACTGCACGGGAACATGCCGAGCGATGCAGGCTGGGCCGCGTCTGTTGAGGCTGCGGCCGGCTGCGCCCCTGACGTCAGCCTCTCCGTCCGCAGACGGGCCAGCACGCGGAGGAAGTCCTGCGCCGCGACGAGGGCGAACTCGACGGACGTGCCGCCCTTCTGTTCGAGCAGCATGCAGAATCCGACGTCCGGCGGGTGGGTTTCGACGAGGGCGATCCGGGCGTGGAGGTCGAGGTTGATCTGGGAGAGCCTGACGAGGGCGTCGTGGGAGTCGAGGCCCGAAGGCCGACGCAGAGGGCGCAGGGCCCAGAAGAGAGCGCTCTCCTCGGCGGAGAGATCCGCGGCAGCTGCAGGCTGTGCGGCAAAGGCCGCGTCGACTGACGGATTCGCGTCGTCCCAGGCGAGGCCGCCGTCTTGCAGCATGTCCAGGCTCTCCAGGGTTGGGCCCTCTCCCGTCTCGACGCCAGGGCCTTCCGGTGCTGCCGCAGGCGTCAGCGCGTCCCATCCGTCGACGTCCCCGAGCTCGAACAGCTCAGCGTCCAGTGAATCGTCCGCGGGCCTGGTCGGTCGAGCAGAAGCGTTGGCTTCCCGCGGCGCCCTCACGCCCCCGTCAGCGCGCCGCGCCGGCCTGCCAATCTGCCGCTGCTGGCCGGCGACGCACTCAAACTTCAACCGAACGCATCGCGAGCACCGGGCCTCGTCGTTCTCGAGCCGCGAGCACCGCAGCTTGTGCTTGCGGCAGCGCTCGCAGGACGATCGCTTCTGGCAGGGGTGAAGGGCGGCGACCATGCTAGCGGCGTGCCACCGGGATGCCTCGGGGGTCTGGGGCAGGAATACGACAAACGAGAGGATATGCGATGCGAATGCGAAACTTAAGGGAGCGGAGCGCCAAGGACCGGGGGGTTCTGCGGCAGGATCGGAGTCGGAGGATTCCCGCGCCCCGCTCACACACGGTCGTCGCACGTTGATACATAGATGGAAAAGGGGGCGCCTCAATAGGATTAGATCAGTATGTGATTTCGGCATATACTATGTACAGCACTGGGCCGGATGAATTAATTACTTTAAGTCGTTAAACGTGCGCCTGGATGATGTTCTGAAACGACAACCCAAACCCCCCCGGGCCGTGATGCGGTCCCGCCCAAAAAAACGCCCAACAAGACAAGACGCCGCGATATGCTCGCCGGTCGCCGAGACGCCGTCGGTCCCCTAGCCGCGGTTGTCGGTGGTGGGGACGGGCTTGGACAGCCGGACGCACCAGAGGAAGAGGTCCTCGAGGGGCAGCAGCACGAGGAGGCAGCGGTTGCACAGCCAGGCCATGAGGACGACGCCGGTGGCGGCGAGGGCGTCGAGGTAGTAGTGGTTGGCGGTGGAGACGATGATGGTCAGGACGAAGGCCGGGTAGACGACGCTCAGGATGGCGAAGAAGGCCTGCCACATCTTGGACATGCGGCGCTCGCGCGGGGCGAGGCGGCGGCGGAAGATGCCCGAGTGGTAGAGGAGGACGGTGCCGATGCAGAAGGAGTAGCCGAAGTGCAGGGAGGGGAAGGCGGCGAGCTGGTTGAAGAACTTGTTGGTGGCGTAGATGGACTCGGCGTCCTCGCGGCGGACCGTGTCGAAGAAGCCGAAGCGCTCGGGGAGCAGGCGCGGGGGCATGCAGGGGTAGGTGGTGAAGACGACGAAGCTGAAGAGGTTGGTGAGGGACATCATGCGGCGCGCGGCGGCGAACTGGGCGTGGGTCGGGGCGGCGTAGTAGTACCAGCCGAGGAAGCTGACGGTGACGGGGATGTGGATGAGCGAGTAGGCGCGGTTGAGCATGGTCAGCATGGCCTGGTGGTCTGTCCTGAACCACATCTGCACGTCGACCTCGGGGATGGGGAAGAGGAAGCTGAAGATGCTGTTGTGCTCGAGGTTGAGGACGGCGATGCCGTGGCTCTCGGCCGTCTTCCAGACGCCGTCGGTGGCGAAGATGAGCTCGCTCAGGGCCTTGACGCTGACGTAGAAGAGGAGGTTGACGGCCCAGTAGAACATCTCGACGAGGAAGGGGAACTTCTGGATGAAGCGGCTGTGCCAGTGGTTGGCGTAGCGGCTGGTGTCGGGGGTGTGGATGACGGTGCCGCAGCAGTTCCGCTTCTTGGGGCCGTGTGTCGTGGAGATGGTGCCAGATGGCGAGAGGTCGCCGTAGTCGTCGGCGAGGTCGAGGTCCAGGTCCTCCTCCTCCAGGGTCTCGAGCTTCGGCTGGCCCAGCAGGCCCTGGTCGTCGGGTTTCGACGAGGGGATGATGCTGTAGCCTCGACGGCGGTTGACGTAGCACGAGGCCACCATGATGCCCACGATGATCTGCGCGAGGGGGCATATGTTAGCATGTGCTTGTCCAGGCAGCCAAGTTCTTGGGGCTTGGGCCTGTATCTTGGGGCTTGGTGTTTGGGTGGATGAGCGGGCAGGGAGGGTGATGTCGTACGAATGGCTCGACGACGGCATGGGAAGCGAACTGGGGCGCTCCCAGATCGGGTTCGGCTGCTGGTTGAGCCGCCATGATTGCCGAGAGTCGTGAGGTATCGTGAGGTGTGTCGTGAGGTGCCGCGCGATGTCTCGTGCCGTCGGGTGCCGTGTGGTGTCGCTGGACGACGACGGGACTCTTTTTTTCAGGGGAGGATGAAATGTCTAGGCTGCCTCGAAGAGTCGTGGGGACGCGGGTGGTACGCCAAGTGGGAGTCGCGTGCCATGGATCGGGACTGGGACTAGAGATAAAGGCTCCAGATAGAGAGGGGCCGGAGGAGCCGGCGCTGGAGGAAAAATCACAATAACGGGAAATTAGCAAAGGGGGGGACGGGGACGGAGATGGGGGCAGTGGGGAGATGATTTTGAGAGTGTCCAGTCCAATGTCTCGCTGGGATGGGGCGGACATATGCAATAAGACTGACTGCTGGCTGCCAAGTCGTGAGTCGCTGAGTCGGGGGGATGGGGGGGGGGGTTGAGCGCTGAATGCTGCTGAGCACTGGCCGTTGGGGCTGACCGGGTGAGTGCGACCGCTGAGCGCGCGCTGACGTTGGACCAGCAGACTGCCAGGGGCGCAGCACAGCAAATCCGAGGCCCGACAGGAGATCCGCGTAAAAAAAAACAGCAGCCAAAGCGCATTAGACTGACAATTTGCGCCTCGAGCCTGCCCCCATCCGGTCTAGCGCCAGGAGACAAGCATTTGCACGTAAATGGTGTACCGGGCACCCAGTTCGGTACGTACCGTGACGGGCGCCCCCTTACTCGGTTCTACGCTACTGCCACTACTGCCACTGGGTGCGGCGGTGGGGGGGGCTTCATCTCCGCGGCCAATGACAAGGCCAAGACCTCGCACTCCCTGACGAGGATCCAACCGTGGCGAAAGCCCCCCCCCCCCTTCCCAAATGACTGCCAGAGACCCCCCCCAGCGAGCGACCAGCGATTTCATTCAAAAGCCCGCACCTCCGCCAAGTCGGCCTGCGGCCAAGGGACGCTTCGACTTCTTGGAGTTCTTGTCGTCGTCGTTTCCCCCCCAGATCAGGACCCCCGGGATGAACACCAGCACATCGCCAAATCGCGGCAGCGCGCGCGCCAGCAGCAGCAGTCGGAGCAGCAGCAGCAGTGCCAGCGGCAGCGGCAGTGGCAGCGGCAGCGGCATCAACCTCAGCCTCCTCAACCAAAACCACAAGACATATGACGAAGAGCGACTCGAGTTCGACGGCACACCACCGCGCTGGTCGACATGGCCCAGGAAATATCTGCGGCTCCCGAGGCCGAAGAAGTCGACGACTTGGCTGCTGCTCATTGACCTGACCATCATCGGCCTCCTCGTCATCGCCTTCTGGCCCCTCATCACCCTCCTGCTCTACAACGAGAGGCTGTTCGGCGCCCGCCTCGCCCTGCCCGTCGAGCGCCCGCCGCACAAGGAGCAGCACTACGAGCAGCACACGATCCCGCGCATCCTGCACCAGACGAGCGCGACCGAGCAGATCCGCGACGAGTGGATCAAGCCGCAGCAGAGCTGCAAGGATGCCTACCGCGACTTTGAGTACAAGGTTCGTCTGCCCTGATGCTTTTGATGCGTGTGATGCATCCCTCGATGCGTCTCTTGATGCATCATTTGATGCTTCTCTTGACGCCTCTCTTGATGCGCCCTCCCTCGTTGGAACGCCGAGCTGACCCGTCCCAGCACTGGACCGACGAGCTGGCGCGCGACCTGATCGCCACCGAGTATCCCTGGTTCCTCGACACCTGGGACAACTACCCCTTCCCCATCCAGCACGCCGACTCGCTCCGCTACTTCGTCCTCCACCACTACGGCGGCATCTACCTCGACATGGACACGTGGTGCAACGAGACCATCCCCATCCACCAGATCGAGGCCGCCGGCGGCAAAGACCTGTCTGTCTTCAAGTCGACGAGCCCGACCGGCGTGTCGAACGACCTCATGATCACGACGGCGCGCCACCCCATCTTCGAGGCCGTCATCAACCGCCTCGTCTTCTACAACAAGATCACCCGCCCGTGGTCGAGCATCCAGCCCCACACCGCCGTCATGATGTCCGCCGGGCCGCTCTTCCTCACCCTCGTGCTCAAGAGCTACCTGCTCAACCTCCCCGAGCTGCCCACCCCCGCCATGCAGGTCGTCAACGCCACCGAGCTGCTGCCCTACATGACGGACCTCGAGGGCCAGTCGTGGCACCACGGCGACACGCAGGCCATGATGTGGATCGGCGAGCGGCCCTGGGTGTGGTATCTCATGGGCGCCATCGGCCTGGCCGTCGGCACCTACATCGTCAACTTCCTCCTCCTGCTGGCCTGGGGGTGTGTTAATAAGAGGAGGACCAAGGCCCAGCAGCCCGCCAGTGCGCAGCAGCCGTCCAAGGTAGACAAACTAATCTAATAGAGCGCCGCGTCGGCGGTCGCTTGTACGTTTCTGACCATCCTGTTCACTCTGCAATGCGGTTTCACTCCGCAGTGACGGGTTCACCACCCGAAATGATGTTCTCGTTTGAGCATGTGCATTGTTCTAACAAACAGAATCTGCCGCTGGTCTATCCACCGTCTATCTCTCCGTAGCCCCTGCAACATTTCTACGCAGGGAGGCCAAATGGCCGCTCTTGGGTATCCTTCGCTCGATTTCTTCGGTTCTCCGCCGTTCTTCTCCTCGAATCCCCTCGATCCTCCTGGATCCTCCTGCATTCTCGCTGATCACGCCTGGACGCTGCGCATCTCGGGCTGCTCACCCTCCGACGGCGACGCCTCCTCGACGGGCACGCGGCCCTTGCCCTTGCCCAGGAACGGGAAGAAGAAGGCCGGGTGGAAGGCCGTCAGGGTCAGCACGGCGATGAGGATCATGGCGCCGTCGAGGATCAGGAACGTCGTCTCGTTCTGCATCAGCTCGCTCGCCCAGCCGGTCTGCATCTCGGGGATACTGCGAGGGAGGTCAGCAACGCGTCTCGCCGTGTTGGCAGACAAAAAAAAAAAAAAAAAAAAAAAAAAGGACGTACCGGTAGATGCACCGCACGATGATGGCGAGGTAGGCGCCCGTGATGGCCCAGATGAACTTCTTCACCTTGGGGTCCTGCGTCCGGTCCGTCTTGCCACCGGTGACGGGCCCCGAGGCCGACGAGGACGACGACTCGCCGCCCTCCGCCGACGACGCCACGACCCCGCTGCCGCCGCCGCCGCTCTTCAGCGCCCGGTGGCGCCGCCAGATGTACAGCAGCATGAGGCCGCCGCAGAAGACCATGTTGACGACCTGGAAGACGACGCCGGCGACCAGCAGGCCGGAGCCGACGTCGAGGAGGGCCTGGTCGGGCTCCTCGCCGTCGGTGGCGACGGAGGAGACGCCGCCGCCGGCGGCCTGGATGACGATGCTGAAGAAGTCGGTGCCGACGAAGACCCAGGGGTACAGGCGCGGCTTGATGAAGGACCACTGCGGGCCGTACCACAGCACGAGGTGCTTGAAGGTGACGGAGATGGAGGCGGCCACGAGGGTCGGGCCGAGGATGAGCATGAGGAGCTGGATGACGAAGCCCTCGTACGACCACGGGTTGTAGGACAGCGCGATGCGCGCCGCGTAGCCCATGATCTCGAACGACGTGCCGATGGCGAGGTAGGCCGCGAAGGACCACGCCTTGGACCGCCACCCGAGGTAGGCCTGCGCGGCCAGGAGGACCGCGTGCGCCGCCACGAAGAAGGCGCACGCGCCCGTGGTGAAGTAGTCGCCGTAGACGGTGGCCGAGACGGGGCACCGCTCGGAGACGCCGTCGCAGGACGTGTAGCTGGGGGGTTCGAAGTCGGCGGGCGGGGAGGAGGCCATGGTGGGCGGTGGGCGAACCTCTGCCTGGGTGTTCTTGGGGAGGCGGCTGGCGTGTTTTGGTGAGAGCGTTGGAGGGCAACGGAAAGGGAGAAGAGGGTGGCGGCGAGTAGTTATTCGGCTGGCGTGTCGACGGCGGGCGTTGGAAGCCAAAACGGCCGGGTCCCGGAGGCGGAGTGCAGTGTCCGCGTTGAGTCAGTGCGGATGACGGGAGGGAATCGACACAGGCAAGTCAAGGCAACAGCTAACATGGGGGGGGAGGGCTTGGATCGCTTCTAGATGCGGCAGATGGGCCCAGAGGCGTGGTCAGCCCAGGGTGACGCTGAGAAATCAACAAGGTGATCTCCTACCAGGTCTCCTTTGGCGCTCAAACTCGACGCTGTGGGGGGAGGCCTCAAGCCTGTCGACCCTGTGTGAGGCACCGCCAAGAGTCTGTCGACAACGTGGTCCCGTCATCACCGTGGAGAGTCGGAGGCGAGAAGCAGCCGCCAAGAGGTCAGCCAGTGCGCCAGCGGACATCATCCGGCGCGGCCGCACGAGGCAGGTGTGACAGGCTCTGACGGCGCGATATAAGAGATGCGTCGGCTCCAAGAAAACAAGTCCTCCCTCAGCACAACTGCGCCCAACCGCCAGCTCAGTTCGCCCGAAGAAACATGAGCAGCAGGGCGGCGTGGCAGCCATGATGAAGCGCGCTGCCTGTGGAAATCACATGCCAAGAGAATGAGAGAAGAAACAGCGCCCAAAAGCTGTAAGCGAGCTCCCATCGCGTATCCGCCTTTTCGAGTGCGAAGTCTGCGAGTCCGAGACGCCGCGCCGAGCCTCGTCGGGTGGAGGCCGTATATCCCGGTGCCGGCCGCCGATTGGGCGGAGTCGGGGAGTCGGCGCGACGAAAACGCCGTGTCGCCCACGCGCTGGGCCCACCAGGACCCCCTTCTCACTGTCCAGTCATCCCGCTAAGGCCCCTACCGCACCCCACCACAGCGTACGAGCGCCCTGTGGCCAGGCCCCCTTCCCGCTAAGCTTCAGGGCGAACGTGCTGTGCAGGCGCTGTGCCGCACCCCCTGCTGGTAGGGCTTGGCCAATGCCGAGCCTCGTTCCGATTGGGGCGCTCGCCTGGGCTAACGGTGCAGGGCTCGTAAATTCGAATTGATTGCCTGATCGGGGCATGGTTCTCACGCGCGAGGACCTCAGCATGTTTGATTGGGGGGGCCGTTGTCCCTATCAAACTCATTTATTCCGATCCCTCACTCATTTCGATCCTTCGACGCAACGTGACGCGTCGACTCAGCCTCTTTGTATGGTTCTCACAGGGCTGGCTCGAGCAGCTTCATCATCTTCACTCGCCTGAACAGCTTCACGTTTACTCGTCAGGCCAGCTTCACCTGGGACTCGTACGGCTGATGCCTGCTGTGGATGTATCTGGCTAACAACAGACCTGCTGCCAAGACGGCTCAGGAATTCCCGCGCCCTGCTCGCCCACGCACCCGACAGGCGGCCCTCTCGCGACAGCTAGGCTACACAAAGCTCGCGATGGCCTTCCAGAACGCCTGGGGATCCTCCCACATGGGCAAGTGCCCCGTGCTCGGTACAATCTTCAGATCGACCCCCTTCTCGCCGACGCTCCCCCTGAACCCCTCCATCGCCTTGACGAGCGCGCCCTTGCCGTCCCCGTCGCCGACGACGAACAGCCCCGGCACGCGGCACGACGCCAGCTGCGGCTTCAGGTCGTACGACCACAACGCCTGGCACCCGTACCGGAAGCCCTCGACGCTGTTGGCGGCCACCATGTCCGTCATGAGGTTGACGAGCGTCTCCTTCTCCATGGACGCCGGGTGGAACCACCGGCCGACCGTCTGCGTCGCCAGCTTGTTGATGCCCGCGCCGCCGTCCTCCTCCGCCACCGCGATGCGGTCCTTCCAGGCCTGCGTGTTAGCGGCGCTGGACGACGCATTGAAGTCGCAGGCGACGAACCGGGCGAGGCGGCCGGGGTGCCGGAGGGCGAAGTTGAGCGTCGTCGCGCCGCCCATGGAGACGCCGACGAGGGCGTGGAGCCGGGGGATGCGCAGCGCGTCGAGCAGGGTCGCGAGGTCGTCGGCCGCGACGTCGAGGGTCACCGGCTCGGGGCGGGGGATAGAGTGACGGCCGCGCGTGTCGTAGCGCAGGATCTTGAGGTCGGGCCGCTGCTCCTTGAGGATGTACACCAGCGGGTCCCACATGTGCATCGACGTCAGCAGACTGTTGCAGAAGGCGACGACCGGGGCCTTGGGCGACGGGTTGCCCTCGAGCCGGTACGGGATCGACAGCCCGTCGGCGGTCGTGGCGAAGGAGCTGATGACCTCGTGCTCGCCCGGCAGCTCGGTCGTCTTGGCGCCGTCCGACGTGAACCCCTGGCCCGCCGGCGGGAGCTTCGCCAGCGACGACAGGTCCCGCGGCGCGGGGCCGAAGACGTAGAACAGGGAGTAGGTCCGGCGGCTCTTGGTCGCGATGTGCTTCTGGGCGATCTCCTCGCGCCACTTTGTCGACATGGACGCCTTGTGCTCGGGCCCGCCGAGGCCGTTCTTCTTGGCGTACTCGTGTATGGACAGGTAGATCGTCTTGCCCTCCGTCTCGATGGTCGACGTCTTCATGAAGCGCGTGCGCAGCCAGCCGGCGACCTTGGTCAGCATGTCGACGTGCTCCTTCTCGAACCACTTCTTGTATTCGGCCTCCGAGTCGGCCGACTTCAGCGTCGTCTCGTTGACGACGAGCTGGATGCCCTCGGCCTCGTCGTCCGTCAGCGCCTCGATTGGACGAAAGTCGGGCGACGTCCTCTCAGAGACGGTGTCGAAGAAGTATCTCTTGACGTCGACCTGGGCGATGGTCTCGGCCTCGCGGGGCGATCGGTTTGCGCGGAGGGTGAGGTAGGTGGGGGTCTCGAGGTGGGACATGCGCGTGACGTCGTAGACGGCCAGGAAGGTGGGCTGCTCGCCGTCGGTGGCCTGGTATCGCAGGCCGTTGCTGAAGATCTGAGGGATGCGGAGGCGGATCGGGCCGTGCTCGTTGTTGTACCAGTCGTGGAACTGGTTGAGGGGCAGGCCGGGCTTCGGCTGCATGGTCACGTAGAGCATGCCGGGGGAGGACATTGTGATGGCCGGTGGTGATTGTGGAACGTGATGCTGACGTCTGGGGGTGACGAGAGGTTGTGTCGAGGGTCGCGAGCTCGAACGTGGGGTAGGCGCGACGGGCGATGCGGGGTCCGCGGAGAGATGACGACACTCGGAGTGCTGCTTCGTCTGGAGCGGGCTCTGAGCAACGAGAGCAATGGTACTTCGTGATGCTGGCAATCTCGGTGGTTTTGAGCATCGTGAGAGCATCAAAAATGGCAGCCATGGCAATTAGTACCTGCTTCCGGGTATGCAATCTTCCGCCATCTCGAGGGACCCCGCATGACGCCGCCCCGGCTTCGGCAAGTACAGTCGGGTCGGCTTCTTGCCCCATTCTCGTCCCCGCAGTGGGTCTTATCGTCAGTCGCCTTGCTGAGCAGGTGCACTCGACGACAGCTGTGACCCTGTCGCTCACCAGGCACACCAGCTGGGAGTTGCTCACAGGAATGATGGGATGGCTGGCCATGTTCATTGCAGCTTCACATTAACATCAATTCGCAGTCTGATAAGGTTTGCAAGAATCAGGCTCTGCTCAAACATGAGAGTGTATTTTTTTTCCATCTTGTTTTATCTTCGGCACAACAATTTGCAACGCGCGAAAGACATGGGAAGAAACCCACATACCCTGTATCACCAGAGAAGATCTCGTGAACCAACCATACAGATACTCATTACATTCCATATATCATAAGTTCCCTTCCTAGGGGAGCAATGTCGCTCAGACACTTACAGCTCCGCCCACTCATCCTCGCCCTGCTCGTCGACGAACGGCGCCAGCATGGCCTTCAGCTCCTCGACGTCCACCTCCTCGGCATCGCCGCCAGGCTTGCGGTGCGGCAGCAGCACGTTGTCGACCACATGCACGACGCCGTTCTTCGCGACGCCGTCCGACACGGACACGTGGACGTAGCCGTTGATCTTGAGGTCGATGAAGCCGCCCCAGCGCGTAATGTCGACGGCGATGTTCTTCTCGTCCAGCAGGCTCGGGAGATCGACGTGGTAGTGCTTCAGGCCCTCGGCCTCGGCGTCGCCCTCGTCGTCGTCGTCCTCACCCTCGCCGTCGCGCTTGTAGTAGTGGTCACTGTACAGCGTCTCGTTGGCCACGATGTGGTACTTGAGCAGCGCCTTGAGGTACCCGAGCCCCTTCTCCGTGTTGAACAGGAAGGCGTTGGCGCCGGGGCCGAGGCGGTCGAAGGCCGTGTTCGAGGGCGCGAACACGGTGCTGCCCTTCATCTCGACGTGGTGGATAAAGTCGACAAAGTTGGTCTTCTCGTACGCGAGCAGCAGCGTCGAGAACTTGGACGGGAACAGCGACAGCTCGCGCCCGACCATGGGCGGCGGCACCAGGATGCGGTTGACCGCGTGCGCCACGCCGTTCTTGGCCCAGATGTTGGCCGCCACCACCTTGTCGTAAAAGTTGACGCGCACGCCCGTCAGCCCCACGCGCGTGCGAAGGCGCTGCGGGCGGTCGCCGAGCCACGGCTCGTCGAGAGCCGTGGGGATGGTGTGCGTCGTGAGGATGCGGCCGGCCGGGTACAGGCCGACGCCGACGTGGTACTTGAGGAGCGCCTCGACGAACTCCTTGGAGGGCTTCTTGTCGTGGTGGTCCGGGATGTGCTCAAAGGCCTCGTCCGTCGGCACGAAGACGGTGTAGTTGGCCTTGGTGGAGTTGAGGAGCGTCACGAGGGACTCGTGCTCGTTGACGAGATGGTAGAACCTGGTGGCGTACTCGCTCTTGGAGAGGAGCTCGTAGATGGTGAGGTTGGACGTGTCGTGGTGGTGACCGCCAAGGGTGCCGGCCTCCTCCTCGAAGGCGTCTTCGAGGGTCGATGCGAAGCTGTCGAGCTTGTCACCGGCGTAGTGAACGGCATCTTCGACGTTGCTGGCCAGGTGCTTGGCGTCTTCCTTGAGCGAGTCGACGGTCGAGGCGACGGATTCCTTGGTGGGGAGGAAGTCCTGCCAATCCTTCAGGTCATGAGCGCTGGGAACGACGATGCCCGCGGCGATGGCCGCGAACGGCAGGGTTGCGATGAACTTCATGATGTCGGCGAGGTTCCGATGATGAGATGCAGGGGATGAAGGTGGTCCTTCGGAACAAGAGGGGGAGGGGAACGGGGGTCGGAGTCTGATTGATATATGAGGTGGGCATACCAGGCTGACGTCAACGAGAACGGCCAATGATGCCAGGGGGCGGAGCAGGAGCTAAGTCGCCGGGCGGATGTGTCGGGTAAAGGCGCGCGATTTCGATCTGAACCCGAGAATGCGAATCCAAGGTGGCCAACCTGGATACGCGGCTTACATTTCCGCGTCATCACGCTGCCACCAGTCGGCTTACTTAAGTGCACCGGGGGACAAGTCAATCACCATACGAAACACGAGACGCATCATCACTCGGAGCTACCCCTCATTCGCATTTTGGCCATTGAGCCTGGCTGGACTCCCGTCACCCCAGGCTCGGCTGGTCGGGCTTCGGCGGGTCCGTCCCCCGAGCTCCGACCATCTCCGCATCGCCGGGGCTTGGCCCGTCGACTTCGACTGGTCTTATCGGTAGAAGTTCACCAGAGCCAAAGAGCACCGACTCATGAGCACTGCCGATAATAGAGATGAGGATGGGCAAAGCTCGTCTTGAAATTCGACCATAGATGAAAAGTATGCCTAGTGACCACCGGCACCGTCCGGTGGTGTCGACGTGGTTCCCATTTCGATGTCTTTTCCCGACTGCCTCATCCGCACAACGTCCCCCCCTACTCGGCCGAACCCATACCAAAGGGTTCGATAGGGGTATTCCGCCTCGGCGATCTTGGGCCAGGTGAAATGCACCAGGAATGTTCTGCACTCCCTCCACGCCTGGTCTGCCCAGTTCGCGCACGGCGTGTGTCGCTGCCAGTGTCGGTAGTCGGTCGAGAGCACGATGTTCCCGGCGATATCAAATATCCGTATGACCCTAGACGAATGAGAACTGGACGGCGCACCAACTGCATCATGAGAGAAACTTACATGGCGATCCCGATTGGCACCATGCCAATACATACTATATCCACCGTCGAGATGCCGCTTGACCGATCTTCCCGCAACAGGGCACCATATTCGCAAAGCGAGGATATCCAAATGGCCACAATTATAACGTCAATCATGGCGACAAAGTGGAAGGTCCTCGACTTATCGGTCCGAAACCACATGATCGCGTACACCACCAGTCCAAGCACCAAGTTGATCTAGCCAGTTAGTACACCCGGCTTTTGAGAGAAGGGCATGCCTACTCACCACAGCCGGTATGAGCACCTTCAGGTTCCTCGGGACGAGAATCATGCCGCTCACACTCGCGAGCAGCGCCACGCCGGCGCTCAGGACCCCCAGCAGGAGAAACCGGTGATACGTCTTCCGGTACGCATCCCAGCACGGCATGTGGAACTCGTTGACCTGCATGCTCGTGTACTCGTTGACGTCTCCCATCTGCGCCGGCATGCCGCACCACCGACATAGGTAGGCACTCGTCCAGTCGGCGAAGGTGATCTGCTTGTCAATGTACAGGTCGCGGGCATTAAAGGCGCAAATGGTGCACCGGCTCGCGAGCGGCCAGTGGGCGCTCGCAATGTCGGCCCAGAGCATGGTGGACGGAGGCCCCGCCTTGGGGTCCTGCGTGCGCAGGCAGTCGCGGCAGGTGGACAGGAGAGCAGCCTGCAGGCGGTGAGCGGTGCCGAAGAGGCGGCCGACGACGGCGGGAGAGATGAAGGCGCGATAAAAGCGGCATGTGCGGCGGAGGTGCTCGAGCTCGCCGAAGCTGAGATGCCGAATGATGAGAAGCTGTAGCTCGGCAGGGAGACGGAGGATACCGTCGGGCGGGGGTGATGAGGACATGTCGATGCGGGGCGGTTCCCTCCTTGAAGTACTGTCGTGAGATCGTGGAATCGTGCAGTCGTAAAGTCGTGATACGGTGTTGGGTGGTCGATTGCCGAGAAACAGCGAGCGCAATGTTTGCCGCTGTCGCGCTCTCTCTGGCGTCTCGGTCACATTACATGGTGGGTGGCGAGAAGAGGTTGAATGTGGGCAAGGAACCAAGAGGGAGAGACAAGAATGCTGAGGCTGGCAGAGGTGAGTCGTTAATAGTAAGCTGGAACTGGAGCTGGAGCCGGAGCCTCGAGGCAGCGACGGCGACACGTGAACTGAGCTGGGTGGCTCCTGCTCCAATGCCACCCGTACCGTCAGCGTCCCTGCCTGATAGGTGCCAGAGCGCGGGAAGGTGGCTGCGGGAGGTGGGTAACAGTGGGTCCGCGGTCGGGCGGTCCTCTCCAGCTCACAATTCACAATCCACAACTGTTAGCCCCCAAATCCGTGCAGTGTGGGAGCTTAGTTCACGCCGCCATGGGCCTTGCCTTTCGACATGGTATTGCCATAGTGAACTGCGGAAATATTTATGGCCTTGGTACATCCCAAACAGCAATCGCCAACTCCATGGCCCCGTAGTACAATTCTTCGGTCGGCACTGTGAAATCGGATGGCAAGGATGTCAAAAGTTTGAACCTGTATTGGCTCCGGACCAACAACAGATAGGAAGCACCAGTTCACCCCTTCTCACCTGTCCAGTCGCTCACCGTATAACCTCGATCTAAGAACCAATTCTCTTCAACGGCAGCGTATTGGAGAGCATCTCGAACGGTCTGGTCGAAACACCCTGGGAGACAGCAACCACAGAAAGAGCAACGACGACGCGTCTAAGACGCTGCTAAATGGCTTTCTCGCACGGTTTCATCATCGGGCTGTGGTAACAGTACAATGATTTCGCTCCTGCAGCTCTTTTATGGCCCCGTTAGTGGGAGCATCTCCGTCGATTCGTCGCCTCTCAACTCAATCAGCCACTCTCTATACCGTGAACATGTCTCTCTGGTCCTACAGAAACCAACGCTGTTTCCAGCGACGATCCGGGATGATATTTCACAGGGCATTTACCTTCGATAATTGCCAGTTGTCGCTGACCGTATGACATACAAGGCTAGCCAGCTTGAAATACCCCCGGACACCCTCCCCCCATGTTCCAGTCTCGTCAACCTGCATAGATAGCAGCGCAGGTGCGTTTCTTACCCCGCCCACCTTGGCAGGCCCGGCCTGCTGTGCCTCTGCTTTAAAATCGGGTTGCTCCCAGCCTCGTGCGTCGCACATTCCCAATGGTCAGCTGTGTTGACTCTGAAATCTGCTTTCGATTACTTGGAGGTCCAGCATTTCTCATCCACCATGGACCCCATCGGGCTGACAGGCATCCTCATCGCCATCGTGCAAGTTTCGTCCAAGATCATCATCTCGTGTTACGAATACCATAAATGTGCCAAGGATGCCCTCAACGACGTGTCGCGCATCCGGGACGAGTCGACGAGTATTCGCAATGTCGCCGAGCGCCTCGTCGACTTGGCAGGTGGCAGCACTTCCGCGATCCTGCCCTCTTTCCAAGCTATGAGCGGTATTGGGGGTCCGTTAGAGATGTGTCTGCGGGAACTCGACGGCCTGGATCTGCTGTTAACGCCGACGCCAAAGAGAGCCCGGATGTTCGTTCTCAAATGACCCCTCAACAAGCCAGAAGCAGAAAAGTCGCTGGCAACCATGGGAAGGATCAAGAGCACCTTGCAGTTGGCCCTGGCGGCTGACAGTGCGTAAGTTCATCTTGGTTGTTATGTCCCGGGACCATTTCTGATTTGCCTTCTTTGAAGGCAAAACATTGGCAACATAGTTGATCATGTCAAGATCCTACCTGGTATCCAGGATGGAGTGACGAGCCTTGTTGAAAGCACCAAGCTGAAGAAGAAAGGTAATAAAGCCCCCACTGAGGGTCCTAGACTCTGCGCTAACTTTTTTTGTAGCAAACGACGAGGCTGAAATTCTGCGACTACTTCAAGCTCGAGATCAGGAGTCAAAATTTCATGACGAATTCAAGAAAAGCGTAGTTGGGACCGGCGAGTGGCTCATCACTCACCATGAGTACTCGAGCTGGAAGCAGGAGCCTGGGAGGCTGCTGTGGCTTCATGGCATCCGTACGTCATCATACTCGAACGTTGTCGGTCCTTTAAAACTGATAAAAGATGTCCGGCAGCGGGATGTGGCAAGACAGTATTGAGGTAATTTGAGACATCACAGGCGACCTCGTAGCACCTCTTTCTCAAGCTTACATTTCTCCTCGCAGCTCCAAAGTCATCAATGATCTCCGAT
Organism: Verticillium klebahnii; assembly: GCA_002851715.1. Taxonomy (NCBI): domain Eukaryota; kingdom Fungi; phylum Ascomycota; class Sordariomycetes; order Glomerellales; family Plectosphaerellaceae; genus Verticillium; species Verticillium klebahnii. Next base: position 2,989,608 of record NMXL01000001.1, on the reverse strand, counting down.
CTTATTGCGCCCTGGACTCAGATAGCAGCCTCTGCTACTTCTTCATCAACGGGTCCGAACAGACATCCGTCAATTTGGAAAGCCTCCATCGATCGTTTGTCTCGCAACTGATCACTCAGTGTGATAAGCCACTCAGCTTCGCCCTGAATTATCTTGCCAATAATATGAGAGAAAGGAAGAGCTTGCGAGGATTACAGAAAGAAACGGACATCATCACGAATTTAAAGACGGTTCTCGAGGAAGAGCACGCTCAGTTTCACCACAACTACATGGTGATCGACGGCTTGGACGAGTGTGAAGACCTGGATGCTTTGGAGGTGGTCACCCAATTCTTGGGCGACCTCTTGCATGACTCGAGCCGCTCCGTTCATCTCATTATCTTCAGCCGATACCTAGAGAGACTGCAGCTCGCCTTTGAGGGTGTCGAAAAGTCCTTGATCACCATCGAAGGCGGGAATACTGCTCGTGACATGCACACGGCGCTCAGAGCTCAGTTGTCTGTCCAAAGAAAATTCGCTCGGTGGCCGGCATCGCTGAAGCAAGAGGTTGAAGGCGTCCTGCTGTCGCAGGCTAACGGATGGTGAGTTCACTTTGCGATCATGCGGGGAGACTAGGTATCTGACAATTTTATTTGCCTACAGTTTTCGCTGGCTGGCATGCCAACTGCAGGAGCTCAAGAGCTGCGACACCCAAGGGAGCGTGCGTGAGGCACTGCGACATCTCCCGCAGTCTCTGCAAGCGCATTACACTCGGGTGTTGGAGAGGATCAATCCGAGGAGTCGGGCCTCCATACAGAACCTTCTGCGCTGGGTCACGTTCGCACGCCGACCGGTAAGTAATTCTTTGGCTATTGGGTTTGAGATCCCCATAGACATCTGGGATCCTGACATTTCATCCGATCAAGCTCACGCTAGATGAGATTGCGACAGCCATCACGATCAACGCAGAATCAGACGGCATGCCATTCATCGACGAGGGTCTGGAGCTTCTCGACGTCGAGGACTTCCTCGATTCCTGCTCAAGTTTGGTATCCGTTTATCGTGACCGGTCCGACGCTCTCGCAAGTGAGGAAAAATATGTCCAGCTCGCGCACTACTCGGTCAAGGAGTACCTTACATCTGGACGGGTGTATGATGATTTCTTGAGCTCGTGGTTACCACTGGAAGAACGACTCGTCCACTCATCCCTCGCACTTTCGTGCCTGGCCTACTTCCTCCAAACGACCAAGCATGAGGCAGACGACTTTTGGGACGAAAATCCATTGGCATTTTATGCTGGCCGATTTTTGATGGTACACAAACATCATTCTCCCGATGATTGGAACTCGATGTTACCCGAGTTGCTTTTATACAATCTCTTCGACGAGGAAAGGCCGTACTTCCGGACATGGCTAAAAGTCGCAGACATTGACAGGCCCTGGGCGAAGGAGAAACTAATCGTCGAAGGTCAAGAGACGAGCAACTATACCCCTATATACTGCACCGCGTGGTATGGATTTGAAGATGCCACGGCAAAGATCCTGGCAAGTGGCGCCTCGCCTGACGGCTCGAGTGGAATTCATGGCAGCGCCTTGCAAGCGGCAGCCAACAACGGTCACTTGTCCGTTGTGAAGCTTCTCATCGGCGCCAAGGTTAATATCAACGCCGCTGGTGGCAGGTACAAGTCCGCCATCGCCGCTGCCACTGCCCGAGGCCACTTGGAGATAGTGCGTGAGCTTCTCGCCGCCGGCGCGGATATTCAACCACAGCGGAGAAGTTTTGGGATCGTCGCAGCGATCCCCTCTATTTGGCTGTACAGAACGGCAGCCTTGAAACTGTTGAGATGCTACTCGCCCACGGTGCCACGGACTTTTGGACGATGAAAGCAAACCCTGTGAGCGCCCTCGATGCTGTCACGCAGAGTGGCCGGCTCGACATTGTCCAGGAACTACTTAAGCACCGGAACGTATTGGAAGGCAATAGCGTGAGCAGAGGCTGCGCGGCGGTGACACCCGCGAGCGGATTTAGCGCAAGCCAATATTGGGCGGCATATTCTGGCCAGAAGGAGATGCTCCGCGAGCTGGCTAAGTACGAGATGTGTGCGGAGGAAATTCTCCGTCATGCCGCTCAGGCTGGGGATCTCGATCTCGTTGTTGAGTCCTTGGACAAGGGTGCTCGTGTCGACAGCAAGGGCCCGTATTCATACGAGCCAACTGCCCTAGAACTGGCGTTTCAGCATGGACATATCGAGATCGCGGAGGAGCTCCTCACGCGAGGCGCAGACATTACTAGCCCAGATGCTCTCACCGCGGCCGTCGAGAGTAAGAGCCTTGATATGGTGCAGAGAATAGTGAATGCGGGTTCTGATGTCAACCCCCCTGGGGGTCAGCCCTTGTATAGAGCTATCTCCCTGGAGCGGCTGGACATTGCCGAGCTTCTCGTTGCTCGAGGCGCGGACATGCACAAGCCGCTTGAGTATAGCGTCGTCAAAGGAAACGATCGCAATTTTGATCTTCTGGTCAAGCTCGGGGCGGATCTCCATCGCAAAGATCCAGACGATAAAGCTTCTCTTCTCCAAGCCGCTGCACGAGGAGGTTCCGTCACAATCGCCAGGCATCTGCTCGAGAGCGGAATAGCAGTGGATCCTTCCGAGGATGATGCTCGCACGACAACTCCCTTGATGGAAGCCATCCGATCTAAGAATTGGGATGTCATGCGTCTGCTTTTAGATCATGGCGCCAACGTCAACGCGACTCCCCCCGAAAGGCCAGATGATACGCGTGTATCCGACTGGGCGAGGGAAACGTACCTTTCCTGGCCGCCACGCACGGTGTACGAGACACCACTCGCCTTGGCTGCTAGAGCTGATAACCAGGACGTGTGCTTTGACCTTATACGTCAAGGAGCTGACATTTCAGTGGCAACCCCCATCGCAGCCGGCACGCCCCTATTGTATGCCATCTGGATGGGCATGGAGGAGCTGACAGATCAGCTACTTCTCGGTGGCGCGGATCTCAACCAGCAAGGAACGATGCCGGACCGTGAGAAGCCTTCTGTGCCGTTGCTCCTCGCTGTTGAGAAGCGTAGGACGGCAATTTTCCACCGCCTTGTCGCCGGCGGAGCTCGGATCAACGACCAAGACACTGAGGGCTTCAGCCCGCTGCACCGGGCGGCGGTGTCGCAGGCGTCTAAGAACGGTGCCAGTACTCGGGACGGTGCAGATGCCGACAGGGCTGAGGGGAAGGACACGGAAATTCTCCACGCGCTCATCCACCAGTATCATGCCAGAGTCAATGGCCTACGGCTACTGAACGGTAGCCAGCCGATCCACTCAGCGGCTGCCGGAGGAACCGTCGACCATGTCCGGGTTCTGCTTGATGCAGGGGCAGACATAGACTCGCTAAACGACGACGGCAGGACACCGTTGCACTGGGCGGCCGAGCGTTGCAGGTGGGATGTGATCGAACTGCTCCTGGACGAGGGAGCGAATACGGGGATCAGGTCGAACGAATGGTGCTTGCAGACGGCGGCGGAGCTTGCACACCACTCGCGGTCGAACCCGTTGTGGAAAGTTCCTACCACCGCAGGCTGGGACGATACCAGGATTGCCGCTCTGCTTGAAAAGCTGGAGGAGGTGGATGGCCGTTAGGAAAGGTTGTGGGACGGGGAGCGTATCGTCAAGTTGACTCGGCTGGTCCAAATCCGGACCATGATAACAAGAAGTCGGTCGGTATCTTTTTTGGGGAGCAGGGTACGTGGTCAGCCACAGGTCAGCCCACGTGATGAACACAAGCCACAGCACAGACAAATGCGGGACACTTTCATCGCGGGCCTCACTCGAGCCAACTCCAGGCACCGTCATGGCAGCATTTGCTCCTACGACCAACCCGGCTTTGGAGCTGGAATGGCCGCAAACAGCTCGAGTCTCATCTCGATGCCCTGCTTGATCACTCTCGACAATCCAGCAACAGCCAGACCCCATGGCGGCAGAGCTGTGCACAATTCTTTCCGCTGGCGCTCCCACTCCTGCTGGTAGCCGCCAAAGAGCCTCTCCTCTGGAGCTCGGCCAGGTCAGTTCCTCTCCTTCACGTCTCGCTCTACCGCCCTGAAAAGCGCTCAGCCGATCGGGAAAGACGCCGTCTTTCAGGCCAGAGCCTTTTCAGCCGTTCTCCTGCCGAGTGGCGGGAGCCAGAGCGCAGACACGGCAGGCTCATTTCGTCCGCCTCGGTGCCTGCTCACCATCCTCGAGTCGCACCGCCGGCAAAACCTCGGCCCACTCCAACATTCCGCCGATAACAGTTTGTCAACAAAAGTGGGAGGCCACGCGCTACGACCATAACAGAGCAGGGAGGGGGGACAACAGGCGGCGGGCAGGCAGGCATTCAGGCAGGCAGCGGCCCCCCCCCTCCCCGCCGCCCCCCCGAAGGGAGGATCTGTGTCCGGGCAGTGCAAGTGCAACGCGAAGCTGCCCGGCCGCCCAGCGCCCCAGCTCCCAGCTCCAGCTTCAGCACGCTGCCAGCCTGAGATTTTCCCCCGTCTCCTCCACTCCACCATCACGACCACCCCATCCATCAACATCACCACTTGCCGCTACCAGTCACGAGTTCGAGTCGCGAAAAATCTTTCCACATCAACCGCCATCGACATCACATCCGACTTTTTTCGACCTGATCATCGGTTTTCGACCCCTCCGCGTCGACTCTGATCAATCGCATCATCGAATCCACCCCCCAACTTGACCGCGCATCGCATCAACAATGCCCGGAGGCAAGGGAAAGTCTGGCGGAAAGACCTCTGGCGGCAAGGCTTCGGCCGATGGGGCCCCCAAGAAGCAGCAGAGCCATTCGGCACGCGCTGGTCTTCAGGTACGTTGCGTTGGGTCGCGTCGCCTTGTTGATGGATGCGACACGGCTGTGTGCGTGCGACACCTTGGATCCGAGCACCTATCGACCACTCGATCACCACGATACGACGCGTCCGAAGCACGATGGCGACGATGCACACCCCCGCTCGGCCGGCGTCTTTGTCGCCGGCCTTTTACCGCCAGAAAACACGTCTTTCTGCTCGACACGTCTGCGACCCCTCGACGCGACTCGATAAGCAACAATCAACATGCTCGGGCAAGGTGCTCGGACCGATCGCGCCTCGTCACAGCCGTCGCCAGTCAAACATGTTGTCGAGCCTTGTAGCTGACTTTTCCAGTTCCCCTGCGGTCGTGTCAAGCGTTTCCTCAAGTCGAACACCCAGAACAAGATGCGCGTCGGAGCCAAGGCCGCCGTCTACACCACTGCCGTTCTCGAGTACCTGACCGCTGAAGTTCTCGAGCTCGCAGGCGTACGTCTTCCCTTTCCCTCTGCCACCCACAGCTGCCTACTTCTGCCTGATCGGTTGCCTCGCCACCTCGTGTGACCATCTTCGCTAACAAGCCGCAGAACGCCGCCAAGGACCTCAAGGTCAAGCGCATTACGCCCCGCCATCTCCAGCTGGCCATTCGTGGTGACGAAGAGCTCGACACGCTCATCCGCGCGACCATCGCCTTCGGTGGTGTGCTGCCGCACATCAACCGCGCGCTGCTGCTAAAGGTCGAGCAGAAGAAGAAGGCCAAGCAGCTCGAGGCGTAGGCGCCGGACGCGTCGACAGGACAAGGGTGATGCGCTTTCAAGGCGCTTCTGCGTATGGATTGTTTCTTGAAATGTCTCTTTTCACGATGGGGTGCCGGACGGGGTTCGGTTCGATGACATGTTTTGTCCTGTTTGGTTCGAGGGACACGCTTTGAATGCCGGGGCAGGGATCGCTGGGTAGTGCTCCGATGGTCCCGGACACTCCAGCACAGCTCACTGCTCGGTGCTTGAATGGATGCCATGCGGTATCAGGACAGACGCAAGCCACGCCGCTCACGCCAAGGGCTCTTCCGGCCCGTTCTGTCCGCCTCGAGCTGCGTGATCTTCGAGTATTGTACAACACGGTTCCCGGTGGGCCCCGATCAGGCTTGTGGAGGGCTGAGGGGATAGGTAGATGAATTACTCGGTAATGGGGAACTCTGGCTCTCGTGATGCTGTGATGTATGGCTGTCATATGCGTCTCGCGCGTGTCCTGTTGTTTTCTCACACCCCAACCCCTTCGCATATGTTCTTCCCATCCTCGTCCTCCTCATCCCAGCTCTGCCTCATCTGACTCCAGTTCCCGCCTGTTTCCCCTCCCAGGGCGCGCAACCGCGGGTCCACCGTCTGAGGGACCTCCTCACACCAAACAACCATCACCTCATCGCCATCCCCGTTCAGGTCCCCGTCTCCATGCGCCTCTCCCGAATTCACCTCACCATAATTCACCTCCGCATCATCCACATGCTCTTCTTCCTCCCACCTCCCACAAGCCTCCACACCACTCATCGGCGAAATAAGCCTCTCGCTCGCCCGGTACCGACACTGACTAGGCCAGTCACACCCCGCAAAGCAGCCCCCCTTCTCCTCGTTGACCACGGCGTCCTCCCCGTCATCTTCACTGGTGTTCTGCCGCCCGAAGGCCACGACACGGCCCCGTCGCCGCTTCGCCGCCCTCTTCCACGCCCCGTACGCGACCCAACCCCCGTAGTCAAACTCGGTCCAGCACATTCGCCCCCCGCGGTCGCGCGTCGTGCAGAAGACGTGGCCGCAGGCGAGGCAGCGGCGCGTGCACGCCAGGCGGCAGGTCGTGCCGCAGCCGTGGCAGCGCCAGAGCCAGGGGGCTGGGCTTCGCGGAGCCGGCCGCGCGGGAGGGCAGTAGACGAGAGGCGCGAGGAAGAAGGGGTTCGTGGGCGAGCAGGCCGGTGGGGGTTTTGTCGGGCTCTGGGGGAGGGCGAGGTGTGTGGACGATGGCGATGGCGGTGTCTGCGGCCGCAGCCCGGGAGGCTGAGGGATGAGGACTGGTATGACCTCCATGATTGGTTGGTGAGGCTGGTGAAAGTGCGCGCTGCGATGTGCTGGTTCAGATGACTTTTGTTTTGAAGGACTGTCCAAGACGGTGATCTGAAGATGCTAGACTCCAGGTCAAATGAGATGAATCCTCGTCAACGTCAGCCCAGTTTCTCAAGTAAGAACAAGCGTGTGTTCAGACGATGAGAAGGATCCAGAAGTTGAAGCGCTACTCAACCTGACGTGACGACAAGGTCTTCTATATCCCATTCTCCCCTTCGAAACGGTGAATAATTGCTTGACTGACATCACCAACCAACTGGCCCTGAACCCCTGCTTGCAGAACCACCAGCCTCAGGTGCAGGTCCCAGCTTCATATGGCACCTACGATAAAGAACCACCATCAAGGCGGGCACCGTCACGATACGCCGGATGCTTTGTCCCATTTTGGCGTGTGGGCTCACTGGGGGCCTCGGAAGTCATTCGGGGCAGGCTGTCAAGGAGAATGAGACGTATGACAAAGAGGCAACGTAACAAAGACATGATAACTATCATGTCTGGCGTCGCCGCACCTTAGGACACGGACTCCTGCACGGGCTCATGCTTTATCTACACCGGCGCAGGCCAGCCAGAGGCCTGAGACCACGGCTTCATGATATCATCAGTCAGCATGGCCAGGTACAGGTGGTCGCCTGTGACCGCCATCGAGAACAGCACATCCGATTCCGCGGTGCTTTTGGTGGAATATCTCTCGGCGCAATGCCGAAAAGGTTCGGATGTTCGTGCTGTCATGTCCAGTGGGATGTGCTCACGTTGCACGACCAAGGCCAACATTCAAAACAAAAACAATGCAGATATATTCAACAGTGACTGTCGGGACATCCAGCACAAAGACTCATGCCAATCCCCATTACTCGTTGTCGCATCACCAACAACATCCACCTCTTCATCTCACCATTCAGTCATCCGCCCACCTCCATACCACTCCGTAATCGTATGTGCGACGTTCAAATCAGTAAAATTGCAACACTGGCCCCCTGCCATCAAGGACATGGGAGCCAAAAAAAGATAGGAAACGAGATAACCAGCAAATGCAAAACCAAACGCCGCTTGCCTGGGGCTGAAATCGTACCCCGGCAACAGTAACAGAAAGCAAAGCAAAACAACGCCGACAAGGAGCCAACTTTTCTTGAGCACCCGAATCGTGTCGAGAGGGGAACCCAGGCGTCAACGGGCGGACGTGATGCTGGAAGACCGAGGACCGGGTGGGATTAGGTGGGTATATCGTCGTAGTCGTCGCCGTTGCCGTCGCTAGCCACGCCCGCACCATCCGAGGATGGGCTTCGTTAAGCGGGCCGTTGTCCGTCTAGACGTCACGTCGTAACAGCATTAAATCATCGTCAAACATCCTTCGTTCTCCAGCACCGTGGCCTGGAGCAAAGGGGGCATGGCACCGGCGTGTCGGAGCCGGGCCGTGCGGGGTCGTGATATGGTTGCCCATATGAGTGAGAGCGTCTTGAATCCTCATCACTTTCCGTGTTCGTCCAAACTGATCGTCAAGATGGTGCCGGTACCAGAGGTATCCAACGTCGCGTCCTCTTCTATCCACCAAAATGCAGCAGTCGAGGGAGCCTTGCAGCAGAATTCATTATAAACAGTACGGGCAACGTTCAAGCGGCGAAAGTAGCAGGCGAAGTCGTGTAAAGGCGGGCGGAGATGTCTCGAGTGATGGTAACTGTACAGCGGTTTGCTCGCGCTGGTATCTCGTATTTTTCGTCGTCTCTATACGTCGAGTCTTCATGAGTCGTATCATCGTTGGGCATGTTGCCCTCAGTGGTAGCGCGACGCGCTGGAGCGTGCGCCGTTGTCAGACGAGTCTTCTGCAGATCGTTTAGCTAAGCACTGGCATGCGCAATAATGTCACTTACCGCTGCCTCGCTGCATGTGGCCGTTAGTACGGCCGCGTCCTCCAAAGCCGGCTGAAGTCTCCCACTCGGGGCCTCGGGGCTGCCTCTCAGGCGCGCCGCCACGGCTGTTGGCGGCACCAGGGCGCTGGCTGCCAATCGCACCGGGGGCATTGCGCGGCTGAGCGTGGGTCGCGGCCTCAAACGCTCCCAGGTTAAGAGCGCCCAGCGAGTTCAACAGACTGTCGTTGCCGGGAGTACTCGACGTACCAGGGGTGGTGGGGGTGAGGTTGGGAGTCGCAAGCGAGTTGCCCTGGTTCATGCCGCTGGCATACTCGCTGAAGCGAGCAGGCGGCATCATGCCATTGTTGACGGCAGTCAGGTAGCTCGAAGAAGAGGCCGAAGGGCTGGGGCTGAAGGAGCGCAGGTCGGCAAAGCTCTTGGCAGCACGCAGATTGGCCAGGCCGGTACCATCGGGACTGCCGGGAAGCTCAAGGGTTGGCCCCTGGCGACCCAGCATGTGAGAGTAGTTGCCGGTGACGGCCCTGGTCTCTCTCTCCCTGTCAGCAGCGAAATCGAACGTGGCGGCCCTGCTCAGTCCCTTCTTGTGGTAGTCGAGACCGACCGCGGGGGCCGTAGGCATCTGCGAGGTGGGCGAAGGCAGATGGCGCTTCTGAACGTGGATCTGCCTCGAGTCGGCGTCGCCAACCGATCGGTGCTCAAGACCCATGTGATGGGCCAAGATGTGAATTTGGCGACGCTGCTCGGGTGCCACGGTCGACGGGAAGATCAGAATCTCGCGGTTGTTGTCCTGCTTGAACAGGGTGAGTTCGGTGTAGAACTCAAGGGTCTCCGGGTCATTGAGGTTCACATCGCCTGAGGCTTTGGGGTTAGCTGGTTTGAGGTGTTCAGGGGCTATGGGCACATACCGAGAGCACCACCACGAGACTGTCCGTTGTTCATGCTGTTCAGGGTAGAAACAGAAGGCTGCTGGTGCAGCATGGGAGCACGATGTTGCTCCTCGAGCTGGCCGCGCCGCTCACGCTTTTCCCTCTCGATGCGTTCGCGTTCAGCTTCGGGCAGCATCTTCTTGTACTCGACGCGGAGCTTGCGGCCGTGAACGTCCATACCGTTCATCGCCTCGATCACAATCTTGGTGTCGTCGGGCGAGGAGAAATTGGCGAAGGCAAGGCCGCGGAAGACGCCGTTGTCGAAGTGGTAGTTGAACGCGTACGGCTGCGGCAGGTGCATTTCAAGCATAAGGCCCGCGAGGGTCTCGCGGCGGACGGCGAAAGGGATGTTTTTGATGACAATGGCTGTGGGGATCAGCTGCTCCTCGCCGGGGCCGCCGCGCATATCGTGCTGGCCCTGGTCGTACCTCATCCCCCCGGACAGAGGGGTGCCGTTGAGACCAACAGAGCCATAGGGCATGCCCATGCCGCCTTGATCGGTCCAGTTCTGTCAAGTGCATCAGTACTGAGCTTCGAACCACGCGTGAGGACTCATGCTACTAACCGTAGGAATGGGGTTGCGTCGGTTGACGCTCCTCTGCCTGCTGGTGCCGTTCATGGCACCGTTGACAGTGGCGACGGCGGCAGGGTTATAAGACCAGGCCTGACCGTTGTCGGGCATGTATCCGCCCTGCATCCCCCCTTGATGGCCCATCTGGTCCATACCTCGCGGGTTGTAGCCACCGGTCAGGCGGTCGCTGGAATAGAGGGCGGAGGAGCCTAGAGGAGGGTCGAAGGGCCTCTGGGTCTGGCGAGGCAGAGACATGCCGGGCTGGAAACCTCCGGCGCCGGGATAGGGGCGGGAAGAGTTGGGAGAGCGGTTCGAGGGGGGCGCGTAGTCGAGGTACATGTCGTGCTGTTGTTGGCTCATGATGGGCGGCCGTGCAATTGTAGTGGCTGCAAGATCGTCCAGATGCTCGCGTTCTCGGTCGAGCAAGACGATTCGACTGGATCGGTGGGTCTGCTGCAAGTGGCAGGGCAGAAAGGGACGCGTGTTGGCAAAAGGCGGCGGGCGGGTGCAAATGCACGAAGCTCGGGCGGTGAGAGAGGGCGTGAGTGCGATGCAAGCGGGACAGGTCGCGGCATAAACAGACTCTTTTCGTCTCTCGTCTCTCGTCTCTCGTCAGCGGTGTCAGCGAGCTCGGGCGTCTCGTTCCGTGTCTCGTTGGCTCGTCGTCAGGTCGTGCAGGTCCCCAGGGGCGGGCTGCGAAGGGTATGCGGGAAGCCGAACGGTCGGTCGCACGTTGTGGGAGGTCGCTGGACTGATTTGAACCGCGCGGAAGCTGTGGTCGCCGGTTGGCTTCTCGTCGGGATTCGGCAGCGGAGGGGCAGGACGCAGCTTTTGTCGTCAGCTTGTTCCGAAGCAAAAAAAGATTCGATGCACGTGCAGAAGCAGAGGCAGATGCACTGGGAACCGGCCTTTTGGTCGGTTCGTGGGGCGGTGTCGATGATGAAAAGGGGGTCAGAGCTCGCAGGCGGACGAATCCCAGAGTCGAAGGGTGTGACACGAGGCGGACTGGCTCTGTGCTGTGTTTTGGTGTGGTTTAGAGGGAGTCCGCGGCGGGACAGGTATGCGCTGCAAGCATGAGGTTGCGTTGCCGGCGCAGGGGAGACGAAGAGGGAGGAAGGGGAGGAGAACGGCGGGAGGGTTCGTGAAATCGCCCGACAGAGTTGGTGAGGAGGAGGAGGGAGGTTGTTGTTGTGGTGGTGGTGGTGGTGTTTGGGGGGACAAGAGGCAAGGCAGAGGAGAAGTGGATTCGAAGGGTTGGTTTTTTTCTCTGCCTTCCTCGCTGTGGTTGGGATGGGGACGGACGGGGACGGGGACGGGACCCGTACTGTACTTGCTGTTTATTAGTGGACGTGGGACCGGGGATTGGGGGGGTGAGGGTGAGCCTGTGAGGAGGTCAGGTCAGGTAAGGTAGGGTGACCACGATGGGGGGACGGGGGGGCTTTGCCTGGTCGCTCCTCCCCGTCTCCTCTCCAAAGCCTCCCAATCCCAAGCCACTTTCTCCCTTGCCTCTTGCCTCCTCAAGGGGCCGCCTCTGGCGAGAGTGCCGGCGCTGGGCTGGGGGGGAAGGAAGAAGGGGGGAGGGGGGCAAGAGCAGTGCGCAAGACAGTGTCAGCTGCTGAATGAAAGAAGAATGATTGGTCAAGCGTGTGGAGAGAGGCGTAAGCCACCTAAACAGCCACACATTCACACAGTCTTTTTGGTTTCAAACACTGTCCCTGGGTCATTCTCTTGGGTGGGGTCGGCTGATGGGACTGGAGTAGCGTTGACTGGCTCCTGACTCCTGACTTGCCTGACACCTCACCTCTCTAGAACAACAGAACAGCCCCAACTCAATCACTGGTAAACAGCCTGAACCTGGTCTGGGAGCTTGGGAGCTTGGGAGAACCTTGCCATCTTGATATTACAGAGACATTCGATCCGAATGCATCCACTTGTGCGGCAACAGCAGGCAGCTTCAGCAAGATCACCATCAATCAAGAGACAATTCGATTTCGGCCGTGCATCCATCCAACAGTGTATCCAACAAACAGCGGCATCCAGGGCACAGAGGTCTCAGCTTGCACACCACACGCACACACACACACACACACACGGGACCCCGCTCTCCCCTATCCACCACATGCACTACACCCACCCACACCACACACAACAACACCACAACCTTGGCCCTTGGCGGCGTACCTCTCGACTTGCCAGGGCAAACAGCACTCCTCCTGCCGTTCGGCACTACTCCCGACAGCTGCCACACACTCGTCCTCGGTACTTGACGGCGGTTGAATGGGGGCCCCTCTTCCAGCACCGTCAGGACCCGATACCCACGAAGCATCCAAAATTCCCCATTGCCTTGTAACAAATCCGTCCGTGGTCTGCTGAACGGCAACCCGTGTCTGTGGGCACACGACATGATGCAATTTTCAACCGACAACCGAACATGGTCGCCGGCGGAGCAACCTTGCCATTATTACGATACGACGGAAACCGAACGACCGAGACAGGACGATGATGCCGAGCCCAGACATCACGCCGCCAATACGATAGCCCTGGATCATCACACAAAAACTGACACCCGACCCTGCGGGACAAATGAGCTCAACAGCACGCCGCCACGACCGCCGGGCGTGCTTTTGACGAGCCAAATAGGGGCAGGGCCCTGACCAGGCCCTGACCAGGCCCAGCCCAGGGATCCATCGAACCGCGTGGTCAGTGCCCGCCCACCGAACGCCGATGTCACCGTCCAGCTCAGATCCTCGAGCGACCCGAACGTTCCAACGGCTTGGGACCCGAGGGCCAGACCAGCAGCTGCCGGCCGGCCTTGCCAGTGCTGTACAAAAGCTTGCATAGTATTGCGGAGAACCACGGAGCTCGTTACGCACGAAGCACGCCTCGTCGCGATCATCATTCATCACAAATCGCGGTCCAGCCGCTAGTCCTTCGCTGTAAATTCGTTCCGCGCACGTCTCTCCTGTCTACATGCGCGCAGATCGCGAGGACTGTGCTGGCCTCATCTTCTCGTCCAGGTCACGCAAACCAACCTCACGTAACGGGACTAACCTGACGCTCGCCTCACGCCGCGCACCCGTCCACCGGCCCGTCACGCTTCGACTCCGCGGTTATGGCCGCCGTCTCCTGGTCCCCCACCGACCACCTTGACCACCCCCCTTTCTACTCTAGCAAGGTGGAGGCTGTGGCGAAACGTCTCGCCCTGTCTCCTTGACCGGACGACCCTGCTGACGTATTGGACTGAACCCCTATTTTCGCTGACCCGTTTTCGCTCTCAGGCCTCCCGCTCACTTGCCACGCGAATCGCCCCAGCGGCCACCTGCTGCAATTTCGATTCGCCTGCACGCCGCCAATAGCGCCAATCCCCCTTTGCTCCTCATCAACCTCACACACGACGATGATCTCCCTTACCAACGATGCAGGGGCATTGGGGCACCGGAAATGATCGTCCTGCCTGAAGGTCCCGCCGCAATCCATCGTGGTTTCTCATGTTCCTCCATGTCTTCGCGGCCAAGACATCGGCGTCTGCATAATTGTCTGGTTCACAATGTAACTTGAGATCAGCTGACCGTGGAAAGCAGCTTCCTCCTTCGTTTCGGTCGCGATCTATCACCCCCTTCGCCCGTCTTGGCCATGTAGCAAGAAGCTCTGGCATCCAGCATATGGAACCCGTCTTTGATGGACATATCGATCACGGTCGCCGGGATCCGGCAACAAAAAGTCTTGGTTACATGACTGCATTCCTCACGTATCGGCAATGCCAAATATGCTTTAGCTGAACTATCATAGTAAAAACCGACAAGCCGACCAAATCTATCGGGCACGTCTGACGCCTGGCTTTGCCCGGCGAAAACCGTCTAACCCTTGTGCCGCACGCAATGCTATTCTTCGTCGTCTCAAGGCACGTTCTATTCACAACCTAGCCCTCGGCTGCTCCAACTCCAAGAACCTGGGCGGTACCAAAATCTTGGCCGCGATCAGCCTGAGATCTGGCTTCCTCAGCTTACCGCTCGCGGTTTTGGGCCACACGTCGAACTGCGCGCATGAGCCCAGCCATATGACGTACTTTGGCTGCTTGAACCTGGCCAGCGTCTCGGTCACCCAGGTACGCAGCTCCTGGTCGCTTGGCCTCGACGCAACGTCGATATCGGTCGCTTCGATGAAGGCGCATATTTGCTCGCCGTACTTCTCGTCAGGAACGCCTATCACAGCAGCCTGAGCGATTGACGAGTGTGCGACCAGGCGCTCCTCGATTTCGAGCGGCGCAATGTTCTCGCCACCGCGGATGATCATATCCTTGATACGGCCGGTAATCACGAAATAGCCATCGCTGTCGATGTAGCCTTCATCACCCGTGTGGAACCAATCGACGTCGTCGTCTGGTCCCCTGCGGTGGGCCTCGGCCGTCTTGAGGTCATTACCGTAGTAGCACTCCTGGATGCCGTATCCGCGGAGCACGATTTCGCCCCTCTCGCCTCGTGGCACAGCCGAGCCGGACGGGTCGACAATGCGGGCCGAAAAACCGGGAAACAGGCTCCCCGAGGTGATGGTGCGCTGGTGCATCGTGTCCGTGTCGCGCGTCATGGTGACGATGGAGGCCGACTCGGTGAGGCCCCAGTTGGTGTGCGTCTGAGTGATGCCGAACGCCGCCCACACCTTGCGCATGAGGGTTTCCGGGACAGCCGATCCGGCAAGAATGGCGAAGCGGAGCGTCTCGAGGTCGTACTTGCTGAAATTGGGATGAGCCATCTCCGAGACGAACATGGTGGTGACGCCGTACAGTCCAGTGCACTTATACTCGGGGATGCAGGCAAGCGTCGCCTCGACATTGAACTTGTTGTCGGGGATGACTATGCTGGCGCCGTGCGCGGCAACGACAGCCAGGCCGATGATGAGGCCGAAACTGTGGAAGAGAGGCACGGGCAGGCATATCCTGTCAGCTGCCGTAAGGTACATGGTGTTGCCGATGAGGCGGCCGGTGTTATAAATGCCGCGGTGGGTGAGAGCGGAGGCCTTGGGCAAGCCGGTTGACCCACTGGTAAATTGCAGGTTCATGATATCTTTGGCGCTGAGAGTCCGCTCAATGGCGAGCAGATCAAGGGAGCTCTGAGCCCCCGAGTGGATAACGTCCTCGTACTGGAGGGCATAGTCTGAGTGGATGTCGCTTCCGTGGACGACAATGATGTTCTTGAGACTTGGGACGCCAGCTCTCAAATTGGGGAACCAAGACCGGTAGTCGTATCTATCGAAACCGGGAACCAAGATGAGTGTCGAGACGCCGCACGACGAGAGGACGGAGTGAAGTTCCTGCTCGCTATAGGCGTAGTTGGCGAGGGTGATGGGCGCACCGAGCTTGACGCAGGCGAAGAAGACCTCGACATACTCGATCTCATTGCCCATGAGGATGGCGACTCGGTCTCCGCGCTTGACGGAAAGGTCGGCGAGACCCCGTGCGAGGCTGTCACTCCTCTCGTTTGCCTCTGCATATGTGAGGCGCTTCTGCTGGTGGTGAGATGCGACCAGGAGGTCAGAGGGTCTCTTCTCGGCTTGCTCCCTGATAAGCGTGCCGAACGTCTTGTCGATGGCTACAGGTTGGGCTGGGCCATGAGCGACCGAGGCACCTGTCCGGGCCACGGCCGCCATGGACTTGATACCGCCGCGGTCGAGTCGAACGTTCGCCATGATAGGTATGTGTGTGAGAGAGAAGCAGAGAAAGAGAGAGTCTCTTGAGGCGTAATAGATATGAGGTTGCAACGCTGAGATCGATCGAGACAGTGGTTTCTTGTGGGAAGATATTGTCGACCTCTTTCAATAAGTGAGCCCAGACTAGCATTGACTGTTTGTGGCTAGACCTCCATTTTCATGCACGATGCTGGAGTGCCGATACACGACAGCCGAGGGGCGATCGCGGGGTTGTGAGATGGGTTGGGGAACAGGAGACTGGGCAAATGGAGATGGCGTCGGCATCATAATAAGTGATATCATTCCAATAGGTCAGTCGGACGAAGAGGCTCAGCGCATTCATCAGTCTCATTCTGATCTTCTCACGGCATTACCTTCACTTTGCTTCTCATCAATCTCTCAACCCACGACGGAACATCCTTGGACACTCGCCAACATCTAGACCATGGCCAAACAACAGAACAAACTGTTTGTCGTTACAGGAGGGTAAGACTCTCTGATTCTACTTGACCAGCGAACGCCGGACTGACCCCGGCAGACTGTCAGGCCTCGGCGCAGCAACCGTGGAGCGACTACACGACCACGGCGGCCACGTCGCTATTATCGACCTGACGCCCCCAAAGGCCGGTACAGGCATCGAGAGCCCAAGAATCAAGTTCTTCCAGGCCGACGTCTCCAAAACGAGCCAGGTCACCGCCGCGGTCGAGGGCATCAAGTCCTGGAGCAAGGCGACCGGCGTTCCCATGGAGGCAATCGTCTGCTGCGCCGGCTTTCTCGGCCCAGCCAAGGTGAGGCAGATACCGCGTCTCGTATATCCATATTTTTGACACAGAAGCTCCAGATCATCTCCAAGAACGACACACCCCTAGCCCTCGAACGCTTCACCAAGGTCGTCGACATCAGCCTCACGGGCACCATCGACGTCATCCGCCAGCTCCTCCCGCACATGTCCGCCCAGGCCGCCGACGAGGAGGGCCACCGCGGCGTCATCGTGACCGTGGCCTCGGCCGCCGCGTTCGACGGACAGGAGGGCCAGGTCGCGTACAGCGCGGCCAAGGGGGCGCTGGCGTCGCTGACGCTGCCGCTGGCGCGGGACCTGTCGTCGCGGGGCATCCGGGCCGTGTGCATCGCGCCGGGGCTCTTCGAGACGGGCATGTCGGCGGGGATGCCGGCGAAGGCGCGGACGAGCCTGGACAAGACAATAGAGTTCCCGATGAGGCCGGGGCGGGCGGATGAGTTTGCCGCTCTGGTAGAGCAGGTGATCGAGAACCGCATGCTGAACGGGACTGTTATCCGGCTGGACGGGGCGACGAGGATGCCGGCGAGGCTGTAATGTGCTTGTGACGGGATGGATGTGTCGTGGTTGGGTTGGTTGAGGATCATAGCATTGTCAGATGAACTGTTTCTTGCACGAGACAAAATCTGGTGAAAACGTCTTGATGCTCTTCATTATCTCGAAAGACACTCAACATGGCGTGTCAATCTTGACACGCACCCATAGTATCAATTATGAACGACTTGAGTGAACCGCCTTGCACCAAAACTTGGACTCAACTTTGAGTTCTTCCAGTCTGATCATGGTGCTATGCCTTATCCTCTCGCTCTCCGGGGTTGCTGATTAGAGAAGCTCACCGTTTGTTTATTCATCTGTCACAGTCTGAGCACTAGCATTCTTGGATCTCCGCCAAACCTCGCAAGATGCGAGATCAAGGACCACCATGGTCGGCAAGTTGATCAGCTCGCCTGTCGCTACACGGCAAGCAACGTACCACCGCCGACAACAAGCGCGATTCGTCCCAATTCATCCCATGTTTGCCCCGCGAGCTCCACCAGCTACCCTGGCTGGGTTCCCCGCGGCGCGGAGTGCGGGGTTTGGCCTGGGTAAGCGGGAGGCCGGCTGTCGGGTCTCGCGACTCGTGAGGCCTGTCAACACCATCTCACGAACCTGCGATCATGCGGGGAGATGATCGAAGACCCGAGCTCGGGACTTCAGTTCCCTGAAAATGAATCTCGAGGGCGTCTTCAAGTTCGCACATTGGATGCCTCAAGCTGGAGCTAAAATCAGTCCGTCTTTCGTCATTCCTTCTCACCCATCATCATCCTTATTCCCTCCGCATCTTCACTTCTCTCACAGCCCTCACTCCTCCACACAGCCGCGCTATGACCGCACCCCCTTTCACTATGGCTTCACAATCTACATTCGTCGCCGGAGTCGGCATGACCCCTTTCAACTCGCCCAAGAAATCAGCCTCGCTCGCCAGTAACCCAGACTCAGACTACCTGGACCTCGCCGTCGAGGCCGCCGTCAAGGCCCTCCTCGATGCGGGCATCACGTACGACGAGGTCGACCAGGGCATCGGCTCCTACGTCTTTGGCGACTCGACCTGCGCCCAGCGCGTCTTCTACGGCCTCGGCATGACGGGCATCCCCATCGTCAACGTCAACAACTACTGCAGCGCCGGCAGCACGGGGCTCTGGCTCGCCAACCAGGCCATTAAGTCGGGCCAGGCCGACTGCGTCCTCTGCATCGGCTTCGACAAGATGTACCCGGGCCCGCTGCCGCAGGTCTTCGGCGACCGCACGAACCCGCTCTCGCGGATCCTCGACCTCTCCAAGACGCAGATCCCCGAGGCCGACAGGGGCAAGCCCTCGCCCGGGTGGACGCCGCAGCTGTACGACAACGCGCAGGCCGAGTACCTACGGCGGTACGGGCCCGCGGGCGCCGAGAGGGCCGACTTTGCGCAGATCACGGCCGTCAACCGCGCCCACGGCGTGCGCAACCCCTACAGCCAGCTGTCCAAGGCCGTGTCGGCGCAGGACGTCCTCGCGAGCCCCGTCGTGTCCGGCGACATCACGCGACTGCAGTGTTGCCCCTCTTCCGTGAGCACCTCCCACTGCCTGCCTGCCTGACATTTCATTCTCCCGTTCCTGACTGACGCATGCAGACCGGCGCTGCGGCCGTGGTCCTCGTCTCGGAGTCGTTCCTCGCGTCGCACCCGTACCTCCGAAAGTCGGCCGTGCAGATCGCCGGCCAGGCGCTCGCCACGGACGCGCCCGAGCTGTTCGAGACGGACTCGGCCATCGAGCTCATCGGCTCGGGCATGACGCGGCAGGCGGCGGCCAAGGCGTACCAGCAGGCGGCCATCTCGGCGCGGGACGTGTCGGTGGTCGAGCTGCACGACTGCTTCACGACGAACGAGATGTGCGCGCTCGAGGGGCTCGGGCTGGCGCGCGAGGGCGAGGCGTGGAAGCTTGTGCGCGACGGGGGGCTCACGTACGGGCCGGACGGGGGGCTCGGCGCCGGGGGCCGCGGGTGGATCGTCAACCCGAGCGGCGGGCTCATCTCCAAGGGGCACCCGCTGGGGGCGACGGGGCTGGCGCAGTGCGCCGAGCTCGTGTGGCACCTCCGGGGGTGGGCCTCGAGCCGGGCCGTCGGGTCGACGAGGTACGCGCTGCAGCACAACATGGGGCTGGGGGGTGCGACTGTCGTGACCATCTACAAGCGAGTGGACGGGCGGGAGGCGCCGAGGCTGGAGACGCTGAAGCCCGAGGATGACGGGCGCAACAGGCTGGGTTATAACCCGGCCGAGGAGGCCCGGTCCATCACCAAGGCCGACTGGGAGAGCGTGACGGCGCATCCGAGCGGGCTGTCCAAGTGGGCGACGGCGGAGCTGCCGTGGAACAAGGATCCCAAGGCGTACGAGGCGAGGGCGAAGCTGTAGAACCGGGCGAAGATGTAAAATGCATATCTATGATTTAAGTCAGTCATCAGAGACGTCCCTTGGATGATCATACCAGGCACAATGCTACTACTGACAGTGCAAATTATTGCAGACAGTACAAAATGTTGAAGACAGTACAAATAGAAGCATGAATCGTACGGCTCCACCCAAGCCAGCAATGGGATGAGTGTGGACTGGGGACTGGGCATCGGAGGAACAAAAAGCAAAAGAAGTGGACACGCCGGGAATTGAACCCGGGACCTTCAGCAGTTTAGTATTGATCAGATCAATGCTAAGCAGATGTCATACCCCTAGACCACACGCCCGTTTGTTGTTGTTGAAATCAAAGCAGACCAACATTGTTATATTTCCAGAACACACACCGAATGTCATGAATAGCAACAAGACTCCTGCCAGAAAGGAGCCTTTGCTATTTACTGATCAACGAGGCGTTACCATGTATTAGATTCACCAACATGATCTCTCGTATTGATTTTTGGATGCAACTCAGTCGCTGATAAGAATTCAATTCCTTGCACTCTCTTTCGCTCCAAAACTCGAACCGCATTCATCAAGCCATACCACCAGCCTGACACGAACCTGCTGTTCGGTGTTGTGAATAGGGGCTAGGGGCTGGACCAGGGTTAGGGTCGGCCCTCACACCTGTGCGGGGTGAGGGGAATGCGGGGGACTTTCACTGAGCAGCCACGACCCAGCCCCACGAACCTGCCCCAGGATCCCGGTCCCGAGTCCCAAATCCCAGGTCCCAGTCACCGGGTTGGACCTACCCAAACTTCTACCCGCCGTCTTCTCCCCACACCACACCCAGCAGCATCACCACATCCAACGATACGGCCATGCCATCGCAGACCGCCGTCAAACGCCGCCAAAGCACTGGTCTCGGCCGGTCAGGCCCACGCTCGAAGAACGGATGCCAGGCCTGCAAACTGCGCCGTGTACGCTGCGACGAGAATCGCCCCGTCTGCGGCCACTGCAACCGCCTGAAGCTCGAGTGCGCTTTTCAACCACCCCAGCGCCGGTCTCGGAGAAGAGGCACCCTGTCATCTAGCAACGGTGCTGGTGACCAGATACTGGACTGTATCACGGCAGAGGGCGAGGCTGACTCTGGAGACACATCCCCCACCAACGAATCTACACGAGGCTCCTCCGTCCGGGATTCTTCGACAGGCCTGATCGACACCGACCAAGGCAGCTCAGAGCTCTGCATGTCCCAGCCGGACATCGTGATGCAGGCTCCCCCAGGTCCGCCTTCTTCCACACTGTCATCCATCATGTCTGAAGCTCGGGAGCCCGACGGCATCGATCACGGCGCCAACACCTATGCGCTTACACCCTCTTCAACCTTGGCGTTGGCACAGATCGCCCAGCCTTCCAACCAGCACGAAGCGGCAGCAGCTATGCTCGACACCTCGTCCTGGGGAGGCTATCAGCATGGCATGGCCTTCGGCGACTATCTACCCACGCCCGATCCTGCTTTCTCCTTCACGTCCGTGGCCTTCACCAGCTCTACCGATCTCTTCCCCCTGACCTACGACACCGATGTGTCGTCCTTACCACTGAGCCAACCGGATGCGCCCCAGGGTCAATGGTGCATGGGGGCAGCAGCCTCAAATCACCACGGCATCATGCAAGTCGGCGAGGGCACCGAGTCGTCGGCCGCAGTCACGTCCTCGATGGATTCGAGCTCCCGCGGCAGATCGGGCCCCACCACCTCCATGTCGCCCCCTTTCGCCTACTGCCCTCCTCTGCTGTCATCGGGCCAGAGAGAGGCGCTTATGGCCCAGTTTGCTCGCGATATCCAGCCTCCAGCAGCTCTCGTCGGTGTCGACCCCCTGGGGTGGCCCCAGATCAGACGATACGTCTTGCGCACAGCAAAGAGCAGCAACGAGTACGTTGCCCTCGCATTGTGCGCCTTGACGTCCCTGCAATCTGAGCCTGCTGGCGCGCTGCGGTCTAGGTACAATCGGCATAACGATCGGGTCCTCGCCTCGCGGCTGCACGAGGCCTCACGCACGGCTATGGAGTTGGAGATACTGCAGGACAAGTGGGAGAGTAAACGGAGCAATGCACTGCTCGTGGCCGTCTTTCTCCTGGCATGGTTCGAAGTAAGTCCTTCCCCTGTGTACTGGCAGGAAACCCAACGACTGAATTGACCCCCGCACAGATCGCATACGACGATGATGACCAAACCCGCCCGCATTTCCCTTCAGACCTGGCGGAGCAGATCATCGTCAAGGGTTCGTCGTGGTCCTCTGGATCCAAGCACCTGTTGCAGTGGCTCAATCTTCTCGATTCCAAAATGTCTCATCTAGGCGGCCACCACCTTCTGCCAGAGTCGGCGCTCAAGGTCGTCGTATTACCACGGCCTGAGATCAGCCACGCCGATGCAGCCGCGGAAGAAAACAGCGACGACTCGGGCGAGGCCGCACACGCCAACGCAGAAGCGGACGCCGGGCCTTCCAGAGCACTGCAGAGGACGACGAAGAAGCGAGGTAGTAGACTTGCGTACCTCCTGGCCAGCGAGCCCCCGGCGACGCTGCCGACCAAGATTGTAAAGATGGACATTTTCAATATTCTCCTGCAGCCCGCCTTTGAGTTTCATCTCATCTCTCAGGCCTTCTCCCGCCGTATCGGCTGCCACGACCGGCACCATCGGTCACGCGAGACGCCCGAGGACGAGTACGAAGTCATGACCGCTTGCATGGGGTTTGAAGATGAGCTGCAGGAGCTCTGGCGCCGTCGCCCTGGCATTCTGAATCTCGGCGCCGATCAGTTGCGTCACTTTGTCAGCGAGAGCATAGCCCGCCGCCTCGAACAGCTCTTCAGTGTCTACATTGCGACTTTCTGGATCCACTTCGTCTACGTACGCTGCTGCCCTTCATCGATTCCCACCAGGATGTACATCTCCGGCTAACATGTGTCAGATCCACCGTGTCGCCTTTTGGGCCATGAAGCACACGCCCATCGCCCGAAAAGCCATCGAAGAGACAGGCAAGATGATGAGGCGGAGCGTCGGCCAAGCCCCTGACCAGCTGGCCTTCGACACCGCCCGCCCGCGTACGTCGGCAACCGTCATTCACCCCGGCCTCTTGTGGACGTGCTTTCTCTTCGGCTGCGAGGTATCCGACCCCATACAGCAGCAGTGGGCCGTGCAGCAGCTGCGAGCCCTTGGCGAGCTGGATCTGACGAGCCTCGAGGCGGGGGAGGGCTCAAGCGACGAGCTTCCCGCGTTCCGGCTGGACGAAAAAGGGGCCCAGAACGCGCTGAAGGTGTCCTCGCTACTGCGCGTGCTGGTCGAGCAGCAGACCAAGACGGGCTCTCGGGTCGATGGCAAGTTCCTGTGTCAGGAGATCTTTGGCTGCCACTTCTACATCATCTAGAGCCGTGCGCCGAAGTAATGAATACACTAGTCAACAACTAAGACCATGTCCTTGGCACCACGACCTGCTTCGTAATTACCATCTATTACTGGGACGACAGGCCGCCGATCTACGCGACACGTTGAGCTGGATGGACTGACTCGCGTGACGCCCCTCTAGGATTCCCTGGCTTCGCCCCGCCCCTACCCCTCTTCAGCCCGTCGTCTGTCGGGTGTCGTCTACGACCCCGTGGGGAACCCATGCCTCTGGATGGGGCGGGTCGTGGGTCCAACGGATCCATCTGAGCTTTTAATATCATGTTGGGGTCGTTCGATCGTTGCCTCAATGTTCAGCATCAGCACGCCTTCATCATTGGCGACACTTACTCACCAGACCAAGCATCAAGCCAGAAGCACCGAGTCCAACATGACGTTTCCCGCCGAGAAGCAGCACGACGTCGAAATGCACGAAGACCCCAACAAGCAGGACATCTCGTCCATCGAGTTGCCGCAAATCGACAAGGCCATTGAGAGAAGGTGAGTGACTCAAGATTGCTGCACGACGGTTGTCAGAGAACATGTTTTGACTGGCGACTTTCAGGATCGTCCGCAAGATCGACATGCGCCTGATGCCCTTCACGGCGCTGATCTATCTTCTCTGTTACCTTGACAGAGCAAACATTGGTAAAGAGAAATCCAAGAAGCACAGACAGCAGGATCTCTCTAACACAATATCAGGCAACGCCCGCATCCTGAACTCGTCCACCAACGACACGATGATGGACTCGACCGGCATGACACAATACCAGTTCACCATCGCGCTCATGGTCTTCCTCGTCGCCTACTCCATCTTCGAGGCCCCCAGCAACCTTGCGCTCAAAGTCTTCAGTCCCAACCGTTGGCTTGGCTTCCTCATCATCGGCTTCGGCAGCTTCTGCGTCGGGCTCGCGGGCACCCACAACTTCGCCCAGGTCACGGCGCTGCGGTTCTTTCTCGGGGCCTTCGAGGCGGGCGTCTTCCCAGGCATGATCTTCTTCATGAGCTTCTGGTACAAGCCCGAGGAGCGGGCGACGCGGATCGCCGTGTTCCTGTGCAGTGCCACGCTCGCGGGTGCTTTTGGGGGGTAAGTTGTTGCCTTCCCTGCCATTGCCGCCTTCGTATAAACTGACCCTTGACAGTGCCATTGCCTATGGTGTGGGTCACATGAACGGTGCGGGTGGGCTCGAGGGCTGGAGGTGGCTCTTCATCGTCGAGGGTGTTCCCTCCAGTAAGTCAAACTCTCGCCCCTCCGACAACAAGGCTAACGTTGTTCCTAGTCATCCTCGGCTTTGTCGTCTTTTTCTGCATGCCAAACTATCCCGAGAACGCCTCCTGGCTGACCGCCGAAGAGAAAGAAGTCCAGATCGCCCGCCTCGGCGCTAACTGCTCTCAGGGGTAAGGCTCTTCCCTCTCTCGGCCCCGCTCACATAAATCCACTAACACCCCGACAGTGAAGCCAAGCTCAACTGGCAAGACGCCAAGGGCACCCTCAAGGAGGTGCGCCTCTGGGTCCACTACTTCACCTACCTGTGCCTTGGCGTCGGTGTCTCCTCCCTCTCCCTCTTCGCGCCGACCATCGTCCAGGGCCTCGGCTACCGCGACCTCCAGGCCCAGCTCTTCACCGTGCCGCCTTATGCCGTCGCCTACGTCGTCACCATGGCCATGGGCATCCTTTCCGACCGCAAGCAGATGCGCGGCCTCATCGCCGGCTCCATGTTCACCATCGGTGCCGTCTCCTTCATCATCCAGGGCACCCTCCCCGGCGAGAACTTTGCCGTCCGCTACACCTTCCTGTGCCTCAGCACTGCCGGCGTCTTCGCCGGCCTGCCCTCTCTCTGCGCCTGGGTCTCCGACAACGTCCGCAACACGACTGCTGGGTCCCTCGCCTCGGGTCTCAACATTGCCTTCACCGGCCCGGGCCAGATCATCGGCGTCTGGATCTACCGCGCCGAGGACAAGCCCTTCTATCGCCTCGGCCACGGCATCAACGCCGGGTTCCTCGTCGTGGGCGCCTCGCTCAGCTTCGGCCTGTGGTGGCACTACACGCGCATGAACAAGAAGCTCGTCGGCACCAACGCGACGAGGTGGATCTCGTAGAATGTCAGTGGGCGGCGCAAGCGGACGGCGTGATGTCAAAGTGTTCTAAGTGTTCTTTTGCGGTCAAGTTATTGACGACTGTTCAATGAGACCAAAGTCAACTGATTAATCCTCTGCCTGCCTGTGTTTCGTGCAATATGTGCCCGTGCTCTGGTCTTTTGGCATTACTAGTACCTTGACAGGTTATTCGGCGACGCAAGCGTGTAAATTCAGTGTGAATCGGCCAGGATCAACCGCGGGTCTTGGTCGTTATAAGTATGATCATGGAGCACTATTCCAGTCGGTCTCACTTTCGTAGATTCGTAGCAGAGGCCCTACCCCGGCCTGACCATACCCTGACTCCTTTGCCGTACCCCGGCTCGAGCCTTGCGCTCACAGATACTGCGTAAATCCATAATTTGGGAGGTGGCCCGCGTCAAACATGTAAGGGTTTGCCCCGTACTGCGGGAACGACGTTGCGTTGCCCGTCGCATGACCCCTGGCCCCGATGTACCCTCCACCAATACCTCCTACCGTGGCCGTCGACGCAACCTTGCCGTTCTTCAGTCGGTTGACGTACTCAGTAAATTCATTCAAGAAACAGCTCGCTGCGATGATCTTGAAGCTCTGCATGGAGGTTCCATGTCCTTGGCCACCGTCCTCCAAGCCAACTTGCAGACAGGCCCACGACAGCTCCAGCGCGTGCTTGTTGGGCACCAGCGCTCGCTCGACAGGATCTTCAATGTGGGACATCCCTGCTAGATCAGTAGCACCAATCTGGGCGTCGGCATCGACTTCCCGATTGCGTTGCCGCATGTTGGCGACCATGGTCTCAGAAACCCGCTCGAACGTCTCCTTGAGCTTCTTCGAGTTATCCTGCTGGCGCCGCGTTTGCGAGCCCGTCTTGTTTAGGATGAATCCACAGAAGACCTCAACTTCCCTCAAACTCTTCAAGTGGCTGTCCGAATACTCGTACATGGCGTTGGACACAGCATCCTCGTACCTGTTTGTGTCAGTCGGATCGCTCGATCAACAACATAGCGAAACTGACATGTCTCGGAGGTTCCGTGCCTCAGCTTCCCTACGTCTCCAGGATGGTTTACTGTGTCCTGGAATGTATTCAAGCATCTTTCTCTCCATAATCCCGATAAATTGCTCCCACACCGTAGGGCCATCGGACGGGCTGCTCTGTTGAATGTGCTGTTGCCATATGCGCTTCTCGTCGACGTTGCGATGAAGGCGTCCAAGAATCTTCTCTGATCGATAGAACTTGTGCGTCACGTGAAATAGATCCTCATCTTCTTCTTCGGCGTCGAATGAAGTGGCTGGCTTCTTAACAAAATCAAGTACTTGTCGGTCGACGTATTGGACTGGCGGGCCCGGTGCGAGACTGAAGAATGTCAGAAGAAACTCATAGAAGAGCTAGAAGTAAATTCCAGAAAGCAGGCACTCACAAGTCCGGACGTATTCTGTTGGCCTTGGGCATCGTTTGCATGTCTACAGAAATGCCTGTTTTGGAGAAGTCAACAGCCGTGGAATGCAACTCCGCAAGTTTGATACACTCCTCGTCGACGGTGCCCTTCTCTCGCTGGTCCGCTAATATTAAGTGCCTAACGGCGATCATGCCGAGAGCGTCAGACTTCATAAAGTCAACGAAGAACCCGGCCATGTCGTCACGGGTGACCGGTCTGTCCAGTTCCTTAGGTGCCACACGGGGGTAATCGGCAGGGCGAAAGACACGTTGGGGGCGCGCCTGCGGGTCCCATATGACATTATAGAGGTCCCCGTCAAGATCGCCACCGCTCAGCTGACTTGGAAGATCTCTTTCGCCTCGCTGGCTGAAAACGATGCAGTTCCTCAGTTCTCGCAGTGGGTGGCCTGTTGGCGGAGTGCGCATCTTGACCCGTTGAATGTCGCCCGGGTGTAGGGCCGGGGAGCGACTCACGAGAATGTCTCCGTCGCCAAGAGAACTGTCGATTGATATCGTACCGTCATGCGACAAGTCATAGCATACGTATACCTCACCTTCGTCTAGGAAACCTGTCTCGTCCATGATTCCGAAAAGGGTCACGCCCTGGGGCACGGGAATTCTTGCCTTGTGCTTCAACAAACGCAGCTCACGAAGCACAACAGCCCCAACCGTGGATCGCAAGAAATTATCTTGTCTGTAGTCGATGCCATGTTTTTCGAGCATCTGAATGAAGGTTGAAAGGTGAAACCTAACGCCAACACCATGAAGTTTCAGGAATTCTCCAGCGTTCCAGGCGTTTGCCGTCACAGCACGAAGTCGCTCCAACTCCCGCTCTTGCAGGCCGAGAAACCACTCGTCGTTGACTTCCATGTCTTCCAAAATCTTGATCATCTGCCGGTTGAGGACCATTCTAAAAGGTCGAGAGGCAGAATCGCAGATACCTAGATTCGCCAAGTCGGTGCTGGGGAACTTGAGCATCGATTCCTTCCGGATTTTCATCACCCTACCGCGGATTCTCGAGTCCAGCGACAGCATGCCCTTGACACCTCCCCATCGGATCTGCAGGCAGGTGGGAAAGGAGCCCGCACGTGCCAGGTGAGGCCATATGGATTCTAGCGCCTCCCTCGAAATGGTTCCGACGCCATCGCTAAACACGCGGCCTTGGTACTCGACGTCCGGGATGAATTGGGGCCGGATGCCTTGTTCGTCAAGCGATATAAAAGACGGTGTCTCCGAAAAGGCTTGGCCAATCCTTGCGGCGCATTTGGCTGGGGTTTTGATGTGCTCAAAGTCGCCGAGAGACTTGATGATGGTAAAATATGACTGAAGCTGGCCATTCCTGTCCACGAATGATGCGGAGAACCAAGCAGAGTGGGAACGCAGAGAAGAATGGGAGAATCCGAGAAACGAGTAAACGCGGCCGGCAATCTGGATCCCCTGCTGGAACACACTGCGATATCGATCGTAGATGTGGTCGTTGCTGACTCTGGGGGAGAAAGAGAGGTCATCCCCGCTTTCGTCACAGAACTGCACGCGCATGAAGTAGTCGGCGTGATCAGGAAATTTTCGCAAAACCCTGTTCATAGGTTCGTATTCTGGGCCATGGAGTGTGATCCTGGTGGGCGTGACGTTGGCCTTGAAGACCCAGGCATGAGAATTGACCGGTGTCGGTTTGAAGGTAAACATTGAAGCCTTCTTGCGGTTGATCGCCTCTTTTTCGTGTAGGCGTGCCATCAAGGTATGGTGATCCAGAACATTGGGATTCATTCCAGGATTGGGGTACGGGATTTCTTGGTAAAGACTCTTCATGGTCTCGGCAGAGATGGGATCCTCCTCTTGCTTCTTGCTTCTGGCTCTTTCAAAAGCCTTGCAGATGCAAAGCAGTAGGGAGTTCGCCACATAAGGATGTAGGTAATTGTTCCACACAAGGGATTGCGTCAAGAACAGTAGGCGGAAGGGTACAGTACGTTTCGCGTCGCACTCGGCTAAGTCGTGCCGGAACCGCTCGGTGGCCGTCAAATAGTCTTCAAGGAACAAGGTAGGTTGACGCGTCAACGAAAGGTCTGTCGACACCATTGGAAACAGCTGCCGCTGCCTCAGCCTTCTCACATGGCGAATGAAGTGGTGGCTATCGCAGGCGAGTTGGTAGACCAAACAGCTCGCAATGTACTTCTGGTGGTCTGGCATAGCAGGTATGTGGCTGTAACGCTTGACGGGTGTAGGCCAGGATCGGTTTCCGCCGGAGATGCTGAGTGCGCCCATCTTGTTCTCTACTGTCTCGCTGATGTAGATACGGGGGGGCTCTCGAAGAGTGAGAGTCAGAGCCGAGTCTGTCGAGTCGTGTATCAAGTGAATGATAGTGTCGTAAGGTATACGGAGGGTGACAGAGCTGGAGAGGAAACGAGCCACAAGCGTCTTGTTGGCAAACCGAACCTGGCCAGGCTGATCGAAGCTGCATTGTTGGACGTAGTTCAAGGCCTTGGCTTTGTTCGCAAAGGATAGATGACCGCAGGCCATGCCCGTGATGACGAAGGTCATATCTTCGTGCTTCTCGTCATCGACGCCATTTCGAAGGCGCTCATCCCGGTGGAGTTCGAGGCTTTTGATCCAGAAGGGATCCGGGGCTTTTTTATTCGAGGATGCAAAAACAGGAAGACCCATGAGGATTAGCCGCGCCTTGTCTCGCCGCCCCTTACCGTGAAGGGCAAAAGACGCGTGGTATGTCGAGCCAGGGATCGTCTGCTTGCCGTGGGATTGAAGAAATTTGTCCCCATCACGACTGTCAAGG
Organism: Verticillium klebahnii; assembly: GCA_002851715.1. Lineage (NCBI taxonomy): Eukaryota > Fungi > Ascomycota > Sordariomycetes > Glomerellales > Plectosphaerellaceae > Verticillium > Verticillium klebahnii. The sequence goes on along the minus strand of NMXL01000001.1, from coordinate 2,960,158 downwards.
AAAGCGACGAAGCCAAACTTTTGGGTACGATTCGTCCAGCACTGCCAGTCGAGAATGCCGAGAGCATTCATGTAGGGTGCTAGTTGAGCGCGCAAAGTGCGGTCGCTGAGGTCGGCGGGGACGTTTCCAAGGTACACTTCCATGATATTCGCTGGGTTCTTCAAAGTGATCCGGTGGTGCCGTGGGCTCAATAGAAAGAGGGAAGGCTGAGGTCCCGAATGATAGCAGAAGATACACCTTTTAATGGGTGCCAGCCTGCGGGAGGCCGGCCAGAGGTGGTCGGCGGTGGCATCGGATTGGGTGATGGTGACATCCAACATGCACTTGCTGGCGCGGTTGGCGCGGTTGGTACCGCCTCGAAAGCGTCAAAGAACAGAGAATCAATCATCTCGCGAAAGATAATCAACGATCTCAAAGATGGATGGAAGGTTGCAGCCATCGCGAGGTAGCGTTGAGATGTTGATGGGCAGGGCGGGGAAGGCATCGCAGGGGCATGCGTGCGCCAACGCGATTTACCGCCTGTGTACCCGCCGTCCAGATGGTTCCTGGGTGCCGTTCTGACCTGAGCAGGAAATGGGGAGTGCGACTCACTCTCCCAGCCTGCCGTCACACCGCGTGCGTCGTGCCTGCCTGCTGCTGTGCCCTGCATGCAGGAGTCCGCTCTTGTCTGGTCAGACAGGTACTCCCAGCTAGCACCTGATGCCAGTCGCTTGTTCGTGTTCTCTTCGCCACCAGTTCTCCCTCAAGCCTTCAACACCCTTGTACCGCTGATCACGGAGAAAAGGTGTCAGCTTGAGGACTCGATACTCTTCTTCGCACTGCTGTGTCCAAATTTTGAGGCTTAGGTGCAGGAGGTGCTTCGACGTGTAGCTAGTCTTCTTGACGAGATCCAATGTCCTTACGTTCATCATTCTCCTGCTGCATACCACGCCTCACCACTCGTTCTTCTTGACTGGCCGTAATCAAGCTTGATACATGAATATCCTACTGCATCTTGCGGACACCGCTCATGGTATCTCGACGCAACAAGATGACGCTACTCTTCGATGTTGAGGAACTTGCCGTTGTGATCCTCGCCATCAGCTGCCTGTTACACAGAGCTCGACGCCGTGCTGGTGTGCTCGTCTGGGATAGGGTACAAACATACAGTCAGGAAACATCAACTCTCTTCCAGTTTCATCCCCTTCGCCGTACAAGCCCTTCCAAGAATCTCCCTAAGCACACCCGACTTCCTGGCATTGTACTCCCTTCCCGATTCTCCCAGCTTGCAGCTCTCTGCGGCTGCCTTCCTCTTCGCTTGGACGTACCTCTCTCGATCGTCTGCCCCCTCTGGAGCCCTCAGCCAGTCCCTCATGGCTCGGTGTCGCTCCACCTCCTCGCACCCCTCGGGCAAGACGTGCAGATTCACGCCGACTTTCTGCCGGTCATGCACCAGCATCCGCGCCCCGTACCACCTGGGCTGTCGTATCACGAGGGTGAACCCCAGTGCTTCCAAGGCCGGGACGTATTCTCTCTCCGCGGCGGGATCTGCGACCGTGATGTCGATGTCGATGATGGGCTTGGCATCCATCCCGTAGACAGCCGTGGACCCGACGTGTTCGACGGTAATGAGCGTCGAGTGCAGGGCGTCGCTGATGAGGAGAGTGAGCCCGAAGTAGATTTCAGGCCAGATGGCGTCGTAAGGAACGACGACGACGGGCCGAGCAGGCATGGGGGCGACGAACTCGATGGTCGAAGAGGTGAACCCTCGACAAGCCTGTTCAGGAGTGGGATCGATACGTATTGTCATTGGTTTGGCTGGCCTTCTTGTCGCGGAAGTAATGCTGGTTGACAGCATGGTGTTGTATGAGAGGACCTGTGTTGATTTGTTGCTGGGAGACAATAGAGCCTGAGACGGGCATGAGAGACCGCAGGCAACCTCATGGCCTTCTCCCTTTTCTTAACTTCGTCAAAATGCCGATGGCCCATGCAACAACCAAAGAAGCCTGTGGGAACACAAGCCATGGCTGAGTTCAAAGGCCTTCGACGCCACCATTTACCAGAAGTTTCAAGGACAGGCGGGCTGCAGCCACTTGTTTTGCTCTTCCGTGGCAATGCCTTTGTTGTTGGGTACCGCAATCAAAGGCATTGTAATTCACAGAGGCCAAAAACACATGAGATTGAGTCGACAAGAGCAAGGTTCACGGACTTTGACACTTTGACATACGGGCAACCCCTAAAACGCCGTCCTGGATATCATGAATAACGCCGTGCGATATGGTTCGCAGCGTCGCATCTCTCGCACGCTGGCAACAGCTCACCTACGACGAGACCTCGTTGTGGGTGGTGCCGGCTCAAAGTCGTCCTCCCCTGAGATCTCGTCATCGCTGATCTCGACGGCCTTTTGCGATGCCGTCGCTTGCGAAAAGTTGAGTTTGGTCTGCCGCCCCTTGGCCGGGGCTCGTGCCGGTTGGGACCGTTGCGCCCGCGTTGCCCGGGGCGGGGGGTCGTCAGCGAAAGGATCGTCATCCATCACAACGTCGTTGTCTTCGTCCTCGTCTTCGCTCACAGCCTTCTTGCCACGGCCTCGAGCAGGCGCCTTCTTGGCCGGAGCCTTCTTAGCGGGTGCCTTTTTCGCGGGCGCTGCCTTAGTTGTCTTTGCTGCGCCTCTTTTCGCTGGTGCTTTCTTGGCTGGGGGCTCTTCTTCTTCCGAGAGCTCCATCGCGTCTTCTTCCTGGCTCCGTCTTTGTGTCCTTCCAGTAGCCGCCGAAGGAGCCTCGAGCGCCTCTAGCTGGTCCTCCCAGTGTCCATCCAAGTCAGAGTCCCATTCCTCCGGCTTATCTTTGTACGCCCGCCGGGCAGCTATCTTGAGCATGCCCTTGGAGAATTTGTCGTCCATAGTCGCACGAATTTTCTCCATGGCGCTGTCGAGGTCCTCGTCGTCCGAGTCGAGATTCAACATCTGCTTCACCTGGCTAGCGAGGGAGTCGCTGACAAAACTCTCCATCGCGTGCTTGTCGTCCTTGTTGACAAATTGGTTGACGGCATCACCAAATGGGGCTTGAGGCAAGATCTTGAGCGACTGAGCTGCGAGGAACTCCTGTACAAGAGCCTCCACCTTGATTGTGTCGAGACCGAGACTCTCCTCGATTCCTTCGGGGAGTTCAGCTGATTGTTTGCTCCCTGGAGGATGTTAGCAAGATGGAAAGGCGAGCTTAGATAATACGCACTCGACGCAGTTGTCTTCTTGCGATGGAAGTAGACGACGTCGTTGGTGTTGGCGACTTTGCCGACGAACCGGTTGGAGAAGCGCTGCGGGTTCTCGCAGTCATATTGACCACCCTCTGGTGCCGTGTACTCGACTTTGAGACGGATCAAGGGCAGAGGGGCTTCCTCAACCTCCTCTTCCTCATCCTGTATGGCGAGCCAGTCAGCGTTAGCCACTTCAATCATCTCGTCGACGACCTTCATCAGCCGCTTTGTCAACTCTTGACGGTTGTCCTTCATCTTGTCGACGCCCTTGAATCGCTTGTCCGTTGCCAGCACAATGTCCTTTGTAACAAATGGGCGGACCGTTTTCAGAGGCAGCTTCCTGACTTTGAAGTCCTTGCCGGTGATGCTGACGACGGCCACATGCTTCGGCACGGCCTCTCCAGCAACAAGTGAAGTAGCGACAGACGACCCGGGCTGCATGACATGAAAACCGGTCTCATGATTCTGCGAGGGGTCGATAAGGCATTCGTGCTCGTGGCCCCAGACGACGAGATCCATGAAGTCAGGCAAAACATTCTCCGGCAGGTATGAGGTGGCAGTGTGGGCGTGGTGGTTCTGGTGAACGGTCAAGAGGTTGAACCAGTCGGTCTGTTGAACGTTTGGGCGGAACCACTTGACCTTGTGGTCACGGAAGGTCCGGAACATGCGCTCATCTCGGACGTTGCTCAGGCCATAGAGAGCCAGCTTCGTCTGCCCCTTCTGCAGCAGTACCGGTTTCGCCTCGATGTTGTCGGCCTCGGCAATGCGACCGAAGTAGTTTACCAGGCCTGCTACCTGCAGCAGGTCGAGAGAGCAGAAGTGGCCGTCGCCGCTGGGGTCGTCGTGATTGCCGTGGATCGAGAAGACGGGGATGGAGATGTTGATGTCGGGATCCTCGTAGTTGACGTGCGGGAAAGCACCCTCGAAGACTTCGTTGGCATCACTGAGAAACTCGAGTTCGCATGGTTTCATTCCGAGGCAGTTCCTTCGGAGGGTGCGCATGACCTGATACATGGATTTGCGGGATGGTTTGTTGTCGTGGAAGAGGTCGCCGCCGAGTAGGACCATGTCGACCTAGAACAGGCGTCAGTCAATTGTAGGAACCTAGCACCCAGCAGACTAACGTCTTCCTTCTTTGCCATCTCCATGATCTCGTCGAAGGTCCTCCAACTGTCGTCCTTGCGGATGGGGTCTCGCTCTTCGTAGCCGACATGATTGTCTGTTGCGACGAGAATGCGGATCGTGTCCGCCTCTGGATGTGGGCAATGGTTAGTTCCAGCCGGGATGGAAAGAAGGGGGTGTGGGCTGACCTGTGAATTCGGACATGGCGATGGACTTCAGTCGTCGTCTGGCTCTGAGAAGCACGCGATGAGGGGGCCGAACCTGAAGAGAGCACTCCCCGCCAGCTCGCCCGACCAGTGCGATTAAGGAAAGGCAGCAGTGGGCGCGTGTGGCGCGCGTGTAGGCAAGGACCCACTCGAGGACAACGCGTGGTTGATGCTCGCTGTCATGTGACCTTTGTTACTAAGCGCAGTTGTACGGCGAGGGTCAGTCATGCTTTGGGTGTGAGGCACGTGACATCGCACGTTTGCGAACCAACATATCGTCCGTCTTGGTCGACTCGACGTCAACGGCTCCTTTTTTCACGGTCCAGGGTCCATCAGCCGGACAATGATGATGGTGATTCGAGTAACTGTGGTTAATACCACTTTTTGGCTTTTGTTGCGAACTGACAGCCGAGTACACAATGCCAGCGAATAGTCGAGGAGACAACGCGATTGCCATGGACTTCATCAAGGACACCAGCAAGCCGCATAATGCTCAGCTGGCTTGATGACTGCAACATTCAAAGTCTTTCGTACTTTACGAGAACCATCAAATGAAATTCAAATCTTGACCCAATTCGACAGCTTGAGCTTTCAATAATCTCACTGGGACCAAGTGGAAGGACAGGCATCAGCAGAGATACAAGAAATCCTGGCCTGATAGCATCTCAACGGCCAAACCCCAGGCTGGGCTAGATCTGCGCCAAGCATAATGAACACGCCGGATCATCGGCAATCAAGACGGACATCAACAGGGCTCCGACAGGCTCCATCTTGGTCAGGCAGGGACAAGATGGTTCGGTCCCTGCCGCTGGGCACATCCGGAAGGTTGGAATCAAGTGTCACTCGGCATATTTCCAGCCTAAGGGGCAAAGACAAGGATGAGTAGCACCGGCCAGCCGGACCAATGATGCCGGGCCGTACCCGAGCAGCGAGTCCGCGTCGGCCAAGAGCGCACGTGGGCTGGTACGTTGCGCCTCAAGGCTCGGGAACGCAGCTGCCCACTGGTAGCAAGGGAGGGTCCGGGGCCGTTGGACGCCCTTGGCCGGCGTGATGGTGCTGCACCGCTGTGATGGATCCGGCGGGGCGGCACGGCGGGTCATCATTGTTGGTGGTGCTGTCACGAGCCGAGGGGTAGTGGCTCGGTGGCAGGAGAGGAATGAAAAGGATCTGGCAGCATTCGAGGTTGCCTAGTTTCTCATGATGGTAATCACTGTCTGTGTGCGTTAGTAAGGGCACTGACGCCTTGTGACAAGAGGGCCCAGTGGCTGGCAGCACGTCCACTCGTAGTATACATCAGAAGAAGAGGAGGGTGGCCGCCAGGTAGCGACGGCAACATGGCGACAGCCACAACGAGTATCACGAGTTCACATTCGGAAAGGATGTGCCTCTCCTCACTTTCTGAAGACAGTTACTCCGACTTGGCACGCGGACGCCGCTGACATCTGAAGCATTGGGCAAGCAGACGTGTCACCAATGACTCTGGCCAAAACGATACCCTGCGGTCAGAGCACCGGCACCTTCTGCAAGCCGTGGGATGTTAGCCCTTGCTCGCGTGAGAAGGGGTGTATGCATGAAGCCCGTCAGCAGCCTGTTGCCCCCTCGAATCCTGGAGGGGAGTCGACTGCATAGCCGCTAAGCCCGGAAGGGTGTCAAGCTTGCGAGACTCTGCAGATCGTCACAATGGGGATGGAGCTGTCGGTAGGGTGTTTCTGCTCAGGAACGGTAGTTGAATCTGGCTCGGGGAAGGGGTGGATTAGGGTTGACGATTTAGCTGTAACCGCGTTCGTTGCGGACGAGTCAGCCTCGTCTTGGGCATCGACATCAACGCTGACAAAATCGAGAAATCTGTTGTCGAAATATTCACCGACAGTCGTGACCACGTGCCTCATTGCCTCGGTTGGAACAGGGTCGATCCAGATGCAAGACGGACATCTCTTCCGAACGATCGCTTCCGCCCCGTGGTGACGACGCTGGCCAAAAATCGCAAGTGGTCGTGTGCTCAGTTGCTTGGTCGCCAGCAGCTTGTGCTCGTGGGCGAACAGAGACACCTGATTGGCTGCAATGTTGCGGCTGTGTCGTTTCTAGAAGTAGGGTCCCCAGGCACGTTTCAACGAAGAGATCACACACGTGTAGGAATCTGGGCTGTTCATTGGTCCAAAAATTCCACACAAGTTTTAGACTCTTGGGGTGTGGGGGGCGGCCCGCTCTTGGCAGGAAGCTCGGGCCCATACCCACCTCTCGGCGGATCCAATGGGACGCTCGCAGTGAACGCCCTAATCCACCCCCCTAATCCACAGGGCTCCTCCACTGTATTTTTCGGCCGCTCGTATCGCAGGTCTCCCTCCCAGCCAGGCCAGCCCCCCCAAAAACAGAGATTTATGGCGGCGGCTCAGGCGCTGGAGATGGTCTGATCTGATCTGGCCATCAGTGTTCTCTAATCGCACCCCTTCACCACAGCGGTGCTGGTGTCTGCGCGTCAAAGTCTTAGCCTCCCCGGCCAAGAGATCCCTTCTCTCCGCCGAGCCAGGGCACACTGCCTCGCTTTCCCATCTGGCAAGTGCTCACGCGACACTTTCAACTTCATGTCCTCGAGTCGATGTGAAGGCCGACATGGTCATCCTGTTTTCGACACTGGACGACGGTTGCGTTATGGTTTCAAAGAGACTCAGCTAGCGTGGATCCGGTTCCCTCTGACCGAGTCGCTGCCCCAGGCGGAGCTGCGACTCGCAGGGCCCTACGGGGATAAGCTTAACGACTCAAGCGCATGGATTGGATCGTCGATGGCCAGGATGGTCGACCAAGTGGGTGAGCCCGCCTGGAGGTTCCGAACCCATCCCATCACTCCAACGCCGACCGCATGAAGCTTCCCCGACCCAACAAGGGCATTGACCAGAGAGGACGCTCCACGCTCCATCGCCTCTCGCCGTCCAGGGGGCGCACCCAAAAAAGAGCACACGTGCGGTACGAAGCATCGCGGACTGGCTTGACATTTGTTTTTCACAGCTGGAACTCTTGGCATCCTCAAATTGAGGACATCTCATAATTATAGCTGCCAACGTTACATTGACGGCCATTTAATCGTTTGATCAATGCTTCAGACGGGATAAGCTTCTGCCTCTCATGTTCACTCTGACGTCGTCTCAAGAAACTCCGTGTCTTACTTTCCATGACAGTGGCGGCGCTGACTCGCCAGCCACTGAGCTTGAGACAGGACCTGACCTGTCGTGCTGTGCAAGTGCCGCCACGGCCATCAAGCTCATGCTGATCATCATGGTCGCCGGCGTCTCGTCTTGGCCTCAGGGCATGGCGATCTCCTTCTCCTGTTGCTAACTTTATTCGCCTTCCCTGGTGTTTGCCACGGTAGCCGGTCAATCCCTGATGCCCCCTCAACAGAGGACCACAACGTCCCTGGCGCGCAAGAGGAGCACATCTTGGCAACCAAGCCCGGCTTGGTCGCACGCCCCCGACTGCCCGGCCTAATCGAGAAATGCGCCTGTCACTCGGCCGCTTTCCCTGGGCGCACACCCCTCCCCCCCACACCAAGGCCGCCTCGACCTTCGGCGCCGCCATCATGTTGTTCGAAATCTCTTCGAGCGAAGAACCCGGCCGGGACTCGCCCATCGGTAGCTTCCCTGGCAGCAAAGGTAAGATCTTCCACCGGCAGCTCTGTTGGAGCCACACCCACCGCCTGCCGGGCCCCCTTGTGCCTTGGTCCCACCACGCATCTCGCCCTCGCCCTCGCCCGCGCGCGCACGCCGCCACCTTGAAGCCAAGACTTCAGGAAACCTCTCAGTAGGAGGGGAGCTACCCACAATGGCGCGCCTTGATATATAATTTCTCTACGGTCCCTTCCTTCTCTTCTCTTCTTCTTGTCCTCAGCCAAGTCTTACACCACATTCTCCCTCTCATACAGCCAGTCTTCGGACGACGACCACCATCGCCATGGCTGCCCTCCCCGAGTACAACTACCTCTTTGCCTTTGGCACCATTTTTGCCTTCCTTGATGCGTGGAACATCGGTACGTCGCAGACTTTCATCACGCCGCCTCGCCATGGCCCAATGCTAACCCTGACAAGGTGCCAACGATGTTGCCAACTCTTGGGCGACGTCCGTCGCCTCTAGGTCGCTCTCCTACCTCCACGCCATGTGCGCCGCCTCCGTCATGGAGTTTGCCGGTGCCATGGGTGTTGGTGCCCGCGTCGCCGACACCATCCGCACCAAGATTGTCGACACCGAGCAGTACATGGAGGACCCCGCCGTCCTGATGCTCGGCATGGTCTGCGCCGTCGTCGCCTCCTCCTGCTACCTGACCTTCGCCACCAAGGTCGGTTTCCCCGTCTCGACCACCCACTCCATCCTCGGCGGTGTCATCGGCATGGGTGTCGCCAGTGTGGGCGCGAAGAACATCCTCTGGGTCGGCCAGGGCGGCGGCACCGCCATCATCAGCACCGGTGTCGTCCAGGTCTTCATGGCTTGGATCATCGCGCCCTGCCTGTCGGCCATCTTCGCCGCTCTCATCTTCTCCATCACCAAGTACGGCGTTCTCCTCAGGACCAGCCCCGCCATGAAGGGCCTCTTCGTCGTCCCCATCTACTTCGCCATCACCGGCATGCTCGTGGCCATGCTTCTCATCTGGAAGGGCGGCTCGTACGAAGTCAACCTGACCGACCAGGAGATTCCCGGTGTCATCGTCGCTGCTGGCAGCGCCTGGGGTCTCCTGATCGCCACCTTCCTCTGCCCCTGGCTGTACCGCGTCGTCATCCGCGAGGACTGGGAGATGAAGTGGTACCACATCTTCAAGGGACCCTTCCTCCTCCGCCGCGGCGACGTTCCCCCTGCGCCCGCCAACTTCCAGGGCCCCATCCGCAACTTCTACGCCGGCCGTCTCACACCCGAGCAGCTCGCCGCCCGCCGCGCCGGTGTCACCGGCGGCGAGGTCGACGTCGAGGCCGCGGCCCCCGTCGAGGACGAGAAGAACGTCACCTCGGCCGCAGCCCGCGCCACTGAGGAGCCTGAGGCCATGCCCGAGCACAAGAGCCTCGTCGGACCCAAGCCCGAGGGCAAGTGGAACACCAAGCCCGTCCTGTTCTGGTACTTCAAGTACGCGCTCCTGCACGGCGTCGACAAGGACGTCGTCGGGTCTCAGAGCGAAAAGACGGCGATCGGCGGCGACCTCGAGGAGATCCACGCGCGCGCGCAGCACTACGACAACCGCACCGAGTTCCTCTTCACCTTCCTCCAGATCATGACGGCCTGCGCCGCCTCCTTCGTCCACGGCGCCAACGACGTCTCCAACGCCATCGGCCCCTACGCCACCATCTTCGAGATCTGGCAGAACGGCTTCATCCCCCCCGCGGCCGAGGCTCAGGTCCCCCTCTGGATTCTCGCCTTCGGTGGTGGTGGCATCGTCATCGGTATCTGGACCTACGGATACAACATCATGCGCAACCTGGGTAACCGCCTGACTCTGCAGTCCCCCACGCGCGGCTTCTCGATCGAGCTCGGCTCCGTCGTCACCATCATCCTGGCCACGCGCCTCAAGCTGCCCATCTCGACCACCCAGTGCCTGACCGGCGCCACCGTCGGTGTCGGCCTGTGCAACGGAGACTGGCGCGCGATCAACTGGCGCATGGTCCTCTGGATCTACGCCGGTTGGTTCCTGACCCTCCCCGTGACCGGCCTGATCTCTGGCGGACTGATGGGCATCATCGTGGGCGCGCCGAGGTGGGAGAACCGCGTCTGATGTTTTCGCACTGTTTTTCTGGGACCAGGCGTTCGGGCAGCACTAGCATGTGTTATGAGTGGGTTGAGGGGTTCACGGTCTATGCGGGACGGGCATTTGTTGTTTTCTGGGGGCATTGTTTTCTCCCCACGGGTGGGTGTCATGACTCGACTCAGAGCTGGATGGAGCGGTATGGCGACTTTCTCGATATCGACGATACCACATGAACATGATCATTGTTAAAAGCTTTCGTCCACTCTTTGGTATTCGATGTGTGAATATGGCTGCTGTGGTCACACGGGAGGCATGATATCTGTCGGGGAAACCGGCAGTACAGTCATCTTGCGTTGTCAGTATCAGTGCTCAAATACAGCAGACCAGACGCCGAGGAACGCATGCATATGAGGTCTGGAATAATTTTGATGTAAATCTGTCATATGTTCATATTATTCGCAGGATTCATTCCCCTGTGATCTTCAGATGATTTCACATGGTGATCCAAGCTGCTAAGTGTGCTGCCAGGCACAACAGCTGGGACCACCTGGAGCCGTCCGTCAGCTGCTGCCTGATCCGAATTGTCCAACCAGTACGCGCAGCTAGGTACTCTCGTAGGTACCCAGGTACCTTATGAGGTAGGGCAGGTGATACCTCACCTTTCTGGGGAAGCGGTGGAGATGAAGCGAGTTCACGATCACCCCAGGAGACGGCCCGGCTGCAGGCATCAGCCAAACACTTCTATCAATTCAGCTGCCTGGAGATCAGAGAGTCAATAAATGAGCGGCTCTCTTCATTTTCCTCACCTTTCATTTTTTGAAGCGAGCGCGCCAGTTCTCTGTTCCTTTGATAAAAAGCTCGTGCTGCTCCGTCCGTCGCAGCTCTCCCAGCTCACCATCGACTCCTGTCCGAGGGCTCAACAATCAGTCTTAATATTCACCGGTGTCCCAGATAGGTACGAAACATGAACGTGTCGGATGAATTCATCTTGGAGCACGCGGAGCGATATATGCGTCTTGTCGCCGCGTACAAGCCTCCCAAGCCCAAGGACAACAACGAGACGAGTCCCAATGGAGACATGGCCATTGTTACGCGGCTCCGGCCCATGCAAGAAGACGAGGTATCGTCTGGAATGGTGCCGGGGCTGTTTCCTCGCACGGGTACCGCAGGCGACGTCGACCTGCACGAGCTGAGGAGACCCGTCAGGGGGCTGCCTGGGTTGAACGTATATCCCCCTTGCCTAACATCTGCTTTCGCCCGTCTGACGAGTGCAGTCCTTCAACTACCGGGTCGACAAGTTTTACGGTGTCGATACCTCCTCCGAGGCCATCTACCAGGATCTCGTCCACCCTCTCGTTCTGTGGGCATGGGGTGGCGGCGTCAGCACCGTCTTCGCCTACGGCCAGACCGGCTCCGGCAAGACCTATACCGTCAGCGCCCTGGAGCGTCTTGTTGCCGAGACCCTGACAAGCGGCACGCTCGATGGGAAACGCGAGATCTTTGCCTCAATCATTGAGTTGGCCGGCAACTCGGCAGCTGGTAAGACCACGCAAGCCCTGGCTAGGATCCGAGCCTTGGGAACCCCCCTTGACCATGGTCACGACTGACGCCTCCAGACCTTCTCAACGCCCGCAAGCCCGTCTCCATCCTGGAGGACTCGTTCGGCTCGACGCACCTCGCCGGCGCCGCTGAGCACCCCATCACTGACCTCGAGTCGCTCCTCGCCTACGTCGAGGGAGCCGCCTCCTTCCGCCGCACCGCGACCACGATGAAAAACGACTCCTCCTCCCGCTCCCACGCCATCTGCCGCCTCCGCCTCGTCAACCCCGCTCTCCCAGACGCCGATGACGGTCTCCTCTACCTCATCGACCTCGCCGGCTCCGAAGCCGCTCGCGACGTCGCCACCCACGGCGCCGACCGCATGCGCGAGACCCGCGAGATCAACACCAGCCTCTCCGTGCTCAAGGATTGCATCCGCGGTCGCGCCGCGGCCGACCTCGCCGCCACCGGCGCCGGAACCAACAAGGGCGCCAAGGCCGCGTACGTGCCGTTCCGCCAGAGCGCGCTGACCAAGGTGCTCAAGCACGTCTTCGACCCGGCCGCGTCGCGCAGCTGCCGCACCGTCGTCGTGGCGTGCGTCAACCCCTGCCTCGCGGACGTCGGCGCCAGCAAGAACACGCTGCGGTACGCCGAGATGCTGCGTGTCCTGGTGCCCAAGACGGCGGCGGCCAAGTACGATGCCCGCAAGCCGGCGACCTGGTCCAACGAGCAGGTCCGAGACTGGATCGCCAAGAACGTGAGCCTCTGCCCTCTTGTTGCCCCGTCTTCTAATCGAAAGAATGGAGAGAGACGAAAAGAACGAAGCAGCTGACAGATGAACGCAGTCCGGCACGCCCGCCGTAGCCCCTCAGATCCTCGCGCCCACCGAGTCGGGCGCGCAGCTCCTCCGCCTCCCCGTCCCCGAGTTCCTGACCCGCTGCCTCCGCAGCCCCGGCACTACCGAGGACCAGGCCCGCGCCTTCCAGGCCAAGTTCTGGCGCCTGCACGTCGACTCGCAGCGCGCACGCTCCGGCGCCGCCACGCCCGTCGACGGCAAGACGGCCGAGACGCCCCCCGAGAAGACGGGCATGTCGAGCGTCGACCCCCGGCCGGGGATGGCGGATGTGCCGTTCAAGGAAAGGATCCGGCCGGGGCTGATCGTCGCGTTTGACCCTCCGACGGACATGCCGATGCGGCTGCCTGGGCGGAACCTGGCGGTCGTCATGGGCGCGGCAGAGGGCGAGGGGCGGTACAACTGCGCCCGCATCACGCCGGGGTTCATGCCCAATGCGTTTGAAGTGAGCCTGTGGCAGCAGGTCGTCGTGCCTGTGGAGCGGATGGAGGCGGAGGTGCTGCTCGAGTATGATGTGGCCACGCGGTACTACTACGAAACACTGTAGACGGTGAGGGATCCTGCCGTGTCGATCTAACCGCGGTGAGAAGAGTCGGGCGGTGGTATCTTGGTCGTCTCGATACGTTATGATCATATCACCTGTCGTTGAACGACGACAAATTGGAAATTTTACGATAAGTACATCGTCCCACACCATCCAGGAATTACGACGCCCTTCTGTTGAAGATCTCAGTTGTAATGGCTCAGTGTCGGGAGTAGAAAACCACGGGAACCGTGATGAAGAGCTACTGATATCATAAGGTCAGAGGAATTTGGAAGAGCTCAAGACTAAAAGTAAGAGTTAGAACCCAATTTTCTTTTCTTTTTGAAAACCCAATGTCCTGCTGATGCTGGCCAGCTGATTGCCGTCTCATCAAACGTGCTCTTTCTCTCAATTCATGTCCCAATCAGGCACTCGTCGGGCCTGCTGTAGGCGGCCGGACCATGGCCAGCATGAAGGATGTCGGATTGACGTCGCTGCGGGCGGTATACCCCTGCTTGACGTACATAGGCATCACATCTTGGTCCGCGTCGAGGTAGCATGCGTATCCCATTTCGTCCGCCAGCTCGCCGGCGTGCCGCACAAGCGCCGCGGCGTGTCCCTGACGGTGATGGGACGGGTCGACGAAGACGAGCTCAAAGTCTGCGCATGGTCAGTTTCGGTGTCCAGGCTGCAGGCTCAAACTCACAGATGTGGGCCTGTTCGCCCATGATGGTGTCGTGCTGCTCCGCCATGCCGGTGAAGAACTGATTCAGCTGTTCGTCGTCCTGGCCTTGCTTGGAAGGAGGCCACCGTCTGCGCCAGGACCAGACGCCGCCGTCTCCGGGTCGGATGATCCAGATGAGGGAAGCGGCTGCCACATTTCCTGGTGTCGTCAGCATCGCGGATGTCACGGTGCGGGACGAGGCCTACCCTCGGCGTTCCGCGTGACAAGGACTCGTCCCTCTTGACCCCCTAGCTCTTTGGAAAGGATGAAACCCTTCCAGGCCTCGAGGTGATACTCTCGGCCTACCCCGTTTCGTGGGAAGAGATATTGGAAGAAGTCATCGTTGAAACAGCGGAGGAAGATGTCTGTAATTTCTGGGACGTCTGCGAGGCCGGCAGCCTCTACTGTAGGTGCCATTTGATCTACCGAGGTGTTTGTAGAAAGGGATAGTCCTTTCTATGCCTGTATTCGAAATGATGCTCGCGATAATGATATGATGAGGGCAGTGAGGTGCCTTCTCGGGCTCCCCTTTCACTGCTAGGGGAGGTGATTGTGAAAAAATGCAAGCTCGCGTGTAACTTCAATGTACAGGTCTACAATGGGAGTTCAGTGACAGTGGACTGCAAGACAAGATCCCTGTCCCCGTTTTGTCCGCCTCATCCGAGAAGATGCCATTCTCGACGCCTGCTCTTGCGCGCCTGTGGGGTGAAGTTTGAAGGCGAGTCATGCAGCTGAGCGTCCCTGTGAAGCCCCCACCTTTGAGCTAAAGTGGTCACGTGTGACGGTTTCCCAGTCGCGTCTCAACGCGTCGCCCTCAATCGAAATCGATCAGGTCGGTCTGGTCGACTCTGACCTCAGCGAAGACATCTCCCTTTTACCACCACCGCTCGCTGCAAATCAAGCAACCGCAGCCATGTCTGACTTTGAAGACGAGATGGACGTCGACGTCCCGGCCTCCAAGGACGTTACCTTCTCCTCCGAAGCCACCAAGGGCAAGCGCAGCGCCGCCAATCTCCCCGTCGAAGCTGAAGACAGCCTGCCATGGTGAGCTCCCTGCCGTGCCTCGCACCCGGAATTCGTACTGACGAGCTGCAGGGTCGAGAAATACCGTCCGGCAACGCTCGCCGACGTTTCCGGCCACCACGACATCCTCGCCACCATCAACAAGTTTGTCGACAAGAACCGCCTCCCCCACCTGCTCCTCTACGGGCCCCCCGGCACCGGCAAGACGTCGACCATCCTCGCCCTCGCGCGGCGCATCTACGGCCCCGAGAACGTCCGCCAGATGGTCCTCGAGCTCAACGCCTCGGACGATCGCGGCATCGACGTCGTCCGCGAGCAGATCAAGACGTTCGCCTCGACCAAGCAGATCTTCACGTCGGCCCGCGGCTCCGCCAACTCGGCCGCCGGGTACAAGCTCATCGTGCTCGACGAGGCCGACGCCATGACCAACACGGCGCAGATGGCCCTCCGGCGCATCATGGAGAAGTACACGACAAACACGCGCTTCTGCATCATCGCCAACTACGCGCACAAGCTCTCCCCCGCGCTCCTGTCCCGCTGCACGCGCTTCCGCTTCTCCCCGCTCAAGGAGCCCGACATCCGCCTGCTCGTCGACCGCGTCATCGACGAGGAGCACGTCAAGATCCGGCCCGACGCCACCGAGGCCCTCGTCCGCCTCGCCAAGGGCGACATGCGCCGCGCCCTCAACGTCCTCCAGGCCTGCCACGCCTCGAGCACCCCGCTGCGCGTCCGCGGCGAGCCCGCCCCCCCGCCCGGCGCCCAGGTCGTCCGCGACACCATCACCACCGAGACCATCTACCAGTGCATCGCCGCCCCGCCCCCCGACGCCGTCCAGGAGATCCTCCAGGCCCTCCTCAGCACCTCCGACGTCACCTCGTGCCTGTCCACCATCAACTCGCTCAAGGCCGCCCGCGGCCTCGCCCTCGCCGACATCATCACCGCCCTCTCCGAGGAGATCTACAAGCTCGAGGTCAAGCCCGAGGTCATGATCTCCTGGCTCGACGGGCTGGCCGACATTGAGCACCGCGTCGCCGGCGGTGCGGGTGAGGTCGTTCAGACGGGGGCCGTCGTGGGCGTCGTGAGGAGCGGTGTCGAGCTGATGAACGCATAGGAGGGAGGGTGAGAGGGGGGGATCCGGCGCTTAGATGGAACCAAAATTCACGACGTTATGACCTGCCAGTTGGCTCTGGACTTGCAATGTTCAATGTGTTGAATGATGATGAAGAAAAGTTGTGTGCAGTTCGCCTGCATTCCTAGGTTCCAAATCCTTTACGCCGCTTGAATCCATCGCGTTCCACGCGCAAACGCCGTCGTCCCCCCGCCCCCAAACCCCGGAAGAAAGTCGTACACGCCTAAGCTCTAGGAATTCGTCGCAAGCCCGTAATGGCCTTTTTCGCTCTAAACACCACCTCAGAAAACTCCCGCCAAACCCAACCCCCGGCTATGAAACCTCGGGCCAGTTGACGTCCCCGCACTCGCCCTGCTGCTCGATGAACTCGTTAATGCGCTTCATGTTCCACCCGCTACGCATGCGTTTCTGGTCCTCCTCTTCCTTCTTGATCGGGTGCCCCATTTTGAAGCTCCAGCTGACGCCGCACAGGCCATCGTCAAAGTGGAATTGGAAGCACCCGTTGTTCTCTTCGCAAGCGGCGCGACAGTCGTCGAACGACAGGTGCGCGCGCTGCTCGAGCTCCGTCAGCTCTTCCTTCTTGAGGCGGCCCTTTTCGTGATCGCCAAACTGGCGGCCGCCAGGGGTCTCCACAAAGTAGAATCGGTCGTCGCTGCGGTTGTCCCAGTCGTCGATGGCGTCGTGCAGGCGGGGTTTGACGAATTCGTGGTAGATGTCCTTGATACGGAGGGGGGGCGGCGTGGAAGGCATGTCCTGGGCGGCGTACCGCCGTGACTCGTACTCCCAGAAGCTGGAAATCTCCTCGCTGTTCATGTGATGCATGGTGACGATGGGATGGCACCAGTGACTGGGGCCGAAGGGAAGAGTGAAAGGCTTCTCGCCATTGATCGTGGGCCACTGAAGAGGTCAGCACGTCTGCGTCCACGGTGGTCAATGCGACGGTCACTTACAGTATTCCTCACGCGCGTTTCGGTGGTGTTTTCGAGCGCGCGCGCAAAGATGTAATCGCCGCAACATTCCTGGTGAATCTGCGTATCGAACTGGTTCGCGATACCAGGGTGATCGGCGACCATCTCCTTCATCGCGGCGTGCGAAATGATGTAGCCGGATCCGCCGTGGCCAAAGCTGAACCCGTGCAGCATCGTAACACTGCCCAGATAGTGCTTCTTGCGGTGGTCGAGCCGCTTCAACCATTGAACGAGGGTGGGCCACAGGACGTAGGTGTCGGCGTCGACGAAAATGTACCAGTCGTAGTCAGGGCGCATGTTGAAGGTCTTCTCGGCAATGTGGACGTTCTTGTACTTGTCCAAGTTCCAGCCCTCGTTCTTGTCCTCGGCAAGCTTGTTACAGCTTTCCTGGTCGACGGCGCAAGCCTGCTGGCGGCGGTAGAGGTCAAAGTCCTTGTTGCCGTCCATGGCCTCGGCGAGGACGGTGTCGAGGCTGTCGCGGATCTGGTAGCCGCCAATCGTCTCGGCGAGATCGGAGAAGATGAAGTACTCGGGCACGCACTTGAGCATGGTCATGAGCTGAGTAGGCACACGGTTGAAGGCCTCGGTGGCGCCCGTCTTCATGACGAGGAGGATGTTGCTCGTGTCCGGGAAGCTGTCGCAAATGGGGTCCTTGGAGGGGAAGACGAGGCCGTTGGCGGCAGGTTCCTTGGTCAGGTCCCCGGTCGCGTTGCCGTCAAAGGCATCGTCGTGGCCGGGTGCGTTGTGTTCGTCGTCGCTCAGGGGCGGTGGTGGCGGCGCCTTGTGCGGATGCGCCGGTGGTTGCGGTGGAGGGTGATGTGGCGGCAGGTGCTTGTAGTTGAGGCCGGCGGCGGTCCATTCGCCCAGGCGACTCGAGCTCAGGGCGAGGACGATCAAAGCGCAAACGGTGATGGACACGGCGATGAGAGCGCGCCGGGACAACATGTTGATGGCACCAAGCTTCATGCAGGCGTCATGTCGCCCGTCAAGCCAGCCCATTGCTGATCGAGTCGGGGCGCTGAGGCGTGTGGGGGGTGAAACCGGTAGTTGTAGGACAGACAGGTTGGTCCGGGGGCGGGAGGGGGGCAGAGTGGAAGACGAAGATGTGAAGAGACAAGAACGATCAGAAGTGGTGGAGGGAGACGAAGGAAGGCTTGCGGTAGCGGGTGAGCTGGTATGACATGGGCGGAGAAGCGAAGTTCGAGTGACCTTGTCGGCGTCTGCCTGTTGCGCTGCGGACCAGACAAGGATCGCTTGTGGTTGAGGGTGATACGAGGAGGCGATGTACCTGATTCGGTCTTGGCCCGGTTTGCCTGGCAGGATGAGGCCCGGCGAAGCTGTGCTGCGTGAGGATGAGAGTGACCGTCAAGACGCTCGAGTCGAGGTGGAGGGGATGCGACGGAGAGGTGATGGAAAGGAGAATTGCGTCGGAAGCCGAATTCGGTCGAGGCTCTTTCCTTCCTGTCCTGTCCCGATTGAGACCCTCCACTGAGGTGTTCCTGTCCTGGGAAGGTACTTTCTTAGGTAGGTAGGTATTTCGGTAGGCATCCACCACTAGACTGGGACGGCGCCGAGAGGAAAGGAAGTCGCTGTGGTGGAAAAGCTTGATCCTGGTCCCTGCCTGCATGCCAACCCTTGCTCCTTCCCCTCTGATCGGTCCGCTGTCAGCCCGCCTGTGCTCCGAAGATTTAGGTGTCCTCGTCCGCCGGAACAGCCCTGGGGTGGGGGGCTTGTCCTCACTCGTACGGCGGAGCGCCTCAGCTGGCATGCATCTGCACATGTTGCTTGCGGCTTTCGTTTCTTCGTCGACAGGCGTGGAACGCCATGTCTAAGTCATCTATTGCTTGGCTTCATGATCAGCGTTCCCACATGTCAAGGCGTCGCATCCAAAGACGGCGGTCGGTCGATTGCTGTGAGAGCCTGACTGGGCTGAAGTGCAATCT
Source organism: Verticillium klebahnii (assembly GCA_002851715.1). NCBI lineage: Eukaryota > Fungi > Ascomycota > Sordariomycetes > Glomerellales > Plectosphaerellaceae > Verticillium > Verticillium klebahnii. The sequence continues at coordinate 2,941,181 of NMXL01000001.1, read as the reverse complement.
CGACAATCCGGGTACATGGTGCGAAGGTGCAAGGTGTCACCCGCCTCCCCCGGTCCAACTCACCATGCTGGTGCCACTGCCTTAACAGGGGCATGGCCTAGCCCCCCAAGCGAGTATCTTCAGGGGTTTCCACAGGGCTATGTTGAATTCGAGGCCAATCAGAGGCCGCCATCCTGACATGCCTCCTGCTGCAGATGATCGGCACACTGTGGCCTTTTGCTGGTGTCCTTCGGGAACGCGGCAAGCTGGGAGATTACACTGTGTGAAGGATCCTCGTATCGACATCACGTCCAAAGACAAGGCTGCTTCCCGTTTTCGTCAACACGCTGCGCCGTCATGGTGATGTGAAAACCGTTCGATAATATGTGATCCAGCGTCTGGCACGCTTCGAGGGAGATTCGAATTCGGGCGCGCCCCAACGCCCTAGGCCGTTGCCAACGCCTTGCGTCCAACAGTCTCGCGGATTGCTGTCAGTTCATCAAGGGACCAACCCAAGCTTTTGCCCAGCAAGCTCAGTCACCGTGGTGGTCCCTGCGGACTGGTTCGGGCGAGCTGCGCGCTATTTTTGGCCCGCGGATCACTAACGACCACCCGACGGGCGAGACAGGTCTCGACAAGGTCTCGACTTTTTTCATTCCTCGTCGTTGCTGCATTCGAGCCAGCTTGGGCCTCTGCTCACACCCTGCTGGACGTGCTTCCAGCACGTCCATGTCGGTTATCAACAATGGGACGGAGACTCGACGACTGAGAGGCGTCCGCCGTGGCGTCGGCAGCATGTGCCACTGGAACGCCACGTCCGGACGCCATCTTCCGATCCTCCGCGTTCGGTCCGACCTTCGTGTTGGCCTGTCCCAATACTGATGCCAAACTCTATGGTCCGCGAGGACACCCTTCTGGAAGGTGTCGAGCGCACAGGAGTGTCTTTCTGGCAGATGACACGCAGTGCTGAATGAAGCTCTTTCAGGCCTATGGAAATGAGGTTGCCCGCCAGCAGGGTGACCGTCCAGCACAGCCACCATCGTGGCTCCGCCGTCGAATTTACGAGTATCTACCTCGACCCGGACTCTGAAAAGGGACTGCCCTTACAACTCATGATCACTGATCATGTAATTAAAGCGATGCTCCTTTGGGCGAAGATGTTTGAAAACGTCGAGCAGCTTGCAAACAGTCGGCAAAAGGGAGGGATGTGACCTAAGGCCCAGAACCTTTTGCAATTGACGATGTACCTGGTTCTTTACCCAAAAGCACCCACTACTATCCACGGGCTAATCACAAATCGGTCTGCAACAAACGAGGCATGTCGAGGATCACGAGGAAAGGTGGTAGAGCCGTCGTTTGAGCCTCCAGACCGAGGTGCCAAACGGGCTGTTGAGGTACGACTTTCGAACTTCTGAGAAATAAGTCAAGGCGGTTCTGGGACGAAATGCGAACCGCTTGGCAGTCGATCGTGGACATATCAACGGCGACGCGGATCAACTGTCTTGGGGTTGCTCGACATTCCCCTGAGCCTGCAGCATGGGTGCTGCGATGCAGCGCTGTGGGCGTGGGGGGTCGAGAGCGCCATGGGTGCCCCGCGCGGGGTACCTCCTGGTCGTTTGGCCCTCGTCTGATTGGCTGAAGGCTCTGTCTCCAAATGCGGCGGTCGAGCTCGAATCTTTTTTCTTTCAACCCTGGCAGTGAAGGCTGCGGTTGGCTTCGCATTGCATCGCGACTCGACCCCTCCAGCCCGACAGACACCCCCGCGGCAATGCACACCGTCGTCCAACCCAACGAGTGGGTAGCTGTCAAGCTACCCAACGAGAGCATCAGGATCCTCCAGGTCATCCCCAACACGTACGTCCCTCCATCCATCAGTGACAGATGATCCCCGTTAGCTAAGGGATCCGCCAACAGCACCGTCTCCCTCGGCAAATACGGCTCTTTCCCCAGCAACCTCATCATTGAGCGACCCTACCACCTCACCTACGAAGTCCAGGACAGGCGCGATGATGAGACCTTCAACAGGCTGCGCGTCGTCCCCGCCTCCGAGATCCACGCCGATGTCATCGCCGAAGAGAACGGTGACAAGCCTGTGCCCGATGAGACGGTCGACGCCGACGCCGAAGCTGCTGCGCCGGCCAATGTTGTGGCTGTCGAGGACGGGGCCGACTTTACCCTCGTCGACAAGGACAGCGGAAACGTCATTGCGCGCGAGGGGCGAGCGAAGATCGAAGCGGAGGCCCGCCAGCTCCTGACGCAGCAGGAAATCGAGACGTTGAAGAAGAGCGATACCGACGGCGGGAGAGACATCATTGCGAAGCTGCTTCTGTCCCACACGAGCCTCGAAGAGAAGACGGCGTACTCCCTCGCCAAGTACAAGATTCTGAAGAACAAGAAGTACCTGAGGAGGTTCTCGATCCAGCCGCTCTACCCCTCGACGCTCGGCCAGTTCATCCTCGAGGAGAAGGAACCGAACAAGATCATGGAGATGAGGCACGAGTCTCTGGCGTTGCTGGGCTGCTGGGGCCACGTGCACTTTGGCGGGGAGGAGGTCGAAGGCACGCCCAAGGTGATAGCGAACGATGGGAACCCGGTCGTCGAGGCCTCGCAGCTGGGTGGCAGGTGGTTGGTGGTTGACGACACCGGCGGCCTGGTGGTTGCCTCAATGGCCGAGAGGATGGGCATACTTCACCAGGATCTCTCCCAGCACAGCGCAGCGAACGGCTTGGCGATCCGCCCGACCACCGACAGAGACGCCACTCAGAGTGACGCGCCGGACTCTACACCCGCCGAGCTCACCCCGGCAGACACGCCAGCCGTGAGCACACCGGCCGGCGACGCGCCCGCAAACCCTGAAAATGCCACCGCCAATGGCACCCCCTACCCGACGAGGACGTATCGCGACGACTTCGAGATCGACCTCGCCTCCTCAAACACCATCACCCTCCTGCACTCCGCCAACCAGCCGAACCTCGCTCTCCTCAAGTACTGGAACTGCGACATGGCCAACCCTTCGCCGACCACCTCCTCCCACCCCCTCGCCAACCGCCTGTTCCCCCTCTCGTGGCTCCAGCTGCTCGAGCCCGAGTCCGACACCACCTACTCTAGCTTCACCCCGGACATTTCGGAGGAGGCGCTGCGCGAATTCAAGGCAAGTCGCCGCGGCAACTACCACCGAAAGCGCCGCCGATGGGCCCGCACGCGCTTCATCGTCGACCAGGCCCGCGCCGGTGGCTTCTCAGGTCTCATCGTCGCCAGCACCATGGATCCCATCTCCATCGTGCGCGCCGCCCTACCCCTGCTCGCCGGCGGTGCTCCCATCTCCATCTACTCGCCGACCATTGAGCCCCTGACACAGCTCGCCGACTGCTTCAGCAAATCCCGTCGTGCCGCCTGGTCCGCGAACCCGCCGACCGACGCAAGCGGCGCCCCGGTCGAGGACCTGGAGAACTGGCCGGGCTCCGACGACTTCCCGGTGAACCCCTCGCTGCTCATCGCGCCAAACGTGCAGACCAGCCGGGCGAAGCGATGGCAGGTCCTTCCCGGACGGACACACCCGCTGATGATGGGCCGCGGCGGCGCCGAGGGTTTCCTGTTCACGGGATCCAAGGCCGTCCCGGCCGAGGGCAAGATTGAGGCCCGCGGCAAGTTCAAGCGGCGCAAGGTCGACGCCTAGAAGGCCGTTCCATGCTAGGTGATATCACGGGGGAAGGGAATGATAGAGGAGCCCAGCATCACAATGAATAGATACCCATGCATCGGAGGAGCAAGGCTGGAAACCGAAATGCTGCTCCCCCGTCAGGCTTTTTTTGGTGAAGAATTTCGCTACCGACTCTCTGTCCTGTCTCGTGTTTGCGCGTGCGTGACCCGCTCTACAACGCCTTGCCCATGAACTTCCTTTTGGTGAAGCTGAGCCACCACTTGCTCGGCTTGCCGTCGCCGCCCTCCTCGTAGATGCGCGCCAGCAACCGCGTCGCCAGCTCCTGGCGGACCTGCGCCATGTACTGGCGCAGCTGCTCGGCGTCCTGCCTGTCGCGGGGGGGCTCGTACATCTAGGCTGTTCAGCAGACTTTCCTCCGGGACGCGGGCGGGGCGCAGAGGCGCGGGGAGAGAGGAGACGTACCTGGTTCAGGGGCCAGCCTGGGTCGCCGGGGATGGCAAAGTTGGTGTCGAGCGCCAGGTTGGTGACCTCCTTGGTGGCATCGCGGACGCCGTGGTTGGGTCTGATCTTGCCAAGGCAGTCGGAGACAAACCAGATGCCGTAGACGAGGAGTCGGTCGGCGGGACCCTGGAGCTCGAAGTTGCGGAAGAAGGTGTTGGCGCGGAAGAGGGCGAGCACCTCGTCCAGGATGTCGTAGCTCTCCGAGTCCGGGTCGGGGGACTCGTTGGCGGGGAGCGGCGGGGAGGGAAATGGCAGGGTGTAGGCCGGGCCGCGGGTCTTGGTGCGCAGCGGCAGAAGGGGGAAGTTGCCTATCAGGCGAGGGACGTTGGGGTCCTCGTTGAAGATGGAGTTGTAAGCCTTGGAAGAGGGGGTTAGCTTGCGTCATGGCGACGGGTAACGGAGGCAGCGGGAGCTCTGGGTTGGGACAATTGAAGAGAAGAGAGAGTGCGAAGAACATACCGGCATCTTGAAGAGGTCTGCGACCAGCTGGATTTCTGGTGTTGTAGTTACAGGCCCAAGGCGATGGAGTCGTGGGCGAGGTGAAGCTGTCGTGGTGGTGGTGGGGCTTCGCAACAACGACTGACGTTGTGGCAGCACCACCCAGGCAGTGATCGCATCTGGCGGGGTGGGGCGGGAGGCTGGCATCGCTGTTCAAACCGTGGCCGGATCAACCCCGGAGAAACACCAGAACCTGGGCACGTGCGTCCCCTCCAGCTTGTGGATCTCGATTCGCTGGTGCCTAAGCACGGTCACCTGATCTCGCTCTCCCAACGCGCCTCGATCTGAGGGGCAAATTTGCGCGGGGGGCCCTCGTCGCGCCCTTCTGCCATCTTGAACAAGGTCAGGGGTGCGCCCGGCTCGCACGTTTCTTTTCCCTTGGCCACCGCAGGCAAGGCGCCCTCCATCACAGCATTCCAACCTCTCCATCCATCCAAATCACCAACTGCTGTCGCGACGACAGTGGCGATTCGCACAGGAAGCAGTGCGATCATTTCTGCACAGAGCCTCTTTGAAACTCTCGTCGCGCCACTGACTCGACGTTGAATTTTCTTCGTCGGTTTTCAGCCACGACAACGCGCCGCCAGCTACCTCCGACCCGACCTATCTCCAACAGGCCGCGACCAGGTGACTCTTTCGCGCTCTCGCCTCTTGCCCAACCTTAAACCCTCGAGAATGCTTGTTATAGAGTCAGCCCCCTCTTCATCCCTCTCTGCTTCTTGTCAAGACATTTACTGACAAGCACCCACCTCACAGCACACTCTTCCACACGAACACACTCTTTGACCGACTGGGCACCGTCGCGGATACTATTGCCACCAAGATGGACGCCACCCAGGATGCTGTCGAAGCCACCCCGTCGACGTCTGCAGAGTCGACTCCAAATCCGCCCTCCACTGTCACACCCACACCGCCGTCGCCAGTCGCGACCGACGCGCCAGTCACGAAGCGCCGGCACACACCACGACGAATCTATCGCCCCGAGGCCAACTCTCTCTACGATCTTATGTGGGATGAAGCCGGCGTCACTCTCTTCATGAAGCCCATTTTCTGGACAGATCTTCACTCACGTCTCCTCGACATTCGTTTCGTCGAGATACCTCCCTGCCAGAACATGCCCATGCAAGACTACTACCAGGCATCGCCACGCGCCGAAAGCCTCTGCAGGCAGCTCACGCAGCTACAGCACCCCGAGATCAATGGACCGTACGAGACGGATCACATCTGCGAAGCCCTGCAGACCCTCTACCCGTCGTCGAGGCTCACATCGGCTCAACCGCGCAGCATGATCGACCTTAACATGTACTTCTCCGGCCTCCTCTACCCCAGCGCATGCCGCGTCCAGCTCATGTGGGAGTGCCCTCCGGTTCAAGACGCCCTCTGCGAATCGTTCCAGACCATCTCGACGCGACCCGCCGAATCGCTACCGGGAAGCGCCACCGCCAGCACGATCCTCCCCAGCCGATCCGCTGCATCGCGGGAACCCACCGTGGCATACATCAGCAAGAAGTTCATCCACGACTCCCGTTCCAATATGTACCGTGCTTTCCGCGGGCCCAAGAACAAGGGAAACTCGCCCGTGGAGAACCTCTGCAAGCTGCGATCTAAGCGTCTCATGCCTTCGAACACAGACGAGGATCCCATATTTGCCGGCATTCTGCTCGCCATGGCGCAAAAGCGCTTCTACCACAACGCCCCGTCGGCCATCGGACGCATGCGCAACGCCAGACGCCACGCGCAGGCACCCCACACTCCTCCCGTCTTTCACGACGTCACGGTACACCTCATGACCAACGACGACGCCGGCAACGAGCTCATCGTCTACACGGCGGTGGTCACGGCGACTTTCCTCCAGCGCTTCCACGCGCCGACGAAATCGCCCGCGAGGGATCTCCTTGGAGAGGCCCCGTCCGATATCGGCATGAATATCGTATACACGAAGGTCCCCATCTGGCCCGTGGTCGGCCTCAAGGAGCGCCTCGGCAAAGCCCTAGGCAAGGACCTCGTCGGCGACTTTGACGAACGCAATCTCGACATGCTCGGTTCGCAGAAGAGGCCGCGCGAGAGTAGTTCGGGTAAGCGCACAGCCACCGACAGCGGCATCGACGGCAGCGCCGCCCAGGGCGCAAGCGAGGATCGACAGGCGGCAGACTACGAGGCTGAAGCCAGAGCGCTCATCGCATCCTTCTGGGACGGAGGGTCGTCCGACGAGGAGGACAGGGAGACGTCGCCGAATAGCAGGAAACGGAGGCGTCTGACGAACGGTCGACGCATAGACCAGTCCGGCCACGCCGAGGGGGTGACGAAGGCGGGCAGACAGCTGGTGGAGTGAGATGTTCTTTTTCCGCACACGCATCATGAGCAACACGTAACGATCTTGGGCAGCGAGGCGTCGAACGGTCGGCATTGCTATAGACGGCCATTAAATGGATGGTTAGGCCTGGAGGCTGGGGTCTGGGGTGTTATGGTGTTATCGGTTCAGCGCAAACGCATACATCCTTCCAATGCATCTGGTTCCATCATGTTTGGAGGTTCGGGGTAGGAAGCCATGGGTAGATTATGCGACAGATTTCGTCATCTCCAAGTCTTACTGTAAATCGATGTGGATTGCACCAGTACAGTGCATGGGTCAGGTGAGTTGAGGTGAGATCTCGATAAACGGTTTGTGGACGATCGACAGGTGTCCATCATTTGAATCTCACCAGACACTCCTCACTAATCAGGTACGTCTCGCTAATCAGGTATGTCCCACTAATCATTTACGTCTCCAACAGAGGTGCCTACTGAGGTGGTCCTCGGCTCGGTGGCGTCCAGGAACCCCGAGATCGAGAATCCCGAGTGCATCGAGATTTTGATCTCATGTTCCCATGTGCGAAATCGATGCGTCCCCGGCGACAGGTCCGGTGGGTGGGGTCATGGGAGCTCCTGGCTCTGTGGCCCTGCGGGCTCTACAGGCCGGGTCTAGGCTGTTCTAGCGACAGCGGCGACCGTGCGCGGGTGCATGCCAATTGCTCAAACTGCGCTCCTGGACTTCTCTCCCTCCACAAGTTTGCCACCCCGACCAGTTTCCCATCCGGGCCCTGCCCCTCTTCTCGGCCGCCTTGGTGGGCACCTGCTTTCCTTGGTCAACTCTCATAATTGACATCTCGCCTACCCTACCTACCTATGGTACTTACCCATCCTACCTACCTGCGTAGCCACTGGCAATGGCCATGCACCGCTCTGCCTTGCCTTGCCTCGCCTCGCCTCGCCTCGCCTCGCCTTGCGTTTCGCGCCTGTGTCTTTCTGAAGTGATGTCACTTTATTGACTTCAAGTATTCGACACGCCACTCGCAGTGCTGCTCTACCTTCCATCCCACGGTCTCGGTACGCTCGCAGCAATCAATGCGATCCAGCGCCACCTCCACCTCCGCCTGAACCGCCACTACTACCGCCTCGACCACGACGAACGCCGTGTCACTTTCTCAGCACTGGAGCTTTCCCACAACCCACTTGTCCTGGGGTGATTCTGCTCCTTTTATCCTCTCTCCCATGTTCCGGCCACCTGAGTCGCTACCCTCAAAAATAACAAAATTGATCTGCGACAGGCCGCCCATCGCCATCGCCGGGCCTCCACGAGTCTCGCCCTGTGAGGCGAAGGGTAGTCGACCATGGCTGAACGGACGGCAGCCCCTCTCAGGATCGTGTCCGAACCAACGCGAGAGCACGAGACGTTCAAGTTGGTCTTCTCCTCCCTGTCTTTTCTTCTGCCTTCACTTTTACCTCAGCACTCGCTGTGTTCCTAATCCTCTACACCTACTGACCCTTCGTGATCCTTCCTCAGGTATTATCCTGCTCTTCTCGCCACGACGAAACACGGCCACCCTCGGGCTGTCCCCCTGGGACAGCTATCGACCTCCCCGGATACCGTCCTGACAGCCCTGGCCCAGCTCGGCGCATGCCAGACTGGCACCGCTCGTGCTCTGGTCTCCCTGTTCGACAGCGACTCCCAGCATGTCGTCGCCGAAGCTACGCCCGCACTCCCGTTGGTTCCTAACCTGCGCGCCCACGAACATGACGAAGACCTCTGGCTGTGCGGCACCGCTATCCCCCGCCACCTCGGCGTCTGCGAGGCCGTCCTGCACCCCTCCGATCCCCCTCTCCCCGAAGAGGCCGAAGGGTCGACTACCCTGCCGCTACTGGTTGTTCCCGACTTGCAGCAAGACGCCCGATTTGCTTCTTCGCTTTACTGTGTCCCAGGTTCCACAGCCAAGTTTTTCGCCGGCGTCCCGATCCGAACAGCAAGAGGTGTCAACATTGGCGTGTTGAGTGTCATTGACACGGTTCGACGAGACGACTGGAACCCAACCATGTCTCGCGTGCTTCGCAACCTGTCGAAAGCCATCATGGAGCATTTGGAGGCCGGCAGAGCCGCTATTGCGGCGCGGCGCGGCGTGCGCATGAACAGAGGTATCGGCTCCTTCATCGAGGGCGCCGCCACCATCTCCGGGTGGCGCCACGACGAATCCACCACCGCGTACCAAGACGATCCATTACGCGAAGGTGCTCTCAATGTCCACCAACAAGAGCTCCAGCGGGATGAAGAGGATCGCGTCAATGCCAGCGAGCAGGCAAACATGCTCCATGCTGCCCCTCAACCCGCTGGATCGTCGCCGATCAACTCGCCTGAGCACGGCTCCTCCAGCGGGTCTACCCCGCGTCATTCCATCAGCAGTTCTAAAAGTTCAAGTGCTTCCTTGCGGAGCCCTATATTGCATCGCCAGCCTGACATAAGGGACAACAGCCTTGGTGTCATATTCTCTAAGGCCGCCAACATGATTCGGGAATCCATCGAGGTCGAGGGATGCGTCTTCTTTGACGCACAGGTCAGATCCTTTGGCGGCCTCAATGCCCCTGCGCAGAGCTCCGACGACGGCCGCCTGGCATCGCAGTCGCCCAGCAGCAGCGACGCTCTCTCGTCATCGGGTGAGACTTCGGTTCCTGCCTGCCGCGTACTCGGCTTTGCTACTTCGGATGCCTCTAGCATAGACGGCGCCAAGCCTTCGGCCTTGCGTGCCACACTTCCCGAAGGCTTCATGTCGCGTCTCCTCCGACGATACCCTAATGGGAAGATCTTCAATTTTGGCGCCAATGGCGAATTGCGCCTGACCGACTCCTCCGAGGATGACTACTACACATTGACGCAGGTATTATCAACACACCCAAGCGCTGCAAGCCGTCGCCCCCCATCGGCGCAGTCCAGGCGCCGCAATCATCCTTGGGCTAGGCATCGCGAGGGAGATGCTATCCTCCGCGCGTTTCCTGGCGCACGCTGTGTAGCTTTCGTACCCGTCCGAGACACGAAGAAGGATCGATGGCGCTCTGGAGCATTTGTCTACACCAACACTCCTGCTCGAATATTCACCATTGCCGGTGAACTCAGTTACCTGATGGCCTTCGGTGTCCTCGCCATGTCCGAAATATTCCGCCTAGAGACCCTCCAGGCTGATAAGGCCAAGTCAGACGCCCTCAGTTCGCTGTCGCACGAACTTCGGTCTCCACTCCACGGAGTGATCTTGGCGGCCGAGCTCCTCCACGACACCGGCTTGACCGTCTTCCAGGGCAATATTCTGCACACCATCGAGACATGTGGCAGAACGCTCGTCGACACTCTTGATCATTTACTTGACTTTTCCAAGATCAACAATTTCGCCAGTGCTGCCAAGGCAGCTGCTCCGCCACCCAGCTCGTCACGCAGCTCGTCACACAGCTCGCCACGTGGTCGCTGGCCTCTAAATAAACATGTTTCTATCGAGGCAGGCATGAAAAAGCTCGAGTCAGACGTAGCTCTCGATCTGCTTGTGGAAGACGTCGTTGAAAGCGTTTTCGCAGGCTTCAACTTCCAATACGCATCGATGGCACAGCTTTCCAGGCACAAGCAGGCACGTCATGCTGATGTTGAGGCCAACAGTCGCATGGATTCCTATAATGCCATGCAGGATTTTGGCTCTACCCATGTGACTAGTGGCAGTCAGGTAGACTTGGGTTTCAACCGAGTCTTCCTCACTCTCGATCTTGATCCTAGCTGCGGCTGGGTTTTCAACACCTCGCCAGGTGCCTTTCGCCGCGTGGTCCTGAATCTGGTGGGTAATGCACTCAAGTACACGTACGAAGGCTCTATCGTCGTGTCCCTGCGGCAGGAAAAGCTACCTGCTTCCGCGACCCGCGAAAAGACAGGCCGCAGCCGGAAAGTCGTCCTGACGATTGCCGATACTGGTAAAGGAATCGGCGAAGACTACCTCCAAAACCATTTGTTCCGTGCCTTCTCACAGGAAGACCATTTGAGCGTCGGAACGGGGCTCGGGTTGTCTCTTGTCAAGCAGATTGTCAGCAGCCTCGGCGGTAAGATTAACGTCAAGAGTCGGGTGGCAGTGGGCACGACTGTAACGGTTTCATTACCATTGAGCCCTGCTAGTGAAAATCTTGCCTCTGCGAGTGAGGAGAATGAGTTCAAAGATCACCTCGCCGATCTCAAGGGCCTGCGTGTGCTCCTCAAAGGATTTTACGATTCTCAGGGAGCTGAGACCACTACGGAAGCGGAACAGAGTCGGCAGGGTCTCGGCCGTGGGATTACTGAGGGGATATGTCGTAACTGGCTCAATATGGAGGTTCTCTCGGACGCAGAAAATCTCGCTCCTGACGTTGTTCTCGTGGCTGAGCATGCGATGCCGGATATCGATGTTTCGACCCTCAGAAGCCCGCCTTGTGTTGTTGTCTGCGCCAACCCACTGGTTGCCTTTGACCGCTCAACATCTGCGGATTCGGCTGGGATAAAGGGTGTATACGAGTTCATCTCTCAACCGTAAGTCCACGCCTCGGCCCATATGCAGTCACTGCTGACGAAGAGACAAAAAAGGCTTGGCCCTCGCAAGCTGGCCAAGATTCTGCTCCTTGCTTGCCAGCGGTGGCTTAATCTCCAGTCCTCTTCTCTGCCGGCAGGTCCGGAGACAACAGCCTCAGACTCATTCGCCCAATTATCGATATCGCAAGAGACGTTCGACAAGGTGGATCATGAGGCTGGCAACCCTTCGGAAGGTGGCAAAGATGATCATCCCGACGCCCCAAGCTCCGAGTCCGTCACACCGGGGACAGAGGCCCATTCACAGCCCCCCGCGATGGGCCAGTACATCCAAACCCCGCCGACAATTGCCTCGCCGACACCGTCGGGCACCAGCGGGAGCGGCCTGAAATACCTCCTGGTTGACGACAACGGCATCAATCTGCGGATTCTCACCTCGTACGTCAAGAAGCTCGGGCGCCCGCTCAGCACGGCGACCAACGGCCTGGAAGCATTCGAAGCGTATCGCGCCGAGCCGGAACTCTACAGCTGCATTTTCATGGACATCTCTATGCCTGTCATGGACGGCTTCGAGGCCACGCGGCGCATCCGCGCCCTCGAGCGCGAGCTGCAGCTGGAACCCACTACGATCATCGCGCTCTCGGGTCTGGCGTCCGAGAGCGCCCAAGAAGAAGCGTTCGTCAGTGGCATCAATCTCTTCTTGACCAAGCCGGTGCGATTGAAGGAAATGGCGGCTGTGTTGGAGTCGCGGAATTTACTGCGAAAACCCCAGTGACGTATCTGGGGGGATCCTAGGTTGGATCACGGCGCTTGGTGAATTTTGATTATGGCCCCATGACCTGGTCCACGATTTTTCATGTTATATGAAGCCGAGGAATTGGATGGCGACGAAATGAGAACGATGGGGTCAATAGAGGCATGGCCATGAGCAGCTGTCTTTGGCTTACTAGAGCTGATACCCCGGGTGCATCGCGCGGCTGATCGAAAGCTTGATTATTTGGATATGGACTATCGTGAGCAATACAAAATCCTTTTCTTCAAGCGCCGTGGGACTTCGGCCGGTGATGAAATCATACTACAAAAGTATATCGGGATGATCGAAATTTCTATTACAGAAGAGCATCGACGAGGGAACCGTGACATGGTCTATTTTGATCCATATCAGGGGTGCCGTTGGGGTCCGATCAAAGCGGCACCACGTTCGCCCGCAGGACAAAGTCCTCCCATCTTCACACTCATTGCAGATTCGCCGGTCGGCTGGTGTCATACTGCGGGTCCACGGTCCCCGTATTGTACACGCGGTTGTCAGGCTCCAGGGACAGCGGATACGTCGACTGCCGCATCTGGCGCTGCGGCCTGATGGCCTCCAGGATCGTCTGCCGCCTGGTGACGCGCTCCGGCCTCGACGGGAAGTAATACTCGCCGAGCTCGCTCGCCTGCGTCCACAGTCCCTTGGGCTCTTCGCCGCCCTTCCAGTCGGAGGAGAAGAAGACGGCCTGCACCGTGCCCTGGGCGCCCTGCGCCTCTCGGTCTTTGATCTGGTGCGGCACGCCCATGCCGTCGATGAGCCTCTCGATCTCATCGAGCGAGTAGGTCTTCTCCAACGGCCTGGAGCCCTTGGCGTAGTCGCCCGGACCGCTCGAGCCGTTAGGGACGTGGAAGAGGAGGTCGATCCTCGCAAAGGCGTACAGATACACGACGGCGATCTCGAGCAGGAAGCCCGTGGCGTAGAACACGGCGCGGCCGAACAGCGGGTTGGTCGTGCCGGGGCGCTCGGGGTTGTCGGCGGCGTACAGCCGGATGACGGCGCCGGTGGCCAGCACGAACGAGCTGAAGAAGACCATGCCGACCTTGATCCGCAGGGGGCCGGTGCCGAACTGCTCCGGGGGCGGGCCCGGCGCGACGAGAGCCGGCGCGATGAACACGAGCGGCACGACGGACAGCCAGACGATCCACGAGCTGCCTGCCAGGAGGGCCTTGCCAGTCATGGTAAGGCGGTCGTTGTTGCCGACGCTGAAGAAGCTGATGATGAGCGACACGACATTGAGGACGATGACGGCCGGCACGGACAGCAGCAGAAGCAGCGTGCCCTTGCTGAAGGCCGGGTGCCATCCCACCAGGGGCTGGACCGACCGCACGATGCGTTGCGTGAAGAAGATGTTGACGGCAAAGAGCACGACGGCGCTGTATTTGTCAGACTTTTCGCTTGCCGGCCGAGGAGATCCCGACTTACCCGCCGTTTTCTGTGATCAGCGCCACCAGGATCACGCCTCTGGTCTCGACGACCGACCAGGTGATGCGGAAGACGCAGGTCAGCACCCGGATCAAGCAAAAGTCGAACATCAAGTCGGACAGCAGGAACTTGTGGCCGCGCTTGGCGTTGCGCTTGTAGATGGTAATGTGGATGACCGCGCCCGCCGCGAAGAGGATGAGAAATACGATCGTTATCGGCAGATCGACCCTCTTCGTCGGTCGCCCGCCGGGAAACTCGCCGTTCGCCGGGTCTCTAACCATCGGCATGAGCGGCGTCTCGGCGTTCGCTTGATCCGGAGGGGCTCTGCCACCTTCGACTGCGCCCAAAGCTGGCGCTGCTGATGGGGATGCTGTTTCTGGCCCTTCTGTCAGCTCGCCGTTCAGAGGCAGTGCCGCCTTGGGCGCCTCCTGTACTGGGTCCTGGGGTGTCGGGGCTGGCATCGCTGCTGCTGGTTGTGTAGGGGGCGGTAGTTGGATCGTCTCCCGGACTGTCTCCTTGATCGTCTGCTGCAGAGTCTGGGTCTGCGTGACGAAGATGGTGGCGGCAGCGTCGTTGAGTAACAGCGTTGTGAGAAGCGTGGTGATGGTGAAGACGGCGTTCGGCACTTCGTTGTTGACACTTGAGGCGACCATTTGAGGAGGCGCCATCGCCATGGTGTCAAGAGGCGCCCTCGAAGTCGTAGTGCCGATGATCTCGGGGGGCAAGAGGCCAGGGACCGTCGCCGTTGGGAGGAGGCTGACCGTGACGGGCATCTTGTCCGACTATCTCGGCAGTCGATCGCCTCTGATCCTGCCAGGCGATGTGGAAGGTTCAGCAAGCTCCCATTAACTTTTCAAGGAAGACTTCTGCCGTATCAAACTTGTGTCCATGGGCGAGGTGATGTCAGGGTTTCGCTCAAAAACAATATGCTCATGGATGGAGGGTACTTGGGATCTAGCCTGGCGGTGCTACGGGTTGTCGCCACGAAGGGATCATCTGCCACTGATGTCCCCGTTCCACTGTGCACCTCACCAGTTCCCTCTTTGAGACCATGTCCGCCTTGGCCCGAAGAGGCAATCGGCTGATATCTTGACAGCTATTGACATCAGTGACGCCAGCATCTGTGGAGGGTGTGGCGTTTCAAGGTCGAGATGGGGAAGACCGATGGACATATGCTATCGCCCACGTCACATATACAACCATCGACTTCCTCACCAGGCAAGTGTGGGCGGCTCAACGGCTCCCGAGATCCATTTGAACCGGCGGCTCCCCCTTTCATCTGACGACGAGGGCCTTGGTTGGATGCACCTTGCACCTGCGATCGTCGAAGCACAAATTGGACATCCATCCGGAGAGCCGGATGAGAGAAATTTCCTGGGCGCGTTTGAATCTATGTTGGATATAGCCGTGGAAGTAGAAGAATAGACTTGAAGTGGCATCACCACGACGTTCGGGTAGCCCTCATTCTGGCCTGCACGATCTTGGCTACAACGGCGACGTCTACCATTGACCGGTGAGCCAAGTCCGGCTGGCCGACGAGAGTCAGATGTTGATGTCCGCCATTGGTTCGGACCAAGTCACCTCAGGATTTCGGCGATAACCTCTGATCGAGACAAGCTCTCCGCGGTCGACTACTTCAGTGGGACGGCAACAGAGTCAGCTTGCTGACACGTCCGGAAGCGATGACATCCGCTCGTCGTGCTCGTACCCGCATTATCATCTCATCAAAAGGTAGACAAGACAAGTGGCTGTCAGTTGTCATCCAAGGCACAGCCCGGCAAGAGGAGCCAGGCCCAATTTGTCAGGCGAAGACATCCCCTTGTTGCCTGGCCATTTCCATATCGCGATATCACCAAAGCTGGTCCGCACTACCGGCTTAGCCTTCTCCTCTGGGCAATTCGGTGCGATCTCGTCTCTTCTCTGGAGCTTTGGCTGCCTCTCGATCGCATGGGGACCCCTGCGCCTAGTGACTAATTAGGTGCACTTGTGTCGGCCGAGAAAAGGAACCTACCTAGGTAGGCTAGGGAGCAAGTCCGTCGTTCCCCGCTGGCACGAGGTGTACCCGGCTGTGAAAGAATCCTTACGCTAGGGCGACAAACGTGCCAGCCAGTTGATTGATTGCCTTGCGGGGGAAAAGCATTCAAAGCGCCCTCGCAGCATTGAGCTCAATGTGCGGTGCTGCATGGGACTCGCAAAACTTTCTAAGCCAGCAGTAGCATGGCACATCTTGCTTGTTGAAGCACACCAAGCAGTTGGTTGGTACTACACCGATCACCCTGGGGTACCCCAGCTCAGCTCATGGAGAACCCGAGACATGCATGTTTGCATGCGGATCGACCCATGATCTGCACGCGCTTGTCGTCGATCATCCAGCCCTGGGATTGTGCAAGCCCTCGAGGATAATCCACACGAACATTCTCAACAATCGCCAATCGTCAGGTTTCCGGCTCGAAGCGAATCGAGTCAACATGTTGACGAGGCGCCGTGGGAACTTGAATCGTAAAAGTCGAGGTTTCAATCCCTGTGGCATGTCTTGCCGTCGCGCGTGAGCTGCTATGGCCTCCCGATGTTCTCTGGATGAGATACTCGAGTCTCCCAGGCCAATGAAAGTCCTCACGACTCCTTACTCTTCGACTCTGCCTGCCTGCCGACAGCTTATGCAGCCTACTGTGCTCTTCTGTAAGTTCTCTCCATCTATCACAGGTTCCGGTTCCGGTTTCAGTGCCAGCACCAGGCGCTCAGATCCCGTTTCGTCTGACCCATCACGTCCACAGCCCATTGGCACGGACAGTCTACGCGTGCTTCATCCGCGAGACCGCAGTGATGCTGAAGATGCCGGGTTGACGTCGAGGCCCCGGACGACTTCCCCGAATGACCGCCCGGTGTTTGGGTGCCACAAGCTGGGCCCTCATAGTTCTCCCATGGTCCCCTCCTGTGGCCCTCTGCAGCCCTCGGCGGCCCTGGGCTGTAGGGCTGCATGACTCGAGGTATGGGCCAGTCCTTTCCAGCGAGGCAGGGGGCCGTCGAAGAAAGTTTGGCCGTCTGGTGGGGTGAAACATGTCCCTAGTGGTCCCGTTGACGTGTTGTGTTTCCCAGGGCCCCGGTCTCGACCACACGGGGATGAGAGCAGCAGCCAAGAGAGCAGTCCGGCCGCTGACGATTGGGCCTAGGGGCGCCCCTCGCTCGCAAACATGTTAATCATTATTACTGATAATTGCCGCAGTAGTTCCTACGGGTCGTGCCTGGTCACCCTGAGACTGATTTCCCTCTGATCGGCAAAAGCGTTTATTTGTTTGTCAAGCCTGTCAGCCATGACAGGAACCGCAATCGCATGACGGACACTGACAGCAGCTCGACCCCTTCGTTACTTCGTCTTCATCGAACAAACCCCCAAGCAGCCGCAGTACCATCATGGTCAACACCGGTCACCCCAGCAAGGCCTGCAAACTCTGCAGGTCTCGACGTATAAAGTGTGATGAGACCAAGCCGACGTGCCTGAAATGTGCCAAAGCAAAACGCGTCTGCCCGGGGTACAGGGACGCCTTCGAGATCAACCTCCGCGATGAGACACAGTCCACCATCCGTAAAGCCAGGACGGCGGCTCTCAAGAAGGCCTCGAAGGAGGGTCGCCCGATCGCGGCGGAGGATGCCACGGACGCCTTGTTCGGCGATGTCGATGTCGACGCTATTGACTGGTCTTTGGTGAACCTGACGGCGAACATCAAGTACGCGGTACGCACTCCACAGCAGACCATTCCAGGCGACGAGACGAGTCGCAATACGCACCATGGATCTTACACTGCCAACGATGTGAACCTTTCCCGAGGCCTTGAGACGCCTCTGGATGAGCAGGCCACCTGTTTCTTCCTATCAAACTACGTTCTAGCGCCGCCTGCGGGTGTCGGCCGCGGCATCCTTACTTTCCTCCTCCCCTTGATCGACTCGCCCAAGTACAAAGCCTCGCCGATGCACTCGGCCTTCACGGCCGTGTCAATGGCCGCGCTGGCAGGGCGTCCGAACTCGCGGCCCCTCTTCTCGGTCGCACACATGCACTACAGCAGAGCGCTGGAGCAACTCACGCGCACCATGCAAGACAAGGATCGAGCACAGGAAGACACGTCCCTGGCGACATCCATCTTGCTTGCCTTTTATGAAGGGCTCGCCAACGACGAAAACGACATGACGACATTTTCGAAGCACATCAGTGGAGCGGCTGCCATGATCAAGCTCAGGGGACCGAAACTGCTCGAGTCGCCCATTGGACTGGGCATGTTCGAGTTTGTCCGGTCATCTGCCGTAGGTCCCCAGCACCTCAAATATTCCCGTACGGCACTGATAGAAGTAGATCCGGCAGTACATGTTCCTCTCGGAATGCTCCGTGGAAGACATCAACTGGTGGGCCCGACAGGCTGTGGCCGATCGCTTTGGTCACCACGCCCTCGTCCTGAACCTGCAGACGACCTTGATACGCGCAGAAGCAGATCACCTGTTCAAGGGTGTACGTACGACCGAAAAGGTTGACCGTGCCTTGGCTCTCCTCCAAAAGGCCAAGGCACTCGACGCAGAGATCTTCAAATGGTTCGACGCATGCCCCCCGAAATGGAAGCGGACGGTGGCAGGGACGGCTCCGCCGCTGGCAATGGCTTCATCAACCTCTCCAACGTACAACCCCTACTCCGTGCATTCGACTTCTTCCAGTTCCTTTCCCACTCCGCCTTCATCTTCTAGCTCTACCTTTCCTCGATCATCCAGCTCATCCAGCTTCTCTCCTTCGGCATACTCCCCCTCCGTGCGGTCCCCGGCTCAGACACAGGACCAAGAGGATACCCTTTACGCCTCTCTCAACGCCTATCCAAACCTCGATGTTTACACTTATCCCAACGTCTGGGCTGCTGGAAAGTACATCAACACCCACGTTTCCCGCCTTCTACTTGCGCAGGTCACAGCCCGGTGCATTGCGTGGATCTGCTCTCCTGCAGACCACACGCAGACGAAAGAGTACCGCGAGGCCCACGCCATTGGACGGGAGCAGGTTGAGGCCATCATATCTTCGTCCCCATATTTTACAGGGTGGAAGGGCGACTCGATGACGACGCCGTACTTCCCCTGCGGCACGGCCGAGAGTCCCAAGGGATTGGCGAGCGTGAGCTGCATGTGGCCTCTGCTGGCGGTGGGTATGAGCAGGTTCGCGGAGCGAAGCCATCGGGCCTTTGTCAAGGGGCGATTGTCAACGATTGGCGAAACAATGGGTATCCGGCAAGCAGAGGTCTTCTCAAGGGTAAGCGCTTTGTCACGGTGTTGCGGTGGGTTGAATCGAGCGCTGACATTGCTACAGAACATTGTGGTTAATGCCACTGGGCCGGACAGGCACAACAGCCACTTTTCCGATTCGTATATTCATTTGAGAGCCTAGGACTTGTTTCACGACTAATGAGAAACGCGCATGAGCATTTTGCAGATTTCTTCTTCCTTGTTTAATTCATTTTGTAGAAGTGTCCTCGGTTCCAAGTGCTCACGGTTCTAAGAGCTACATGGTCCCGGCGATTAACATATGTAACTTCTTCAGCGAATACTGTATTTACGGGCCGTTTATATGTCCAGTCGATTTTGTCTCGTACATTGACCTGGCAGCAGTCATTCATCACAGGTTCACATCATGAACGCTTCGCTGAAGATATCAGGACATCCTGTGATTTTGTTTTGACTACTGTATCATCAATTGGTAGCACAGGCAAATGCATAATCATCATGAATGAATGGATAGTTCGATCTGCCGTAACTCTTATCATTTCGGCTATCGACGATCCAGCCAAGCCCACATTGTTCCGTCACCTTCGCTCTCGGCGGCAAGGAGGTTCTGTTCGGATCTCCTGACTTAACAAGGCGGCTGAGGAGTCGTTCAGATCGAAGCCATACGCATACTTCAAAGATACTGAAGGCGCTTAGATGACCTGAAGGTCTCAGGAATGCTTACGCCACAGCCACTCTACTCTGCGTCAAAACAAAGATCTTATCACAGATCATGCCCATACCTTAAGATATCAATACTGCTTCTCATGTTTCATTAGCTCGCTTGATCAGGCGGACTTTTTCGCCTCGTTCTCTTTCCACGCTCGCCCCATTGCGGCCACCTCATCGTTCACCTCCACAATCTCGGCCCTTGCATCTGACCATGGCACTCTTCCTCTCCCTGTATCAAACAAACGATACACAGCCGGTAGATCAGGCCCATCCATCAGAAGCTTGTGAAGCTTCCTATTCCGCCACCAAAAGCTCCATCCCTCCCATCCCCAACCCATTCGCTCGATCACTCCAGTCCCTGCCGTCC
Source organism: Verticillium klebahnii (assembly GCA_002851715.1). Taxonomy (NCBI): domain Eukaryota; kingdom Fungi; phylum Ascomycota; class Sordariomycetes; order Glomerellales; family Plectosphaerellaceae; genus Verticillium; species Verticillium klebahnii. Next base: position 2,921,143 of record NMXL01000001.1, on the reverse strand, counting down.
GGTTCAGCCAGTTGTACACATCCATGGAATCAATGCGGAACCCAAGACGCGGCATGGGCCCCCGCTGAAGTGTTTCCACCACAAAGTTGTAATGCTTCTCGATGTCAAGCTTCATCTCTTCTCCCGTCGGAAGAGGGGCATTCCCCGTCCACATGCTGGCGATGGCCATGGTCGCGAGGTCGTTCACCACGAAAGCGGGCTTCATCATAATGAAGTGACCCAGTATAGCTAGAGACTCAGGGTAGCTCTCGGAAAGAATTCCATGGTATAGGCGTGGGTAACTGTCCTGCGGGTTGCGGAAGGGTGCCCTTCGGAGCCGGTCGAAATTGTCCGGGGCCTGCGAGGGGTCTGAGGGATCACCTTTCCCCTTGATGATGGAGAAGTCGTAAAAGTAGCCAGAGCAGATGATTATAGCGTCAAGGTCAGTGAGCTCACGCCCGTCCGTCAGTAGCACGGAGCGGGGGCCGGAGACCTTGCTAACACCGGAGACCGCCTCGATGGAGCCGTCGCGCAATTGGTATGGAAGTGTCTCCGAGATCAAAGGCAGGCGATGAAGAGGGCTTTCAACGACGCGCGAGGCCGTAAAGGAGGGATGTGACGCCAAGAAGGGAAAGGCCTTGTTCATGATGCTCCGCATGCCTTTGCCCATGAGGGTGCTGGCGAGGCGAGGGGCCAGGTAAGCGATGAAGCGAAGAATAATACTCTGGCGACGGGTCATGCTGTGGTCAAATGATTGGCCTTTGATCATTCGAGGGAGCTACCACTGGTCAGTTCATGTCGTTTCCAGCGCTCAAAGATGAGCTTGGTGGGCAACATGTGCATACCACACAGAATGAGCTTCTATGGCTGACGTATACTTCATTGGCGCCGGCATCCTTCAAAAAGCACGCCGTGTCTGCGCCTGTCGAGCCGATGCCCACGATGAGGACATTTTTGCCCTCATAGTTCGCCGGATTCTTAAAGGCACGGGAATGGATTGCTTCGCCAGCGAAGTCGTCGAGCCCCTCGATGTGTACGACGTGCTTGGTGTTGAGTGTGCCGGTGGCCAGAACGAGTCGGTCGAATTCATGGACATTCTCTTCACCTGTTTGGAGGGTCCTGGTAGAGACGAGCCAGCGCTTGTCCGACTCATCGCGTTTAGCACTCTGGACTGCGGTGTTGAATATGATGTTTCCTTTGAGGTTAAACGCCAAAGCGTAGTTCTCGAGATAAAGCTCCATCTGTTTCGCTGAAGGAAAAGTTGGATAGTCTCGTGCAGCGTCAGCCCCCTCTGGCGCTTTGAGAACAATGACAGAATCATACTAACCTCTCGGCATGGGATAGTCGGTAAACGAGCTCTGCCCATTGTATCAGCTTGCGAGCTCCAGGCAGTAGAACTTGTTCAGCATCGCCTACCGTCTGCTTCGATGTGTTGCTTGTCGTCTGGCGCAGGACCGAGACCTGCTCCGCGTCATCGGTCATATGCCAGTTGCCGCCTACATAGCCGTTTCGTTCAAAGGCCGTCACCTCAAGACCCTGCTCAGTGAGATTCTTCACGGCGAGCAGACCTAGGACGCCGGTTCCTACGACACAAACAGTCCTACCAAGCGTGCCATCATCATCCAATGGAGACATGCTTGACCTAGCACTCTGTAACGTACGTCGTGGACTTGGGGATGGCTGGTGTTGTCCTGGTGTTACGTGGTAACTGGCAGTTGAAGCGGCAACCGTGTCAGCGATTGCTGTCTTATGATGTGTCTTCAGTCAAAGTGAAATTATTGTGAGTGGCGCTGACCACGTCCAAAAGAGCCAGCCGCCCCAGCCGCATCTCACGTCAGACCAGTCTCAGGTTCGAGCCGAGCGCCACGGGCGTACAATAGGAATTCTACTTGTTGCTCGCTTCTGATGATTGGGGAACGACCTCGCTTGATACCGTCGAAAGGGTTACTCGCACCGAGCTGGTTGGTGCATTCTCAAAGCTCATCTCGCGCCTCTTTGTCCAATGCCGCTTTATCCTCCCCGCTGACTGTGTCTGGCGCGTCGCCCTCAGCCCTACCATCCCAGGGTTCAACGCTACCCTCGGAGATAGCCACGATGAACTGTTCGACGACCTCTGGGTCCAAGGTGCCGCCGGAGTCCGTCAACGGAAAGACCTGACCCACACGCGGATTCTGAACGCTCAGTCCCTTAGCGGTTGCGCCTCCGGGGAGGCCGAGCCCGGCCACCATTTCCGGGTATGCAGAGGACTCGACGGTGACGAAGACCAAGTACTCGCTGTATTTCTGGGCCAAGGATCGAGTAGCCTCTCTGTGCGCCTCTCGGTCTGCGGCTGAGGGTGAGGCATAGTAAACAACGGACCTCCCCGACTGTTACCGGTCAGTACTGCTTTCAACGATGCCATATTTGGAGCCAGAGACGTGATGCGCACCGAAAGGATTTCCATCTCGTTCCGCCGCGTCATCTCCTGGATCAAGAAGGTCGTGCACTTCTTGAAGAAGGCACCCAACGACTCGACCGTTTCCAATTCGGATGTGATGTGCACCTGATGGTCCACGTTGTTGAAGCAACGAATGCTCGACGTCGGGGCGTCGGTTTTGCGCAGGCCGAAAGAGTGCTGGTCTCGGTACTGCTCCGCAAGATCGTTGTAGCGATCGTGGATGTTGTCATTCTCTGCGCCAGAACCAATCTGCGCCATGAACACTACATCGTCAGCCTGGGCGAACGACTTCGTCAATGCGCCCTCGAACTCGGAGACGGTTGGGCGGAACATTCGCTGTAGGAAGGCCATGATCCTGCAAATGTCAGCTCAGGTGACACATGCGGTAAGATGACCGGCGACCGACTCATCGGTGACCCGAGGCCCCCGATATCTCCTGTAGAGGCCGTCCGGGTTGTAAAGACGGATGGCCGGCACGGAGGCGACGTCGAGCTCGGCGCAAAGGCTCGCCGCACTCTGGCAATCCACGGCGAACGAGTATGCCTCGGTCTCTTCTATCGGCTGCCATTCCGGCTCGAAGGCCTTGCTCGCATCGCTAACGAGTGTTAGCAAGGCCAGACTGTTGCCCTGAATGATGGCGATACATACTCTTTGGGCTAGGAATTGAAGAACATGGTGTCAACGACGTGACCAAAGCCGGATCAAGCAGCTGAATGCGACAGACTTACCGCCACGACTTTGATCGTTAGTGTGTGGGCTATCGCGATGAGAGACGCGACTCACACGCAATCAAGCTGAACTCATTTTCCTGCAATGCTTGTCGGGCATCGGCATCGGACAGAAGCTTCCAGGATAGAACCCCATCGACCGCGAGAGCAAAAAATCCGGCTAGGAACACGTAGGATCGCATCACGAAATCGGCAGATGGAAATGGGAATGAGAAAGTCACGATCGAACAGCGACCCAGCCCAGACAAGGTGGGCTCCGTGGTAAATAAGACTCAGGATCCAAGCTCCCAGCTAAGCTCCGGTCTTCCAGATCACAGATCCCGGCGACATGCCGGTGTCAGGGATGCATGTGGCCCCTGAATCATCATGCTAGGCCGAACCCGTGGGATCATTTGGCGCTGTTCAGGGGCATTCCCGGCCGTGCACCAAACCCATCACGTTTCAAGCTTTCCCCTCGCGATGCCTTCAGGGGGCAGCTCCGTGTTTAGCTGCGCGATCATCCTGTCGAACCGTGACTGGAGGGGATGAATTAATACCGGAGCTCTCGCTCAAAGCTCCTCGGAGCTTCCAGAACTATCCCGGGGAGACAGTCTCCTCGCGACATCGTCACCATGGTCCTATTCTCCAAATTGACTGCCGCGCTGGGGGCCTTTGGCTACGGCATTCTGTCGGCTGCACAAGAACAAGCGCCCCTCTTCACAGACAATTACACTTGCGAACACCCCCCTTACCAGGTTCATATCTTCTCCACATCGCCGCTGGTGATTTACCTCGATGGCTTCATCACACCCGCCGAGCGCCTACAGCTCCAGAGTCTCGCGTATGTCCCTCATGCCCCAAAGCTGTCAGTCTAGCTCTAAATCAATTACGCAGGGCCGACACATTCACCAAATCCTCCGTCGTCGACGCCGACGGCCAGTCATCTCATCACTCCGTCCGCACATCCGAGTCGACACCCTTGCCCCCCTCTGCTCTCGTGAGCTGCCTCCACCAACGAGCCCTCGCCTTCCAAGGCCTTGACATCGACGCAGTCGCCCGCCTTGAGCCCCTCCAGCTCGTCCGCTACGCCCCAGGCGGGCACTACCACTTCCACACCGACTGGTTCACGTCGCCCGCACAGGCGACGGCCTCCCAGGGCGGTAACCGCGCGACGAGCTTCTTCGCCTACGTATCCGTCGGCGAGGGCACCCTCGGCGGAGGCACGTCGTTCCCTCTGCTCGACGCCCCGCGGGAGGGCCCGTGGTGCAAGTGGATCGACTGCGATGCCGAGCGGGAGAAAGGGGCCGTGTTTCGGCCGGTCGAGGGGAGTGCCGTCTTCTGGGAGAACATAGGTGCGAATGGCGCCGGGGACGTGAGGACGCTGCACGCCGGGGAGCCCGTTGTGGCTGGGAGTAAGATTGGAATGAACATTTGGACGCGACAGGCTGCGCTGGGGGACGAGATCAGGGGCGGAAAGCTGTGAACACGACATGATGAACCAGGACAGGCCGCGAAATACCCGTTGAAACGATTTGATATTTTCAATCGTATGTTGACTGACCATTCCAGGGATGGCGCCTCGATACGAGGAGCGACTAGGTAGTTGACAACTGAATGACAAGCCCGATGGTGGATGTCCAGGGCTCTTGCAGACCAGTCGAGAAATAGCATCTTTGCGTCTTGTCTTCTCACCCTCGATCGCATACATTCTCGTTTCCAGAGCATCTTACGAACAAGACCTCCCCCGCCCGCTGCTCAGAAAAGTGCGACCTCAACTCCTCTTCGACGAGCTGCCTCATCAATATCAAAGTAATCCGAGCCCTCGTTCCACGCCTCCTCGATCAGCTCGAAAGTCACACGGACTAGATTGAAATCATCCTTCGACTCAAAACTCTCTCGTATCTCATCAATCGTGCCCTTCCATTCCCCATGTTCCTGCAGCTGAGAAATCTCCAACCCCGCCGTCAGCAGCGGATAGATCAGAGCGTTACGCACGAGGATGTGGTCGTTACGCGGAACCAGGCTGGCCCTGAATAGCGCATCCATTGCCGCCATAAGCTGGCACATGATAACTTCGGATGGCGGCTGCTCATTGGAATCCCTGCGCCGCTTGCACCTCTGGCGTCTCCGGACTTCCAGAACGCCCGAGAAGCGCCAGCACTCCCAAAGGTGGCACTGAAGATAGTTGCCCACCTCACCGGGCCATCTCAGAAGCTTTGTCTCCGTGTACTCCCTGTCGTTGTCGAAGATTCCGGCAAAAATATCGAGCAGAGAGCGGGGCAGCCCAGAGACCACCTCGATGCCTCCCAGCCTGCCGGCCTCCCAGGCATCTTGCGCTTCTCGCAGCCGTTTCCATATGCCGATAGAGGGCTTCGATCGTCCAAGGACAACATTCGGAAGATCCATGACCCCCATGACCTCTAATACATGACAAGTTGCTTCATCGTGCTCGGAATCCGGCATCTCGGACGCCAATTGATACAGATCTGCCATCAGGTGGATCTGGAACGTCCATGGCCGACCTTGGAGAAGCTGCGTGTTCGTCAGCACCCGCTTGCCCCAGGCGACGCTATTCCCAGAAAGGGTAAAATATGCGCTGAATGTCCAGAGATAGGGGAGGCCTTACCAGCAAAGTGCACAGGAGCAGGCCAGCACATGTCGTAGCGACGTGCATGCTTTTAGCTCGGCCGGCTATCTCGTCTCGGAAAGCTTGCAGTGCATGGTCAACACGCTCCATAGAGAGCACCGAAAGACCTCGCTGCCTATCGTTGAAGTATCCTTGAATGGCGACACATACGTGAACGAATGCGATGCTCTGCTTGGCAAGGTCTTGGAAAAAGGGCTGTATCCAACTCTGCGCCTCGGTGGCGTACAGCCGCAAGAGCCCAGAGGTTAAAACTGGTGATTATCAGTCTATTGCAGCTGTAACGATGGAGGTCTTTGATTGGGTGCGCCCACATTGACGGAATAGCTCAGGCTGCACTGGCGGCTGATCTGTCTGCGGCCTAGGAGAGGGCAATAGTGGCGAAGAGCGCGCTATCGAGAGCGTGTCGGCTGCCATGTCTTCAGACGCGTCATCTCGGAACACTCTCGATGTTGATTCCGGTGCCTGTGTAAAGATGCCATGGTGAGGCCGGCCCGGTTCATTCGAGGATGCCGGTTCGGGAATCAGGGCCCCGGCAAGGCGGCCCCGGGAAGCCACTCCATTATCCCACCGTAAGGTCTGCAGATAACCTCCACACTGGATGCCTCTCTGCCTGCAGGCCTGGCATTCGGGACGTCCCTCGTCGCATTTTCGCTTGCGTCGCTTGCAGTTGGCACAGCCTGTCCTAGACCGTGCCATCGCCCATGGTTCCTTGATATCGATCCGACAGCGGAAGTTCAATGTGACAACCAGGGTGTGGTATCCGGCCGGTTGGAGATGAAATCAAAGATGATCCGTTGGAAAGTTGCGAAGGGGCGCGTCGACCTCCTATTTAAGGACTAGCTGGCCAGAGCTGACCGGAGCTGATCCATGTTACCCCAGCTTCTTACTGGAGATAGCGAAGCGGGGTTCTCTAACGATCGCCTGAACTAAGGTTTGTGGCGCTCTCAGTTGGGACTCCCCTTATCTGACTGCGCCCGTGTTGTCGCCTACCAAGCCTTTTACGTTCATGCCTCCAATACAACACCATAGGTCGTCGAAGAACCTGCCGGCATTGAAAGGTATGCTGCAGCTGAATTTTTGATACTGGAACGTTTGGCGACACACTTATCTGCCTGGCCCTGTTCCCATACCCCAAATATTGTTTGATTCATAAAGCGAGACGGCGCCCTTCCTGCCCGAACCACCCAACAGAATCGTATGCCCTCCGCTCATCGACACTGTTCGGTAGCCAACTCCCCTTATATTCTATACCATACTATCTAAGACACTCTTTACTCGATGGACCGCAACATATCCGAGATTTCAGCTCCGCCACCGCCCGGCACGGTGCCTTTGATGCAATGTCTGTCTGCTAATGCACATGCCAACCGCTGGACAAGTGCTAACAGCAGCTTGACTCTTCAGATGAGGGATCCATTGATGGAATGGAGTTCCTTCTCTCTCCAAGACCGTCTTCCGATCCTAATGAGCCATTGGTGAGCAGCCTTTGACCCCCACCTGCTACGTGCAGTTCTTGGACGCACGTTGATACTCGCCTCGGCAGAATTGGGTCACCTGGCGCAAGCACCTCAACTACGCTCTCGTCACAATCGTAACCCTAGCGGCATTTACGAACTTGTCGGTTCAGACTGTGTTCTGGCAGCAGATGACCGTCGACCTGAAAGTCACGATTGCCCAGCTCACGCATGCGCAATCCGCCCAGCTGGCCGGCCTGGCAGTGGGGTGCATCTTCTTCATCCCCTTCACCATCAAGTACGGGCGTCGCTCGACATACCTGGCGTCAACACTTGTCTTGGCAGCCGCGTCATGGTGGACGTCTCGCATGACATCGTATGCTGAGTTGATCATCACAGCCTTCATCAGCGGCCTCGCAGGCGCCATCAACGAGACGGCAGTTCAGATGACTGTGAGTAACCAGGAGTGAATTTGTGTATTCGGGAGATGATTGATTAGTTGTTCTGCAGATATCAGACCTCTTCTTCGTCCATCAACGTGGCGCTGCCAACGGCGTGTATTTCATCGCTGTCATGGCTGGATCTTTCTTGACTCCCATGGGCGCTGGAGCTCAAGCAGCCAAGCAAGGCTGGCGCTGGGCCTACTACGTTATCTCCATTGTGCTTACTATTCTGTTCGTTGCTTTTGTCTTTCTATTCGAGGAGACCAAATATGTGCCTGTCTCTGACGGTACTGGAGATGGTGATCCTCGCGGCACCGATGAGCTTCCGACGACGCCAGAGGGTGACCCGAAGAAGACGAGCTCTGCAGAACTAGCAGCTGTCAAGTCAAACATGGTTGGCGAAGTTGACATTCCCTTGAAATCATACCGGCAACGGCTCCGCCTCATCACCAAGACGTCCGAGGCTTTGCCTAATACCTTTTCGCTACCAATTCGGGTCATTATTCTTCCTCATGTGGCGTTCACGGCCATTCAATTTGCCTCCGGGGTCTGCTGGCTGGTTTTGCTCCTGTCAGGGACGTCTGTGGTCTTCTCAGCACCACCTTACAACTTCGACACTGCCGGTATTGGATACATGGCTCTCGGGCCTTTCGTGGGCAACATTTTCGGAAGCGTCTACGGCGGGGTTTTTGCAGACTGGCTTGTCGTTCGACTGGCGCGCCGAAATGGCGGGATCTTTGAACCAGAGATGCGCCTCTACCCTCTCTTCCTATCGACAACCACGATGGCGGGTGGGATAATTATGTTTGGTGTCACGGCGGCCAGAGTAAGTACCAATCACCATGTGTCGGATGTTCCAAAGCTGACTTGTGACAGGGTATGCACTGGATTTATCCAAGCATCGGCGGCGCATTCTTTGCGTTCGGCCTTGGATCAAACGGGAGTATCACCTTCACTTTGATCATTGATACTTATCGAGAGGTAAATTCTTTCTGGAGCATGTCAAGATTGAAGAAGTTTTCGTGCTGACACACCGTAGCTGACGGCCGAGGCATTCGTTGGGGTGGCATTTATCCGGAATGCTATTGCCATCGGTATTCCGTCTGCCCTTGTTCCGTGGATAACGAACATGGGCGTTGGAAACATGTACATCACCAGCGGATGTATTGCCTTCGCTGTGGGGTCACTTTTCATCCCTCTTCTTATCTGGGGAAAGAGAATTAGGGCTGCCCTGGCTCCTAGATTTCGCCGTTTGGAGGAGCAGCGTGTGAAGAGTTGGCGACCTTGATGGTTTATGCAAAAGGCGCGCTCGACGAGCAGCTCCATAGGCTCCTGGAGGTACATGGTGTATTTTAAGTCACTTTCTACGATTTCTGCGACAGTCATTACTTCGCACCAGTGCAGGAAGACGTTTGGTGAAATGGTTATCTGCATCCACTTTACAATTTCTCTGCCTTAACTCCTGGAAAGTTGGTCATGCGATAACAATCAATGACCGGCCTCCCTTTTGACATGATCATGACACCCAGAGGCACTATACCGTTCATCCAGCTGTATGGGCTGTTGCCAGGAGCCTCCAGACGTATTTGAGTGAAGTATTCAACCTCATCTTGGGATGCGTCTTGTCCCACAGGATTATTCATCTCGGTGCCGGGTCCCTGACGAAAAATTCCCGTTGCAGTTACCAAGATGTAGAATCCGTCGTCGGTTTTGATGGTGTATCTGGCATTCAGTCTGGTGAAGACCTGTTTCATCTTTCTGGTTAGCCGCCAGATTATGACACTCGAGAGGGTAGGCCTGCCTTGTCAGGATCTGGCACCTCGGCCCAGTCTGCACCACTGTTCTCGACAATGACACCCTTGATACGTGGTCCTATCACTGTGCCATCTTTTATAGGCAAAATGAGCCTCGACAGTCCTGTCCCATCGATATCTCGGATCTCGGACACCTTTGACTCGTCCATATTCGCTATGATGCGGTAGACGAACTCAAGATGCGGCATTCGCATGGGCGGTATGTCAACATCCTGGACCGATAATTGATTTCCGGGTGACGGAACATGCTGAGCACCGGCAGTTGGAGGAGATGTTGCCATCCCAGCTAGATCAGGTGTGCTTGCCGAGGAAGAGCGGATCGGTGATCAATCGGAGAGTGTTACACTACAGTTCTATCACTTTCAATCCAGCCTTTACCTCCCGTATTGCTTATATACAGAGCATGCAATTCTCCGCGACGGCATTTGTGAGCTGCCCGTTGCCGATCAACAAGTGCCGAGGGCCACACGAACTCAGTGGCGTGCATGAACATGTCCAGCGCCATCTCCTTCCACATCGGGGCAATGTTTGCGCTGCAGGCCCGGCGCCTAACCCCGCAAACCCCAACTTCCCGGCCCGAAGCCGTCTATCATGGCAGGGTACATATGGAGCGACATCATCTGCATTGGGGAAAAAGAATCAAGCCAGGCAAGAGACTACAGGCCACCCAGATCCTGTCTTTTCCAATCGTTTCTCGACTCATTCGAAGAGTTTTCTCCATTAGTCTGACCATGGGTTCAATCAGCGAAGTCATCGTAGAAAAGCATACATCTGTCTCATCAGACTGGGCGACCTTAGCGGCTGCCCACAAACTGAAACAACGAGAAGCCATCCCAAAAGCCTGGATCCTGCCCGATGACAAAATCAGAGGTATTACAGGTAACGGGACGGCCGATGAGGGGCGACTTATCGAGCTTCGAGCTGCGCAGAAATCAGGAATCCTGACAGAACATGAAATCGCAATCGCGCAAATGAGCGCATCCCATCTCGTCCACAAGATGCAGCAAGGAAACCTCACATCTGAGGAGGTCACAGTGGCGTTCTGCAAAATGGCAGCTGTGGCACAGCAAACGGTACCGTCGTCATTAAAGTTGCTATGGGACTGGCCCTGACATTGAAACAAGACATTTTGTTTGACCGAGATATTCTTCCAAGAAGGCATAGAGCGAGCGAAGTGGTTGGATCAGAAGCTTCGATCAACCGGAACCGTTGTTGGGCCTTTACATGGCCTGCCCATTAGCCTGAAGGTAAGCAGCCGTCTTAAAATACAAGCCGCAAAAGACTCACGGATCAGGACTCGTTTCGAATCAAAGGAAAACATGCGACTGTTGGCTACACTGAGTTCTTAAGGCGCCAGCCCCCTGACTCAAATTCCTCTCTTGTCGACCTCCTGCTGGACGCCGGTGCTGTGCTTTATTGCAAGACCAACGTGCCTCAGACAATGATGGTTCGTTTGACACTTGCTCTGCTTGCCTCTGTATTTACTCATCACCGACTACTATCAGACGGCCGATTCGGAGAACCATATCTTCGGAAGGACCTTGTGCCCTCACAAGACAAGTTTGACGGCTGGCGGCTCCTCCGGAGGTGAAGGCGCGCTGGTTGGCTTCAGGGGCTCTCCTTTGGGGGTCGGTACTGACATTGCAGGCTCCATTCGAATCCCGTCCCTCTGCTGCGGGACGTTTGGATTCAAGCCAACCGCCAATCGTGTGCCATTCGCGGGCCAGTCGAATTACCCCTTCCCAATGCCACACCTGGAAGTCGTTGAGCCTACGGCCGGACCTCTGGCAAATTCCGTTGCGGACCTGTCTCTGTTCATGCAGGTCGTCACAACACGTGAGCCTTGGAAGTATGACGCCACGGCAGTTCACGCCGGTTGGAAAGATTTGGGCCACAATCAAAACAAACGCTTGACCATCGGCGTTCTTGCTGAGGATCCCACGTACCTGCTCCACCCCCCTGTTCGTCGGACAATTGAGAAGGTAGTAGGCATCTTGCAAGAAAAGGGCCACAAAATCGTTCGTCTGTCGAATAACCCCAGCACAAGTGCAAGCCTAGGTGCGCGCATCGGATTTCAGTACTTTGCGCTCGGCGGTCCCGACGCAGATCAGGTTGCAAAAGAGGTTGGCGAACCGCTGGTGGCCTCGGTCGAGAAACGCGTGCATCCATTCGCTCACGGGGGGTTTCCCGTTCCGAATAGATCAGACAAATTCGTCGAACTTTGTCAGTTGAACGAGGCGAAATCAGCTTATGCGTCAGCGTGGCACGAGACGTGGCGTGAGAATCACTTGGACGTCGTGCTTGGCCCCGGCGCAATCAGTACCTCGGTTCCCCACGATACTTACGGCTGTCCGGTCTACACGCTCATGTGGAACGTGCTCGATGTAAGTACACAACCTTCCTCGCCGTTCAGGACGGCTGCTGAGCATCGGGAAATCCCAGTACCCCGCGGGTATCATTCCGTTCGGCAGCGCCTTGAGTGCCGAGTTCCCCGAGTACCAGAAAGGGAGTGCCACATTCGATGCTGACTGTGAGTTTACACCGTCCAATTTGATGAGTGCAACTATATTGATTCTTGATAGATGTTCCTGAATTGTGCGATGGCGCGCCTTGCGCCATTCAGGTTGTCGCCCCGCGATTCCACGACGAGGAGTGTCTCGAGGCGATGCAAATAATTGAAACAGCCATAAAACATGAGTCAATTTCAAAGGATAAAAAAGCACGGATCTGAAGTAGAGAGCTTTACCGGGGCCGAGCATGCTCATGGAGCAATAGCTACCTAGTTAGAGATGAAGGTCGATGTGGGTTTCAAAGTTCGACACGGCTACGAAGCCAAACAAAATGCAATAGAGAACAAGTCCTTGAGTATAATCGGATTGGACTACAGGACAACATTGTTGATTGGTGTTTATATGTTCGCCAGCGAAAAAGTGAAAGCAGAGACCGGTCCATACGGCGGCTTTTCATTGACGTTACGGGTGCCCGAGCTACAGGGGAATAATTGTAAATTTGTATCCATCGTTGGAAAACAGCTTGCTAAAGATTTGTTCTAATTATCTACTTGAGCTCCAGAGCCTCCTTAACCTTCAGGGGGTTGAGACCCGCTGCGGCAGGCGAAGGGGTCAGGTCGAACAATCCTTGATGGAACCACAGACCGAAGGTGCTACCGAACCCCTGAAGGACCTCTTTGGGGACGAACTGGTAGGCAGGGATCTGGCTCGGGAGCTCCGTGGTCTGGCCAGTCTTGAGTTTCTCGACGCTGTCGTAGGTGACATTGAACTTGGTGCCTTAGGGAATCATTAGCGTCTCCTTGGGACTGGTCTCGATAGTTGAACTCACCATGCGCAGCCTCAGCGAGTTTGACAAACTCGTTCCAGGTGACCTTGTCACCGACCACGATAGACTCTGGCTCCCACTTGGGGGTGTCCAGAAGGACGGAGACAAACCTGGCAACGTCGGCGGTGTGAGTGAAGGCAACGGGTGTCTCGCCGTCGCCCGGGATGGCGGCGGCTTTGCTGGGGATGTCGACGATCAAAGTCATGGGCTGCATGTGCGAGGGCTTGGTGGTCCAGTAATCAAGGAAGAAGCCGTTGTCGACCTTCGTGTACTCGAGGTCCTTGGCCTCCTTGAGGACCTTGGTGGCGTTGAGCTTGTGCTCGACCGAGCCAAGCTGAGGGATCTGGCTTTCGGCAAGTCAGCACACTACTGCAGTAATAGCGACGTAGAACAGGATACATACTCGGGAGTGTGGGGAATGCCCCAGCTGCTGCTGATGATTCTCTTGGTAGTCTTAGAGGCATCGGCAGCGCGAATAAGTTCAAGTTCATGAGGGACGCCGTCGAAAACAAGCATAGTGATGGCTGACACCACGGTGTGGACGTTGTTGTCCTCAAGTGCCTTTGTGGTGGCCTCGACGTTGGTATAATCGACGGGAATGATAGGAACACCAAGCTTCTTCTCTAGCTCGGGGTTGGCCTTTACGTCTGTTAGTTCTAGATGCCATCATAGAATGGGGCTGGCACGTACCTTGCGACCAAGGATCTTGATCTCATGCTTGCCAGCTGCGACGAGAGCTTCAACGATGGTGCGGCCGACGTTGCCGGTACCGCCTGCTACAGCAATGACAGCCATGTTTATGTGATGTGAAAGTGGTACTAAGACGGCTGAAGGGGGAGTGCAAGACTGTTGAGAGCGATGTTGTCTGGTGCTTGTGTTGTTTGAGAGTGAGGACGTGTTCTGAGAGGATAATCCGAAATGACAACCTTGAAGGCTGCATTTCAACACCTTTATACAACGCCATTCAGTTCAGGCGGTCGTAGACCCCATTGACGCCATCCGTGTTAGTTGGTAAGTTGATATAGAGGCGGATGCAAATTGCTTCCGTCGGACCGGCGTCGACCAGTACGAGTCAGGCACAGGAGGAGGTTGGAAAGGCCTCGAAACTACAGGGTTTGTTAGGCCTCTTACTGGCCTCATAGTCAGTGGCCCAGCGCTGTAGACGTAGTCTCTTCGGGGAAACGCCACTGTATTTCGGAAGCAATTTGCCTCCGAAGCCCCACCCGCTCGTGACCCCACCTTCCCAAAACCGCCATGGCAGATTGTTGGATGCCTCGATTGACAAATCCTCTCCCCGGCAACAACGACATGCCAGCGAGATTTTCGGTCTCGAGCTGTTTCCGACCCGAGACTCTGAATTTCATATCACATCATGCACCATCGGACTGATGTCTGGCCGTCTCCTGTCTTTCCTGATGACTGAGTGAGCCAACGCCGCGGGCCAAGCTCCACGACAGGTTCCACCCAAAAGACACCCCGGTACAGCCACCGCCAACACCATGTCGACATCAAGTCATCACGCTGAGAAAGCGCAGCGAAGTCAACAGGTAGTCTTCCAACTCAATTGAACCACGGCGTACATCCAACATCTGCTTACACATTCAGGCCTGCAAAAGATGTCGGTCGAGGAAGAGCCGGTGCGACGCCGGCAAGCCATCCTGCTCAGCATGTCTCAACCACGGCCACGAGTGCCTCTACGACTCAGCTCCGAGAAGGCGTGGCCCCGGGCGCAGGTCGGTCTTACTCAAGAAGCTCCATGATGGCTCATGGCTGATGATTTGCAGCAAGGAATATGTTCGCGCCCTCGAAGAACGGCTCTCCAGGATGGAGTCGACACTCCAACATGCCGGACTGTCTCAGCCGGCGCCCGCTGCTGTGTCGCAGTCTGAGGCGGACGACGCCTCCCCAACGCCCGACGCGGATGTCGACCCAAGTGCTGGAGAACCCGGAGCTCAGGATGCCGCAGCCGACGATGAGGCACCAGCACAGCCAGTTGCCGCAGAAACCAGCCAGCAGACAGAGCTGATGTTTCCCAATTGCCCGACAGAGGCAGAGATAGAGACAGAGATGAATGCCAGGCTGCCCGTATTTGGCGCCATCATCAAATTTATGCAGACGCCACAGCCCAAGCTCTCTGGCCCTACATTCACTCGAACTTGCTACACGGCGGAACTCGGTCGGCATGATGCGCTCACACTGTGGTTGCCCTTGTCCGAAGACCTGTCCGCCACTCTTCCGACCGTCAATCTCGCCTGCCTCCTCCCACGCTTTGCGGGTCATCAAGAAGCAGACGATGTTTTCAACAGCGCTGCCGGCTGGGCCTACGCCAACGGCTGCATAGGACTTGGAGCCACCCTCAAATGCGTGAACCAATCGTTCGTTGAATCCAACCGGGGTATCTGGTCTTTCTTCATGAACGCGTTCGGAACATTACCAGAGCTCATGGCCAAGGGAGACAGCGCCTTGGCTGTGCAGGCAGTCGTGGACATGGCTCTTTACATGCAGGGCACGATTTCCACCAGCACGGTGGTCATGCTGGCGTCCTCTGCCGCTGGGCTGTCAAACCGTCTAGGGTTGCACAGAGGAGCTGCCTTGGAGGATGGAGTCGACAGCTGGGTGCGCGACCGCGTTTTCTGGTCTGTCTACATCCTGGAAAAGTCGACCAGCCTGCATCACGGCGTACCCTCAATGCTACCCGACGATGAAATCGAGGTGGGCTTGCCCGACGCCGAAGGCATGGAGGTTTTCTGGTTCCAAGCCAGGGCGCAGCTCGCCACGATTGAGTCACAAGTCTTCACACGCCTTTTCACGGCTAAACGCCTTAAATGCGGGAGTGCTGAAATCTTCCAATCCATCCTTGACTGCGATGTATTGCTTGACGAGTGGAAGACGGCTTTGCCGTGGGATCTTGCTGACGAGATTGACGATGGCTGTGCCGACGAGGATGAGCTGACGGGCGAGAAACTCGATGTCTTCCTCGCTTTCAACAGCTGCCGCATGCTGGCCCACTGGGCAAAAAGGCGGCACAACGGGAAAGACCCGATGGCACTTTCCGTGGAAAGTTCGCAGCCTCTGGAAGAGCCAATATATCATTTCAATCTCCCCAGCTCGCGACACTGCCTGTTACGGTCCCGGTCGTGTGCACAGGCAGTGATCCGAGCCTTTTGTACCTTCCCGAGCCCGCCATATACATCGCTGTGGTGAGTTACGGCGCAGGAGCTGCCAGACACTGGAGGGCTAATCTCGTGGCAGGCGAACTTTGTGCTACCCCCTTTGCGCGATCCTTGTGCTATTAACGGACATACTGGATGAGCCCGGTACCGGACAGGCCATCAAGCTCTTACAATCGACCAGGTCGTTTGCCCGGTTCCTGCAGAAGTTTGAGCGCGAAGAGCGATGCGACCTCAACAGGGTTCTCAGAGCATGTGCCATGATGCAGAGAACAGCACAAGGAGCTGTTCAGGAGGCGCATGAAGGCTCGAGGGTTGAAAGCGCTCAGGTAACGACGCCTGGAACTCCACTACCTCCGTCCAGAGAAGATGCTGCGGTTAGTTCCCCTGCCGAGCTCATGATTGATCACACATGAGCTGACCTTTTGGATGTAGATGTTGCTATCCATCCTAAGCTCAGCAACAAGCCCGATGTATCTCGTTCAGGGGCTCCTGGGAAACCAGCCGAACCGGGACGAAGCCCTCTGTACCAAGCTTGCCGAGCTCCTCGGATGCTCCGGTCACGAAAGCAAGACGGGCATTCCGCTTGGCCCGGAAGCGTTGTGGCCCCCTACTTACGGGGTCAGCCTTGCCCCTGGAACGTGATGACTCGGTCAGAGGCGACTTGCCACCTGGACACCATGCGCTTAGATGACGCTTTATCGGGCAGGCCGCCAGCAGAGGCTGAGGGAGGCGGCCACTAGGCCACAAATCATGGGAGATGTTGGTAAAAATGGAATGGCTGGGTGTAGCCGGGACAAAAGCCGGCGATCAGCATGGCCCATGCTGTGATGGAAGGGGCGCAGATCATGTACGAGGGCGTTGGTGCCTCAAGTGAGGTCCTCTTTTGGACTGACGGAGCACACGGCCGAAACCGCATCAATATCGAGCGTCATGGGCGACCTCAAAGGGAATTTGGAAGAGGTTGCGGCTGCTTTTCATACTTCTTGGCGAGGGGCAGGCTTCGTCGGGGCTTCACAAGCCGAGACGTCGGCATCGTGACCGGCGTCTTGCTGATGCGCAGCCCCCTTTCATTTCTGTCAGCCGACGAGGCAGTTCACCGCCAGCGACACATGGAAAGCATCATCGAAAGCCAGGTGAGCTCACGACTCTTCGGCTGCCCCATCGCCATTGGCGATCAGGTTGAAGCACGATGTTTCAGCGCGGCCGCGACTTCACGACCAGATGACTCAAAGACGGTTTTGCGTGCTGCTCGTCCGAGTCCTCGACGTGTCTGTTATCACGACCTGTCGAGCTGAATGATACCTTATCTCCAGTCCCACCCCGTTTTGACTCTATTTCAATCGATGGCGTCCCGAGCCTGGCCGTGCCCCGATCAAGGCGGCGGGCGCGGTGTTTCGTCTTGGCGGGTCGGTCGCCCAAGTCGAGATGAAATTGGTGAAGCTATTCGCGCCCAGTTAAGCTCATGGGCCGGTGGAGCGCGGCGGATTTGACGTCCAGAAAAGGACTCTCCGGTTTGGGAAGAAGCACTGAACTTGGGACAAAATACCCATGGTTCCAGGACCATCACGACTCGGCCTATCGCCGCGACGCAGAGCCGCTGCTTTGAGACCTTGATCGGTCCGAGGTCAGAGCGCACGTCATGGCGAAACAAAGTTGGCCCCGCCGACGCCTCCCGTTTTGGCATACTGGCGATTCCCTGACGGCTTTTCCCATCCATCTGGTGTTCCAGCTGCCCGCCTGAAGCAGGACTAACAAAAACGCGCATCTATTAATACGACACACGGGCGAAAGCGCGGCTCTTGCGCGCGCGCGCGCCTGCTTCGCGCTGCACCACAGCGGGTGATCAGCGCAGCGTCCTGGGTCCCGTCCCCTCCGGCCGCGCCCGACAATCGGCGGGCGTGGGCATGGCTTCTTTTTTTGTTTGCGATGCCCTGGTTGGCTTTGGTCGCGGTGATCCTCTCTCTTGTGAGGCCTGCGAGCGTCTCACCGCGATGGGCCCCAGGCCTATGATGGCCATTTACGTCCCTAAGCACGCCCAAGACGAGACCCATCACCATCAGCAAACCCCTGTCATCGCCTCTGCATCTGCCGAACCCTCCACTCCCATCCCGACTTCCTCCGCGTCCGATCGTGGGGGGCTCCTCTCTTGAGCCTCCTACAGGCCCTCCGGCCTCCCCCCACGGACCGCAACCTTGAATAGCAGAAACACGTGCTCCCGCCTCTGGTTCCACTACCTTCATGGGGGAGCCCCGTCTGTCTGAAGCATGGGGAGCCGGCCCGGGAGATAGCTGAGGCTCTGTTGCCGCGAGGACGCCAAAAACGGGTTGCATGGTCAGACTCTTGGCAGTATGAGCCCTGCTAAACTTGGCGTTCTGTTTCAACGAGAGGACGAAGACGCCTTCCCTGCCAGTTCTTCGGTGGAGACCGACGGTCCAGCCTAGCGATGGTGCAAGCGGGAGCGGGAAGAGACAGCAGAATCAGCATTCGCGCGCTGCCCGGTTGGGACTGCGGCGGCCGTATATCATACAGGCCAAGACCCCCCAAGCCTCGATGCAGATCCTCGAAGGTTGAAGTCCCTGAACAGCGGTATCATTTTCTTTGTATGCACTTTTGACAAGCTTGGCTGCATTGGTTTTGTTTCTCTTGGCTTGCTTGGCTTATACTACAACACCACCCACTCACGACTGGCTTCGTCTTGGCCATCTCTTCACCAACTTGGCATCTCACCTCACGCACCACCTACCACGAACAAACCTTACACGACGACTGCCACACTCTTGGCGGCGACTCTTCTTTCGCACGCCCAGTAGATCGACATGAACCGGGGCCAACCTCAGGGCTCAGCTTGGACCGAATCCGGATCATCGACGCGCAGAAATTCCTACGACTACAACATGAACCGACCCGGCTCCCCCCGCCTCGAGGTCGACATTGACGGCCTCAAGCGCAACATGCAGCCCGAGTACAAGAATGTGACCCCCATCGTCGAGAAGGGCGCCGGCCCGCCCGCTCCCGCTGCACACGGCCACGACGACCACGGCGGCATTGACATCAACGACCCCAACCGACCCCGGTACGGGCTGAAGAAGCGCCTGCACCACTTCACTTGGGCGTGGTACACGCTGACCATGAGCACCGGTGGCCTGTCCCTGCTCATTTTCGCGCAACCCTTCCAGTTCACGGGCCTCAAGCAGATCGGCCTAGCCGTTTACATCATCAACCTGGTCCTCTTCACCGGTGTCACCACCATGATCATGTCCCGTTTCTTCATCTTCCCTGGCGACTTTACGAAATCCCTGACGCACGAGCGAGAGGGCTTCTTCTTCCCTACCTTCTTCCTCTCGCTCGCCACGCTCATTACGAGCACCCAGAGATATGCCATTCCTCTCGATGACGACCGTCTCATTTGGGGCATTCAAATTGCTTTCTGGGCCTACGTGATCATGACCATCTCCCTCGCCATCTTCCAATACGTTCGTCTCTCCCCCCTTCTTGCGTTGCTGCCAACCCATGACTGACTCGTCTCAAACAGAGCTTCGTCTTCTCGGCCCACAGTTTCGGCCTGCAGACCATGATGCCCACGTGGATTCTCCCCATCTTCCCTGTCATGCTTTCGGGCACCATCGCCTCCGTCATCGCCGACACCCAGCCTGACATTTCCGCCGTGCCCATCATTGTCGCCGGCCTGACATGCCAGGGTCTCGGCATGTCCGTCGCCGTTCTCATGTACTCCCACATGGTTGGCCGTCTCATGCAAGCCGGTCTGCCGAACCGCGAGCACCGTCCCGGTCTGTTCATGTGCGTCGGCCCGCCCTCTTTCACGGCGCTTGCCCTCATCGGCATGGCCCAGGGCCTTCCCGACAACTTCGACCCCGACGGCGACGGATTCCTCATCGACGCCGGCTTCATCCGCACCATGGCGCTCATCTCGGCCATCTTCCTCTGGGCCCTGGCCGCCTGGTGGTGGGGCATCGCCGTCGCCGCCGTCGTCCAGGCGCCGCCCGTCTACTTCCATCTCGGCTGGTGGGCCATGGTCTTCCCCAACACGGGTTTCGTGCTGGCCACCATCTCCATCGCCAACGCCCTCGGCAACGACGCCGTCAAGTCGGTCGGCACCGGCCTCAGCATCGTCCTGATCCTGACGTACTTCTGGGTGCTTTACAGCCACGCTCGGGCCGTCATCATCCAGGACATCATGTATCCTGGCAGGTAAGCATCTCCCCGCCCATTATCTCAGCGTGAACCACGAGGCTAACCAGCGCAGGGACGAGGACTTCAACGACCACTAGTCGAAGCCACGACTGGGAAGAGATCACGAGTAGAGCATCGAATGAGGCGTTTTACGAAAGACGGGGCAGGGGGACGATCGGGACGGCGTTTAATTTCTTCTTCTTCTTCTTTCCCCATGCGGGAGAAACGAGCGGGCTTTCCCCCAGCGGTCATCCCATCGATTTTGGGCCCTGTCGTTGCATCTGTGTTGCGTGCGGGCATGAGATATCCAGATTGATCTTTCCATCTAGACGCTTTCCATAAAACCTGAAAACCCTCGCTTTTCGGCACCGTCCTGGTGCAGTGCTCGTGATTTCTGTTTACGCTACGGGAGGCAACACTGCCCGCGTGTCTCGATGAGAGGCGAGAATCGGCGAGATCGATTTGGGAGTAGAGACCGTTCAGCCGGTGCCGGTTTGTTTGAGTTGGGCGATCTGGTGGGAGATTCACGTCCGAGGCCAGACGAGACAGCTTGAGAGAAGAGCTCGAAACGTCGCATCTGTGTCTCGTGGGCGAAATCTCGGCCAGACAGCAGTGGGCGTGCCGGCACGGGAAGGGGGGGGAGGGGGAGATGACGATATCGTCCGTGTCGGGATGTGTCTGGCCTTCGTGCTGCGCCACGATCGTTCGCCCATGTGAACTGTCCCTTTTTTATTGATCCGGCGACAGGTAGTCTGTCCCCATCCTTCCGGGCGACCCATTTTTTCCAACGGAGCCGGGGCAAAGAGGAATCATCTTCTATCGTCTTG
Organism: Verticillium klebahnii; assembly: GCA_002851715.1. Lineage (NCBI taxonomy): Eukaryota > Fungi > Ascomycota > Sordariomycetes > Glomerellales > Plectosphaerellaceae > Verticillium > Verticillium klebahnii. Next base: position 2,900,135 of record NMXL01000001.1, on the reverse strand, counting down.
GCACAGGCACGCCATCGCCGTGCTGATCCACTGAGAGGCTCCGGACCGGGGGCCAGGGCCGGTGACGTGCTGGCCGACGCGTGGACAAAGTCCCTCCAGTGGTCACACGAACGGCCTGCAGATGGGGTTTATGAGGCCGGCTGTTCCTGTGGCCCGATGCTGAGACGTCGTCATTGCGGTCTGAACCGCGATGGCTGCCTGGAAGCCGGGTACAAATACAGCGGCCCGGCAACCTGTCGACTGCTTCTCTTCAGGATGGAATATTTGGGCTGCAAAATTGAGCCGATTCATCGCAGAACAAGTCATGGGGAACACTGCTGTTGAGTTGATCCCCTGGGATCCCGAGTCCGAGGAGCATGTGCAACGGCTCTTCCATCAACGGCTTGCTTGTGGCTGGCAGTCGAAAGATGTGCGGACCACATGGCGACAAGGTCAGAGATCGGGTGCTAAAAGCATCTACTGGATAGCGAGTTCTTCTCCTCCCCTTGGCTCCGATACCCCTACTCATCCATGTTCAGTCCTTGTCGACCGACTTCCCAAAGCGAGACTCGCTTCTCAAAGCACACTCTACCCAGTTCCCAAATGTGAGTCTTTGCAGATGGTTTCTTGTCTCAATGTTGATTTGGTACTTTTAGGAGAAAGATCCGCTGGCCGACACCTGCGCATCCCTTCGGGGCAATACTCGTATGCCGACGAGGAGAGTTTTCCTGCCTGTGGGGCAAGTCTCCCTCGACCCTTACTTCGCAAATGAATCTTCAGTCGACTTCCAAGTTGACCCAAACGTCACATTTTGGATTAACGGACTCTACGTTTCTCCGGCTCTACAAAGCAGTGGTCTTGGTCGGGCGACCATGGATATGCTGGAGCATATGGCAGCCTGCGAGCTCGGGGCTCAAGACCTAGTATTAGGGACAGTACAGGAAGACGACCAAATGCGGCCAGACATAGCCGAAGCATTCTTCGGGGGTATCATTCCCAAGGTTAGTGATCTGCGCCCACGCTGTCTACCAGTCTCTGACATGACTCTGTTTAGGTCCCGACTCAGGTTTGGTACGAGCGGAGAGGCTATCGCGTGGTCAAAGTTATTAGAGGTCTAACACAAGAAGTCGACAAAGATGGAAAGCAATGGGTCGTTGGAAAAGCTTTCCTAATCAAGGATGTCCGGGCATTATCAAGTCCAGTCATGACTGGGCACGGTCACTGAGTCCGATAGATTGTTGATTGCGGTTCATGCCTTCTTCGTTCTGGCAACACGTTTGCTCTATTTAACCCCCGATATTTCATGCGCAAGATCTAAAGCAACCCGAGCTTCCCAACATCGAAGTGATATCCTCTCTGTAATCTACAAGCGCCATGAGTGTGGAAGAACGAACCTTCGTTCGCCGATCGCGCTCGCAAGTTGCAAAGATCCTACTCTCTGATTTCCGTTGTCTGTAATTGGCGGCCAGGGTGCGTCCGGAGTTCATTCGCGCGCCTTGCAACTAATGTCGTTCGCAAGTTTTTCCCGACTCGTTGTGCTGAAAAGGGATGAAAGGATGTTTTCTGGCAGGTACCTCGCCTGCATATGCCTGCCTAAGCTTCTCTCACAGATTCGGCGGACATGTTCGGGAGATTCCGCCTCAAGCGGACCTGGCGCCCGGGCGGGGCCGGATTATCGGCGGTGAGTCCTAGGCAAGTTGGGCTGCATCGATGCTGGTGCATATCGTCTTGGAACTCTATGCATATCTGGACCGGACTCATTACCTTAAGCCATGCCAGTCGAGCCACACGTGGTTAACAATATCAATGTCAAGGGCCTGGACGCATCAGGCGGCCTGATAGTCGATTTAGCACGTGGAGTGATTGCATTGCTTCATGCCAGACGATTGGGCCGATGACAGGGAACAGCACGAACCCCGTGGCATCAGCCGTTCTCACTATTGCGTTTACGATCGACAGGGGTGAGCTCAGGCGAGGTGCCCAGGCCATGCCGCCCGGAGAGCTGATGAAGAGAGGGGGGGTTTGAGTCGAGCGACTGACGAAACTGCCCACCGGCCATGCACGATGACCCGAGAACTTGCTCAATATGCTGGCCAAGACAAATGGAAAGCTGGATATTTGGCGCTGATAGGAAATCCTCGTTAGTGGTGCTCCCATACGCGTGTGACGTGATCCCGACTGGCCTAGGAGAACTACCCAGCCACCCGTCCCGAGCTGGTCGCAGTTCCGGTCTTCTCGAACGACCTCAAGAAACGGCGACAAGCTAGGCAGCTCAGTGCATTGATTTCCTGGACTACACGTCTACCACGGCTTTCAGGCGCCAGTGCGGTCATATCTTTGGATAACTCGAGTCATTAGGTGCGTTCGGTCGAGCAAGCACAGGTGAAGACACAATGTGCTCCTATTCGGGTTCCAATAATATAGCTCTTTGCCCTCGCAGGGTGAGACAGGTGAGGGGTCGACTGCTGGCTTACCAGGGAGCTCGTAGGCTTCCACAGCTTTTGGAGATGCGGTGACAGGCCCGGGGAGCTTGGGTTGCATTCTCGAGTCCTTGGCTTACCCCAACCCCGCCGACGGGCCATAGCTCTATCGCTAATCGGGCAGGTCAAAAGCCCCGATCGCCCTCTCCCACGCAGCCACCCGCAGGGGGCGACGCGGTCAGCGTGGAGGAGCTTCCTGAACCGGTGGGTTTGAGTCAAGGTCCAAGGCTTGGGGAGGGTATGACGACAGAGGAGAAGCCAATCCCGATGTCACGGGAATGGAGCTACGAATGGAAGCTGCTCTGCGGGGCGTCGGGTGACGATCTCGCACCAGCGCCACAAAGACACCAACGGCATGATTAGCATCCTTGAATCCTTGGTGATTGTCTTTCCCTCCCTGCACTCGGCTGAAGGTTCCTGGGCCGGCCGACACGCCGACGCCGCCCGGCTGGGCCGATGGCATCATGAGAGGAGCCATGGCAACATGAAGGTCGCTACCCGGATCTGCATAAAGGCTTGCGGCCCAATTCTTGTCGTCCGCAGTAAGCCGATGCTTCCCCTCTCCTACCCCTCTCTCTATCATACTGCCCGGCATCGTAACCATGCGTACCCAGCAGCTCTCCGCCGCCCTGGCCTTCGCGGCCACCGCCTCCGCTTGCCAGCGTGACTTCAACGTCGAGGCTCGCCACACCCATCGCAAGCCCATTGTCCGGCGTAACGACAACTGGCCGCCTGTCCTGACGGAGCAGGAGACGCTCATTTCCAACGCCTTCGACAATGTCACCATTGACGAGTGGTCGCACTACTACGGCCGTCAGAACAAGCTCGCGTAAGCGCAAGGATTCAAGAAAATTGTAGAACAAAAAGCTAAGAATCGTCCAGTGGCTTTGGAAAGGAAGCTGCCGAGTGGACACGCGACCAGTGGGCGTCCAACGGCTTCGAGAGCCATCTCAACGAGTACCACGTCTTCCTGCGATACCCTGTCAGCGCGGGCCTCAACTTTACCGACGCCGAGGGCAACGTTTCGGAGGTCAATCTCAAGGAAGACGCGATTGAGGACGACGAGGTCACTGGCTGGGATGCCATCAGCCAGCAGACCTTCCTCGGATACGCTCCGACTGGTCACGCGAAGGCCGAATACGTCTATGCCGGGTGGGTTTTGGAACATGTGGAGCATTTGTATAAGATTTCATGATCTAACGTCATTGTAGGCGCGGCTCTATCGCCGACTTCGAAGCCCTTGCCGAGCTAGGTATCGATGTGACAGGCAAGATTGCCTTGATTCGCTACGGAGGCCTCTTCCGAGGGCTCAAGGTCAAGAACGCTCAGGATGCTGGTGCCCTGGCGGCCGTGGTATGCTTTCCCTGGCCATAAGCTCCTCTTGAGCACGCTTAGGCTTTTCCGCCATGCCCGAAATCATGAAGAACGCTAATGCTTTCCTTGTTAGATCTACCTCGACCCTGGCGATGACGGCGAGGTTACCGTCGCAAACGGCTACGAGGCCTACCCAGGTACGTGCCATTTCTCGTAGTTATCGACGCTGTTTACGGCTTGTTGCTGTATTCCATAAAGAGAACCTCCGGGGAAGATACACCGCAGCTCCTTCGATTTGCGCTGGACTCGAGATGAAAACAAAGCTAATGCGACAAAGACGGCCCTGCCAGGAACCCCCACCAGGTTCAGAAGGGTTCAACGCTGTTCCTCAGGTTAGTGACAGTCCTTGCCCTCCCACGAAACTTCCACTGACTTGGCTTATTACAGCACGTACCCCGGGTATGATAGGCTCTCATTAAATCATTGAAGATGCCTGATCAGTTCTAATGTCGAATAGAGACCCTACAACTCCTGGTTACCCCTCTCACGAGGACGCGCCTCGTGCTGACGTTTCGGATGTAAGAGAAATACACGCCGGCCCTTTCAAGCACTAGAACCTAACAATCAAAGGTCATCCCCAAAATCCCTTCCGTCCCGATCTCATATGCTGCTGCCGAGCCCCTGTTGAAGGCACTGAACGGCCACGGTATCTCCGGCGAGGAAGTGAACCGCACCAACTGGATTGGCGCTCTCGATGCTGAGTACTTTACCGGCCCCGCGCCCGGCGTCACCCTCGAGCTCGACAATGTTGGTATCCCCATGCCCTGCGTAAAGCAGCATACTGATAGACCATGACTAGGTCAGCGAAGATGTCATCCGACCTGTGCAAAACGTCATTGGCCGCATTAACGGCACCAACCCTGACGGAACACCTGCCAAGGAGACACTTTTTATTGGCAACCACCGAGACACTTGGATGATTGGAGGCAACGGTGACCCTAACTCCGGCTCCGCAATCCTGGTTGAGTTCACCAAAGTGGTCAAGAAGCTCATCGACTCCGGGTGGAAGCCCAAGCGCAACCTTGTTCTAGGCAGCTGGGACGCTGAGGAATGGGGTAAGCTGTGCAAACATTCAACACAGGGACTTCGTTAACGTTGCAGGTCTGATCGGGAGTGTCGAGTATGTTGAGGAGCACATCAACGAGCTCACTGAGACTCTAATCGCCTACCTCAACATTGACGTCGCTGTACGTTTGAGCTTGAGCTTCGCTATTTTGACTCACTTACTGACAAGCTTTCCAGGTCTCCGGCCCTCGTCCCAACCTTGCTGCCACCCCCGAGTAAGCGAGTCGAGACATCTGATGACGGGCGTTCACTTACAAAAGGATAGGCTGCACACAATTGGCACGGAGATCATGAAGAAGGTCATCCACCCCAACTTTGGAGGCTTCAACCAATCGCTGTATGACTCTTGGCAAGAAGCATCCGGTGGTGTTGTCGGTGTTCTTGGCTCTGGTAAGATAAACCTTGCGGTCCATCCAAAGGCTACAAGCCCTTTGGAATGTCACCATCTTCTGATCAATAGAAACTTTGGCTGACACATAGTCAAGGTTCCGATTACACCCCCTTCCTCCACCGTGGAATCAACTCTTTGGATGTTGGATCTTCCGGAGGCCCCACTGACCCAATCTGGCCGTACCACTCGAAGTCAGTCAACTTTCTCATACTTCAGCGAGGTCACATTTAACTGACTCCGAACAGTTACGATACCTACCACTGGATGGCTACCCTAGGAGACCGTAAGTAAGCCAGTCGATCTGAATGCGACATCAAGCTGACAGGTAACCTAGCCGGCTTCCACGTTCACGCCAGTCAGGGCCAGTACCTAGCCCTTCTTGCGTTCCATCTTCTCGACGATGAGATCCTCCCGCTTGATGTCCAGAACTACGGCGTTGAGCTACAAGCTTATCATGACGATCTTGTTGAGTTTGCCGACGAGAACGGCGCCGACCTTGACTATTCCGAGCTCGAGGAGGCTATCGAATACTTCAAGAAGAGTGCTGACGAGGCCAAGTCTCTCGAGGAGCTTGCCATTGCCACCAACGACCAGAACCTTAAGGACGTGGTCAACCACAAGTACATCCACTTCCAGCGCGGCTTCGTCTCGCAGGGTGGACTGCCCGACCGCGAGTTCTACAGGCACGTCGTCACAGCGCCTGGCCTGGATACTGGCTACGCTGCTGTCACCTTTGCCGGTGCCACGGAGGGAATCCAGTATGCCGAGAATGGCGACTTTGAGCTTGCCCAGGAGTGGGTTTCGAAGATCGCTGCCGGTATTGTTGTCGCGGCCGACATTCTGAAGACCTAAGAGGGTTAGATTAATCTGTACCGTTGATCAAGATCGATGATGTGTGTTTGCTTCTTGGGTGGGAGTTCGGAAAGCATGGTGGGTTGGTGAGAGAGAGATACCAGTGAGCGGATCACACGCCGGATCGCACTAATACTGTCCCTACATAACGATTAACTGATAATGATGAATACCGTCAAAGCACGCCGTCAATGACACTCGCAGATCTTGTCCCCATGATTGATAGTGATTGATGAAGTCGTGGTGATGGGTCATCCATTCCCATGGGATGTCAGTTGCGTTGCGGGCGCACGTATACTAGCTTTGCAACGAGCGGCACACCAGGAAAGCTGTAGACACGGGAGATCGGCCGCGCACCACGGATGAAAAGAGTTACGGATGTGCTCTCGCACTATTCATCGAAGCTCCAGTGAAAGAGAGTTCAAACCGCCAGGCATGTTGACGGCGGTAACTAGTTGTGCTGGAATGATGGTTGGGGTAGATTGATCCGGCGTTAATGCGTGCAGAAAGTCAAGTGAAAAGACGTCCGCAAGCTTGCGATATCTTCCCGTGCTTCAGACAAGATTGAGGTAGACTCGGTGGTGGGTGGTGAGAGGTGCGAGAGGTCAAGCATGACGAGTGTCGAAGCCCGGATGCACCCTGGCGTGGGCAGATACCGTCCTCTTAAATCATCTCGCCGTGGCCTGAGTCTAGGTAGAGTTACTAGAGACAGCCGATTGGCTCACAGGTAACCTCTCTGGAGGTATTTGGCACTCATAAGGCTTCAAAATCTTCTCATCGGACTTGCAATCTATATGCTTTGCTTTCCTCGCGTGGGGTCTCTGCCCAGAAACTCCTCGTGCCACGAACCTAGTTCATGTGCTGTGGTCATTATCGAGCTGGCCTGATGGGGTTGCGGCCAAGGTGGCTTCCAACTTTATTCCCCGCGCCGCAGCGGGATTCCCTTTTGGACCCGTACCTCTAACATGTAGCATTGCTTAGGGCCGAACTGATGGCGGGGGAGCGGGTGACCTCCAACACATCCTTGGTATTGTACGTCTTTCCCTTTTAGCGCAAGCATGCATGCATGGTCACCCACATAATCAAGTCGCTGGCTGACCTGAAGGGGGAGACGAGCCGAGCAGACTAGCCCGGGGTTGCCACACTCAACTGTAGCTGACACCTAGGTAGTTAAGGTTAATTTGTCTTCTGTCCTCCTGACGATGTGAGGGGCACTCGCTGACGTCTCCCATATCTAGCTCCTTGGCGGGATGTTGGAGTGGCTATGATGGGCTTCAAAATGACTGGCAAATGATGGAACCGTCACGCAGTTGTGCCTCAAGTTTTGACGCTGCCAAGGTACATCGAAATCACGCTTCACGCTGCAGATGTTGTGGCGAATTCTCATTCCATTCAGAGCATGACTTTCGAGCTCATTCAAATCATACACACAACCGCCTAGGACAGGGTAGGCGCGGCGTTGCGCACCTGCACATCCTCAATGGACTGCGCGCGGACCTTCTCCTCATCAACGCCCGTGTTGACGCCGACCTCGGTGGCGGTGAAGGCATCGGCGACGTCGCGGTAGCGGGGCGCAAAGTTGACGGCCAGAGCATAGGTCGTCGCGGCTACCATGAAGGCGAGGGGCACGGTCATGGCCACGCCCATGTTGTTGCGGCCGTTCTCGTGCATGTCGGCAACGGCACCCATCAGGGGAGGGACACAAGCACCACCGGAGACACCTGTAGGGGGGATTTTGTCAGTCAGGAGATTCAAGAAGCGGGACAGTGAACAAACGTACCAGCCACGATGAAACCGCTCCCACGCTTAGAGTGGCGACCAAGACCACGCATGCCGAGGGCGACGATGGTGGGGAAGCAGATAGACTCGAAGAAGAGCACGAGGTACAGCATGGCCATGCCAGGGGTGCCCGTCTTGATGGCGGCGGGGATGAGGAAGATGGAGCAGCACGACAGGAAGACAAGGAAGACCTTGCGGGGCTTGATGAAGTGCATGATGCCGGCGCCGACGAAACGGCCCGCGGCAAAAGTACCCTGAGCACCGGCGAAGAGGTTCGAGGCCTGAGAGTCGGACGAAGCCGCGCCCGTCTCGACCACGTAGTTGATGAAGAAGGAAGCGATGGCGACCTGCGCGCCGGTGTAGCAGAACTGGGCAAAGGCTGCGTGGAAGAGGCGGTACTGCTTGATGAAGGGCTTGTTGTCGAAGCCGGCGTGGGTCTCTTCAGCCTGGTAGGCCATGTCGGCATCGGTGACCTCGGGGATCCTGGCGAGCCAGAAGACGACGGCGAGGCACCAGACGAAGGCGGCGATGGCGAGGTAGACCCATTGGACGTTCTCCAGGGCCTTTTCGTCGTCGAACCCGAAGAAGACCCTGGCGCCGATGAGGGGCGAGACGACGGTGCCGATGCCGTTGAAGGCCTGGGACAGGTTGAGGCGGACCTCGGAGTACCTGGGGGGGCCGCAGACGGCGATATACGGGTTGGCGGCGGTCTCGAGGGAGCCGAGGCCGTTACCGATGATGAAGATGGCCGCGCAGAATCCGCCGAACGACTCGTTGATGATGCAGGGGATGGCGATGATAGAGCCGAGGCCGTAGAGGAAGAGGCCCCAGACAAAGGTCGCCTTGTAGCCCCAGTGACGGAGGATCCACGCTGCGTGACCGAGCGAGGCGAGAGGGTAGGCGCCGAAGTAGGCGGCCTGCAGACCGGCGGATCTGGCACGGTTGATGTTGAGGACGTTCTGGAAGTGCTTGTTGAGGATGTCAAGCAGACCTGGCCACCAAGAGTAAGCATACTGAAGACGTGAGACATCGCCTCGGAGGCTGACTCACTGTAGGAGAAACCCCAGAGGAAGAACAGTGTCGTGACGAGGATGATGGGGAAGAGCGACTCCCGCAGGGTCATCTCGGCGGCGTTGGTGCGCACATCGTTCTTCGCCCGCAGGCTCTTGCGCTTGAAAAACTCTTTGACGCCCATGGTGACGCGGATCTTGACTTGACGGACCCGATGTGGCAAGTCAGAGAGAAGCAGGGCCGACGATGACTGATGTGAACCAAGTCTCTGGAACGGGGGACGACATGAGAAACACGAGGGAGTGCCGTTCTATTTAACGTGGCACGCAGATCGCCCACGCGGCGCCGGACACACTCTCGGTGGTTTGGGTGTCAGTACATTGCGCTGGTCGCCGGGTCGAGAGCATGGGGGACCATGGGCAAGGAACATGGGGATTCTTCGCACGTCCCGAGTCGGTCATTTCGCCCACCGGAACCAGCCTGCTGCAGCCAATCCGCCCTCTCAGGCACCCCAGACCAGGACTCGCCGGCCGTTCGGTGGGTCAGGCCAGAGGTCGAAGTTGAGAAGAAAGAGGGGCGCGTCCCAAGTTCTCCCCTTCGACTCCAGGGGGGGGCGTCTGGGGTTTGGGGAAGTGTTGCGGGGGCAAATGGGGACTGTACCGGCTCTGTCGATGGCGACGAAATGCGGGGACCCAATGCTAGAGGAGGCCCTAGAAGGGAGTCAGGGAGGACGCCGAGACAAGCGAGCCAGGGCCAGGTTGCCAGGGTGAAGCTGGAGACCCTGGTGGGTTGTGGTCTGCCAAGGAGCGAGGAGACGAGAAGGTGGTGCCGTCAGCCAGTACCGACGGGTCAAGTCGATTCGTGTCGAGCCTGAGGGATCTCCGCAACGTGTGACTGACCCCAATACTGATACTGGCTTCTATCCCGAAGGCAATACAATCATCACGCCGCACGGGTGCTGTGTGAGAGCTCGTGCCGAAGGAGGGACCATTCGGGGTTCCGGGCTGCCACAGATCGACATGAGTATTTTCCCCTTGCGTGATGGCGTCTCCGCCTTTTTTCCAGTGCTCAAGCGAATCAACAACGGAGCTTCGAGGTAATGTTGCACCGAAGGGGGGAGGGCATCTCATGCTTTGGCAGGCCGGAGTCGTGATGTCACTTTGTCGAACCCGCTTTCGATGGGACTTGGATGTCTTGGAGATCTTGGAGAAGGACCGGCTGCGGGCCATCAGACGGCGGAGACCGGCTGGCACCGGCAGTGAACAGCGAAGGAACATGAAGGGGAAAGGGGGGAAGAACTCGGGTCTACGCTGTACTGGCTCGTAGATTCGGTAAACCTCACGTTCACCTCTGGGTCCCAATTCGACCCGATCGTCTGGCGCCAGCTTGGCCTTGCCCAGCTTCATAAACTCCAAATATCCGTTCCATTGATTACAGCACAGCAAACGCGGCTTCCTTCACAGCTGGGCTTCTTCACCCTGGCACGTGGCGCAACATTCTTCGCTTTAATTCAGCATGGAGAGGGTCAAAACACCCGACGGATCATCAGTTGTCACAATGCCCCATGTCGCCCGCTCCTTTGTTGGCATCCATGCCCCTGCCACCCACATTTACTCACGATCCTTCGTACCAATCGTGGTCGCAGGCTTGATTAAGCTTCTTCGATAGACCGCGCGCCACTTCTTCCAGCGCCTCTGACCACAATGATTCCATTTTCTGCGTGACGGCGAGCCCGAAGGTTCGTGTCCTCAATCCTCGTGGCACTTGTAGCTACCTAGTTACCTGACCATAGGCACCTGATCTAACTCGTTTCCCCCGCCACATGGGTAGTCTCTCCACGTCACAGGCAAGCTGAGCGCCGAGAAAGGGTCAAGTCATCTGTCGAATGAGGCCTCTTGGCCCCCGAGTCAGTTCTCACGGGGCGGGGGAGAGCCGCAGACCAGAACGGACGTTTTACCCGACGGGTGTTAGCCCATCTGTGCCTCTGCCTTGGTCTCTTACAGTACATCTCATCTCGCCTAGCCAGCCAGGTGGGCTCTGATCTGTCCGTAAACTCCGAAGCCACGTCCAAAGTCCCCCCAGTTTGTCCTCCAGGGCGGTCAGAGCAGACACACCCTCTCGTGCAAAACACACGATGCCTGAAACCGGGTCATTATCTCCAGCTGCCCGTCCCCTCACGTTTCCCCAAACCGGCTGGGCTTCCCCAGACTCATGCGGGTGCCCAGACCTAGACCCAGGCCCAAGCCCCAGACTTTGTGCCGTCATTCCACGAACGAGTTGGTAAGACCTTACGGCGCCGGTTCAGAACGCCGGGATCATCTTGGCTCTCCGCATGCGGTCGAACACACCGCCCCACGCCTCCAGCGTGCTCCTCTCCTCACTGAACCCCGTCCCCTCATACATCTTGCTCATGTCGTACTGCCGGTCCGTGTCGAACTGGGTCAGCAGGAAGTACTCGAACCCAGGGTATATCAGCTCGTTGTCCGCGTGCCCCTCGGCCAGCCCGTACTCCCTCTCCAGCTCCGCCCACCGCCCCGCGTGCGCCCTGATGAACGCCCGCACCTCGATCGGGTTGTCCTCCTCCCGCTTCACCCCCTTGAGCCCAAAGTAGCCCGCCAGCACCGGCCACTTGTCGCGCCAGCAGCTCGCCGCCCGCGCGTCCCCGACGTTGAACGCGCCGCCCTTCTCGACCCGCCCCGCCGCCGTCGTGGACAGGTGCAGCGTCTGCCGCGCGATCATGTCCGACGACGCGTCCTGGCTCAGCGCGACCCAGCTGTCGGCCGTGCCGGGGAACGGCACCTCGGCGCCCTCGCCGTGCACAGCGCGGTAGTGGCTGAAGAAGAAGCCCAGGGCCATGCCGAGCGCGTACCAGTTCTGGTTCGGGACGAAGCCGACGATGATGTCGGGTCGCGTCTCGCACCAGGACCACGCCTTGTCGCGCGCAAACTCGGCCAGCCAGTCGAGCTGCGGGTAGTAGAAGAGGCCGGCGTCGTAGGGCGGCTGCAGGCGCGGGAGCGTCTCGGCGAGAGGCGACACCATGGTCGCCGGGCGGTTCCGGAGGAGATGGCAGCCGTAGGCCTTCGCGCCCGTCTGTAGGACGACGAAGGCGAGGGAGGGCGCGAGGGCGTCGATGGCCGTCGTCGCGCGCTGGAACATGGCAATGTTCTCGCGGTACTCAGCGTCGAAGTTCTTGTCTGTGTGAGCCTTGTAGGCTGGCAGAGAGGAGGGCAGAGTCAGTCGTGTCTCGAGGCCGTGGTACGGTGATGTGATCCGTGGCCATCTCACCTAGGTAGTAGACATGCGTGACCTTTTCGACGCCCGCGATCTTTTCCTGCATCTTGCGGGTGAGCTCCTCCTGGGTGCCCTCGAGGAGGTTGATCCCCGACACGACAGACAGCCGGTCGTCTTTGGGCCACAGCGTCTTGTCGAGGTCAAGTGGCCGGTTCGTCAGCGCGACGCAGCCATCCCAGGTGCCTGCTGAGGGGTAGTCGTTCAGGATCTCGTTGACTACGGACCATCCCGTGACACCGCTGGCGCCGAAGACGAGGGCGTGATTTCCGGGCATGATGCTTGATCGTCTCGCTGACTTGTCTGTCGTCTCAGCTTTCTCTATCTCTACAGCGCCTCATGGTGTCGGAGCGTCTGGAAGTTCATCTCTTATATTGATCAGACCATGATTTCCGTCACCTTTCGCCAACGGATAATGTGTGCCGCTGGGTGATCCGCACGATTCGTGACAGCATTGCCCTCCACGAGTGCGGGGAGTTGTTTTCCGAGGTACTGTCCCCCGCATCCCACACTTGCATTGGCATCGCACCGTACGCCAAATGACCGCATTTATCATTACCGGTAGAGCGAGCTTTTTGGAATGTGCGCTTCCAAGTATGGTTTTGTCTTCGTGGAAACATTGCCCGTGGTGGTGATGCACATCGAACGTCGTCGTCTTCTGAAGCAGCCACTGCAGCTTGTTACTCACGGATGCTGTGTTGGATTGTCTACTGGAGTATGAACAACGCTTCCACGACAAAGCCCGACTTCCAAGAGGACTGGCAGCTGGCATGGCCTGGACGTTGGCGACATGACCTTTCAGCCATCATTGTGGGAGCTTTGAAATAAGCTATCTCTAGCCCCTGGCAAGCAGCACCTCTCAACTATGAGGACACGAGCAATCAGGAAGTACATATTCAGTGTATCTGCCACCTCAAACACTGCTAGGCCGCCTTCAGCTGGAGCAATGACCTCTAGCCATTGTCGGTCCACCTCAGTAATCACCCCGAGAAACCGCAGACGGTGGAAATGGAGCGAAACGAAATCGCCCCAATCCATGTCCAAGAGGCGTACCGCTAGGGACTTGGCAGCATGCATTCAATGAATCAAATGAAGCTCTGAACATTATGATCCCTGGATCGTAAGCAGCCGGTCCCGTGATCACGCGTTCGGGTCGTGAGTCTCCCCGTCGCGACTTGTCGTATTCCCGTGAACCCCTCACGACTCGACGCCACCGCTGGTGCAGCTGAAATTGACTCTAGGCAGAAGCGCGATCGCGCTGACGGCTGAACTGTGATTACTCTTCGTTTCCGGTTCTTTGTCTCGTCTGCTCGTGAGGTTCTGGGGCTGGAGATTATTTAATGAGCGACGGCTGCTGGTTCATGTCGCGATGAATTGCTTGCTGCTATCAATTCAATTCCTACAAGAGCAATCTCACCTTCTGTCCAGATTCATCCAAATAAATTGATCCCTTTCAGATCCTTAGCATTGAATAGCATCACTGTACGGCCCCCTCCTACCATTACCTTCTCGATTCTCGGAGTCAAAATGGCCAGCAAGCCCACCTTCTTCCTCAACACCTCCACCTCCTCCCCTGAGGCCGCCAAAGCCTTCTACATCGCTATGGGCTTCAGCCCCTGCGAGTGGTGCGACGACGCCCTCACTAAAGCCCTGACCCTCCCCGCCCCGAACCAGAGCATTTGCATCATGCTCCACGGCCCAGAGCGCTTCAAAGACTTCATCCGCCCGGGCACCGCCATCGCCGACGCCAACAAAGCCACCGAGGTGCTGTTCACGCTGGCCGTAAACTCGCGCGAGGAGGTCGACGCGCTTCTGGCCAAGGCCGTCGCCGCCGGGGGCAAGGGGGATCCGTACACGATGAAGGACCAGGGAGCCGAGTGCGACATGTACGCTCGCAGTTTCACAGACTTGGACGGGCACATCTGGGAGGCCTTCTACATGTGGGGGAACAACTGCCTTCAGCAAGCCTGATTGATATGTTGCCTGAGACAACGCGCGCGAGAAAGAAAGATGCCAAGAAGGGCACTGGGTCATAACGAGCTACGATGAAACGCACTCATTCAATACATCTTTGCTGGACTGTCCCGTTCAAAGAGTGTCTCGCATTATGTGATCATTGCTCAGCAAGTCGCCTGTTGAGAACGCACGTGTTTGGTAAGCAGCATGGTTTACGCGACAGTTCCCAGTTGGAGGTACAAGCGTGTATTACAACAGAGACCATGCGATCTTTCATCGTGGTATGCAACTCGAAGTCCTCCACTATCTGTGTTAAATGGCGGGATCCCTCCCGGCATCTGGCACCTATTTTAGCCTGACTGGCTGTTTAGACATACTCAAGCCTGCCCTCGTTCCACCCAGGCCTCAGGTACTCGCCGTCAAAGCCGAGGTCGAAGCTCGTGGTGTGCACGTAGTCCAGCTCCAGCTCGATCTTGATCTCGGAGCCGTTGGCATCCTGGCTCCACAGGGTGACGACAATCGTGTTCTCGCCGTGGTAGTTCAGGATACCAGGAGGTACGGGGTAGTGGATCTGGTTTCCGATGTGAGGGTTGAAGCGTCCGAACTGGTAGCCGTTAACGAACAGCAGAGCCCTGACGCGGTTGCTGTAGCCCGACTTGGTAGGCGGGAAGGTAGAGTTGGACGGCGCAGTCAGCTTGAAAGAGATGGAAACGTCCAGCCCGGCGGGCACGTCGAGGTCGGTCGTGGTGCGGTAGACGCGCACTCCTGCGCCGGGCACATCGAGCGTCGTGGTGTTGGAGGGGTACGGCGTGAAGTCCTCATCCGAGAAGCCGGGGAGATGGACACCGATGCGCTCAGCGTAGAGGCCACCCTCGTTAAGAGGTCCTCTGACAGGGTCGATGTTGGCTTGGCCGCCGCCAGCCGTGCCGGCAATCTTCCACTCCGAGAAGCCGTACGCGTCGCTGCTGGGGCCAAGGAGTGTCGCGTTAGCGATTCCGCGGGGGGCGAGCGCAGCCTCACGCAGGTCGTGGCCAGAGTTGTCCATCAGCACTGTGAGGACGTTCTCTCCATCTGTTTTCAAGGTGGCGTTTTCGAAGGAGAACTCTTCGGCATATGCTCCCAGGTACGAGAAACCAAGGTACGAGCCGATATAATCACCGTTCAACCAGGCCGAGTAGCCGAACGCAAGACCACCAGTCAAGTTGAGGAAGACGCCAGTGGGGGGCTCCTCCGTCGAAGGGAACGTAGCCCGGAATAGGTGGTTGCCAACGTGGATCTTGTACTCGTCCACGTACAGGATGGGGTTCGAGAGGTCCGGGATTTCGGAGTTGCTGGTGTTGGTTCGGTCGGCGACTGCGTCATGTTAGATGAGGAGGCAGTGGGCTCACTGGCATGACTTACCAATCCAAGTCGACGGCGATGCTTCGTAGTCCTCTGCGATTTCAGGCAGACTGTCGTCGTATCTCCAAGAGTCAAGCGTCGGAAGCTCGAACTTGGCTGGCCCTTCCAGGCTGAAAGTGAACTCGTTGCCGCTCCTCGAGTCAATAGCCACCTTCTCACCGTTCCAGGTGATGGAACACAAAGAGGAAGGTGCAAAGACAGTCACGGTCGTGGGGCCGTCCAGATCACCGCGCAGATCGAGGCCACGGCTCGTCTCGTTGATAGAGGCGTGACGGACCATGTAGGGTCCCTGAACGAGTACTAAAGTACCAAGTCAGTTCTCGCCTCTTCAGTCGTTGAGTTGAAATGACGTACCCGTGTTGTTCTCAGCGACAATGGGGTTGTTGTCCAACGCGGGAACCCAGAAGTGGTAAGCAGCCTGACGGTCCAGTAGAACCACCGTTGACCCGTCTTCGAGCTCCACAGTGAACAGGCCCTTCTCCTGAGTGTAAGACACCGTCACGCTATCTTCGCCTGGGTAGAAGCTGATGTCGCTCAGCTCCTCGGATCCAGACTTGGCTTCAGTCAGACCTTTGACGACGAACTCGCCCGTCTCGCCCTCAGGAAGCCACAGAGCAATGACTTCCTTGTCGTTGAAGATGGCGTAGCTCAGCACCTCGGCAGTTGAGTAGAGAAGGCTCTTGCCGCCGAAAGAAAAGTCGGTGACAAGAATCTTAGCTTGGTGGCCATCAATGGTGATGGAGCCGTGCTGGGGGATGGTCACTAGATGTTGTCAGTAACGTTTTCTCAACCCGGTTTCAAGCAATTCAACCTACGCGCGCCAGCAGATGTCTCGACATCAAGCTTGAAGGTTTCGCGGGTACCAGAGGATGACTCGTCGTGCATGACGATGTAAAACGCCGCATCATTGTCTACATTGCGCAGCTCTGACGTGGTAATAGCTGGGTTGCTTGAGTAGAGAGTGCTCTGTTTGGGCTTAGCAATAGTTCTTTTCACAGGTCGGCAAGCAACATACGTTTCCCACTCTTTCGGTCTTGTACAGATCCTTGGCAACTAGCAGACGTTAGCTCAGGTACCTTCACACTTTCATGGCTTCATGCTTACCTCGAGTAAACAGCGGAAGAAGCTTGGTCTCATAGTACTTGTCGCCAACCTTTCGGTTCTCTGACACAGGCGAAGAATAGTCATAGCTGGTGGCTGCGCACGTTTGTGATCAACAAATAATCCCATTCACAGATGGCGGTCGCAACATACCGACAACAGGGCAGGAAAGCCATCCATGGTTCGTTCCTCCGTACATCATGTAGAGAGAGATCGCGGTGACGTGTTGGTACACCAGGTTGCGGTAGAAGATGTTGGCAAAGTCGGCTCCGGTGTCGGCAGGGCAGCCGCCTGTGGCATGTTAAATTTCCTGTTTGTGCATGTCATAGATACGACTTACCCTCTGGGCCTCCCCAAACATTGTAGCTTCCACTGTCGAGCGATATATCAGCCTTCCATTCTTGTTCATATTGCGCCAACAAAGATGAATAGTGGGCGACTTTCAACAAACGAGACGTACCCTTGGAACTCGGGCATGAAGTTCGGCTGAGATGCTGTTCCCTTGTAAGTGACCGAATGATAAAAGGCATATGGGGTCTTTGCTTCTTACGTGACTGAATGGTGAAGTACGTGTAGTAGTCAACGACTTGCTATGGGACATTAGCACGCAGCTCAAGCATAGTTGCCTCATTTAGTTCTTACGTAGGGGACATATTCTCCGTTGAACTGCAATTGTGTTAGTCTTTGCTGCACACATCGGGTTCTGATGGTGACCTACGTTACTGCATTCAGACAGGTTGCAGCTCCAGCAAGAAGGGTAGCTGTCTACGCCGACAGTGTCGACGTTGCCGGTAGCATCGGAGAAGTCCTTGGACCAGGAGTAGCCTCGCTATGCTTGATTAGACAACATGAAGTAATTCGGGTGAAAGAAACGAACCATGTTCGGGGCGTTATGGAAGACTACGAATGGGTTAGTTCAGCGACACATGCTGGGTGTTTTGCTGGTGACCTACCGGGTACATCGATGCCCGAGTCCCTTGCACTGTCTTGAAGCAGCTGCATGTAGTTGGCGATCGGGGGGTTCAGGATTCTCTCGTCAATGTCCTTCCATTGGCCGTTGAGTTCGTTCTCGATCTGTTTGTTGTTAACAAAATGTCATCGGGCCAGAGGCTCGCCAACGCACCTGGAACATCGCGACGTTGCCACCGTTCGTGACAAGGTGAGGCGCAATGATTTCCGAAATCGTTTCCCAGTATGGAGTCCAAGCTTCAGTGTACCGCGGGTCATCGTTCCTCAAGTCGCCGTACTCGCCAGTCGTGAGCCAGAGGGGGAAGCCGCCAGCATTGGTTTCGGCGTTGACGTAAGGTCCGGGGCGGATCAGGAGGTAGATACCGACTTCCTTCGCGATCGTCATGATGGAGGTGAAGTTGTGGGCGCCGCTTTCGAAGTCAAGGACACCGGGGGCGGCCTCGTGGTACCCCCTAAATTGTTAGTTTTGAATGACAGAAGACGAAAGAAGGTGACTAACCAGCTGTTGTAAATGCTGAAGGCATTGAAACTGAGGAGTGAGCAGAATGAAGGGACTGAAACAGACAAAGTACTCTTACCCAGCAGCTTTCAGCTTCTCGAGCAAGTCCCGCCACAGCTCGGGCCTGGAGGCTGTTAGTCACATAGCTCGAGCAGACGGAGGGTAGAAGTCACGAACACAGGCAACCGCCAGTAATGGAACCTATGGATCGTCAGTTCCGTCGCCACAAACAATACAGTTCAGATGCAACCTTACTCTCCAGAGAAGATGAACAGGCGCTCGCCGTTGATCATGTAGCTGTAGTGATCCCTTGAAGCCCATCAGACACAGCACCCTTTTTGTTTTATGCAACGAGCCATACCACTGCACAACCTTGTTGAGCCCATTGTCGTGAAGGGGCCACTCGGTTTCGTTCTGCGCCTGTACGCACAGCCCGCCGAGTGCCGCGAGAGCAGCTACCGTCGAAGAAAGTCTCATCTCAATGACCAGTGAACGAATGAAGCTCCTGGGACTGAATTGGGTGGTCCTTGAATACACAGGCGCAACGTCCTTATGAATGAACGCCCATGTTTACACGCGATGACGTCCGCCGGCCATGAGCCGAGCAGATACATAAAAAAAGCCGGCACAGGCTCGCGATTCGGGGGTGAAGGGGCCGACAGATGAGGGGTGCATAGTCGATCCCGGGGTTATTCATGTTACTGCTTAGCCGCGTCAATGAAAATTACGCCGTTGGCGGGAACCCAATGTCGGGACGAGGTAGCGTAGTATTCGTCCCACAGATTGTTGTCGCGCTGCAGCTGCCATGTCTGTTGGCTCTAAGCCATCGCCTCTGGAGGGCATTCAACCGGGCTGGCTTGTGTCGGAGAACGGGATTTATGCTCAACATGGCCACTCGACCGTGGCTGCAGGCCAAATCCCGAAGTAGCGCTACTCTCGAGGGGCAAGCGACTAGGACCTGAGCGATCGCTACTCCGGTGATCCGCTGGGGGTTGGCGGGGAGTGCCGCTAGAGTGGATAGCGTGGGCAGACAGATGGCGTATCGGCTACCTAACCGAGTCACGACGCATTGGTGAAAGAACTGTAAATCGCGGGCGAGCTGCTCGATTGATGAGGAGTCCGTCCGTTAGTCCGGGATGATGATCGTCTGGATGAAAGCATGATGATGCGAGTGATCGGTGAAGACTTGTCTTTTCACCTTGACTTGACCGAGGGAGAGTTTCGGTGACTTTTGGGCTGTGCCATTCTGTGCACGTAACACGACGCCACAATGGTTCAGCCACCAGATCTCACCTCATGTATTCCGCATCCTCGCCACGATGGCTGCCTAGACATGAACCGGTGAGGCAGCCCCCCAGTCGAGGCCAAAGCGATGCCACATGCCTCGACGATAGTGAGCCTCCTCTCTCCATGACGGGCGCTTACCCATGGTCCTTTGCTACTTTCGAACCGGTAAACCTCACCCCACGTGCGCGAACCAGCCGCAGAGCGCACACTGCCGGGCAACGTCCAGGCCACGGTGTCTCCGCTGCCTGCCGGTAGCAGCGCCTCAGCGTATTGGGCGTCGTGAAGCTCAAGTGGTGAGCGATCTTTGAAGGACGTATCTCAATCTCGAGAGGCCTCGCGTTTGGAGACCTCAGTCCCCGCTTCGACCCTTGGCGAAGCTTGTCGGGTCGCCACAGCTGCGCCGCTGCCTGCGGCTCGGCCCAATCAAGGTCATCACTACTGACGTTCAGGCCATCAGGAGCTCCATCGCAGCCCTATGTGCTTGGCGGCACTCTGTCTGCCTGCAAATGCCGACCAAGCGACATGTCAGATCAGCTGTTGCCTTGTTCGTTTGTCAACTCGGTCACCGTATTGGTTTCAGCTTCCTAGGCTGCCTTGCCTACTCCGCTCCTGGGATGAGGCAGCCAGCATGGGGTTGATCCTCCTGTGACTCAGGCCGCCGTGCCTGCGTGGCACCATACCACCGACAGTCGTTAGTGATAACAGAACGTGGATGAAAGGGAAAGGGCATAAAAGGCGCGTCTATTGGACTTCCTGTGGGTTGAAGTCAATGCATCAAACACCTCTCTCTGTTTTTCTTTGACCCTTGTTTAAAGATGGCCGTCACAAAGATCGCGGTTCAAGATTCCCCCGAGTCCAATTCCTCTGCCTCTCTCACGGCAGAGGAAACAACCAAAACTGGCGAGAATGGCACCACCACAACGGACGGCGCTCTCGTGAACGACGACGCCCCAGCCAAGCACTCCTGCTGCTGCTGCAAAACAGCAAAGAGGGCGGCCAAGAAGAAAGCTGGCGAAGAGTCTGATACTGATGGCGAGGACGAGAACGAGAGCGATGATGATGACGACACCTCGGACACGGAGTCTGTCGACTCCCATCCAGACGCAGAGATCGGCTCCATCAGCACGGTCAAAAACATTTATCGCTCAAAGAAGGACGACGATGGCAACTGGACATGGCAGAGCGCGTACCCCGACGACGTCATCAATCCCGCGGAGAACAAGTCAACCGCCAAGTACGCTGTTCTCGTGAGAAACATCAAGAGCACCGATGCGCACAAGAAACTCGAGGCCCATTCCATCTCCATCCAGAGCCCCTGGCTCAAGGAGGCCCTCGGCCACGTTCTCGAGGACTACCCTGGTGTCGCCTGCGAACTAGCTAAGCTTGAGTTTGAGGCTCCTTTCAAGCCCTTCGTGCACCGGTGGGCAGAGTTCGTCGCCTACAGGGAGAAGGAGGACCTCGACGAGCGGACTAAGGAGCACCTGACGATCCTTCACGACATTCTCGTGTATGAAATCGGACGGGACATTGCGGCTTTCGAGGACTACATGAAGAACGGCGTCATTACCTTCAAGGATCTATGGATGATCTTTGCCCCCTCAGACGTCATCGTCGCCGCCCACAAGGGACCGCTGTCTGCGTTCGAGCTGTATGAGACGGAGTACCGCGAGACGCAGTGCGGCAACATCCTCTCCATCGCCGCCGAGTGTGTCGACTATGACGGCGCCAACTTTGGACGTCACAAGGAGAGGCTGTCAATCCCCGAGTTCATCGGAGCCAAACCCATTACCGGTCTCAATGCATTTCCCCTCAAGTTTCACGAAAACAGAGAGGCGCTCGTGGAGAGCCTCACCATGCGGGGACAGATCTTTGAGCAACTTGCCGGCCACCACTACAAGCAGTACGAAGGTGCTGCTATCACGTGGGATCGCGAAGGCAACGAAGTTCCTGTCGACGTCTCCGGCCGCATCGTCGTTGACATCAAGAGCTTCAACAGTTACAGCCCGTATCCATCCCGCTATCTGCGTGACTGGCGGGCCAAGGACATCGAGGCTCTTCAGGCATACAAGACGGCTCAGGGTCTCCCGGAGTCCGGCAACCTCAAGCTTACGCCTTATCTTCTCTTGATCGCCCGCTCGAGGACCCGCGGTTACTCTCTCAAGATGAAGAAGTGGCTTGACTTCTTCGTGTCTCAGGTGCGGGAAGTGGTCTGGAATACGGATGCCTTCGACAAGCTCGTTCTCGATGAAGATCAGAAAGAGCTCATCCTCGCCTTCTCCGAGTCGCAGCTCTCGGGCTCCTCGTTTGACGACGTCATCTCGGGCAAGGGTAGGGGTGTCATCTGCCTGCTGTCGGGTCCTCCCGGTGTGGGAAAGACGCTGACAGCCGAGGCCGTCGCCGAAAACCTGCGTGTGCCTCTGCACACGCTCAGCTCGGGCGACCTGGGATCGCAGCCTTGGGAGGTGGAGAACGGACTGTCACAAATCCTCGAGCTAGTCGCCCGCTGGGATGCCATTCTGTTGCTCGACGAGTGTGACGTCTTCCTCGAGGCGCGCAGCACGCACGACCTCGAGCGGAACAAGGTGGTCTCCATCTTTCTGCGCACGCTTGAGTACTACGAGGGCATTCTCTTCATGACGACTAACCGCGTCGACAACATTGACGCCGCGTTTCAGTCGCGTATCCACGTCTCACTGGAGTACCCCGACCTCACAGTCGAATCGCGCAAGGTCATCTGGCGCAACTTCCTGCAGGGCGCCAAGATTGCGGTTGAGGTCACGGATGCCGAGGTGGATCAGCTTGCGGAATTGGCGCTCAACGGGCGCCAGATTAAGAACATCCTCAAGACGGCTCAGCTTTTGGCGGCGCGAAAGAAGACGGCGCTGCAGAAGAGTTTCATCGACACTGTGCTGTCTATTGAGAAGCGCCGTCCAGGAGCCAAGACGGGGTGACGAATTTTTGAGTTTCTGCGCCGCGACTTTGTTGGTATGATTTGATGATGAAGTGACGTAGCGACGTGTAAAGAGGAGGCACCCTTGGAATGGTTATACAATCGGATGGAATCTCGGTACTGCAAGACAGATGAATACATTACACCCCAGAGTCGTAATCACCCCGGCACCAATGTTGTATCAAATCTTGCAAAACAAGGCGTCATGAGCGCCCCGACAACCAAACAACACGTCAATGTGATCTGATGCTGCTGGGGCAGAGAAAAAATACGAGACATGTAGCCATGATAGGAGCATCATATTGGGACGACCCAGCCAGGCGAGGAGTGGTTTCGCCAGTAAGACGTCCTCAGGGGTGCGATCCTGGCACGTCAGCACTGATTGACTTTGTGCATGACTCGCCCCCACGCAGCGCAGACGTCGTCATCGCACTCGCAACGAGAACGAGGGCACCTTCAGATCTGCCTGATTTATCTTCCACATTGCAAACACAACCATGCCTGACGGAAGTAATAATCTTGCGAGGCTATGCCGATACTGCTGGTAGAGGCGGAGTGCATCTGGCTGATAGTCCTACTACATGGCCACCCCGTAGACGAAGGTCGTTCGACTACTCAGCCTCGCCCTATCGCTCTCGTTAATGCATACGAAAATCGCATTCGTTCTCAACTTCAAGCCGGCTTGATTTTGTGTATAAATACTTCTTGCGCCGTATCACTGCTTCCAAGACCTCACACATTGCCATCGCATGCCACCTAAAAACAAGCAATCATCTTCTTACATTATCCAACATCCAACGGGCGTCAACATTCAATATGTCGGAATCAGAGCAAGAAAATGATTACTACAAGTATCATCCTTCAAAAGCCCTTGCCGCTGTTACCACGGTCTTGTTTGCTCTTTCAAGCGCTTACCATGCATTTCAATTGCTTCGAAAGCGAACGTGGTATTTCATTCCATTCTTCTGCGGATGTCTCAGTGAGTCAAATTCTCCGCTGCTTTATTGCAGTCAGATGTAGTCAAGTCGTTACTGACACACCATAGTGGAGACCATCGGCTACGGCTCACGCACAGTGAATGCCTCTAAAACCCCAGACTGGACGCTTGTCTTATACATCATCGAAACACTGTTCATTCTTCTGGCCCCAGCTCTTCTAGCAGCGTCTGTGTACATGGTACTGGGCCGAATTGTGCGGCTGCTTGAGGCAGGACATCTATCATGGGTGTCTCCCAAATGGTTGACGAAGATCTTCGTGGCCGGCGATGTGCTTTCCTTCGTCACTCAGCTTGCTGGTAAGTTCCTATTTGATCAGGGTTGCTACTCGCTTGTCGGCATTGGCAACTGGTCCTATTCGTTCTATTGCCGGGCTGTAGTGCTGACAGATTTCTAAAGGAGGCGGTATTCTCGCCTCAGCGAATGACAAGAAATCGAACGATCTCGGCAGAAATGTGATTCTTGTTGGCCTTGCCATCCAGATCCTCTTTTTCGGGTTTTTCGTCATCGTTACAGTCGCGTTCTATCAGAGGATTCGCCGGGATCCGACGCCTACGAGCATTAACACGACTGTTCCCTGGCGCACATACATCTACGTTCTCTGTGCAGTATCGGGTCTCATCCTGGTAAGATCAGTTTTCAGAGTCGTTGAGTACGCCATGGGGGATGATGGGGTGCTCATGAGCAACGAGATTTACATCTTCATCTTCGACGCCCTCCTCATCTTCATCTGTGTTGTTACCTTCAACCTTTGGCATCCCAGCCGTGTTGTCGTAACATACAGCAAGGTCAAAGCTTCAAGTGACCTGGAGATGGAGCCGATGACTGGACAAATTATTTCGAAATAATATTCACCCTAAGGGGTTGCACCCGGTCGCTATCATCACTGCACACAGACCCGCTAGAGGATTGATCAGCTGTTCTCTCCTTGTTTTCCCATTTTTTCCTAACCGCATTCTTTTTGGCTCCTTCATAGTTCCTTTATAGAATCATCAGTTAGTCGAGTTATTGCATCTTTTCAGTCCAAAATTTCGACCAGCCGGGAATTTTTAACACGTTCTCACAGTGCTCAAGCCGAAACAATAGGCCCGCTGATTTGCTCCGGGTTCGGAATCATTAAGCGTGGCATCGGTCGCCAGGTACGGCGGCAACGCTCATGGGCTCGCTTTCTTAAACTCATATTATGCAGCAGACAAGCTCATGTGGCCACAACTGCGTTGTATTCTGACAGCGGACACTTTCGTGGCGTTGAGGCTCTCCTAGTTGGGATGGGCATTCGCGATGCCAAGCCGCAATATCTGGCTCCTTCCCCCCGGTTACACCTGTTCCTGTACGATGAAATGCTCAAAATCCTTTCGCGCCTGAGAATGGGGATTCTAATTGACTTTTTTTTTTTTTTTTTCAGACGTGGTCAACGCAGATTGAGCACGTAATTTAATTCACTGACCCGTGGGTTCGAAATCAAGAGAAGATGCAGAGCACCCTCATCTTGAAGCTAAGCAAGGTAGTTGTGCGACCCGGAGCCCATGATCCACTTTACTATCGCTTTCGTTCTCGTTCTCGTTCTCGTTCTCGTTCTCGTTCCCGCTTTTTGGTCTCGCCGTGCATTGTCCCGTCAAGACATAGCGGTAGCAAGTAAAATGCAGTTTAGGCGATAAGCTGCGAGTCATGAAGCTACAGCGCTACCGAGCTTGTCAGCGACCCCCTTGGGACGGCGTGGTTGATGCTAACTTTCAGAACTGACTCGCCAACAAAGCGGGACGGCTTCCCTAAATCCCCATGAAACGAAAGGAGAGTTAGTTGCACCGGTCATTCCTCTGGCTCAGAGTGTTGCAGTTCACGCTTGGACTTCCCTGCGGCAGCGTCGTCTTGGCGACCGAAGCCGAGCCCCAGCTGACGACGCAGCCATACCTAAACACAGCCCCACGGTCCAAGATTGATGGTGAGCCTGCGTTCTACAGATGCTGAGATGTAGAACAGGACCATTAAAGCCAAGAGTTCGTCTGCCGCTTCTCTCGAACCATCCTGATGCATCAGTCGATGTTCAGTCTATCATTTGTCCCTCAATCATACGTTCAAGAGTCCCGAGCACCGTCGTCACCGTCGAGGCTCAACTCGATCATCAGATGGATCAGATCGGCGGTCACAGCTTACATCCCAATGCCGGCCGCAAGCGCTTGGGGCATAGGAAGTCCCGCACCGGATGTGCAAGATGCAAGAAGCGACGTGTGAAGGTATGTGATCCAAACCTCAGCAACGAGCCAATGGGCCAGCACACCCACAATTACAACAAGCTGGGACGCTAGGGTGAGGTCTGGGCATGTGCCCCCCTACATCTTGGATCGCCTAGCTTGGTATCGAGGCATATATCTTGCGTGTACTAATGTGAGTCTTCAGTGCGATGAAGAAGTTCCCTGCACAGCCTGTGCGAGCCACAGGGTGGTGTGCAGCCTTGAGCGCCCCGAGCCTTTAGCGCAAGCAAGTATAGCTACCAAATCATCGCTGAGAGGAGGCACCGAGGCAGGTTTATGCGGACGCATCCTTCCGACGTTGCCTCTGTTAACCGGGGACAGAGTGACCTGGCTTCCTTCACCAGCAGCCCAACCTCAAGCCCGCAGCCAAATATTTCCACACCCCCTCTTGCCTTTCTGACAGAATCGCAAGACTGCTGGGTCTCGAATGCTGAGCTGATTATTCACTACACCACCGTCGCCTATCGTACCCTTGCCTTTTCAGACACCCTGGCGAAGACTCTCCAGTTTGATCTGCCGCATGAAGCCGTTCAACACCCCTTTCTTCTGCGGCAACTCATGGCATACTCAAGTCTACATCTAGCCTATCTCCACGTGGATAAAAGGCAAGTATATCTCTTGAAGGCCTCGAAACACCAGGATCGTGCTATCAAAGGTCTAAGAGAAGGCCTTTCTGGCCCTATTGACTCGCAGAATTGCCACTTTCTCTACATGGCATCGCTCTTCCTCGTTCTCAGCAAGTTTGGAATGTTTGCAGCCGATGATCCCCAGCATCGACATCATTCTTGCTCTACACCAATCGAAAACCTCATGGAAATCTTCACCACCATCAGTGGCATGGATAGTGTCTTTCGCCCATCAATAGACATCATTCGATACGGTCCCCTTGGGGGTCTGTTCCATCGGAGCCCGGGTGGAACAAGTGCCGACTTGCTCGGTCTGCAAGGCCGCCTCGATGGCCTCAAGTCACGTTTAGGGAATGACGCGCTGTCGTTCGACGAGACTGGCGCGCTAGTGACGGCTATTGATTGCATGATCACTGCCACCGTTCGATGCGCCAATGCCAATGTCAACGCCTCGCCGGCTGAGCTGAGAGCCACGTTTCTTTGGCCAATGCTTGTCGAGCGCAAGCTGCTCGAGATGGTCGAGGCCGAGCACCCCGTCTCCCTGGCCATCCTTGCGCACTACTGTCAGGAGACGAAACCACACAGGCCAGGAGACCGCAGGAGAACCCCTGTTGGTCCGCGACGCGACCTTGTCAGAGCTAGGAGGCCCAAACTCACCTACGAAGATATATAGGAGAGACGTAGGACTTAGAAGATNTGTCAGGAGACGAAACCACACAGGCCAGGAGACCGCAGGAGAACCCCTGTTGGTCCGCGACGCGACCTTGTCAGAGCTAGGAGGCCCAAACTCACCTACGAAGATATATAGGAGAGACGTAGGACTTAGAAGATAGAGGAGGATCATCGATTATTCTACCACTGTTACCCTACCTACCAGCAGGTGACCCTCTGCTGTTGTCCTCCACTCGTACGCCGAAACCCACTTTGACATAATAATCGATCTTCCCGCAGGGAGCGACGACCGGAGGACACAATGGCAACAAGAGAGACACGGAGCACGAGGAGCAACCCTGCTGTTGACCAGCAATCGACAGACTCGACGGCACAAACACCGGAGGAACGAATCATCGCTTTCACCCAAGAAGACGAGGATCAAAGGATGGCAGGGGACCCGCCGGAGATAACAGACGAGGACCTCGACAGGCAGTTAGCGGAAGAAAGGGGGAAAGCAGCAAGAAAACGGAAACTCGAAGAACTGGCAGCCCTAAGGAGAGGAGAGGACCCCGCGTACCCGCTGGAGAACGGTTATAGGCCATCACCGGCCTTCAGACCCCAAACCGAAGAAGGACCACACAACCCATCCTTCACGAAGATCCAGCTACCAGCTATCAGGTACAAGGGGACCAGCTGGTCGGAACTTAACACCTTCCTTTTCAACCTGGATGTGCGATTCCAACTAGACGAAAGGGGATTCTCGAGAAACATCGACAAGGTCGCATACGCAAGCAATTGCCTCACAGACACCCTGCAGCGGAGGTGGACCACCCATGTTCAAACGCACTACGGATCAATCCACGACGTCACTTGGGGAACAATGGTGGAGTGGCTGAAGAACGACGCTGACGACGACGACACGAGAGTCCTACGGACCATCATCAAGCTCCATGGGAGGGAACAACGATTCCAACTACCAGGGCAGAAATACCAAGAATTCGCAGACTTCTACGATAGTCTAGAGGCAGAACTACCAGAAGCAATGCCGCAGGTCTACAGGGTGACACTCTTGCTGGCCAAACTTGACCCCGAGCTCGTCCAACAGATCATGGCCCAAGGCACCCCGAGAACAAGGTCTGAACTCAACAGTGCGGCGAAGAGAGCAGAAACCCTGCTACAGGCCAAGAGGACCCTGAAACAGAGCTGGAACGGCACGCCAGGAACACGAGGAAACCCTGACAAGAATTACCCGAAAGACCACAGCAGATCAGCAACAGGTCAACTGACAACAAACAGAAACCACAACGAATCCGAGGCCGAGACATCCCCGAAACCCGCACACACCCCACCCCTGCCAGCCGAGACCCTGAGGAAGGGCTCGAGACAGCCTGAGCCATTAGAAACCGTCAAGTGTTTCAACTGCAACACGTACGGACATTACGCAGGGAGCTGCCCAGAGGCGACCTGCTCAAACTGCGCGAGGCAAGGCCATATGGCAAAGAACTGCAGGAAGCATTCACATGCAAACGAGGAGCCGATCGGCAGGAGGGTCGCAGCAACCCAACAATAGGATGCGGGGCCACTCAAGACACCGAAGCGATTCGAAGCCCGGGTAGAAATACGAGTAGGCCGCAGATGGGTTCCCGCAGAGGCCATGATCGACAGCGGGGCCGACATCAACGTCATGAGTGGTGAACTGTTGAAACAAGCCGGAGAACAACTAGAGGAGGATGATAAGGGACTAGGATGGATCCTAGGAAACCATTCGACAAAGTCATACGGGACACGGCAGGTCAGCTGCAAGGTAACGGACGACCCGGGGACGACGCGTATCCAACAGTCAGAATACACAGTGGCAGACGAGATCCAGGACGGGTACGACATAATCCTCGGGAGACCATGGCTGGCACAAACGCGCCCGGTAAAAGACTGGCAGCAGGGACACTGGAGATACCCCCTTCGAAAAGAGGACATCAAGATTATCTCAACAAAGAAAGACTTAAGACGGACAATCCGAAACTCAACCACCATTGCGACCATCCTCCCACGGGGACTCTGGACCGCACCACCACAGGCTCAACAACAGGGTAACAGCCAATCCGCAACCCCTACCGACGTCCCAGAGGAATTGAAGGACTTTGCAGACGTCTTCGACGTCGATAAAGCAGCCGCCCTGCCGAGACACCACGAGTGGGACCATGCAATCGACCTAGAAGAAGGGAAGAGACCACCATTCGGGCCCATCTACGCCCTAGCCGAAGAGGAACTGGCAGTCCTCAGGGACTATATCACCAGCAGTCTCCAAAAAGGATGGATCCGGCCGTCCACGAGCCCAGCAGGCGCCCCCGTGCTGTTTGTCCCGAAGAAAGGAGGACAATTACGGGTATGCATCGACTATAGGGCCTTGAACAAAGTCACAAGAAAAGACCGCACAGCGCTACCCCTCATCCACGAGCTGCTCGACAGGCTATCAGCAGCAACCCTCTTCACGAAACTTGACCTCAAAGACGCCTACCATAGATTACGAATCAAGAAAGGTGACGAGTGGAAAACAGCCTTCCGCACAAAATACGGACACTTTGAATACCTTGTCATGCCATTTGGACTCGCCAACGCCCCCGCTACCTTCCAGGCATACATCAATAAGGCACTGTCGGGCCTGGTAGACACAATATGCGTTATCTACATGGATGACATATTGATCTACTCGAAGACACTGGCGGACCACCAGCAGAGCACCAAGACAGTCCTGCAGAGACTCCGCGACTGGGGCCTTTACGTCAACCCAGACAAATGCGTCTTTTCCACAGAGACAGTAGAGTTCCTGGGGTTCATCATTTCCCCCACAGGACTTCATGTATCAGAGGAACGAATATCAGCAGTGAGGGACTGGCCGATCCCCCGCACGCTTAAGGACCTCCAAGCGTTCCTCGGATTCTCAGGGTTCTATAGGAGATTCGTAAAGAACTACTCAAAAATCGCCGCACCCCTCACGAGCAGGAACAGCGGATCAACGACGGACCTACAGATGACGAACACGGAACTAGCTGCGTTCAAGAAACTAAAAATCATCTTCACAAAAGCACCAGTACTGAGACACTTCAACCCGGAACTACCAATCCGAGTCGAACCTGACGCCTCGAACTTCGCCATTGGGGCTGTCATCTCCCAACTGGAGAACAGTAGATGGAACCCAATTGCCTACTTCTCGAGGAAATTGAAAGGTGCAGAGTTGAGATACGACACACCGGAGGCAGAGATGATGGCGATCGTCGAATCTTTTAAGACATGGAGGCACTATCTAGCGTACAGCAGATCACCGGTAGAAGTCCTAACAGACCACCTCAACCACAAGTACTTGCTTGACAAGCCAAAGATCTCAGGGAGACAGGCGAGATGGCTCCAGGCCCTCGCGGAGTTCGACTTCTCCATCGGGTACCGAGCGGGTAGCAGGAACCCAGCAGACGGCCTCTCGAGGAGACCAGACCATAAGCCTAGCACCGACGAACAAAAAGACGCAAGAAACCACTTCCTACCATCCTGGTCACAACGCTTCGTGGGGAACATCAGCACTCCCACTAGGGAGCAACGGGGAGACAAGAAGACGCTCCAAGAGGCCATAAGGGAAGCCCAAGCCAAGGACGAATTCTGTGGATCAACACGGTGGGAACAGCTGCCCAACTGGGAAAGACAACCCGGCGGGCTGATCACACATAAGGGGAAAGTTTTTATACCGGATAATAAAAGCCTACGGGAAGAAATTCTACAACAAACCCACGACAGTATAACAGGGGGCCATCAGGGGGTGAGAAAGACAATACACAGACTGAAACAGAGCTACTTCTGGCACAACCTCACAAAGTCGGTTAAAGGATACGTCCCTACGTGCCCAACCTGCCAGACCACGAAACCAAGACACCACAAACCTTACGGAACACTAGC
Organism: Verticillium klebahnii; assembly: GCA_002851715.1. Lineage (NCBI taxonomy): Eukaryota > Fungi > Ascomycota > Sordariomycetes > Glomerellales > Plectosphaerellaceae > Verticillium > Verticillium klebahnii. Next base: position 2,869,284 of record NMXL01000001.1, on the reverse strand, counting down.
CAGTCTCCCGGCACCCGCCGGCCCCTTTGAGGAACTGTCGATGGACTTCATTACAGGCCTGCCGGGAATCAACAAGAAAGACGCGATCCTCGTGGTGGTGGATAGGTTCACAAAACACTCAACCTACATACCAACAAGCAGCAGACTCACGGCAGCCGGTCTGGCGACGACTCTGTGGAAAAGGGTGTTTAAAACCTTCGGCCTCCCTAGAGGGATAGTATCTGACAGAGGATCGCTGTTCACGAGCAAATTTTGGACAACCTTGTGTGGGAACTTAGGAATGGAACGTAGGTTGTCAACAGCGTTCCACCCGCAGACCGACGGCCAGACAGAAAGACAAAACCAGAACCTCGAACACTACCTGAGAGTATTTTGTAACAACGAGCAAACAAACTGGCCAACACTACTCCCGGCGGCAGAATTCGTATACAACACGTCCTTCCACTCAACGATCCAACAGACCCCAGCAGAAGCTCTGATGGGCTACAACCCAGCTGGACCAGGAGATTTGATCCAGAAACCAAGTCGCCAGGGGCGCGCAGAGACGGCGGAACAACAAAGCGCCGAGTGGAAACAAAAAAGGCTAGCAACACGTCGACTGCTGGACAACTGCAGGAGACAGCAAGCAAAGTACTACGACATGAAAAGAGTACCAAAACAATACCATGTAGGGGACCTCGTCCTACTATCCGCAAAGACAATACAACAGCAGCGACCCAGCAGGAAGCTCTCAGATAAGTACCTAGGCCCATTCAAGGTTATAGACAGAATCGGGGAACACGGCCTGGCCTACAGGCTACAGTTACCCAGCAGCTACCGAATACACAACGTCTTCCACGTCTCCTGCTTAGAGGACTGGAAGAACAGAACAGACCAGCCAACCCCAGAGCCGGGAAACGTTAGGGTCCTACCGGTAGAGGGAACAGAAGACATCTACGAGGTGGAACGGATCGTAAGACACAGGAGACAGGGTAGGGGTCTACAGTACCTCATCAAGTGGAAGGGATACCCAGAGAATGAAAACTCCTGGGAACCACGACGAAACGTGGCGGACGACCTGATCAAGACATACGAGGAGTCACAGACACAGCAGCAGATCAGCGGCAGAACAATTGTTTAGCCAGGGGGGGGCCCTAGCCAGGGCCCAAACCCCTCAAGAACTAAAAGAAAAAAAAAAAAACCGGAAAACGAAGGGTGATCACCGGCGGATCACCCGCGGTCTAACCGCGGGTCCGAAGGCACCCCCCCGAACTCCATCCCCCCCCACATGTCCTCCTCCAAAAAAGAACGCAAGACCCGAAGGTCACGACGGCGGAAGGGCGGCAGACCACCAGCGGACATAGGGGGTGGCGGCGGCGGCAGTCAAGCATCCTCCTCCTCCTCACCACCCTCCGCGGTGGCGGCGATGAGGGCGTCCTGGTTCTATGGGGGATCAGCGGGGGGAATACCAGAGGACCACTAGGAGAACACTTACGACCAGGGAGTAGTTCTCCCGAATCTCGGACTGGATGGTGACCAGCTTGGCAAGGTTGCTGGCGGCCTGCTGCAGGGCAACAGAAGCCACCTCGGCGGCAGCGGCGGAGCGCTCGGCGGCCTGGGTGAGGCGCTCGGCGGCGGCGAGGCGGCGAGCCTGAACCTCGTTACCCTGCTCGTCGGCAGCAGCAGCTCTCTTGGAGCCCTTCTCGGCCGTCACGTTCTTGATGGCCTGAAGGGCCTTGGCGGCGGCGATGCGGGCGACATCGAAGTTGGTCTGCCAGGGGTCAGCTGCAGAACCACAGGGGGCCCACTGGGAACACATACCTTGAAGACGCCAGTATAGCCATTGGCGGCGACGGCCTCAACGGCAAGCTTGAGGGCCCGAAGAGCGGGCTGATGCTTGTAGGGGACCTACAGCGGGTCAGCAGCGGATAGGCGGCGGATAACCAGGGGCACTCTTACCGGAAAACAGGCCTTGCCCTTCTGGTCAGTGCCACAGTACGAACACTTGGCGGAGGCGGCTAGATCGCAGCCGGTCAGCAGTAGATCACCAGCGGATCCCTTAAAGACTTACAGGAGTCGTTCTCGCAGCAGGGCCAAGTAACAGCAGTATCGGGCTTGAACTGCAAGGCCATACGATCCGCACAGCGGAGACACGGCAGATCCCTAGCGGAGTAAGACTTGTCGGCCAGGCGGGCAGGGCGCTGAGGAAGAGAGGCCATCGCTCCACTAGGGGTCAGCTAGGGACCATCGGAGGACCACCAGAGGAAGAGCTTCGACTTACCGAGAAGATGAGATGATCGAAAGAGAGGAGCTACACCAGAAGATCAGCAGCGGAACACCGGCGGGGCCACGATATGATTCCAGGGACCTACCGTAAAGAAAAAACGTCGAAAAATATCGAAATCGGAAGGAAACCTAAGCGTGTCAGCTGCAGAACCACCAGAGGTCCCCAAGACTAGAGCCCAAGGGAGCACACGAAACCAAACAGAAACAGGGAGGGGGATACTGACGGTCGTCGTCGTCGTTGCTGTTGAAGAAGAAGGAAAATCTCGAAACCAGGTCCACAGGAGAAGCCTGCAGTTAAGGACCTAGAGAAACAATAGGTCGTTCTGAACAATAGGCCTGTTCTGAACAATGGAAGGCGAGGCCATTCAGAACCGACCTCCATTGTCCACAAGGAAGGAACGGGTTCAACAGCAATAGACCCCTAGCGGAGTCACGGCACGGCAACGACAGCCGACCAATCACCATTCAACGGAACAGAGAACGAAACAATAAGAGACGCGACAACAACAATAGCACAAGAAAGACAGTCACAACTACCCTACCTCATCATACTAAGACAACTGCGGAACCCCGGCGGCCGCCTAGCAGAGGCATAAGGACCGAAAGACGAAGACCCAAAGATAAAGACCCAAAGACAAGGACCCAAAGACAAAGACCCAAAGACAAAGACCCAAAGACAAAGACCCAGAACACCCAGGAAGACAAAGACTCAGGAAACACAAAGACCCGGACAGACCCCCAGCAGATCTCGAAGGGAGAAGGACATTCAAAGGTATAGGTGCGACTAATACTAAAACACTATGCTTCGAGACGAAGCATACAGGGAGGAAGGGCGCCATGTCAGGAGACGAAACCACACAGGCCAGGAGACCGCAGGAGAACCCCTGTTGGTCCGCGACGCGACCTTGTCAGAGCTAGGAGGCCCAAACTCACCTACGAAGATATATAGGAGAGACGTAGGACTTAGAAGATAGAGGAGGATCATCNAACTCACCTACGAAGATATATAGGAGAGACGTAGGACTTAGAAGATAGAGGAGGATCATCGATTATTCTACCACTGTTACCCTACCTACCAGCAGGTGACCCTCTGCTGTTGTCCTCCACTCGTACGCCGAAACCCACTTTGACAGCTGGTGGCACTCCTGTGAGACTTTTTACTTCTCTCTTGAGACGACGTGAACTAATTTGAGGCTAGATCCTGATCACATCTCTGACTCGACGGACGTTCAACGCTACCGGTGTCATTCAGAATTTGAATGAGCACAGCGCTGCCACGATTGCCGCTGCCAAGGCGGTTGGCATCAAGTGGCTTGACTTGAACAAGGCGAGCACAAAATACGTCAACGCTATTGGCAAGGACAACGCTGGGTACTACGACCTGAGTGCTGGAGACAAGACGCATCTCAACCCAGCGGGCGAGATCGTGTTCGGTCGCTTGGTGGCCGACTTGCTACTTCAGAAGAGAAAGGATCTCGGACAGTACTTTGAGAAGAACGAGGCCCTCAGCGCTAAGCTCCGGGCGGGCGAGTTCGCCACTGGTGATGAGTAAAGTACATGTTGGGGCTCAGTTAGCGTTACATGATTATTGTTCCGTCGATCTGTTATCAAAGCTGTGGTCCGACCACCCCTGGGGTGACAATCAGCTTGAAATCTTTCCATGCATCGGCTTAGCCTCTCTTGACACCAAAGGCTGATTCAGGAAAGGTTGATTCGGCGCTCTGCCGGGGGAAATTGAATAGCATGATCTAGAAGAAGAAATAACTGATCTCGTGTGGGTACGTTCTACTTCTCCCACCATTACTGGGCTTGCTGAGATTCGATTTATACTTGCTGTCTGATTGGCCAAGAGTAAGGTAAGCCATTGGGAAAGCCCTGGCTCATCGATTCAAGAGGAGGACTAACGATTTCATAATTAGTTCCCACGTTTATGTTCCCCTGGTAATAGGCGGCTGTCGTCAATTAATGCAGCGGGGGAAGTCTTTGAAACTAGGGCGTGTTTGAATTTGCCCTGGAAAGGCTTATGTGCATGACAACCCGCTTGTGATGGATTGATAATAGGAATTGCCAACCCCGTCCAAGTCAATACAGCAAAGACTTTGTCCTTCCCTTATAAGCCTATCGCTTAAATAAGCCAACTATTGCCGTTGAACAGACATGGCCCTCTCTTTACAGTGATGCATTCACCCCCAACATTGCCCTTGCCCAAAGTCTGAGCTCCAATAACTGTCAGGACACAACATGTGGCTATGCGATGAAATAAGGTGCGGTCAGACTGCCGATTGGCTCAGGCGCAGGAACTGTGAAGAACTCGAGACTACTTTTCCAGGAGCTGCGGAGGGCATCCATCCCTTCCGCGGCAGGAGGCCAGGTTCCAGATGTGCTACACCGATGTATTTTCAATCGACTGCAGAGCGCACTGTTTGGAGACCTATTCGCCCTGCCTACGACCACGCCCTGACAACAATGCTCCGGTCAACTCATCATCAAATCGACCATGTGGACGTCGCCGGGAAGAAACAACCATGTCTTTGAGCAGCCGCCCCCGAGTGCAAGCTCAGCATGATCCTAGTACTTGCTTTAGGCCATGGCGCTTTTCTCGAGGCTCCTTGGAGCCTCGCCACTCGTGTGGTCAGATTTAAGTTGATGAGGAACGGCGTTCAATTGATCTGGTTGGGTGGTGGAGGTGATAGCGAACGCCACAAACGCTTGGCCGTCATACGATGTTTATCCGGTCATGTCAGCTCACAAGTTAATTAAAGAACAGTTTTCTCATCCATGTCGCGTGCTTTTTCAAATTTATACCAATCGTCCGTGACGATTAGGCGCCGATGCACGAGGACGCTGGTTACCAAGAGCTTTAGGCCCACGTTCTCTGGAAGCATTGACCCTTTGCCAAGGTTCTATTTTGGGTGTGCCACTGTACCTGTGCCTGCATCTGCACCTGCATGCTCTCTTGGTCGCTTAAAGGAATCGTGCATGGCCAGACGTTTCCTCCTGGCTATGAGGAATCAATTTTTCGAGCATGTGGCCAAATGTGGAAGCTCGCTGGCAACATTTACGATAACAAGCAGCCGATGATGTTGCCAGGGGATGTTGGAAGCTTGCGGCAGTGGAAAACGTTGATCACAGCATGACTAAGTTCTTTGTTTCCTGTTGATGGGATCTGAGCTCAGGCCAAGCCCTGCGGCGGCCTCGAATGGGACGACTCAGGGATGCTGGGGGCACTGTTTTTTTCCCAATTCTGCACCAACAGCACCGCGCCAGCCTCCACAATTTCACACTCGGGACAAAAGTCTTCCCGGATGTTACGACGGAAAACCGATCTCGCCGGCATGGAGCTCCTTCTTGACCTGGCCTGGCGTTGGAGCTTGCCCAGCCTGCCGTGCAGACTGCCGACCTTTTGAAAGTTTGGGCCTCGGGTAAGTGAGGTATCTTGGCCTTGCAACGTCGATTTGGAATACCATGCTAGCGCTTTTCCGACTGCTGGAAGCAGCAGTGGACCGTGACATTTCGCAGCCTCGTCCACACCGGTCGAACGAAGAGACGAACCACACGAGACCGGACGAGCCGAGGGTGGCTCAGCCTTACATATTATCTCACGATCTCACGACTGTCAGCGCCACGGCGTCCTTCAACTCGTCAACAGCGTGTGCTGGGACCCTGACTCGAAGTGCCCAGCCTCATCAGGTTTCGACGAAATGGGACGTAAACGACGATCTCAATTCGTTCATGCGTCATGCTGCTCTGTCGTCCCACATCTCCCCCGCCTTGGGCTGTGAAGTGCCGCTCCATGCCACGACCGCAAACAGCCGCTGGCGAGAAACCTGCTTGATAAGCTTGATAGCAAACCCCGTGCATTCTTCATAAGCTTTTAGTTTTTAGTGTGGAAGCAGGGAACACAGCCTTGACAAGGTACGCGGACCAGCTCAGCCCCCTGAACGCCCCACCCACGTGCTATCCTCTAACCCCTTTTCTGCTGTGCACGTCAGCGTGGACCTGTGTCGATGAGGGGGTGTGATGTTGGGGACGTTGGGCCTAGAATCGGCGAGGTGACGCTGCATGCCAGGAACCACCTGCCTCATCTGTGATTCTGCTCAAATTGCGGGTTTGCTGGAAAGTTAATTATATTCATCTTGCGATTCTACCATGTCGAAAACTGCCGGGATGAAAACCGGCCCCGAAAGCAAATGCCGTGATTGAGAATGAACCCAATGCGATTGGCTGGCGTCCCGCAATATCTGACTGCTACCTTGTTTTCCTTCTTGTCAAGACATTGCTCCAGTATAACGCAGGTCAGCCAATCCATGGCTTAGCAACGAGGCGGATCATCTGATCGATCCTGATAATCTTAATCGAGGAAACCGTCCCGACCGCAATGTCTTGTCAGATGTCATCCGCCAGCGCTTACCAGCCGAGCTACCTGCACGTTTTCCGTGCTATAAGAGGACCCTGATGATCTCCCGTCACTTTTATATCTCCCCAGGCTTGCGTCTTCTTCTTGTCTCAGGCTAGCAGAACTCTCACGCCCGCTGGTGATCGTCAATCGCATACCGAGTCACCTTCCACAGCCATGTTGTACTCCACTTTGGCCGGCTGTCTCCTGACGGCCCTGCCTCTCGTCAACGCCGCCTCGTGCCCTTTCTCGAAACGGGAGGAACCTTCGGAGCCCCTCAACAAGAGGCAAAGCGACTCGAGCTCGAACTTTGGCCGATGTGCCGTCAAAAGCAATGCTGCCGGTGGTGGCACTAGGAGCAGCGACTGGTGGCCTTGCCAGCTGAGGCTGGACGTCCTGCGCCAGTTCGCCTCGGAGACCAACCCCCTGGGCGGTGACTTCGATTACGCCGAGGCGTTCAAATCCCTCGACTGTGAGTAGATGAGCCACGCAGGTCCTCTGCGGATGTCTTGGCAAACAGTGGCGCATGCTGACGTGGACTGCGCAGACGACGAGTTGAAGAAGGATCTGCACACGCTTATGACGGATTCGCAGGATTGGTGGCCAGCGGACTTTGGCCACTATGGCGGCTTCTTCATCCGCATGGCATGGCACAGCGCGGGCACATACCGCGCCATTGACGGCCGCGGCGGTGGTGGCATGGTGAGTCTCCACCGCGATCAGCATCCGTCAGCCGACATCTGCTAAAGTGAGACACGGACAGGGCCAGCAACGGTTTGCGCCATTGAACAGCTGGCCAGACAACCAGAACCTTGACAAGGCTCGACTACTGCTGTGTATGTTTTATCTCTGCACTGCCAAATGATTGGGGACTCGATGAAAGCTGACTCTGTCTTCAGGGCCCATCAAGCAGAAATATGGCAACAAGATCTCTTGGGCTGATCTCATGCTCTTGACTGGCAATGTGGCTCTCGAGTCTATGGACTTCAAGACCTTCGGCTTCGCCGGCGGTCGCCCAGACACTTGGCAATCCGATGAGTCCATCTACTGGGGTGCCGAGACGACCTTCGTACCCCAGGGCAACGATGTGCGCTACAACGGCAGCACCGATGTCCGCGAGCGTGCGGAACACCTTGAGAAGCCTTTGGGCGCCACTCACATGGGCTTGATTTACGTCAACCCCGAGGGCCCTGACGGTAACTCGAACCCTGCTGACTCGGCTCTCGACATCCGCACCGCGTTCGCTCGCATGGGCATGAATGACGAGGAGACGGTTGCCTTGATCGCTGGCGGACACGCGTTTGGCAAGACCCACGGTGCCGTTTCTGGTGGTAAGTTGTTTTGTGCATCAGTTCCAAGACCGTTGGCGCTGACTGTATCATGCAGACAACATTGGCCCCGAGCCTGAGGCGACTGACCTAGGAATGGGCTTTGGCTGGCACAATAAGGTCGGTTCCGGGAATGGCCCGAACACGCAGACCAGTGGTCTCGAGGTCGTCTGGACCAAGACTCCTACCAAGTAAGTCCCTCGAGAAGCAGTATGAAAGGGCTTGGGCTGACCCTTCTGAACCTAGATGGAGCAACGGTTTCCTGGAGAGTCTGCTGAACAACAAGTGGGAGCTGGTTACCAGCCCTGCCGGAGCCCACCAGTGGCAAGCTGTCAATGGCACGGTCGACTACCCGGACCCGTTCGACTCGACCAAGTTCCGCAAGGCCACCATGCTCACCAGTGATCTTGCCCTCATCAACGACCCAAGCTATCTCAAGATCACCAAGCGCTGGCTCGACCACCCCGAGGAGCTCGCTGATGCCTTCTCCAAGGCCTGGTTCAAGCTGCTTCATCGCGATATGGGCCCGGCTTCTCGCTACCTCGGCCCCGAGGTCCCTAAGCAGCAATTAATCTGGCAGGATCCTCTTCCCGTGTCGAACTACTCGACCATCGGTGACGCTGATGTCGCCTCGCTGAAGGAAGCCATTCTCGCTGCCCCCGGCCTGGACATCTCCAAGCTGGTTTCTGTTGCCTGGGGCTCGGCCTCGACCTACCGCAACTCTGACAAGCGCGGTGGTGCCAACGGTGGTCGCATCGCTCTTAAGCCTCAGCGCGGCTGGGCCGTCAACAACCCCACCCAGCTGGAGGAGGTTCTCACCGCTCTGCAGGGTGTTCAGTCCGACTTCAACAGCTCTCCCGGCAAGCACGTGTCTCTCGCTGACCTCATCGTCCTCGGAGGCACTGCTGCCGTTGAGAAGGCTGCCAAGGATGCTGGATTTGCCGATGTTGTCGTCCCCTTCGCCCCTGGTCGCGTTGATGCCAGCCAGGATCAGACGGATATTGAGTCTTTCAACTACCTCGAGCCCGTTGCCGATGGCTTCCGCAACTACGGCCACGGTACCGCTCGCGCTCGCACCGAGGAGATCCTGGTCGACAAGGCTTCCCAGCTGAAGCTCACTCCTCCCGAGCTGACCGTCCTGGTCGGTGGCCTCCGCGTCCTGGGTGCCAACTTTGATGGCTCCGACAACGGAGTTCTCACCGAGAACGTCGGGCAGCTTACCAACGACTTCTTCATCAACCTTCTGGACCTCTCCACAGCCTGGACTCCCAATGACGACGCTGAGATTTGGACGGGCGCTGACCGTGCGACTGACGCCACCAAGTGGACCGCGACCCGCGCTGATCTTGTTTTCGGATCGCACGCCGAGCTCCGTGCCATTTCGGAGGTCTATGGTAGCAAGGATGCGGGCGAGAAGTTTGTGAAGGACTTTGTGAACGCCTGGGTCAAGGTTATGAACCTTGACAGGTTCGATCTCTAGATCTATTTAGACTGAGGAGCGATCCCATGCGATGGTTAGAATTTATGATTACCAGATGAATCTTTTCTTCCGTGATGCCGCTGGGTAAAGATCCTGTTCCCAACCCGGGGGTCTCGTTTCGCAACTGTGGAACTTAGTGGGCGATCCCCTACAAGTACTTTACCTGCCGCACTGAAGTGCGTGCCTTGCCAATTTGCCGTCCCCAAAGTCCATCTCAACCGGCTGTCCTACATTACCTGCTCCGCTATGACGTTCGGTCGAGATGGAGTTGTCCGTCCATTGACGGACTGCCACGGGTGCTGTAGACGTGTGTCCTGGGTCATCCCTGTTCTCAACGCACCTATAGAGGGCTGGCCCTTGAACACCCCCGAAACCATGGCATGCCTCTTGAAGGACGATGGGACCATGGAAATTCTCCGAAAGCATTGGTTTGGACCTCCGGCCATTGAGGGGTTTCGGCTCCGAGGACGATCTACTAATGCGGCGCGGATGGGGATCACACCAAGCTGGTCGACATAATGAGGCAGGTCGGGTAGCCCTGTGATGGCGAAGGGCGCGGCCGGGGACCGGGGTCAGCTCGGGGCTATCCTGTGAGAGTCGAATGAACCGGCCGACGAGAAGCCGAGACGGCAATAAGGTTGTCATGTTGCAGGTCACCTAGAATATGTGAAGGTAAAGGCGTCCCCTCATGATACGCCGTCCATTTTGGCTTCCGATGGGAGCCCCATGAAGCTGTTGAATAACAGCTCATTCATCCTTCGCGACGATGGCACTCACATGCGCTCCCTTTCCGGCTTCCCCAGGAGGTTCATGTCACAGTACCGCATGAAGTGGCATTTGGGTAGCACTGGAAGCGCAAAGGTATTGCAACAGTGTTCGTAAATCCAATTCTATATTCATTCCCTGGGTTTCCCGCAAACTATGCAACAGAACAGAAGAGAAATGTCCCAATCATTACACATGGCCCGGTGTACTTCGGCCGTCTAAGCCCTGTTGGTGATGGGCTGCGTGGCATCCGCCCTCAGAATGTCGTTCAGCTCGTCCCTCGTCTTGCACTTCTCGAGCGAGAAGCTCGCAGCCAACTCCTCGAGCTCCTCCTCCGTCTTGCCCTGGAACAGCTCCGCGAACTCGTGTCCCAGGTACTCGCTCATCAGCAGCTCGCGCACAGTACGCTCGACCTGGCGGTCGAACGTCCAGACGTTGGGGTACTTCTTCTTGTGCAGGTGCTCGGGGATCATCTCCTTGAGCTTGGAGATGAAGGGCGTGTACACGTCGCCATCAACGCCACTCTTGTCGACGACGCCCCAGAAGTCGAGGCCCAGCTTCTGCTTCTTCTCGACGAAGGGCCGAATCAGGCGCATGTACGCGCTCTCGGGGTCGACGTAGACCATGCCCTGGTAGCCGATGTCCTTGTACAGCCAGATGCTCCACGAAACGCCGCCGCACTCACGGTAGATGGCGAGCTGTTCCTTCAGAAGTGCGAAGCGCTTGGCGTTGGTCACGGCCGCATCTGGGTCGACGCGCGGGTCCTGGTAGACCGGGCCGAACTCGCCGTTCCAGATGGGCACGCCCGCCTTCTTCATAAACTCAACCTTGCGGTTGAAGCTGGAGCGAAGCTTGCCCTTCTGCTCCTCAGTGCCCTCATACTGCTCCGGCAGGGGGAAGCCCATCATGCTGTAGTCGTGGCAGCTGTAGACGGTGTTCGGGAGAGGCTTCTCCGGGTTGAAAGCCCGGAAGTCCATGGCGTACGTGTTGCCGTCGACAAAGAGGATGTGATCAGGGTCGATGGCACGGATAGCCTTCTCGGCGCGGTCGTACCAGGCCTGCAGACGGGTGTGCTGGGGGTCGGCGGGCTCATTGAGGGGGTTGTAGCCGGCGATGACGGGGTTTCCAGCGTAGTGCTTGGCGAGAGCCTCCCACAATTGGATAGCGCGGTCCTGGAAGTCTCGGAACTCCCAGAAGAGGGCACGGCTGAGGCCGGAATCGCTGTGCCAGTCCTGGTTCTGGCCACCAGGCACGGCGTGCAAATCGAGGATGACGTAGATGTTGTGACGGGCGCAGATATCGACGATGCGGTCGAGGAGTGCGAAACCCTCCTTCTTGATGACGCTTGGGTTGTCATCGTCCATGAAGTGGCGGTAGTTGAATGGGATGCGCAGGCAGTTAACGCCGAGTGATGCGAAGAGCGCGGCGTCAGCCTCTGTGAAGAAGTGGTGGATGAGACGGTCGAAGAAAAACTGGGCCTTCTCCTTGCCAAGCACCTCCGCCATGGCAGCGCGGTGCTCGGACTCGTGGCCGGAGTAGCCTGTGATGAAGTTCTCCATGTTCAACATGCCGCCCAGGCCAGCGCCCTTGAGGACGACCTGCTCTCCGGCGGCATTGACGATGTTGGTACCGCTGACACGGAGCATGGTGCAGGGAGGGTGCACATTGTTGGTCTTGAGGTCGACAGGCGCTGCTGTCGGCGCCTGCGACGTGATGGTTTGTGTTGCAGAAGACATAATGATGGGGCTCAAGGAAGTGACGGGCAGGGGGGGAGAGTCGCGTCTTAGGTGTGTATAGCGGTTGTACCGTTCGGTGATCGAGAGCAGAGAGGGAGATTGAGGAGAACGCTTTATATCCCGAAGAGCATCTGGACATCCCCACAAAAGAACGGGCTTTGGTCCGAGTCCCGACCATGAGAAACACCGCGGGGATGAGAGTATGTCAAAGTCACGAGCTGATCTCAGGAAGCCTTTCCGTCGTTCGAGCGACACTCCGCGAAGAAGTGGATCTGGCCCTCCATCTTCTCAGCTGCGGCGCTTCCCGACCAGGCGCTAGTCATGCGACCGTGTTGGATCTGGGGAATGCTGGGGGTAAATCACGGGGGTGCCCAGACTGCGAGTCATACACGAACGTCGATGCGGGGAGCATGAGCTGTTCATTTGTCGTCTGGACTTTACCCGGTCACAAAACGTGGTTCAGGCACGCTGGGCTGGTGTGTGGAGTTCATGACGAGCTGCAGCGATCTTCCGCGACCCAGAGCCTCATCGTCGCATCAGCCGGCAGTGTGATCAGAGATCAGTCTCAACTTGCATTCAGCCTGAATGGCCACGTTTCCTAGGCAAGCCACAGCCGTTCTGCCGGCTGTATCGACTGGCGTCTACATGTATGTCTGCGGAGCATAGTCCCAACCTGTCGGGCCTCCAGCAGGCATCCGGCCCCGGTCCAGGACTGTCCGGATCCTGCCAAAGTCCCTGGTCTCGTTGCCCCAATAATCAATCAGATCAATGACCTCGTCGATCTCGTGTTGCCAGCCTTGTGGAATGGTCAACGTGGCACCTCCCCGATCGGTACCTTGTGCCCTCGTCGTCTCACCCTTGATGGAGGTGGCCAACAGAACCATGGCACTCCGTGAACAAGACCGCATCAAGGGGTTCGTGCCGTGATGCCTGTGTCTGAAGCCAGGTCTGTTGGCCGTCAGTCGAACAAAATGGTAATGCAATGACCGTTCAGCATAGTGAATAATGCTGGGCGACAAGGAAGCAAAGCCCCGACTCAGGTCCTCGCATGTCAAATACGCCGAAATGAAGGGCCAGTAAATGTTCTCATATAGGTTAATTGCGTGGCCCCGCAAGACGAATCGGCAGACGTCGTCGTCCTCAGGGGGCGCGTCAAAAGACAGATTAGGAGGCAAGGAGGAAGTCCAGGCGTGAACTTGCTCTTCGTACTCTGGCACCGCGGCAGCCATGGCCTCTAGGAAGGCCTGTTGACTTTTGTGTTGCGCATGTAGCTCCAGCATGCCGGCACTCATCCGGGCAGCTAGTCTTCGGAGGGAAATCTCGGCTAGGTAAAAGTACCACGAGGTCTGCTCGCGTTCGCGGCGGGGATCAGTAGGGGCGTCGGGCTCGGCTCTCGGCGCTGGTGGTGTGGGGAAGAATGGCGGGTAAATGATGAGGCTGACGTCGTCGAGGGAGAAGTCTGGCCGGTGGGTATCACTGCGCAGCTCCCTTTCCGACTTCCAGGCTGACCAGTAAATGGCCTGTTGCAGCGTATCGATGGCGTGATCATGCGGGTGGCCTCCATCGGAGATGCCGTGGTATCTCTCCTGAGTCTCCAGGGCCAGGAAGCTAAGCTGCTGGCAGCCTGCAAGGGCCTGGAGGAAGTAACGCCACGCCTTCACAGGCTGAAAGACGCACATCATGAAGACGCCAGCAAGGAAGAGGCACTGCGGTGCTATGATCTCGTCGGATGAAATCAGTATGCCAAGACGTTTCTGGGCCGCCTGAAAAAATGTCATGGCGTTTGTGTACGCTGTTGTCCCGGGCATTGTATCAGGGCTGGGACCAAAGGGGGTGGAGAGGGAGCCCAGAGCGCAGATGAGAAGGGCCAGGCAGGACTCAGGAGACCAATCGATGCCGTTCATGATCGTGGAGAGAACCATATGTCGCGTGGCCGTCTCGTCCAGGATCGGGTTCTTCACATGGACGTAACTGAAAAAGCTATCAAGCAGCTCGTTGACACGTCGAGGTTCCATGTCGAGAATGCCCATGGTGGACACCGGGGATATCGCGGAGACAACGGTCTGATCAGGATGCGGCAGGTCGCCATACTCTCGTTCAGGGCCCAGGATGTGGCGGAAGACCTCCCATCCCACTATCTGATCAGGCGGTGGTGGTATGACCATACTCGCGCCAAGAAGAGTGGATGTCGACTCCCGTACGCCCACTTTCTCCGGTGAGTTGGCGTCTAGACGCCCAGGGGACGATTGAGAGGCCTCGACAACTCTTGTCTTGTGAGGAAGCTCATCCCGACTCAGCGACGTCGAACGCATGAGCTCTTCCAAGTCATCGAGACGTTCGAGGATCTTGAGGCTTGCTGGGTCAAAACTCGATAGGTCGACGGGAGACTGGATACATGTCGCCCCGACCTTGAGGCAAAAGGAGCATGAGGGCTTGAGGTTGTCGCACTTGGTCCGGCGTGCGCGACACACTTGGCATGCCCTCACTGCGCGCTTCCTTTGGTACGAAGCTGTGCCCCGGGGCGCTGGGCGCGTCTTTGGGGGACGTGATGTGGGTTGTTCCGCGTTGGCGGAGCTCGGCACCGGGCTCGGATCGCGAGGGGGGCTTCGGATCTGGGGCTCCATCGTTTCCAATTACTGGCACTGGGGGCTAGATTGGGGTCGTGAGTCCGGAAGACGGGCCCTGGTATTGTTGGCGCGATGATGGGCCTGTCAGACAACCACTTGAGCGTGGATATGTCCGGGCGATTGACGAGGGGTTGTGGAGAGAAACCGGAGGAGAAGAAGAGTTGGATGGAGAAATGGACAATGACCAGGGCTCATCGCGGATTGTCGTCTTTATGAATTACTCCGGTGGTGTGGTCGCGCTAGGCTCAGCTGTGTTTAGTGTCATCAGCTGATGCTGGATCGTGGGGATCGCAGAAGGGCGAGACCCCCTTTTCCCCTTTGGCGAAGTTATGCCATTCGGTGGGAGCGACATTCACGAGTCATCCCGAAGAGCCCGACCGAGCGACTGACACGCGATCTCCACCCCCGCAAAGCGGAATGTCGCTCCTAAGACATCCCCGTCCCTCCAGTTTTTCCCCAGGGTGGCCCCCATTTCTGGATCACTACCATCCATCGCCTGAACGTCCAGTCGGTTCCCCGGCGAGTCTGGCCTCCATGGACCAAAGCACACGCGACGCTTAAGCCGAGCAACGCCGATGTTGCTGTCTGACCATCTCACACGATCATGGATATAAACACCAGCGATCCCCCAGACTTTCCAATATTCTGATCCTACCCCGGCATCACGCTCCCTCCCTCGGCCTCTTCTATCCATACCTGGAGAACCACGACTTCAAAATCCGAACTCCCTCTGTTCGGATATTTACTTGTCGGCTTCTTATAACTCTAGACTCGAGACCCTGAACAGCACATCATGGATAAGATCGACGGCAACGAGACGACCGACGTCGTCGCCACTGTCTCCCACCATGACGCCAAAGACGGCTTGTCAACCTCGGCCAACCAGCAAGAACATGACCTCACTCTTAAGACGGTCTTCAAGAACCACAAGGCCGTGATTTGGTGGTGCTTTTACTGGGCCATGTGTGCCGTCGGATGGTAAGTCAACAATCCGCTTGCAACAGCATTCAACCTTGGATAAGTAGCAAGCTAACTTGCTGTGCTTAGGGGTTTCGATGCCCAGATCAACGGTGCCATGATCTCTGTCGCTGCTTTCCGCCGCGACTTCGGATACGTTCTCGACGGCGAAGCCATCCTCCCGGCCGACTGGCAGACGGCCTTCAACATGATCAGCACTGTCGGCCAGTTCTTCGGCGGCTTCTTGTGCAGTTGGCTCGCCGACAGAATCGGACGCAAGAACTCGCTTTACGCCGGCATCGCCATCTGCACCGGCGGCATCGTTGGCGAGATCCTCTCTCATACCCGGGCTGCTTTCCTTGGCTCCAAGCTTGTCCTCGGTGTTGGTCTCGGTTTCTACCTGACACTCGCGCCCTTGGCCTGCAGTGAGCTCGCTCCCGTCGCCCTTCGTGGTTACGCCACCGCTGGTGTCAACCTTGGCATCGCTCTTGGTCAGCTTCTCTCCAACGCCGTCGTCAAAGCATTTGGCGAGTGGACCTCCCGCTGGGCCTACCGCGGCCCCTTCGCCACTCAGCTTTTCTTCGTCGCCTTCCTGATTGTTTGCCTTCCCTTCGCTCCCGAGTCGCCCTGGTATCTCGCTCGCAAGGGAAAGAAGGAGGAGGGTCTCAAGGCAATCCGCAAGCTGTACGGCGCCGACTTTGACGCAGAGCGCCAGTGGGCTGGTCTGCAAGCGACTATCGAAGAGGAGGCTCGCGAGAAGTCAGCCGAGAAGGGTTTCGTCGACTGCTTCCGCGGCACCAACCGTCTCCGTACCGGCATCTCCACCGGTGTGTTCCTGTGCCAGCACCTCGTCGGCATCGTCTTCGTCCTCGGCTACTCGACCTACTTCTTCCAGCTCGCAGGCCTCGACATCAGCAAGTCGTTCGATCTCGGCGTCGGCGTCACGGCCTGCGGTGTTGCCGGCAACATTACCTCCTGGTTCGTCGTCGAGCGTTTCGGCCGCCGCGTCGTGTTCCTTTCGGGTATGGGTACCCTGACAGTTCTTCTCATGCTCATCGGCATCATGGACGTCGTGCCCACCGCCGGTGCCGGCTGGGTCCAGGCCGGTGCCACCGTCGTCTACGCCTACGTCTATTTCCTGACCATTGGCGCCATGGCGTTCGCCATCCTCGGCGAGGCCTCGAGCACCGTGCTCCGTGCCAAGACCATCTCCCTGGCCACCGCTACACAGGCCATCTGCGGCCTCGTCATGAGCATTGCCATTCCCTACATGGTCAACCCCGACGAGGGTAACCTGCGCGGCAAGGTCGGCTTTATTTTTGGCGGTCTCTCCCTGATCGGCACTGTTGGCGCCTTCTTCTATGTGCCAGAGCTCAAGGGCTTGACCTTCGATGAGATTGACCGTCTTTTCGCTGCGAAGGTGCCGCCCCGCCGGATGGGAGCCATGGCCGAGGTCGAGAGGGATTGATCCAACTCTTTGTCGATAGTGATCTTTGTTGTTTTAGCGCTCTTCTTGTTCCTCCTAGTTTGAAATTGTAATACAAGAGCGTTGTTCGTCTCCAGCCATTTCAGGGAAGATTGCCTTGTGATTCATGTGCGAGGTGACACTACTTCCCAGGGGTAACGGCGAGATAATGAGGTCCAGAGAAGCATCAGCCCAGTTTACTACAGGTCAAAAAGCAATTCCAATTGCAATGAGAGTCCTGTCTCTGACAGACATGTCCTGAGCTTCCAATGGCTGTCAATGACTTCTTCAGTGGGTCTGACACATTCTATCTAGAAGATGTACCCTTTGACCATAGCGACTGGGTACACCTGCACCCTACCATGTCTGAAGGTCGTGCTATCTCGACACCAGAATTATTAATTGGCGCATGACTTTTCATAGAATCAGCCTCTCATATCATGACCTACTCGAAAGTGACCTGCTGCGAGACGCAGTACAGGTGGCGGAAGCCCCCAACATGCTGGAAGGCACCCCAGTCACCGTGCCCAATGAAGTTCAGCGCCTTTCCGCCGTACTCGCATCCCCCAACCTCAGCTCCATCGTCCCGAATGACGCGGTAGTCGCATGTGATTCCCATGAGCTGAGAGCATGCGTCCTTGTTCGGCCCGTCCTCGATGCTCTCGAAGAGAAGGCGGTAGCCCTGGTCGAGGTGACTCTCACCGACGTAGTACTTGCCGCCGGTCTGGTAGATGGAGTCACCGTTGCCGCAGCCGTCGCACTCGAGCTGGTACCAGTGAGCGTGGGTATCCCACCAGGTGTAAACGTCGTAGGCGTCCTCGATGCCAGGGGCCGTGAGAAGGGGGTAGTTGAAGGAGCCGGAGCCGACGACGTCTTCCTGGAGGTACCAGACGCCGAAGTCTGCCTTCGCCTTGTTGAGGAGAAGGGCGAAAGCTCCGAGAGACGTAATGATGTTTGAATGCATTGTGAACAGATTGCGAAATGAGATGTAGTAGTCGTTGTTTGATGGCTTCGGTGCGTGATCCGTGCTGGAGCTCTCGTGTGTGTTGCAGTTGTCGTGGAAGAGAGAACACGATCATGATATTTCCCGCCCTACTTATAGTCATCAACATCTGTATGATCAGCCTATTTTGTTCCTTTTGTAGGAGGTGCTTCGAAAAATGCACGCAAAGACTTTCAGACCCTCAGTAGACGTCATGTCTGCCAGGTATCTTGAGACCGGCCGGCCTGAACGACGGAACTCCGCCAACGCCACCCCGAGCCGGCGGTCGTATGGAGCTTAGTGGATAACGCTTCGGACTGAATGACGTCCTTACTAGCATTCAAAGGAAGCAATCGGCACGGCCAAGTCTCGTCACTCCGTGTTTCCGGCGATCGGCAACAAAAGTCTACCCGATTCGCAAACTCCAAGCCGGCAATGGCACCATGGCCTCCGCCAAAACAGCAGATATCAAGATATTTACTGCACCTCAATATCCTCAGTACTTTTCGTTACGTGATTACGGCTGATGGCAGGATCTTCAAACTCGTCGCCGGCCAGGGGGCATACCTGAGTATCAGCTGGCAAAACAAAACATACAACACCGGGTATTCGCTGGTGGTCACCCACCCAACTACTGATCCAGCCCTCTCTGGTTTATCGATGGGAGAGCGGACGGGATCCCGAGCTTTCCAGAGGGTATGGTCGTATGTGCTGGGATAGAGGAGTGGCAAGCTTGAAGTATGGTGGGAGGCGTACCGCAACAGGGGCATAGAGTACCTTTTTCCCGAGGGTATTATATGCGTACCAGGAGCTTCATTCTCTGTTGTCCAGGATCCAGGTATGTATTCTGCAGTCTTGTGGCTTTCCTTTGCTGGTTGTGTTCCGGGAGGAGGAATGGCAAGCTGGTGAGGCCCCTGAGATGTGCCCCACTTATTATTATCAGGCGAACCCCGAGTTACCCCTGAATCCTGAATCAACCCCAGGGCACATATGTTTTTCAAGAGATGCTTTTTGTTTCCACCTGGATTCTAATCACCGGGAATCAAAGCCTCTTGTTTCTAGCACGCATGTGCGAACGGTCTTGGAACTCACTGAAGCTAGCATAACGTATCATGCACGAATACCAAGCCGAACCCTCCTCCGCCAAGCGAGCAACTCCTACCACCCGATCACACTGTCGCTGTCATCCGAAGACTCGACATCCTCGATAGGAGGCAAGATATCCCTTCCCCTCAGCCGCAACGAGCTCCGCCGCTTGTGCGCCCTCTCTTCGTCCTCACTCTCGCTCTCCACAGCCAGAACCTCCTCCTCCTCGACCATCCGAACCGCCTGCCTAACAGCCGCCTTCCTCTTGACGCCTCTGCTCCCCGCCTCCGCCGCCCCGTTTCCCGCTCCAGCCGTTTGTGGCCCCTTCCCATTCATAACGGCCTCAATCCCTCCCCCGTTCCGCATCTCGATGCCCAGCCAGTCCACGAACCCTGCCACGGTCGCCCCGCCCATGAGCACCTCCACCCTCGCCAGCGCGGCCTCCTCCCCCAGCCCCGTCTTCATGAACCCCTTGCACAGGTCCCAGAACCGCTTGCGCCGCGAGTACCACGTCCGCGCGTACGAGTCCCGCCGCCACTTGGTCGTGTACACCTCGTCCAGCCACCGCACCGCCCGCTGGCCCCCGAGCCCGCGCTCGTACTCGTCCCACTGCTCCTGCACCGTGTCGGGGTGCTTGCGAAAGATGAAGATCGGGACCTGCGTGCCGTCGGGCAGCGTGGTTCTGAGGGACGAGGTCTTGACTGTCGAGGGGGGGTCGGTGGGCTGGCCGGCCGGGGCGGGCACTGGGTACTGCGGGCGCGGCGGCTGTGACGGCTCGGGGAGGGGCTTCACGCGTTGAGGCACCCTGGATGGCGGGCGGGAGGGCTTCACCTTGAACTTTGGGGTGGGCTTTGATGAGGATGCCGCGCTTGTCTTGGTGATTCGCAGGGCTGCCACGGGGGGGATGTCAACCGTGGAAACCTTGCGGCGGTGTTTCGTGACCTTCTTCCCCGTGCTTCGCTTCGTGGCCGCGCTGCTCGTCAGGTAGGAGGGTATGGTCGGGGTTTCCTGCCGCGACATGCAGGCCGACGATGGGGGGCCGTCGCTCAAGTCGTTGCATTCGGGTGTCGCGCGGGATGACATGGAAAACGGGGACTGGAACCCGGCCATGCCTGGATAAGAGGGGATCTCCCCACGCAGGCCGGGCTGAAGACGCTGCTCTCCAGTCTCATCCGTCTTCTGAACCTCTTCCGGCGTCTGTACGCCGCTCCGGCCTTTCTTCTCCATCATGATCACCCGTTTCACGAGCTCCGCGACAACATCAACCTGCATCTGCACCTGCCTCTCCAGCTTCCCCTTCCAGTCCTGTAGACCTTCAATACACGCCATCGCTTGGTCAACCCTCCTGTCAAGCGCGATGATCCTCTCGCCATACACTCTCTCCAACCCAGTCACCCTCCCCTTCCATCCCCGCTCTTGCTGCGTAAGTTTTCCCTCCAACACGCCAACGCGTTCCTCGAACCGCTGTTGCAGCTCCAAAAACATACCACTCAGGGTCTCCACCTCCAACCCCGGCGCGCGCGTTGCCGCGGGTGTGTCAGGGCGGGGGGAGGGGACAAGACCAAGCAGCTGGGCCTGTTCAGTCCATTGCGCTGACCAGCGGCGTGTACTCGCTTCCAGGCGCAGCGGCGTCTGCGGAACGGGGTGGTGGAGGGACGGCACCGACTGCTGCGGCAGCGGGAAGGCGGGCGCTGTTGTTGATGCCGCCTGATAGAGGTGGGAAGCCAGATGAAGCTGGCCCCCTTGCTGCGACGGTGCGCCCATCGGGGTCGAGAAAGCCGACCTGGACGGCTGGTGGTTGTTCACCGAGTTGTCTAGCGTTCGAAAGGGGAGATCCACGGCCATGTCGACGGGTAGTGGTTTCGAGGACGCACCGTTCCGGCCTGTGTTGACGGCCTTCCAGTGCGAAATGGGAGCACAGGGGCTTGCCGCCAGTGGTGCGCTCTGCCCGCGCTCGATCTCTCGGTCCTGAATTCCATCGTAAGGCGTTAAAAGTCTCTGAAGGTCCATATTGCTCTTTGAGTTGAAGTCAAGCCGCTGGATTTATCAATCCGTGTTGGAACGAACTCTGCGAGAGTCGAAACCACCTCCAACTTTATCCCCTAGGGCCATGGCTGCAAAATCCTCTTGAACCCTTGTCAATACGGCTGGCACGCACAAGTCAATTGAGCCCTCGATGCCGGCTGTTTGTCGCGAGGTCAGCGTGAACAAAGACGACCCACGGCCTTTGTCGTCCCGTTGCTATCCACCGGACCGGTGGCGCAGGGGACAATGCCCGAGGCCGAACAAGTTGAGCAGCAGCACAAAGAGCATACCCTTTCTGGAGAGAATGGCCTTACCTTTGGCTCTCCGGATCGAGTATCAAGCCTGCCGTGGTTGACGCATCATGTGCAGCCCCCCCTCGAGGTGGTGTCGCGCCAGCGGACTGGGATTCATGGAAGGGTTTATTATTCTCAACATCCACTCTACTCTACTCTATCGCTCGTCCACCCACGCATGCAATCTTGCTGGTTCTTTCCGTCTCTTGTGGTCCTCCGATTACCGCAGCAATGCTAAAACATAGGAGATAATCATCCGCATCCAATGCATCCAATGCAACAATGCAGGGGTAGGGTATATAACGCCAAGCGACATCCGCCGCGTGCAATGCAAAACCCATCGTCAGTATAGTCTTCATCCAGTCATCAATCTCGTTCTCCACCCTCATCAATCTCCTCTCTCAATGCCAGTCGGCCACTGGGCCACTACCAGCTCTTCATGCGTCCCCAGACCCAAGCCTTCTTCTCCTTGCACTCGGCCTCCTCTTCCAGCTCCATGCGATAGCGCCTCACGCTGCCCGTGTCGTCGTCGAATGCGACCGGCGTCTTCTCCTTCGGGATGAAGCAGTCTGGCACTAGGTGCCGCCTCACCCAGCCTTTGAGGCCCTGGTGCGCGGCATCAATGGCGGCGTACTCCAGTCGGCGTGTGCGGTCGCTCGTCCAGTAGTGCGTCGGCTGCGGCGGGGGCGAGGGCACAGACCGGGCGACTTCTGCCTCGGGCTGTTGCTGCGACGGCGACGGCGGGCTGACGTCGGTGGGGTGGGCCGGAAAGTGGAAGAAGCTGGATGGGTGGTTCGGCTGAGAGCGGGCGTTGTGGAAGGCCTGGATCTGGGTCATGGGCGGGCGAGTCGGATAGGGCGACGACTTGGGCGAGCGGCGGATGACGGGACGGCCAGGCCGAGATGAGGGACGGGTACGGGGCGTATGCGGGCCCGACCCGGAAGAGGAAGCAGTGGAGGCCCGGCGGGGCTGAGAGAAGGAGGTCCGCGGGGGGAGAGACTCGTAGCCCGAGTCTTGACGCTTCATTTCGGTGGAGGAAGGGTGCTGGCCATGGGGACGTTGGTATTCTTTTTGGGGCGTTGACGGCGCGGCCGTGTTGGTCTTATTAGTGTCCTTAGGGGGCGACGCTGGCGGGAACAGCTCAACGTCGTGGAAGGAGTGGTAGGTTGTGTCGGAGGCGGCGACGCTGGATCGCGATCTCGCGGGTCCCATCTGGGAGAGGCGAGAAATTCGGGGGTCCATGGTGATTATGAAGCCGACGACGATGTCATGAGTACCAAGCCGGGGACGGCAGGGGACGTGATGATGCCAGTGGGAGGAGGAATGGCGAGAGGCGGGGTGGTGGGCAGGGTGGTACAGAGCCCCTCATCTGTCTTTGAGAGATGTGAGGTTCAGCAGGGTGTTTGTTCTCCCTGTGAGTGAAGCCTCGAAGCCTCAAGAGTCGCTAGAGACGTCGTGAGAAGACGACGGCCAAAGAGATGCAGGAGCCGTCCAGATAAAGTCCGGGCCTCGAAATGACACGGGCACAAACGAAAGAAGCGGAAATGATGGCCTCGCAACGAAAATAACGAGAAGTTGCGGTCAACAGCCGTCGTTCCAGCGACGACGGGGACGGGGCCCTGGGACACGCAGGCGAGAGTGGGATGGGATGGGTTCGGATGGGTCTCGTGGGTTCTTGTCTCAAAATTGGGAAGCCGTGCAGCAGGTCGTCAATGACGGCGATCAATAACAGAGCCTGCACAGGTGGTCTAGCCAGGGGAGCGTGGGCACGTCTCTGGGTGACGATTGGACAGCGACGAGCGGTGAGGGCGAGAGACTGGGCTCTGGGGTCCTGCAGGCGCTGCAGGTGCTGGGGTCGGGGGATGCAGCCGAGAGTCGAGACGAACGTGTGTTGTTGTTGTGCCGTGCTGTGCGCTGCGGTGCAAGGCAAGACGTGGGTTGGGGTTCTGAATCGCCTAGGCGTCGCGGTGCCGTCTGGGATGCAGGACGAAGATATTCCGGACGGCTTTGTGCGTGGCGTCTGCAGGGGCAGTCGAGAATAACACGACAGGGCGGGACAGAAGAGGCCGCCTGTGGTGGAGGATTGTGTTTCAACGGTCGAGCGGGCTGGACCGAAGCGAGGGACGGTTTCGATCGATCCGTGTGCTGATGGCTGTCGACGGGCGATGACGGCAAGGACGGACGTAGATCAGACGAGGCGAGACGTTGGAGAGACCGAGGTGCCGTATCGTCCAATGTTGACGGGTTGGCAGGGTGGGATCGAGGGGTCAGGCGGTGATATCCTTATGTACGAAGTGGTGATTTTTTGTCCTCGCCTGCCCAAGACAACGCACAGAAAAGGCGGGCAGACTGATTCATGCAGTGAGGGGATCGTGGATCGCGCGCCCTAGGCTAGCCGTGGGCGCAGGAGTGGGGGGGCCCCAAGGGGGGGAAGCGTCGGCTGGTGGACCTAGGTGATACCGCTCGATTCGCCGAGAGCAGCGCGGACTGCCGCTTGTGTGCCGCCGGCGGGGTGTTACGGGGGTTGACGGGGCGTGGACGGGGGGGACGTTGGGGGGCCGATGGGTTGAAGAAGCGGTCTGGGCCTCTGGCGCGGCGCTGGTGCGAAAGTTTTGGCGGAGTGGCTGGGTTTGGTTTCGTGGTGATCAAGTTTGGTGAGGTTATGATGTCGTGGCGAGGACAGAGTCGAGGGCGAGACCAGGGGGGATGTAGGATATACTTGAAGAGGTCGTGGATGGGGAGGTCCCAAGACGATGTGACAGCCTCACATGTGAATGCCTGATGCCGCTCGGACGGGTGAAGCAACAGCTGTGTGCGGGCCAGTCGTGTCGCACACGCGAATGCTGTGGCGTGGAACGGCGATGATGTGATTCGGCGTGGTGGAGGGGTGTGTCTCTGGGCTCGTGGGCAGCTGACCAGCCCTGGATTGCTGTGCTGTGCTGTGCTTGTACTTCGCTGCGGTGCGGTGCGGTGCGCTGTGCGGTGTGTTGCAGCGCTACGCCGTCCGATGTCGGGTCGGCAGAGGGGATCGACCTGGAGCCTGTGCGTCGTGTTCCAGAACCAGGACGCCCCGGCCAGCAGACAGCGAGCGGCGAGACCAGGAGGGGCAGGCGTGGGAGGAGAAGGTCGGGTTGGGTTGCGCCAGCGTCTTGGCTCCCGTCCCGTTCGAGCTGGCGTGCTGCGGAATGATGGAGCTGTGCAGGAATATTGGAGCTATGAGTAACAGTGGATGCCGAGGGCTGCAGATGTCGACGTCGGTGGGATGGATGGATGGAGGGATCGCTCGATGGATCAATGATGGATGAGCTGTTGAAGGATGTCAGGTTGGGTTGGTGGGACAGGAAGGTGGTGGGCAGGGGAGGAGGGCAGGCTGCTGAAATATCAGCCGCCCTCGATCGATCTGCGAGGCGGCCACGCCATTGCTCGCGAGAGATAGAGAGAGAGAGAGAGAGAGAATGGCCGAATCGAATGGCAGGCGGTCGGCAAGGGATCGTCTGCCGCCCGTCAGGTGCTATTTCGGACATGTCGTGGAGTTGGCGTTTGGTGTGGATGGGATGGAGGACGCAGCATTTCACATGTCGTGCCTTCGTGCCCATTCAGTCCATGTGCCCAGGCTGGGCTGCCCTGCCCTTGCCAGCACCACACCCTCAGGGCGGTCCAGTCCAGCCAGGGCAGTCCCGTTCGGTGGGACTGCCCCCCGTTTGGGGCATTCCAGTGCAGGACCAGGCAGTGAGTGAATGTCCAGAGGAAGCGACGACCAGAGAGCACACACAGATGCGCTGGCAACTCAGGGCCAATCGCTGCGAGCCGCGTCGGCAGCTGAAACGGTCCACTCCCATCTCGAATTAACGTCCAATGAACGCCGCTGTAAATGACGAAGCTGGTTTGCCCCACCACCGCGAGACGCGCGACCACTCGTGCACCTCTCCGAGCAGCGACCTATTTCTCCGCTCCGCATCTGGGTACAACAGAGAGAGACTGTAGCCAGGCACCTGTGGTACCTGAGTAGCAAGGCGGCAGGCATCGTGCGTGTTTGCTGCCGGCTCATTTCCACTTCGCTGTTGTAGACTGAACCAGCTCATCTTCCACCAGCCGTCATCACGGACGATGACACTCGTCCCTCATCCAGCGACACCAGACAGACATATTTCACATGCCTTCAGCACCCGGCACCCCTCTCCTACATCAGCTGCCAGACGCCCAACACGGCAGGGATCAGCGGGCTGATTGGTCACGCTGGCCATGCAGGAACGCCCAGCGCACATCCCATCCCGTCTCACACGCGGCATCTTGTCTTACGTCGCCGGCCGAGGCTCGGGCTCCCAGCCGTGGGCGCCTGAGGACGCCGGGGAAGCAAAGTCATGCCGTGCTGAGGTCAATGTTGCTCCCAGTCTCATGATGCCGCCTTTGAAACCGTCGTCAAGCTTCACGTTGGCCGTGAACAGCAGATGCTTCTGCTCACACTGTCCAGCCTTTTGCCTGACCTGTGTTCTTTTCGATGTTGTCACAGCTATGCGCGTAGACTTGAACACCACGAGGACTCTACCACATCCTTTTTTGAGAGCCGATACTGGTGTAATCCGCGTAGTACTCGTGGATGCGCCCCCTCCCCAGTAGATCACGGCTTGTTTAGAGCAAAAGCCAAAGGTGCACTCCACCGTCTGTAAGGTTTTGACGAGCGTGTTCCGTCGAGTACTCGACACTGGCGCAGGCATTCAAGAAATCTGCCGCGACTACGGACGTGCCGTGGCCAGTCCGTTGCACGGCAGTGTCCAAAGAGGCCAGCAAATGAGATTGGCGTAAGTTTGCCGTCACATGATGTTGGGTGTTCTAGCTTGTGCTACCAAAGTCGTCCCTTCACCGCGTTTTACACGTGGTACTACACTGGCATCAAAAGGTTGGTACCCTGCCAGGAGAGGCCGACATGTGAGAGCTCGGTCGAAGCGACGATTCGCGGAGTGGCAGCTTCCAAATGCTTATTAAGCTTATGCACATTACTGCCAGGTGATGGTTATTGTCGATTTACATCCGCGAAACATCGGACTGAATGGAGGCTTCGCAGAATGGGTGAGACGGCTGGGTTGCGGATCAGCTCAAGTCGCTCTCAAGTCGACTGTCAAATAATCACTAGCGACTGGTGGTGCAAATGAAAGTATTTGAATCTTTGAATGGAAAACTGGCATAACTCATAACAAGCAATTCTCGATCCGCTGTACACCGTACGAGGCTTACCACACGTGGTGGTCCCGAAACGACCAAGGAGTAGCCACACGAAAAAGTATACATCTACGCATGCGATGCGACCCTCTCTGCTTCCCTCTTTAGACCAGCGTTGAAAGCCTCCCAGGGCTCGCTCGGCTTCACGCTGTTGCGCCAGGGGTAAAACGGGAGCGTGAGAGGTCCCGTGAAGTCCTCCCGCTGGATGAATGTCGTGCCGCCGGGGTTCTCCTCGCTCGGGGCGCAGGTAAAAATGTGCCTGCCTTGGAAGAGCAGCGGGACTGAGCCCACCCAGGTCAAGCCTTCATCTGACAGGTCCTGAAGGCGCGTTAGCTCGGGACGGTGATAATAATGGTCACCAGGACGGCCGTTACTCACCTCGACGTACGGGTGAAATACGAATCCTCGCATGTTCACCTTGAGCCGGTCTCCCTTCTTTAGGTCGACAGGTCTCTGATCTTTCTGCATCGTCTCGATTTCAAAGACATCCTGCCACTGCTTGTATCGCTCAAAGTCGAGAAACTACTTCATGTTAGGTGAATGATGCTTGAAGGGAGCTGACAGACTTACGACTGATCGGACCGTTGATGGAGGAGCCAGAATTTCAATCTTGGCGTGTTGCGAAATGGTGACACCCATGATTTTTGGAGTGTGCTGGTGTGCTGTCGTTTGGTATGGTGATGTGTGTCTCGAAACGCAGGCAAAGACTTTGTACTTCAGGTAAGAGCTACAACAGTGAAACTTGTGCTTAGGGCCTTAAACTTGTTGAAATTTGAGCTGTGTAGATGCATCTCAGGTTGATGCCAGCAGGTTGGACCCAGTATAAATGCGTCGGCCGGGCGCGTGCTTCCCGAAAGTCGGCCCCATGCCGGCGTTTGGTCGCTCGTCTCCAGTCTGCGGGCTCGGCCGACACCGCGCGAGAAGTGCGCGAGTCCCGCGCGGGCCCCACTTTGCACCCTCTCTCGCCCGGCTCGGTCTGGTCTCGGGTCCACATTTACGGCACAGCGCCGTAGACCGACAGATCTGAGGAGATGGTATGCCTCGCCGCTGCTCCTATAAAGGGGTCTCGGAGACGCATTATTGTGCTCAATTCATTTCAGCTCACAAGCACGCCTTCAAGCTACCAGACACACATACCAGACGCAAAACGAAAGCCAGTCACCTCTCGTCTCTCTAAACGCACTTCACCCTTCTCAACTCAAAACACTCAACATGGCCACCAAGACCGTTGCCTTCTTCGGCGCCTCCACCGGCGTCGGCTTGTCAGCGCTTCGCACGACCCTCGCTGCAGGCCATCGAGCCATCGCTCTCTGCCGCACACCAGCCACGCTGACGGACGTCCTCCCGCTCGAGTCCAACCCTAACCTCACAGTGGTCGCAGGCAACGCGCACGACCTCTCGGCGGTATCGCAATGCCTCAAGAAGGACAGCGGAGACTTCGTCGACGCAGTCGTCTTCAGCATCGGCGCCAAGCTCGTCGGGTTCGGCTTTGACGACCCAGACGTCTGCAGGAAAGGCATGGTCGTCCTGCTCGAGGCCGTGACCCAGCTGCGCCGCGAGGGCGTCGCCGGTCGGCCGCGCATCATCGTCTGCAGCACGACGGGCATTTCTCGCCACGCTCGCGACGTGCCCCTGCTCATGGTGCCGCTCTACTACCTGACGCTGAGGGTGCCCCACAAAGACAAGGAGGCCATGGAGCGCCTGCTGGAGGAGAGCGGCGAGGACTTCACCATCGTGCGGTGCAGCCTCTTCGTCGGCGGCGAGTCGGAGGCCGTGATCCGGGCAGGTGTGGAGGATCCCAAGACGGGTCGGGAGTCGGCGGCGATCGGGTACACGATCTCGCGCGAGGATGCCGGGAAGTGGTTCGCCGAGAACCTGATCAAGCGGGAGGGGAGCCAGTACCTGAACAAGATTGCGACGATAACATACTGATTGCGATTGTCACTACGGCGCAGCAGAGTACTTTATGCCTTGGTATCGGGAGTTGGGGAAACGGATTTCTAGCTGGATTCGACGATGAATATGCAGATACCTTACATTACTTATATCGCTAATCTCAATCATGCATCTACACCGAGTTCTCCCTTTACCGGTGACCCGTGCTGACGGCCGCCTGTTCATGCCACATCGAAGAGGGGTAGTGATGGCGGCAGGACTGATCGTTCATTGATCTCCAAGTTCCGTCATCAAGCCCTTACTTTGTCGAGTAGCATCGAAATCGCCAAGCCTGCCTATCCAATCTCGTTCCGACAGCCGGGATCTCACCCAACCTTGGCCGGGTACCACGTCGATCCGCCGGCTGAGCGTTGGCGTGTTGCGCATCGATGGCGGAGGCACCGAGTGGCACCGCGCATGTCTCGGCCCCTGCGTCCGAGAAAAGCGCGAGGTCGCCCGCCTCGGCCAGCTTGGCGCCCGGGAGCAGCAGCGGAACCACCCACAAGCTGCGCAGCTGTGTCGTGTGCCGCAGCCGAAAGGTGCGCTGCGACAAGCAGTCGCCGTGTTCCAATTGCCGCCGGGCCAACATTCCCTGTACGGTGGCATCTGATGACCGGCCTCCGAGGTGGGCTCGCCGTCTCGAGCGCCTCACCAACAGGCCGCCACCGCAGGAGACCGGTGCGGCGACCGATCCGGCAACGGGCCAGGTCATGGACCGACTCCGGAGCCTCGAGAAGATGGTCAAGGAGCTGGGAGACCAGCTGGAGCAGGCGAATGCGGGCAAAGCCTCCTCTTCCAACAGTCCCAGCGGTCTGACGAGCCATGGGTCAGTCGACCAGCAGGACCAAGAACAACGTGTGCAAACGTCGTCGGCCACGAGCATCGTCAGCGCGCAGCCGAAAACCGGTCGACTCGTCGGCAAAGATGGAGGCAAAAGTCAGTACATCGGCAGCAGCTTCTGGTCGCGTGTGAGCGATGAGGTATGTGCAGTCCACCCCCCGTGGCTCATCAAACTAGTTGCTTTGTCCAGCTGAGGCTGATATTCCTGCAGCTCGACGCGCTCAAAGCCGACACCCAGGGCCTGGCGGATGGCGATTCAGACATGTCAGATGATGAGAACGACTCAATCAGCCAGACGGTATCGACCCGTGAGTCCGAACGGGGACCCTCAGAGCGCAACGGTCTCTTGTTTGGGCACAACATAGGTCACTCGACGCCCGATCCCCGCCAGTTCAGGCCGCTGCCGTCTCAGATTCCATTTCTCGTCGACGTGTTTGCTGAGAACGTCAACTTTTGCCTGCAGCTCGTGCACATGCCCGCGCTCAGGGAGCTGATCCGCGAGACGCGCCTGAGCAACTGGGCCAACGTCTCTCCCTCAAACGAAGCCTTGATCTTTGCAGTTTACTATTCAGCCGTGACATCCATGGCTGATGAAGACGTAAGTGATGCCCGACATCCTGGCCGGAGTTGATCCTGAAACCCCGCTGCCGTTCCTCGCGATACCATCCGCCGCTTCATACTCAAGAACAGCACCCCGATGCTAATACCGTCTAGGTCGTTGCGAGTTTTGGCACCACAAAGGCAGAGCTGAACTACAAGTTCCGCCTCGGGCTGGAGCACGCGCTGGCCAAGGCCGACTTCATCCGTCTGCCCGACGTCACACTCGTCCAGGCCTTCATCATCTTCCTGTGCCTCGCCCGCCGCCACGACAGCCCGCGGTACGTGTGGATGATGACGGGGCTCGCAGCGCGGATGGCCGTGGCCGTGGGTCTGCACCGCGACGGCTCGCACTTCGCCCACCTGTCTCCGTACGAGGCCGAGGTCCGGCGCCGGATCTGGTGGTCGCTGCTGCTGCTGGACGTGCGGGCGTCCGAAGACCAGGGCACCGAGTTCACCATCGCCAACGGGTCGTTCGACACCAAGATGCCCCTGAGCATCAACGACACCGACCTTGACCCCAAGATGACCGAGGCGCCCGCGGACCGCGGCCTCAGCACGGACATGCTGTTCGCGATGGGCTCGTACCGCACGTGCCAGGTCTCGCGACGGGTCGTCACGGCGCGGACCGCCGAAGGGGCGCCCGACGTCGCGGAGCAGAACCGCCTCCTCGACGCGTTCCGCGAGGACGTCGACAAGTGGAGCTACGGCCACCAGGTCGGCGAGCTGAACGACGTGGCCTACTGGGTCGGCGTCCGGGTCATGCGCCTCGTCATCTCCAAGCTCACGCTGTTCATCCACCTGCCTGGGCTCCTCGCGCCGGGGGCCCAGCACGTCGACGCGCCGTCGTCGGCGGGGACCCGCGACAGCGTGCTCGTGGCGGCCATCGAGGTCGCCGAGTTCAATCACGCGCTCTCCGACGAGCCCACGTGCCGTCCGTGGCGCTGGATCATGGACACGTACACCCACTGGCACGCCGTCGTGTACCTCCTCATCGAGACGTCGCGCCGCCCGTGGTCGCCCGTCGCCGAGCGCGCCTGGGTCGCCCTCCACAGCAAGTGGCTCATCCCCGCGCAGCCCAAGGGCGACAGGAGCCTGCGCGTGTGGATCCCTCTCCGGCAGCTGATGGGTCGGGCGCGCAGGCACCGCGAGGCCGAGCTCCGGCGGCTGCGGGGCGACGCGGCTGCCATCTGCGAGGCGCACGCGCTGGACAGCGGGATTCCCGTGCCCGTGAGTTCCGGGCCGTTCAAGAGCGACAACAGCGTTGAGGCGTTCACCAGGCACTGGTACGATCTCGTCGCGAGCCCTGCGGCGACGGGCAACGGCAGTGATGTAGCGTCGGCTGGTGGTCGGGGAAGCGAAACGTCAGAGCAGCTTTACGCATCCATGGCCCAGGGTGGCGAGGAGGGCGCGGATGGCACGAGCCCCTTCCGAGCCGGGGAGCAAACGTACTCGTCATCTGCGTACTCGGTTCCCGCGAACAATGCCCTCGGCGGGCCGACATCTGGAGTAGGTTGGCAGACGCCCGGCGGGCCGTCTCTCGCGCTTCCAGCAGACTGGGCGCGAGACGGGTCGACGGGTTTCGGCTTGCCGCCCGGGTCATGGGATAACGTTGACGCATTTGAATCGTTTGGAGGACTTGATATTGACATGAGCGAGGGAGAGGATATGAATTGGAAGGAGTGGTTGGAGTCTGCTGCGATTATGGAGCTCGATGCCATGCAGGGGGTGTAGATGATTTCATTTCCCTACCTAGCCGTGTG
Organism: Verticillium klebahnii; assembly: GCA_002851715.1. Classification (NCBI taxonomy): domain Eukaryota; kingdom Fungi; phylum Ascomycota; class Sordariomycetes; order Glomerellales; family Plectosphaerellaceae; genus Verticillium; species Verticillium klebahnii. Next base: position 2,837,527 of record NMXL01000001.1, on the reverse strand, counting down.
ATGGACCACGAGGGGGCTGATGGCATTATTGCGAGGGCCTTATGCAGTTTCTGTTCTCTTACACATTGCCATGTGTCTCAGGCGGCAAGCTAGATAAGAGCAAATGCAAGACCATCGGAGCAGTTGTCTACGGCTGGGATCATGGCAATGATATGATGTGTAAATGTGGCCGGAACAAGATTTGAGCTGGGTCCGGTGACGGATTCGCAAGGATGTGAGCTTCTGATCGGACTTGTGATAGTCGGCTGGTAGTGGAAGCATCGTCGAAAGCCAGAGCCTCCTATTTCTTACCTCGCATAGTATTCAGCAACTGAGGTTCTTGACCATGACCAATCTCGTTTCGACGACTATAGTTGAGAGCCAGAAGCGGCATTGACCGCGAACACCATGATGCATTATCTAACCATCTATCATGTTTATACATTGGGAGAAAGGAGATCGTACTTGACACATCGCTCGACCTAAAAGGCAAGTCAGTAAGGGGGCGTTCCGTCGGGCTAAGAGGTCGACTCACATCCTCGATGCTCGCCTGGAGGAACTTCCTCGTCTCCAGGCCCATCCACACGACCAGCATGGAGAAGTCGCCGTGCTTGGCCATCTCGGCACCCGACTGCGCGCTCAGCTGGCGCAGGATGGGCAGGGAGCTGCTGAGCAGGTCCATATCGGGGTTAAGGCTGCGGCCGATGCCCTCGAGCAGCAGGATGCTGATGACGACGTTGACAAAGTCGCCCTCCATGCGGACGTGATGGCCACGGACCATGCCGAGGACCTGCTGCAGGATGTCGCCGATCTTGATGTTGCCGAGGGCGAGGGTGCGGCTCTTGACGCCGAGGACGAGGTGCTGCATCTTGAGGGCGAACACGTCCTGGTCCAGGACGTCGTCGGGCTGGCGGCAGCGCTCGCACATGAGGTTACCGGCCTTGTAGCCGTCGAACTCGGCGACGGCACGGAAGAGGTCAAGGAAGTTGGCGCGGTTGGTGGCGTTGAGCTCGGTGACGAGGCCCGTGTCGATGAAGATGAGCTGCGGGCGGTACCCCTCGTGCTCGATCTCGCGGAGCTCGGCCACCCAGGCGGCGGGGTCCCTGCGGTGGCGGTAGGGCCGCAGGCGGGCGAGGACCTGCTCGGTGACGTCGTCGCCCTGGTCGTGGTGATCGTCGTGGGAGCCCATGAGGCTGGGCTTCTCGGACTGGTAGAAGCGGACCATGATGTTGCCGGGGTGGAGGTCGGCGTGGATGAAGTTGTCGATGAGCAGCATGCGGAGGAAGGCGTCGAGGCCCTCCTCGGCGATGTCCTGCTGGAAGACGCCGCCGCCGTTCTCCATGAAGTCGGCCAGGGGGATGCCCTGGGCGAACTCCTCGACCAGGACGTTGCGGGTGGTGAACTCGGTGTAGGGGTAGGGGAACCAGGCGGTGCTCCGGTCCCTGAAGTTCTTGCGGAAGATGGCCAGGTTGGCGGCCTCGATGCGGAGGTCGAGCTGCAGCTTCATCATCTCGCCGAACTGGGCGACCTCGTCGGGCAGGGAGAGCCACTCCATGGTGGGGATGACGTTGATGGCGGAGGCGACGAAGTACATGATGCGCAGGTCCCGGCGGACGGTGCGCTCGACGTTGGGATGGACGACCTTGACGGCGACGTACGTCGAGGGCACGCGCTTCGGCGAGCTCTTGAGGGCCGTCTCGACGTTCTTGACGACCTTGTGCCGGAGCAGGTTGGGTTCGCGGGGAAGGTCGCCGTCGCTCGGGACGGCCAGGCCAGGCTTGAGCTTGGCCTTGTAGACCTGGGCGATGGCGCCGACGCCGAGAGGCTTCTCGTCAAAGTCGTCGAAGATATCGTCGAAGGACATGCCCCCGAAGGCTTGGGAGACGATGCGTCTGGTGGCGTGGAGGGAGTGGGCGGGGGCGTTGGAGTGGAGCTTGGACATGATCTCGCACATCTCGGTCGGGAAGATGTCTGACCGTGACGCGGCCCACTGGCCGAGCTTGATGAACGCCGGGCCAGCCCACTCCATGGCCTGGACGAGGAAGCCGTACCACCACAGCGTGCCGCTCCTCTCGTTGTCGCGGGCGGGCTGGCGGGCGCCGAACCAGATGGCGGGGACGGTGACGATGACGGGGACGAAGATGACGACGAGGTGGAGGAAGCGGATGCCGGTCATGAGGGGCTCGACGAGGTATGTGTCGAGGGAGATGAGCAGGGCGTGCCACAGCCGGGGGAGACCGCTGTCGTCGTCGTCGAGCTTCTTCTTGATCTCGGCCCTGCTGGCCTCGAGCATGCGCCCCTCGCCGGTCTGGTCGGTGCCGCCATTGTCCTTTTGCGAGAGCTCGAAAAAGGCGGCCGTGCCGAGGGCCCCGGTACCTCCGGCTCGTAATGCTATGCGCGCGAAACGAGAGGCTCTGGTCTGTCGGGGGATCTGTCGTCGGGCAGCGCTGGAGAAGGTCGATGTCCAGCAGCGGAAGCAGCGGGGGTCGAGGGGTCGGAAGGCCTGACGAAGGCCCGGGCGGGTGCAGAGGCGGCCGAAGACGAAGGGCGCGCTCATGGCGGGGGATGTGTCGGAGGTGTTGATTATCTAAATAATGTATTATCGCCCTCTCATGATGCCATCTACGGGGTTGATTCGCTCTCTATCGTTGAGGTGGTGGTTGGATTGTGCTGGGCCCTGGAGGGCGTTGTCGCGTCACGTCATGACCGAGGAGCTTCTTTCCCGGTGCGCGACAGAGGAAAGACCATACGACGCAGCAGGGGAAAGACCGACCAGCCCAGGCAACACAGGGGCAGGAGCTCTGGTGACGTCAAGCACTGATTGGCCGGGAGAAGCTCGGGGAAACATGTGCGAGGGAAGAGCGAGCGACCATTACGGAAATAACCCGTCACGGGTCCTCCCGGGCAACTGCCCAGCACCTTACCTAAGGCCGTGTACGTCCCTACAGGCTTGCTCCAGCGGACTGGCCCCTGTAGCCCGACGCTGTGTCTTGGGCCCACCCGCTGGCCTGGGCGGGGCGATGGCGAAATCTTATGGCCGGAGCGCAACGGGCGAATCCCCTAATGCGATGCTGACCATTCCATTGATTGACCTGAAATTTTGGCCCTCCATTTCCTCCTGGTGATATCACCAACTCCTGCCCTTCACCATCACGACCAACCATCCCATCTCCTGCGACCAACCCCATCCCGCGACTGTCAAGCCTTCAAAGAGGTACCCTGCTTCGACATACAATACGACACACAACAAAATGGGTTGGTTCTGGGCTGACGCGCAGGCTGCGGCCCCCGTCGCCGCCATACCTCACAACCACCCTGCCGATCTGAGCGCCAGGACACCACCGGTAGGCTTCCTCCCCTCCGCTCACCGTCACCTCGACTAACCTCCCCTCTCCAGCCAGGCTGCCCCATGCACCAGAAGACCGTCGACGCCCTGAACCCCACGCCGCCGAAACCCCAGAAGCCGGCCGCCGCCGCACCCGCCTCCTGTCCCATCGATCACGGCCAGCACGCCGCCGCGCCGCCGCCATCCTCCTCCGCCGCCTCCTGTCCCGTCGACCACGGCCAGCACGCCTCCGCCGCTTCCGAAGCCCAGCCCAAGTCCTTCCTCTCCCAGATGAACCCCCTGAACTACATGTTCAAGGAGATCTCCCAGGCCCCCGCCGAAAACCAGGCCGTCAGCCTGCCCACGTCACGCGAGCCCTCGACCATCCCCCGCGGCTCCGGCGACGGCAACTGGGAGTACCCCTCCCCCCAGCAGATGTACAACGCCCTCCTGCGCAAGGGCTACACCGACACGGACATCACCGCCGTCGAGTCCATGGTCGCCTGCCACAACTTCCTCAACGAGGGCGCCTGGGCCGAGATCATCGGCTGGGAGGACCGCTTCGCCCAGGGCCTCTACAAGGGCTGGCGCATGTGCAGCCGCGGCGAGGAGAACGCCGCCGACATGATCGAGACGGAGCGCACCGGCCGCGAGATCCCCCCGACCCTGACCCGCTTCCAGGGCCGCCCCAAGGAGATGACCCCCAAGGCCACCATGATGCAGGTCATGGGCTGGCTCTACCCGTCCAAGTTTGCGTGAGCTCCTCCCTCCTCCTCCCGACCTCATCCTTCAGATTCCCCCCCTCATCGTCCTCTGAGCATCGCTGACCAGCACAGCACCGAGCCCCCCTTCGACCGCCACGACTGGTACGTCACCCGCAAGATCGGCAACGAGACCCACGAGATCCGCTACATCATCGACTACTACTCCGGCGAGCCCGAGCCCACCGGCGAGCCCGTCTTCTTCCTCGACGTCCGCCCCGCCGTCACGCCCCTCGCCGCCGCCGAGCGCATGATCCGCTGGGGCAGCGACGTCTGGTGGCGGGCCACCGGCGCCGAGGTGCGCGAGGCCGCCCGTCTGGAGAAGCAGCAGCAGCAATGATATACCAGCACGAACCGTGCACACTGGAAGGGGGGCCGTCGAGCCCAGGAGTTGCCGCCCGGCGCAAGGATGTTTTTCAAAAGGGGTCACGCGTGGTCCTTCTCTCTCCTCTTCTCTCGCCTGCTTGTCTTATTACTTCCATTGTACCAACAGGGCCAGCCCCCTTTTTCGGAGGCGGCCCGTCATGTATCTAATGTACTCATGTACCCAACGCCGGAAACGACTCGTCCCACGTGCGCAAATGCAAAAAATCCCTTTCCATTCGCCCCATGCTCCGGCTCGATCCCGCGACCCCGCGTGCGTCAACAGACCTTATCTACGCGGTCTGCGTCGCGATCTCCGTCACCTGGTCCTTGAGGGCCTGGTCCTCGCCGGCGCCGTTGGAGAGGACCTTGTCGCGCAGGTGGTCGACCTGCAGGCCGGCCTCGGCGGGGGTGTCGCCCTGGGCGACGCGGATGCGCGAGACCTGCATCTCGAGGAAGAACTTGGGCACCTTGATCTGGCCGACGTCGCCGCCGTTGGAGCGGATGCCGGCCTCGGTGGCGAGGTAGACGACGAGGCGGTTGGTGAAGAGCGTCAGGTCGTTGTCAGCGAGCGGCTCGGTCGTCGCGAACGTGTCGAGCGCGAACTGCAGCGGCGAGCCGTCCGAGTCGGCAAAGTTGACGTCCGAGAACTTGACGGCGCCCGCCTGCACGTCCGGGATGCCCTGGATCGTCGTCGCCGCGTCGTCGCACGTCACGAGGTCCTGGAACCCGGCGATGTCCTCCTCGACGATCGCCGGGAGCTCCGTCGTCCCCGTCACGAAGCACGCGTTGGCCTGTCGGCGGAAGAGGCTCCACGAGGAGGGGGCTGTCTGGGGGGTCAGTCTCGGGCCAGAGAGGGTCAGCGGCGTCGGGGCACGTACCGGCGAGAGCGACGCTGGCGCTGGCGGCGATGATGGCGACGGAGAGCTGCATGTTGACGAAGGGTAGGGTATAGAGGATAGCTTTCTTGTAGAGAGTGACAGACGGGAAGACTGGGGCAAAAGCGACAGAGGTAATGATCGACAGGGCGAAAGAGTAGAAAAAAGAATGGTCCTTGCCGGAAGGAGAAAGAATGGAATAGCTCGCTGAGTCTGGTACCGAACGGGAAGATGCTCATCACGAACATCACCGGGGCGATGATCGCTTCTTATGCATGACCGATCACCAGGCCGCCGAGGCGTGGGCGGTCTCCTCGCCCGTCGCAGCTCCTGATCCGCCGCCGGGATGCACCGTCGAGGGGACGGGCGGTGTTGGACGGTCTCGCGGCGGCCACGTCCCGATCGGGACCAGATGGCAGGTCATCTCTGACGGATGGAGTTCCAGAAAAGCTGGTTCGGACGACGCGACCGGCATTGGCGACGGGTGTCGTCTGAAGGCCGGGCCATGCGACGGCTTGGGTGTGCTTCAGAGTTGGGAGCGAAGGGGGCCAGGGGGAGCACGGGGGGTTTCAGGGGGTCGCCATCCCGGGCGGTCGCATGATTTACAGATTTCCATCGCGGCGCCCGGAGATGCGCTGGCGGTGCCTCGGCTTCTGGAAGACCTCTTCACTGATTTGCGGTTGATCGATCGGTCTGATGTTGGTGGTTTGGGCTCGTTGCTGGAGGCCGCGGCTCTATTGTTGGTGATGATCAACGGCCGAGTCATGGTCGTGTCGAAAGGCCTGGCAGGCCTGTCTGACGTGGAGCCCATTCAGACTCTTTTCGGACGAGTGCCACGCGGTTGGATCCAGGGTTGCCATGTTTAAGAAAGACGCTCGCTGCGTTCGACCGTCGGTCGAGCAGCCCATGTTGCTGTCGCATCAAAGACCCAAACAGGTTGCTCCCAACCAACTATGGCCGCAGCAACATGGATCACTGGAAGGTATCCTAGAGAGTCAAATGTGGATCTGTCTGGCTAAGACCGAACCGAAGTATCGTCCGTCAGAAGGGTTGTCTGTTTTTCCTGGCACATGAGCCATGCTTCACCAGCGACGATTCGCAGTTCTGGACGAATGGACTGGAAGCTCGATATTTCACAGTGATGCTCCGACAGGGAGACTCTTGATCCGTCCGTCTTGTGCTGCTCTGCTCTCTGCCAAGAGTCCTGTGGCGGGCGACCGGACTGATCCGGACTGGCTCCAGGGTCCGGGGCCATCCCATCCTGCAGTCAGCACCTTAAATGCTCGAGAGACGAAGGAGCGCCAATCACTATGGGCTTCAGCTTAGCTGTTGTTGAATAGCACCACCGATCGAAAATTACGGTTCTGTCTTCCAGATCATCACCATCGACATGACACCGCTTCCCGCCTCAAGATGAGAGAAGCGGCTCATTCCTACCGCTCTGTGGAAACCGTGGGAACGGCCAATCGGTGCGATGACAAATCCCGGCGTTTCTTAGCCTCGGATCCGACTGCCAAACGGAGGGATAGACGCCCCGAGATTGGGTGCGACTCAGTTCGGCATCCAGATCGGGGTGCGGCTTGAGTGGCAACGATGAGAAGTCTTCAATCACTGAGCCGGTCTGAAAACCAGCAGCACTCCTCGGACTCAATGAACTGGTCGCCGGACTGTACTCTCTTCAACACAGGACCAGCTCAAGCCAGCCAAACGCCATTTCGAAACTTCCTCAAAGGAGCAAGCTAGAACCACCCGAAGGCCTCACAAAGAACCCCTGTCGACTGTATCACCACCAACACCACCACCATGGATCTCCAACTCAATACTCCTCTCACCCTCAAGTGCGGGCTCACCCTGCCAAACCGCCTCGTCAAGGCCGCCATGACCGAGCAGATGGCCGACGCCTCCTACCTCCCCACGCCCACCTTCCTCCGCGCCTACGAAGCCTGGGCCGCCGGCGGATGGGGCATGCTCCTCACCGGTAACGTGCAAGTCGACGAGGTCTACCTCGGCGGGCCCCGCGACACGGCCGTCAGCTCGGGCGTCGACACCGCCACCGTCCTTGCCAGCTTCAAGGCGTGGGCCGCCGTCTGCAACGCCCACGGCACGCCCACCGTCGTCCAGATCAACCACCCAGGCCGTCAGTCCCCCCCCGGCGCAGGCGACCGCAGCTTCTTCGCCAAGACGCTGGCTCCGAGCGCCGTGCCCCTGCGCCTGGGCGACGACCTCCTGTCGCGGGCTCTCAGCGCCGTCGCCTTCGGCACCCCCAAGGCCATGACCGTCGAGGACATCGGCGACGTCGTGAGGCGCTTCGCCGAGACGGCGAGGGTGTCGGCCGAGGCCGGCTTCCAGGGCGTGCAGATCCACGGCGCCCACGGATACCTGGTGGCGCAGTTCCTGTCGGCGAAGAGCAACACGCGGACGGACGAGTACGGCGGCTCGCCTGCCAAGAGGGCGCGGTTCGTGGTGGAGATTATCGAGGCCATCAGGGCCACGGTGCCCAAGGAGTTCTGCGTCGGCATCAAGCTGAACTCGGTGGACCACCAGAGCGAGTCGGAGCTCGGCGACTGCGTGGAGCAGCTGAGGCTCATCACCGAGGCAGGCGTCGACTTTATCGAGATCAGCGGCGGCACGTACGAGGACCCAACGGTAAGCAGTCGCCATAATCTTCTTGATCGTCTGGACACACGGAAGGCTGACGATCCCAGATGAGCAGAGGCCCCAGCGCGGCAGCAGGCAAGTCGGAGCGCACAAAAGCCCGCGAGGCCTTCTTCCTCGACTTTGCAGCCGCCATCCGGGACAAGTTCCCCGACGTCCCCCTCATCGTCACCGGAGGCTTCCGCACGCGGCAGGGCATGGAGAGCGCCGTTCGCGAGGGAGGCTGCGACGCTGTGGGCATCGGTCGTCCGGCGGTGCTGAACCCGTCGCTGCCGCACAACACGGTGTTCAACAAGGAGGTCGATGATGCGTCAGCGAAGCTGTTCGCGAAGAAGATCGAGACGCCCTGGTTCTTCCAGCAGATTGGCATGAAGAACGTCGGCGCGGGAATAGAAACTGTAAGCCTTTGTCATCTGCGTCCTGCCCCTCTTGTTCATTGTGCTGACATTCGCTAGGCCTGGTACGCAAAAGCCATGAGAGACATGGATGGAGCGAAAGCATCGTTGTAGAATCGGTACTGTTAGATGAGCCAAGTAAAGCTTCTGCGCTTAAGAGATAAATACCCAACTCAATTCGACCTCAAACGAAGTGGTGACCCGAAGCACGGCCGACGTGCACAGTCTGCGGTTTGGGAATCTACGCTTGCCAGCCAGCCTACGCCAACTTCACTCCCTGGCGCTCCTACTACACAAGCCAACTCTTCGTCCCTCACACTTTAACAATCGCTATGTTTAAATATGTTGAACTTGTACACTGCGGCTTGCGCGGACAGGGTAAGCATTCTGGTTATCTCTCGGGGAGCAACGAGACAAACTAAGAGGTGATTGTGGTCAAGGTCGCACCATCATACAGCTGGCCGTTCAGGGGTACATGATACCTTGCGAATAGGAAGCACACACCATCGCTTGCAGCGTAGGATTCCAATACCAACCCTTCGAGTCATTGTGACGCCAAGGAAAGGCCCAGCTAGCATCACGCTGGACTACCTACGCAGGGGAGCTAATCGCTGAAGAAGCAGGGCCTGCCATCCATGTCACGCATACGAATCCTCCGCATGTATGGAGGTTGGACTCGATTGCCGACGCGCGGAACGTCTTCGTTGTATTCACTAATCAAGTACCTGATCACTCGCTAGGCGAGCAAGGACCCAACCCGACATCTAAACGATGCCTCGTGATACCAAGTGCAGCCACTGAAATCCGCGTCAGTAGGGAAGCAAGCTGGAGCTACATTCAGGTACTTACAGCAAAGGCTTGGTGACTCAGGACCCCAACGCGCAAGAGTCTCAAGCCGTGTTCAGAAAGGCTGTTTGCGTCGTCACACTCAGACTCTCTCGTCGGCTGGTGTCTAACAGTTGCAACAGTGGGTGCAGCGGGCGCAACCTCTGCAAGTCGATTTGACCTTTCCCTTGTTGGGGCACGAGTCGTCGGCACACTCCATGTTGGGTGATTGTCGATTTGGATGTCTGACGAGATAATGTTAGCAAAACGCTCGCGAGGAATCTCACGGGACAGCCATGGCATACTGGTGGGATGGACGCGAGTCGAGAAGGATAATCAGGATGGCTTTGTTGGCTTCTGAGCGGCGAGATGGATTTGTGAATGCAGAAGGGGAAGATCTTCAAGGAGTGCAGGTAGGTATTGGTTTTTGGCATGGCAGTCGAGCTGGTGGATTAGAGCTAAATTCATGGGATGTATGCCACGCGTCAAAAACAAAGCTTCCTTCCTCTTGTTATCAAGGGCCTTACTACCTTGCCCGCCGCTTTTTAAAGTCCCTGCCCGACCTCATGTCCAGGCAGATCACGTTATTCATTGTCTAATGCGGTCAATACGTTCACGATCCTGCCAGACAACACACAACCCTGGCATCTCAAGGAATGACATTTCTGTTGCCTTTCCGGACTTTTTATACTTCTGTCTACTACAATACTTGCCTTGAGCGCGTGAAAATTCAGCGTATTGCCAACGAGGCACCATATGAAGCGTCGGTGATGGCGGCCTCCCCCAAATTTGATCAACCATTCCGTCAACGGCATCAAGATTCCGTAATCTTTATTCTTTTCCGATATTATGAGCCCCATCACGTCGATTGGTCTTTGAAGGTCACTGTCCGGCCAAGTGACCGCCTCAAGGTTGACTGACCCCTTTCCCACTAAAGGGACCCGACTTCAGCCCCGAATCTCCTCGCACGATGGAGGTGTGGCAACCACACGAGGAGCCAAGGTTCTCAGGTCGGGCGTGTGTGGCGATATAATGGGAAACGTCGAAAGGACCTGCCGTGCTTTTGTCATCGTTAAGGAAGCTTCACCTGCTGCCCAAGTTGGTACTTAGCTGCACACTTTCTTTCCCACATCAATCATTCCAGCCAGAGCTGCTGTGCCACCTGGGAGCAAGGGCGAATGCAGAATCAGGAGCCCAACTAACTAAGGTACCTAACCAACAGGCATTTACGCCGAAAACGCTTTAACGCCTTTGTCCTGCCCAACTTTGGTACTTTCCATTGTCACAAGTTATTAGGAAAATTTGTGAGGACCAACTTCGGCTTTGTTCAGCTGGCCAACGGACAGGAGGAAAATAAACCCTCGCCAACACAATGCCTCTGTTCAAAGAGGATCGTCATACATCCTAACCTCCAGTCAAAGCAAGCCAACGCCATGTTCGAGTCAACAAGCTTCCTCATGAACAGGGCACCTGCTGTCATCTCATCAGTTTGCTCGACGTCTAGAGAACACGATCTCCGCCTCCCACGCCTTCCTTGACCCTTCACAACCATTCCCTTAGCAATCATGTGTTACCGAGTCTACACTCACACGCTCAAATGCGATGTCCGTCCAGTCCTCTGTGACGGGAGGAACATTCTCATTGATCCTTATGCTTCTCCCATTGCTTGCGCCTGCAGGCCTGACAATCGGCTACCCTCGCGGAGCATCTGCGAGCGACACGGATGCTGCGTCCTCACCGCCCGCACATACAACTGCCCCCGAATGTGCCGCGACCCTGTCATCTACAATATCTACGTCCAAAGGCACTCACCTCGCGGTGTACACTTCAAACGACCCGAGCGTGATCCGTCCTGGCGCGACCTGCCCACGTTTGATGGCTCCATCTTCCCCATCACTTCATCCTCCGACCGCTGGGGCCCGCTCAGGTGTCGATCCGAGAGCGTGGATTTTCGGTTTGCGCGGGACCAAATGCTCGAGGCCGGGCGTATCCTCGACCACGCAACGCTGGAAATCGACAAGGCGCTCTACGACGCCCGAAAACACCGTGCTTGGCATCGGCGTCAACATGGATCCTGCGAGCAGACACAGCGTGGTCCGCAGTGCGAGTGGAAGCAGAAGATCATCAACATAGAAGAACACGCAGACAACCTAGAGGTGGCGGTTGAGGGATTTGAGAAGCTGTGGTTACGGTGGAAGCTGTACGTGCGTAAATTGGAGAGGAAGGGTGACCGTCGATTGGGGGGGCTGGATGAATGGCATCGTCGAGATGGGCGGTCAGGTGAGCGAGAAGAGTTTGAGCATCTCAGTAACTTCTACAAGAGGGACATGAGAGTCGATGAGATGGATGCCATTCGAGCAAAGCAGAGAGATCGAGAAATGGAGAGGGAACGGGAGCGATATCTTGCGAAGGAGCAGGAGCGACAGCGTACTGAGCAGCGCGAATGGGAAAGGGAAGCTCGAGCACACAATCACAGGAGTCATAGAAGCAAAGGGCACAAGGAAAGATCCAGCTGGTGGCACAGTACTTCTGGCCCGCGAAAGGGTGATTCTAGGCACGATGAGGGTTTACATGGGGCTTGGAGGCGCTTTTGAATGCAATAGACGTGGGTTAACATTCTGTAGACTTCGCCTTTGTATCTGTTAGATGATGGAATGCCTGATAGCTTTCGTTCGAAGCTGGTTCATTAAAGTCCCGTCCAGGCCCATAAACCAGAGCCTTTGTACCTCGGCTCAAACTGAAGATAGAGGAAATCATGTTTTGCGAAGCATTTCCCCCGGTGAGTCAGACGACACAAATAGAAGAGTAACCCCAGGGTCCCCTCCTTGTGAGACGGACCCTGACCTGTTCCCTTGATGTGATCAAGCGTCAGATTGGAATTGTATAAGATTGACCATTACACTAACCCCCTAGCCCCCTAGAGATACTTCCCCTATACCTGTAAATTATTATCCGTAGGACAAGCCTTTTCAATGATGACTTGAAATGATATAACAAAGAGCTCACCTTTACCAATATCTTTTGAGCTGTTGTTCTTCCATAAAATGTGGGGAGTCGTTTTGGCGTGACACTACAAGGTCTTCAAATCGTAATGAATGTTGTTTTTCTGTTAAAGCCTTAACGACACAGTACCGCCTCTGGTTCACGAATGGGCTTTGCATGTGTGTGTGGTGCTCCTACCATCAGGCTGCATGACTTAAATCGTCTACTTCTTTCCTCCATTACTGCTGCACATGTCAGGTCAGATCGGCTTCTCCCAATACTCTATCACACGCAACACCCACTTGACAACCACAGCCCTCAAGATCCTTCACATCCAACTATCCACATCGTCAGCTATACACATCTCTCATCCTCCAAAAGCCAACTGGCTCGCACTACGACAACTATAACCATTCACCTGATTTGGTGTCTTTGGAGTAAGTCGCAGTCACTCATGCTCTTTGAACTACTTGGGCAGCAATCTGCCGCCTTGTTGCAAAAGTCTCGTTGGCGTCAGCCATCGCGGGAAGATTTGGACAGTAACGCCTACATGAACAGTAACTAATCTCAAGGACAGCTTTCTGGGCCAAGTCGAGAATCCATCCTTTGATTCTTGTCGGCCGCGTTATGCCGTAATGAGTCTGCTGCTTTGAGTCGGTACGTTCCTTCCGTTTCGCAATCCCATCTTTCACCATTCTTCAAGGCATCCCAGGTTCAAGCGGCAGCAGCTAACACCTCCATCAGGTCACCATTCAAGCACAACATACGACACAACAATCCACTCATCATGGATTGCTCTAATCACGCCAAGGACTGTCACTGTGGCCAATGTATTGCCAAACTGTCCGTTCCTTCCCGCGACTGCAGCTCGCCGCGCGACTACGACAGCCGCCCTTTCAACTGTGACAGTCGAACTAGCCGCCAGTGTGGCAAGCCTATCACTAAAGACACAGGAAGTATGGCCGGCCCCAGCCATCACAATGTCCTCGATTCCAGCGCCCCTTTCACAGCAAATACGAAGCTTGAGAAGGCCCACGAGGCCGGTAGCCCCATCATCCACAGTCGGAACGACTACAACACCTTGAAACAGGAAAGCACAGTTCGCAGTTGTTCTAGCAAGTCTACTATCGACAATGAACGAGTTGGCACCTCTTCTTCTGGAAAGAATCGCAGCTTTCATCATTGCGACTCTGAAAATGGCTTGAGCCTCTATCAAGGTTCATCGCTGGCTAACGCCATTACATCTCCAAGTCCCAGGGCCCGCTGGCCTCTACAGAACGCCACTCCCCGTGGATCAGTCAATTCGCGCGCCGCAACTGTTTCCTCTACCAACCAGTATGACATCGAGAGCGAACAGAACTGGGATGGCAAGAACATCGCGAAGCACCAGCAGGGACTAGAGCCTGAAAAAAAGCTCCTAACTGTGCCCACCCGCGATCTGACAGCGCACGGTAAGTCATCTTTTACTGTCAACCACCTCAATATCAAAGATGTGTTTTGTCTAACAATTCATTCTTCCAGCCCGGCACCCAGCTTCCCAGATAGCAACTTGTCAGAAAGGCATCTCCATGGCTGTCCCCATACCCCTCGGACCACTCTTTATTCACACTCCGCCAGCCCAAGACACGACCAGCTTCAACCTTGAACCGATTGTGCATTCTCCTGGTACGAACGCGCCGCCTGGAACGTCCATCGCCGCCGACCATGACAGCATTCCTGCCCGCTTATCCACTCCTGATCTCCTGAATGCGCAGCACGAGTTTTTCAATCCATCTCAGGAAAGCAATGTCGACAATACACTTGAGGACTCCCTGCCGATTTTGAACCGCCAAAGTCGCAATAATCTCACATCGTCACGCCAATCGCGTGGTCCCGCAGACCTAATTCAGAAGTGGAAGGCAGCCGTGTCTCGTGTCGCTAGTATCGTCTCTCTCCTCATCATCGGCGGCATTATGATGCCCGGTTCTATCGCGGCATGCTTCATCGTCCCACAGGTAACTGAAAATTTCGGCTACATCATTCCCATCGCCGTCGCGGCGATGTGGCTCCTCGTCGCAGGGGGTGTGTTCCTCCTGGCTTTCTGGGATCGGAAGCGAGGCGTCGACGAGGTAGAGGACATCCAGCTCGTCGACGTCGATGCCCGCCCCCAGGACGTCGAGGAGGACACCCCCTCGGCCCTGACACGCACGTCCGCCGGCCTCACCGCCCCCAGTGCCGCCGGACTCGGGGTCTGGTCGGTTGACCGGCCCCCGACCCCCTTCCCTGCCGCCGCCCTCGCCATCCCCGCCGTCGTTGCGCCGTCCGGTGGGCGCCCGGCCCCCCTCTTTGCCTCTGCGGGGTCGGAGGGGTCGATCCTGACCCAGCTCTGCGCTGCGGTTATGGAGTCGGCCCCGCGGGGCCAGGAGGCTGAGTTCTCCCACAAGGAGGAGAAGAAGGAGGAGAAGAAGCAGCGAGATATTCTCTCTGGATAGGCAAGAGTTTTGGTTTGGTATGTTAGGTTTTGTTTATGGTTTGGTCAGGTCGCCCTAGGGGCAGTTCGTCTCTTTTTCCTTTTCTTCTTTTTTGTTTTAAGTTTTCATAGGAACGTTGTACCAGTACCCAGGTTTCGTTTCCAGTAGTATGCAAAACCAGTGCTCAACTTTCAAAGATCATGATCCTGAACTCACTGAAGGAATAACCCCAGCCACCCAATGCCTATCGGTGGATGCGCTGAGGGTGACGAGGACGTCGGAGACACAGTAGCGTTGCCTACAACCAAGTGGCTCGAGAAAGGCCGGTGTCGTCCATGTCCGCGGCGTCCCGGATACTGCATCCTTTGGAAAGATGCCCCCCAACTCGCCGACCAGCTGAGGTTTAGGTGATCGGCAAGCCAATCTTCTCTCCTCCCCGCAACCCACCCTTCGGCCGTCATCCCTGCCATCTTCCCCAGGATACTGGCCCACTCAGATGTAAACCCCGCAGGAGCTTCGGGTGGATGGATATTAAAGCTCGGTCGCTTGTCTGCCGAGGCATGATAGCTGGGGTTGAAGAGGCCATGAGGCAATCACGCCTGTCGATGAACGTGTAGAAATGCGCAATCCATAACCAGTCCACATCCTGCATGATGCACTGCAAGTAGAATTTTGCCCCGAGGTGAGGACGCAAAGTAGCATCGCAGCAATCGGTTCATCTGTAGGCGAAAGCCTGTAGGCTGGATCCGGACGTCTCAACATCCACCAATGCTGTCTGCGTTCCTAGGATGGTCATCAAGGCTTTCCCCGCCTCCCAGAATTCAAGCGGACTGTGGGGTACTGCACCAATTTAAATCAGCTTTCGATCATCGCACTCGACAGGCGCTGCAAATGACGTTTGTTTCGGGGACGAGACCGCAAACCAACGGGGCAATGCAGACCGAGACCAAGGTTGACATCTGCCTCTGCTCCCATGGCGATGCACAGCTTAGTCTCAATCGAGGAAGTCCGCTACTTATCCGTATAGAGATCGGCGCCATGCAGGAGGTCTTGGTCATTCATTGTACTAGGCAGAATTCAATGTACCTGGGCACATAAGAGAAGACGATGGTCGAGAGTAGATGCAAAGCCTGAACAACAGGGCCCGCGAAAGAATCCCCAGTACGGACAGTGAGGATGACAGGCAACATGGCTTACTCTTCGTTTTCGCCGTTCCTCCTTCTTGTTGTCTTATTTCAATTCATCGCCTTGCCAGCCGTCACAGCTGCAACCCTCCAGGAGAAGTTGATTGATTTTGAGTCATCTGCCGGCGCTGTAGAACTCCACCACGCTACGTTACTCTACGATGACGACGACCCTATTGGAATCAAGATTGCTGTGAACAGCTTTGCAGGCGATCTGGAGCAGATCACCGGCCGCAAGCCCCCGGTCAAAGCATGGCGAGGCTCCAACGAGACCGCTAAGGGCGTTGCTGACGGCGACATCAACTCGAATCTCACCTCCAAGGTCGTCGTGATTGCTGCAACGGTCGACTCTCCACTGGTGCGGAATTTGGAACGAGCGAGAAAAATCGACGTGGGCGATATTCGCGGAAAGTGGGAAACGTTCCGAACGACGGTTGTCGAAAACCCCCTGCCCGGCATCCAAAGAGGCCTCGTAATCGCAGGCAGTGACATGAGGGGGGCCATGTTTGGTGTTTATACGCTGTCAGAGCAGAGTGGACAATCTCCGTAAGTTTGTGATGCTCCGATCCGGACCCAGGGCGAGGCGGGCCTTGTTGTTCAGATAACTCCCCATGCAAGCATCGTGTCCCCCCGGTACGAGCTGGTCAGTTTGCTGACGTGAAACTCGTGCAGGCTTCACTGGTGGGCGGACGTTCCTGCGACAACGCACGACAAGATCTATGCGCTCAACAAGACCGTGACGCTTGGGGAGCCGAGCGTTAAGTTCCGAGGCATCTTCATCAACGACGAAGCACCCGCCCTGACTGGCTGGTGGGCGAATCACGCCAACAGGACTGATTATACCTTCGACTCGGAGTTCTATGAGCGAGTATTCGACCTACTGCTGCGCATGAAAGCCAACTTTATCTGGCCCGCTATGTGGGCAAGTTTTATCCCTCAGCCGGGTCGAATCTTCTTCACCGACGACCAACGGAGTCAGCAACTGGCCAGCGACTACGGCATCGTTGTTTCTACAAGCCATCACGAGCCCATGCAGCGGGCTTCAAACGAGTGGACTCTCAACCCGGAAGGCAAGTGGAACTGGGTTGAGAACAAGGACAACGTCGTGAAGTTCATGGACGAGGGAGTTCGACGCGCAGGACAAAACGATACCTATTTCACACTGGGCATGCGTGGTGAGAATGACGGCCCAATTAACGCCGACGATCCCGTGGCAGTCTTGGAAGACGTCTTCGCGACCCAGCGTGAGACATTAGCCAAATATTACGGCAACGAAACCGCTGCAAGGCGTAAGTCAACGCCTCAGCTTCTTTCGAGGATCTGACTACCCTTGCGCATTATGCTGATTATCTCTACAGAGGTCTGGACAATCTACAAAGAAGTCGCCACCTACTATGCCGCGGGTCTCACACCCCCTGATGATGTGACGCTCATGTTCACCGACGACAATTGGGGCAACGTGCAACGGCTGCCTAACGAAGAAGAACGCGAGAGGTCTGGAGGCATTGGTGTGAGTATATCCAGAACGTTGTCGCATGAAGTCAAGTGTGCTAAATCATGGGTTTCCAACTCTTAGCTGTACTTTCACTTTGCCTATGTGGGACGGCCCAAGAGCTGGAAATGGCAGAACTGCAATAATTTGGTAAGTCTCTCTGACTTCAAAACCACGCAGAACTTGCGCGGCTGACACGTTCGACTGCAGCCAAAGATATACAAAGAACTTTTCCAAGCTGCTGAACGTGGAGCAGATCGCATCTGGGTCTTCAATGTCGGAGACATTAAGCCACTTGAAGTTCCCATTAACATGGCCATGGACCTCGCATGGAACACGAGTCGGTTCGACCTCGATAGCCTACCCGAGTATCTGGAAGCTTTAGCTGAGAGAGACTTCGGGTCCGAGTTCGCCAAGGAGGTTGCATCCGGCTGGCTGACATACAGTCACCTCCTCGGTATGCGCCAGTTCGAGACCACCGAACCGACCACCTACTCTCAGACAACCTTTGAAGAGGCCGACCGAATTCTCAAAGCTTGGAAGTCTCTTGCTGAATCAGCTAGTTCGCTTCACGATAGACTGCCGGAGAACCGTCGTGATGCTCTATATCACCTCCTGGCCTATCCCGCACTCGCAGGCTACAACTACATGTCTATTGTCCTGGGACAGGGCAGGAACATGCAGTCCAGCTTCGAGAGACGCAACTCAGCCAACGCCGTTGCGTACAGTCTTCTTGAACAGTTTGAGAACGACCATGATCTTGTTCAAGAGTATGACAGCATCGCCGACGGCAAGTGGAAAGGCATCATGGCGACACCCAAGTTCGACATGAATGTCGCGGACTGGAGGCCGTCCTCGAGGGATGTCATCTCCAACCTTTCCTTCGTACAACTGCGACAAGACTTTGATTATGCTTTCGGTAACCTTGGCATCTTTGTCGAGCAATCCCGGAGCGCGTATACTCAAGGCCGCGTCTGTGCCTCCATCAATCCTTCCTTGCCCACCAAGGACGGCTTCTCGCCGAGGATGCGCCCGATGCAACCCCATGGTCCTGAATCTCGCTTTATAGAGCTGTTCCACCGCGGAGACCATCGCAAAACTATTGCCTGGTCTGTGGAGGCTCCTGAGTCGTGGATCAAGCTCTCTAAATCTTCTGGCGAAGTGTCTGCCGACGAGCCCGACGCTCGCATCGACGTCAGCATTGACTGGGCGTCTGTCCCATCTGGCTTCAACAAGACAGTACAGATACGCGTCTCGTGGGAACCAGAGCCCTACTTCGACTTGGTTCACTTGCCTATCAATAATGTCGAGGCTCCAACAGGGTTCGTTGGCTTCCCCGAAACCGACGGACTCATCTCCATTGAAGCACCGCACCACCAAAGGTCCTCGTCAAATTCCACAGAGGGCGACGATATCGGATTTTCTCACATGCCCCGTCTCGGTTCTCGATCCGAATCCGGCTCTGTCGCTTTGCGTCCCTACGCAGCCGCCAAGCGCTCCGAGGACGATGCCAAGATGGCCTGGCTCGAATACGACATTTTCATCTTTGGAGACTCCCCTCGACCGCAAGTCAACGCAACAGTCTACATCAACGGCGCCTTAGACACCGACCCTGACCACCCAATGGAATTCTCTCTTGCTCGTGTCAGTGATGACGGGGCGGAAACGAAGTTCACTCGCGTCCTGGGACAGCCGGCAAAGGCGGGTGACAACCCTCCTGAATGGACTGCAGGCGTGGCGGACCACGTGTGGAAGAAGAATGTGGCATTAGGCAATCTTAAGCCCGGGAAGCATACTCTGCGGTGGCAGGTCAACTCGCCCGAGGTATATCTGGAAAAGATTGTTATCGGCACTCAGGGGAGCATTCCTGCGGCGTACTTGGGCCCCCCCGAGACCCGTTTGGTCGGGTCAAATGCATAAGCTTGTGGCCATTGGAGATGCTGTCTTCAAGGTTGATTACAATACATTTCACATCCCTAAGAAGCCAAGATTTTCGAGTTTCACGACGAGACTATTCATTCGATGTTGTAGCGGCACTGTGAGACCGAGCAAGATAAAGAGTGTAGGTGACGCTTCAGCTCTCTGGCAAATTGCCCATTCTCATGTAGCGGAAAATGAGGAAATTTTAGCTTGGGTCATTGTCAATTGATGTGTCTCGTCCCATTGACCAAGAACGTGGTATGAGCTGATGGCGACTCTTCTGCTAGATACATTGCCGACGATGGCAGCTCAAGAAAGATTGCCTGTGGTTTTGCTGCTTCCCGATTACTTACCACCGTGGTATCACGCGCGTGTCTCATTACGCAGCGGACACAATAGCCGCAATCAACGTGGCTTTTGCTCCATGTGCTTTCCGCTACCCCTCGGCCAAGGTATGCTGTTTTCCCAGCGCTTTTTGAGCTTTCAGTCCCGGCTCTAGCTCATCGAAAAATACGTCGAGTCTTATGTATGTAATGTGTAAGCCCGGTTCCGCATCGAGTCGCTTGGAGGGGAAATTTGAGGACGGAGCTCTAGGAACGTGTCGATATAATCAACCTTAGATACAAACAAGAAAGACATAGAAGGCCACGAGGTAAAACGCACAATGCTGCAAACTAATCAGGCGTGATCCCTCTGAGACCTAACGCCCACGCTTGTTTTCCTCATGTAATGGACCCTGCATGTGGCGTTGACTACTGCCCCTGGTCATATTGCGCCCACTGCTAGTCTCCCCCCTGCGCAGATCTTTGCCCTCGGCGTTCACCGACCTCCTGCCTGGTCATTGAATTCCTCTCGTGGACCACCCAGGAGTGTCAGTCGCCTTTCGTACGATGTCTGCCTACATTGGCCAAAATGCCAGTGCAAGTGGTCACTTTCACTCGCCTTCGTCTCGCTATTCTACAGCCCTAAGAGAGCGGAGATTCGCGCTTCATGTTTTGGTGACCAGACGCCACATCCTGGTTGGCGCTATTTTGATGCAGGCCAGCACACATGTAAGACACTCACCCCGGACGCTCACAGGGGTTCACGCGCTAACGTCTGTAGAATGCTTGTTTTCGAAGGTCATACGGCCCAAATATGCCCCGTCCAGTTTGTGAAGAAGAGAAGGCTTCTTCAGCCTTTCGATCGAGACTGAACTTTTAGTCCCGCCGATGGCGGCGGTGGAGAAATACATGCATTATGCTTAAAGTCTGGGCATTCCGCACCGAGGAACCCCTTTCTCGCGTCGCTGACAGACGCATTCCGCACCCCACACCCCGCCATGCATCGTCCTACAACATTGAAGCTCCTCGTCTGCCTCCTTGCAGGCTCTGTTGTCGCTCAGAGGAAAGGCGGCGGGGGCGGAGGAGGTGGAGGAAGTGACAATGACCACGATGGCGGCTCGAGCGGCGGCGGCGGCGGCGGCAGCGGCGACGACGACGACGGCGACACCGACGACAGCAGTGGAGGCGGCTCGAGTCTCCCGGACAACTCTGCGCCGTGCGGCTGGTACTCGCGGATAGAAACATTTGGCCTGCCGGGAGTGTACTACAACGGCACCCTGACCGTCCGCCATCACATCTCCCACAACTCGGCCTGGGACGACGAGTCGGAACCGATAGACCTCTGCGACAACGACGACAGGTCCCCCAAGACGAGTAAATACCCAGCTATGGTGCTCATCGCGCCGACCGGTAACGATTCGGACACGAACCCCATGCACTGGGTCCTCCGGGGTTTCCAGCCTGCACACGAATACCATGCCGAGAGCGGCGATGTCGACTTCAGGCAGCGCTGGGTCTACATCCGGTCGAGCGACTTTGTCATTACCAACTACACCCAGGAATACGACTCGCCGTTCAGCCCATACCGCACCGACAGATACGAAGACTCGGACGCGACGAACCTGGACCAGACGACGCGCGTGTACTGGCCCACCAACGTCACCTCCGAAGGCGACAACGTCTTCTCGGCGCGCGCCGAGTACGCCCAGGCGCCGCCCATCATCGACAGACATGGCCGTGACTTCACGTCCATATCAAGCCCTGGCAAGCACACCAGCCAGTACGCCACCCTCAAGAGCATATGCAGATTCAACCAGAAGTGGTTGCAGGATCCCGAAGACGTGGACAAGGTGCGCGGCACAGACTACACAGTCTCGCGGCGACAAGATGAGCGCGACAAGTTCGACGAAAATGGCGAGCGCATCTGGTATGCCTCGACGCCGACTTTTTGGCTGTCCGAAGGCGCGACGGTCGAGATGGCCGGCATCGGCGCTGACCAGATGACCCTGACACTCAACAACAGCCTGAACGAGGCAATTCCCTGGCATGGCCAGCGCCAGGCAGGGTGCTACCCTAACGAGCGCACGCCTTTCGAGCTCTCGGACTTTTACCCGTCCCAGTCGTCAAACTACGAAGGCTCAGATGTGAGGCCATGGAACGTCACTTTCAGCCTCAGCATGTCGTTCGAAGGCTCAATTGTTCGCGAGAACAGCACAACGGTAGATGGCATGGAGGCTGGGAAGTTGCTTTTCGGAGCCGGATACAGGCTGGCAGAGATGGCTCAGGAAGAAGAGGAGGACGAGTCCGTGGCGTCACTAACCGCCAGCCAAGGTTGCGTGGTTTTGCTGACCGCCCTGGCGATCGGTATCACGATGATCTAAGTAGGGCGACGGCACATGAGTACGAGGTGCTTTGTATGACCAGATACCATTAGCAAGCAACCGTCGCCAGACAGGAACCCGAAGTTGAGCAAAGCCGCAGGCCCAAATGAACTGCTGCCTACCTTGGTCTGGTGACAAAGTTACACGAGCCACATCCAACCAAGCCATGGCGTGCTCGACCAGAAGCTCAATGGTGATAATAAGGCGTAGACCACCCGATGTGCGTGATGCAATAGTAGGCAGCAAAATGGAAACAGACGTGATCACAAGATCATAGCGTCAGCGGGTGGCAAAAGTGATTCAGGGGAGGCTCGAACTCCCGACCTTCAGTGAACTCCATGACCCCGTTCTCGAGCTGGTGCTCGGTTGAGGCACACGGGATGTTAGACTGACGTGATAACCAACTACACCACCGAACCAATTCATGGAGATAAGAACTGCTTGAGGGATTTATGATCATAGCGAATTGGGTGGCGAGATGGGGTTGGTGGGGTCACTAGTTTGGGCGAGGCGGCTAGTCCATGCCGCATGGCACGAAGCAGGGACAGAGGCTGGAATGGACTTAATGTAAATTAGGACGGATTTCTCGAGCAGAAAGAATACTCATCTAATGCTGTTGAATGGTAGTTTGAAGCTTTCCCTTTTGCTTCCCTTGATTGTAACCGGCGAGCCCCCGATTCCCTCATTCTCCTGTCAAATAACGGCAGGATGGACCCTAGGACTCAAGTCCGCTTCACACAAGTGTGGCTGATGATCCTCGGAGCAGGTGTCCCGACGACGCGGAACTGATAAGTCGCTGACGGTGGATTGAACCAGAGGATCGATATACTCGATGCCCCCCGGGTCACGTCCAGCTAAGAGAGCCATGTCTCGGCGTACTTGGCCATCGGCCAAGTGGTCCTCGGAGTTGTCGGCCGATGGGGCAGGTGCTCTTGTGCCCTTCCTCACAGGAGCGCCCTGAAAGACAGCAGATAGCCTGCGTGTGATGGATCTTCCCCCTTGACGTATCCGATCTATCAGATGCGGTGCACCAGGTTCGTGCTTGTGAAGCGCAAGCAGTGGGAAAGACGTGCTGTCGATGGTGCCGCGTCTACGATGGGAAGCTGAGCCGATGGCGGCTCCCATGCGCTGAGGCTGGCCTTCCATGGCTGGATAAATGCTTGCTTCAGTAGCCCGCCGGGCGCCAGGCGATGAAGCTAAAGCATCGCAATCGAAGATATCCTGGTGGAACATTTCGTGATTGCAATGCCGTGGCTTAATGGGTTCTTCAAGGAAGATAGATGGAATCGGCATCACGTGGCCGCTCCGTGCATCAATCCCAAGATGGTAAAGGTTATTCGTACCCTCCATTGCAGAAGGTAACGTTATGTCTACCGGTGGGTTGAGCCAATCCCGCGTGCTTTGTCGCTTTGCTAGGGCAGGAAACGACTTGAATGAGATTGGGCTGCCTGACGCAGAACTTCCTCGGTCGTTCTCTTGAAGATGGCCGTCAATCCTCGCAGGTATTGAAGGGTCGATTGTGGTCCGATGATGTACCATGTCTGCGCCGTCACCAGAGCTTTTGGTGGCTACTATAGGGCTGATGGTCGAAGAAGAGGCACCAGTGGACCCTCCCTCGGAATCGTCAAGAGGTAGGAAGATTGGGCTATCAAGCGATCCATGTAGCGTCATGGTAGATGCATTTGGTGTACTCAGCCAGCGAATATTTGTGACGCTGCGTCGAGAAAGAATGGTTGTGTTCGCAGGATGTCTTCGGACCTTGGTGTAGATGTGCCCGTCGACAGAGTTCCGTGACAGAAAAGCAGTATGCGGCACATTGATGGTGGTGGCAGGATCGGCTACCGTGGCAGCATTCGGCTTGATTGAGTTCCCAAGGCAGTCAGGCTTGCTGTGTGGCAACCTTAGGCTGGTGGAGGGATTCTTTGGCGGATGCGCCGTCAAGTCGGCACCAGTTTCGTACCGGGAGATACACATCTCACGGATGGCAAGCTCGACAATGTCCTGAATGTGGTTATCATTGAGAAGATATCTTGCCTTTTTCCGATTTATTGGTGCGCCTTGCTCGTCGCTCCCTGACTTGTCGTCATGTCGTTGGTCGGAAAGGTGTTCGCGGGCTTGGTCAACAATACCCTGGACGAACGCAAGCGTGACGCCCCAGGTGCTGTATCTAGCTCGTTGGCCGACGGAGTCCAGAAATGGCTCATGCCGAGAACTTTCGGCGCCAGAGTGTTCGGAATCACCTGGACCTTGTGAGGACAAAGCAACGGGAAGAAGACTCTCGTATAGCGAAGGGCCGGAGGGTCGAATCGATTTCTCTCCTTGAGTACTGATGATGCTGATGGTCGAGCTCGACAAACCACCCTTTGAAGGAACTATGCAGGGATCTCCTGGGACAGACAGTTCAGCTACTGAGCATTGCCTCTGTGCCGCTGTCATCATACCTTGCCCGAAGGCACCAAGGAGAGATGCGCGGTTTGCCGCAGCGAGAACGGCAGGAGGGAGGCATTGCTGATGAATCTGCACACCCATTTTGTCGACACTCATGCATCTTTGGGGACGGTGATACTCCGCCTCGGCCTGGGCTTGCTAGACGCAGTCCTCTGGTCGTCCATTGCAGACTAGGCTACAGAGAATGGTGTTGCTCGGTCGAGGCGTTAGGTTGACCGTCCACCTCTGGTCGTCGAAACGCTGGCGAGATAGGGGGTTGTCTCGGGTTGCTACGATGGCCGAATTAAGGGACAAAGGTGGGAAGAGGACGTTCTGGGACTGGTCCGAATGGGCACCGACATCTAAGAATTTGGGGGGCAAAGCTCTCATTGCGGGTGTTGATGGCAGTAAAGAAGTGTTCGTCCTCCGTATCGACATCGGACATAATCGCGGCCGGTGTAGGAGCCCGCCGGCTCAGGTAG
This sequence comes from Verticillium klebahnii, assembly GCA_002851715.1. Lineage (NCBI taxonomy): Eukaryota > Fungi > Ascomycota > Sordariomycetes > Glomerellales > Plectosphaerellaceae > Verticillium > Verticillium klebahnii. The sequence continues at coordinate 2,812,705 of NMXL01000001.1, read as the reverse complement.
ATGATGCTGTAGGAGGATGACTGTGGTTAGAAATGGAAGCAATTTTGAGATGTGATGATGTTCGCGAGAGAGTGCACATGCAATGTTGCGTGGCTGCGAGACGTTTGGTGCTGAAACTCGGATGCTCAGGAGACGTCGCCAGGCAGGCGCTACGGCTACTGCAAGAAAGACGCTTGAAGGGGGAAGGAGGCCCCGATGCGCGTCCTGAACACTGAGCACCTTGCAATCTGAGATTTGCGTGAAAAGCGAAAAGTCCACATACTTTTGCATGTCTTGCCCCTGAGCTCGGCTTACGCCTTTCTTTTTCCCGATCTGACTCTGAATGATGATGATCACTTTCTTGAATGTCTATTGAGCTGACGGGAGCCAGAGCAGGGGGAGCTCTTATCGCCGATGTCCCATCTTATCTAATCGCAACCTCAGCTCCCGCCTCCACAGCCAATGAAATTCTTGCGCAACAGAGCCTTTCGACCTTGGCCCCCGAAGATCTCATCACCCGACCTGCCGACCGACCTGCCTATTGTCCACGGCGCTTAACTGCGAGGTGCCGACTTTCGAAGCTTGCGGCCACGATGCCCGAGTCACCCTCATCTCCTCCACCCGCATCGCAAGATCAGCCTGCCGCTTCCGAACCCGACGCCTACACGAGGCTGCACATCACGCCTTTCGACGCCGATCTCTTGAAGATTGTCGTGCCAGCCAGCGCCTTGCCGAAAGCGCGGGGCATTTCCTTCCACACCTTGCAGACATTTCCCGAGAAGCGCTACGGCTTCGTTGAGCTGCCCACCATGGACGCCGAGAAGGTCAAGAAGAAGTTGAACGGCGCCGTGCTCAAAGGCTCCAAGATGCGTGTTGAGAAGGCACGGCCCGAACCCGCCACGGAGGTTACGCAAGAGGAGGGGACCGGCAAGAAGCGGAAGAAGAAGTCCAAGGACGACCCCGAAGGCACCAAGAAGCGGAAGCGCGATTACAACGTCATCCCCGGTGTCGAGCTCGAGGACCGCAAGGTCAAGCGTGGCTGGACAGTCACAGACGAGGACAAGATTAAGGAGAAGCGAAACAAGAAGGACAGGAAAGACAAGGAGAAAAGCAAGGATAAGAAGGACAAGAAGAAGCGCGAGGAGAGGTCGAAGTACACCGACAAGGAAGAATGCCTCCTCAAAACGAAGCTACCAGCGAACGCGCCCGTCGAGAAGCGGAAGAAGGGCAAATCACGCGAAACTGTCATCCACGAGTTCGCGAACACGACCAAGTATCCCAGCTTCCTCAAGGCGAGCAAGCCTTCCGATGCCGCACCCTCCTCGGCTGAGTACGTCGAGGGCAAAGGATGGGTGGACGAAGAGGGCAACGTCGTGGAGCAAGTAAACGTCCGCAAGCCCGCGACGCCGAAGTCCGAATCTCGCAAGAAGAAGGCAGTCGCACCACCTGTCGTTGAAGACGATACAACAAGCAGCAGTGGAAGCTCCTCCGAGGACGATGATGACGAATCGGATGCGGGAGCACGAGCTGCCAAGCCGCAGGAGACCACGATTCCCGTCAAGGCAAATGCGCCTACTACAGTTGACGACGAGACGACCAGCAGTAGCGGCAGCTCTTCGGAAGACGAGGAGGAATCCGAGGCAGAGGCGGAAGTCGAGACGAAGAAGGTCGCCACCCCTGTCAAGACGAAAGCAGTTGCCGTGGTTGCCGACGACGACGACACGAACAGCAGCGGGTCTTCCTCCGACGCGGAGATCCCTGACGCAGACGAGGCTGCTGTCAAGGCAGTCGAGGATGCTGTGAACAGCCCGCTTTCAGCGCTCAAGGGCGACTCGTCGCGACCAAAGTCATCCAGCTCCAGCGTTAGCCTCACCATCAAGATACCCCCCGCAACTCCCGCCAAAGTCCATCCCCTCGAGGCACTCTACAAGCGCACGAAAGCAGGCGAAGCCACGACCGCAACCCCCGACAAAGAGCCTCAGCCGTTTAGTTTCTTTGGTGGCGGGGACGATGACGACATTGAAGAGGAAGAGACAGGCCCCAGCCTACAGATTCCCATGACACCGTACACACAGGAAGACTTTGAGTGGCGCAACCTGAGAAGTGCTGCGCCGACGCCCGACACGGCACACCCGTCGAGGATCAAGAACTTCTGGGCCGGCGAGGAGGAGGAGGATGAGGAGGCTGATGCCAACGATGTCACCATGACCAACGGCGAAGTGGAGGAAGGAGAGGCTGCTGCCGGGCCGGCAGGGGACTTTCAGAAATGGTTCTGGGAGAACAGGGGGGATCTCAACAAGTCGTGGATGAAGAGGAAGAAGACGGCAGCCAAGGAGAAGAGGCACAGGGAGAACAAATCACGAGCCAACAAAACGGTTTAGCCATTTCAATACCAACCTTTCCATTGTCGAATAGACCCCCACGTTCCCGGTGCTCGGCGGTTGGTACGCCCAGCATGACGCGACCAAAGTCCCAGAGTCTTGGCCTCTCCACGATCTCACCCATAGTCAACAAGACACGGAGACACCAAGACTGCCAACGAATGAAGTCCTCGGTCTTTGACAGCTCTAATAGAGATTGACAGCCGAGCAGCCTTGGAGCTTCTTATATGAAAGACATCGTGTGTTGAAGGAATAGGGACTCGCGAGCCGCGTGCCGTCGGACGACGTCTTGCGCCGGTCGGACTATTTCCGCCCGAGTTAGGTAATGGTTATGGCCGTTGGATGCTGATCCCTCCCAGGCGGGAGAGTGTATTCCCCACGAATCACAGCTCATGGAGCACTGGAATATAACATCACGGGCGATCGCCTCCCGCGCGGATGCGACGTCGGTCCTCACAGGGCGAGACGGCCTGGTAGAGATCTCGAACTCTATTGTGACGATTGAGACACGAGCACCGATGACAAGGCTACCCCTGGCACCCAGCACCTTTCTCTCGACCAATCGCCTACGATGAAAGGACGATCGTCTGCAGAGCTCGACCATGAGCCTGGGAGGTACGAGACCTCTCATTCAGGTCCGCCGCCATCTCGCCACCCAGATCTGATGCCCGACGTCTACCCTGTATCTCACGATGCGCATCCGGCAGAAAACGAGAAGGGCCACCTTCCCGCGGCGGCGGCCCCAGGTAGTGCATTGCCGCCGGCAGAAGCGCCCTACGTCGACCCGGATGATTTTGACGAGGGCGGCGCGGCAGCATGGACTGCCGTCTTCGGGGCGTGGTGCACTCTGTTTTGCACCTTCGGCCTGGGCAACAGCGTGGGTGTCTTCCAGGCCTACTACGTCAGCGAGGCCTTGAAAGAGTACCCGTCTTCGACCATTTCCTGGGTCACTGGTGTCTTCTTGTGGACGCTGAACTTCATGCCTGTGATCGTAAGTTTTAACATTTGAGATGTATTCGAGATGGTGTGCCTGGCTGACAAGTACAGTTCGGCCGCGTCTACGATCGCTTTGGTCCCAAGTGGATCGTGGTCGGTGGCACTCTGACCTACGTCTTCGGCATGATGATGGTCTCTCTGTCGACTGAGTTCTGGCACTTTTTCCTAGCCATGAGCATCGTCGCCCCAATCGGCTCCAGCGCTGCCGCGAGCGCGAGCATGTCGGCTACTCTGTCCTGGTTCCGAAAGAAACGCGCTACAGCATTTGGCATCATGATGTCCGGGTCGTCAGTCGGCGGCGTGATTTTGCCCATCATGATTTCGAGGATGATTGACCAGGTAGGCTTCCCATGGACGATTCGGGCCGTGTCATTCCTGTTCCTGGGATTGATGGGCATCTCGTGCTTCACTGTGCGATCACGTTTGCAGCCGGAGCCAAGGCCTTTGGTGATGAAAGAATACGTCCAGGGACTACGGGAACCAGCCATGGCGTTGACGGTCTTCGGCATGTTCCTCTTCTTCTGGGGCATGTTTCTCCCCTTCAACTTTATCATCCTGCAGGCTGAGTCTCAGGGCATGAGTCCCGGGCTAGTCATTTACCTGCTCCCCATTATGCATGCAGTCAGGTATGAGTGCCACGACCTGTTCTCCCTCACTGCTGACAAGCCCAGTATCGTCGGCCGCATCATCCCTGGTATTCTCGCCGATAAATTTGGCCGCTACAATGTCATGATCTGCATCGTCACTCTCGCGGCGGTCTTCACCCTTGGCCTCTGGATCCCCAGCAAGACCAATACAGCCATCATCATCTTTACCGTTCTCTTCGGTTTCTCCTCCGGCAGTTTTACCTCTCTCGCCCCGACGCTCGTGGCGCAGATCTCCGATATGCGGCAAATCGGCATCCGGACCGGGACCGCGTTTGCAGTCCAATCCTTTGGCGCGCTGACGGGAAGTCCGATTGCGAGTGCCATTGTCGAGTCACAGGGGGGCAGATATCTGGGGCTGCAGTTGTTCTGTGGTTTAGCGATGCTGGCTTCGGCAGTTGTGTTTTTTGTGGCGAGGCATGTGCAGGTCGGGTTACGATTCACGAAGGTGTAGTTTTCGTTCTTCAAAGCCTGGCAAGGGGTTCTCGCCTCCGCTCTACCGCTTCTTAATGACGGCTTCCACAAGTCGCTATGGTATCCACGACACGAGCCAGTAAACGGAGACCATCCCCCCCCCCCGTATTATTACAACTCAGTCGCCGAGTCCAGGCACGAAGCCATCTGGTTTTGGCAGCTTTGCCTGCCTGTGACTGAATACCCCTCGCCCAATTCACTGTGAACGCATCAAGACGAAAAAAGCCACTCTGAAAGTCGCGCAAAACGTTACTGAACGTACGGCGGCAGGTTGGAGATGGCCGTCAGAGGAGGTGTACACCTTGTTCAGCCTAAAGGATTCTAAGTACTTGGAGAACGTGAAAAATCCACTAAAGCTTTCATGAGTTATCAATAAAGTTGGTAGCGGGGATATGTGAGCACTGGTCGTATTGTTAACAACAGCAAGTTCATATATGTTTGTCACGGTGCTGTCAGCCACGTGACCGACAGCCGTTTGGGCTGCATTACCCCTCAGCTTGATGGCTTGAACCTCATACCATTTATGCATGCTGCAGTGGTCTTGTGGCATCTTCAAAACGTTACACAAGCGGTCCAGCCATCAAATGGCAGAACCGATAGGAATCGCCTCAGGGCTCATTGGCATCATCGTCGCCACAGTCCAGTCAACCAAAGCCCTCTACCAGACAGTACAAGACTTCAGAGATCATCCGCGGAACGTCCGCCAGCTCCGGGATGAGCTGAAGAGCCTCGATGGCGTCCTCCGATCGCTTGCGACTTTCGCTGGAGACGACGAGTTATTCTTTACGCCGCTCAAGCTACCGTTGAGCCAATGCTGCCAAGCGTGCTCGGAATTCAGAGCGCTAGTCCTTAAGTGCACTACGCATTCTAATGGCGCCAAACCTAGTTTCCGCGACTGGGCGAGGCTTCGATATTTGGACAACGATGTACGAGGGTTTACGGACATGCTTGCAGGGTATAAATCGACAATTTCGGTCGCGCTGGCCGACGCAAATCTGTAAGAAACCCGTCTCCGATCTAGAAGCCTCGCTCAAACGGCCTCGAGACGGTCCAGCACGGTAACCCGCCAGGTACTTCACGAGTACAAGGCTATGATTCGAGCTACGACGCAGGACCTCGAGGTGCACCTCGAGGAAATCAACGCCCAACTTCAGTCCCTCGCCCCATATGCTAACAGCCGCTCAACACTGACACCGGCCGACATACAGCGGTACAAGAAAGAGCAAGACAGCACAAAGAAGTGTCTTGAGATCTGTGCACGAGGGCTCGCCCATATTGACGACTTGAGACTACAGCCCATCCCGAACATGGAGCAGACAGATGGCTACGCAGTAACCTTGTCCGCCCAAAGCCTAACCTTTGCCGACGCCATGACGCTGCTTGCCCTCAAAGAGTGTAGCGAGACCTTGAACGAAGTGCTTCTCCGTCTACGGGCAAACGAAGCACAGGCTGTGCGGCATCTCTTGGAAGGAGGGACAGCTGGTATTGATACGACAACCCCGAGCTCAGGTGAGTTTCACAGGCTTGTTCGTGAGTCCGACAGCACTAAACAGTGCCTGGCCGTTCTCTCTGGTGCCTCTGAGCGAGTGTCGTCTAGCGCAATCCACGTCGTGGAGGACGTGAAGGTGGGGAGGGACGGACAACAAATGTTGATCACGTCTCGCGATCAATTGTTTGAGGCAAGGCGTATCACAGTGGGCGATGGAGCAAAACAGGTGGTCATGTCGTCCTCGGATGCCACTTTGCAAGAATTCTTTCGAGCTCAACTACGAAGGTAGCTCAGGCCTCTTGCCCTTCTTCTTGAATACCGGCACGCGGATTGCACCAAACAAAGCCAACGCAATAAACGTCCTTGGATTACTGCCGTCATGACCTCTCCGCAGGTAGAAGAACCGTGCTCTAGCAGCCAGATTGCCGCCCAGCTCGCGCCGGAGGGCTTGCCTTGGGCCGACGGTCCATCGTCTGCAGAAACAGCTTCACCGACTCATCATTCAGATTCCCTGCTCCCTGCCACGCATCTCCGGATATTTCCACATCTTTTACTTCAAACACGTGGTCTTGATTTGACATGAGGAATTGCGCAGCATTCTCGGTCAGTTTAACGCTCTCAAGTCGGTGCGTTGGGTACTGGGCTTGACGGTCGCAGCCAGGCGGTGGGCCGTCTTTCGACCAGTCCGAGGTGTTCGGCGGCTCTTCGGGAACGATGGAAGAAGACGGAGGGTCCGAGTTGCTCGAAGCCATACTCGTCACAGTATCAGATACTGCGATGACTTGGAATGAAGGTTAAATGGTCGTTTGATCAGGATTTATTGACAAGTGGTGGTGCTTCAGTAATTCATGCTCAGTCGACGCCAGGGATCAGAAGAACCATTCGGCTACGGCGGTAATACCCCGCCTTCTCCTCAACGGCTGCCCCGCATGAAGGTGCGGGATATCTTTGCCCACCCGTCTCGTATGTTGGGTTAGACCGCCGGAAACATTCCATCCATTGCATAGATGACAGGCGATTGAATCGTCGAAGTCGCTCAGCCGAAGTCGACGTTGAAGATTAGCGTCCTTCCATTTGATGGAATTGAATGGCGGAAACTGAGCCTCTCAAGCGCCTTTGATCTCCCTCGCCTCACCAACATTCCCGCTTAGACGCGCGGCAAAAGCGTCTTGCTCACTGGCCACGCCCCAGCAATGTTCCCGGGCCCTCCGCCAGCGCCGACCTGCTTAATATCTTGAGCCCACCCGTCGGGGGCTTGCTCAATCTTGCCACCATTCTCATCTCGTCACAGAGCGCAACCTACCACTGTCATCACTATGGCTGAAGCTGTGGGGCTGGCGTCTGGCATCTTGGCGTTGGCAGTGTTTGCCTGCAAGTCCTGCAACAAACTCCATGAGACCATCCAAACCTTCGGCTCTCACCCGCGTCAAGTTCGAGACCTGTCGACAGAACTTATAGGTCTCAATTTAGTCTTGAAAGAGCTATCCGAGAAGGGTGACCTGGGTCTTGGCCTGGATCTGTCAGCCCTCAAAATGACATTAGAGCAGTGCCGTCGTTCGTGCGACGAGGTAGCAGCCGAGCTTTTAACATACTGCAAAAGGTCTGGTATCGACCGGGCGAGCTTTCGGGACTGGCTCAAGCTAAAGTGCACTGGTGGTGATGGCATTGAGGGCTTCCGGCAGCAGCTGATCGGGTACAAGGCCACTATCAATGTGGCTCTCAGCTTCGCTCTTTTGTTAGTATCCTAGCAGCCCGGCATGCATTCTGATCATGCTAATCCCGCACTCATTTTCAGGCAAACATCTGCCACTACTTCGGAGGGCATCCAGTCTTGTCGAGACTTGATCGCGACAACGACAATCGATTTGGAGACGCGTCTTGAAGATATCCAGCAGAAGCTCGTGATTCTCACGGAGCCGGCGGGCGGCGGTGCTGCGACAGATGTCGCTGTCCGGAAACGCATGGAAGAAGAGCTTTTGACCACAAGAAAGGGTTTGAATCTCTGCACCGAGCTGTCTCACCATATCGACCAGATCCAAGCCGACTTCGCCGCGGGCAAGCATGGGCCTTCGAACGTCCGCGACGCTAATCAAACTGCGAGGCTGCTCGTCGGCGAGGGGCTTGACGCCTGCAAAGATTACATGCGATTTTCGCTCGAGCGACTGGAGAAACATCAGCAAAAGATCACTGAAGGCCTCGGCACGGATCCGGAAGCAACCGACGCATCAGACGATCAGGCCAGATTGGACCAGCTTCGCAAGGAAGCGGAGACCCTGAAGCACTCGCTGGGTTTCTTCTCAAATGTGGACGCTTACCTCGAGGGACAAATTAGTAACATCGAGAACTACGCAGAGGGCGACGACACCATCCAGTTTATGGTCTCTACCAATGGCAAGACGATAAACGGGAAGAATCGAGGCATCGGTCAGAGACAGAAGCAGGCTGGCGGGCACTTTGACGAAACGTCTCTTCAACAACTGTCAACGGATTTCAAGAGCATTAGTCTTCACCAGACGGAGCTCAGGAAGCTCGAGAAAGAACGTTTGGCATCGGAAGCCAGCGCAGGACCCGATTCGCCATTTAAAGATCGACATGGAAGGGGCTTCAAACTCGCCTCCAACATGTCCGCCTCTGCAACCACAGCGACTGATTAGGCACTTAGCAGGTGGCCTTTGATGCCATCAATAATCCTGCGTTCGAATTCCGTCAGATGTTTTAATCAGTGGTGGCATCTACACGCCACTTTGAATGATTAGTGGAACGCAAAGCACCGCGCAGCTGAGCTGATGCTAGCAAAACAAAGGATGCAAGCTGCTGTCGCTGATAGCCTCCTGGAATTGGCATTTGACGGTTTAAGCAAATATTGATTTATCTTCAGGAATGGCACCTATAATACTTAAACGGGCCGCACCTCTTACATTGGATGAAGAATTGAGCAAGCCTGTCGCTAAACAGGGTTTCCGTGGCAAAATACCTTATCAACAGCACTGTAATCTTAGCATTATCATCAGAAATTCCTCGCAATGTTTCGAGCACGGCTTATTGCTCGGAAACATTGCGACACGGCCTGGCCTTTGCTTCAATATTGCCCAGGAGCCAATCGTGATAAAAGGCTACTTCGCTATTGCTGGCGTTTACTTCCTCGTGTGGTCAAAGAGTCTAAACAGCAGAGGACGAAATCATTATGTGGACATATTAGGGGACGCAGCTGGCAAAGAAAACCCTGCGACCACCTATGGATGACAATCTATCACCATATCCAGCTTCTTGCCTGTTGATCCTCGTCTTCGCGTCCACTTTCAGATTTTCGATGTCTGTGTATGACATCTTGGATTTAGGATATTGCAGAAGCTGGTAGGGTAAATACCCGTTTTCTCATCCTGATCCTAGAGATGTGATACTAGCGAGTTCCCCAGTATCTTCGTCGGAAAAATCTGCTCGTCGTAGTAAGCTATGTACAGTCAGGCGTTGCATTGCCTGTGCAGCCGAAGATAACGGCAACCTGGATGATCCTCCTTGTCTCGAGCTGATTGATTCTGGAGCAAATGCAGGAGATGACTTGTCCCCTGAGCCTTTGCGATGTGCACATTTATTCATCAAGCCCTCCATCTCCGAGGCTATAGGCGCAACGAGGTGTGAGCTGGGAAAGAACCGTTTGATGGCCAGGAAGCAAAGCTGTGCTCGACTTCTGGCGAACTCGGTAGTCGGTCGGTCCGAACGGGACCCGTACTGGGATATCCAGAGAAGAGAGCGGGCTGCATGGTATACGCAAATGGCCGTATCGAACTCTAGGAGATATCGGCGGGTAGCCTGCTGGTTGAGCGACGTGAATATCTCGAGTGCAGCCATGGCATGGTGGAGGCATCGGGCTTCGGCTTGGTCTAATTCTTCTGCATCAACCGCCTCGATGACGACGGCCGGTGCTGACATGGTATAGCCGTTGAGCAGGATCCGATACAAGCCGCAATGCGCTTGATGCCATGATATATGCATCAAAATGCATCGAGCCAACCACGGGCTATCTAGCAGGCGTTGTATTTGAGCAAATGATAGCTCGCCGCCGTTGGGCACGAGGAGGCCGATGTCGGATAAGGTCTTTTCGTGATGCCGGATCAGTTGGAGCAGAGAGGGCAAAGGCTGCTCGAGAATGCTTAAACTCCTCGTCAACTTCATGATGTCCCTCCGCACAGCCTCCACCCTGGCATAGACGCCAAAAGCACCATGCTCAGGAGGACATGCAAGGTCAAAGTCTTCTTCTGAACAAGGGTAATTGAGATAGATTGACTCAATCGGACAGAGCTCAAACTCCGGGAGGCCGACGGAGAAGTAGCTCTCAATGATCTTGAGTGACCAGACTAGTCGTCTTCGGACCTCACGGTCGATGTCTCCCAGGTCGGGGCGCTCATGGTTGAGTCTCAAAGCTGTCGCAAAACGAGCTGCTACAGCAAGGAGCATGAAGGCTCTCTGAAAGTTGCCCGTCTCCATGTGATGTTGCACGATGAGCATGAGGGTCTGCATCCGTGGCACCGTTGGTGTCTCCAGATGTAGCCAAATGCTCTGCTCAGCGTCATGGATCCATTGCGAACCTGGAACCAGTCCGTCAGGATCGCAATGCAGCTTGGCGAGACCACACAGGGCTGTTGCAAGCGGTTCATGAGCCCGGTCGTAACGACAACGCTGCTTCGTTGTCTCTGGGTGCAAAAAGGCGTACGATGGTATGGGATAAACGTGTTTGAAAAAGGTGTCGATTAGTGTTGACATCTCGGCAGTGATGGCTAGGTCCGCCATTGTTGGCTGCGGAGACGGTCCAGTGCTGACTTCTGAGGGCGACGATGGCGTGGCGATTTCGCTGGAGGGCTGTTTTCCGGGCGAACGCATCGACGTCGGATAGACACAAGCAGTGCCTCGTCGTTCGCAGTGGTTACACAGGGGCCTCGTTGCAGAACAGCGAACTTTTCTCGCGCGACAATCAAGGCAGGTAATGCGGCCCCGAAGCTTTCTGGGCTTATCTTGAAGGGCAGGCTTAGGCTCCCCGGCATTGCCAGCCGTCGTGGAACATGTGAGTCCCAGACGCTCACAATTACCGCAGACCGGCCCAGCGCCGTCACATCGGACCTGAACGGTTGTTAGGACCGCCAGGGTTCCATGACAGGCTGTCGCCGCATTACAACTATCATCGGAGCTCTAATGCTTACCTTGCGCCACCTGCATTGTGTACATGTTGCTTTGGTACCCAGGCTTTTGGCAGGAGAGGAGCTCCCGTCGCTGTCCATCACGACTGGAAAGACGCAGGCATGTCATTTGATGCTGAGGAACGACCAAGAAGACTTTGCGTAGCTGATAGCGGCGGTAAACTACAAGAGGGATCATTTCTCATTTCTCTTGTCCATTGTAGCACATCTTGTTGAGATGAGGCCCCGATCACATGCGGTGGAGATTCGACTTGTCGCAAGAGTGGAGGCTGATGTCGTGATCCGGGGTGATACCAACGACAAGGGGCGTCCGCAGCGCCGACGCTCGTGGTGTACAACCCACACGAATATCTTCCCTTGCCCTTTTCAAAAGCTGCCAACACACCTCTACACCCGAGGATCAGCTTTGGTTTAATAAAGAAAGTACTTCGGCGAATTAATTCCAGCCGCGGAGTGCGAGCAGTAAAACTATCAAATGATGTACCACTAGCATCTGGATCGTACCATGTCACGACCATCTCGTCATCATCCCGCCGTCTGCTTTGCCCACATTGGAGTCGGAATCATACCCGTCTCAGATGCATACTGCTCCCAGAATAGCACGAGCCTGTCCAGAATGTCTGGAAACTCGTCCGCCACGTCATTCATCTCAGCCGGATCTTCCTTAAGATTATACAATTCCCAACCCTCCTTGTCGGCTGACTGTGGAAGCCAGATCGCCTTCCATGCTCCTTGCCTAATAGCTCTCTGGCCAAACAGTTCCCAGCCGTGTACGTGACTTTCTTCGTCGTGGATGGAGACTTCGTCGGGTAGGAACGACTGGAGATGCGGTACCCAAGACTTGCCGCGCGGCAACGCTACTGACCGGCCCCGATATGTCGACCCCGGGTGTTGCGCTCCCGCGAGTTCGAGGATAGTCGGCAAGATATCCATTACGGTAGAAAATGAACTGCTGACGCTCCCGGGCTGTGCACGCAAAGGCGGGTAGCGAACGATGCAAGGACATCGAATACCACCCTCGAGAACCATGCTCTTGACCCCTCGACTGGGGGCTGTGCCTGCGCTGGCCCAACGCGGGCCGTACCAGATGAAAGAGTCTTTGTTCCCGAGGTTCTCAGTACTGTTGTCGTAGTACTTGTCAATTACGTGGGCCATCGTTTTTGGACCGCCCATGATCTAGTCGCATGATGGATTAGCTTCATAAACATCAAGATACGAAGATGCATGCGATAATGCGTGTGTACACTTACAGGCAGAGCCTCTAAGGCCGCACCTTCAGCGCCGTTATCTGACATGAACAAGATGAATGTGTTATCCAGCTCGTCGGTCGAACGAAGATAATCAACGACGCGTCCGATATTCTCGTCCATTTGCTCTACCATGGCAGCGAATATCTCCATCGTTTTGGCCGACCTTTTTCTAGCTTTATCTGAAAGGTCTGTCCATTTTGGTGGCAGTCCATGTTTGCCGGCTGGTGGAGGGATGATTGAGTCTTGCGGCACGAGACCAAGATGTTTTAGTCGTTCCATGCGTGTTTGAGAGAGCGCCTCAGGCCCTTCGTCGTACATGCCGGCTGGAGTAGAAGATCGTTATCAGTCACTGGTCACAAAAAAGGGTGGAGAACACCGCGACCAGGGGCTTTACGTTTGACCTACGTACCGTACTTGGCGACCCTCTCTGGAGACGCCTGTAGAGGCCAGTGCGGAGCTGTGAATGGCAGACAGGCGAAGAACGGTTGTTCTCTTTCCGGCACTGATCGGTTCTCAAGAAATCCTAGAAGCTTGTCTGTGAATGTCACCGTGGAGAAAAAGTCCGGCGGTAGGTCCTCTCGATGATCCAGAAACCTGTCACCTTCCATCCAGTGACCGTCTGTCCGCAGTGCTGGGAAAAAGACTTCTCCCGGTTCCAGCTGGGGCTCGTAGGCAAAATGGTTCCCGGACCCGGGAAGAAAGCTGAAGTTTTTCTGAAAGCCACGGGAACATGGAGCGAACTCCCTAGTGAGACCGAGGTGCCATTTTCCGCTCAGCATCGTGAAGTACCCAGCATCTGACAGAATCTCAGGCAGAGCAGCTACCCTGTGGTTGAGATAGCCCTCGTATCCCGGTTGGTTCTCGAAATGTTCCTTGTGGTTCTGCATAAACTCCCACATACACCCAAGGCCGGCGATGTGACTATCGGTGCCGGAAAAGAGCATTGATCGGGTTGGGGAGCATGAGGGTGCTGTGTGGAAGTTCGTCATCCGCAGACCCTCTGCAGCCAGAGATGCCAGCGCCGGCGTGTGTATTTCGGAGCCATATGGACTTGTGTCGCTGAAACCCAAGTCATCCGCGATAATGAGAAGAAAATTTGGCCGTTTTTCTGACATGGCTAGTTCATGAACAGCTGCGTTTCGATAGCAAATAGAGACACAGGTTGGACGGTCGAGGAAAGCCCAGAGTCAGGAGTGAGATGGAGAAGAATGATGAAGGGAAAACAATCGAAGGCGTCAAAACGAAGGGCATGCACATGCCTTGAAAGGGCTTATCAAGCTAGGAAAACAACAGGGTGCATCTTGTCTGCGATTGATGCCGAGTAGCGAATATTCCTTCCGCTTGGATCCCCTGACCGTCGCTGGTAGTGGGGACTTCGGATATCGGTCAAGTGTGAATTGCGTGCTCCCAGGGATCTCCAGATTATGGCGGGGCATTCTGCCACAGGCGTGTATGACGCGATCCCGGGCTTTTGGCAATGGACTTCCTCTGTGCTGGTGCCTTGCCTTGGTACATACCTGGTGTCTCGAACCGACAGCCGAGCTGACTTGCAGAGCATTTCTCCGGAGAAGCCATCCTGGTCAAGGCCCCTATTGGACATTTCATGGTACCTGCTCTGGACCACGGTCAAAAGCACGGAGAGACCAAGGAGACAGGCCAGACTACCTAGCTACGACCGACAACCGAAGTCTTTGAGTGACCCTAGTTCAGTCTCACCACCCTTGTGATTCGCGACCGACAACCGAAGTATTCACCAGTGGCGTGGATTTCGTCAGTCAAGGGCGACTCGATACAATTGCACCGTCTCGAAGCAAATATAAAGAGAAGCTCGAGCTGCCATGAAGTACAGTCTGAAGCTTTCGACAGTCGTGTTCTCCTGACGCACTTCTGACTGCTCTGTTCTCGCTGTCATCGCAAATCGCCCTGCGCGCCCTAAGGTTGCCGGCATGACTTTCACACTTTTTGAGCGCGTGCCGCTCCGTGGCATACTCAATAAGAGACTTACGTTTACCGTAGCTATCTTGGCACTGTCGCAGTTCAACTTCGGCTTTGACAACAGCGCTTTCGGCGACATCCAGGCAATGGACCAATTTGCCGCAGATTTCGGCACCATGGGCCCCAACGGTGTTCGGGTTCTTTCTCCCTCTTGGTTGTCCCTGTTCAACGGGTTCTCGGTCCTCGGATTCTTCACGGGTACGTCTTTTGCGATGAGTCGCTCATCTCTGTCTTATAATCCTAAAGGCCAAATGCTAACATTCCCATAATAGGCGTCCTTGTGGGAAACAGAGTCAGCGAAAAGTATGGTCGTCGATTTACTGTCAGGACAATGTGCTGCTGGACCATCATCTGCGCCACAATCCTCGTCACGGCCCGGCACAGAGACCAGATGATCGTCGGGCGCACCTTGAACCACATCTACACTGGCATGGAGCTTGCTGTGGTTCCTCTTTACCAGGCAGAGATTACTCCGCTCCCCGCCAGAGGAGCCGTGATAGCAACGTACAACACGGCCCTCGTCTTCGGTGGTCTCATCATGTCTTTCATCTGTCTCGGCACCAGCAACATCCCAGGCCGCTCAAGCTATCTCCTGCCCCTTGGCCTGTTCTACGTCATTCCCAGCATCGTCTTCGCTTGCACCTTCTTCATGCCTGAGTCTCCCCGCTGGCTCACCCTTCGCGACAGGCACGAAGAAGCACTGGAAGCTCTTCGGAGACTACGCGTCGGGGTCTTCTCAGAACAGCAGATCCTTGAAGAGATGTCATCAATAAGGGTTGCGTGCGAAGGGCAGGACTTCAAGCCCTCCGACATCAACCTGTTCGCTCGCTGGGGCCGTATTTGGTCCAGGAAGCATATCAAGCGTACATTGATCGTTTTGGGTACAAATTTCTTCCTTCACGGCACGGGCAATGCCTTCTCGACAAGGTACGGCACGCTGTTCTTCAAGTCATTGGGGACCATAAACCCCTTTGCTCTGAGCTCCATCCAGTCGGTAGCAGTCCTTTGCGTCTCGGTGCTCACCTTGTTTCTCGTCGACTGGGTGGGCCGAAGGCCGCTGCTGATCGTTGGATCCTTCGTCCAGCTCTCCGGCCTGCTCATCATGGGCGGTCTGGGCATCTTGCCGAGAAGCTTTTCGGTCACCAGCGGCATCATCGCCACCAAGATGATCTTCGCGTTGGGTTACACTGCTGCCTGGGGGCAGCTGTCGCACACCATCACCGCTGAGCTTCCCGCTGCTGAAGTTCGAGATCTGACCTATGCTACGGGTTCGCTCCTCGCCATCCTCACCCAGGCCGCCGTCACCTTTGGGCTTCCCTACCTGCTCAACGAACCATATGCTGCTCTAGGCGCGAAAGTTGGGTTCATCTTTGGAGGAATCACGGTCTTCGCCTTCTTATTTGCCATTTTCTGCGTTCCCGAGTGCACCGGCAAAAGCTTGGAAGAGATTGACATCTTGTTCAACAGTAAGGTCCCCATCCGCAAGTTTAAAGAAGCCAGGATCGTCACCCAGGATTCCCATGAAGATTTCACCAACGCAAAGATCCAATTCGCGGACGGCCGTTCATCTCAGGTGACGGTAGTAGGGGTTTGAAGAGGCCTTCGCGCGCAGACTGTTGGGCTTGGCCCTTGGCCGGTTAGTCTAAGTCGTGAGAGAAAGAGAGAAGAGGGTATACTCAGCCTGATTTGTACATGCGTGGCAAACAGAAGCCTGGAGAATGTAGACAGACGACGAATCTTGATATTTACAACAGATTGTGCAAGTCGCCGACCTTCAAACCAACGCTCACAATCCGTGATCTGCGCCGTTAGTCACACAGCTCGCCACATGATCCTATGGAATGAGCAGATTGAACCTTTGTCGTATACAGGGGCATCAATGACCAGTGTCCTGGATTAAGATCACCAGTTGATGGGCCTCTCTCGAAGCCAGGCGCACCGCTCAGCAGAGGACGTGCATGAAAACCCGGTTTCGGCTTCCCTGCCGTGCGATCTCTGTCTGCACTGGTGAAAAGCATAATAGCAACGCCGACCTTGAACGTCGAACGGAGCGGTGTTGGGCAACCCAAACAGCGAAGGGCAAGCAACGAAAGTGCTGAAAGCTGCTAAACGAATTGTGACAGTGTAAATGGAGAGATGCGATGCTTTAGTCATCATCCAGGAAATGACTTTGCCGGTTGGTTGGAGAGGCGCAGGACGCCGGGGTTCAACGCTCCCAACGCCATGGTCCTGGCGGCCGATGCAACTGTCCGACTACGACGACCAACAGTCGCCTCGGAACACGTGCCGTCCGAACGACGTTTTAACCGTTTTGTCGCCTCTTAGCTCGGTGGCTGGCAGCAGCAGAAGTATAAACTGGTTGGTTTCCATGGACGCGGTCGCGACTTCCAGCTGAGGGGCAGCGCCCCCTCACTCAGACCGCCATTATTACCATTATATGACCTCAGCTCAATCAGCGGTGATCGTCAAGACGAGAATTTCGCGCCAGAACCCGACGGCGGCGTCTCCTATTGAACTCTGCATCGTAGCCACAGCGCAAGCCAAGGCACATCCGTCACGGTCTCGCCAATCGTTCCTTTGTTCCCCCGTTGCCGTTCCCTTTCAGCCTTATTCTACCCCTGAACCTGGCCTAGCGGAACCGGCAAGCTCGAAGCATATCATGCTTATTATGTGTCAAGTCACATCAACGTCGCTGCGGCCGCCACCGCCGCCACCACCGGCTGACCGTTTATTTTTGGGAGATCGCCTCACGTTTGTGCTCCGTCGGGTCGGAAAGTTATCTGCCCTGGGGCTGACCCGCCACGAGGACAAAGGACCCTCTCCGCTTTGCGGCTGACGTCGGAGGTACATGCCAATTCGTCGGAAACACTCATGTCACGCAGAGGTCTTGTCCTTGGGAATGCCCTCGTTCCGGTACATACGACCATACCTGCTGGAGAACTCGGGATCCCGTCCGCTCTCCCCTAGATAAGCCAGTAAGGGCTGGATCAGTAGTTGGGTCGGTGACGACCAGCGAATACCCGGTGTTGTATGTTTTTTGCTGTTTTGCCCAATTTTCTTGTTTCTCTTGGTGTCAGTTGAGATTCCGGTGGGAGCCTTGGAGTGCGACAGGAGGTTTGGTCTATCGTCTTGTCTCTTGATGCGACCCGTCCGATAGGTAAGGCTGAAATGAAAGGCCATCGCCCGAGACATGCATGCCAGGGACGGGAATCACGGCCGGCGTGCCTGGTTTTCTCGTGTTCCAAGGGATCTGTCGCAAGGGATCACGGGGCCTCGCTTGGTGCGATGTGACGAGCGCCGCCTAGTCGGCCATGGCTGCGAGGCTAAATGGGATCACGAAGGGGGCCGGGCGATCTGGTCCTGTGGCTAGAAGAAAGACACGGCGTTGAGGCGTCGAGGCGGAGCGGCTGGATGCCGTCTTCTGATCATGCCGAGTCTTTCTCCTCTCTTTCTCTCTCCGCCTCTTTCCTTTGTCTGGCGGAAGTAAATTCAAGCTCGGGGCCCCGGTCTCCCCCGGTCTTCTGGTAGCCTTGGCATTCGGGTCGTCCAAGCGATCGGACGATGTCAAATTGAAATGGAAGGCAACGTTGCCCGTGCTCGGTTCTTTTTCCTGCACGCAAGGGGGAGAGGGTGACCCGCCAGCCATGTCTTATGGCACGAGTGGACGATCCCTTGGGGCCGGAGGCCGGGGCGTCAAATCAATGCGAGCCAAACTCGTATTACCAGCAAACCCCTTTTCCTCACAGCAAGCCCGTCAGCCAGGCGGCGTCCGACGCCTTGGAGCGATCTGCACCCGCTAGAGGGCGGTAGTCGCGCGGTCGGCAGCGCCAGGCGTCTGGGGAACCCGTTCGTGGGAGCTGACCTGAATGACCACCGGCCTGGTCAGCCTGGATGGCTGGCTGTCACACCATGACCTGACGAGCATGCACGCCAACGCAACCGGGCGAGCAGATCACCCAGCAGCGCAGCTCGTATTGATGACGACCGGGCCAGCGAATGCCGCTTCGTGGCGCCTCACAGCTGGCCAGCCCTCTCGCCTGTCCCTCGCCTGTCCCTCGCCTGGCCCGGACGCGCCTCCGTCTGTCCACCCACTCATCTCCCTCAGCTGGAAATAGCAAACAGGTGAGGCCATGCCGCCTTGGGCGGTACACTACCGTCTTTTGGGCCAGCCCGACTCAGCCCCCCGGCGCTAAGTCACGCACTTGGGAATCAGGCACAGGGGCTGACCGGCGCCCATTGGCGTGCAGGCGACCGGCCGGCGCGGTCGCAGGGCCTAGGCCTGCTTGTTTTCTCGTATGAACCCATGGCCAGAAATGCACACCAATGAGTGCCCACACTATTGGACTTACACCCCCCCCCGGGGGCAATATAACCTCTCCTTACCCGTCGCTGTCTATCCATTCCTCTGCCTCTGGTTCTTCAGTTGAGTCCAGATCAACACCAGCGACGTCTTCATCCAACAGTGACCAAACATGTTGCTGCGATTCTCCCTCACCGTCTGGGTGCTCGCCACCCTCGCCTCGCTCGTGGCATCGCAGGCCTATCCCATCACGGGTGTCAAGGTCGCCTCGGGCGCCGCGGTCCCCTACAGGAAGAACATCAACATCCTGTACAAGAACGGAGGAGCTCCATGGTACGTTCATGTTGCTTTCTCCGCATCACGTCACCCACCAGACTTCCCCCCAAGCCCTTCCATGCAGCATCCCCCCCCCCCATTCCATGCCAAGACACTTGGGATCTGACAGCTTCCGACAGGGATCTCTACCTCCGATCTCTGCAGGATCTCTATGCGCAGGATGCCAACAACCGCCTGTCCTACTTCCAGATTGCCGGTAAGTCTGAGTGTGTAGCTACTATCATGATCACAGTCTGACAATACAACGTGAAGGTATTCACGGCAGGCCTTACATTGAATGGAACAACGCCGGCAGGAGGAACACCAACGGCTGGCAGGGCTACTGCCCCCACGGTGTAGGTGTAACAGACAGCAAGAAAGACGTCCCCCTCTAACACGTACACCAGGAGAACCTCTTCCTCCCGTGGCACCGCCCCTACATCCTGGCCTTCGAGGTATGTAAACCCCAGTCTAGTTTCCCTCAAGCACACTAGGCTAACGCCTGTTCAGCAACGCCTCGTCGAGACAGCCGTCAAGCTCGCCAACCAGTACCCCGCCGCCCACCGCGCCACCTATGTCAAGGCCGCCCAGACGCTTCGCGCCCCCTTCTGGGACTGGGGATACGACTCCCGCGTGCCTCCCGTCACCGTCTTCAACAAGCTGAAGGTCCGCGTTCCCAACGGCAGCGGCCTGAGGACCGTCGAGATCGACAACCCCCTGCGCTACTACCGCTTCCCCAAGGCCGCCATCGACCAGAACTTCGGCTCCTTCTCCCGCGATGCCCAGATCTACAAGTGCCGAGCCCCGCAGAACTACCCTAACTCGGCCAACGCCGCCATGGCGCGCAGGTCTTACAAGTCCTGGGTGGTATGTGACACCCGAGAGTCCTCGTGGCAGGGCATGCGCTGACCCAGACTAGTACGACGCCCTTACCAGGTCGACCACCTTTGAGCAGTTCGCCTCCACCGGCAGCTCTGGCATCTCGCTCGAGCAGATCCACAACGCCATCCACTGGGACGGCTCCTGCGGCTTCCAGTTCCTCGACGCCGACTACTCGGCCTTCGACCCCCTCTTCATGCTGCACCACGCCAACGTCGACCGCCTCTGGGCCTACTGGCAGTTCATGAAGCCCGACCAGGCCTCCTTCACGCGCGCCTACAGCGGCGGCGCCCGCTTCAACACCCCCCAGGGCACCAGCATCAACCCCAACAGCCCCCTGCAGCCCTTCTTCGCCGCCGCCGGCCGCTTCCACACGCCCAACTCGGTCCGCAGCATCCGCAGCTTCGGCTACACATACGAGGGCCTCGAGTACTGGAAGAAGAACGACGGCCAGCTCCAGCGCGACGCCACCGCCATGATCAACAAGCTGTACGCCACCGGCGCCGCCCGTCCCCAGGTCCGCAAGCGCGCCAACGAGGAGGTCACGCGCTACTTCGCCCAGGTCAAGGTCGACGTCGAGGAGCTCGAGCGCCCCTGCTCCATCGGCCTGTACGCCAACGTCACCAGCGTCGGCAACTTCATCGTCATGAAGCAGCCCGCCCAGGGCCTGTTCTTCGGAAAGTTCTCCCTCGACAAGGCTGCCGACCCTGTCGAGCTCTCGGACACCGAGACCAAGTCTGTCGTCGGCGACCTGCTGGCCAGCCTGCGCGTCGAGATCAGGAAGGTATGTTGAGATTATCTCTCGTCTCGGCTCATCAAAACAGAACGCTAACAAAGTCCCAGCACGATGGCACCATCGTTCCCCTCGAGTCCGTGCCCAGCCTGAAGGTCGAGCTCGAGAACGTCGACGTCATCCCTCCCGAGACCGAGACCGAGCTGCCCGAGTACGTCGATGCGCAGCAGCGCACGGCGCCCAAGGAGGAGCTCACCGAGACGCCCACGGATGCGCCCCCCGCGTGAGATGTTCAAAGTTGTAAATGAAAAGCGGTCAGCATGTTGGAGTGAAATCGCTCCCCACGTCAACGGGTCCAGACCGGATGTCTGCCCGACAAATCAATATTTCATATTGTAATTACATGTTTAGGAGTTAATGGGCACCGCCGGATGGATCCGCGGTAATCACATACTATAGATATAATCTACAAAACCTATCTATTCCAATCTATACCTATCCACAAAAGCCCGTTCAACAGAGCATGCTTCTAGCGTATCAGTAGGAACTTACATGCTGGTGAAGTTTAGCATCTCGACCGTGATCGGGGCACGTAATTTCACCTGGCAAATGACGTGTGCCTCGCGGAGGTTCTCGTTCGCCAGCACGTCTGTGAACCGAGCAAGATCCTCGTCGCGAGAGGACCCATTGCCGGCCATGGCCCGCGCGTATCTGTCGCCCTAGCCATCATTCGCCTCTTTCACGCTCTTGGCCGCGTAAAGGATGTCGTCGGGTGAGCACCACTCCCACCCGTCCGAACAGGTCGGGAGCCCTGCCTGGTCCCTCCCCAGCTCGAACTGCAGCTTCTGATGCATTGTTTCTCCAAGGCCGCTCTGCCGCTTGTCGTCGACCCAGCCCACCTGCTCCCAGGGCCGGTCGAGGTCATTCCAGCCGCGACCGAGCTTCATCTCAACGTATATCTCCAGCAGGTCCCTGGCGCAGCCGTACACGTGCGCCTTGCATTTAGACCTAACCCCGGTGCTGAAGGGCTCGGGCCCAAAGAGGCAGACGAGGAGGCCGATGTTGGTGTCGTTCCCTGCATCGCCGTTTTCGTCGCGGTCGAAGCTGAGGCCCGGAATGGCGGCGACGCGGTTTTGGATGGCGCGGGATGGAGGTGGTGTCGAGGATCTGTCGGACAGAGCTGGCACACGCGGAGCTCTAGAAGTAGCAACCTTGTTTGGCGAGCGTAAGGGCTTCGAGGAAAGTTTGGGAGGTCATTTCTGTGGAGGTGTTGTCAGTTGATGTCTTATGCCTTGAATGGAGCATGGGGTTTCGCTTGAGTTGTGTGATCGTCGCGTGGGCGGCTGTTGGGTTGGTCTTCACAACGATGGTGGTGCGCTGAGAAAGGCTTTCGAAAGATGAAGATGCGCCATCATCGAGACAGGTTTCTGTTGCCAAGAACAATCCCCAGGGCTCGGTGTCCGTTGTTTTGTTTGAGGACTGTCGTTCTTTGTTCAAAGGCTTTCGAAGTTACTCGCTGTCAGACGAAGAATTGATTCGGGACAGGAAGACTTGGAGAGTCAGACCGAATGCCTCCCTAGAACGGACTCTGTCAGCCTATCTTTAAAATGGGGTTTTACGGCACAAGGTCATTCATAAGAGTTCATTGGGTGTTTTTCTGCTGTCGGGAACAGTTCTTCCATCGCTGGTCGCTTCTGTTGTGATTGCCGGTGCCTGTCGTAGTCTGATGGGGGATGGGAGGGACGGTGGTATTGAACTGCCCATCGTTTGCTCTGACATAGCAGGTTCTTCAGCTATGTACAAACCCTTTGTACAGAAAAGACATGGGCGGAACAATGGTGGATTCGTCTTTGGTCGCTTGGCCTTGTCCTTCTGTGTGCTCTCCTGGAAAATTGACTCCCGAACGAAAATAGAATCAACCTCGACAGGCATAGTCAAGTTGCTTCCTTTTCTCGGATTGTCTTTGGGCATACCGTTCAATCTATCACAAACCTGCGGGTCTTCAGCTACCTCAGAGGCCTGGATTCATGCCAGCGGACCCATTGCCCACCATCTGACACAGGTATTCACAAGATCCTCAGGCCTCCGAATTGCGTCATTCAATCCGCTAATCTGCTTTTCAATAGGTGAAACGAAAATATCTTTTGTCGTTGTCAAGTCGCGTCAGCCGTTGAGAAGGGCCTCCATCACTTCAGCATGCCCTTCGTCCCCGTTCCAGGGGCTATACTAACCCCACAACGGAGGACGTCGTCAGCCTGGATGACGACGAGTCGGTCGACAACGGAGCAAGCGAATTGCAACATGCAGGCTCTCATTGGCCACAGTCAGCTAATATGGGATTCAGGATGATCAATGCTATGAAGGCGCAGGGCTGGTGTGATGACCAGCCCCTTGCGCGCATCTTGACGCTTCAAGCTTTCGCCGAGCACTGTTGCAGTGCTCCCGATGTGGGGGAGAGCTTGGCCGCATGTGGCCATCCATCTGGACCTCGGGAAATTCCTGAGATGGGTCCCCCTGAAAACCGAAAGCGGGTCGAAAACTCGCTGCTTTAAATCTGAGCCTACCGAGGCAGACTAGGTGGCCCGTCAAGTGGCTGTGTTTGCACATCTCAGCCACGCTTGCACCCGTTACACTATTGTGCTCCGGCCGGTTGAACGTTTTGTAGGAGGTGCCTTTGGCATCACTTATCGCCGCTTGGACGTATTTTTTTCTACACTCATGTTATCTCATAGGGTTTTTTAATAACCCCTAGAGGACGCTAGGTCTAATCCCTAGGAAAACGGTCTGTAGTGCCTGTCTCATCCGTTGACAGCCTCTGATCGACAAAGTCCCCCCACTTCCACTCGTGAGCCAGGGCAAAAGGCCCAGCCAAGATAAAGGTACAATGCTTAAGATAAGTCTCTAGATGAACATGTTGTACTAAGATACAGAGCACAAAAGTCAACGCCATTTTCAAATCCCCTCAACTACGCTTGGCAGCACCACATTGTTGTACTCCCACAGGACGGTCGAGAAGCCGGCGGAAAAGGCGGCACCCGTATACCATGTAGACCGACGGCCTTGGAGGGCAAGCTGCTTCTGGATGAAACCAGCCCGGAGGTCCTCGGCCGTAACACGCGGGTGCATTTTGCCGTGGTTCGCGAAGGCGCTGAAGGTAAGGTTGCCCTCGGACGCCGGGATGGTGCCGGCCTCGATCATGGTATCAATGGACTGAGCGATAAGGGCCTGGATGCTCTGCGAATTGTCCTCTTCGGTACCGACGGCTGTGAACTGGAACAGGTCGTTTGTGCCACCAATGTAGTCCATGCGACCGACCTGCGAGGCGGTGGGGAAGACGGTGTTGTTGCTGGAGCTGGTCTCCGGCGACCTGTTGGAGTAGGCCGTGCTGATCTGCAGCGAGGGGTGTCGGAGGATGCCGGCGTATACCGTGGCATACTTGAACTTATCGAAGACCTCCTTCTCGGCCTCGTCAGGATAGAACGGTGACATGTTCTCGGCAGTCGGTTCAAAGGCGATTAGGAGTCGCTTGGCTTCTATGCAGGTCACCTTGCCATCAGCGCTGGCCACCTTCAGTGAGACGCCGTCCTCGTCACGGGATGTCGAAACGACAGTGCTTGAGTACAGAACGTCCTCGCCCAAGAACTGGGCGACACTCTCGAACAGCTCAAACAGACGGCCAGAGGCCGGGACGGCTGCAGCAGCGACACCGAGTAAGGCGCGGACCATGGGGATACCGGAGGCCTGCACCACGAACAATGTCGGCACGTTCATGGTGTCGCCGAGACCTTGGGCAGTGGAGTCCCAAATTTGGGGGACAGCGGCCGCCAGGTCGTACTTCTCCACGAACTCTCCGAAGGGCATGAGAAGGTCTTCTGGGATGGACTCCGGGTCGGGGAAGTTGAGGAACCCTGGCAGGACCATGTCTTCGTACTGCTCCAGGACATCGAGATACCTCTGCAGAGCAGGGTACATGTCGCCAGGGCCCGGTGCGACGAAGTCGGAGACTGGCTTGCCCGTCTTGAAGTCGATATACTTGTAGTCCAGTGTGGTGAACTCCATCGACCCGCTCGTCGACACATTCATGCGCGCCGGAAAGTCAAAGGTGTCCTTGTATTCCATCCATGCTTGCACCCCGACGTTGATTGTCTTGCCAGTCTCGGGATCAGTGTAGAAGTCCGTGTGACCACCCTGGTATAAGCGTCAGATACGGTAACAGCAGCACTGGCTGGCGAGCAGAACACAAGGTATAGTGAAACAAGGGAAGGGAAGGTAGGGAACTAGACTCACCAGCTGATCGGCCTTCTCCACAACAATCACACTCTTGTTGTGGTCGCGCAACCATACAGCAGCATGAGCGCCGGCCGCGCCGCCACCAACCACGACAACGTCGCGGGAGATGGACTGGTTGCAGCACCTTGAGCTAGCAGCCGCCCCCTGGAGTAGCATGGCCGCAAGGCTCACTACATTCATGTTGCTAGTCCGCATGTTGACGAAGAAATGCCGATTGTAGATTTGTCAAAGCCGGCCTTACTTGCGAATGCTGCAAACTGGTGTTGTTGCGATGCTGCAGGTGACCGATAACAGATCCGATGCATGCATCCACGTCTACCAAATGGCCGTGGAGGGCAACCGGGGATTTAAAGGTCGAAAGCTTGCTTGCATGAACTCGGTCATTGCCGGCCACGCCGGCCGGGACGAGTACGAGCTGTTTACAAAACTCCCCTTGAAGAAACGTGTTATGGTTGCTTTAGGGGTATGCTCTTGGCTGCTGTGCCGGTGCTGGTCGGAGATTGTCATGCACTCGGGCTGCATAGAGCGAAGGATGTAGCGAAGCACCAACCACCAACCACAGTAACACACCGTGGACGTTTCATTCCGTTATCCATTTAACCGTCTTGGCTGTGACTCCATATTGTTACAACAGGCCAGGGACGGGGAAAAGTTCCGGCTTGAGAAGACAAGGGTCATTCTCCTATTCAAGAATCTCTTTGGCTTTCATCCTTTCCATCGCACGACTTCTCAGAGCTACCGACCCTAATGCACGGGCAATCACACCCAGCACCTGAGGATATCGCCGGGCTGCTCCACCCCGGCTGCGAGTGAACGAGTCACGGGTATATTCCAGAAACAGCCTCCCTCTCGTACATTATTTCCACCACTGCCGACTACGCCTCTCGATTGCATTTTCTTCTGTTGTGGGAAGTTGCAATGCACTTGCCAGAAAAGAGCATGTCGGCATCATAGGTTTAATTGAACTGCCAACCCACCCTCCATGCAAACGAACCAACAGTGTATTTCAGTGATAGCAAGTGGCCTTCATGTACGAGCAGCAGGTAATCAAAGGCTGGGTCAAGGAGGGGAGAGGGCTCGACGAGAAGGATTCTACGCTACATAGCCCTGCAGGATGGTGGAGAGGTCCAAGCAACTAGTACTCACCGGCCCCTGTCCGAGGCAACTAACGACGCTTACTTACTACTTGTCTAGGTACAATACCTGTTGGTCGTTCCCCTGATGTACCAGAGTGAAGTTACAGGTAGTCCAATGCGACCCTGGAAGCCCCCTCGACTGAGTCTTTTAAGCCGTGTTGGGCCCACCGTAGAGCACAGCATGTGATTTCTAGCAATGATCGCCTCCGTTCATACTCCTTCTCTCCACTTCGAGCATCCTGCGCAATGGACGAGCTCTCCCCCGAGTATGTCAACGCGAGCAACGCAGGCCGGATCACCGGCGTCGTCGGCGCTTTCCATTTCATTGCGCTCATCTTCGTCGCCCTGCGTGTGTATGTTCGGGTTTTCATGGTCAGGGCTTTCGGCATCGATGATGCGCTCATCATTGCTGCCGCGGTAAGTTCCTTCTGTTCCTGTCCAACATCATCTATTCCAACGCCCAAAAATGGCTGAGTTGAAAACTGGCAGGCTCTTGCGCTTGGATCTTGGATTTGTTTGGTCCTTCAAATACCGTACGGCCTGGGGCGCCATGCCCTGGTCATCCCGATAGAGGACAGAATCAAGTTCGAACAGATAACGTTTTGGAAGACGGTTATCTCGGACGGCTTTGCATTGGGTTTACTTCGAATCTCAATGGCAATCAGTCTGCTACGACTCAAGAGGGACTTAAAGTGGTACCGGTGGTCGATTTACGCCGTCATAGGTATCGCGCCCCTCCTTACCTTTCCACTTTATGTGTCGTTGTCCTTACAGAGCTGACGAGATATTAATTGCGGGCGTAGGCTTCGTTGTGGCGTACTCTATCCAAGCCATCGCGTGGCTGTTCGTCTACTGCACGCCGTTCTCGGGGTGGTGGGAGTTTCAATGGATGAACCCATTTGACCCCAGGTGTCATGATTTCAACCTTTTCGTCAATCTCGTGTACTGGAACATCGGTAAGGCTGGGCATCCGTGTGCGGCGCCAAACAAGTCTTCCCAAAGTGCTGATGCTGTGCTAGCTTGCAATATTTTCACCGACGTGTGCCTGGGAGCTTTGCCCATCCCCATCATCTGGAATCTGAAAATGAAGCTTCGACTGCGGATTTACGTGATTGCGATTCTCAATCTGGGATACGTGTCAGTCACTCCAAGTCTTTCCAATGGCACACTAACCAACCACCCTCGCTCTGCAGTGCTGTCTTGATGGGCATCCTCAAAGCCGTGTTCATGCTCACCACTGGCGGCCAGCCAGATGCCATTTTTGACTACTGGGTTCATTTCTGGCAAAAGTACGTGCACAAACCAGTGGATCTCTCCCCTATTGACCTGGAGACATAACTCCCATCCTTCTTCGCGCCTCTATGCTGACGGTCTTCATTTTATCAGCCTCCAGCTCAATACCGGCATCATTGCAGCTTGCGCGTCGTTTCTTAAGCCCCTGTTCGGACGTTTCCTAAAGATCAACAGCTCGGCCGGCTACTATCCCAGTAATCCGCAGTACAACCGTAGCGGCCGGCCCTTCAACGGACATGCCGGCAGTAATGTGCAATCGGCAAGCAGGAGAAGAACGGGACTCCCTGACCGAAGCACCCATGACGAATTCGAGCTACAGACGAAGAACGATCTTGGACTAGGGAAGGTTGGAGAATCAAATGGGATCGTGAAGTCTCAAGCCAGCAGGTCACAGTCCAATTTGGAATTTCAGTCCTCGACTGACACTGGTTACGCTTATGGGGTTGCCTCCGATGCGAACAGCGAAGAAATCATACTCCAGAAGACAGATGCGGGTCATGGGATTGTACGGACCAGGGACTACGTGGTGAGGTACAGCAACAAGTGACGAGGTCGTATGGCTGGGCTGAGGCGGGATTCCAGGCAGATCTCTGTTCCACAGTTCTGAAAACCTTAGCTAGGTCTCAGGCAAAAGATTTACCCAAGTCACCTCAACACATTTCAAAGCGACCGTTTTGGCATCTGCTCGTCTTGCATGATGTGCATAACCTCCGGTCGACTGAGCTGTGGCTGAACTTGGACTGAGCCGATCCTGCGCAAGAGCAGCAAGAACGGCAAGAACGCTAATCCTCCTTGGTAGACACGTCAATCGTGCGCTAAATCCAGGAACCTATAGCATGGCAGACATAATCAGCGAGGCCGCCGCGCCTCCTCAGCACGTACGTTCCGCGGGCTTACGCAAGTCAAGGACGCACCCCAGAGAATTTCACAGCAGTGGGGCTTTTGATGAGGAAAAGGGGCCCCCGAGTCGCGGCGATAGCACCGGCGCGGCTTACGTACGTCGAATATGCCACCTATTTTGGTCAAATGCCGTCTCAAGTTCCACGGAGCACCGACAGATCGGGAATGGCTTGATCGGACGACAGCCCAACGCCCTCCCACATGCCGACGGGATGTGGCGGGGCTAGCAATGTGAATTAGACGTCGAAACATGCCAACGGCAATTGAACCCCACGATGGGGCAAGGGCAACGCGGCTCGTAGCGTGAGGGAGAGCTGCGCCTTGCATGAGGCTGAAGCTATGTGCTCTGCTCGGGGAGGGCGACGCGGCCTGAGTCGTTTGGCGAAGACGGCAGTCTAGCCTGACGTCAAGGGAGGGGAAAATCGGAGATGGAGCTGAGTATATAGAAAAGGAAGCTTTCGACCCCCAATCGTCAAACTTCCTCTTCAGTATCAGTACTCTCACAGTCTCACTCTCTTTTCAACATCCTCAGCACCTCAACTCCAGCCTCACCAACCGTCGTTTCGTACCAGTCTTTCCATCTCACCTGGAAACCTCACCAAGATGCGTCTCGCTTCCGTCGCTTCGGGCCTCGCCCTCCTCTCCCTCAAGGCCGCCGCCCACCCCGGCCACGACATCTCGGAGGAGATTGCTGAGCGTCGCGCTTACCTCGGCAACATTGAGCGCTCTTCTCTGAGCCACTGCGCTGCCAAGCTCCGTGCTCGTGGCGTCGATCAGCGCAACATCCAACGCCGTGCTGCTCTCCTCAAGGAGGCTCGTGAGAAGCGTAAGCAAAACTCACAGGTTGCATCTGAAGGTTCGGTTGGCTAACGATTGACAGTTGCCTTGAAGAAGAAGCGTGACATCGACTCCGTTCTGTCTACCGACCACAACAAGACCGATCTTGGATACACTATCAACACCGATGCGGACACTCTGTTCAGCGGCCAGAACTCCTGCGTCCTCACCCCTGAGGTGACCCAGGGTCCTTACTGTGAGTAAATCATGCACACTGTTTGCTTTGCCTACCAAGCTGACACTTTGCAGACGTTGGTGGCGAGTACGTCCGTCGTAACATCATCGAGGAGCAGGAGGGTGTCAACACCATTCTTGATTACCAGATTATCGATGTCGACACCTGCGAGCCCGTGCCTGATGTCTACCTCGAGATGTGGCACTGCAACTCGACCGGTGTTTACTCCGGCATCGTCGCCAACGGCAACGGCGACTCATCCGACGAGTCCAACATCGACGCCACCTGGCTCCGCGGCATCCAGAAGACCGACAGCGACGGCGTTGCTCAGTTCGAGACCATCTTCCCCGGCCACTACACTAGCCGTGCCACCCACATCCACTTGATGGCTCACACCAACGCCACGCTCCTGGCCAACGAGACCCTCGGCAACGATGTCTACGCCAGCCACGTCGGCCAGACCTTCTTCGACCAGGACCTCATCACCGAGGTCGAGAAGACGGCTCCCTACTCCACCAACACCCAGGAGCTGACCACCAACGCCGATGACGGCATTCTCTCCGAGGAGGCCGCCACCGACGGCGTCGACCCTCTGATGGAGTACACCCTTCTCGGCGACTCCGTTGAGGACGGCCTCTTCGCCTGGCTCGCCTTTGGCATCAACGTTACTGCCTCTTCCAAGGTTACCCCCGCCGCCTTCCTCTACGAGGACGGAGGAGTTGCCAACTCCGAGTCCGGCGGCGGCGGTGCCGGCGGCCCCCCCGATGGCAGCGGTGGTCCCCCTGACGGCAGCGGCCCCGGCGGCAACGGCACCGCCCCCGGCGACCTGACTTCCAGCGTTGTCGCCGACGCCACCAGCACCAGCACGGCCCTCGCCAGCGAGTCTCCCAGCGGTGCTGTGTCGACCCGTCGTTCCAAGTGTAAGCGCAGCCGTCCTACCTCGCGTGCTTGAGGGTTTGGGTACATATATTAACCTCTGGACTTCCAGATGGCTTGGCAATGCTCGGGCAGCTATTTGCCATGTGCATCGCGGTTGTCTTTGCCAGGGTGGCATTGGCTTAGCATGTTTTGTACAGTAGGGATCCGGGAAGATGGCCGCGGGACAGCCTGATTGCGGTGAGATTCCAGGATTTAAAATTGAGGATTCATGGTTTGGAGGTAGCAAAAAAATGTAAACATAAAAGGAAAAGTTACCCTCCAAGCTTTCGAGCCCTGCTGCTGTGCACAAACAGGTTGGCATGCAAAGGTATACGCCAGTCTGCTGGTATGCCCGAGGTTATGCTAGGTGTATTCGGGCTTTGAGTATTATTGTAAAAGCCGCTTGCCCTCCTCTAAACCCTCTACATCGACCGCTCACCTACAACTTCACTCCCGGGATTTTTGTTGTTGGAGACCTACGCCACTGGCAGATCTAAATTCCCGAATCAGTCGCATTAGAACAAATATACAATCTTCCAGCATTTAACCGAGTATACATTCCGTCAAATAATAACAAACCAATACGCCTTTACCAAAGTGTTCACCTAGTTGAAGAGAACCTTGGAAAATAGCGCTACGTCTCCTAGGACCGGTGGATTCAGAATTGGGCTCAGGCCAGGCGACGAGCTATTGTTGGAAAGGGGAAGATCTGACTATCTGTGTGGATGATAGTGCTTAGGGAGGTCAGGTAGTAAGCCGTCGACGCGGAGACTTACGAGCAGGGGGCTCGTAGATATCTGAGCTGAGTGATGACCAACCCTATCACTCTTGCCATTAGCGTACTCGTTCGTTCGACTGGGCAGGTTTAAGGATGTGTCTCCGGATTTTATCGACCACCTAGTGGGCCAACTTTCAGGCGGATTCAAACTCGGCCCTCGCTGCAGTTAGGGGATTTGGGCTAGCCTTAGTGTAGAGGAGGAGGGTGGTGGTTTGGTTTCAGGGCGGCCGGGTATTGGTGCTCTAACTCGCTGCGATCGGCTACCTGATCCGGATGGAAAGTGTTTCGATAGCCGTATCTCGTGGTTGAAACGAAGTTGCCATGCTAGCTAATGAATGTCCTGGGCTCCGTGTGGCCGAGCAAAACTTGAAAAGCTCTGTGAACAGGATGCGAAGAGATGTCCGAGCGTATATTCGTCACCGACACCCTGGCTGATCCTTGCTGTGATGCTGCTTGCTGGCTGTGGTTGGTCTATTGGCAAGTAAAGGTGGACTGAATTTAGCTTGTCGACTCTGCCGTTGCGATTTTCGGGGGCGTCGCTGATTGCTGGGCTCGGACTTCGGGGTTGGTGTCTTGAATTGCTCTCTGGGCTAGGAAGAGACTCGGATTCGAACGCTGCCTTAGCCTCTATATTTACATGAAGGTCCCACTACAAATTCTCTCAAACCCAGCTGACGCACTCTTCAAGTCTTCAGGAGCCTGAGATACGTTACGGGGCTCCACAGAACGTTGGCATCGGGAATTTGACTATTAGTGGATGAAATGATTGGAACACGAGATGTGATATATTTACATTTGTATTTGTAGTATCGAAAGTTTCTGTAGAAGACGCAGTTTTTTTGTAACACAATGCGGAGTTATAGATGTATAAACGCAACGGATGCAGGAATGACCCTACTCTCTAATCTTATGGACAGGATCTACCCCCTTTCATATACTTTATACGAAGCGCAACCGAGCTTGCTAGTAGTAGTATCATAATCCGGAGATAAAGGTCTTCACATCATCGACATATAGCCCTGGCTGGGCAATAGCTGGGTAATGGCCACCCTTTGCATGGCGGTTGAAGAAAACAAGGTTAGTAGCGCGTTCGACCCACGACCTTGGCTGCTGCGTATTAGTACATAGTCTTAAGCACGACCTGTTCTTGCGATTCAAGGGTCCACATACCACCAATGGGAATTTAGCAATCTCTTGCCAAGGCCCGTCAAGATTGCCAAACTGCGAAACGCCCGTAGGCACGTCTGTGCGTGGAATATTTCCAAGCCCCTAGAATGAAAATGGATCAGTGAGACGTCCGTATGCAGGTGAAGAACGGTGCGTATCTGACCTGGTTAAACAGCGAATAGCTTCGGATAGCAGAATCGGGCTCTTGGATCCACATGAGCATCGTGTCGGTGATGATCTCGTCAAAAGTCTCCTTGTAGTCGTCGCTGCTGGTATGTTTGAGATCCCACAACCAGCTAGCGAGTCCGACAGGACTATCTGTCAGAGACACGGAGAGCATTTGTGGCTTCTGATTCTGGACAGTGGCATACGCGAAGTGCCTCGTTGTGAACGCATTGGCTGCTGACATGTAGTCGTTCTCATCCGGGGTGGTCAGTCCCTGTGTGAAACGTGTCACGTCGTCGTTGCTTGGTAGCACAAGGAAAAAGTCGGTGTAATGGCCGATAATGCTTTTGCCAACATCGACAGCCATCCACGAACCCACAAGCCAGCCGATGTCCGTTGAAGCAACGACATATTTGTCGTATCCAAGCTGCTTCATCATGGCGTCGAAGGCCATCCCCACCTCTCGGGGCCCAAGGCCATCTTGGATAGGAGCGGGGCTGAAACCATATCCTGGCAAATCCGGTGCAACGACGTGAAATGAAGGTGCACCGTTGCCAGTGGAGGTCAAGTTTTTAATGACCTTTGACCACTCAGCGTGGGTGGAAGACCACCCGTGGATCAGAAGCAGTGGGATCGCGTCCTTGGCCTTGGATTTGTCGTGAACAAAATGGAGGGGAATCGGAGCCGAATAGTTGCCGTTGCCGGGAACTGTGGTCGCGTAATGCTTCTGCTTATTGAGTTTTTTCTCTGCGGCCTTCCAGTCATATTTTCGAGACCAGTAATTAGCCAAAGCAGCCACAGATTTAGGGGGTGGTCCCTCAATTGACCAGTCCTCGGTGACGCTGGGCGCTGGGCGGTAGTCCTTCACTTTGCGTTCCGTGAGCCTGAGGAGGTCCCTGCTGACTTGGATGTCGAAGCGCCGAGGGGATGTTGTCTCAGGGAAATGGAAGTTGAGGTCGCTCCGAGTTCCAGAATGTCCACTAGAAGGCGTGGAAGACGCTGGAACGATGAGGCTCAGGCCCAAGAGAGCGTTGGTGACAACTGTATTCAGATGCATTTGGAAGTTGGAAGAATAAAAGCGTTGGGATATTGGATGTTTAGAAAATGGTCATCGGGTGAAGATCTCAACATCTTATACACACTTCCGTCTATAGCTCAGATCTCATAGCACTCAATTTCCGCCTTGGGCTTCGAGACGATGGTGAAGCCGCTTGCTCCGGTCCTTACTTTGATAGGCCACGAGTCATGGAATCGGACCAAGTTCCAACCATAGTTAAATCTTGGGTATTCCCACCTTAGTCGACTGATCCTCTAATCAGCAAGCTGACAAATGTAGGGGAGATACCTTAGTATCCATAGGCATATCACACATTGCGGTGGCCGCGTTTATGCCTTGTCCACTCGAGGAATTATCAGCCATGACAGTGTCAGTGGGTCACTGGCATGACAAGCGCTGTCATCAAGGTCATCATTCTGTGGACCCTGTATTAGCTGTCGCACTTTACCTGTTCTGTCAATCGTTAATTGTAAGTCTAAATTGATCCCACTCCTCACTGCCTCAGCAGCAGAATTACGGATAATTCTGATCTTGATGCTTGCTTCACTTAGAAGATGGATTCGTCTTGGAAAACAAGTCGCCTAAACGTTGGTCCGCAGTGGCGTCATTGAAATGACATCCAGCATCGTTGATCTAAAGTTTGTTCCCTGCAAGTGTCTACGTCAATTATTAATCTTAGCGACTCGAGCTCTCCGGCCATTGCAAATCGAAGCGGACGGGATTCTATGGTAAATTAGGTTGCATGGTGCAAACCTCTAGCTCTTAAAAAAGTGCCGGGGTGCTTACTGCAGCTGGCTATCCAAACTATCACCTTAACCCAGGAACGAGATAAACCCACGACGCGTTGCGATACATCTTCTCGTACATTCCCGGGTCAGAAGGGCCTTCCGGCGCGGCGCACTCTATCAGCCTGAGCAGTACCAACTTCGAAAGTGTGTGGAGGGTATTTCAATTTCTCGGAACGCGTCAAGAGATAGATATAAGGAAGCTTGTCCTGTAGTTCTCGGGGTGATACTCGCAGGTTGCAAACCGCATCATTCACTTCTCGCAAATCCGGTCAGATATCCATCATCACTGGATTAGGCGACGGCTCTAAGGAACCGCGGAAGGCCGGTTTAGCCGTCTGGACTGTGCGGGTTATTGGGGATACTAGAATGGGATCTGGTCTCGCTGGCAGACATTCATTGCTTGGTTGGCACCAAGACCTGTCAGAAGCGCCTATACTTGTAGAAGGGCGAGTAGTAAGTGGTCTGGAGCTGGGCTTGGGAGTCCGGTCTGTCTAGCTTCCGTGGGGACGACCGAGGGAACGAGTAGCCACGATCCCGGCCACGGGTAGAGCAATATTTCCTGATAATACCAATTTGCTGTGGGTATAGAAGGCTGACAGTAGATACTGGCTTTGCTTCTGAAACAGAAGTTCACCATCCTGAAGGAAAAGGAGCAATAGCAGCGTCGTCGACAGGAGTGTTTTAGTATTTTTTCAGCGGAGTTAACCACCCAGCCGACAGTGATGATTACCCTGGTCATGGGCTACATAGCGCATCAATCGAATGGCTTGCGATGGCAAGTCCCCAATCACCTGGGTTGATCTACATGGCTTCGACCTCACGCTGACGACCTGTAATCGCACGACATCCAGCCCAGAACCCAGGACTCGATGGCATACATGAGCCCGCCCCTGCTCCATCGGCACTAACCGTGTTAAAGTTATCAAGCCATCCGTGGAGTTTCGCTGACAAACCACGACGTTGACACCATATGAGGCTTGATGACCATGTGGGGTTGATGACCATATGGGGTTGATGACCATGTGGGGTTGATGACCATGTGGGGTTGATGACCGCACGGTAGCGCCAGCGATCAAGTGCCTCCTCTGCGCTAGGCGATTCTGAGCTTTCCTCCGCTCGACGATCATCGACACATCTTGTGGCCTCTATTCTAAAGATGCACGGGCTGCGGGTGGTACCTGATCCTCAGGGTAGGTAGGAAGAACAATCAGCGTCCACCTCCGTCGTCACGTGTCCCTATATACTCAATTTAGGAACTTGCTTATTTTTTTTAAAGTATTTTGTAAGCACCCTACCAAGTAAGTAACTCGGGGCCTGATTTAACTTATTCACCTTTTTGGCAGCGTTGCTGCTAGGCCAACTACTGGGGGTGTTTTGATATAGTATGCAAGGCTGCTACCGAGGGCGAGGGGCGTAGGGTCTAGCTATAATACGAATGGTCTACTGTTGCCTCACTTCACTCTGCAGACCCCACACAAGAAGCTTTAAGAAGGGCTAGGCGGCTGAGGAACAGAAACTCCGCAGACTCCATAGTCGCGTTGACAACCGCTCAAGCAATGGAAGCGACCCAAACCGCATACGCCAAACTGACTGCAGCAGGTGCCAGGAATGCAAACGTAATTGCTGGTCCCGCCGCACAGGCCGTTGGCTTCGGAATCACCGGTAGGAGTGACAGTGCTGGTGACACTGATGGTGTGGAGAGTGCCGATCACGGTCGGGGTGGAGTAGCGCTTTTGTCTATACCAGTTGATTTTGGGATCGCCGAGGCACTCTCCGACACTGACTGGCCTAAGCCCACTCTCCTGGATGCGGCGGATATAGTCAGGCATCAAGACCTCGGCAGTGTTCTGCAGGACCTGTTCCATGTGAGCTTGGCCCGCAAGATGATTTCTGAGATGTGGGATTCTACTTACGACATGAGCCAGGACGATGGTATTTCCGGCGCGGAGGCC
Source organism: Verticillium klebahnii (assembly GCA_002851715.1). Lineage (NCBI taxonomy): Eukaryota > Fungi > Ascomycota > Sordariomycetes > Glomerellales > Plectosphaerellaceae > Verticillium > Verticillium klebahnii. The sequence goes on along the minus strand of NMXL01000001.1, from coordinate 2,776,622 downwards.
TTCATCGAGAATCTCCAAGCTGGTTCTGTCACCCAGAGTGGTGTATGAATAGTCGAAAGTATCCAAGTCGGCGTCAATTACGTGGTATCCAAGGTCACCGAGAAGCCTCAAGGTCGTGTTGTCATAAGCGAAGGCAGGCGGCCGCATGTAGACCGGGTATGCGCCAATGATGTCGATGAGCTTTTCCTCGAGGAGAATCATGGTATCGACGATATCCGCGTCGCTTAGGGTTAGTAGATCGGAATGGTCGTAGGTATGAGAAGCGACCTGGTGCCCGTCGGCAACCATGCGGCGTATGACGTCGGAGTAGTCGTCGATATCACCCCAAGAATTTCCGTTAATAAAGAAAGTAGCCTAGGCGGGTAAGCCTGGCTTCACCTATGAAAGGTCCCCCGACAACTTACCCTGATGCTTGCCTCTTCCAGAAGGTCCAGAGTTTGATTGGTGTATATGAAAGGGTCATCATCAAAGGTTAGAGCTACAGTTCCAGGCACCGTGCAATGGAAGATGGCTGCCCCCAGAGGAACGCCAGAGCCGCTCGATCCCGTAGGAACTGGTCTGCCTGTAGTTGCGGTGGAATAGCAACCCGTGGCATGGGATCTGAGGCTGGGCTTGCTGCGAAACTGCCCGGGACAACCGCCGTGTGGGTGAATAGCGGAGGGAATAGCCGCGGCCCCGGCAATGAGCAGGGCAATAGTTCTAGCAAGGACGTGCATGACGTGGAAGAATGAAGAAAGCTCGTAGTAGGCAGACCTGTGCTTCTGAAACCAAAAACTTTTTCGTATCAAGTGGCAAAGGGCGCTTAATTGGGAACGTCCAGAGCGCCCAGTTGAAGTATATGGCATATCAACCATCATCGATGTGATGGAGGCTCTTATGTCAGGTGCCTCAGCTCTTTGGCTCCACGTGGGACTGCTGACCGACCACCTTTGTGGGGCTGATGACCATGCATTAGCGCTGGGCGTCATCAACCTTGCCGCACCGTCCATTTGGAGTGTTTGATAGCACTATTCTCCGTGGCGTGGACGGACGCAAGCGAACAGATCTGTGTTAGCCCAACCGGTGGACACACGGACGATACAGGAACATCCGAATCGCCGTTTATAAGAAAATGGGATGTTCCTGCTCCGAGCCGCAAGTACTCAGCAGTACTCCCATCGCCACAGCTTGCCCTTTCCACTTTACGCATCACCATGTCAACAACCAACGTCTTCATCACCGGCGTCAACCGAGGTCTGACCCTGATCGTCTCGAAACCTCTTTGCAACGTGCTAACATCAAGCCAGGCGTTGGCCGCGCCCTCGTCCAGACATACCTCGCCCGGCCGAACCATACTGTCATCGGCAGCGTCCGCAATGTCGCCGCGGCCCGGTCTAACGGCCTGGAGGAGCTTCCCGCTGCTCCTGGTTCAAAGCTTATTCTGGTCAAGATAGAGTCTGCCTCCTTTGCCGACCCCGCCCAAGCCGTCGCCGAGCTTGAGTCACGGGGCATTACCAGACTGGACATTGTGATCGCCAATGCTGCCATTGCTGACACAAATGTGGCTGCAGCAGCCGAGGGCGATGCTGAGGAGTTTGCCAACATCCTTGCCATTAACGCCGTGGCACCTATGGCGCTGTTTGCGGCGACAAAGCCGCTCCTCGACCGTGCGGCGAACCCTAAGTGGGTGTCAATCAGTTCGGCAGTAGCGTCTCTGTCGAACCACGATGCCATGTTCACAGACATGGGAGGACGTCCCATGGGGTTCAGTTACGGCGCGTCCAAGGCCACGCTGAACCACCTTAGCCTTAACATTCATTCCGAGAACCCAAAGCTGACCGTTCTGGTGGTCGATCCAGGGTAAGGGAAGAATATAAGGAAAGAAAACCGGGGGGCCGGGGGGGGGGGGGGCGGCCTAAACAGCGGAGCAAGAGAGAAAGTATCATGATGGCTGATGAATATGGACAGATTCCTCGATACCGACATGGGAAACCGCGGGGCTAAGGCTTTTGGCATGGAAAAGCCGCCACACAGCACCGTCGACAATGCCATGGCGATTGTGAAGCTCGTAAGTAGCTTCAGGATGAGGTTGGCGAGACCCTCGGTACTGACACAGAGTTTCAGGTCGATGCTGCGACAAGAGAGACGCATTCAGGAAAGTTCTTAACCTTTAATGGCGACGAGGTGGCGTGGTAGAAGAACAGTCGAGATATTAGGTAGAGCAGAATTCTAGAAAAAGTTTTGTTATCATTACACATGCCTTATGCTCATGCTGGTGCGCTGCTCAATGCCCACGCTTGCTCTGTTTGTGTGGGGAAGGGATTGGCCCCGTGGGACAACAAGAGCTTTACGCCGACAGGGCATTTGTTATTCACTGCCATAGACAGAGCGGTTCGACCGAGCCTATCCATGGCATTGACAGAAATGCCCTGTTCGAGCAGCCAGAGTATCGCCTCCATTTGATTTTCCTCATACGCCGCATGAAGTGCAGTTCGCCCTTGGAGGTCGCGCTCATTGACATTGAGGCCAGCTTGGGTGAGGAGCTGCAGCGTCGCAACGTCATTGCCTCTAGCTGCTGTGTGGATCAGAGCTTCGTTCCTATTGTTGGAGAAGGTCGGGTTGGGCCGAGGGACGACGCTCCGCGAAAACGCCTTGGCGGCCAGCCTAGCAGCCTCAGGAGTCTCGATGCTCCAGGTAGACGATGGGGGCGTAAAGTCGGCATCGACAGGGCCTAGGACACGCGCAGACGACATGGCGGACGGGGAGGATTCTGCCAGCGTAAAGGCGTTATCATTCCACGTCGGCGACAAACCCAACAATGTCATGTCGGATTCGACAAACGGCGGGAATGTGTCAATGACTTGCAGGCCGGTTGTCGCATTAGACGGTGGTGGAAATTCCACGCCAGCCTGGACGCCGGTTTGCGTCAGCCCAGCATGGGTTGCTGGAGTGTGCGCGGAAGCCGCCTGCTTCTCAAGAACTTGCTTCTCTGGCGACACGGTCAGTCAACACTCACAATTATGTTTCGCAGTGTGTAAACCAACGGCGGCGTCTCCTCTGTGCCAAGCGATTCTGGGCTCTCCTGCGCTCATTGACCATGGGCACAGCTTGTCCTAGGCCAGCCGATGCCATGTTGCGGCCTCTATTTCAGATTTCAGGCATGGATACTTCGCCAACAATAACACGGACGGTGTTTAATCCTCCGGGACAGTCAATAAACCGCGTATCAGCGAACTTGCGTTATTTATGGGCTGGCCGTCGTCCCCTTTCCTAGCCCGGCCCCGTCGGCAGTTACTAGTGTCCCACATTAAGTACCTTAGATAGGGCATACCATTGGCTGCACGGAGGTAAGTGGAAGTTGCTGGTAAACTGCCTCCTAGATTAGTAAGATGCTTTGGTTGACTGTGTACCAAGAGGTTCACGGGGAACCTAATGTCCCCCCCCCCCCCCCCCCCCCCCCCCCCCCCCCCCCCCCCCCNCCCCCCCCCCTTCCCGGTCACACCCCCTACTCCGTCAAACATTTTCCGCCGCCGCGACTCGCGCCTCATGGCGAGACAAACTGAACATAATTCACCACAATCTAGACAAGTAAATCAATCCAGGACTATGTAATGATTGCATGTACGGGCATTGTGTTCAAATGACCTACATTTACTATAACGTGGTAGTGCACGCTGTCTAGGGACGCTTAGCTCTTCTATCTGTTGCTTGGCACCCTCCTCTTCCCTCTCTCTCCCTCGCTTGAGGGCGCCTCTTCCCTTTCTCACCGTCGACATTTTAGACATGGTCTCAATAGCTGATGCGACATCGACGTTTTGTTGTACTGTCAACAGGTTTGCCTTCAGGGGCTGGCTAGCCGCGATCGGACTACAGGCCCCGGCTACTCACGGCTTCGGTTTGTTGTCTGCGCCTTTGTGGTGGGCGAACTTGATAGCCCTGGCAGGTGCTGCTGGGCCTGTCAACAGATGACGGACGACCAGTATGGTGATGTTCTCGTAGCAAAGGGCCTTAGGTCGATCTCGTGCCGCTATTTGCTTTGACAGAAGCTCACGCAGTCGTCGGAATGCCTCGCCAGGCGCGTTATCGTCGCCCTCGTCGTCTTCGTTCTTCTTTTCAGTATCCTCATGACCTCTGTCTTAATCGCTTCCGCCTTCATTCCTGGGCAGAGGTATAGTCTTGGAGCCGGAGAGTTGATTGCCTGAGCCGTCTTTGGGACTTTTGCCTCTCGCTCCAGTATAGTACATGATCCTGTTGTCGAGCAGGATCCATGCACCAGGAATCTGGCGTAATCGCGGACCCCAGGACGGACTTCAGATTCCCTTGTCGCTTCAAGATGCGTGGTACTAGCACGGGCAAATGATACGATGGATATACGACGGCGTTGACCAAGTCGGCCCAGCACAAAGGAGCGCCCCCGAATTCCTCACATCGAAGACCACGGATACGCCAAGGACCTTTGCCAATAGAGAAGCTTTGTGCAGCTTTTGCCGAGCGATTCCCATTGGCAGCCCTTTTTAATTCTCCCGGGCGAAGACATGAAATCACCCGCTCCGATTTAGGAGCTCTGGAAGAGTCGAAGAACTGTCCGCTTTGCACCCTAGTCGTCTCAGCCCTTGGGAAGCGAGGGTACGATGCAGCGGCCATCAGCATCTACTTTGAGCCCGCATCATGCTCAGCTGAGAGCCCCTATGCCGGCGGTCTGAGGCTTTCAGTTCATCGTGAGCCGGATATGACGCATCGGGAAGTGGTTTCTCTCCCTATCCTGCCGGAAGGAGGAAGTGATAGCCATGTCCAACTACTGTCTCGATGGCTTCATATTTGCGATCAGGAACATGGGCATCCTATTTCATTCTCTGCTGAGCTCCCTGCGAGGGTGCTGGACGTTGGCGACCTCCAGAACAGCAAAAAGGGACAGCGAGGGACATACACCGCGCTATCACAATGTTGGGGTGGCAACACATTCTGTACCACAAGACAGACTCTCAGTGCTTTCCGTAGAAATATCATCTTCGACGAACTGCCACGAACCTTCCAGGATGTAGTCACCATCACCCATAGGCTTGGGATACGATACTTGTGGATCGATTCTCTATGCATCATCCAAAACGATGAGGAAGACTGGGCACAGCAGAGCGTACTTATGGAGAGGGTGTACACTTCAGCGTACTTCACCATCGCAGCTACTTCGGCCAATGGCTCTAACGAGGGCTCCCTTCATCGCAGGTATGCAAAATCCGTCAAACTCGAGACTCATGGCCGAAACCCGCCCGATTTGGCGTACATCGCCGGTATCCGCGATGATTTCGAGAGGGATGTCGAAAACAGTCCACTGAGCAGTCGAGCTTGGGTGCTTCAAGAGCGGGCTTTGTCGCGACGAACTTTTCATTTTAGTGCGGCTCAGACATCCCGGGAGTGCGATGACGGAACTCGGTGTGAGACCCGGGACGGGATCACTACACCGTCAACGACCTTGGGGAGCTCATGATATCCAGCCATGCTCCCCGGCTCCCTCCCTGTCGATCAATTGCAGCAATCAAGGCTGTTTTCAGCAAGTATTCGACCATGAACCTAAGCCACTGGACCGATAGGCCTGCTGCCATCGTGGGCCTCGAGTCAAGACTGGCAAGGTATTGTCGCACACCGAGCCTGTACGGAATCGTCGTCAATCACATGGGGCGAAGTCTCATGTGGATGCGAATGGTAACTATGAGACTGAAACCGATCGTCTTCGAAGTTTCGACGGTGCCGTCGTGGTCTTGGATGGCGTACCAAGGTCCTGTTGGCTATGATCCGCTACTCAGCCAAAGCTGGACTTGGGTTACGACTATCCATGTCACATCTCCCTCCAATTTTGAATCGACTGATGACTTTCTATTCGCCATCGCTGGCCCGTTGGCAAGACTGGTTCCTGGTTTGAGCATAGAGCCCCGGCCGGATAATACTTGCACTATCAAGGACCAAGAGTCGCGTCGCATGGGGTGGATTAAGTTGGATGGCGAGGACAGGCTGGACATCGAAGAAATAGGATGCATTGTCGTTGCCGATAGTGCTGACGTTCGGAAAGAAATTCCGGTGTCGGAGGCTGAGAAAATTGTCTTGTTAGTAACGCGGAGAGCGGGAGAAGTGCGTGGCGGCAGGAAGATGTACTCCAGGCTAGGGATAGCGGTGGTTCAGGGAGGGGTTTTAGAGGATCCTGGCGATGATTGTGTCGTAAACGCGATCTAGTCGTCGACGTAGCCATGGTAGCTAATGGCTTTCGTTTTTTTCTCTTATTCTCAGATATTGTGCAGAAAGTCTCAAGATCCGTCGCAAGCAGCATAGGTCCTGAAAGAGATATCTATAGCAGCAGGCTGTTTTCGGCAGGCAAAGTCACTATTGATGCCAGGCCAGTCTTACTCAGGGCAGGACGCAGGACTAGAGTTCACATCAGTGACAAGTTTGTCTTCAAAAAGACAGCGCAAAGAGTACTCGGTCTCTGAGCGATCGTGGCAAACCAATTTCCCATGATTGCAATCTGAAAGCAAGCTTTCCTCCCCTCGTTGGATTTGGAGTTGGAGCCCGGAAGCCACGTTCACTGACTGTTGCCCTGGCGCGGGACCCCAACCCCCACTCCTGCCCCACTGTCGGCGCCGTTCCGTCAACTGCCGTCAGCCATTCCGCTGCACCGGCTGCCCTACTAGTCTTCTCCACTGTCCCGTTCTCGAGTGTCCAAAGGCCAAGCAATCTGGGGTGGCCCACGGCACTGGAAGATGTACCTCGATGCGACACCGGTTCGAGCACTGCTCGGTTTAAGCCCAGGACATCACGGTGCAATCAAGCGAACTCTGCTATCGGCATCTCCTGACGATGTGGGATAGATTGAGCGATATCTTTCTGTTTCGAGTCAATCATGCCGAGGCATCAACCGGTCCCTTCAGGCGTCGCACCTTGATGGTCCCGCTCTCCGGACGATAGTGACCCAAGGTGATGAGCACTGGGACCTCGGAAGTAGATAGCGAGCCCTCAAGATCACCAGCTGACAGCAGATGGACAACAACCGGACGGGGTCTGGTGTCTGGTTCGGTCGCTCCCTGCCGTGGGATTCGGATCCCCGCCGATGAGCTGAGCCGTCGAGAGCAGCCACCCCAAAATGGCGCGCATCCCTCGCTTGTCGAAGCGGGACAGACACCATGGCAAGAGGCCGCCAACGTGATCAACACTGAAACCCCGCCTCAAGAAAAAGGAGCAACAGCGTGCTGATTCATTTCATCGGAGGGAGGTGTCAGATCGAGACACCGGGGTTGGCACTAAGCCAAGACACGCGTGGGAAGGGGATGAAGGTGAGCCGACTGGCAAGAGAGATGGTGGTGAGGGACGCCAGCGCGCGGAGGCGGAGAGGCTGGGGAGGGTTCAGGGGGATCACGACACTGGGGTCACGCGGACGGGGAAAGTGAGCAAGTTGGGGCCCATGCTCCCTGCTCCCTGCTCCATGCTTCATGCTTCCACAACATGCGGGGTTCCCGAGTTATGCTTGAATCCCTGAATGCCTGCCCCGGACCCGAGATGGCTGCTCTCGGACGCTCACATGCCACGTTTCGCCAGTCAGAAGGCATCTCTGGCGCTTCAGACGCCCGCAGAGTCGACAGACGGCGGCGCAGAGAGACGCGGGGGAGGCCAGAAGAGCAACTCTCAGCTCTGTCCACCAGCGTGGCATCTCAGGGCGCATGTGTCGCACGACATGGTGTTTGGCGTCTTACCACGGCGGCGCCCAGGCCAGGCCGACGAAAAGAAACGGGTTGCATCCATCTGGAGGCATCGGCAATCGGGGTTGGCCCGACATCATCTTGCGGCGAACGAGATGCAGGAAACGCGACGTGGACGCGCAGCTGTGATGCTCGTGATGTGACAGCGGCTGGTCTGGGAATGTGATCTCTGGATCGGCAGCTTGGCTGCTTCCACCCACCTCGCTGATGTCTATTTCCCTCCACGAAAACAGCCCGAGGGGGGGCTTTAGGGTGCAATTTACAGCGTAGCAGGGGAAACGGGGCCAGAGGCGCTTCGCGTGCAGCGGCACAGCGCACAGCACGGGTGCAGCTGTCGTGTCCGGCGCCGTGACGTCATTTGCAGGCAGGGCTCACCGACACCTGACATTGGGCGGCTGGCGGAAGGTGCGACGCGCGCAGCCTGGGCGCCCTGGGCGTGCTAGTCGGCATGGCAGGTGCTCGGATTACGCGGCTCAGGTGGACCGGCGGGCGCCTCACGTGCAGGCGATGGCCAACTCGGCGCGAGCTGCACTGAGGGAGGGAAGTGACAGGAGGAAACGATAGGAGGAAGCGACAAGAGAAAGCGACAAGAGAAAGCGACAGGCCAGTCGGGCGGGCAAGAATGGCATGAGTATGGCACATCGACGGCAGGATGGGGAATCGCTCGACAGGGCCAGGTGCCAAAAGAAAGGTCAGGGTAGCCTGACAGTGGCAATGTCGCACCTCAAGGGTCCCGGGCGGCTGGGCTGGACTGGGTGAAGGGAGCACGCGGTCATGCCACATGCCGCTGTCTCACCGCTCGTGCGACCACCCAGCACGCTACACTTCATACGAGCGAGCCTCTTGCTGATCCTTCCGCCGTCGTCTTCGTCTCGTCTGCCAACTGAAGGTTGCCGGCGTTCTTGAAGGGAGCCTATCGATTGGTGCGACGGGCAAGAACGACGGGCCAGAACATTGGGCTCGGGACGTTCATTGCGCCTCCATGACTCCACCTTTCCCCACCGCCTCCTCCTCTCCTCCTCTCCTTCCCCCAACACTCCAACCCTTGTCTGCCTACCTGCCACCTACAACCCGACCTACCACCACCTAGGTACCCCTCCTTCCTGCCCTGCAGCGTGGGAAGGTGCGCCGCCGCTCATTCCCTGCCCTGGCCTGCTCTGCTCCTGTCTGCTCCTCCTACCCTGCCTGCCTCCCCCAAGGCCCCAAGGGTCCTCCTCAACTCCTTGGCGCGATCTGGCGCCACATGCGCTAGCGGCTAGCGTCGCTGACTCGAGCTTATTTTGGCTTTGTATAGTGGTGCTCTACCCCCAGCACAGGCATCGTTCGTTCTTTATCTTCCTCGACCACCGCTCCTCCCGGTCGCTTTTGACTTCGACTTCCTGTCGTCTTCAACCTACCGACAGCCTCACCGTCAGGGCCACCACCACAGCACTCCCCAGCGCTGAGCCCGCGAGGTCAACACCACCCACCATGTCCGACGACGGCAACAGAGCCCCTCCCCAGGGCGGCGTCATCGAGGGCGCCAACCCCTCCGAGTACAACCCGTCCGACCCCATCGTCATCTTCATCATCCAGGTTTGGCTCCCCACCACCCCGCCGCGAGTCGTTCACGGAGCTGACCCTACGTGCTTCCCCAGGCGAGCATGATCCTCATCGTCTGCCACGCCCTGCACTGGCCCCTCGCCAAGATCCGCCAGCCTCGCGTCATTGCCGAAGTCATAGGCGGCATCATCTTAGGTCCCTCCGTCATGGGACGCATACCGGGCTTCCAGGACGCCATCTTCCCCGCCGCATCCATTCCGAACCTGACACTGATTGCGAACGTCGGCCTCGTGCTGTACCTCTTCATCATCGGCATGGAGACCGATGTCGGTTTCCTGCTGAGCAACTGGCGCATCGCCACCTCCGTCTCCGTCGCCGGTCTCGCCTTTCCCTTCGGCATGGGCTGCGCGCTGGCCTGGGGCGTCTACAACCAGTTCTCCGACGACCCCGGCATCATGCACATTGACTTCCCCATCTACATGCTGTTCGTCGGTGTCGCCATTGCCATCACGGCCTTCCCTGTCCTGTGCCGTATCTTGACCGAGCTCAAGCTCCTCGACACCTCTGTCGGTGTCATCACGCTTGCGGCCGGTGTCGCCAACGACGTCGTCGGTGAGTGGCAGCGATCGCGAACCTGCCCCGTGAACACCACGCTGACCGTGCCATAGGTTGGATTCTTCTCGCTCTCTGTGTCGCCCTCGCCAATGCCGGCAGTGGTCTCACCGCCCTCTGGATTCTCCTGGCCTGCGCCGGCTTCATGCTCTTCCTCATGTACGGTGTCAAACCAGCCCTGCTGTGGCTGCTGCGCAGGACCGGCAACATTGAGGATGGTCCCTCCCAGAGCATGATCTCCCTGATCCTGCTCATTGCGCTCGCCTCCGCCTTCTTCACAGCCATCATCGGTGTCCACGCCATTTTTGGAGGCTTCATGGTCGGCCTGATTCTGCCGCGGGAGAACAGCTTCAACATCAAGGTTACCGAAAAGCTCGAGGATCTGATCGGCGCCATCTTCCTGCCGCTCTACTTCACCCTCTCGGGTCTGAAGACCGATATCGGCCTCCTCGACAGTGGCATTGCCTGGGGCTACGTCGCCGCCGTTACTCTCACTGCCTTCTTCGCCAAGGTCATCAGCGCCACCCTGGCTGCTCGCCTGAACGGCCTCGTCTGGCGCGAGTCGTTCACCATTGGCGCCCTCATGAGCTGCAAGGGTCTCGTCGAGCTGATTGTTCTGGTAAGCTTCTCTCGTCCATCATCGCATGATGCCTGCTAACCCCGCACAAGAACATCGGTCTGCAGGCTAGGATTCTCAGCACCAGGACGTTCACCATCTTTGTCGTCATGGCGCTGCTCACGACTTTCGCCACGACCCCTATCGTTTCGTTCCTGTACCCTCCGTCCTACCAGAAGAAGATTGCGGCCTGGAAGCGCGGCGAGATCGACTGGGACACTGGCGCGCCCATTGGCGCTGCCGCAGGAGGCTCGGACAGTGGCGTTGTCAAGCCCGCCACGACCCGTGTCCGCCGTGTGCTCGTCTACCTTCGCCTAGACAACATGCCCTCCATGCTGAACCTCGTGTCGCTGTTCGGCAAGCCCGCCTCGTTTGACCAAACCGAGCACTCTGACGAGAAGAATGTCTCGACCTCCGAGACGCATGCCATCCAGCCAGCCGTCAAGGCTCACGGTCTACGCCTCATGGCGCTGACGGATCGTGACTCCTCCGTCATGACGGTCTCGCAGGTCTACGAGTACAGTCGCAACGACTCGGTCGTCAACATTTTCCGAACTGTCGGCCAGTTCCTCAAGATCGCCGTCTCTGGCGAGGTCGCTGTCATGCCCGAAACCCGATTCACGGAAGCTCTGCTGGCCAAGTCGACTGATATCTCGTCCGACCTCCTCCTGGTTCCCTGGAGTGAGACGGGTAGCTTGACCGACTCGCAGTTTGCCACGTCGGAAAGCAAGCTGACTTCCACAACGTACATCAACTTTGTCAAGTCCATCTTCGCGTCAACCCAGCACAACATCGCCATCTACTTCCCCAAGGGCAACAGTACTCAGCCCACAACACCAAACCCCAACCAGGAACGTGCCAAGCTTATGCGCGCGTATTCGTTTAGCGACCTGCATGACGACATTCCTGCCATCCCCGTCACGAACAGGTCTCACCACATCTTCTTCCCCTACGTGGGAGGCCATGACGATGACTTCGCCCTGATGCTGGTCCTTCAGCTCTGCGAGAAGCAGAACGCGACCGCCACCATTCTCCACATTTCTGCCGACGCGGCGCAGGCCAGCGAGGACGACGTTCCGTCGTTCATCTCGACGAACGCCGGCAGCTCGGTCGCTGCGCGCATCAAGTACGAGTCGGTGACGGCGACAAACGCAGCCGAGGTGGCGCTGAGCCGTGCGAAGGAAGAGATCCGCGCCGACAGTCGGGACGTTACCTGGCAGAACCTGGTTGTCCTTGGTCGTCGCGCCGAGAAGTACGTGGGCGATGAGGTCAAGGACTGCCTCGGCGCCATTGCAGCGAACCTCATCTCCAAGAGCGTCAACGCCGACCTCCTCATCATCCAGGCCAAGGCCTCTGTTGTTTGAGGGGTTTGATTCTTGTTACATATACCGCGGTGTGCTGGAGTTACAGAGGGCCACGGCCGCTCCATGACGGATTCGTTTGGGATAGCGAGGACTTTGATTTATTCTCATATTATTCGACGGCACAGATTGGAACATCGGTGTCTGGTTGGACATTGCATTTTCGGTATACACGGACACACCCGGTTACATGCTGGAGCTTGCCGCCCTGTAGAGGGCTGATGACCAATTCACTCCATTTCAGAAGCCGTGCCTAGCTGCGTGGTGACGCGACGACATGTGCCACTGACGATACGCGTAGGAACTGTTCCCAGAGATCTTGCTGTGCTAGCACATCTAACTTGGCCTGTCTCTGCAGACACTTTGCGCCATGCGCGCTTGAACTGAGAGGAACATCCTCTTCGGGTAGGGAAGTCCACCCACTCTCCGTCGTATACGATGTCGCCGCCGGCTACGAATGGGATTGCAGTCGGCAACCGCTGCGAATTCCCTACGGCAATGTCACCGCATCTCTGTCCCGCCCACCTCCGCGTTAGGTTTACAATATCAACCCGCTCATCGTGCTGGATCTCGGCCCGGCGAGAAGCTCTTTCGGCCCAGCCATGCCCTGCTGATCAGACTATCCGGATGATATACGCCGCTGCCAGGACTCGCCACTATGAAGGGCCTATAGGAATCCTGCCGAACAGATTGTGCAATCGAGAATAAGCTACGCGATGTGACCTAGCTGCTCGCCACCTTGTCTGCCGCGGGGCCTGGCTAGAGGGTGTACCGCCGCTTGCCCCAGCTTCTGGGAGAATAAGGGGCTGACCGAACCACCCGTGTCAGTTGGGGTTGCATCCGTGTCTGAAAGGAGCAACTTCCGGATCGACATGTACCGATGGCTTGGATTCCGCGGCGTAGTGACAGCGCCCGATGAAGCGTGAGGATAAAACACCATAAATACGCGGCGCCTCACGATAATTGGGCTTGGATCACCATCAGCCTCCTCATCCCCTCCGAATCTCTCTGTCTGCACCATGAAGGTCCTCGCACTCCTCGCCCTCGCGGCCACGGCCACGAGCCACGCCATCTTCCAAAAGGTCTCCATCAACGGCGTTGACCAGGGCCAGCTCAAGGGCGTCCGCGCCCCGTCGAGCAACTACCCCGTCCAGAACGTCAACGACGCCGACTTTGCCTGCAACAAGAACATCCAACACAAGGACAACAACGTCCTGTCAGTCCCGGCCGGCGCTCGCGTCGGCGCCTGGTGGGGCCATGTCATCGGCGGGCCTCAGGGCCCCAACGACCCTGATCACCCCATTGCCGCCTCCCACAAGGGCCCGCTGATGGTCTACCTCGCCAAGGTCGACAACGCTGCCTCCGCCTCGCCGACGGGTCTGCGGTGGTTCAAGGTCGCCGAGGACGGGCTGAGCGGCGGCCGGTGGGCGGTCGACACCATGATCGCGAACAACGGTTGGTACTACTTCGACCTGCCGACCTGCGTCGCGCCAGGCGACTACCTCATGCGCGTGGAGCTGCTCGCGCTGCACAGCGCGAGCATCCGCGGCGAGGCCCAATTCTACTTTGAGTGTGCCCAGTACGTCCCTCCCCCGCTCACAGCAAGCAAGTAGCATCGTCTGACAGACTCAGGATCCGCGTCACCGGCTCGGGCACCAACACGGGCTCCAACTTTGTCTCCTTCCCCGGCGCCTACTCGGCCACCGACCCGGGCGTGCTCGTCTCCATCTACGGAAACACGGGCCAGCCCGACAACGGCGGCCGCTCGTACGCCATCCCCGGCCCGCGGCCCATCACCTGCTCCGGCAGCCCGCCCTCTTCGCCACCCCCCTCGACCCCGCCGCCCAGCACGCCGCCGAGCTCCCCTCCCCCTTCGTCGGGTGGTGGATCGGCGTCGCTGTACGGACAGTGCGGTGGACGGGGCTGGACGGGACCGACGACCTGCGCCTCGGGGACGTGCAAGGTCTCGAGCGAGTACTACAGCCAGTGCCTGCCCTAGGGGGAAGACAGTTTGCGGCGCGGCTTGGGCTAGGGATGGTGCTTGGGGTGAAGCCATCGCGGGGTCTGTGTTCAATGTACATAGTCTGGGGGCGGAAGTAGCTAAGCCAGTTGCACTCTGGGGCTCCGTGTCTATCCATCCTGATATCCCTGATCCTGGCAAAGCGGCGTGACGAAAGTTTGGTACCCAATCACACTGCGAGCATAGATGACTTCGATATTAGCCCGAAGGGGCCCTGGCGTCTCGGGCCTAGAAAGTGATGGACTACGGAAGATCGGCCCCGATCTTGTTCGGGACGAGGCGTGGACCAAGTGTCCCGGCAGAAGAGTAGTCACTCTAGGCTTTGTCAGTCTAAGGATTTATGTTGTTCATTTCGAGATTTATAGGTACAAATCTTGCGGCATCACTTGTGCTCCCCCCTCCCAATCCTCTCGCAGATCTCCTTGAGCCTGTGCGCAGCCCACTCAAAGTCCTCCTCGTCGAGGTAGACCTGGGCGCTGACTCGTGCGTACCACCTCCCCGTGTGAACGGCAATGGGGATGAACGTCTTGTGCTCGTAAACCAGGGTCTTGTTCGCCCACGCTATGGCCAGCGGCGTCTCGGCCTGCGAAACGACCACGCCGCCAGCCGCGCTCGCGTCGTCGCCCGTCCGCACCGGCAGCCAGAAGTTGACCATGGCGCAGTCGGTGAGCGTGCCGGCGGCGTTGTCGATGACCTCCGTGCCGAGGACGGCGGCCGCCCGCCTGCCGCCCTCCTTGGCGAGCCGCCAGAGGTACGCGAGGATGCGCGCCTCGCCGCCGAGGACGCGCTCGCGCCACTCCAGGGCGTCCTTGACGACGACGAAGGACGTGTTGTCGACGGTGCCGACGAACTGGAAGTTCTCCACAAAGGCGGACCGGTCGGCGGGCCGCGGCGGGAGGGGGTTGAAGCGGCCGGCCGCGGCGGCGCTGCGGGGCGCGTAGCCGTGGCTCACGGGCAGGGTGGTGCGGATGAGGTGCTGGTTCCGGACGGGCACGTAGAGGAAGGCGCAGCCGCGCGGGGTGTGCAGCCACTTGTGGCAGTTGGAGAGGACGAAGTCGGCGTCGAGGGCGGCGAGGTCGAGGGGCAGCATGCCGACGCCCTGGGCGCCGTCGACGAGGCTGAGGACGCCGAGGTCGCGGCACGCGGCGGCGACGGCCTCGAAGGGGAAGCGCACGCCCGGCAGCGAGGTGACGGTGTCGAAGGCCGCGACGCGGGGATTCTTGCCCTGGGCGCGCGCGGCGGCGACGTTGGAGCGGAAGCGGCTCACGATGGCGGCGTCGTCGTCGGCCGGGTAGGCGACTTGGATGACGCGCTGCGTGACGAGCGGGTTGGCGTCGGTGATGGCGTCGACCGTCTTGCCGCAGCCGCCGTAGATGGTGGAGAAGGACACGATCTCGTCGTTGCCGTCGGGGTTCCAGACGAGGTTCTGCAGCACGACGTTGAAGGCCGTCGTGGCGTTGGCCACAATGACGATCGTTTCCACGGGGGCGTTGAGGTGCTCGGCCAGCGCCGCGCGGGCGGCGTCGAGCAGCACGGGGTACTCGTACCGCGTGTACAGGTCCGGGACGGACTCACAGCGGAGCTGAAGCGCGATCTGCTTCTCTTTGATGACCCGGGGGACGGACCCGAAGGAGCCTGGCAGGTGTGTGAGCGGGCGTGTGGATGGGTCTCGTTCAGAGGGGACCGACCGTTGTTCATATTCCTCCATTCTGGGTCGAAGTAGAATAAGTCTTTCAGCCCTTTGCCGAATTCGACGGGGGTTTCCAGCGCCATGTTGTTGTCACTGAATGTTGAAACTGTTGCTCTGGGATGTCTGGATGAGTCAAGTTGACGAGAATTGACGGGCCTCGAGGGATTTGAAGAAACACTGGGCCACCAAACTCAATTGGCGAACAATAATGGAGTCTAAGCTTGTTGTTCTTCTCGCAATCAAGACAGTCTTAAGTGATAGAAAGCAACGCCTTTTATGGTGATTGGGTGACTCACGGAGTAGGAGTCACCAAGTGAGAATGCATTGACATGACCGATCCACGTCTCGTCGCGACGCCCTGCCATATATCCAACTCGCTGATAGCGGAAGTCCCTTTGGTGGAGGGGCATGTCTCCCATAGGGCGCGCAGAGGAGCAAGGATCGTGGGCTTTCTGTGGACCGACGATACCCGCGCAGCACTCGTTGCCAGATGCTAATTGACCGGTTTTCGTTAGGTCGCTCCAAGACGATTACGTGCCTCCCAGTCAATGTTGAAGGGTGCGCCAATTGACCCTTCAAATCAAACTTCAGATCCTTCTTTGTAATTTGAACGACTTGAAGGCGCTCCAAGTACTTTGATGACATTTACCCAGGCCTTGGCGACCGCAGTCGCTCTGCGGGGCTTGAAGATCAGAGTTGTAGGGCGACTCTAGGCATGTTCTGACTAGATGTCTGCCTGCTGGGAACTCTATATCAAGTTGTTGCGACTCGGTATCTGCAGACTGTCTTGTCGAGTTGTATACACCGTCGCTATGGATGTGGGAGCAGTGGTGGCGGCACCTGGGCGGCAGTCGGCAGTTGAGGAGATGGGTGGAAAGTTTATGCTCATCCGATGCAAGATGCGAAGATGAATCGGCTTAAGACTTCGTGGCTTGAAGTTTGGGTCCCCAAGCAGATGGTTGTGCCGACAGCTACATGCATCTACGGTCGAGGCTGTCGTTGAACCGACCTACTGAATCGGGTGGAGTTGTCTGAAGCCACCGGCCAGCTGATGATTGTGCAAGGCACGTCGTTGGATAATGCACTCAGAGTCCAAGAAACGCAAGGCAATCACAACATCGTTGGGCTGTAGTCGAGGCTGCCAAGTAAGTCCCCCGGTAAGCCGGCATCAACTATGGATCGCGGTGCCGGAGGATCTGCTGTGCCACCTTCGGCTGTTTTACACTGGAGACTGAGGCCGGAGACGGACAGCATCACCCCGCATCCCTCGCAGCCACTTATTATGGTTCAGCAACAGCAATCCGCCTGCGATGATGCCGATAACCGATGATTAAAAACCCAAACCCACCTGTGCTACTGTTATTTCGTCATAGGATTCAGCAGTGGACTCAGCACACTCGTAATCGTGTCTCCTCACATGCGCCAGTCGCTGATCGCCATTGGGACCACCCAAGCTTACAAATAAATGGCGTGCCCCGATCATTTGTCAGACCCCAGCTCAGCATCCGAGTATATGAGGCCCCGGCGACACCTCACCCCAGCCAACCCTATCTAATGCCCAGCAACTGGACCCTTCTCGTCTCTTTCTACTACACCATCTTGCACACTTGAAATCATCGCCATGGCTCTCCCAGCAACCCATCCCGCCGTTGTCACCCATGGCCCCCGCCAGCCCCTGACCCTCATTGACGCGCCAACCCACGAGCCCCAGGCCGGCGAAGTCGTCGTCAAGGTCGACTGGGCGGCGCTCGGCCCCTATCACATCCACCAGACGGACGGTGGTCTCGTGATCGACGGGTACCCCTACATTCTCGGCGACACCTTCGCTGGCACCGTGGCCAAGCTCGGCCCGGGCCCCCACACCGGCCCCGAGCTCCACACCGGCGATCAAGTCGTCGGCTACTCCTTCCGAAACGTCGACGGCGGCAAGGAGGCCGCCCTTCAGACCTACCTCACCGTACCGTCCTTCCTCCTCGGCCGCGCCCCAAAGAACCTCAAGCTCCAGGAGGCCGTCACAGCCCAGGACCACATCATCACCGTCTTCCAGACCGTCGTCCACGACCTCGGGCTCCCGCTGCCCTGGCCGCGGCCCGCCGACTGGACGCCGCCGGACGCCGAGACGCCCATACTCCTCTGGGGCGGTGCCGGCAGCGTGGGCATGTACGCCATCGAGCTGCTGCACCACTGGGGCTACCGCAACCTCATCGCCGTCGCGAGCCGGAAGAACCACGCGTACCTGCGCGAGCTCGGTGCGCGCACCTTCTTCGACTACCGCGACGCGGACGTCGTCGACCAGATTCGCGCGCACCTCGGGGGCAAGCCCGTGCCGTACGCGATCGACTGCATAGGACACCTGACGGGCACGCTGGAGCCCATCACCAAGCTCGCGGGGCGGGGGTCCAAGGTCGCGGTGATGCTGCCCGTCATCATACGGGATGCGACCGAGACGGAGGCGCCCGAGTACCACATGTCGAGCCCGGCGGATCTCTCGGGGAGCAACTGGGAGGAGGGCGTCGAAGTGGCGGGCGTGCGGACGCATTTCTACCTCGACGTGAGTCGGCCGCGGTGCCCTGACTGGAAGTGCTTTGCTGACCGAGAAACAGAACGACGAGTTCAAGGAGAAGATGCAGCCGGAGATCGTGCCGACGCTGCTGGAGCAGGGCGTCGTGAGGCCGAACCCGCACCGGGTGCTCGAGGGCAAGGACCTCCTGGAGCGGGTCGAGAACGGGCTGAGGTTGCTGAGGAATAAGGAGGTCAGCGGGGAGAAGCTGGTGCTGAGGGTGTCGGAGTGATCTGGGCTGTTTTTTCTGCCCGATCACATGGCTGGATTCAGTACTCTGCTGGCAAACGGGCCGGGTGTTGCCGGAAGGCCAACGCCAGCCGGTCTGCCTGGCTGTCGGTCCTTTCCGGCCTCTTGATGAATGATATCCATAAGGATTTTGGAGATACCAACAGGCTCGCTTTTGTACACCTCATTTACGGAAATCAAGACCTAAAGATTTATGCTGTATGCTCGAATGCGGAATTGTAAGGATGGAGCCAACATACGGTTTCTCCCCGATCTGCAATCCATCTCCAAGGTTTGACTCTTTCGTGAGCCTGTTTGTTCGTCCCTCAGAGGCGGAGAGCCTGATATGAGCCTACACTGCGCCCCAAATACTAGTATAGCTCGACCCATGTATGTGATAAAACAGCATGTCCGCCCCCCCCCTTCTTTCGGGCACCAGACGAGGCAGGTCTATTTCCAGCCACGGGATGATGTTGCACTTATCGCTGAACGAGCTGGCCTGCCCCGGGCGGACCGAGCCGAGGCCATCTCCACGCCATGGCAGAGACAAGCCCTGGTTCCATGAAACAGAGAGCCATGAGCTACTGTAGGCCCCCTTGATCGACCAGGGTCTACATTCTTTGATTTCTTGGCTGGGACGGGTGTCGAGGCCGAGGCACTGATTGGATGGGGGGCTTCTCGGGCTCTTCTGTCGCTAGTATCGCGTCCGTAAGTTGACTGTCACGACCGCAATGCGATGGCGAGGCAATGCGATTGTAGTACTATCGACTGAGGTGCGAACACCTGACGTCCACCAAAAGAAGCAGGGGCGGCCTAGGCATATCACTTGGCAGGAGCTTCCAGCCCTACTTGGCGATCTCGGGACCGTCCGAGAACACCGCCTAAGTTTGCTGGGTCACATACAGTTTCGCTTATCGCACTTGGCAGCTCGTTTCACCTGCTACTCGATTGATCAGGAATGCGCCCATGATTCGAACGCCGATCCGGCCAGTTACGATTAAGCATTACGGATGCCATTTGGCATCCCGCGCGTCCCGGAACGAGTGCTGATATATTGTCATCTCGCCTCATTCATGGAGGAGGTTTTTCCAGCCTCAATGTAAGATGCTCTATCTGTTGAGCGTGTCTGCGCTTGCTAACTCACCATACCTTGCACATTAAAACACCCATCTACTCATATGCCCCTTTCCCTTCAATTCATGTCGGAGGGGGAGGCATCTTCCATGCTTCCATGCTCGCCCTCACCTCGTATTATCCACATTTATGTCAGGGATGCCCCCCCTGAGCTCAGTTGCCATTTTAAGCACTCGTGGCCACACACTTGGATATCTGCCCGATGTTCAAGTCTATTCTAGAGTCTAAGGATCTTACGGCTCACAGGCTGAACTTTTAAGTCCTCAAAAAATGAATATTTGATTGGAAGAAACGCATTATCTTTTCAAATCAGGAGAGACGCCGATTCGCCGCACCATGCATACTCGTATTCCCCCTTGCTCCTCTGAACCAAAGACAGCCGAATTTGAGGAAACTTAGTCTATAATCGTGCCTAGAAGATGGTCCTAGGCATGCACTGGTAGTCCAAATCAAGACCTCCTCGGTAGTCGCCCATAAAAGTGATAGCACTGCGTCCGCCATGCCCAAATGGAGCCAGTTTCGCAGCTCCCACAGTGCCTTTGCCCTTGAAGTCGTACATCTGGATCCACATCTCATTGCACGCGCTGAGGTTGATCTCGTCAAATGTCGCGTCGCGGAAGTGGCACTTGAGCTGCTCGAGGATGCTCGTCTCGAGCTCTTGGCTAGGCCTTACATCTTCCGCGTTCGGAAGGTCCATGTGCATCATCTGGATGTCGATTCCGAAGCTGTTGAAAAACAATTCCTCGTTGCGGCGTGACAGCCCCTTTGGTGCCGTGCCGTGGCCGAAGCCGAATCTCATATCGACGCTGTTGCTCGTCTCGTTGAAGTCTCTCAAGGCAAAGTGCATGTCGATACCGCCCATTGTGGTTCCGAAAACCGGAATGTTGGCAGTCGCTGTGTCGTCTCGACCCGAGAGAAGCGCTGAGCTGTCGCTCCAGTGTCCAAGGTGGCGCACTTGGTTTCCGAATATTTCAGATAGCGATGGCTCGAGCTCCCGTGCGCGTAAGGCCCGCTTGTGTTTGCCAAATGGCTCGAAGTAGAGGTCGGCCGTTGCTTTCAATGTCTTGAAGGTCGCCCACGCACCCACTGCGCCGTACAGGGTGTTCATGACCTTTGCGGATGCAACGAGGCCGCAATCCCTTTGCTCATCCGAGCCTTCTGCAACCTTTGAGGGGGCGCATTCTTTTGATAGACTGTACCAGTCCACGCCCTGCCCGTAGAGGAAGCCACCAACAACTGCAACGCCGACAATGGCATCGCGAATGTTCTGTGGAAGGTGCTGTCTGGTCTCGAGAGCTAGATGGTAGCAATGTCAGCACGAGGGTCGTGGGTAATCGATCGGGCCACTGACCATTGGTCGACGCATCCGACTCTCTGGTGACAGAATCAACCGACCGAGGATTGGGATTGCTGATAGCCGCCGCAGATACGCTTGATATTTCGCAAAGTGCAGGGAAAAGGACAAGCAGCGAAGAGGGCTTCATATTGTCGAAGGTGTAATGGAGTTGAAGATTTTGAAGATTTTGATCAAGAGAGCTGCTGGTGAAGGTGGATGGTAGTGAGATGATGCTTTGTCTGGATGCTATCGACAAACTGGAGAAGTAAATATCTAGTATAAGTAGTTCTGAGAAAGACGACCCCCAACATTTGCGGCTGATGGCACCACCTGTGCTTGAACTCCATTCGCAGCTCCATGGGCCTGAATCCTTCAAACTAACTCACGATGTAACATGTTCCAATTTTGTTCCCAACAACTGGGATTGAGTCAAGGCTTAGACGTGATTCAAGATGCTAGCCAGGTATCAAATCCCTCTACCCAGTGCTGTGAATAGTACCCGAGATGCAAGACGCAGAGCGCGGCCCCAAGGTTGCATCCCACAGCCCCTCTCCGGGGGCGGAGCTCAAATGCGCCAATTAGGCGAACACACTTGCCTGGGGCTGGAGGAAGAGCGCTAAAAATACTCCAAATCTAGCCCTGAATACTCTAACCTTCGGGACGACCCACAATCTCCTGCAGACACTGTTGCTTGAGGATCGCACCCTGGTCTTGCTATCCGGGCTTCACTATGGTGACTTACCACGAGCTTTTCCTAAACTTCAAACATATATCATGGCCGACGGGCCGGCCAAAGTCTGCAGTTTTTCTTCTCAGTAAATACCATCCATCTCCAGCAGCTAAAACAGATTTGCCATTCGTCCTCGCATTTCCGTTTTCACTACCTTATACCGCTCTATCGCAGCATTACCTTCTACACCACAACTTCACGTTCTTCGACATGCAATTCTCAATCGTTGCGGCAATTTGCTTTACTCTGGCAACTGCCGAGGCATGGACTGGTAAGGCTACTCACTGCTCCCTGCGAACCGCATTAGAGCGCTGGCTGTCTTGTGAACGATTGGAAAAGCTAACTTGCTCGTGAAATAGTGACTGTCCACGATTCCTCCGTCGGGTGTGGACACGGACCGAATGCGAAGACGCGAAGAATCATTGGGACTACGGACACATGCTTCAACTTTGGCGATGACATGATCCCGACGGACTGCTACCAGTATCAGTGGGACCCGAAGCACCCGCAAGCTGCTGCTGGGCCAGACGGATGTGTTGGAGACTTCGAGGCCTCGTTCGCAACGTTTTACGACCGCATGGCAACAAATGTGCATTGTTCTTTCTACTCACAGAGAGACTGTGTGCGGAGCCCATTGGGGAACCACCATTGCCCGGCCAATGTTGCGTTCATGGACAACGTAAAGATCAAGTCGTTCAAGTGCGTCAATCCTTGATAACGGTAGCAAAGTTCCATGTAGACTTGGGGCTTGGTGGTGATTTGGCTCGATGAAAGTGGAATCATTGATGAAAGTCGAATAATTAATCTTGATTTGGCGCTTAAGTTGCTTGAACCAAAGACGACCAACGTGACGGTTCGTGAATAGGAAAATTAAACAAAATGGGTTCCGGGGCGTGTTCTGATGCAAGCGTCGAGGAAGCTTTGCTAGCCTGAATTCTCTAGACTGCTGCTGCTGCATAGCAAACCTGATTGAATATTGAACGAGGTCATGCAGGAATACTGGCATGTGGCGTTATCCTTCTCCGATGCATCCTGCTCGCACCGCAGCACTATATCCGCAAATGACCGAAACCGACCCATATCAAACGTGGCCTTCGCCTGCCTTGACTTCGTGCAATGAGCATAGATAATAAAGCCTAGGCTCTTTTAGTCTGTTGATTATCTTTTTCTTATCTTTCTCCTTATGAATTGCGATTCATCATGTTCCGCGTGGGACTGCGGGGACAGACGAACTGTGGTGGAGTGCTCCGCGCTATGACCGATAGTCGAACATTCAAGCCGCCGCCATGACGGACTTGCGGACTTGGCTCATATAAATATCGGTTGGCTGCTTTGTTGCTTTGGACTTTGAAACGAGCTTCTCTATAACAAATCGTAGTATTCGTCTGCACACTGTCTTCACATCTTCCATCATGAGCTCGCCTAGCTTCTCCATCGACCACGACAGTAACCTCGCCGTCGCAGACCACCTACCCCCCGTTCGGGCTAAAGATAGAGAACTCTTTATCGAGGTTCTCTATTCAGGCGTTAATCCATCTGGTACCACACTCGCGATAGTCCTAGAAATCCGCGACGTTGTTTTGGGAAATGACTTTTGTGGACGTTTAGTCGACGTATCTAAGGTCAAAGATTCCCCATTCAAAGCTGGCGATCTTGTAGCCAGATACACCTACACTGGCATTAGCCGACCTTCGCGGTACGGCTCCCACCAAGCCTATCTAGCGACGCTACCGGCTGCCAGGGAATTCAAGGTTCCCGACGGCATGCCGCCTACTGAGGCCGCTGCTCTCACGAATACTGTTTAATCTGCGAGCGACGTCTTATTTAATCGACTGGAACTTCCGTTGCCTTCCTGCCTGAGCACACACGCACCAGTGGACTCCACGTTGATCATTTGGGGCGCAAGTATAACCCTCCGAATCGCAGCCATACAGCTAGCTCGAGCTATCGGCATTCGAAACATCATTATTACAGTAGTAAGCCATCGGCATGAACTCTAGAAAGAATTGGGTGTAACGTACTGTTTTGGCTATAAAAGCCCCTATGTTTCCGCGAAGATCAAGGCCCTGTTGAGGTAGCTGGTTGTAGAGATATTCGAGGTTTTGAGACGATCGGCAGGGCAGAGCCATACCGCCTCTTTTTCGATACTATGTCAACCCTGTCGGCAATCTTCGATATGTCTTCTCTTACATGCATTCGGATGAGCGTCCGGCAAGTGAGATGCTTCTAGGCCGTAGACACTACGACGTTCATCTTATCTCCAAAGGAGGCCACGAAACCGTGTTCAAGGCGCGGCCCGAGGAGGCGAAAAATATCTGGGCCGCTGTGAAGTGGGTCAGCGCCAACTACGGTACGAACTTTTGGCTTCCCAGTGTCAGCGTGTTCGAAGGCACTGCGAGTAATGCATTGGAAGCAGTGAAAGAAATCGTCTAGCTCGGGTCGTTCGGAAAACTGGTTATCAAGCAGCCCATGCAGTGAATTAGGCTCCTGAGAAGATGCCGCCAAGTACGGGCATACCGCAGTACAATATCAGTAGTCGGCATGGGAATGATGCAGTTCAGTTGGGTTATCTGAATACTAAACCCTTAAGTTGCTTGTTTGAAAGACACAAGGGTGAAACTTATTGGAGTTTAAGCCTTGGTCCCCGTGGACGTAGTCGTTGAGGAAGTAGTTCGTCGGAAGGTATTGAAACCGGGCAGGGTAGAGAGGTGTGGTTTGGCGGTAAGGTGATAAGGAGTGGCTGATCAGAGGAACGGACTCTAGCTAGACTCGTTAGGAGCCCTCAGGGGAGCTCACATCATCAATCCTACACCACGCGTTCAGACGCCTATCTTTTTCACAAGTGACTACTTTGTTGCCCTAATCAGAAGATGTCTTCACTGGCCCTACTTCAGTATGAGGACTATTGTCGTGAGCCCCCTCCTTGTGAGGCGGACACCGATTGGTTCCTTAGTGTGTGGCACGCATCCCTTTGGTGACGAAAACGGTCTCAGTACAAGGATACGAATATAAATGCCTGTAAGCCTGAGAGGCAGAATCGGGCTCCATGACCAATCAAAACATAGCCTAGACCCATACTACATATGGAGACGAGTAGGGTACTTACCCTGGTAGGTATATGTATATACAGTCAGGGTTGCTTGTATTGGCTATATTGGGATAAATGGTAGATAATAAAGTACTCTAAAGGTGTACCGTGAGTAAATGACTAAGCAAGATCTAGCCTGAATTGAGAAGGCGGTAAGCCAGTCCTCCTGGCCTTGATGTACTGAGACCGTTTTTGTCACCAAAGGGATGCTTTTCGCATCTCGCTCATCGCAAACTGCTGCCTGGAACCTCGTCTTCAGAGGAAATACAGCCAGCCCCATTTCATCGTCAGTGTCTGTCTGCCGCAAATTGTCTTTCACACGACCGAACTCGCATTCATCGGATAGATGCCCGTCATTGGCTCCATAAGCAAGAAAGCCAATGAGCCGTCATCCTACAACGCAACCTGTAGACCACCTGGGCAATGCGGAGACCTCATACCAAGTCTCGCAATGGGTGTGCAGAGTGTAAGCGCAGAAAGGTCAAGGTGCGTAATCCAACACAGAGGCTCCACGTCTACTTCACGTTATCCGAATCTCACCAGAGATCCCCGACTGGCAGTGCGATGAGACGCCTCCGACATGTCGTAACTGTGTGAGGCGAGGGCTGGATTGCAGTCTTCCCCCCCCAAATCCATCGACGGCGGAAGATACCACACACACAAACAATAGTGCGCGACGGAAGCCCACGCAAATCTGTTCGCAGCCTGCGTCTGCGCCCGGCGTCTCAACTACATCCTCAACAGCCTTCGACTCGGGCTTCGATCTCGCGCCTTTCGCGGCCTTGTCGAGCCTCGAACGCCAGCTGCGGTCCACCCACGCAGCTCCAACCTGGGGCAGAGACCTCGAGCTGATGCATCACTGGTCCGTGGATACCTGTAACACTCTCTCCCTCCGCGGCGACATGCAACACATGTGGAAGGTCGTCGTCCCCGAGCTGGCGCAAGAAACTCCCTTCCTCATGCACGGTCTTCTGGCTCTGTCGGCAGTCCACAAGGCCTACCTCCTCCCACATCAGCGCAAGACCTACCTCGAGCTTGCTGCCATGCAGCAGTCCTTAGGCCTGAAGGAGTTCCGCGTGGCTCTGCAAACCATTGCCGACAGCAACTGGCAGCCCACGTTCTGCTTCGCGTCTCTCATCGTCCTCTACAGTTTCTCGCTGCTGGCGTGCACCGGCACTTCGCGCTCCGCCCTACCAGACATGATCGAGCCATTGGTTCTTGTGCGGGGCGTCAAGGTCATCCTCGAATCCTCCGATGCATTACTCTTCTCAACGAGATTTGCTCCTTTTGTCAACGACGTGTGGGCTGTCGGCCAAGATGATGTCTCGTTCAGGTTTCTATTGCCCATCTTATCCGACGCATTCATGAAGCCCATCATCTGACTCAACTCAGGAAACCCACCCTCGACCGATCGCCCATTCCCCAGGACTTCTTTGACGCTCTCAACCACCTGTCCACTTCGTTCACGATCATGCTCGAGGGCGAAACCAGCGAAATTTGCACCCAGGCCATTCGGCAACTGGAAACGGCCGCATACTACATCGCCCACGCCGGCCTACATCTGGAAGTCGGCCTGCTGATGTTCTGGCCGTGCGCAGTACCCGAGAGTGTCATCTCGGCCATCCAGGCATCGGAGCCTCACGCGCTCGTTATCTTGGCGTACTTCTCGGTGCTCGTGAAGATGTTCGAGAAGCGATACTGGTTTCTCGGGGGATGGTCGAAGCGAATTTTCACATCAGTTCAGGCGTGTGTCACTGGGCACAAGCCGTTATTGGATCTGCTGAGATGGCCGCACGAGCAAGTTTATGGTGCTGTTTGTTTGCACGACGATGGAGGCTGAGAAACACGTAGAAGAACAATTGACCAAGCCTTCTATTGGCAATTCTCTTCACTCTAGCTCGATCGTGTGCGCTCATACGTTACGCTCCGATATATATATTCCCGTAGAGACCGATTACCCAGATATCCACCGCCTACCCTCCGGTATGCACACGGCATTCAATAATGATTTCAACCAAAAGAACCAGCTGGATCTCAGTTCACCTCATCCAGCCGATAGCCTTGCTTGCCAGCCGTCGCTCCCCGCCCCAGCATGGCGTTCAGGTCACCGGGATGCTCCACGGCAAATACGACCATGGTCAGGAACATCAGGGTACCGTCAAATATGTAGAGGTAGATCTCTTTCGAGATGAGGGGCCCCGCGTTCCCCTGCGCGTACTCGATCAACCGGAAGACCGAGCGCACCATGATCAGCGCCGCTGCGATGTACAGGACCATCAGATACCTCTGCCACGGAATGTGGGAGGCATGCACCCTGGCGGAGAGATTGGCGGAGAACTTTCTGTGGAAGAGTCCTGCCGTCACGGCGAAGAGCGAAAAGAAAAGAATCTGGACGATGAGGCCGATGATGACGATCCTCTCACCGTTGTGGAGCGAATCGAGGCCGCCCCCGGCCATCATGCCGCCACCTGTGAAGGAGATTAAGACACGCTTTGCAAAGAGGTGTTCTGAGGCTTACCTGCGCCCTGCAACATGAAAGACAAGACGTCGCCGAGGACGAAGATCTTGGTCAGCCAACGGCGTCGGATGGGAGAGCAGCCCTCGCCGTCAGTGACGAGGATGATCCGGCTTAAAATCATGTAGATACTGGCTGCGAATAAAGCGGGCGAAACGAGCAGGAGCAAGGTTTGCAGGATGTAGGGCTTCAAGGTCCAGTCGGGGCTCTCGGTAGCGGAGATGGCTCTCTGAGAAAGCGCGGAGTCAGGTCAGATCCAGTAGCTCAGACGTGACGATAGAAAGGGAAATACGCACACCAATGTATCCGATAAATTGCACTGCGACCTTCGTCAGCATGTCTCTTTCTCTGACGGGTGATGCTGCCAGGGTGTTTCTCACTGAAGCCGCCAATTACGAAGCATGTGAAGAACCATGTCTTCGTGACCACAAGTTTGTAAACGTGGAACGCTGTTATGGAGATGAAAATCAAGGTGAAGATGACGGCAGCAGCCATCGAAGGGTCATATCGGTACAGCATGAATTTGCCTTCGTCTCCATCTCCGGCTTCTGATTTCGACATGGTGATGAAGGTAAGGAATTCGATAAAGTTAACGACCGTAATGAGCTCTCGGGGGAACCCAACTACTACTAAAATGAGTGTCAGAAAGCAAGTGAGAAGATTGGCTGAAAAATAACCACCTGTCGCTGGCAGGACCTTGGCAGTTCAAATACCTTTCACTCGTGCTTCCCCTGAAAGCGTGGAATGAAACCGACCCATCCCGCGTGGGAGCGCACCACTTTGCTCACTGAAATTTCAATAATGATTGGACAAAGACGGAAATCGCGGCGGCGTATGGGTTACAAATTCGCCCTCAGCCCCTTTTTTCGGGTTCGCGTAGGTGCCGAATCCTCGGGAGGGTCGCGTTCTTGGCGAATACGATATACAACGGGGGCGGACCTCGAAGCGCGCGGCACATCGGCTTCGCGAGTCGGCGTCTCCTTTTTCGCTTCCATAAGTAGGGCAATGAAACGAAGCTGCGCCTTGCATTCCAACAACACTTACCAGCCAGGGCAATCCGGACTGCTTAATTTGAATGTGTTTCATCTCGTCCGAGGCTCGCGAGAGTTCAGACGTCCAAGAAGAGCACTAAACTCGCCGAATGAGATCGATCAGGCAGATGGAAGGATCATCACCCCCAATGATTCATGGCGACCAGTCACAGGCTGATCCAAGGTCAACTGTTCGCTGCCAAATATACATTATGGATCACTTTACAATCAGGAAACTTAATATAGACATTCTGGTCTTCAAAGAAGACTTCAATTGGTTTTGCGGTGTCTAGAAATATTCAAATTCTATCTATGCCCCCAGCTCTGTTCGAGCGTATTCCTTCCCGTTGCATATTGTCTCAATTATACCGGACGGACAGCCTTTCATAAGCCCTTTGATTGGATTCCGTGCCTTATCACCACTTCGAGGCTCATCTGCCACAGGCATCTACCTCTGCCTAGATATCCCAGTATCAGGCTTTCCCGCCGCCCTGCTGCATCTCAAATTGCGGCTGTTCTGTGTCGGTGGGGGTCTTGTTGGACTTTTTTTTCGGTGTAATGAAACCCGTTGGCTTGATGCTGAGGAACGGGAAGAACCAAATCGGGTGAACGGTGGTCAGGAGTAGCACGGCGAGGAGGATCATGGCACCGTCGAAGACCATGAAGGTAGCTTCGCTCCGCATGATAGTGCTTCCCCAGCCAGATGCCATTTCGGGGATACTAGAGTCATATGTTAGGACGCGCAGTCGATATCTGAGGATTCATTCCAGTGGGTTTACGAACCGATAAATGCAGCGTACGATGATGGCGACGTAGGCAACAGTGATGGCGTACAAGAACTGCTTCAGACGTTTGTCAGAGAGTGCAGTCCTGTGCGACGCCCCGACGCCGTCGGGCTGGCCACTCTGGAAGAGACCGTCATCGCCCGAATCAATTCTCATTGCCCGGGACGGCTGGGCTTTGCGATAGCGACGGAGGTAGATCAACATGAGTCCTCCGCAAACAACCATGTTGACAACCTGAAACGAAACGCCGGCGAGGAGGAGGTTGTTTCCGAGATCGGCCTTGCTGGGATCCGGGTCCTCGCCTGTACTGGCAGAGGCCGCGATGGCACCGCCGATGCCCTGGATGACGATGGAGACGAAATCACTGCCAACAAAGACCCAAGGGTAGAGCCGAGGGCGGATGGTCGACATTTCGGGGCCGTAATAGAGGACCAAGTGTTTGAAGGTAAGCGAGATGGCGGCGGCAATCAGCGTCGGGGCCAGAATGAGAAAGAGAATTTGCAGGACGAAAGCGTTGGAGATGAAAGGGTTGAAGGACATTCGAAGGCGACTGATGTAGCCTACCAGCTCGAAGACGGAGCCAACGAGCAGATATGCGGTGTAGGACCAAGTCTTTGAGCGCCAGCCAAACCAGACCTGACCCGCGATCAATAGAGCATATGCCGCGACGAAGAAGGCACAGGCGCCGGTGCTGAAGTAGTCGCCGTACAAGGTGGCACTGACGGGGCACTCGGGGGTGACCTCGGTACAGTTGCTCGTGTCCACGGACCCATAGTCGGACATGCTAGGCAGGGAGGTGCTGCAGCGAAAGAAAACGAATGTCAATGAGGAAAGGTAGAAAATATTGGGTACAATGGAGGAAGCAGGGAAGGCTGGAGATGCTCAGGGTAAGACCAGAATCAACAGACGCTGTGTCAATGATAGAATGGAAAGAGATAGATTAACAAGAGACTGCTGGGTTGTTCATACACGGACAAGAGGCGGATTATGTATTCTGACGGCGCGCTCCTGGGTCAAGGTGATGGTACGCCCTCGCCGATGTGGGCGCGGGTGACGTTCCGGCATCTACCAATCGCATGCCGGCGCGTTCCAGGCGAATCCGGGATACGGAGGCTCCACTGAGCGGCACACGGGTCCGTCTCGCGAGGAAACTCGACTCGGCTTAACGATAGCCTCTCTAGCTGCATCTTTTCTGGTTATCCTGGTAAAGGGTCTCACTGCCTGTTTGAGGCTCCGTCCTGGGTGGAAGGATGCTGACCCACAGCGCTGGGTCGGAGATTGCAGCACGTGATAGGCGGCGTCTGCTGTTGCTGTGCCCCGCTGCCCCTCAGCTCATTCCGGTGTTAGCGTCGTCGACGGCGGGGGTTCTTCATGCCTGGGCAGCGACCACCGAGAGGACTGAGACGGGCGAGGTGGAGGAAGGTGGAGCGGGTTGATGCGCCTTGCACCCAATGCTCTTGCCTTCTTCATCCGGTGTCTGGGTTGTGCTTTCCCCGCAAAACATGACCCGACTTCTCCAGGTCACACGCTTGGGGTCGGTCTCCTCAGAAAATCTCCAGCCCAGACCAGACAGCCGATCTTCAGCCTGTGAGCCATCACTCGCAGCTACAACGACGACGACGACGACGGCCTTCGAGACGATGAATCTGATCCGACGACGGCCACACCCACGATAGCCAGTCACGGAGCGACGAGCACGCCCACCATGCAGGACGCCAACGGCAACGGCAGCATCAATGGTGCCAGCGTCGCCAGCACCGCCAGCACAGGCACAGGCGCAGGCACAGGCACAGGCACCAGCGCAGGAACCGGCCCTCCCCCCCTGGCGCAAACGCCAACACCTCAACACCTCCAGCTGCCGGTCCCCCATCAGAACCAACCCACCGGCACGAGCAATGGCTCCTCCACATCCACCGTGGCCTCGCGTCCGGGGCCTTCCACCTCGGCCAGGCGGTTTATCCGATCGCGTGAGGGCTGCTTGACCTGCAAGTGAGTCAACTCACCTCTTCGCAGTCTCTGCCTCTCCTCATCTCATCTCTCACCTCTCACCATCGTCATGTCACCTTGACCCACGTCTCACTTTCAAGCACGTGCTGAGCTGACTTTCTCTCTCCCTTCAGACGCCGCAAGGTCAAGTGCGATGAGCAGCGCCCCCGTTGCTCACACTGCGAGAGGCTCAACCTCGAGTGCAAGTGGCGTCCCCAGTCCAGTCTCAACCAGCACAGGAGGCAGATGGCCGCCGTCAGTGGCTCCGTCACGAGCCCCATCCCGCCCTCCCCCGCCACTGACAGCTCCCCCAACGCCCCCGGCTCCCAGCCCGGCCATGCCGTCGACGAGGTCTTTGACTACGCGAGCTTCATGTGGGACTCGGGCGACTTCTGGCAGCAGGTCAGCCCCCTGCTGACCACCGCCAATGCCGTCATGCCTTTTCCCCCGCCCGATCGCGGCTCCATGAGCGCCCCGATCGAGTCGGCAAACGTCGACAAGTTTGACGCCATGGGGGGTGTCCAGCCCGAGCATCAACCGCTACAGCTGTTGCCACCGGCAGGCGGCAACGATGACCGACTCTTCGACTTCTTTGCTCATTCCAACAACCCCCCATTACTGGCCGAGGTAGAGACGCAGAAGAAGTGGCTCGCCATGCGCCACATCGTCGTCGAGATGGCCCGCGTCTCCAGAATGGTGCGCTGTGCCATTCTTGCCTTCTCCAACGTGCTTATTGTCCGTTCCGAGGGACCCTGGGCCGCGGTTCACCAGGGTCACTACGAGAGCGCCGTCGCCGAGCTTGCCGCTTTCGACATGGCATCGCTAGCCGAGCACAGCCAGTACCGAGAGCACCTGCTGACAGCCCTCTTCTTCCTCGCGTACGTCGACATTGTCGAGAGCCGGCTCGAGGCAGCCCACGCGCACCTCAAACGTGCCTACTCCATCTTCCGAGAGGCGAACAAGAGTGGTATTGTCTCTGTCGAGAAGCAGTTCTTCCTATGGTTCCGCATCCTCGACGGCCGCGCGGTCTCTGGCGGCGGCGACGGCCTCTTCCTGGCACAAGACGACGAACTGATGCTCTTTGACGCGTCACCGGCAAGCTTTGAAGGCGACGGGGACGATGGTCCCAAGGATGAGCTCGCCGACGGTGACATTGAAGCCGTTCTTTTCCAGGTTCTCTACCAGCCAGGCATCGTCTTCTACCAGAAGGTCCAGAGCTTTATGGGCCGCATCTCGAAGATCGATCCCTGGCACCGATCTCGAGGAACGGTGGAGGACGAGACGGAGGTCATGAACATCGCCGCAGGCATCGCGGCTGATCTTCGCACATTGTACGACCAAAGACCCCCGCTCATGGACTACGCCGTTGCGGGCAAGCTCACAGAAAGGCACATCTCTGCGCATCTCGCCTTCGCCATCACCCGATCTTTCCGCACCTACCTCTCCAACTACTACGCCAGCAAGGTCCATCTCCACCGCGTGGCATACAAGACCCTACCCCTCACAAGAGACACACTCGATGCTCTCATCAACATCCGCCAACTCGCACGTCAGCTCGTCAACGGGCTGTCTGCCGATGACGCTCTGCCTGTCAACATGCTTTGGCCGCTGCTGATGCTGGGAGTGGAAGAGCAAGACCCGGATGAGAAGGCGTGGATCAAGACGCAGATCTTGCGCATGGAGAAGGTTGCCGGCAACGCGAGGATCACGGCCCAAGTCCTCGAAGAGGTTCAGGCCCGTCAGGATGCCGCCAAGATGCGGATGGACATCCGCTCGGTCATGATTGCCGTCTTCAACTCGTCTTTCGCCATTGTGTAGGAGGCCAGTAGAGTGCAAAGGAAGCGGCGTGGCGGAGAAGACAGGAAACGAATAGTGAACGATTCAAAGAGATACGTATGAGGTAGGAGGAGGGGAGCATCAGCGTGGGGGAGTTCCGAGGCGTTCTATTTATGCCCACTGGGACAGAGGCAGATTGCCGGTGATGGCGTATCTATTTCCATTTATGCGACTCGATTTATCTGCAGGATCAGGACGGACCACCTAATCAACATCAAGAATTCGCGCACTGTTGCTGGCCACCGCTTTACCATGTGTATCTCACCGCAATGGGGGACGATCGCCATTCGGATACTTACCCTCAGAGCCGTGGGCCGTCTAGGCCGCGAGGAAGATCTCCAACGTTACCTAGTCGGGCTGGACCAGCGGGCTACCCGCCTTACCCGGCGGACTGACGTCTGGCGGCAGTTTCACTGATTGCTCACTCAACACCCTGGCGATGCATGGGTCACGCAAAGCCGCAACCATCCCAGCCACGATCCAGGAGTCGGATGCTGGCCCACCACGTCGACACGACTGTGAAGAAGCCCGCGAAGAGCCGCAAATGACTCGCGCCATCAGAGAAGCAAGGCCACAAGAGTATACTTCTCCAACGTCAGGCTGCCGGCCAAGGCCGCTGCCGAGCGACTGCCCCGTCAAGGAACAGCGACCAGGAGACCGCTCGTCGTCTGGAGTCGCAAGCCAGCGCGCCAGCCACCAGTCGCGTCGACAAGTCAACACGGCCGAACCATGCGTTCGGATCGAACGACAATGGGGACGGCCACGCGACGAACAGACGAACCACGAACGAGAGACGATGGCGAGTCTACCCCATGCCCGTCTCCAAGACGCAAGCCTCCCCCGTGTCGGAACCCGTGGGGTGTCGTCGGGGCCAAGGCCGCCTACCTTACCCCCTTGTTCGTCTCTTCGGACGTTCCACCCCTGCGGCATGCGATCCGCTCGGGTCGGCCGCCGTCGCATCGAGACCCGATTCGTGGGCCTCGACACCCACCCACGACTGCCGCCCCGCCTCTAACCCATTTCTGCCGATGCCGATCGCATGGGAGCTGCGGCTCCAGGTTTTGGCACGCCGTCCGTTGCGCCAGGAGATTTCGCCCATTCATCGTCTTCCCTGCCTTTACCCCTCCATCGACGTTGGCTCGCTCCCCCGCATCTTCTCTGCCCAGGCTGGCGACGGGTGCGGCCTTCTTCGCGTCGCGTGCTAGTGTCCGGCGGGGGAAGGGCAGGGAGGGGAGACGCCGTCAGGGCCTCGTGACGAGTCGCCTTGTCGGGGGTGTCGCGTCGTGTCGAGGGCCTGTCGAGGCGAGTCGAACCGAATCGAGTCGCGGGTCGCCGACGTGGGGTAGATGGATATGTTTTGTGCCCGTCGGGGTCGTCGTGGCAAAGCGCCCCGTCTATTCGAGCAGTGACCACAATCTTATCGGACCTACTTCTTCCCTCTCGTCGCGATCTCGCTGTTCCTGACTTGATCCAGCTTCATTCTCTTCCTCTTTACATCTTGCCCTCTCTCTGTACTGTGCTCCTTCCTCTTGCTTTCTTACGAGTTCCTTGTCAACGACCCTAAGATACCCTCACCTCATCTCCCCCCCCAAGACAGAAGCAACAATGGGTTCCGTTCCTGCGAACAAGAAGTCACCCCTCACGGGCGTCCACGTCCCCTGCCTGACGTGGTTCAAGGACGGCGCCGAGCAGGAGATCGATTGGGACCTGCAGCGTGAGCACCTCGAGTTCGTCATCAGCGCCGGCCTCGAGGGCGTCGTCATCGCCGGCACCAACGGCGAGGCCGTGACCCTCTCCTCCGACGAGAAGGCTCGCCTGCTGCGCCTGACCCGCGAGGTCGCCGTCCAGCAGGGCCGTCCCGACCTTGTCATCACCATGGGCACCTCGGGCCACTGCACACGCGACGTCGTCGCCGAGACGCACATTGCCGCCGAGGCCGGCGCCGACTACCTCCTCGTCCTCGTGCCGAGCTACTTCCACTTCGCCATGGACGCCGACGCCATCTGCGCCTTCTTCGAGGAGGTGAGTTTTCTGCCCCGGGTGCTTGTCCCTGTCCCCCTCTGAACCGCGACTAACAGCACCCCAGCTCGCCACGGCCTCGCCGCTCCCCATCATGATCTACAACTTCCCCGGCGTCGTCGCCGGCCTCGACGTCAACTCGGACATGTTCTCCCGCCTCGGCGCCCACCCCAACATTGTCGGCTGCAAGCTCACCTGCGGCGGCATCGCCAAGGTGTCGCGCATCGCCGCCGAGTTCGCGCCCGAGAACTTCTTCGCCCTCACCGGCCAGTCCGACTGGCTCGTGCCGGGCCTCAGCGTCGGCGCGACGGGCGTCGTCACGGGCGTCGCCAACCTGTACCCCAAGGCCTGCGCCGCCATCTACGACCTGTACGTCGCCGGCCAGCACAAGGAGGCCACGGCGCTGCAGCTCGAGCTGGCCAAGGCCGAGTGGGGGTTCGCCAAGGGCGGCATCAACGGGACCAAGTGGGTCGTGGCCACGCTGAGGGGGTACGGCGCCGAGCGCGCCCACTGCCGCCGGCCGTACCCCAAGTTTGAGGACGCCAAGAAGCAGGCGTGGATCAAGGACGTCGTGGGCGCCCTGGGCGCCGAGGAGGACAAGCTGGGCAAGAGGGTGATTGCGTAGAACGGCGGGGGTGATGGGAGCGGGATACCTGATGAGCATGAACATACATGATAGAACAATGGCATTGCATGATGAATCCGGCTTGTTGGTGCTGCTTCGTGTCTGGTGTTGTGGATGGAGGGACGCCTTACTCCGGTGCCTGACTTACCCAGGTGCCACAGTGCGATGAAGCCTGACAGCTAGTACTAGAGATTCCCCGGGTTAACATGATTGAGGGTAGTGCCCATGGCTCTTGTGTCCACGCAGTATCTCTTTCTACCTGTTCTCTCCTTTTCAAACCGATAGAGATATCGTGAGAGCCCATGGCCTGAGACTTGGCAAACGGTCTGACTCGCCAGCTGTCCTCGTCGCTCTGGGTATTATCGATGCAGGGTCTCTCCTCTGGAGGTTTACTAAAAGAAAAAGGTCCCATCTCAAACGCGAAAGATTTCTTTACTCCAAATGCATCATGTAACGGTTCAGACATAGCAGCTCGTGAGGCAGCACAAGTGGCAATCGTTTGTGCTTTGCGTGGTTATTCAATCCCAGCCTACACTTCGAAATTAGCCAGATCGCAAAGCCCCTCCGCGAATGGCACGCCTGTCATGGACCCAGCTAGAGCTTGACCTTCAAGCACTTGCTGATCAAAGATAGCCGCAATTCACACCATAGACACAATGTCACACATGCGCTTCACGTTACATTTTTCCCTTAGTATGCAAAGGTCTTGATGGACGAGTCTCTGGTATATCCAACACAATCCAGCACCACTAGCAATGACCTTTTCAGGACATTTCAACTACAAAAGCAACAATCTCAAAAACTAGGCCTTCTCGGTGTGATCCGTCATGCCAGCCTTGTCATTCCCCTCCTCGAGGCTGCCCTCGTCATCCTTCCTCAACGGAGTCTGCACGATGCCCTGAGCGCGACGGTCGCCCTCATACCCGAACAGCACATCCATCTGCTCAATGGTGACGCCCTTGGTCTCGGGCAGGAAGAAGTATGCCCAGACGGTGGCGGTAAGCATCCAGCACGCGAAGAAGAACCAGACACCAAAGTCAAGCGACTCGAAGATGTAGGGCAGAGCCTTGGTGATGATGAACTGAATCATCCACTGGGTGAAGGCGGCGAAGGTGCCCGTCATGTTGCGCAGGGCACCAGGGAAGATTTCGGCGGAAACGATCCAGGGGATACCGTTGAGACCGAAAGACCAGCTAAAGAGTTGTTAGACGAGTGCTCAGCACGTTATATCGTAGTTCAACTTACAAGACAGAGTAGATCATGATGGCGCCGGTCGCAGCCTTGCCGCCCGCTTCGTTGGATGACGAGAGCTCGCCGCCAGCCGCGATGATGGGTCCGGGGTTGCCGACCTTCACATAGGCACCGACGAACCACAAGCAAAGCGAACAGGCCAGCGAGGAGATGATGGTCGGGTTGCGACGGCCCCAGATATCGATCAGAGCACCGTAGAAGATGATAGAGGCCACAGCCTTGACGAGACCGTAGATACCGGTGTAAAGAGCGACGTCTTTAATGCCGATGGAGCCGAAGAGCATAGGCGAATAGTAGTTGATGGCAGCCGCGCCACTCATGTTCTGAAGCGAGAAGCTGCAGAAAACGAGGAGAAGACGGTTCCACATACCCTTACGGCTGAGCTCGAAAAAGCAACCACGAATGTAGGCCCAGAATCCGGAACCGTACTTGGCGGCGACTGCTGCCTCCTCC
Organism: Verticillium klebahnii; assembly: GCA_002851715.1. Lineage (NCBI taxonomy): Eukaryota > Fungi > Ascomycota > Sordariomycetes > Glomerellales > Plectosphaerellaceae > Verticillium > Verticillium klebahnii. The sequence continues at coordinate 2,739,483 of NMXL01000001.1, read as the reverse complement.
GACAGACGCGTGTTGATGATGGCAACCTCCTCCTGCATGTACTCGTGGTCCATAGGCAGTTTACGCAAGGCGACGAGGGCCTTCTCAGCCTCGGCAACGCGACCCTTCTTGAACAGCCATAGAGGCGACTCATGGAGGAAGAAGCCACCGACGAGAAGGAAGCCGGCAGGAATCAGCTGGACAGCCATGGGAACACGCCATGCCACGCGGCTGTTGGGGTCCATGTTCTGGTTGACGCCGTAATTGATCCAAAAGCCGACGAGAGAGCCAGTCTGGTAGGTGACCTCGAAGAGACCGGTCAGGATGCCGCGGATGGACGAGATGGAGAGTTCGGCAATGTAGGATGGGACGGTGGCGGTGATGACGCCGCAGCCCCAGCCCGTCAGGGCACGGCCGGCGTAGATGTTGGCGAGATCGTTGGTGGCGGCTACCATGGGGACAGCGCCGGCAATGAAGACAAGGTTGGCAATGATCAGGGCCCACCTGCGACCAATGTACTCGGTGACTGTTCTGTCAGCAACGTCTTAAAGAATTTAACAGAGAGAGGCTCACTGAAGAAGCACATGAGCGCGCCGCCTAGGGCGCCCGCTTGGAAGGCGGAGGTGATGTTGGAGCTGATAGAAGACGAGTTGTCGGCATTGATGCCAAAGTCGTCCTTGAAACCAGCGCGGGCGATGGTGGTGCCGATGAACGCAGAGTCATAGCCGAAACTGTGGCCGCGTTAGTATCGGCGGTCGCATGATGGATCGCAGGTGTTCACATACAGCAGCGAGCCCATGGCAATGATGGACGCCTCTGTGTACAGGCGCCAATTGTAGACCTCCTTCGGCGTGGGCCGATCCTCGACAGCTTTGAGACCGCCCATGGTTGCGTTTCTGTTGGTGGAGCAGCGGGTGGAGTTGGCGGTTTGTCTGTGGTCCTTCGTCGACAATGTGAAGGCGTGACCGTCAGCTGGAGGTCTCAGAGAGTGATTTCTCTGTCCCAGGAGGATGTCGTGATGGTTGCTGATGAGAGGAGTGAAGAGGGAGTCCGAGAAAACAAGAACGGTAGTGAGGCCGTCCTGGGATACTTATCCTCCTGAACCCCACCCGAGCGCGATCACAAAAGAATTGGGGAAAATCTGGGGAACAGTCGACCCAGGTCGTCAGTGGTCTTGTCAGGCGAGCGCGGGTGCGAGCACTGCGACGGGCGTCCGACAGGGGGGTTGGGAGGCGAGGGGGTGACAATGGGGGATGGTTGATGGATCGTGGAGCTTCCGGGGAGTGAGGGGGGCGTGCATCGGACTGGTCCAAGGTGGCAAGGCGGAGGCTAATCTGGGGATAGAGTCATGCTCCAGGACCCAAAGCCGATGCCGACGTCGTTGGTGGGAAGATTGTGCCCTGTCCTGCACGAATGCAAAGGGACAAACTTGGCACAATCCTGGTGGTGTCCGCGCCGCTTGACTCGGCGCCCCGGTGTTCTGGGGGCCGAGTCCCCCCTAGTCACCACGTTCACCCCCGTCTTGCCCGCCTGGGTATCCTCTGGTAAGGCGATCGGAGCCGAGAAGCGAGCCGACCGTCGCGAGCGGGCGTGGCGATTGGGTGGAAGGAGGAAAGCGGCGCCAGGGGCCTTGGTCCAAAGCGTCGGCGACCGCGCTAGCAGACGACGATGGCGGCATCTGGAAGGGGTCGTCTCGGGAAGTTTTGTGAACACCTGACGGGCCATCTGATGACATGACGGCTTCAGCTGCCTCTTGTCTGCTCATCCCAAGGCAAGATGGCGTTGCACCAGCACGTGGATGTGTTCCGAGGTTCTGGATCACTTCGTGGGCCGGAAACGTGAGGGCCTGGCGCCGCGGGTTCCCGAGTCATTGTGTCCCCATTGCCATCATTTCGCTGGGTGATTCCGTCAATGTCATCGCCCCGCGCTTTGTTTCATCGCCCCATGCCCACTCATCCATCGCGTCGACGAGGCTGCGAGCGTGAGCCGCGCTGTCGGGATTCAGAGGAAGACAGGTCGAGGTCGGCTCGACGCGGTCCATCAGCCAAGGCGCGCCATCGGTTCATCATCTTCAGCTGGCTCGCTGGCGGTGGATACTGAAGCATCGTGTCTCGCATCAGGTCGCATCTCCGGTGGTCCGTTCGGAGAGCGAAGTTTGTCGTTCTCTCGGCTCTATCATCAGAAAGTCAAGTGACCTTGCTGTCTTCGTCACGATGCTCCTGTCAACCTCAACCGAGAATGTCAAGAGCAGTCATCTACCGAGAACTTCGTCATCGATGTGTCAAAGACCGAGGCCCCGGTAAAATATTCTCTTGGGGAAATCTCATGACAGCTCGTTTCTTGAGGGTTGGACACGATGACGAGATCGACTGACGACTCTGTGTCACGATGTTGCGACCGCGTCGGCATTCTTCTGTCGAATCCACGTCTGCATGGGCTCAAGGTATTTGCCCTCGCAGTCATCCGAACAAAGTTCATGGTTTCGTTGCTATCCGTGGCGATTGATGTGTTGGAAGACGAGTCTTGAAGATGGACGGTAAGAGACGAGGCATGTCACCGGACGAGAGACTACAACCCATGTTGGAAAGCAACTTCCTCCGGTCTCCGGGGCTGGTTTTGCCTTCTTACTTTTACTAATCGAGCAGCACGGAGGTGCAGGAGCAATGGGGGCCGTCTGGTGTTGCGACAGTAGGTGACACCGAGCGGCAACTTCCAGGAAAAGGGAGGGCTTAGGACCTCGATGTTCAGCGCAAACTCGTCTTCCAATTTCAGCCCTGGGTCTTCTTTGGGACCTAACCATCACCACGAGTATCAGCTCTTTCATTGATCAGCCGTCCTGGTCTAGTAGACGTTCGCTAAGCATCATATACCGCACACCTACCAAAATACTGAGCGACTCACATCCGCGATACACATTCTTTGCCGACATTATGGCCGAGCCATGGTCCAGTACCGCTGGGTACTACGTTGCCACGTTTGAATTCATCAAGCAACACTCCCAAGCCAGTTACCCGTCCCCCTCTTTCACCGTCAGGTTGGCCCGCGTCCGCAATTAGACGATGGCGGTCAGCGCGGCTCTGGCGCAGCAGGTCGACGACGAGGAGCAGCAGCAAGACGAGATGCATCAACCACCAGCGACCGACGGAATCGTCGACCATTCCCCTTGCAGGGCTGCGGTCAAAAAAAGACGCTTCACCGAGACAAACCTCTCGCCATACCAGCCCGTCATCACCGCGGCGACAGAAATGGTCGTCGCCATGGATAAATATCAAGATTTGCCGGGCGTGCTCGCCATCACCCAGCTGCCACTGCTGCGCGCCCACCCGGATTCCGGGATGAGAAGGGGGCCCTCCCACGACTGGGAGTACTCGCAATTCTTGAGAGAAATCAGGAGGAAGACCCAGTGGCACTTTGCGCGCCACAGAAGGATCATCGAAGCGATCAGGATCTGTGACTCCGAAAACGACGAACCGGCGCAGGCCTGGGAGTGAAGCCCAGTCAGGCTAGCGGGCGATGAGCAGACGGCATCTTACGAAGCTCGTGACGCGAAGACAGCGCTTTCCATGTTCGCGCAGCGTGTATTTTTCTGGCTTGTAGCATCAACCAGTCTGATATCCATGATCAACATATCGCCGACTGCTGGTGTTGGCTGTTACTCGTCCGGGAGCTGAGGTTGCAGCCTGTTCACCCAGGAAGAATGACGTCAGGCACTGCCCTGAAGCGGCCAGTCTTCAGCGCCCCCTTAGGGGATGCCCCCCACTAGAGGCTGCCTTGCGTAGAGAGACCCTGCGCATCGGCGGATTCCGATGTGGGGTTCGCTCCTTGGAGGGGCATTTTGGCTGTCGCGCAGCTTAGCGCGGGGCAGTTGGAAAAAAACTTCGACGGAGGCGGGCAAGGCGGGGTGATAATTGTGATCGCGATCCTGCCAGGCTTCTTTTCCTTCTTCCTCTCCTGGTGACTTTACCCACGTTTCTTTCTCCTCATTGCTTCAGCCTTCCTCTCCGTGATACCCTCAACACCCTTTCCCGAACCACCGTACACCAACTCCCAACCGTCAAGATGGCCGAAATCGAGAAGGTCTACGTCACCTACAACGATGTACGTCTCCCTGTGCAACCGCGGCCCTGCAGCAGTCCGCCCGTCCTTCGCTGGGCCCGATTGTCCCCCTGACCATTCAGAGGGAGCTAGCTTGCTGACGCAAAGAAACAGGTGCACAAGCTCTGCCAGGAGTCGGCCGCCCAGATCCTCGCCAACTTCAAGCCCCATCTCATGATCGCCATCGGCGGCGGTGGCTACGTCCCCGCCCGCATCCTCCGCTCCTTCCTCCGCCAGCCCGGGAGCCCCAACATCCCCATCCAGGCCATCGGCCTCTCCCTCTACGAGTCCCTCCCCGAGACCATGTCCGGCAACGAGACCCCCGGCGTCCCCGAGGTCCCGGGCACCAAGGTCACCCGCACCCAGTGGCTCGACCTCACCGCCCTCGGCGAGATGGAGAACCTCGTCGGCAAGCGCGTCCTCATCGTCGATGAGGTCGACGACACCCGCACCACCCTCGAGTACGCCGTCAAGGAGCTCGAGAAGGACGTCGAGGCCGCCCGCCTGCGCCTCGGCATCCAGGACAAGACCCAGTTCAGCATCTTCGTCCTCCACAACAAGGACAAGAAGAAGAAGGGCACCCTGCCCGCCGAGATGCTCGAGAACGGCCGCTACCTCGCCGCCCGCACCACCGGCGACGCCTGGATCAACTACCCCTGGGAGGCCGAGGACATCGAGGAGCACGACCGCCAGGCCGCCAGCAACCTGAGCAAGCAGGCGAAATAAGCGGGGCAACGGGAGAGACGAGCGAGGGGATTGATACCATACGGGGCGAGGAGAGCGCCTGTTATTCAGTGCGAGGCATGCCCTCTCCTGGCTGAGGCTGAAAAGCGGTCGGTGGGTACCTGGATCACGTAGCGTACCGGCCGGCCATGAATGCATGACATTAGGAGACAGATCTTCCCGTGTTGACGATGACACCTGTGACATGGGCTGAACGAGTATCGGAGATGGCGACTGTTGGTTCGGGCACCCTGAAGATGACAGTGAAAGGAACATACAACAACGCAGGACAACTAGAGCTGGTAAGGACGAGCCTACAAGTTGAGATTGTGAAGCTGTAGCCAGGTTCCGAGAAAGCCAGCTTCAGAGTCTACAGGTTATGCAGGCAAGAGACCTGAAGGACGCTTCTCGCATTCTCTCTCAAGCAGAGAGTTGTCGGCCAGCACAAGGCGTCAGTCCTCAAGACTGTGTTTGGGCGTTAGCGTCTCGCCTCCAAAGCCGTGAGGGCGTTTATCGTAGCAATCACTGAATCTCGGAGCCTGGATTGCGGATCCCGTCAGCGACCTGTTCGGCATCCCGCCACTTAAGCTCGAACTGCTAATCCCCCGTTGAGCCGCACAATGTGGCTCGGCAATCGTCAGCAAGCCTGCCCAAGTCACCAAACGAATCAAGGACGAGCCAGACTACAAGATTCATCACGGGAATGGTCTCGATAGCTTATCTTAGGTGTTAAGATGCGAAATGGTTTGATATGAAGCAACTATGACTGGTGATACATCGATACGCCAACTCCTGAATACAATTTCTGCCTGGTTTGCTTCAAACGCTGATTCCGAGCTCCTTGATGATGATGTCCGCTGCCTTTTCGCCAACCACCAGAGCGGTATTGTTGGTGTTGGCACCGACATTCATCGGCGGAATACTGAGATCCGCAATCTTGAGACCCTTGGTGCCCCAGACGTTCAGGTTGTGGTCAACGACTCCGTTCTCCTCGCGAGGCGCCATCTTGGCCGTGGCGATGGAGTGCCACGTCGTTCCGACATTCTCACGAATCCACTGCTCGATGGCCTTGTCGTCCTCAGCTGAGTACTCAATGTCCTTCACATCGCTCAGAGGGCTCTCCACCGCGGCACATGCAGCAGCAGAGCCCTCGGCAAAGGCAGGGTGGCCAGCAGCGATCTCGCCGCGGAACATGGCCGTTCGACGCATGATCTCTCGCTGCTTCTTGTACGCCCAGAGCTGCTTCTTCAAGTCAATGTCGTGAGCATCGCTGAGATATCCTGGGTCAAAGTCCAAAGGATCAGAGACATCGGGACCAGTAATATGCATGTGGCCGCGCGAGTAGGGGTAGGCCGTGTACGTGCCGACCGTGACATATCCGGCCTCTGGCACACTGGCCGGGTCTCCCAGGAAACTGTCTTCTATTAGTTTGACACGCCTGGTGCAACGCAAACGCGTCATTATAAGAGTATGGCTTACCAAGAAACAAGTCCCATCAGCATGAGGGGTCTGTCAGGGGTGTTCTTGAAATCTTTGTTCCACGCGGCTTCGAATTCGGGGCCGAGAGCGGTGACATCCTCGTCTGAGGGGCGCAGCTTGGACGAAATGTCGATCGAGTTCCAGCCGAGTCGTGGGTCCTTCTTTTCGATGAGCTCCTGTCGTCCGGTTGGATTGCGTAGAATCTGATCGATAGTCTCGTGAGGTTGCAGGCTTGACATGTACGGATACAGGATCAACTGATGATCTTGGTAGTCGCGGCCAACGCCCAGCAGCTCGACCTGGACAGGGACACCAGCCTTGTTGAGAATCTCAGGGTCTCCAAGACCGGACCTCTCCAGGACAGGTGGTGTACCACAAGCTCCGCAGGACACGACAACTAGTTTCCGGGCCTTAACCTGCTTCTTGGGATGTTTGGTGGTTTCGAGGGCTGCCTGGAAGTCGGGATTAGGAGTGTACTCTACACCCACAGCTCGCTTGTCATCGTCTAGCAAGACTCGAACAACCTTGGACTGAACGAGAACATGGAGATTGGGGTATTTGTCGCCCTCAATCTTCTCGTGGAGATACACACGCGCGGCATCCTGTCGCTTGCCCTCCGGACTGACGTAGCGCAGCCAGCGTTCTACGCCGTTGTTTGCGTCTAGAGTTTGGAGATCCTTGATCTCGGGCCATCCCACCTTAGAGGTGGCCTTGATGAACTCGTTCTCCGAGAATTCTGAGCGGAAGGTGCCTTTGGAAATGTGCACCGGGCCGCTGTCGCCGTGCAGGCTCTTGTCACCTGGGCCGTGATATGTCTCGAGCTTGGTAAATGTTAGTCGTGCTACTCACCAAAGCATGCTGATCTGAACACGTACCTTCTTCATGAATGGAAGAACTTCGTCGGCTGACCATCCAGGACTCTTCCATGAGTCGAAATCGGAACGCTGGGCTCGCGTGTACATCATGAAGTTGATGGAGGAACCCCCACCTAGAACTCCGCCACACGGAACAACGACCTCGCGGCCGGCACATTGTTCAGACTTGTTACCCTTGTAAAAGATGGTAGTCTTGCTTGTGGGGAGCAGATGGTCTAAGAAGAACACGGGGTTCTCGACATTCTGCATGCCGCGGTTGTCCTGACCACCCTCGATCACCAGGATCGAAAGATTTGGGTCGGCCTCCGCCAGACGTCCAGCCACAACGCACGCCGCCGTTCCTCCTGTAGTGAGGAGTCAGTTTCAACTCCGTTATTCAATTTGTGGTGCAAAGGGCTTACCTCCGGCAATGATGACGTCCACCTCATCAATGTCATCAGCAAGCTTGGTGTACACGCCCATGGTGTTGAAGTTCAAGATTGGCTGCAAGGTATTGTTGATTGACGCAAGTAGGTAGAACTAAAGATGTGGAAAAGAATGAGAAAGCTTCTAGCAATCACCATGGCATCGTTCTGGGTTATGAGACGGCCAGGCCTCGGACCAACCCCTCTCTGTCCCCCCCTCCCCTCTCAACGCGTTACCGTCTCGGGTGCCCATGTGCTACGTTTCCACTGGCTCGAACGGCATGGACCATGTAAGGATCATTGTTTCGGCGATAACCTGCTTGGGACTCCTGTGACGGAACGGTCTCTATCCGCGCGGGGTCAATAGTCTCCTCTTAACCCCGACTTCCCCGCAATCCGGGGAAGGAGACCGCCCCGTTTTGAGATTCGTGGCTGGATCGACATGAATCTCAAAGCCCGCTTGTGGTCTTAAGACGCGAATAAGGTTCATGTGATCTAGTACCATCCGCGTCAGTACAACTGTGCGGGGTTGCGGGGGCCGGCAGGTCGCACTTGCACGAAGGCCTCATTTTGATAGGCTTGAGGAGGGTCTCCTCGATGTCCCAAATTGGGAGATTTTAGTACTAGTTTGTCGCTCAGATCTTCAGGACTGGGTCGAGAACGGTGGAGTAGCTGTCGTGAGAGCTGATTCGGTTCAGGCGCATTTTCAGCATGCCCCTTTCTCGTTTACCATGCAAGAGGTCGAGGACCGGGTGTGGCGCATGAGTCGAGAAGCCTGAGTCAGTCTCTGTAGAACATCCGTAGTGCCGACCCCAACCGCATGTCGCCGCAAGTAAACCATGGTGTGGCCAGGACAGGAACATTAATGCAGGGGCCGCCGATGATTGACCTCTTGGAATTGGCAAGAGAAATGCAAAGCAAGCCGTTGGTGTTCCCTAATCGCCGAATTCGGGCGGATTGCAAGGTACAGAGCAACAATCTTATATCCTACATCGTATCACTGGTGTGGGAATACTATATTCCTCGAACATCCCATGTCCTTGACCTCAGTGGAATAATCTGAGGTTTTTAGTTTTCAGGCCACTCAAGAAGCCGAATAGAACTGGACTGTTCGAGTATTTCACCTGAGTTCGGGATGACTTCAGGATCTAAGACTCGACTTTGTTGTGTCTTGCTTTTATTTCTGGCACAACGTATGAAGTGTTAAATAACTTACCGGAGTAGATGATGGTGGGTTGCGATAGGTATCGGGAACCCGAAAGGATCCGCGGAATGCTGACCGCAGCTAACAAAAAAGGCAGGTTCGTACATTGTGACTGGTCAAGTTCGCGCCCTTGGCGCTTGTGGGCGATTGAAGACTTAGTGTTGTTACACCAGCTTCAGGTCAGATGATAGGCTCTTGCCATCGCCGATGTACTGGAAATGTTTATGCAATAGTAATTCTCCGACAGCCTCTAGTTTTATCTAAACCTGTATCATGGTCAAAGGGGGGTCTAATCATCGAGCAGTTGAAATGTCAAAATCCTTGTCAAGCACGTCTGTCTAAAGCAGCTGAAAATCGCTACCTCATCGCGAGAACTTCCAACAAACGGTGTTTGCCGTTGTTCATTTACTCATTTCGCTCTTCTAGGCTTCGTCAACGATTTCACAACGCTGCCGCGAGCGTGGTGCAAAGCTCCATAAACTCTTCCTTGACATCATCCCTATCCCACTTGTCAGCCTCCCATCGCCGATGGAGTGACTCCAAGACCAGACACTTGTCGATCGCCACGCAAATTTGACGTAGTCTTTGTCGTTCCACGTCAAGTGCACTCGCCAATTGGGCCTCTAACTTCCCAATGTCAAAGTCCCCCTCACGATCTAGCAGCCTGAGTTTCTTGAGTCTGATTTCCAGCTGGCCATGGCGCCAGAGCTGGGCTTTCGAATTTTTTAGTTCGCCTTCAAGACGTTGAAATATCTCGAAAGGAAGCAGGCCGCTTGGCGCCTCACTAGAGGGTTCATCCTTGAAACAAAGTGAGATCATCTTCTTCAGTTCATTCCTTCGACACCCAAAAATCTTGATGATGGACTCCATGTCGTCGCCCTGATCAATGCACCTGGGGCGATGGTCGATGACATTGGCCCAGCGGTCTTCGCGGCCGAGTAAGGTGGGGTGCGAGTGAATCCTGTGAAGGTTCTTTGACAGCGGGGTGTACACGGGAACGTCGTTTTTGTTGTTGCCGCTCACTCTGCTGCCCACGACGTGGTGTTCTGAGTGCGGATTCGTTGCGGCACGGCGTGATCGATTCATGGGAGTGACAGAGACTGCGTCGTCCATTGAGGGCCAAGCTCGATGCCTCCTACTTGATTTCAAATGCTCCAGGATAATGTTGAACGTGAATAGGCAGTGCTTGATTTTACTGCGAGAATTCGTTTCCAGTTGAATGATGGCATGGAGGTCCGAAATGAGCATGTGGCCAGGTCGGGAGATGCATTCGTCAGTCTTTTATCGTGTAGAGTAGCCGTATCGCATATCGCCACTGTGCCTTTGTGGCTGTCCTTGTTCGGGTTTAATTGCGCTGACAGGTATCTTTGGTACGGAGACTCTCAGACTCGCGAACAAAGGCGCCAAGGAACGTAGTGCCGAGTAGCAGCAAGTGGATGATCGTCTTTGTCCAGGAATCGGGCATGAAAGACTGTTTTACTAGCGGCTATCCTCCCAAAGACTTGGATCATTGTGTTACAGAATCACTGATATTGGACATTGCGGTTGCAGGTCATGGGCGATATCCATATCCATGACATGTGCTTTAAGACTATGGTAGTGAGTTCTTGAACAAGCGAAACCAATCGGCATGACATGGTTCTTTGGGGTTGCACAACAAATCTCGTGGCTAAGTGGTTTCCCGAGGGACTGACCGGACGGCTTGCAGTGCGCCGAACTTCTTTACGAGCTGACGGAATCACCGACCTATCCCCAGGCATCGTCAACAGTCTTTCGTTATCGCCCAATTTGTTCAAAAGTATGTCTTTGTTGGTATTGAAGATGCCGATGCTATACATGTAATGAACGCCATGAGTCATGGACGGAGTGAAGTCATCAAGCCAGCGCAAGGGAGATCAGCCTCCTAACGTGCCCTGCTGCTTATGCGTTTCTTTCAACCTCTTCTCCGTCTTCATGAACTCCCGAATCCCTACCGGGATATCCGCATAAAGGCTCTCATCCCATAGGTCCTTTGCCGCGCCCGCCTTAGGCGCCTCCGGCACCCAGTTCGCCTCCGATCCGCCGCCGTCGTTGTCCACACTGGCACTGATCTGCTCCTCCTTCCCCGAGTCCTGCGCCTCCTGTGCTGCCAGCCGTGCTTCCGCTTCCTTCTTGGCGGCCGACCACGCCTCCAATTCCTCTTGAAATAGATCGTAGACGCAGTTAACGCAGCCGCTCATGCAACAGTTGTCGGGCTCTTGAGGGCGTGGCGGCACAAGCACGCCGGCTATGTGGACTGATTTTGCACGAGCAGCAGCAAGCCGTTCGGCGCGGGCTCGGGGGCCAGAGAGAGTCGATCCAAACACCAGACGAGCCTTCTCCTCGGCGGTTGCCGGAGGGGGACTAGGCACTGGCGGCTCCTCCTGTTCTGTGGCTTCAGCATGGGGTTCAGCTCGCGTGCTGGGTGGGCGTCGTTGGGTCGAGGGGGTAGGCTTACGCTTCTTCGCGGGCTCCTTCTTGGCAGAGGGGGCCGCGGACGAGGGGGGCTGCTCAGGCTTCACGCCGGGAATGGGCTGAGGGTCGTCGAGCATGGCCTGGTAGAAGGCGCCGATGGGGTGGGCCTGCTTGTTGGAGAGCTCAATGGGCGCGGGAGGGGTTTGCGACTGGATGGTGTGGGTGCTCGAGGAGGCGAAGCGAGCGGCGGGAGCGCGAGCCGCCATGAAGGGGCGCATACGGGGGAGGATCCTGGAGGCCGACATGGTCGTGGGGCGCCGAAAGGGCTGGCTGGTAGAAGGAATGGTTGAAGGTGGTGAGGGTGGCCGCTACAGAAAAGGTTGTCGGGATGCGCCGTGGAAAGCCGCGGGTATGGATTCACGTCATCAAAGTCACGTGCGGAGAATGACTAAGCCATTATCTTGTTCAGTACCCTGAGCTGTCCGCACAGGCAGCGGGACAGGAAAGCATGAACACGCGCCTCTAGAACTTCTAAATACTACCTGAAGGCCGATTGGGTATTCAGTTGTAGTTGTCACTTATGTCACGAGGCGCAAACTGTGTTGTGGCCGAAGACCTGATTCGATGCTTGTTGATCGTTGACATTCGACCCAATCAGGCAAGCGGTCAAAACACCTCCCGCCTCGACGCGTCGAGTTGCACGACCTGAACGGAATCATTTGCATGCGACGGGTGCAACATCACTGAACGCGCCCGCCGAAGCTCTCGAACCTCCGGAACATGCGACTGGCAAGCCATCTGTAAACACCATGGAGGAATCCTCCGCGCCCAAGCGCCGCCGCACCTCCCCCAGAACTAGTGTGCCCATCCAGACGACCGATAACGTGGTGAATACGCCGTCAGCCGCCGATGCCTCAACACCGCAGCCTGCGCGCCGCCGACCCTCCTTTGCGTCCCCCACGAAGGCGAGTCTAGCCAGATCGAACCCGGACATTCTGCGCCGTCGTTCCGCCCAACCCCCGAACGATGATGCCTCCCCACCGCGATCAGCTTCTCCCGACCCGGCCAGCGAGCTTAGCATCCGCGATGTAACAACAGCAAAGGAACCTGAAGCGCCATCGCAGTCGCAGAAGGAACGCGCCACGGCTAAGAGAGATGGCGGTCTTCGAAATCTCCTGGCGCGAACCCTGGAGCGCAACTCTCCGGCCGCCGCAACGCAGCCGTCTCCATCAGGGCTCCCAGCCTCCATGGGCAGTCCGGCGCGTCGGCCACCGCGATCGGGCGGACAGCTTGGCGCGAAACCACGGCGGTCATCTGTCAGACCGAATCCGAGACCGCTGCCACCGCCAGGCCCCGACGACGAGGATTTTAATCCGTTCGCGAGGCGGGGTTTGAACCGCACCCCTCCTCCTGGGTCGCAGGCTGCTCCACCGGGAGAGATACGACAGACGGGCGAGGCGCGAGAACCTGAATCGTCTCAGGCGCATCAGATGGAAGAACCCCAACAATCAGAAGTGCTCGAAGAGCCGGAGCTACCGCCAACTCCAACACAGAAGGGTCTTGAAGATCCAGTGGTTACGACGCCGCCTACGGGCATCCACAATACGCCGTCAAAACGCAGCGGAAGGCGCAGGAGTGATCGCGAGCCGAGGAGCTCGCCATTGAAGCAGCAACCTATCGGTCCACCGGACTTTGGCGCGCCGTCGAAGAAGAAGGGCAAGGGGAAGCGTCCAGTACCCTTTGCTGTGGAAGAGGAGGATGTTGCGGTCGATGAAGTGACGACAAGAGCGGACCGTGATGCCGGGCCTCACTTTGCGCGCAGGGTACCACCGATCGATCCACATGGCGAGAAAAGGGCGCGGCGCGACCAACTCAGAGGCGAGGTTGCCCAGCTGCAGGCCGACCTGGAGTTCGCGACGGCGGAGAATGAACGACTGCGCCAGCTCCACGATCAACGGCGAGGCACTAAGCGACCTCCGCCCTCCTCGGATACTGATCAGCTCTTCGACATACTCAGCCGCTACCTCCTGCCAGCAGAGCAGGACGCAGCTCCCGACATGTCTCAGCAGCTATTCGACCTCGCCATGGACCCGACGTCCTGGTTCACCCTCGCCGCCCCGGCTCTTCCCTCCACTTCAACTACGAAATCCGACTCGGCCCCTATTTCCCACCATCCCATCCAGATGTCCGCCGCCGAAGAGCTGCCCTTTCTCCAAGCTTTCACCCCCTTTACGATGTCACAAACAACAACCCTCCTCCCCAGGCCAGATCCCTCCGAACCTCTCCTCCGGCAACACAACATATTCCTCGCCTCCGACCCGCCAGGCCTCTTCGCCGCCAAAATCCACCTCGTCGCCAACACCTCCACCCTCCGCATCCACTCCCTCTCAGTCCCGGGCCTCGACCTCGCCGCCGCCCCCGAGCTCTCCCCCTGGATCGCCACTCTCTGCGACCGCGCCGCCAACACGGCAACCCACCAGAACATCACACTTCTCACCTGGTCCATGGCCGAGTGGCACCGCCTCGCCCTCAAACGAGCCCACTTCTGGGCCCTCCTCGCCGCCGAGACGAGCGACCCGGAAACCATCCTCGAGACGGCGCGCAGAACCCGCCTCCGCCGCAGGAAGAAGCGCCAACGCGACGACCCGGACGACGACGTCGAGGTCCCGAAGCCTCCCGCCAGGGTGGACCTCATCGCGCACATGGGTCGGACGGCCTTCGACGTGCCCATTCCCGACGACGAGCTCGACGAGACGCATTGGCCTCGCCTTCGCATCATGTGGAAAATTCACTTCGACTGGACGGGCGAGGGGCAGAGCACGGTCGGGGTGCTGGCGGGTGTGCCCGGGAAATGTAAGCCTCCTCACCTCTTACCTGCAGGAGACGACGTGCTAACGGTGACAGGGCACAATGCGAACGATAGCAAGGCGCTGAGCGGGCTGCAGAAGGTCTTCGGCGAGATGGCCAAGAAGGAGGAGACGCCGGTGAACGCTGTACGGACTGTCATTGCGCTGCTGGCGGGCGATGGCGGGCGAAAGTGAATGATTAGTTTGGGATAGGAATCAGGCATGTTGGGTTACGAGCCGGGACCAGGCCGTGTTATGAAGTAATGATGAGCTGCTGCGCCAGATGCGGCGTGTCGTTTCCCTCTGCAATAAGCGTTGCCTCTCCGTGTGCTTGCAAGACTGTCTTGATTAACCGAGTTCAAAGCCAGGCATCTTCATAGATTCAGGGTTTGGGACAGAGGATAGGTACAAGCAGCACATCGTGTCAAGCAACGCTATTCATTATTGACACCGAACGCTACAACTCTAGGATGAGCCACTACGTGGCCCCCCCTTCAAACATGGTCGTCCAACCACCATCCCTCTGGCTGCATCAGAATGGTGTCTTCGACACGACGACAGCTGTTCCGGTCATCATATGACAGTGCAGTTTCCACACCGAATACCAGGACAGCCCTGCCGAGGCGCAGGAAACTCATTACCGGAATTCTGTCTCGCACGCCTTGTTTGACGAGGCCCGCGTTGCCTGGTCCGCCCGCGGCTTGGCTCTCCGTCTGAGCCCAGTTCTGAGTCTGGCTGTGGAGGCGGCAGTGTGTGAGCATGCCCTTCCTCCTCCGCGTCCTGCTGCTGCGGCTGCTGTTGCCGTCCGTTGCCGTCACTTCCCTCGTTGTCCTTCGAGCTCGTCTTTGGTCCCGAGTTGCCAGAGTCGGATCTAGTGCTCTCTTGAACCACGAAATCGAGCTTAGGGTTCTCGCTCTGTGCAACAGTCGAAGTGGGACTTTTAGCACTATCTTGAGTTATGACCTCGGGTTGGCTTCTTTCGATGACCTTCGCAGCAGCCGTAGTGCGGCCTTTGGCTAACTCCTCAATAGCGGCATCGCCTTGGTTGCTATCAACCTGCGTGACAATCGTGGTGGGACCTCCGCCACTTTTGTGGGGTACAGTCTGTGGCGAGAGGCTCTCGATCTGTGTGTCAGTCCGCGTGTGCGCTACCTCGGAGGGAGTGTCTCGATTCGAGCCAAACAGCGCCGTGACAAGTTTGCCCTCTACATTTCGTAAACGGCACGGCGCGGACTTCACGCTTGATGCGGAACTCGTTTCGAATGTGGGTTTCGCGTCCAGAGGGTGGTTGGCATCCCGCATGTCTTCATTGCCGTCTGCGTGTTCGACAGCAATACCGACCTTGCTCAAGGATATCAAGGAGCTAGACGAGCTGTTGGACCTTTTGAGTGCTTGTCCGAGACCGGTGGAATACAGCACTTCGTTGGTAGTTGGTCTCTTCGTGAACCACCGGCGGTGGCGGATCTGCTGTGCCGTGTCGCCATGAGGTGGAGGGTTGCTGGTCAGGTCAGGTGCTGCGCCGATGTCAAAGGTGCAGATAGAGTTAGAGGCGACGCAGACGTAGGCGTTTTCAATCACACGCCATTTGCCGGAGCCTACAATGGCTTGTAGGGCAGTCCCGGCGGAAGACATGATAGCGCGGTTGGTGTTGCGCCCTGGACTGTGATGTGAGATGGTTTGAGGATGGGAGCAGCGAAATCGGACAGAGAACGAGCGATGATACCCCGGGGGTCTTTGGAAAAGATGCAGTATATTTCTTGCTCTGGTGGCGATGCTGTCGAAGCCCAATGGAACGATTGACTGTGCTGTGTTGTTGTCGAGAAGACGAACGACTGCACGGTCAGGCGAGGGGAGATTCAGGGTGGTTTCCTCTGTCGCCCTGGGCCTTCACGAGTGCTTCTTTCCCCGGAAAAGGCAGCCAGCCTGCATGCAGCTCCCCCGAGCCTGATCCTGGCCGCATTCTCTCCCACATGTTTCTCTTTCCTTAATCAACATCCACACCCAGAGCTCGCAGGTCCACCTTCGCCAGATCAATCTCGGCCATCAACTCCTTGTGGGCCTCAGGAACGTCGTTGAAGGTCATGACGTTGAAACCGAGGCGAGCGAGGAGGTAGGCGCCGAAGGAGACGAGGAACCAGAAGGGCAGCTGGGGATCGTGATATTAGCAGTTGCTGGCAGTGGCATTGGGTCGGGGGGGGTTTGCTCCAAGGCGGGAGGAAGACGTACGACGGGGACGATCTGCTCCTGGATCAAAGAGGGAAGGGGGACGAGCTCGAGGAAGAGCGCGAGGTAGAGCTGCAGCGGCATTAGCAATGGCATCGTCAAGCTTGGCTGCGATGGAGGGGCAGGACGTACGGAGCTCACGAGGAGCGCGAGGGAGATGGTCTGCTGGGCGCGGGTCATGATGAGTGATCGTCGGGTCGAACTCGGGATTCTGGATTGGAAGTGACGGTCTTCAGGCGTGGATGCGTGTCGTCTAAAAGAGTGTCGTGGGCGGTCGCTATTCCTTGAGCTCGAGTCGTATCGCGTATCGGCAAAAAAAGGAGTCGCGACGTTGGCATCTCAAGGCGAGTGCAGCTGGGTGGACGATCTGCTGACTAAGGTTGGCGGCCCCTGGCGTCGATCTCCCGACCGAGCATCAATCGCAATTGTTAGTGCCGTGGCCCCCATTTGGTGACATTCTCATCTCTCGTTCATTCCATTTCTCCTCGCTCTCTGGGTTTGGTTCAATCACTCGCATCCCCGGCAAAAGTATCAATCGATCGCCATCTCCAACCCTGCGCTGGTCCGATGCCATTTCGCAGGTTGTATCTCTCCACCGTCTCCCGCGCCGACATGGTCCTCCATTCTCTCGCAAACTCGGGCGGCACAGGCCCATCTTCCTCTTCCGCCTCTTGCAACCACTTGGGCCTTGTGTCTTCCACCCAGTACTCGCCCGTCTTTTGACATCCCTTTGTCCGCTTGCAACGCCCGCCGCAGTAGGGACACGCATAGTCGCGCCACTTCTGCTCGTGCTCGTTTCGCCACCAGTTACACTTGCCAGCCCAGCAGCACCCCCTCTTGGTATGGCCCATCTTGTTCTGGAGGCGGTCTTGCCAGAACAAGTGTCGGTCGTCAAACACATCCTCTGGTGTCCCTAGGCGAAGCGACTCATGCCACTCTTGATTGAAGTATCGATAACGGTCCACGCATCCCACGTCGACGTGGTTGACGACGTAGTCTGATTTGCTCAGCATGAAGGCGTCGCAGGGTTCTGAGGATGGATACTCTGTCGCGCTGGCAGCCAGTTCATGGTCCTTGAGAACCTCGATCTCGACTTGCTCGGCCTCGAGCCTCTGCATCAGTCCCTCGCACTCTGCGCTCCTGGCACCATCCCGCGAGATGAAGACGGTAAAGTCGCTTCGTGCGATTTTGGGATCGTCGGTGCCTGCTTTCGACGCCTCCAGCAGCCAGTCGATAGCCAGCCTGTCCGCCGCCGTCTCAACGCCGAGTATAAAATGCTGCCGGGGTGCAATAGACTTCGCCTTGCCGCCACTTCTGCGGACTGGCGACTTGTCTTGGTACACCCACGTCGGGAGACACTCCGGCACGAAGCCTTCTGCACTCAGGCCGGGCGTTTCGCGGACTTTGTCGTCAACATCCGGGTCAGAGTCAACGGTGCGGATGTAGCAGATTCGGGCTTTTCTGTCGTTCCAAAGTTGGGCCATGCTGCTGTAGCATCAAATGACCCGCGACAGACAATGTGCGTACGATTGAAAATGTGTGTTCAGTTGAATCTGATGAAGCAGGCAAGATTGATGTCAGACGGTTTGTCATCTGCGCGTCAGGTGGTTTGGGGTCACGGGTCCACATCACTACCACTCGCTAGCTGGCATTGTAGGCTGATGATTTGCAGAGGTACGCCTTGTACATCGAGCAGGAAAAAGCGGCACAGCTGCAGGAATCCAAACCGCTGGTCGGGTAGCAGGTTCCGACTCTGTTGTTGGAGTCCCTTTTTCAGTAAATCATGTAGTTCTTCTTGTTTCTGATGTACTTCAGATCCCTGCAGCCCCGGTTACACGGGTTCCCCGAGTACGTCCTGCTTTCACCCAAGGCAACTAGGTAGTGAGGGCTGGCTCATCTGAGCGTACGCCTACTCCGCATGCCTAGTCTACTATAAAACTAAGCTTTATCCTGTCAAATCATGTCTTGGCCGGTGCGTAGGGGTAGAGCTCCAGACTGTTGCTGACATTCTATTGCAATACAAGCTTGAATGCCGTTGGTGCTTCATTACAACTTTAGTCTGCGGAGGTTTCTAGTATCCCGGATCCCACTAAATCAGGTTGCGAATACTAGACAGGCATAGAGCTGATGGATGTCGTTGGTCGTTCTGCGTCACATGCACCCGACTTGCGTTGGCACTTCGGCGTCCCTGGGCGTCTCATCGTGAGGACCGTCTCTGCCATCGTTGCCTCTGGGCTCGCAGCGCTCACCCCTGCCCTCCCCTGACCCGTCACCACCACCGTACTATCATCGCCAGCCTCGAGAAGAACCTGGTGCTTGGCAAGGAGGTCATCTCTGCCTAGAGCTCCACCGGCGACTCAATACTTCTCTATGCCTATGGAAACAAGTTGACGCTCAAGGGCTTCGAGACTGGTGTCAACGCCGATGTTAGGCAAAATTAAGTAACAGTCTTCGAGGCCCTCGCTTAGAGCCCGGGCTGAGTTCCGCGTCTTAGACGTTACATAGAGTTGGGCCCTTAACTACCACTTCCATTAGAATCCTCGTGCACCTTTTCTGCCTTGCATGTCAGTTCATTAAGCACCCCCGTGACATGCTCTGCAGCCATGATACTCAGGTTCAGACAATAATGAATACGATCATGCCTGGCTACAGCGACCTCGAAAGAGCTTCATCACCATACAATCTCGAATCGATCTAAAGGCCGCAAGATGCGACGAAGAACATCTAAACGCAGTTTCGGAGTCGATATCCTTGCCAGATCTCCTTCACCGACGCTAATGTGGATCTCTTCTCAAGCAGAGCCAGCCAGCAGATTAGCGAATTTCAACCTATGAGAGAGGAATGGAACAGATTCGGCGCTCCTGCACAGCATCAAGTCAGCTTATTTACAGAAAGATGACTTGCAGCAGAGTTTGGGCAGCGCCAGCTGATAGTTGGGCTATGCCGCACGCGAACAAGAGACTTGAATATTGCAGCATAGAAATGAGCGCACAAGCTGCAGACCTTGCCTCGACAAAACACTGGAAGTCCAGATACAGCAATGAACAGCAAAAAGGAATCTTCCGATCGGGGAATTGAACCCCGGTCCCCGGCGAATCGCTGAACATGAATGTTCTAATGACAAGCCGATATCCTAACCACTAGACTAATCGGAATGTTGAATGGTGATCCGAATTGTGGAAACCGGCGGAGACGGCAGGGTACATATACCCCAGACATTAGGACATTGCCTGTCGAAATGACGCGTCGACGAAACCAGCTTCGAGTTTTGGTTTTTTTTGGTAGCAGTAATGTACAACGTTTTCCGTGACAATTCAAAATCTTCAGGTAAACACACAACATGGTCTCCTTAAAAGACTCCGGAGTGCAGGTCAAGACGTCGCGCGGAGACCGGACGCGGCGGGCCAGGTAGTGGCTCCCCGGTCGTAATCAAGCTCGTAGCGTTCTCAATCATGTCCTTCACCGAAAGAATGTTCTCCAACGTCACCGGAACCTGCTTCTTCACCCAACCCAGCTCAGAGGGCAAACGTTCGTTTTCTATTCTCGCTCGTTAACAAGAGTCACACTCAAGGGTACACGAGTCACTCACGGAAGAAGTATTCGACGAACGCCCGGTCGACAGTCCCGGACTCCATGTCGCCCAGCCCGATGATGGGCGCCGCGACCTCACCGAGGCTGAATTGCTCCATGCTCGAGGTGAACGTGTACGTCGGGTTGAAAGCCCGGGAAGTGACCTGGCGGGCCACCTTGCTGTTGGCGAGCATCTTGGCGTCAAGAACGTCGGCCGTCCAGTAGCTGCGCGACTCTTCAAAGACAGTCTGGTTGAAGATGTGGTTGTTGCCGAAGAAGTCATCCGTGCGGCTAGAGGGGGTCAGCTCTGTTGCCCTGCGTTGTGTTTGAGTCTCGCGATGTGGTCATCACTGACCTCAGACTAGCGTCGTGCTCCAACACGTTGTGGACGTTGAGCTGGTCCAGAGTAAAGAAGGTCGCGTTCGGGGTCGGATTGATGTGAATTGCCTGCTCCCACATGAGGGTGGCAAGCTCGGGGCCAAAGCCAATGCCCTCGCCCAAAGCAAAGACGGCGTTCTCTTTGGTGATGTTACGACCGTCGTGGGGCAGGAAGTTGTGGTTTGCCAGCGTGTTCATCATGGGACAAGGCCCTCTGACTGGAATCGATCAGCATCTTGAACGGAGAGAATATTTTTAGCTTGCTCACAGTCATCAGGGCCAGCAGGCTCCCAAACGCCCGGCTCAGCTCGTTGGGCCAGCTTGGCCATATGGGATGGAGGATAGGCGTTGACCAGCACAACAGCCAGTGAGGATGAGAGCAGGGAAAACTTCATGTTGGGCATCATGGTGGATCTGCAAGAGAAAATGAGAGGGTATCGAGCAAGAGGAACATTTCTTTCCATCAGGTAGCGGAGCGTCAATATTTATTACTTTCGACATCATCACCCCCGGGCCCTCCCTGTCTCGCAACAACCAGTGCCCATCCATCGCTATGACATTCAACCTCATCCCCCTCCCAACCACACCCGAAGAGTTCGCATCCTGAAGACAATTACCCCCCCAAAAGGCAATGCCACGACTACCGGCAGACCCCGGTGGAGCACCCCGGTACTTGAGGCGCCGATCTGCCAGATCGCAGATCCCGCGTCATTGCGGCACGTCGGGGAATTGAATCCATCCAATAGCTAACGGTGTGATTACGCGCCCATGGAGTGAGGCTCTCCTAGCAGACCGGCATCGTTCTCGGTTTCGCTATGCACGGTCTCGCGTTTCTCGGGGTCTCAGAGTGTCTTACTCGGGTTTATGTGGGGACGAACGCGAGTTTGCTCGGGATGAGTCGAGCACGGGGGCAGTGACTGGTGTGCGCGCGTTTAGATCAAACGCTGGAGCTGTTCCCAAGCCTGGGCTAGCAACGTCAACGTCAGTGCTGTTGCATTTGTGCGATGATGAACGGGTCTGGGCCTACTTCGAGGCTGTGGTCAGAGCGTGATTGTTTGCTCATGTGCGGGAGGATATCGTCTGCCACTGGGTCGCGAGATGAGACTGGCCTTAACCATCGTGACCGGGCCCGGCAATAAGGGCTGGGTGCTTGAGGATCGACATCTCGCTGTTTTCACCGCCGTCCCTTGACAGGTGTGGTTTGAACATATCGGAGAGACTGCTCCGCCACTTGACCGTGTTGCTGCGGCGCATAGATGACATTCAGCCGCAGGGTTCTTGGAGGTTTTGCTTCGGTTTACTGGGATTAGGTACGATGGAGTTAACAACCATCGCGGTTTTGTTGGCCTGGCAGAGTCATGTCCAGTGAACGGAGCTGACCTTGCAGTGGAGAATTGGAGCATACAACATGCCATACCCTGTGGCATAATCGGCCGCGCAAGTGCCAGGCTTAGAATCCCAAAGTAGTGGTGAAGTAGACGATAATGGTCGCTAATGTCATGCCCATAACACACTGTCCACGGACCAGACGGCTTCTAAGATGGTGTGCCGGTAAAACCTAGCTCTCACACTGGCACTGCCACGCAGACACTTGTGTACATGCTGAACACAATCTACCTTACTCGGGAGACAGAAGGGATAGGAGTGGGCATTGACGGGAAATGAATTTGTCACACTCGAAGCAGAGTCAGGGAAATACCCACATCGAATGGACCAGAGTCCTGCAACGCCGTCATGGAGAAGTACTGGGCAGGGCTAAGATCTCCGGAAGCAAGCAACACGCCCCGGAGCCCAACTCAAAGGCGCGTGGCCGTCGAAGATCGCCCATCTGTCTCCGCATTTACGGAAAGGTGGACCAGGGGATGCATGATGACCTCGCAACTGAATCCTATAGGCTAATCGTCAAGTCCTGAGCCTCTCGTTGTATGGTTTTGCTTGCATTCGGCCGGCAGGGTATCCCGAACGCCAAGCATCTCTACAGCCTAAGCACCATCTCTGGTCCGACATAGGCCAGGAATGTTCTAATGATAGCTGCTGAAGTAACCACTCACATCTTGTCCACGCGCGTCCGCGAGTATTGACCATCAATTCGATGTTCCATTGCTTGTCTCTGCTTGACGCGGCAGGCTGAAGCCGGTAGCCGGACAAGTCACTTCCAGGGGCTTGGTCAGCTGATCATTGACCGGCTTTGCGCGTTTCAAGCCTATCTGCTAATTTACCTTAAAAGCCTACAATTTTTGGCCGGCGGGTGGTTGCTTGATTTGGCCCTGTGATCCGGAATTGCAGCTTGTTTTGCAGGCAGACCTGACCACAACAACGACAGCGTGAGGTGAGGTACAGTACAACGAGGCCCAAGCCCAGAATGAAAGCACCCCCGGTGGTGTCTCTAGAAATGCACAGTTGTCTCCTATAACGCTACCACTACTAGAGTGCAAAGCATGGAAGATGTTCACCAGCCGAACGGCCACTGGACGCTGGCGCCGTCACGTAAACAGCAGGGGTGGAAACCGTGAGGGTAGCAGCCAGACGCGGTCACTGGCGAGCACAGCAGGACCACCCACGACAGCCTCGTCGACAACGCGAGGCCGACCACAGGACGCCGCCGTCAGGGACAGAAGGATCAACATCAATCACAATGTCAGACAAGGGCATGGAAATGACTCTCGTTAATCATCTGAGTTCTCAATCCGGGCACATTGCTCCTGAAAAACCCCGTCAGGAATCCCTTCGCCTACCACATGGCCAAAACCCTGATATCCTAAAACTCCATGCAACCGAACCAAGAAACCTTGTTTCGGCCTAGTAGCTTCCGTTCCCTAATCGATCTCGATCGAAGGAAGGAGCATATCGGGGCGAACGTCGCTCTCAGGCTCCTGCTTGACGTCAGCGTGAACACGAGCACGCTCAGAAGGAGCGCTCTCACCGTCGGAGTCCTCGGCGGGGAGCTGGACGCTGGCGGCGGCGGCGGCGGCGGCGGCGGCCTTGCTCTTGTTCTTGCCGCGACGGCCCTTGTGGGCCTTGTCAAAGGCGTCGCGCTTCTTGAGGCCACCCTGCATGACCTTGTGAAGGAAGTTGCCGGCATTGAAGGCCTCCTTGTCGAGGTGGCTGGCCTCTTTGCGCCACTTCTTGGCCTGGGGGCTGTCGCCGCGCTTCTCGAGGGTGACGACATGGGCGAGGGCGAGCTTGTGAATGGCGATGGTCTGCTCAGCGTTCTCGACGTCCTTGTAGAGCTCGTTGTCTGCCTCCAGCTCCTTCACGGAAAGAGCGACGTCGCCGAGATCGCAGAACTCGCCGTCCTGGTTGTAGACAAGATGCTTCAGAAGAAGGGCGGGGTAGCCGCCACCGTATATGGCAAGAACAGTGAGAACCTCGCGCTCGGTGATCTTCTGGTGCTCCTTGACCTTGGTCATGATGGTGTTGATGAGGAAGTGCTCCTTGGGGTTGCTGCGCCAGTAGTGACTGTTGAGGTCGTCAGTAATCTTGTCGGCGAGCTCGGTCTGGGCCTCGCCCTTAGGGCGGCGCTGGACCAGCTGCTGGTGAAGGAAAGCCTTGGCGACGGCCAGCTGGTGCTCGAAGCAGAGGTGGTTCTCGACGAGCATCTGATTCTCGGCCCACCCAAGAACATTGCAGCGCTGGTACTGCTCCGAGAGAGCGCGGTTGTACGAGTTATTGTAGTTGACAGGGAGCATGGCCTCAAGGGCGAGGAAGTCGACAATGTTGGGGTGGCGCTCATGCTGCGGGGTGTTGCTGTCTTTGAGGGTGTTCATGATGCGCTGGTAGATGGCATTGTCGGAGATGAGGCGGCGGAAGCCATTTCCCTCAATGCGTTGGTGGATGAGCTCCAGCATGGAAGGAGTGTAGGTAGCCTCGGCGCGGATGTAGGACTTGGTGAGGGCAACGCGACGGGCCTTCTCATCCTCATCCAGCAGAGCCGAGCGGCTGGCAGCAGTGACAGGCTTCTTAGCCGCTGCTTTATCAGACATCTTAATGATGTTCTTGTGCGCGATGGTAGGATTGTTGTAGGGTTGAGACTTGATAGGTGTTAGTAGAGAGGTGTTTGTTATGGTAGGTTGTAAGAAGAAGGGAGAATAGAAGCTTGTTGTGGCCGACCTAAATACTGTGACTGGTGTCGGTGCGGATCACAAGGGGAAGAAGCATAGACTTGTCACCGGTCACGAAGAGAAGGATAAGACTGGCAAGAGCAGCGGCGACGGCAGGAGTGGTAACAAGGGAAAGGGCATGCTCAAGGGTAGGAACGGTAACCATGGCAAGAGGTTGGGCACCGACGAGGGCGCCGGAGAGGACAAGGGGGGCAAGCCGGTGCACTGGACGCAAGCCGACGGTCGACATCCGGTGAGGAAGCTATGATCCGGCCGACTGGACGCAGACCGACGGTCGATAGCCGGTGACGAAGCTATAATCCGGTCGACTGGACACAGGCCGACGGTCGACATCCGGTAAGGAAGCTTTAATCCGGCCGACTGGACACAGGCCGACGGTCGACATCCGGTGAGGAAGTTATAATTCGGCCGACTGGACGCAAGCCGACTGTCGACCTCCGATGTGAAAAGCAAATCCGGCTGAATGAACGATGGTCGGCAAGGTCTTAGTGAAAATAAAATCACAAAGTCAAGGTAGAGCACTGCACGTAGACTAATGGTCGACGACTGGTATGAAAACCAAGACGTAGTCGACAAGATGGGTCTCAAGAAAGACGTGGAGAAAAGAAGTGATAAGGACAAGGGGGAGCACAGAGGGCAGACTGCCATTTAACGCACATTTACAAAGTATGGTCCGTCAGGACGGACAAGCTTATTGACTCTTCGAAATGGATGGAGGCGACGAAGACAAGCTCGATCATGAGACATATGCAGACATTCTATGGACATGTCCTAATCACATCCTAGATGTGGGCCAACATGAAGTCGAGCACCTGGGATACGGCAATAGGGACGGAGGCGAGGGTGAGGAGCCAATGGCACTGAACACAAGTAGACAGTCTCGTACTGCAGCGACAATGATAACACAACTACCAGGAAGAAGCTCGTTATGGCATTCACTGAAAACCAGAACAAGCAGGCGATTAAGAATGCCTAAGAGGGGAGAAAAGTAAGCTACAAGAGGCATCATTATCGAGAAGCGAGCCTGGATTTGGCCTCGACGAAGCGCCGACGCTATCAGTGCCATTGTCTAGAACTCGCCCACGGGTCAGGTAGTGCTTGTAGGCTAAGATGCCGCTGATGGGAGAAAAGCCTTCGCTTACATCGTTGTAGGGGATCAACACTTCTGTACAGTCCTTGTCCACGTCCTTAAAGCGCTGGAAACTTGAGGCCGTGTCCTCGGGAACGAGGTTCGGTCGAGACAGCCAACATGTGCGCAGCCTGAGGAGAGATTTACGTCATGGCCCCTATCACAACGCCCAGTGCCCGGATACACAAGGTAACAGCGAGCAACCAGAGTAGAGTCTGAGAAGGGAGCCCCCACCCGAGCGTGATCAAGGCGTAGCAGTGGTCGCGCCAAATCTGATGATGGAACACGTCACGTACATGTTGATACGTCGAGGCAAGGCGTCGTCTGCATACGCGCACAGAGTGAAAAGAAGACGAGCTGGGGAAATATGACGAGGATGCACAGCGCAGTGAGCGGTCCAGTTCTGGTAAGGGTGTCCGGTGGTTGTGTCCCATGGCGCCTGTGATAAGGCAGGCGATGGTTCGTACTATCGGGCTGTTCACATCGCTCTGGTGCTAACGCAGTCCTGTGTTTCGCGAGGAGCGGTGCGTCTGTCCCTCGCGAGGATCAAACCGGTCGTGTTTGAAGCGGTTCGCATGGGCAGTTGAGGATTAGGTTGGGGAAAGGTGTAAGAATGCAGTGGAAGTCGAGACAGCTGGGGACGTGTGGGCAAGATGAGTGATGAAGGAGGGCTGTTGTCAAGAGGGTCGCCATGATTAAGACCCAAGAAGCCACGAGAACGGTCAGGAACACGGTGACGTTGTGATATGAGACTTAGATCAAAGCCCGACAGATTGCCGCTTGACATCACGAATAATATGTGCTCTCGTCAATCTTGACCCAATAGTTCGCCCAAAGTCACTGCTCGGCTATCAGTTTTGCGATGCTTTTGATTGCACATAGTAGTACTGGAAACGGTTGGTCGTGTCCACCCACAACCAAAGCAACTCCACAATCTCCATGCAAGCCTCATGAGCCGAGCGATGCGACCTTAGGTAAGGTACCTAGACACCGGGATACGGTAGGAGGACTTCAATGTGCTATACTGTTGGTTGCGTCATCGGGGGGCGTGTTTCTGCCTTGCCGAGGGAATCCTGCAATAGCGAGAAGTAGCGCGTCAGGCATGGCGAGCAGGGAAGGCTTTGGCCCCATGGTGGATGACCGAGAATTGAGAGCCTGGTCTCAGCCTTGTGTTGTCAATCCGGGTTAGCCACGGTGGGGTGTTTCTGCCAGGGCAGTCAGTCGCCTTGAGCCAGAGACAGGTGCGACGGTGACCTAGAGAAGGTGCAGGTGTTCTGTCTCCGCTGCCATGCACAGAAGCTTGGTCATATGACCACGAGAATCCAGAGCGGGCCAGGTGCTGCAGCAGCGGTATCAGATGTTGTCTAAGCAGACATTGACGTAACAAGATGGCCCATGGCCTCGACCACGATAATGAAAACCTTCAAACGATGCCCAGACTCATCAGGATCTCGAGCACAGCTCGTTGTGTTCTGTGTTGTTGCTCTTGCGAGCAAATCAGGTGACTCCTCCCTCGAACATAACAAGGTGATTGTGCGGCGCCTGCTCTTTGTCGGTTTGACTTCATCAAAGCGGGAGAAGGCACCACACAAGAACAAGGGGACGCAGAATGTCGCCTCTGGACTGATACAGCACCCCTGTTAGCCGCTTTGCAGTTGCAAGGCCGCTGAGAGTATATCCAACAGTGCCATGGTACGGTCATTGTCAGTACCCGTGGCGAGAATCTGACTGACCGATCAACTCGAACGGCCATTTCTGTCAGTAGCTCGAAGCCTGACGACATGGTGTCACCCGGCAGGCTCTTGACGATGACGCCCCGGAAAACGACCTTTTGTCTGGGGCACTTCCTCCAGGCAACAGCAGAAATACTCGACAGCATTACCAAGTATCGTGGCAAGGCCATAATAGAGATACCGACAATGGCACACCCAGTCGTGAACCCATGCCGCATTGCGTCTGGGCGCATTTCCAAGCCGGCACCACCAACAGCGGCAACACGTAGGATCCAACCTCATAGGGCCGCGAGGGCCAGGACGCTCGTCCCAAGAACGGTGGTGGAACGTGATAGCACGGCTAGGGACCATGCCCTCCTCATTGATGCTCAGCTCTGCTCAGCCTCAAGCTGGAAGGTCCGAGGGCTTCGCGCTGATGGCATCCTGACGATCGAGAAGCGTCGGCTGCCTGAGGACGTTGTGCGGACACTGAAGGACACGCTGCACCGACTTCGCGGCCGAAAGAGGACCAAAAAAGGAGGTGCATGCTCCTTTGGGCCAGAAGCGTGGACCTGTGTGCTCTGCGATATTCAGCAGCAGTCGTGGCGGCGGGGGTTACAGGAGATCGCTGCCGGCGCGGTGTGGTCGTGTCCGGAACCAGCCCCGGTGGCGGACATGAGCATCTCGGATGCCTCGAGGCAGCCTGTCAAGGCACGCTTGACTTCATCGCGACAAGAGACCGAGAAGGACGAGCAACGCGCGGTGATGGTTGGACCATTGCAGTTTGTGGTGGATGTCTGTGACGCCGAGGCCAAGGTGATGTTTCTGTCAAAGGATTGATTGGCTGTCGCGCCACGAGAAGAAGGGAGGATGGATGAACTTAAAGAAATATCATTCACGGATGACCCTTGCAGATCAGGATGCAAGGATCGCCGTCGAGAGGAATGCAAGATATGTCACGTTCAAACCTTACGGTCCCATGGACCAGGACGTGGTGAACCGGCGCTATCATGACCTGGTCCCTGGCTCTGGCAAATTCGAGTCATCCGGCTTCGAGTCATCAATCATCGCGGGGCCCGTTGCACCGTCTGCTAGAGAGCCCCAAGTTGAAGAAACCCCACCATGCATGAGGTGATAATTGACAGGTCAGATCGCTTGGGCAAGAAGATGGGACGGGTGAGGAGGACCCGAGGAGGACATATTCCGAAGGTGCTGAGCTCAATCTCCCCCGATCATCGGTATCGCCAATCACATGACGAGGGCCCAGGGTGCGGTGGCTGGAGCGGGGAAGGCCACAGCTGCAGCCAATGTTTTGCTTTCTTTTTCCCTCCTGCCTCCTACCGTCTGTCTTCAGTGAATCCAAGCCCGCGTAGCATCCACCCACCACACCTCCAGGAAGAAGAAGAAGAGGCGAGACAGGGTCGTCCGTTTCGGGATGGCCGCCCGTTGGAGCCATCAGCACACTGCCGTGCAGCACCCCGCCACACGCCCTCCCCGAACGAGACGAGAGCTGGCAGACCTGACCAAAGTGGCACGACGCCCCTGAGATCCCCGGTTTTCCGAGCGATAGCGCCTGGATCCGGTGCTGACGGCGTGCACTGGTACGGCCTGGGCGTTGGCCCTCGCAAAGGGGACACGAGAGACGAGAGGAAACCGCCCTGGACGGGTCCCTGGGATCGACATGGGTACACCACCGATCGGCTCTGTTTGGGATGAGACATGCGTCCACCGCTCGCTGTCTTTGACATGTAGGCAGGCGGCGAGAGAGACAGGCGCGGCACACGGCCTTACGACGTGTTACCCGACAAGACCTTGTCTTTTTTTCTGCCCGTCACCCAACGAGGAACCCCGAGATTGAGGCGCGGGCGCGGAAGGGCGAGGTAGACCAGGGGTCCAGACCGTCGATTAAATACCCTCCGCGACGCCATCCAACCGCTTGCCTTCCCGTTGGACCGTTGAACGGCCTGCTGCCGCTGCTGTCACGCACGCCTCGCCTCGCTTCTTCCTATCAGCCGCAGTGCAGCGAAAGAACCCCTCTTCAACTTCACCCCGCGACCGCTACACCGACTTTGGCATTTGACGTGTTTTCCGTCCCATCTTTCGCGCGCGCACCCCCGACGCCACGGTTCCTGGGGCATCGGCCAGATGCAACGAAAGAGTCGGTCGTGATATCGAGCTTCAAACTGTCGCCTGCTGCAAGTCATCGATAGCGCGCGCGCCAACTGCATGGACCACGCGACATGACCCCGTAGACGACGTCTCGTACTCCGACGGTGATCCGCCGCCATGAGCTTCGACTTTGGGGGCGAGGATTCGCGCACTGGCTCGGCGCGCGACGATGGCGACGGCGGCACCTTGAGCAAAGAGCTCGGCAACAAGGGCGACACTGCTTCCTTCGCCTCGCTCATGAGCACCCTCATTCCTGTCATTATCTACGCAGCAGTGTGCCTCATCATCTTTTGGGTCTTCCGGAGGAAAGTTTTGCGAGTCTACTCGCCGCGGGCCATCCTGCGCGACCTGTTTCCAGAGTGAGCTGAACCAGCCACAGCTTGGTCAAGAATACCGAAACTGACTATACGCCAGAGAGCGCAGCACGCTGCTGCCCCGAGGATGGGTCAACTGGTTGAAGCCCTTCTGGAAAGAAGGCGACGACTTTGTCCTGAATCATTCCTCCTTAGATGCCTTCCTTTTTTTGCGATACCTCAAGATGCTGTCCCTCATCTGCTTTGTCGGCTGCTGCATCATCTGGCCCGTCCTCATGCCCCTCCACGCGACTGGCGGAAACGGCCTTGCCGAGCTCGAGAGCATGACCATCGGTAATGTCGACGATCCAAACAAATTTTTCGCACATGTTGTGGTCGCTTGGATCTTCTTTGGTATGCCCTCCTTCTATCCCGGCTGACTGCTTCTGGCGTTCCCTGACACGACGCAGGCTTCATCTTGTTTACTATCTACCGCGAGTCGATCTATTACATCAACCTCCGCAACGCCTACCTGCTGTCGCCCTACTACGCCAATCGGCTGTCCTCCCGTACCGTTCTCTTCCAGTGCGTGCCACCAGCCTACCGCGATGCCGCCCGCCTTCGAAAGGTCTTTGGCGACTCGGTCAAACACGTCTGGATCCTCCGCGACACGACCGACCTCGAGCACCTCGTCGATGAGCGCACCAAGACAGCGACCCGCCTGGAAAAAGCCGAGATTCTGCTCATCAAGATGGCAGACCGCGCCAGAAGGCGTGGCGATCGTTCGGCACCCGCGCTCCCCGAGCATCTCCTCCCGCCAACCGACTCGCCGCATCACCCGATGACAGCCAGACCCGTTACGGTGACCCCCGACCCATCTCGACCCTCATCGCCCTCGACCTCCACGACGCCGCTTCCGCCAGCCTCGCCTTCAGCACCTGCGTCTCCCAACCTCTCAGAGGATCCCGAGAAACATGGCGGCTTTCCCAAGACCCTCCCTGACGTCAATGGATCCGTCGCTGGACAATGGGTCCCTGCCGACAAGCGCCCTCGCCACAGGCCCCTTGGTAACTTCCTCCGAAGCGTCGACACCATCAAGTGGACGCGCAGCCGTCTCAAGGCACTCAACCCGGCCATTGCCAAGCTCCGGCGAAAGCTTCACCGTGGCACCGAGGGCCGCCCTCTGGAGTCGGTTTTCATCGAGTTTGAGACGCAATCAGATGCTCAGCGCGCCTACCAGACACTGGCCCACGACAAGCCCATGTTCATGTCGCCGCGCTTCATCGGTATCCGCCCTGAGGAGATTGTATGGAACTCTCTGCGCATGAACTGGTTTGCTCGCATGGTGCGTCGCTTCGGAATGCTGGCGGCCGTCGTGGCGGCCATTGTGTTCTGGTCTATTCCGTCGATCTTCATTGCTTCGTTGACCAACATCGAGTCCTTGAGTGAAAGCATTTTCTTCCTTTCGTGGATCATGCTGCTTCCCAAGGTGGTTATTGGCGTCATTCAGGGCTTACTTCCTGCGTTGGCTCTGTCGCTGCTCATGGCCATCGTTCCCTGGCTTCTGCGAGGTGAGTGTTATGTCGCAAACTCCAATATTATTTCCATGACTAACGGTAGCAGGTTGCGCTCGAGTCGCCGGCGAGCCCTCGCTCTCTAACATCGAGCTCTATGTGCAGACCTTCTACTTTGGCTTCCAAGTCATCCAAGTGTTCCTCATCACAACTATAACTTCCGCAGCATCATCAGCTCTCAGCAAAATCATCCAGGACCCTCTATCAGCCAAAGACTTGCTATCCGAAAACCTTCCGAAGGCGTCCAACTTTTACCTCTCTTACATCCTCATCCAGTGCCTTGCCGCCGGCGCAGGATCTCTTGTACGCCTGTACGACCTTCTACGCCACGGCATCATGGCTCGCTTTGTTCAGAACCCACGCGTGAAGTGGCGTGTCTGGAAGCGGGTGCGACCTGTTCACTGGGGCGGCTGGTTTCCTCCGTTCACTAACATGGGCGTCATTGCCCTCAGCTATTGCTGCATAGCCCCCGTTGTGCTTGGTTTCGCCTCTCTAGGTCTGTACATCATCTATCTCATCAACAAGTACAACCTGCTTTTTGTCGAGGATTCCTCCATCGATACCCGCGGCCTCTGCTACCCCCGCGCCCTGAAGCAGCTCCTCTACGGCCTCTATCTCGCTGAGATATGTCTCATCGGCCTCTTTGCCCTCCGCTCTGGTTTCTATCCCATGATTTTCATGATCATATTCCTCATCTTCACTGCTCTCTTCCACTACAGCTTGAGCGACGCCCTCGCCCCTCTGCTCGCCAACCTTCCCCGCACTCTCGCGCTCGAGATCGAGGAAATGACGAGAACGGACGATTTCCCCTCCCCAGCTGCCTCCAACATTGCTGTCGCCGACTCGTCGCCCCATATATTTGGCCAAGACGGCGACGAAGACGAGGAAGATGACGGCCCAACGCACGTCACCCTAGGCAATCGTGGCGCCTCCAACCCTGGTCTTGAAGGCAGCGCCTCGCTCGGCAGGATGTTCGCCAAGATCTCGTGGGATGCCTACGTCAAAGCCTTCACCTCATACCTCTACAAGATCGGCCTCGGCCCGGTGCTGGACCGGATCGACGCCGTGCTGAGGCCAGAGTACAGCCCAAACCCGAACCCGATCCTTCGCTTCTTCCATCCCTCGACCTTCGACTCGTTCGCGCACCTGCGCGGGCTGATCCCCACGGACCTGCCCGAGCCGACGGCGACGTACCCGGAGGACTACGTCTTCAAGACTTATTACCCGCCCGAAATGTGGGAGCCCGCGCCGCGGCTGTGGATTCCAAAGGACGAGGCCGGCGTGAGCGCGCAGGAGGTGGAGCACTGTATGCGGTACGGCAAGGTCGAGGTCAGCGACGACGGAGCGTGGTTAAAGGAAGACGGGAAGGTGGGGTGCGAGGTTGAGAAGGCGCCGTTCTGGGACGAGAGGGTGCTATATTAGACCGGAGCGGCTGCTCGAGTACTGTTTTGAATACCATTAGCGTAATGTGATTTAGCGATATTTAATGAAGCGGTTTATATGAGACTCGGTTATGAGCTATAACGCCGATTTGGAGACATGAGGTGGTCACAGCCGCGTCGATTGGGACGATGGGTTCAACCCCCCAAGAGATGTCCCAACGCGGCGGAGCTTCAGCATGTGAAGGGAGTAGAGACCAGCAGCTGGTGTCTGACGGCTTGTCAAAAAGAGTTGCACTATACAAGTCGAGTAGGTGGCTGAATGAAGCATCATCCCAAGGTGCCTCACGCTGCGCGGTCTTTGGCAACTGGTCTCACGTCTGCGGAGAGTGGGGGGTCAGAAGTAAAGGCTGCGATCCCCTGGCCATTGTCAGTCCTGAAGCCTGCTCAGTGTCTCTTCCTACCTCTGGAAATAGTCCAGAAGCCTCCAATCCGGTAATTTGCTCTCCACCCCCCCCCCCCCCCCCCCCCCCCCCCCCCCCCCCCCAAACATAAGGTCCTTCCTAACAGCCTACCCAAGCCCTCACACAAAACATCTTACAGCCGCTGTTTTGACGAGAGCGTAGTTGAGAAGTGAACAGATGACTTCGAGGGGCTTTAGTTGTGCTGAATCGGTTATGTCATCGACTCGAAAGAAGCTTCTCAGGTCCCCGGCGTTTCCGTACGCCTCAAAGATGAGGGTCTGCAGCCGGGGACAGGCAGCGGCGATAACTTCGCTGATGAGGATTCCTGAAGGTACTATCGGCTTGTTGAA
Source organism: Verticillium klebahnii (assembly GCA_002851715.1). Classification (NCBI taxonomy): domain Eukaryota; kingdom Fungi; phylum Ascomycota; class Sordariomycetes; order Glomerellales; family Plectosphaerellaceae; genus Verticillium; species Verticillium klebahnii. The sequence continues at coordinate 2,706,083 of NMXL01000001.1, read as the reverse complement.
CGCAACACAATCATGGCGAATGGTCAAATGACGCGATCCCGTGTCCTGCTCGAGGAGTCCTCGAAGAATCGAGTCGTCTCCGCAGGCGGTCGACCATTCGAGCGAGGTCAGGCTGACGGCTTCCGGGATAAGATCATCGAGACATCCGTCCAGGTGACGCAGCGTAGGCAGCCGCACCAGCGTGGGGGCAGGGATCCAGGATACTTTGTCTTTGTTTGTCACCATTTCTTCCTCAGTAAGCTCGCCGCAGAGAAACCTCATCTGCAACAGCGGAGGTAGACTCTGTCGAGCTGTTTGGTCATTCCAGACGGCGGCAAGGATGGCCTCCAGCTCGCCAGCATCCTCCTCAATCTCGTTTGGCCCGGACTGAGCAATCAGGAGAGTGAACACACCAAGACGCGACAAGAGGCACAGAAGTATAGCGTAAGTGCTCGAACAGCTGCAAGATGACGGTTGTAGATCTCCTGGTAGCATGCGTTGCAGTCGCATCCGAACGTACGCAGGCCGAACCTAGGATTCAGTGTTGTTGTACCAGTGCAAGAATCGCACCCGCAGGATACTCCCTCCTGAAGATTGAAACATGCGAGTCTCTCAATGGGGAACAGCTTGAAGCCGATCAGCGCCTCGGCAAGCTGGACAATTCGGGCATCGGAGGAAGACAGTGACGAGAGCGGGATGGCCGCAGAGATCGTCTCCCATGACCGGAGGGAGGCCATCGCATCGCCATCAAATCCGAAGATGTCCATCAACTTCAGTGTGTGTCGAATACGCAGTTCCCTGGCAGCTCTTCGCAGGTGTCTCTTCTGCATCAGGCTACGGAGGAGAAGCATTGTTTGCTAGGGTCGATGTATTACAAGGGTACTGTAGAGTAGGGGCTGCGCGATGTCGTAGAAGCGTTGGGGAACGAGTCAAACACGTGGAAGACAATTCCTGTTATTTGGGACAAGACTGGCTATCTCCATCAGGAGTTCGGTTGCCAATCCGAGCAGATATGGTGTCGTGGTCGTCATGATGTCTGTGTGTCGTTATCGTGTTTAGTGCCGATGTGTGTTATTGGAGGAAGGTGCTGCCTACTGTGACGGCTCTGGACGTATGCATTGGACGTATGTATCAGATTTGCCTGACTGGCGTGGACAGAATTCATGAGTTACTAGTTCCTTTCACTATTCTTATAGGTGCCTACCTCTTCTTTTCTTTCAACACACAGGGCAGGCGGGAGTCCATAAAACTCCCACCAAAGGCCATCTCTGGAAAGACCGTCAACTACCTGGTATATTCTCCTTCTCCTTTTCTCTCAGTTTCATCTTCCCAATAAACAGATTCCGCTCGGCGTCCACATCTAGTTGATCAGAAATAAGAGCAGGCCAAAAGGCCTGATGCTACTGGAGGATCTTCTCGTCTCCCCCAGTGCCCAGCTTTTTGTTCCCTCACCAGCCTCGCAAGGCGTGTTCTCGACTGCGAATGCGAATACAAGCATACGCATCAGGCAACAAGAATTACCACCGTTAGCCTGACTCTGCTCCGATATCTGAGCATTTCCTCTGTGTGGCCGGAGTCCAGCTTGGCGCTCGACCTCGCTGGCACCGTGATCGATGTGGGCAGCTCGCTGCTGGCCAGCCTCGAGTACCCTCGTGTCTTCGATAGCGCGGAGGAAACTTCCATGTATGAAAGAATGTTTTCCCAATGAATGTATGCGCGGGGTTGTTTCGGCATGGGCCATTGTTGCTGCCGCAGTGCGCGACGGCCTGCTTCCCAATCTCAAGCACGGTTTCTTCATGGAAGTGCTACGGTGTTCTACCTGCGCAGATTTCTCAGTTTGAGAACTGGGACAGCTAGTGGGGTCAGGTCGCTCATCTGCGCGGCAAGTGGTGGCGATGGCGACACGACTACGAAGGATACAGCTGACACAGGAGAGTTCAGGGGCTCAGGGGCTCAGAAAACATGGGTCGTGCCGCTTGCACGCACTGGACACGGCTGCCAGCGTCCTATCACGTCAAAATAATCAGGACCTAAAATCCCAAAGGTCGTCATAGCCATGGTCTGTTTGCGTCCTACTCGTGCCCTTTCAGTGCACTGCGACGCTATCCGCCAAACACAGGCAGCGCGACAGTGGTTGAGCTCGGTGAGCGGATGAGTCTGTGAGCCGGTGTGTCGGTGAGCAGATCAGGTGATCCGCGATCTGTCCAGGCAGCAGGCCGGGTCAGTGCACCTTTGCTCTCTCGACACGCAAACCCGCAAAGCTCCGTCTGAACGACTTGTTTGAAAAAAGGCAAGGGCTTCAGAAGACTCCAAGTCACGGGACACGATGAGAGGTCCGACAAACGGGATGGATGTGCCCCCGGAAGAGAGTCAAGCAAGCTCGAGCACAGCCAACGCACCCACGCCCACAAGGCTAGGCCCAGCGGTGGGCTTGGCGCTGACCTGATAGCGCGCGAACCGACACGGCGGCGGACGGATGCCAGGCAACGGAGACGGTCCAAGCAAGCGCAAGCGTGCCCGGTCGCCTCCGACGTGCGCCTTTCGTCAGCGTCCGAAGTGCCCCTCGACGATCGCGGAGCGAAACGACGTCAGTCAGGCGAAGCACAAGAGGCGCATGATGGCGCATGATGCCCGGCAGTCGTAACCGATTAGACGAAAGAAGAAGCTGGCAGTCATTGGCATGGGCATTTCCGGGGGCTGAACCATCTGGAACGCCCCCGAAGCAGCCAGGGCACATCAGCCGACGAGGCCCGACTGGTGAAGAATCCAGCACAAAAAGCTCAACCGTCGAGAGGGGTCCCCATCCCAGCATCGGACGGGGTGCGATCGGCCACCCCACCTCGACCCCTCGACACGACCCCCGACGTCAGTCCAAGAAAATGGTCGCCTCGGCCTTTCAGGGTCATAGCGTAGGAGGCTCGCCGCCAATGAGACGACCCTCTGCAATCAGCCCCGGAATGCCGCTCTCGTCCCTGCCGCGTGACGGATCGAGAAGAGAGGGGCGGCGAGTGGCCCCCATCGCCGCACAAAGGACGCAGCGGCCGCGATTGGCCGGGCGTGGGTTGCCACTTGTGCGGACCTGGGCCGCTGCCTCCTCCACGGCATCTTGGTGGACGCACTATTCGCGCAGGCACCGCCGCTGGGTGTGCCCCCTCGGACGGGCACGAGGGGGGGGGAGTTGGTTATTTAAGGGTGGGTTGTTGTCCCTGTCCTTGTCACTGATCTCCTCTCTCTGCATCCACGATCAAGATCTCCATCTTCAACTCAACAAAAACACTCAAAACCTTTCCCACCAAACCACATTCCAACCATCAAAATGAAGGGTGACTGCGGCTGCTCCGGCGCTTCCTCCTGCAACTGCGGCTCCAGCTGTACGTGTTCCCGCTGACGTGCTTGCCACGACGGTTTCCTGTGACGGGGGTACTGACGGATGAATTTCAGGCTCTTGCGCCTCTTGCGGCAAATAAGCATCTGTCCCATTCCGACAACCATCACGTCACCACCTCGACTGAGATGCTCCGGCGTTGAGCTCGACGGGACGCGGGGGTCGATTATGAGGAGGATGGGGGATGATGAGAAATGAAGTTAAATACCACCAATCGAGAAACACCATCTTGGCTGAACCACTGTGCTGCCGCATGCCGCAAGTCGCATGTCTGTCGCTGCTTGATCGTGATGTTGCACAGATGTGACTCGACCCCGCCCCCACCAGACCCCGCATCGCGACTCAACAACACGACCATCCGCGCCCAAACGTCTCTCAGGGGCCACTGAACGATCTTCAAAAGAATGTCATGGTCTGCGTATATCGTGTCCAGTGTCATGAGTTACGCATCTCATACCCAATGTCAACAAGCACGTAATCCCTACTCCACCGCGCTTCGGCCCTAACCGCGCGCTATCCCAGGGCCTCCTTTCTTCTGCCCACCGGCCGCCGTGCCGACCCCGACCCGAGCCCCCTTCAACGACATGCCATCCGCGGCCCGCATCATGCCCGTCATAGGCTCGCCTGCCTGCGACGTCTCCGTCAGACATGCATGCGGCCTGCGCTGGCAGACGTTCTCGGCCCTGAGGGTGGGAGCCCCTATGTGCCGGGGGGCCATTCACAACGAGGGGCCAGCAAACACGTATCATGATGCTCATATTGTTGACTCCTTTGCCTTGGCTGCTTGCTTGGCCGAGGGTGAAGATGCGATGGAACGTCCGGGATCCGCCTTGGGGCTCGATGCTGCCCAATATCATCCCCAGGCGGCGGTTGTGACGAGACGGAGCAGTCGCGGCGGAAGCTTATGACCTGACCGAACCCGACAGACGAACCCAACCGCGCGGTTGAGGCTCTCCAACATCTTCAGACGTGAAGAAATCACACGAACCAGACATCCCCGGTGACAGCCAGCCCAACGGCACCCCCAGCGAGGGCCGCGTCATCTCATGCACTCCCCTCAGCCAAGAACGACCCCCCATCCTCCCTCCCCCTCCGCCGAGACGAAGCCATCACGGCCCCTCGGCAGCCTCGACTGCCCGCTTCAGTGACGATTTCGCACGCGGGCCGCCAGAGGGCAAGCGCCGTCTTGGCCTCGCAACGTGGGCGTCCAGCAGCCTCCGCCAAGAAGACGACGGTACCTCTCGTCCCCACGGGGGGCAGGAGGGCCAATCTTTCTGCGGCCGAAGACGCGTGTCCTGCGTCCATTGTTCGTGGACTATAAGGAGGCCTCTAGGTTGACCACTCGTGATATAAACCTTGACCGCATTCTCGACAGCTAAAAACCAAGTCACCTTGTAAAATTTCGATCATCTTCTCAAGTCTCCCCAGCGACAGCAAACAGCATCATGCCCTTCCACGAGAGCGCCCAGGGCATCACCGTCGAGGACGGCCACATGCTCCACGCCGAGCTCGCCAACGTCGAGGGCGAGTTCGTCGAGGCCGAGTTCGACCTGAACGACTGCATCGGCAACAACAACGGCGCCTTCGAGTGGGGCGGCGGCGGTGCGTCCTCCGACCTTCCTTCCCTTGTTCATGTTTTGGTCGGCCGCTGACGACGGCTAGGCTTCGCCAACTCGGCGGAGGACATCTCGTTCGAGCTCGAGGGCGACGACGGCGTGCCCGTGCTGCGCGCGCGGCTGTACAACGTCGAGGGCGAGGCGGTCGACGCCGACATCAACCTCGGCGAGAGGCTGCACAACAACGACGGCGCCTTCTCGTTCGGTATGTTGCCGCCTGCCTGGCGGGGTGCGCTTTCACTCGCTGACTGATGCAGATGACCACAACGCCGAGGAGGAGGAGGAGGAGGAACAGGAGGAGGAGCGGGAGGAGGAGGAGTAAGGAAATCGTGATGGCTGCATGACGGAAGCACATCCAGATGGTGGGGCGGTTGGGCACCGCATGGGGTCGTTCGGGGCCATGATACCTAGCAATACATCACGTCACATCAAGTACACGCACACAGACACAGACAGCACCGGCAAAAGTCCAACATATGTTACACAGTGTACAATGTATCCGTACAGCGCGGCGCCCTCCCGCAGCCGGCCACCGCCTACACGCCACCCTTGACCCACGAGGCCTCGCGGTGCTTCTCGAGCCCCGCGTGGCCCGTCGTGGGCAGCTCCCTCTTGGCGAGCTCCTTCTCGATCAGCTTCCACCGGCCGACCTCCCTCTCGCGGTCGATGGGCGTGATGCGGCGCGCGTGCACCGACACGTTGGGCAGCGCGAACAGCTCGCCGCGGCGCTCCAGGGACTCGACCAGCTTCTTGGCCGGCGGCGGGCGCACCAGCAGGCTGAGCACGTGACGGACCGTCTCGACGCGCGCGAGCTTGGGGTCGGAGATGAGGTGGCCCGTCAGCTGGAAGACGCGCTTGCGGACCTGGTTGCTGTTAGCTCTCCGAAGCAAAAAGTAAAAGGAAAGGACATGGGGTGCACGTACGGCAAACTTGAGCAGGGGGTCCGCGAGCGAAACGTCCTTCCACTCGGCGTCCCACGCCGTGACGAGCTCTTGCGCCTCCTCGGGCGAGACGTGCTGGCCCAGCGCGGTGGCCTCGTCGTGCTCGGCCGCCTCCGAGGCGGCGTCCTCGGCCAGGACGGCCTCGCCGGCGTTCTGCGCCGCCTGGGCGGCCTCCTTCCTGGCGAGCTTGAGCTGCCTCTTGGTGGGCGCCAGCCCCTTGACGACGGCGTTGGTGTTGCCCCGGACGGCGACGACGCCCTCGTCGGTGATCTTGACGCGGAGCGCCAGGGCGCGATCGAGGGCGGCGCGGTCGGTGCCGGCCCAGTCGGCGCTCAGGCGGCCCTCCTCCCTCTCCTTCCGGAAGGCGAGGGCCTCGACGACGGCCTGGCGCGTCAGCACCTCGAGCACGGCGGCGTCCTGCACGCGCTCGACGGCGGCGAAGCCGGTGTAGGCGCTCTCGGGGCCCCAGTGGCCTTCGCGCTCCCACCAGCCCTCGAAGCCGCCGACCTCCTCGAGGCCCTCAGCGGAGACGGCGGGCGTGTAGCCGTTGATGCCGACCTCGTTGACCTCGGGGGCGCGGGTGGGCTTGTAGCTCGTCTTGAGCCGGGAGGCGGGCCTTCGGGGGCGGGCTTCGGCGCCAGGGAAGAGGGAGCCGAGGTCCTGGGTCTGGGACTGGAGCTCGGCGAGTTCCGCCTCGTAGGCCTCGAGATCTGGTTGTTGGGAGCCGGACTCGGTGGGCTGGGCGTAGGGGTCTGAGGGGCCGGGGGCCTTGCCCTTCCAGAGGAGCTTGCGGAATCGGTCGGTCGTGTCGGAGGAGGATGGGGCGGTTGTCGAGATGGAGCGGGAACAGAGGGAGGAAAGGGCGGGTGTTGAGGGGTTGGCTGATGTGGCCAGGAGCCGGGGGGCTCGTATGCGTGTGACGCGACGCATTGTGTGAGGGTGGGAGTGGTGGTGATGGGGATTGATGGTGTTTGGTCGAGAAGCCGGCGTCGAATGTCAATTGTCAGGAGCTTCCAACGCTGAACTTTTTCGATACCATTGAGCCAATCACGCTGCCGTTGTCAGTGATCTGTGCGCAGCCTCGAGTGATGGAAGGGACTATCTGAAGTGGTTAGTCAGCACGTCTATAACTGGGCCTGCAGGACCTACGGCAGGGTTCAGCAACCACACGCGTAATACAACAACCGTTATCCACCCACTGTTGTTTTGAGATGCCGCTGAGCTGCATTGAAGGAAGATCCCTACCTCACCTAAGGTTCTCGATTTCACTGCTGTACTCCTAATTTATGCTGGACTCATCAGATTCGTACCTCTGCCGCTTGTGCTCAGGCTCTCGGCTCAGTTCAAGCTCAGTCACCCCTAAGTCGACGAGACGGGACGCGAATTTATGCATGCTGTGCACAACTGAAACGGTCGTCTGAAAACGGTAATTCTCTTCCGTATTGATGGGGAGGACTCCCGCCTGGCCCTCTGCACTGCATATCAGACCCCTTGACTGCCTGGAAAGTCACCCTGCTTTGGCGTCACAAAACACAACTCACTATGAGTCGTGTCGTTACCCAGTCTCTCCATACCTCGTGATTTAAAAGAACGGTTCAGGTGCGGCGCATTGAATTCTCTTACATATGCGAAATCACGACATAGGCTGTTCGGCAGGGGCCAGTGCCATGGAGTTTTTGGAAAGAGCTGATCGACAGGCTGGTTGAAGGTCATGAAGGTGGTGATAGCAGTGAGTAATACATTAGTAGGCGCTAGCTAGACATGAACCGTATATTTCAGACGATGCTAGGCTATTCTACACTTTGCGGTCCTTCTTCCACCGGCGGATGATGATCTCAGCAGCCTGCAGATCTATTAGCAACCCTGACTTTCTCAAGAACAGAGAAAAGATGCAGCCGGGCATGACTTACCTTCTCGCCGATGGCGTACGCCGTCGTGGTGGTGTGGGCAGCAGGGACGGTGGGAATGATGGAGCAGTCGGCAACACGGAGACCCGAGATGCCGTAGACGGAAAGGCTCGAGTCGACGACGCCACCCTTCTCGCGGGGAAGCATAGCGGCCGTGCAGCAGGGGTGCATGAGCGACTGGACGACGGTGTCCTTGACGTACTCGATGAGGGCGTCGTGCTCCGTGACATTGGCGCCGGGGGCCACCTCGACGGCGCCGAGCTCCTGCCACGTGTCGGTGGCGTACAGGCGGCGGAAATAGTCGACGTAGGTGACCATGATGTCGAGGTCGATGGGATTGGCACCAGTGGCGTAGTTGACGATGGGCGTGGCATCGTGGTCGGAAGAGTCCAGGACGACGGAGCCACGGCTCAGGGGCTTGAGTAGAAACGCGATTCCGGGGCCCGTGTGGAAGGGCATCTCGAGGATGGGGTGCTCGGGGTGCTCAAGAGCCTGGGCGATGATCTCGAGCTGCGCGAGGTAGCCCTCCTGCACGGATTCGGTGGCGCTGGCCGGGAGATACTGGAGGGCGGAGCGGTCCTCGATCTGGGCGCGGATGTTCGCGACGATCTGCTCCCACTCGGGGGTGACGTGCTGCAGGGCGACGTAGGCGGCGCTGTTGCCCATGGCGAGGGTGTAAGGGCCACGAGCGGGGCGCTCACGGAATTGGGAGACGACTTCGGCAGCGTAGGTCGCGTTGTTGGTGACCTCAGCCTCGTTGGGAGAAGGGGTATCGTAAGAGTAGGTGAAGGGGGTGCCGCAGTGGTCCTGGAAGTTCTGGCCAACACCAGGGAGGTCTTCGACGAGCTCAATGCCTTCTGACTCGAGGTACGCGGCAGAAGCGACACCGCTGCGCTGGAGGATCTGAGGAGTATGGATGGCACCAGCCGACAAGATGACCTCACGCTTGGGGCGGATGGTCTGGACCTCACCACCGGCAACGGGGCGAAACTCGATAGCGGGGACGTTCTTTTCCTTGTCGACTATGAGGCGGGTCACCTTATGCTCGACGAGCAGGTCGAGGTTGGGGCGGGAGTCCGCAATCCTGGTGTAGTGACCGACACCGGCGTGAGATCGCTCGACGGTCTCGGAGTTCTGGGCCGACGGAACCCAGCAGATACCATGCTTGTTGCCGTCGTCGCAGCTGACCGGGGTCTCGAGACCAAACTCCTCGTACGCCTGCCACCCGACCTCTGAAGGGAACAGTTAGCGCCACTGCTGTTCCTTGTGTGCCGGTCTGGGAGTCACATACTCTGGACGGGCCACTGGAATGGCGGGAAAGAGGCCTCAATCGAATCACCGGGATACGCGGAGGCATCCCAAGTGTAGCCGTACTCCTCGACAACCTCGTCGCTGGGCTCGGTAAGGAAGAAGGACTGATGGACTGTTAGTAGGGAGGTTCGGTGGTGGGAAAGATAGTGACAAGGCTCGCCTTCTCGAACGCGGGGCCAAAGTTCTCCCAGTCCCAACTGTCAGGGCTGTCGTCGAACTGGGGGCTACCAAGTCGCGCCCATTCGTCGTAGTCGTACCTAGAACCACGGTCCAAGAACTGACCGTTGACGGCGGATCCTCCGCCAACAGTCATACCAAGGATGACGGTGGCAGCGCGGTTGTTGACGCTGGCAACGGGAGGGGAGCTGATGACCAGGCGGCTGGCACCACGGCCATCCTCGGGCGGGTCGTAGTAGCCAACGGTCCCCTCAATCTTACCGTACTCGATGACGAGAACAGTCTCTGTGTGGGGGAAGCATATGTGTAAGCTTTCGAAGATCGCACCGGTGTCGAAGGTTATGACCCCTAATCTAGCAAGCAAGAAAGGATTCATAACTCACTCCTGGGGAAGGCAGCCGAAACACGATCGGCGACGGTCAGACCGGCAGTACCACCACCGATGACGACGAAGTCATACTCGTCCCGGAGCTCGGTAACCTGCCTCTTAGCGAAGTTCTGAGCCCGGCGGGGGAGGGCATCGACGACGCCGAGGATGCACGCGCCAACTGAGAAAGCCTTGATAAGACGCATCTCTTTGTTTTCTTAGGGGCTTTCTTTTAGTGTTTGTGGCAACCGCAACCGGGAAAAATGGAGGAGGTATATGAGATCGACTGAACAAGCTGACAAAAGAGGAGATGATTACCCCCTAACCTCGAGCGGAGACAATTGACCCGAAAGATACAAGGACTCACTCGACCACGTGGAAATATCGCATACAGCCCCGCTAGAGTCACAGCTAAAGGGGCATCTCATCAACAGGTCATGCCAGGTCCGGGGTGCTGGGACAAAGGTATGCCGCGAGGCGAATGCCGGCTTGAGGATCTGCGGGCGATAACGACCAAGGGGGTTAATTACTTACAGCAGTGTGTTCCTGTAGGAGCGAATCCCTGTGAATCCCCGTCGACCCTTTCATTGCCTCAAAGAAGCTGCCGTGCGCTGCTGCCGACAAAACAATAGGAGGGGATAAGCCATAGTGCCAAGCCTTCTCGGCGCTCAGCACACCTACGGAGGAAGCCTCTTTCTGGACTGGTATTGCCGGCACAGTCGCATTCGAAATGGGCATGTGTGTTAGCAGTGGATGTCCAACGTGGCAACGTTCCAACGTTCGCATGTCCTTGCCGTCAGGACCCAAATCCCTGCCTGCTCATCACCGGCCAGGGTGGGAACGGGGCCACTGATTTACGCTACAATTTCCCGGATAAACTGCGCTGTTGCAGCGGACATTTCTCTGAAAACTGCCACTCCCGAGCCCCAACCTCGGGTCCTCCCACATCCCCTGGTCCTCCTCGTGGTGCCATGTGGCCCATCGGCGGTGCCAAGCACACATGTTCGAAGTTGTCTACTCATACTCTGTACGTCTCAGTACTTCGGAGAGGCTGGAAACTCACGTGCTTTGACAACAGCATTCAAGCACGCTTGAAAAGTAGCGTTCTTCCCCGGTTTATCAAGGGTTCGAGGCCTGTGCGAACAGGTTGATGATCATCGGCGGCACGATTGCTTCCCCAAGCGTCCTGTGAGAAAAGACATTGCGGGATCCCCACAGCCCGGTTGAGGATACACATTAGGAGGCGAACGCCGTCTGGTGGACGCAAGTTCGTGGTGGTTATAGGGGGCGATTACCGGTTTCGCTTGCTCCTCTAACGCGACGAGAGAAGTGGAGAGAAACGCTTCAAAAGGCGCTGCCGCCTTTTATGGCGGTGTAATGTGGCCGACGTTGGCATCAGGAATTGGCTCTTGATGACCAGTTGCTGACAACGGGCACCATGTCAGCATCAGTTGCATGTTCGCCCCTGAGACCACGTCGATGCGCATCTCATACTAGTGGCTGCTGCCGCCAAATGCTTGATAGATTGGTCTGAAGGAGACAAGCTTGAGATTCAAAGACGAGATTACCCACACCCATCACTCTCCTATGACTGACCAGCATGTCATGCCAGATCGAAAAGCAGCAATCTCCACTCGCTATCGCTCCTATCACCGATATCCAATGCCTCAAGATCTACTTATGCCCATGAAACAGCAAACATCCTAGACATGTCTTTCAGCAGCGCATCAATTCAAACCAAGAAGTATTTTCTCGGTTCGAAACCAGCGACCCGGATCAAAGGTATATGGGTGGCGATCCTTATTTTTCATCTCAGCTGCGTATTGTTGTGGTGTTTTGCCATGATTATCCGGGGCCTCCTTATCCAACCCTGCCTCATCACAGAGGAAGTGAAAGGCCTCTTCGGTGAGGGACCCTGACATGGCGCAGTGGTGCAGGATTGTACGGCCGTCGTTATCTGCGGCCTGAAGATCCACGCCACAGTCTGCCAACGCTACCAAAAGCGTCGTATTGACTCCGGAAGAACTGGCATGCAAGTGAGCCAAACCTAGCCCTCCGTCGCGGGTTTTGAATATGGGATCTGCCCCACGTTGGAGGATCAATCGTACCACTGGTGGCGCATCGTTAAACAGGAGGAATTTATCTCCAAGGTACAGGGCCAAAGGAGACATGCCGGCGTCGTCGAGATCGTTGATATTGACGCCCCCATCTAAGAGACATTGAACAGCCGCGTAATCCACGACGTGAGGATTTCTGAGCAGATGATGGAGTGCATTTCGCCCGTGTTGGTCCTGCAAGGCGGCGAAGCCACCAGGATCGGCACCGTCCACGCAGGCAAGCAGATGTTGGAGGATTTCTGTGTCACCATTTTGCGCGGCGTAATGTAGAGCATTGAGACCCTCCAAATCGCTGAATGTAATATCCGCGCCGTGGTTCAAGATGGTGGCAACCGACTCCTTGTTTCCTTTAGAGCAGGCCAAGTGTAGTGGAGTCTGGCCTTGGTGATTGGGTGTAAAGACCTCAGCTCCCTTCTGAATCAGTCGCCCGATGATCTCGGGAGCCGTGCTGCTTTCATACGACACTTTATGAAGGGATGAGGCGCCGTGGATATCTTTCAAGCTGACGTCGGTCGACTCGTGATCTAGAAGCAGATTGACAACGTTTAATCTGTGTTCTTCAATCAATGCCTCCACCTCGGAGCGATAGGCCATGTCTTCAAGGTCATAGTCGATGCTACTTGGGGAAGTCTCGATTCTGTAGTCGGGATCGCTCCAGTGGTCTATTATGTCAGGCCATTTCGGACCGTGCACATCTCGTTTGAGTGCCAGGTGGAGAGCCGTCTCGCCGTGCTCCGAGACGACATTTGGGTCGGCGCCGTGGTCGAGTAAGAACCTGGTCATCCGCCGGCATCCTATCAGAGCCGCATAATGTAAGGCCGTGAGTCCTTCTTGGTTGTCGATCTCCGGCCCAGAGTCATGAATGTTTTCATTGTTGCACGTGCACCGCACCTTGCTCTCTTGGTGTCCTAGCCGCCAGACGTGTCTCTTCACTCTGCTGTCGATTGGTACTCCAGCATCCAAAAAGCATTGTGCCGTTTCCTCGCGAGTCCTTAATACGGCGTAGTGGAGGGGGGTCATGTTGTTGATGTCGCCCGTAAGTCTTGCACCGTGCTCGAGTAACAGTTGAGTGCATTTAGTTTGACTGTGAAGGACAGAGTGATGCAAAGGCGTCTTGAAAGAGTTGTCAAATACGTCTGCGGCCATTCTTTGCTCCGCCGTACCCATTTTCATCCACTTATTGTTCGTCGGTCCTAGAATGCGGGACTGCTGCTTCAGAAGGAGCCGCATCACCTCAACATGACCATTCTGCGCTGCCACGTGTATTGGCATCAGTCCATTTTTGTCAGCAAGGAAAGGATCAGCCCCTTTCTTGAGGAGCATGGCTGCGACGTCAACGGACCCGTTCGAGCACGCGATACTTAGGGCTGACCTGCCGAGACTGCTAGTCTCATTTAGGTCACAGCTCTGGCTCTCAATTAATGACATTGCCACGTCCATCAACTGGAGCTTCACGGCGTAGTGAAGAGGACCCGGCGGGCTAGTCTCGGCTGGCGAGCAGTGTTGTTCGATATCATCAAGTTCGACGAACGACCTCCATGCGTCACCAACCGGACTGTTCGTGGTGAGGAATTCGGTAGCAAGCCTGTTGATTTCATCGTTGCCACGTTGACCGAGATTTACATGGCGATGCCAGCAAGTCGCGGCATAGCTGCGGAATGATGCCCCGAGAGGGACCGGATAGTCAAGTGGAATCTCCCAAACGCTACGGTACTGGATGTACCGAAGGCAGACGTTTGCTAGCAGGGTGTGTTGAAGTTTTACAAGGGAGGCATTAGACCGTAAATTGTCCGGAATTGGGAGTTGGCGCAGCAAATACTCCCGGACGCTGAAATGCGGTAGGTGCACCGTGTATCGACTCGACAACGAAGATGATGACCCTCCCCGGACCTCAAGGAACGGACTGCAGAGGTTGACTATTTCGCCGTCGACATATTCCTCATCCACATCTTCAGGGAGCTCGTCCCTCGGCAGCTCTTCGGTATCCTCGATTATAACAGCTTCGGTAATTTCACAAGTCGTCAGAGGCCGTAATGCGAACGCAGTCCAGCGCAGGAGGGCGAAGACACGATATTTGTCCGCTTCGTCGAGCTCCGTTATCCTCTTCCAGTTGCGATCGTACATGTGATTAAGATCGACTGGTATGTTCTCAATGGCTTTCTGGAGTTTTTTCGGGCTCGTACTTGACCGTAGCCGTTGGCCCTGCAATTTGAGCCACAGGAACTGGCCTTCGCATCGCTTGGCCAGCGCTTCGGAAAGAGATGACCGGACGTCATCGTGCTTCTTGGACAGCCGCTTGCCCACAATGTGGCGGGAATACGCCGTTATATCGGGTCTGACGTCAACAGATTGTACTCTTAATTCTGAGACTGTGTTTCGGTCGTTGGTTCTGACAGCTTGCTGGATGGTCGACAATGAGCGGCTGACGATGAGGACACGCGTGTTCGTGCCGGCCGTTGCAGCTGTGAGAGTTTCGAGGAAACTAGTGACGGACTTGGGGCCTTCTAGATGCACGCATTCGTCTAAGCCGTCGACCACATATGTCCCACCGGCAACTAGATGGACTACGTGCCTGAAGATAGATTCAATGGTGTTGCCCGTCGCGGTTGGGTCTATATCGGCTTCCTGACGCTGGAGGATGTATTGGAACACGTCATCACGCTGTGTCGCCACTTGGGAGAGCCATGACCGCAGGGCCACGGCGGGATTGTCGCGGCTGTCCAGCTCCGACGCGAAGAAGAAGTGGGCGACAGGCTCTGGGAGGGTCTTCGTGATGTGCTCGACAATGCTCGCGCAGAGGACGGTCTTGCCGAACCCCGCGGGCCCGTGGATCCAGAGCAACTTGGCGCCGGAGGCGAAGTCTGGAGATATCCACTCAAGGAACATGGGCTGCTGGAGGATCCAACAGCAAGTGCCCGTAAGGCGCAATTTCAAGGAATTTTCGTACCACTCATCGGGAACGTGTCGCAGCCATGCATGCACGTCTTGTCGTGTCTTGGCTGTGCTCGGTCAGGAAGAGTCAGGCAAGACTAAGTAGGCAGGGCCCTGCGCACCTTCGAGCAAGGAAATGAGTTTGTGAACCTCGGTCAACAAGCTACTCAATAGGGTTGGACCTGGAGTGGCTTAGCAACGATCAAGGCGACATCTTCGAGTCTCGCATTCATACCCGTCTCTAGCCCGAGGGTGTCGACTGGTTGTGACGCCCTTGTACCTTGTACAACGTCTGGAGGTACCAGTTGGTGCAGGATATCCACCAACAATTTCAATAAATCAACCTCGTTGCTGCGTTTCATCCGCCCGCCTAAGGCCCAGCGGAATTTACGTCGTTTCGACTCGCCTGGCGCACCTGATGACTGTCGTGAACCAGCGCGTGCGCCTGCCGGACTCGTTCGAAGCGACTGTAACCCTTGCACGTCTTCGACAGGGCAAGTGTCCCTGGCGAGCTTGTAGATCTCGACGACCGCATCGCAGGTCTCCGCTTCGTCGAGGGCTGGATGATGGTCGTCGGACATTCTGCCCTCAACGAAGCCTACAGCATGGCCCCAGTTCGCGAGGCGGACCTTTTCGGCGTTGAACCGGGCATCCAGAACCTTGGTGTCGTGTGCGAATGATCCGTACTGTTGGACCCGGGCTATGACTTCCAGGCACGAGCCAGACAGGCCGGCGAGCCCAAGCAGGCCGACGGCAAGGCCCGCGGGTTCCATTTTCGTTGTTGTTGTTTGGTAGAAATCAGGCATCAGCCGGGGCTGCGAAGTCACAGCCTGATGGCACAGCCTGATGATCTGCTCTGCAGATGCATCGCCAGGTCGGGCAAAGGGCGACCAGCGTGTCCGCATATGCCGATACGCCTCGGGACCAAGGTCTCCCGTTGGTCGATATCCAGGAGCGACTTCATTGTGTCAGCACTCTGTATGGAATGCGGACTCTATGTTGCCAGCATTGACCTGCATGTCGTAGCAGAGACGAGATACCTACTTCCCAGGAATCCTCAGAGGGGCTGTTTCAAACTACCGTCTCCAGGACGTCGTGGAAGATGTTCTTTATTACGATATGCAAATGTGGCTGGGTTGTGCAGTAGTCTACTAACCGGAACTCAGGGTCGGCTCCACTAAAAGCAGCGACGCTCCAGAACAGATGCAGTCCAATGAGCTCGGTAAGCCACATCTCAGAGGTACCTGCCCCTACAGGGCCCTACCCCCTACCGTGCCTACTAGCTCCCGACCTCCAAGGCTCCGACCAACATCACCATCTTCGTCATCCGCATCACCTCCCGGTGCTGGCAAAATGCATCGACTGTCTCTGCTCGTTCTCCTGCTGAGCGCCCTCGTGGCCTTGGCATCAGCCTCCTGTGCGGCGCCCTCCCCTCCCCCCCAGAGACGCCCCAGCTGACCGCCGTCCCAGCCGCCCCGACATTCTGCAA
The DNA here is from genome assembly GCA_002851715.1 of Verticillium klebahnii. Lineage (NCBI taxonomy): Eukaryota > Fungi > Ascomycota > Sordariomycetes > Glomerellales > Plectosphaerellaceae > Verticillium > Verticillium klebahnii. Next base: position 2,689,863 of record NMXL01000001.1, on the reverse strand, counting down.
ATGCACCTGCTTCAAAAACAGCACCATCGTCGCCCTCGGCCCCCAGCACGACAGCAGCGACCCGGCGGCCACGCCGCCCGCCTCCCTCCGCCGCGACATCGACTTTCTCTCCTCCCTCCTGCCCCTGGGGAACACCCGCCGCGCCGCCGACGCGCGGGAGGCCCAGCTCGCCGCCCGCGCCGCCTCGGCCTCCTGCTCCCAGTGCACAAAGGCCTTCTGCCTGTCCCGCGGCATCGACTTCTGCCGCGAGGCCAAGGAGGAGGACGTCCAGACCATGTGCTTCCAGCGCGACAGCAACAAGGACCGCGTCATCGTCTGGGGCTTCATCCTCGGCACCCTGGGCCTGCTCGGCTGGGCGGGCTTCCGCAAGGTCGCCGACGCGCGCGGGGCGAACGGGGGGTACGGCTTCCTGGGGCGCGGCCGGGCTTGACCTGCTTTATCACAGTCGTTGGCGTTGGGCGTTGCATTGGGCTGGCGCGCAGGTATTTTTGAGCGGAGGGCATGCGTGGGCTCGCGAGAGGTGTCCCCGATTCGGTGGGGTCGCTCGCGTTAGAGGCATCGCTGAGATGGGAGACACAGATGACAGTTGGCACGACTTGACCTCCATGTTCGCCACGGGTCCTCACAGGTCACGACGCATGCAAATACCATGATCATTATCCGGAACACCATCCCCGTAGTCAGAGCTACATGCCAACTTTTGTCCCGCCCGTCGCACCCGTCGCACGCACCCCTTTTCGCTATCTCTCGACTCGGCACCCTCGGCACCAACTTACTCCTCCTCGAGGTGCGTCACCTTGTGCGTGGCGGCGCCGTTCTGGGCGCTGCCGTTCTTGGCGCGCCGCGCGCGGACGGCCTCGGCCAGGTTGTCGAGGACCTCGAGCGTCGACTCCCAGTCGATGCAGGCGTCGGTGATGCTGACGCCCTTCTTCAGGGCGGCGGGGCCCTCGGCGGGCACCTTCTGGTTGCCCTCGTGGATGTTGCTCTCGATCATGACGCCGACGATGGAGGACTCGCCCTCGCGCAGCTGGTCGGCGACGACGCCGGCGACCTTGGGCTGGTTGCGGTGGTCCTTGTTGGAGTTGCCGTGCGAGCAGTCGACCATGATGGCCTGCTTCTGGCCCTTCTTGTCGAGCGTGGCCTTGGCCTCGGCGATGCTCGCGGCGTCGTAGTTGGTGCCCTTGGAGCCGCCGCGCAGGATGACGAAGCCGTGCTCGTTGCCCTTGGTGCGCGTGATGGCGGCGAGGCCCTGCTTCGTGACGCCCATGAAGTGGTGCTTGGAGGCGGCGGCGCCGATGGCGTCGATGGCGACGCCCAGGTTGCCGTCGGTGCCGTTCTTGAAGCCGACGGGGAAGGAGAGGCCCGAGGCCAGCTCGCGGTGCAGCTGCGACTCGGTGGTGCGGGCGCCGATGGCGCCGACGGAGATGAAGTCGGCGAGGAACTGGGGCGAGATGGTGTCGAGCATCTCGGAGGCGATGGGCATGCCCTTGGCGGTCAGGTCGCGGAAGAGCTGGCGCGAGACGCGCAGGCCCTTGTTGATCTGGAAGGTCGAGTCGATGTCGGGGTCGTTGATGAGGCCCTTCCAGCCGACCGTCGTGCGCGGCTTCTCGAGGTAGGCGCGCATGACGATGCTAAGGTCCTGGTTCAGGCGGTCGGCCACGGCGCGCAGGCGGTCGCAGTACTCGAGCGCGGTGGCCGGGTCGTGGATGGAGCAGGGTCCGATGATGACGAGGAGCCGGTCGTCGCGGCCCATGACAATGTTGGACGCCTCGTCGCGGCCCTTGACGACCGTCTGGAGCGCGGCCTCCGTCATGGGCAGCTCCGAGATGAGGAGCGCCGGCGGGATGAGGGGGTCCTGTCCGAGGACTGCCGTGGCGTCAGCGGGGTATTCGGGGGGTTTGGGCACGAGGTAGAGCATCTTGGGGTTTGTTTGGCAAGGGGGGAAGCAGTGGGATAGGGGGTCGTGCAACGAACGTGCAACGAGCGTGGTCACCAGCTGCAGATGCGGTTTTGTAGTGACGGCGGCAAGGCGAGCGAGACAGGAACGGGCACTCCCGTTACCCGGCATGCCAGGCGCCGGTAGCACAGGAGGGGCGTCACGGCCGCGTGAAGCTCGAGGCGACTCGAGTTGAAGCAGGGCAGAGTAAAACAAGGGGCATTCCAGGCGGGAAACCTACTTCGCACATCATCGGTGGTGACGGGATCCATGGCGAGACCGGGCATAGCTGTCGGTGTGTATGGTCTGAGGTATCGGCGATCGGAGGGAGGGTCGAGGAGGTGCAGAGTAGGTCTGAGGTAGGCAATCAGCTGGTGGACTCTGAGAGAAACGGTCGTTGGTGTTGGTGTTGGTGCAGGTGTTGTTGTTCAGGTCAGGTAGCAAACAGCCAGCAGCAAACAGCCAGCGATGACTCGAAAGAAATCGGGCGAGTGATGCAAAAACCCAACGCAACGCAACTGTGGAACCGCGCGCGCGCATACACCAAGACTGACTGGATGGCAGAACGGGGGGCGGAGGGGGGACCAAAAGACGCACCTTTGAAACGGGCCGATCGATGATGTACCGGGACACAGGCCTCGCAAGAATGGCAAGTCAGTCGATAGAGAGTTGTGTTTGATTTGGCAATCGCCGTCAGAGGTGGGCTTTAGGGAGGGGTTGTGGTTTCTTGGGCGAAGCAGCGTCAAGCGGTCGTCCGTCTTTTTTTCAATGACTCAGAGAGAGAGAGAGCGAGAGTGACGGCGGGGGAGAGAGAGAGACACACGCACACACACAAGAGAGGTCACCACCACCACCCCCTTCGAAATTTCAATCGTACCGACCTTGACCTGGCTTGACGGTTCACCGACCACCCCCCATCGGAGCTCTTTCGGAGGCACGCTGCCCGCCGCCAGCTGCCCATCACCAAGACGGACCTGCCCGATTCGCCAATGCCGTGCCTCTGTTTGCGCACTCCCCAAGTCTCCTGCACGTCAAAGGCACGCCCTGGAAGTACCTATGCCTGCGATCGCGGGGCACTGGCGCTGGCACTGGCACTGGCACTCACCCCTCACTTAAGGTTTAGGTACCTTACCTGCCTCAGGTGTGGTACAGCGCCAACCTGTAGCTTAGGTGTGGTACAGTGCCTGCCTGCCACCTTGACAAGTCCCCTCAGCACTCTGAGCCAAAGCTGACCGCAACTTCGGCCGCCCGCGACGCAGCTGGCCGGCCATGCCTCTCTACCAAGGCCAATGGCGCCCCCCTGCTTTGCAATGCTCGTCCCTCTGCTCGCACCACGCCGTGGCCGGCAAGCCTCATCGCACGACTCCAGTGGGAGCGTGCAGCAAGTACGGGTACTTGACAGGGTCAGGGTCGGTCAGGGTCTGTCTTTCGCGACGTCATTGGCGGGGCGCGGCGGGGCCCTGCAAGTTCGGGTGGACCGGCCATCATGTGCGACCCCATGCCTTCACCGAGCGGCAGGCCTCACCGAAATGCCCTCGCCGTCGCCTCCCGTCATCAAAATGCTTGCTCAAAATGCTTGCTCGCCTGAAGAGCAATCGGCCATCGAGGTGCAGATCAAACACGACAAACGAAATAGTGTGGTATTACACGCCTGGCCAGTAGCCGGCGAGAAAATGTCAACGCTGCGCCAAACGCTCCCAATGCAATGGATATCCCCCCAAGAGCCCCAGATTCAGAGCTCGCCGTGTTTCTATCGGCCCCAGTCAACAAACAGTGAATGCAATCCCAGGTAACCCCCATCAGCACACCGGTAGCCCTGTACACACGTCCTTCATGACGCTGTCCTCCCGGCCTGCCACCAGGCTGTCGTCGCTGTCGCTGTCGCTGTCGCAGTGCAGTCGGTCTGCCCACGATGTATGCGCCACGCGCAGCCTGGCCGCTTGCTGCTCCCTCTTGACAAAAGAAAATTTCGAGCGATTCCGTCTGGCTACTTTGGGCGGTGCCACCGCTTCTCACGCCAGCGAATCCGCGCCGCTGTCCACCACGACATAGCCACCGTTCTACGACACGATGATGTGGTTGAAGTGACCAGGCACCTTGAGGCGGCACTTTTCGCAGTCCGCTCGGTAACCAATGCTGAAGCTCTTCTTCATGCCCGGTTGCCACGTCCACGTGTTGATCGTGTGGTGCGACCGCATGTGGCCGCGGCTGCGTCCTGGCGATGGTGTAGCTGGTGCCGAGATGGTCTCTGTCAGGGGCGCCATGCCCTCTTCGCCCTCGTCGTGCTCCCGTGCGCCTTCGGTATGTGTCGAGAATGAGGGCGACACGTCCATCATGCCCATGTCCTCGCCCCGGGGCGACAGTGTGGACTGCTCGAGTCGGGCCGTCAGCTGCGAGGGGAAGCCGTTGCTGACACCGCTCTCGAGGCACATGCCCGGGCTGGCCGTGCGAGAATCGGCCTCCGAGATGGGCGATGGGATGCGGCGCTGCACGGCGGAGTGCCAGCCGTCGCCCGTCTGCATGGTCCTCGGCACCGTGCGGTCCTGGTATGCGCCGCTGTGGACGTGCCCCATGTTGGTCACGCCGTTCTGTTGCGTGACCGCAGGCCCCGGGCCGTTCCATCCGGTGGTGCCGCGAATCTGCGAGGCGAAGCTTGACTGGATGGGCGTCGGCATGCGGCCGGAGGGGTCGGCATGGAGGGGGTTCGACGACAGGTGCTGCTGTCGGTTGTGGAGGGGCGACATGGCCGTGTCCATAGCCATGTCCATGTCGCGGTCGAAGCCGGGTGAGGTCATGCCCAGGGTTGGGGACGAAGACCACGGCGAGAAGTGCGACGACGGCAGCTCCGAGTCGCACTCGCCGGGCATCTGGGAATGGGGCGTTGACGTCGGAGGGAAGGTGGGCGCGGGCCGCTTCTGGGAGGTGGGTGAGGTTCGCACGGGCAATTGGAGGCGCTTCTGTGCAAATGATCAGCATCGTGGTCTCAGCGAAAGGGGTATGATGAGCGCAACAAACATTCCGGTGTTCGCTGAAGCCGCAGGACCCGGCAGCAGCCTCGGGGTCTTCTTCACGCAGCCTCTTGCGAGCGGTGTCGTGGAAGGGTTGGGCAAACATCATAGCTGATGACTGGCCTTAGGAAGGAGGTGGTGGTTGCTGTAAGTGAATGATGTCGGGAAGATGCTGTCGGGAAGATGCTGTCGCAAAAACAAAAAGGGATGCACAGCGGTTCTGGAAGAATGACTGGCAACGAATTGGTCGTTCGATGATGTTGAGGGACGGTGTTCGATGATGGGCCGGTTGGGAAGAGGACGGATGTTGGCGGCAGGTCCGAGAAGGCTGCCAGGCTGCAAGGACGCAAGCGGTCCAGCCGGGGTACCAGGCAAGATAAGGCGGGGGAGGTCGTCAGCTATGTCTTGGTTGCGTCGATCGCGCCTCCCAGGAGAAGCTGAGGCGGAGTCGGCTCGCGGGTGCGATTGCGGAGATGCAGGAAGGCGGGACGCGCACGTCGGGGTTTTATTTCTGATGGGGCCAGGAAGGAGGCGAGGTGCGAGGTGCGAGTTGGATGGTGTATGTATGCCTGCGACAACGAGGTTGGCGATTGTAAATGATTGTTTCTTGCCGGAAGAGATGGCTGGTGTGCCTGGTGTGAGGGTCGACGGCAGCGAGGGAAAGAAAGAAAGAAGGTGCAGCCAGTGCAGTGTCTTCTGCTTGGCTGGAGTGAACTCGGGTCGACAGGTGCCGGTGGTTGGTGCTTTCCCGTATCCCGTCTTGTCTTCGGTGCTGCCTGCTTGGGTTGGGATGGTGCCACAGGGCGACGCCGTCTAAAGGGGGGAAACAGCCACTGAGGTTCCAGTCCACTCAGCCCGGGCTTCCAATGTCCAAGATGGGGTTTGGCAAACAAAGTTGAAAAAATGAATTCCCCAAGAGGTGCCTTCAGAGAGAGAGGAAGAGCAGCAGAAAAAGAAGGAAAACAGGGTTGGTAAAAAGCAAGTCCAGCCCAATGAGTCGGCCAGCGTCGGGTGCTACACTAAAGCCGATCTACCACCACTCGCTATCAGCTTCGAGCGCAGTACGACACAGATGGGTGAAAGAAGAAAGATAAAGGTCAAGCCGAGGATCGGCTAGCCATGCGGACGGGAAAACCAACAGCCTAAGTAGTGCGCAAGTAGCTGGTACAAGCCCTCGGCGCCACGCAAGGGAGCACACGGAACACCTGACGGCTCCTTGGATCGTCGTGACAAGACAACACCGAGTCAAGCGAGCGTCAGGCGAGAGAAGCGCGAGAGGAACCAGTCAGCCGAATGCGCCCTCATGATCCTGTCCACAGCCACAACAACAAGAACCCTGGCGGTCTCGCCGTCGTTCGTCTCCAGTCTCCACGGTGTCCTTCGCGAACTACTCCGTGAGGAGAAGGAAGCGCGGATGAGCCTCGACCTCGCCTACGAGAATGTCTGTGCAACCCTCTGACCGCCGCCCGCCGTCGTGGAAATGCTCCGTCGATGACAGGTCCGCCTGTCAGACGGAAGGTCTTGGTACTCGATTGGGTCGTTGGGGTGCTGCTGACGAGAGTTTGGAGAAGGGTGTTTGTGGGCGTGAGGTTTCAGGATTGCTTCATGAGGTGCCGGGGTGGATGCTCTGTTGGGCGCCCGGGGCACAGGGAGGCGAAAAGTTGCTGCAGGGGCTGAGAATGTATGAGAACATTGTTTTCAGTCATCGTGGGCTTTTGCCACAGCCGAACCTATGGTGTGGAAGAGACCGTCGTGCGTTTGTTTTGTTCGCTGTGATTATGTTAGGCCCATTTATGTCGTGCTTTGATACACCAGGCCTGACCACGTCCAGCACCACCAACGTCGTGGTTTGTTGGCCATTGACTGTTGGAATGATGTAGACTAATATTTATTTTGGGTAATTTATTTCAATGGGCGTCTGGACACGATCATCGCTTCTGCAAGTGTATGTCGGGCCATTTGTTTGGTAACCTTCAATATATTTAACCATCATGAACAAACTACCTTGTGCATCGCATGCCTCTCTCGCTCAGCCAGACACCCCATTTAAGTATCCAGCGGCTCGGAGAAATATAATCGGCATCTATAGCCTTCCATGGAAGCATCCAGCTTCGGCGTTACCGATCCTACAGCTTCAGCAGAACTGCCGGAAACAAAACATCAGGCTGAGTCTCGACATGTGCCTCATCTCAGCTTAGCTCACGACGCTCATGATTCACGGCAAACAACCCCTTTTATAATTCAAACCCCACCACAATAATGATACGATACCCGGAGTTTCTTTCTAACTGCCTGCAGTATCTCTTGTCAAGGCGACATATGGGCTTCGCACAGGCGCGGCCACCCATCCTTCCGGCCTTGGTTAGAGACCCGAACGCTGTCCGTGTGTCCACTCGGGCCAGCCTCGCTCCCTCGGGATATTCTCCCGACTGGAAACAGCGGGCCTCCTGTGAGCTAACGGAACAGCATTTGTCAAAATCACGGAGAAACTGAACAGAGCAACAGGCAAATCTGAGCCAAACCTGGGAAACGGAAGAGGTGATATTTCCCCACGACACGAAGTCCACCAGACGCCGTCTAATGCAGGTACATGTCGTACACCTTGTCTACAGTATGATGATACACGTTGCGCTGCCCCCGTGCTGTGCAGCTCCCCCAATTTTGTACCGATCCCAATGATACAGCGGATTAAACCCCCGTCCTCGCCTCGCGGCATCATCACCACCAGCCCTTCTTCTTCTCGCCCTCCAGGCCAACCTTATCCAGCGGGCCCCCTTGGCGCTGAGCCTCCTTCTCCTTCTCAAACGCCGCGTGGGCAGACTCCCGAATCGACTCCTTTCCACCCTGAACAGCCTTCGCAACCTCAGCTCCTGCCGTCGAATCGCTCGCAGCCGCGCTCGACGAGAAAGGCCACCAGCTGCCCCCCGTCTTGCCACTCCTTGCCTCCAGGGCCCGCAGCTCCTCCTCCCTCGCCAGCGCGTCGAGCACCGGGCTCGGAGCCTCGGGTGTGGCTCCGAGCGCAGCCGACGCGCCTGTCGGCGGCGCAGGCGCGAGCAGGGGCGGCAGCTTGACGCCCGTCTCGCGGGCTTGGGCGTTGGCGTCCTCGACGAGCTGGATCTGCTCCTCCGTCGCGGTGCCGTTGATGAAGGCGATGCGGGCGGCGGAGAGGGAGTCGGCGTCCATGAGCTTCTGGGCCTCGGTGAAGTCTTCGCGGCGCTTGCGGTTGTAGGTGACCATGTCGTAGACGGAGTAGACGGAGATGAGGCCGGCGAGGGCTGGGGAACATTAGCTCGTGCTCGCACTGCCTGCTTGCCGCCGAAGCTTTATGGAGCTGGAGAAGAGGAGGTCCCGAGACGGGGAGGAATGTGGGCAGGGGATAAGGGGGACGTACCGGTAAATCCCAGCAGTCCGGCGACGGTGAACCGATGCGCAAAGTCGAAGAATCGTCGTCCGCCGCCGACAGCCTTATCGAATCCGGACACCTGAGCCTTCCGCGCGGCCTCGTGTGCAGCTCTCAACCTCCTGACGCGCTCCTCGGGCGTCTCGCCGCCCTTCTTGGGGCCATTGCCTGATAGCCTACTCGCGGCCGAGGGAGCTGTTGATGTGGTGGCGGATGGAGAGGGATGCTTCGAGGAGGCGTGGGGGGTGGTGGAGGTGAAGCGAGTCGCGTCGGAGGCGCTCCGGAGAGGCAGACGCGTTGCCATTGAGGGTTTTATCGGCATCGTTTCGAAGGCTGAAGGTTGGTGTTCAGGAGAGGCGTCCGGAGGTCTGTCGAAGATGTCGCCGATGATCGTTCCATTTCCTGGCTGAGATTTTCAGGGATTGGGGCGGACGGGATTGGCCGGGCCTGCCGGTGGCTGGCACCTGGCGACAGATGTAGAGAGCTGGCGTCTTCTGGTGGCAGTCCAGTTGGTGGGTTGAGTTTCCGATGCATCGGTTTGGACCTGAGAGGAATGGCTGCTAGCACCCTCGACATATGAAATCGCTTTGAAGCCATCATCACCGCATCTTATCTCACATTATTGGAGAGCCCTGTGATACCCAGGTTTAAGTTCGAATCTTCAATTATGACAAACGCATCAAATACGATGCTCAGTGGCGGTAGCCCTCAAGGTTTTATTTTACGTCCCCTACCAATGGGCATACCATATTTCGCCTTCTCCCATGTGCTGGAGGTATTGCACCGTGGGCACTTCTGAATCCAGGAGCTGTAGGCATCACCAGGTTCTGGATCGGACCCCCCGGATTGCAGGCTGAGAGATGGAATGTTAACGTCAAAAAAGCACAACCGCGGCTCACATCCCGAGACGTGAAACAACCAAGTATCACAGAGATCGTCTTCTTCGTAGGACTGCATATAGCAGCCGCAACAATGAAAACGAGCAGTACTCGGGCAACGGAGCAAAAAGAAATAAGACAACGACGGCCCCGAAGGGCAATCGATGGAGATTAACTCCGCGACGTGCGATGTAGGCTGTTCTTCATACAATCCCAGACTCTGGATATTGCAAGTATTTGTCTGGGTATGAAAAGAGAGAAGGAGATAGTTGGAAGAAGCCGTTTAGGCTGATGAATATTTGGACCATCAACCGGCATCTTCGCCCGGCGGTCGGAGGCGGCAGAACCGGCCGGCCAGAGGTACGTATCTGCCCGGCCCCACTAAGGTCGGGCTTCCTACCTACAGCCAATCACGGAACGGTCGAGACCAGTTCGTCAATTGGCGACTAGACCCCCGCTCGTCATGTGACCCTGCACCCTCGCCCCAGGCCACTCTGAGATCCGCTTCGCAGTGTGGGCCCCACCCGAACAATTTGGGCAGGCACAGGAATTTTTAGGGCAAGCGTTTTTTGCCGACTCTGACTGTCGATTGCCTCCTCCTCCAACTAACCTCGCAGCAACCCTCATCAACAACTCGGTCGTCAGCAGTCCAAGTCAAAATGGTATGGCCCATGATCACGGCGCATCGCAATCGTCGGTGCTGACTTTCTATTCCAGGCGATTCAGGGCAACCAGAAGCTCCAGAGCAACCGTGAGGCTCCCCCCCACCGAATCGAGAACCGACGACGACGAAGAACCCACGATCAAGACGCAGACGACTGACTTTGACCCTCCAGACTTCCGCAAGGATTGGCAGCGCCGGGTTCGCACCCACTTCGACCAGGTATGAGACGACCACGAAGAACGAACGGATTGATCGCGACAGAGGTTCTGATATTTTGGATTATAGCCCGGCAAGAAGCTGCGTCGCAGAAATGCCCGCCAGGCCAAGGCCGCCGCGGTCGCTCCCCGCCCCGTCGACTCCCTCCGCCCCATCGTGAGGTGCCCTACCATCAAGTACAACCGCAAGGTTCGCGCCGGCCGTGGTTTCTCCCTCGCCGAGCTCAAGGTACGACGCACTCTGACACCGTCAGATTTCGACACGGGGGGCAGCGAACCCACGCTCCCTCCCCGGATTTTTCGAGCATTACTGACACCCACCGCAGGAGGCTGGCATCCCCCGCCGCTTCGCCCAGACCATCGGCATCTCCGTCGACGGTCGCCGCCAGAACCTCTCCGAGGAGGGCCTCGCCGCCAACGTCGCCCGCCTTAAGGCCTACCAGGAGCGCCTTGTCCTCTTCCCCCGCAAGGCCGGCAAGGCCAAGAAGGGTGACTCTACCGAGACCGACCTGTCCAAGACCGAGACCGCCTCCCACATCGCCAAGGCTCTGCCTTTCGCCCCCGTCGCGTCTGGCTTCTCCGAGATCAGCAAGTCCGAGATCCCCGCCGCCATCGAGGGCGGTGCCTTCAAGGCCCTCCGCCACGCCCGCAGCGAGAAGCGCAACCAGGGCAAGCGCGAGAAGCGTGCCAAGGACAAGGCCGACGCCGAGGCTGCGGCCAAGAAATAAGCAGGAGGCGGCATGTCGTGAACGACATCAACCACCTCGTGCTCGTTTCCTTTTGGTTCGTTCGTTTCAGGCTGGGCTGGCCGGATTGCATGGTATCGGTTCATTTTACGCGCAAAACGCTGCTGCACGCCTCCTTCCGGCTGCTTTCGGACCCCCGTGTTTCCGTTCGAGAGAAGCCCGGAAGTCGGCTTCTTTCTTCTTCCTGGCCTGGGCGTGTTGGGGGGGAGGGGGAGAACATGATACAATCGAGGACACGGGTCAGAAGACAGGAGAAGAATACCGCCGCAGCTGCATTCGTCCTTGGGCTGGCGTATGTACTCAGACGACTGCAATGGGAAAAGCATGATCTGAAGTGGTGTGCATGATATCCAATGTGAACTATGACACTGCTTGGATGCTGAACATGGTGACTGGAAGGTGATGACTTTGCAGGCAATGCAGCGAATTATGCTGTCGACGACCAACATTCTTCTACGGCAACGTTCTATGATTTTGGCGACGGTACAGATTCTGCAAAATCTCTTCACGCTGACCAGGTCACACCTCAACCACAGCATCGTCCTTTCGATCCCCAACGACGAGCTCTCCGCCCTCCTTCAGGATCTCCTCCAATGCCGCCTTCCTCGAAGCAGGCAGCTCGTCTCCCGCATGCTTGACCAGCTCCGACACGAGGACGAGCCCATTCTCCCGGTCGATCTTCGCCATCCCTTCCGCCTGCTGCGGGTCGACCTGCTGCGGCTCCAGCCCCTCCACGACAGCAGCAGCATCCGTACTCACCGTAACCTCGCCCTTGTTCCCCTCCGTCCCACCGTTCTCTGTCTCTCCAGCCCTCTCGCCTTCCTTCCTCCCCGTGACACTCTCAACCAGCGCCTCCCAAGCCCCTTGCACTCCCAGTGCCTTGGCCACGACACCGGCCCCGTCCCTGCTCCTCGCCATCAGGGCAAACACAAACCACGCCTCGCTCCTCAGCACACCAAACTTGCCCTGCACGACAAGATGCGCAAGCACCGGCCCGAGCCCCACATGACGACGGTAAAAGGTCTCCCGCCTGGGACTCGCGACCTTCTCGGCCGCCGCGTCCCCTGTCGTAGAGGAAGAGGGGTAGGAGGGCAGCAGCGGCGCTCCCTCGGGCCGGAACACGTAGCCGTCTTCGCTCGGGTCCCAGTCCGGCAGAAGCGGTGGGACGGGCGTCGTGTGCAGGACGCGCGCGATGGCGAGGACGGCGCGGGCCGCCTCTGTGCGCGTGTGGGCTGCCTGCTGGGGGTCTGCGGCGTGGAAGAGGGCGATGAGGCGGTGGAGAAGGGTCTGGGTCTGCAGCGGGGAGATGGGGTCCGTGGAGAGCGAGGCGCAGACGCGGCGGACGTTCTGTGGGGTGGATGTCAGGAGGAGGCGGGTGAGGGAGACGGCGGCGAAGTGCAGCTGCGGCGTCTGGATGGAGGTATTCGGGTCGAGGGACCAGATTCTGGGGAGCAGCGAGGGGGAGAGAAGCTCGCCGAGCAGGGGGCGGGCCGGAGAGGGGATGGCGAGGTTCTTGAGGAGGGAGAGGGCAGAGTGAAGGAGGACGGCATCGAAGGGGCCCTGGGCCGGCTGGGCTTCGGCGAGTTTGACCTGAGATGCCACGATCGCGATGATGGGCGTGTGAATATGGTAAGTGGTAACGAGGGCGAGGGAGGCTTCGTCAGAGCGGGCCACGTTGCCGAGACACAAGCAGGCAGCGGACTGGAGCGCTGTGTTCGCGTTGGGTTGGAGCCAGGACTGGAAGGTCTCGAAGACGGGACTGCCGAGGGGGTGAGTGTGAGTGAAGTTGGGCAGGTAGCACAGATCGGCTAGGAGCTGCATGAAAGTGTTGCGGAGCTGCTTGAGCTGGGCGTCGAGATCTTCCTCGGCGATGGCGCCAGGATCCAGCTGCGTAGAGATCTGGTAGAAGGCGGCAAGCAAGCTCGGAATGCCACCCGAGCTGACGAACACAGTCTGCAGATCCTCAAAGGAAAGGTACGAAAGAGCAACCAGGGTAAGCTGGATGACATCCGCCGCATCATCGACAACGGCCGGGCTGAGGGCGAGGTTGAGGAGGATCAAAGGTGTCTGGGGGTTGGCCACCGTCGCCTCGGATTCTGGTCACGTTAGTTACCCGCCTGATCACACACAAGAACTTACGTACGATGGGTGACGAGCATCTCAAAGATGGTGCCGATCATGCCGAGAAGGTGCTGACAGTTGGCGAACCGAGGACTGGCGAGGAGGTCCACGAGCTTTGCGCTCAACCCGGCGTTGGAGGCAGCGAGCTGCGTGGGCTCGTAGTCCATCATGACATTATGGATGACCTGAATGGCAAAGGGCAAAAGGCTGTCATCCCCAAACTGAGCCATGAGGGCCGGCATGTGGTTGGATGAAACGACGCGCGCGCGATTCTCGTCTGTCCGTCGTTAGTGATGCCCTTCGCCTCCGGCTCAAAGATCCCACAAACCAGCGTCGGCACAGCAGTTGCCGGTGAGTCGCAATATCTGCAATCTCAACGACTGGCGTATGGTATCAACGGCAAGGATGCCCAGGAAGAAGTCAAAGATGGCCGAGTCACCCAGGGGCAGCCTCCAGGATGCTATTGCTCGTCAGTGCTGTGACTTTGTATCGCGGACAGGCGTCTCACCATTACGACTTCCGTTGGCAAGCGCTTGAGCTACTGCGTCGATTTCTTCCGATCCGGTGTACCAAAGCTGCTGAACGGTGTACAGAACGTCGGTCAGTGCCTGAGTCCGAAGCACCCGATCCGGGTCCGGACCGGCAGCGGCATTGCCCCCCGCCTGGTTTCGGACTAATTGACCAATGTTTTCATCGTTCCAGTTCTGTAGGAGCGTTTCGATGTTCGAGGCTGACATCATATTGCCGTTTCCCGGGATGTGTTGCGACTCGGGGCTGCCCATCTCATCAACTGTTTGAGGGACAACATCTTGAGACAAAGTATTCATGTTGCCGATTATAAAATCGGTTCCCCGCTCAATACCCCTTTTGGTCGAATGCAGTCAGCTGGAAAAGTGATTGGAGGGCCTGAGCCACGCTTCTCGAATAGGCACAGGTGTGGTGTAGGGGTTTGGGGGCCTCGGGATGGACTTGGAGGTTGTTGTGAGCTCATGTGCTTGTGCCTGTGAGCGTCGCAAGTCTGACATGGGGGTTGCGTGGCTGGTGTCTCTTCCACATGTGGCGTGACTGCAGACGCCACAGCCGCGGTTGAAGACGGAGACACTCTTTGTCAGCACATCCGGCGTGAAGCACGTGATTTCTTCTGTTGATGGTGTGCCCGGGCGGCCTGCCCCAGTTGCTCGCAGTGAGCGCGTGTCCACCCACGCACATTTCCGAACCTTCTCTGACCACCTCTGCCAGGCCATCGACCAGGATCTGGCAGCGTCGTCCCTCCGTCTATCTCGCGGTTCGGGGTTTTCCTCAGTTCAAGTGACGAGGAGACAGCCAATGCTACGCCAAGTGGACGCTCATGCGACGGTCTGTGACTGACTGGGCTGAGGATCAGCTGAAAAGGTCCCATTTCCCAGGCTTGAAACGACTTTGACGCTCGGGTTCAAAGCTCATCGAACGATGTTCAGATGGCTCATCGGGCATATAAACGCCCTCTCTCCGTAGAGTGATGAGGGGCTACTTTAACGATATCAATCTTCAGACATATACGGTCACCTTGACTTGACACCATCAGCGCAGCTTTCTGAACAGAACGCAACACCACACGCCGACTATCATGATGCCCGCGAACCCTCGCCCCCAGCGGGCCAACTCGTCCAATCCGCGGCCTCAGCCCCGACGCGCCCCGCCGTCGGCCAAGACACCCTCTGCCGGTCCTACTGGCGCCGGCCAGGGGAAGAAGCCTGGCGATGGGGCGGGCACGCAGATGAACCAGACGCTGTCCATCGCCATGATGACGAATCCTGCCAACCCACTTCCTTTCCCGCTGCCTATCCCCCTCGGCCTCACCATGCTTCTCAGTCCCAGCAACAGCAACAAGCAGCAGCAACCCAAACGATCAGCCTCTCAGACGCCGAGCCAGCGTCGTTGAGCCGCGGAACAGCTATTGCACCGCTACAATGGACAGCAGCAAGTCGGCCACGCCGGGGGATGCGGTGCAGTCCGAAGTCACCATCACGCAGATACGAACAGCTGCCGAACTGGAGAGCTTCCTCCCGTCCCTCCGCCGTCTCCTCCAGTCCTGCGTCAACCCTGAGCCGGCCACCTCTGCCCTCACTTTTCTAGCGCCCCTGTCTGATGCCGACGCGACCGCGTACTGGCTTGCCCTCTGGCCGAGCCTATCTGGCGCGGATCCCCTCGTCTCGCTCTTCGTACTCACGCGTCCAGCATCCTCAGCGACCACGGCCCTGGGGACCGTCCAGCTGGCATGCAGCCCGAAGCAGACGCACGCTCACAAGGCTGAGATCCACAAGCTGCTCGTCTTGCCGGAGGAGAGGAGCCACGGGCTGGGCAGGAAGCTGATGGCCCACGCCGAATCATTCGCCGTCGGGGAGCTTGGCAGGTCGATGCTGTTGCTGGACACGGGGACTGAGACGTCGGCGCGCGCATTCTACCTCAGAGCCGGATGGACGGAATGGGGCGTCTGCCCGGGATATGCGGCCTATGCCGACGGGAGGAAGTGCGACGCTTCATTCTTTTACAAGTTCCTAGCGCCAGCATGAAGCCTGATGCATCTGTACCCTACCCATATTGACAAGTCCCTTGCTGCTCATTTCCATCTATACCTAACTCATCTTTCGTTGCGTCCCTCCGTATCCGTCATCAGTCTTCCCTGCATTTCGCCCATCTGGGCCCATCCGCGCATGAGGCTCCGTGCAATCTGTCTTTTCCGTCTTGGCACGATCGCGCCCGTCGTTCCGCATCCACCCCCCCCTACAATCTCCAGCGCTCCAGCGGAGGGCCCCCCTGTTCTCAGCCGGGTCGCTGGGCGCATGATGCGACCACGGTCCGTAGGTCCGCCACCTGTGCCAACGGATGCAGGGATGGCCTATGTCCGCTGCGAGGCCAGTCCAATCGGGACCTTTACCTACGGCGCGGCTTGTCCTCGCAGAGACCGACGCGCTGGGAGCGTCCGGCCCGGGGCTCCCCCCACGGGGGCTCATGGGAGGACCCCGATACATAAGCCTCATCTGCCGCCTTTGGGGGACTCTCTCTTGCTTCCTTTCTGGTCTGTTGGCGTGCTTCGGAACGCCAGTGGCTGATCGATTGTCCGCGTACCTCTGAGTTTTGCTTGGTCTTGAAAGGTTTCGCTGCGTCGGAAAAGATGGCCTCCACCCGCACCATCGCGTTTTCCGCGGCCGCTGCGGCCCTGTTGGGTCTAGGAATCTGGCATTGGCGAGACGAGCTTCTGCCGACCCCGAGGAAGGCTAAGCAATCGCGCCACAAGCCTGGAAAGGACGGCCGCTACACCATCTCGGCGAAAGGCATCAGGGCTCAGGTAACGTAGACCATGCTCTCCCTCGTCTGAGAACTCATTTGACTGAACCTCATCTCAGTTCATTCCCTACGGTGCCACCCTCACCAACTTGTACGTCAAGGACAAGCATGGCAACGACGTCGACGTGGTTCTTGGCTACGACGACGTGGACTTCTACCGTATGTACCGGATCACTCATTCGGGACTCAGTCTGACCAGACTCAGCCGTTGACCCTGGACACCCTGTCTACAATGCAATCCCCGGCCGCTACGTGAACCGTCTCAAGGGTGCGCAGTTCACCATTGATGACAAGACGTACCACACCGAGAAGAACGATGCGACCAATACGCTCCACAGCGGAAGCAACAACTGGTCGTACCGCTTCTGGGATGTGACCAATTTCACTGAGGACTCCATCACCTTCTCCATCTCCGACTCTGAGGGTGAATCCCAGGGCTTCCCGGGACGTATCGACGCGTCCGTCACTTACAGCGTGACCGACGGCAAATGGAACATCACCATGGAGGCCACCTCTCCCGAGGCCAAGTCTCGTGCGTTCCCTAGCACCGCTGCCACTGATTCCCGCCGCTGACGCTCCCAGCCCTCATGCTCACTCAGCACACCTACTTCAACCTCGAGGCATACCGCAACCCGGCCACAGACACGATCTGGTCTCACACCCTCCACATGCCGTACGCCAAGCGCTTCCTCCCCATCGACTTCTTCGGCCTGCCCACGGGTGCCATCGCCCCCATCACACCGGGCCACATCATGGACTTCGCCTCCCGCCCAGCCATCCCCTTCGGTCACGCCCGCGAGACGCCAGAGTTTCCGACCAACGCCGGCACCGAGGGCTACAATCACTTCTGGCTCTTCGACGACGTGCCCTCGCCCGACGCCGTGGTGCTCACCCTCGCCAGCCCCTGGAACGGAATCAAGGCCGATCTGCGGACGGACCAAAAGGGCGTGCAGATTTACACGACGGGATGGAGCGACGGGGCCGCCGGGCTGAAGACCACGCAGGGGACAGACACGGTCAAGAACGTGGGGAGAAGCTCGGCCGTGGCGATTGAGCCGCATGATCTGGTGGATGGGATCAGCAAGTGAGTTCCGGCGCACCCGTGCGATGCTTGTTTGATTAAAAGAGATGCTGACTTGATAACACGTAGCCCGCAATGGGGACGTCGCGACCTGCAGATTACGGGGCCCGGGGAGAAGTATACCTGGCAGGCGTCGTGGGAGTTCGGGCTGTTGGAGTAAGTCATCAGGCTCGGAGCTAAGGGCCTTCTGCGGGTGCTGGTGCGAGGTAGAGTGAGCAAGTCATCGTGAGGCGGAGTGGGCAAGTCATCGAGGCTGAGAAGAGAGCAGTAGAGAGGAAACGATGCGCATTCAGAGCCCCTGGGTATATGTGTTCAACAACTGCTCCCAATCCATGTCACCCCACATCTCACCCCCTTCCATACCATCAAAGCCTACGTCTGGTGCGGCGAGGTCCTGATTCCAAGCGTCTCCCTCACCCCACCTTTGCGATCGATCCGTCTCGACGGCTGCCCCGGTGACCATGGCCTCCACGTCCGTAAGCAGTGCCTCGTGGTCTTTCGCCGCGGGGTTGCCAGCGCACGCCATCTCCTCGAGGAGGGCGCGTGCCTGAGCGTAGAGCGCGGCATCGCCGTCGGCGGGGAGCGATGGGCTGCCCACCGGGGCCACCGTGATCCGGGCCAAGGAGAGGATGGCGAGGCCGGAGAAGAGGTGGGTTGATTCCCAGTAGCCGAACTTGGCTGTTCAAATGTCAGCGAACGCCTGCAAACGCGGGAGGGCCAACCCACCGATTTTGCCGTATTGGCACAGGCCGAGGAGGATCTTGCAGCTGTTTCGGGCGGCCAGGAGACACTCGACCTTCAGCGTTTGGACGGCGTCGTCGGCGCGGGACGAGACAGAGGCCGGCGAGCTCGCGTCGGACTGCTTCCGGCCGCGCTTTGGCATGATCTGAGAAAGCTCTTGGAGATAGAACGGCCGCAGGAGGAGTATGAAGCACTGAAATACAAGGTCAGTCCTGCAATTCTTCAGACCCCGGGGAGGCGAGCAGCTCACAAAGTTGTATCTAAGGTACAGCGACGACAGAACCCTCGCAACGGGTAGCTGCATCATTTCCGCCGGGATCCCCTCATCGAACTCGAACGACATGTGCGCGGGCAGACTCTGCCTCCAGTGCTGGAGCATGTCCAGGCATGGCCTCAGCGCGTCCAGCGTCCGCTCACTGTCCGGGATCCTGAGGTGCCGAGTGACTGTGTTGGCGACATTTCGCTTGATCTCACACATCTGCGCTTGCGCCGCCAGAATATGCGCGTCGAAAAACTCTTCAACCTCGGCTGGAGTGAGATCAGCCGTCGATGGCAATTCCACGGTATCAGGAGTCGTTGTCTGAAGCGGTGAGAGGCCGAGCTCCGTGGTTGTCATACGGTCCATGCAGTATGACGTCCACCAGAGACGTTTTCGGTGTTCATTGTACACCCTGGAGCTAGTGTCCGGCTGAGATGCGGTAATTCGGGAGGCTCGGGGCTTGTCGAGGTGGAGGAGCTTCGCGAGGGCGATGCTTTGACTTGCGTAGGCAAATGCGGTTTTTCGACGGTTAAGAGAGTAGGAGTAGAAGGCCTGGGGTGGTGTAAGCAGACAACCGAGTACATGTATCGGTCACTTGAGGACTCACAATCAAGTTCAGTGCCTCCACGTCCTCTGGCACGGGTTCCTCGGAGGATGTCTTCAAGAGCATCAGACTCTGCTCGAAGAAGTCCGAGCCAGGAGGAAGCGGTGGTGGCTGCCCCTCTTGCACGGCCGGAGGTCCAAGAGGCTCATACTTGGACAGGGATGTCATCCGACCATGGATCCAGGTCTCTGCTAGAGCCAGCACCACCGAAACCCGGCACAACCAGTTCCTGTCGCTGGACTGGGAGCCAGGATCAGAGTAAGTCAGAGATAACCGCTCTCGGAATTTCTTGCGAAGAAACCAATGATAGTCACAGAAGCCTTCCTCAAAGACCTGGAGGAGATGGAACGCGTATGGGCGGGGTGGTAGCCTGAACGAGACCTCTGGTTCTGGAGATCATGAGCGCACTGTTCATGAAAGCCAGACAAATTGCCACTTACGAAGGATATCAAACTTAAGACGAGAGTAGGTGTAGCAGCCCTCAGGTCCCGAGTCTGAGGACTGCCCAGAGTCGTTTTGGGATGTGAGGTCTGACGTCGCGGAGAGCTCCTTCATCTTCTGAACAAACCGCTCAGCGCTACAGTCCTCGAGCCGTTGCGCTTTCGGTGTGACACTGCTGGAAAGTATGAAGTCCAATGAAGCGCTCCTAACAGGGTTCATATCATCTGGCGTGCCACGGAGAGAGATTGATGGGCGTGCCGCGATGGCAGCCTGTTGTCGAGCAAGGCTGACTTCTCTCTCCAGCTCTCGAAGGTAGCTTTCCGGAACGGAGAGATAACGCTCACGCTTGGGATAGGCACAATCTCGACCCTTTAGATTGCATCGTTGACACGGAGTTTCTGGCCACAAGTTAGTGAGCAATCGAGTATTGAGGCAGCGAGTGAGAGCCACACCGCCGTTGCATTTCAGCTTTTGAGAGTGGCATGCGGTACACGCCACGGCATTGCGGCCTTTGAATCTCCCCATTGTCGCATGGTGATACCACGAAGCCCCTTTGATTTTAAAGATGAGCTTCAGGCAACATGAACTCTGCGTCAGGCAATGATTTTAGCCGAGTGTGAGGAGGAGGATGACTATGGGACCCGACAGGATGGAAACGATGGGAACGTAAATCATGGCTCGAAGGAACAATGCGGGGGAAGTGCCCCAGAGTGCGCTATCGTCATAGTGGCTGTCGGCGTCAAGGGTAGCCCCTGAAATCACCGATAGCGGTCCCGGTATCTGTGGATCGCCAAGCCTGACTCGCCGACACGCTGACGGTCTTCCGGCTTGGGTGGCATTATCTTGAAGGGGGTCCGGAATCTTCCCCTGGACCCGAGTCAAAACCGACGAGTTGCTACAAGAGACAGAGCAAGATTCAAGACATCGATATGAGATACTTGGTGTAAACCCAGTTCAGAGACGGCTCCACGTCCAAGGCAATTTGCCACCACCAGGAGCGTTCCTCATCTTCCAGCCCGTTAATTCAGAGAGATCTCGGGTAGGATAAGGGTGCGGATCTTGAAAGTCCGCAGGCACCTTTCCGAACTTCCACTTCCATAGATCTAACCACTCCTGACCCAGCTTGCCCTCCAGCATGTCCGCCACATATTTGCCGATCACGGGCAAGAACTTGAAGCCGTGATTAGATCCTATCGTGGCCACATAAAGGTTCTTGGTTTCCGGATAGGGACAAATTCGAAAGTTAAGATCAGCAGCTAGGCCATCCCTGTTGTCATGTCAGTATCTGCAGAGGGGACGGATGCAGCGCATGAACATACCAGCAAATTTTGGTCGAGACGAAAGGCCGGTCCGCCAGTTCAGGGGTCATCTCGCGTATAAACGACCTCATCTCATCCTCAACCTCTTTCGGCATTCCGTCGTGAGGATAGTCGCCCATTGAATGGAGGATGGAAGCTCCAGGAACAAGTCTGTTCTTGTAGTTTGTGAGGCAATGATTGCTGCACAGCTTGATCAAGCCGTTCTCATCTGGCGGGAAGATGATACCTGAAGAACAGTCAGCTTCATCCACAGGTAGCTGATGTGTCACACACCTTGCTCAAAGTCATCGATAATGGGAATGTCCCGGTACTTCTCGACCTCGTGAGGCTCGAGCTGGATGACGCATATCACCGAGGTCTGCGCGACAACCTCTGTTCTCGCGCCATCGATCAGGGTTGCTGTGTTTGCTCCAGTAGAGAGCACGACGACATCTGCCTGATGGACCGTACCATCGACAGAAATTGCCCCTTTGCAGGTACCATCTCGGTCGTAGATCAACTTCTTGATGTGACCTGAATCTCCGAAGATGTA
Source organism: Verticillium klebahnii (assembly GCA_002851715.1). Lineage (NCBI taxonomy): Eukaryota > Fungi > Ascomycota > Sordariomycetes > Glomerellales > Plectosphaerellaceae > Verticillium > Verticillium klebahnii. The sequence continues at coordinate 2,668,591 of NMXL01000001.1, read as the reverse complement.
CCTTACGCCCTGTCCACGCGCCGCATTGGCCATTTTGAGCAGTGCTTGACCTGAAGGAACCTTAGGAGCTGTTAGCGAGTTCTCTTTATCTACAGGACTTCTGCAACTCACCCACCCAGCCGCCGGACTGTATAAGTTGGTCCAGTCGGGGAAGTCTCCGGTCAACGCCGGCCACGTTGCCCTCAGCTCTTCAGCAGACATGTACTTGACACCCTGACGGTTTGCCTTCTTTGCAGTTTCCCTAGCGCTCTCCAGCCAGTCTTTTGTCATGCTGTGCGCGGCCATGATCCAGCCACTCTCACGATACATGCCAGCAAAGATGGACTTGGGATCCTTCCAAACACTCATAGCTTCGACGCCCAGCTTGGTGTACAGAGGGTTAGGATAGTCTGCTCGCACCACTTTATTCAGGTCCGTGGCGGCTGAATCCTTCGATGGCGCATCGAAGCGATCGAGAACAGTGACGTTTCCATACCCGCGGAGTGAGAGATGATAAGCGGTTGACGTGCCGAAAACGCCACCGCCGATTATGAGAACAGATGGTTTGGCCATGATGAGGGGGTGTAGAGAATCAGGTTTGAGGAAAAGGTGCACTACGTCTCGGCCGGGACATTGCTTGGACTACGCTTGGTACCACGCCGTGTGAAGCGCCTTTATACGTTGATATTGGCACCTGACCTCCATGGTCTCCCAACGAGAAGTCGACAAATAGTCGGCTTACTCATGCCGATGCCGACACGATGACCGTCAATCAGCGGAGTTAGCCTCAGCATCTACATTATCGTGTCTGCGGAGACATCCCCGATATTGGCTCCATAACTTGCGATAACAAGATCCATCGCTTCCTTAGTCCGCGACTCCCACCAATTGAGGATCAAGGATATCGATATCCCCCTAAGGGCTCCAGCGTAATCGGGTCAGGGTGCAGGCATCCCGAGGTCGGCCCCTGGACCTTAGCGGCCGAAGATGAAGGGCGAATCACTGGTTGTGGTCGATTCATTTAGCGTTCAGGACTTTGGTCTCACTTCCATCCCAGGGTCCGCCTGATGATGGTTGAGGGACATTTGATGTGCCGCACTGACAAGGGCTGGTACGACGGTCGACGTGATTTTGATTGTTCCCTCCGTCTTTGCATATGGCCACTAGCATTCGCAACGATACCTGGTCATGCAGCATCGGCCAGCGAGCGTTAGCAGCCGAGATCCCAAGTATCAGGTTCTTAGTGTAAGTTCCCCCGCAGATCCACGTTCGGCCTCAGTGCAGAGCCGGCCGACAACCGCTTATCAGCTGATATCTCCAGGATACACAGGCACTACTGATTGTGCAGCGACTGTGTTCTTTCGCACGGCTCGCGTCGTCTCTACGAGAGAAGGAAGCAGGACTCATTCCCGTTTTGGAACCTTGCAAGCAGAGGCTATAAATGATCAACAGGGCCTCTCATCGTCCCATCACTACGCCATCTCATCTGTGACCTTCAGAGTCAGGTCCTAGCCTTCCATTAATCACGACTTCAATATCTTGATACTTAAACTCATGGCGTCTGAGATGAAGCTGGCGGCCACTGGCGAAGGTCCTGTCACCACTATGGACGACAATAGCAGCAATCACAAAGTCGACGCCATCGCTGAAGCTTCACGGCATCAGATGCCAGAGATCCTTCGGAGTTTTTCTGAAGATGAGTTGAAAGCACTACAGAAAAAGTTGCTGTGGAAGGTCGACATTCGCCTGCTACCCACCATGATTCTGATATACATCATGAACTACCTCGACAGGTAGGTCCGTCACTTGTACATACCTGTGGTACAATGCTGACAGCACCAGGAATGCGATTGGTGCAGCTCGGCTTGCAGGCCTGGAAGAAGACTTGAATTTGGGACCTAACCAGTTCCAGGTTTGTAAACCCTGGCCTCCAGCAAATGCATCATTTCCTAACCGCTTCATAGACCTGTGTGTCTATCCTATTCGTCGGCTACATCCTCATGCAGGTTCCTTCCAACATGTTTCTTAACAAGATCGGCAGGCCGGCCGCTTATCTGACAGCATGCATGGCCGTATGGGTACGTTTTTTACTCAACACAGTCGTTGGTTTCTACGACGAAGTTGCTGATCCTTCGTCAGGGTGTTCTTTGTGCTTGCAGTGGCGCCGCTCAAAACTTCGTCGGCCTCCTCATGACCCGCTTCTTCCTCGGCTTTGTCGAGGCAGCATTCTACCCCGGCGCCCTGGCGACCCTCAGCGCGTGGTACGTCCGAGATGAACTTGGTGTCCGAACTGGTCTATTCTACAGCGGCTCGATGCTCTCGGGCGCCTTCTCGGGTCTCATCGCCGCAGGAATCACGGATAACATGGACGGCACACTTGGTCTTCTTGCCTGGAGATGGATCTTCATTCTGGAGGGAGCCATTACCGTCGTGATCGCAATCGGGGCCTTCTTTATCCTGCCAGATTTCCCTGCCAACACCAAATGGCTCACGGAGGAAGAGCGTGCGCTTGCAATGTGGCGCATGGAAGTCGATGCCGCCGGTGAAGAGGACTGGACGAGCTCATCAAAACAGCCGCTGTTCGACGGCTTCAAGATGATCATGCGCGACCCCAAGAACTGGATTCTGGTCGTCATCGTCTACGGCGCAGCCAGCTCGATCGCCATCAACAGCTTCTTCCCCACTGTCGTCGCCAGTATGGGTCGCGATCGCATCACCACACTTCTTCTGACGTCGCCTCCATATCTTCTTGCCTGCATCACCTGCGCCGGTGTTGCTTGGAACGCTGACCGCACTCGCGAACGGTACTGGCATACTGTCGTCCCGCTGGGATGTTCGCTTGCCGGTTTTATCATCTCTGCTGCGACGGAGGGCATCGGCCCACGGTACTTCGGAGCCATGATCATGCTGCCGGGCATCTACACAGGTTTCAACATGTCCATGGTGTGGACAGCCAACACAATCTACCGACCGGCGGCGAAACGGGCGGCGGCAGTGGCATTCAACAACGCCTTCTCAACAATTTGCAGCATCTACGGGTCATACCTTTACCCGAACAATGCAGGCCCACGTTTCGTGCTTGCGTTCAGCGTCAATGCCGCGATGGCGCTCATGGCTATCTGTGCTAGCACGGTGTTGCATTTTTACCTGAAGCGGGAGAACAGGAAGCTGGAGCTGAAGGAGCGCGAGCAGGAGGCAGCTGGACGGACAAACGTTATTGGAAGTGGATTCAGATATCTTGTTTGAGCGGGTTAAATGTTTTCAGGCATGAGAAAAGCTCCGGGCAACTGAGGTCCAACATGACTGCATGTGATGCCCGAGCGCCGAAGAATCAGGAAGGCCTCGAGCCTAATGAGGCTAGATAAGGGCAATGGGCTTCGGTAGCCGTAGACGATGCGGTCACAATGCATCGGCAGAGACCCGAACGAGCTATCACCAGCGTCAAATGACCAAAACATCGTGTTCTGTTGCGCACCATTCAGGGCACCAGATTTGGTCCATCACTTCCCATTCGGGCTACTCGACGATCCCGCAGCTGCACTTCTGTACCCGCAAAGACGATCGGGGAAGCCGGAGCCGGAAGACCTCGGCTTTCCCCCGCTATACAAACAATGTCGGCAGTTAAACGACCGAAGAATGGGGTGGTACCCATGACTCAAGGCTCTGGTATGGGGTAGACAGTCGGCACGAGGAAGTTGATGGCGAGCTACATGCGGGGGCGGAGCACACAAACATGGAATCTGGGGATCATGTTGTGCTTCTCCACACAAACTCAACAGGCGGTAGGCTGGAGCCAAGGCGGGCTTTCTCACAGGAACAGGGGGAAATAGCTACTCCTCACCCACAACGGATGTCCATCAGTACCCCGCCCGTGACGTACTCCGAATGGACTCCATCTTGGCCTCCAGAGTTTGGAGCTTGATGCTCGGTCCGGTCCGGGGCGACGAGTCTTGGTTTGATTAAGCTCAATGATTCGAACGGCTCTTGTGTGGGGAATCGGTTGTCACTACGGCTTCGCGGGGAAAGGTCTGATGCCCGACATGACAAAGTTATAAAAGCGTTCGAGCTCCCGGTGTCGGTTAGGGGTATGTCACCTCACTCCAATCCATCCTCCCCTTCATACCACAGCCGAGAGCCTCACTCCTGGCATCATGAAGCTCCTCAACATCACTATTGGGGCCCTGGCCTCGCTCATCTCTCTCAGCACCGCCAGCTGTGAGAAGGCCTGGCCCAACGGCCCCTTCGTCACCTCGGGACGCGACATCCACAACGCCAATGGTGAAGTCGTGACGCAAGCCGGTACCAATTGGCCTGGCCACGGCGAGGTCATGGTTCCCGAGGGTCTGCAGTATCTTTCGATCGAGGCCGTTGTGTCCGAAATCAAGAGCCTCGGAATGAATGCGATCCGCTTGACCTTCGCCACGGAGCTTGTCGACCAGATCTACGCCAACGGTGGAGAGGACATCGACATCAAGACTGCTTTCCTTGAGGGCTTGGGAACTGAGAATGGTACCATAGTCTTGGAGCAAGTTCTGGGGAACAACCCCTCGTTCACTGGCGAGACCAAGCGACTTGAGGTATGAGCTCCGTAAAAAGTTGAGTCCTCATCAACTGACCCATGTCCGCCAGGTTTACGATGCCATCGCTGCCGAGTGCGCGCGTCAGCAGATCTACATCGTCCTGGACAACCACATTTCGTCCGGCGAGTGGTGCTGCGGCGGAGAGGACGGCAACACTTGGTGGGGAGACACCAAGTTCGACGCCGACAACTGGGTTCGCGGAAACGCTTACATGGCTGGACACGTAAGCTAAGCCTCACGCCTATGCAACGAACAGTCAGCTAACAGTCCAAGGCTGCGAAATGGCCTGCGCTCACTTCCCTGTCTCTGCGCAACGAGCCTCGACCCCCTAAGAACAACGACGCCCTTCTTGAGGCGTCCTACAACTGGCGCGATTGGTACAAGTACATGCGCGCCGGAGCCGACGCCGTGCACGCCGCCAACCCCGACGTCCTTATCATCCTCTCCGGCCTCGACTACTCTACCTTCGTGACCCCCGTCTTCCGTGGTGAGGCTCTGGAGCCCAGTGACCAGGTCTTCAGCAAGGACGACTTCGAGGGCTACGGTGACAAGCTGATCCTTGAGATCCACAACTACGAGACGGACATTGGAAGCTGCGACTCCCTGAGGTACAACCTGTACAACAAGGGCTTCCAGGCTATGAACGAGTCGGACCCTGCTACCGTCACCGTCTTCCCCGTTCAGCTCACGGAGTACGGCCACTCAATGGAGGATGGCTCGTGGAAGAACAAGGTCTACGCGCCCTGCTTGGCTGAGTACCTCCCAGAGGTTAAGGCCAACTGGTTCATCTGGGTCATTGTGGGCAGGTATTACACTCGCCAGGGCATCCAAGGCTTTGATGATTCCTGGGGTCTGATGAACCCTGACTGGTCCGGCTGGAGGGACCCTGAGTACGTGGAGGAGCTCTTGATTCCTCAGGTTGCCGGCACTCTTGCGTAGACGCGAGCGATAACTCCTCGACACGCCAAAGCAGACGAAGTAATGAGATTTGAAAATGACAGAACATTTATTCAAAATGCACCCTTTTGAATGATGCTGAGATTTAAGTTACTGTGTCAAGCTAGATCGGGCGTCATGTGTCAAACCTTTGGGTCCTACCTTGGAGAAATTGAACATTCCTTCATCATTGGAACCTAGGGCATTAGGCGACATGCGTAACGCAAGGCTGCTTTCGTGTCGACGACGCACCCACGTGGGACATAACCTTGGTTCCATACGTCCATAAAGTCTGACTCAAGAAGATGAGGCCCAGCGAAGACGTCGTTGGGACCATTTGATGGCAACACTCTCAGATGTTGATCATGCAGGACACGACCTTGGAACGGAAGTAAGTCCGCCGATCTTCACAAAGAATTCAGCGCCTGGCGAGACCTCAAGCCACAGAATTGATTACGATACCATTCCCACCGCCTGATGAACCTGCTAATGGCAGCCTTCAGGAACTTTTGTACACTTTGAGGCGCCAGTGAGGCACAGACTGATAGTCAGCATTCCTGAATATCGTTGGCGGAGCCAAGCTTTCCGGGGCGGTCTTGGCTAAACCGGCAGCTCCGGGGAAAACGCCAGTCTCTTTCTCGGTGCTGTCGGGCAAAATCGCTGCCTTGATATGTTTTTTGCGCATCACCGATAGATTGAAGGCTGATATCGTGCGCAGGCTTCATGCGAGCAATCTCGGACGCGCACGTGAGGCAATCGCCTGACGTCGACCAACCTCGGGCTCGATAGCGTCCCGAGTTACCCGACGAACCTGAAAAGAGGCTGCGAGAATATGTTGATAAGATGAGGTTGCCCATAATTCAGGTATCTGCATTGCCACAGCCGAGCTTTACACATTCCTTTACCTCCTCATTAGACTGCCACGATGAAAGCCGTCGTGATACTTGGGCTCTTGGCCCACTTCGCTCTCGGGCAGTGTACGTCTTGACCATATCCCTCATCTCACATGTAGTTTCTTATAACACATCAACAGATATGTTCCAAAGCATCACTGTCAACCGTGGCCGATCCGGTCGCTGGGAGTTCGTTCGAGAGACCGCGAACTTCCCCAGCGGCAGCCCGATCGAAGATGTCACCTCCCCGCTGATGAGTTGCTACGAGAAGCCCGGACGCCCGGCCTCAAGCGTGCAGACCGTGGCACCAGGTACTCGCATCATCTTTCCCTCCAGCGCCCCAATGGGGCACCCCGGCCCAGTGCTCTTCTATATGGCTCGTGTCCCCGACGGTCTGGATGTCGACTCCTGGGCGCCCACAGGCAATGTATGGTTCAAGATTGACCAGTACGGCAACACGCCTGGTGTCAATACGCAGTTTGCAGTCGGAATGACCGAGATATCCGTAGCGATCCCGGTGAGCCTCCGCCCCGGGAACTACCTCCTCCGTGCTGAGCACATCGGACTACACTCCTACCTGGAGCCGCAATTCTACATAGCCTGCGCGCAGCTCCAGGTCACCGGCAGCGGCAGTGGTTTTCCCGAATCCTTCGTCTCCTTCCCCGGAGCGTACAAGGCTGATGACGCCGGACTCTTGTTCAATATCTACTCTGGCACGACCAGCCCGTACCCCTATCCCGGCCCAGCTGTATGGGGCTACTCGGCGCCTCCGCCACCGCTGACGACTTTGGTAACTCGTACGACTACTGCCGCTCCGCAGCCGACTGGGCCGACATGTACTCGCTTGTGGGGACAATGTGGCGGCCAGAACTGGATAGGGCCGACCTGCTGCGCTGCTGGTACTTGTATAAAGCACAACCAATGGTTCAGTACGTGCCTGGAAAGCTGAGCTTGTGGTAAATACCAGCTCCAGTGCCAACAACAGGACTGCTCTCCCAGGACAGGTCATCAAAGGCTTTATTATTCTCTCTCTTTCTTCCCTTTTTTTTTTTTCATTTTTTTTTTTTTTAAATCCAGGTCAGGTCTCCTTTCAATCTGAAGCATCCTTGTTCCGCTCTTTGATAGGTTCGCCGCCTCGAGATCCGTTGGTGAAGTAACAGAACCAGCTCATATAAGGCACGACTTTCTGTTTGGTATTCAAGGTAGTTTTAGTATACCTCGAGCTAAGTTCTTTATAGGTAGAATATCAATCCGATGGCAAAATCCATTCATCCTTGCAATCCCTTTAGCGCAGGGAAGGCCAAAGACATGTGCACCAAGACCCGGGTTGAATGTAGTCAGCTCAAAAGGCTCCGCGTTCCTAAACCGGGTTCAATTGCCCCGTCAACGAGATAAGGGGATTTTAGAACCAAAAAGCAGACGACGTAATTCCCCAACATGGACCATCAGAGTCGTAACGATCTGCCATTCCCGTTGTCATCGCAGATCGCCCACTTCCAGATCACGCACCCCACTCGCAATTGACCCTTTTTACCTAAACCATGTGGGCGCGGCGAGTTGCAAGGACCCACAAAAGGGGGCTGCCCTCCGGCGGCCGGCCTATCTCCCGGCCCCCCTCCGGCGTGTCCAGATCTTCCCCCTTTCGGATTCCCCTTCCTCCAAGGACCGCCCTACACGGTCCGACAGCTATCCCTTCATCCCGCCGGATGATCGGGCCAGTCTACGAGCGGGTGGGCTTCGGGGCGCATGTCTGATACCGAGGGATTCTTGCCAGGCGATGACAAACTCCGATCGAAATGGTCGAGTACTTACTTGAGTCTTCTATGAGACATGCTGCTCCAGTTTGACATGTCACTCGTCGATCTGCCCTCGTAGTCTACGATTTGCATAGTTTGTATCACGATGGCTCCCGCAGCGACATCAGTCAAAAACATTGAGAACCGGCCCGGGCTCAAAAGAGGGCAGGCCGACGACAGTTGGTCTGGCGACGCCAAGGTTGAGGAGACCCCTTCCGTAAGGCTTTTCATTCTCTGCTTTATGTCTCGACTGCTGATGCCAAATAGAAGAGATGCAAAGCGTCGCCCATCCAGACTAGGAGGACTGGTCTCGCGACGCCTTCCTCTCCCCAGCTCACCGAAGCCAGCAACTCGAGCGAAGAGCTCGCCTCCCTCCTCTATTCTCCTCAAGTGATTGCAAAGATCTGGGGCGTCGCCCAGCAGGGCTTCAACTCCGTGAGTCTGCTCCCCGATGTCTCTCGCCCCAACATCACGCACTAACATCGACACCCCAGCCCAATCCTCCGACCCTCTTCCCCGAATACACTAAGCCCGGCGGCACGAAATATGTCTACCGCGAACTCGACTTCTGGACCAGTGGCTTCTTCCCCGGAAGCCTCTACCTCCTCCTTGAGCGGCAGCAGAAATATGGCCACCGCCTCCGCGCCCTGAACCCCGCCGGCGCCGGCCAGGAACCGCACCCCCTCCAGCTCGAGTTCGCCTGCAAGTGGTGGACCGAGATGCTGCACCCCAACGCGCTTCTGACGACGACCCACGACCTCGGCTTCATGATCTGCCCATGGGCGCGCCCGGCGTGGGACCTCCGTCGCGACGCCCGCGCCTTCGACACGGCCATCACCGCCGCCCGCTCCCTCTACAGCCGCTACGACGCCCGCGTCGGCAGTCTGCGGTCCTGGGACGTGTGCGTGACCAAGCGCTACTCCTTCCTCTCGCCGGACGACGGCTTCCTCGTCATTATCGACAACATGATGAACCTCGACCTGCTCTTCTGGGCCGCGGCCCAGCTCGGCGACTCGGCCATGCACGCCGCCGCCGTCCAGCACGCGCGCACGACCCGCAAGTACCACGTCCGCGACGACGCGTCCACCTGCCACGTCGTCGTCTTCGAGCCCGCGACCGGGGCCTTCCGCTCGCGCATCACGAACCAGGGCCACGCCGACGCGTCCGCCTGGACGCGCGGCCAGGCCTGGGCCGTCGCCGGCTTCGCGCAGACGTACGGCTGGACCCGTGACGGCGAGTTCCTCGACGCCGCCATCGCGTGCGCCGACTACTTCCTCGCCGAGCTGCCGGCGAACCGCATCCCGCCGTGGGACTTCCGCGCCCCGGGCGAGGGGCCGCAGCCGACGGACACGAGCGCCGCCGTGATTGCCGCCTACGGTATGCTGTTGATCCACGAGGCCCTGGTAGGTCTGGGTCGCGAGTCTGGGTACCTGGAGCATGCGTTGAGCATCATGCGCGCGGTGGGTAATGCGCACATGAGCGGAGCGTCCACCTATCGCGCGACGGAACGAAAGGTGCAGACTGTGGAGCAGGGCGAGGTACGCGAAACGGTCGGGATCGAGGTTGACATGGGGGAAGAATGTGAGACGATTCTGGGCGGTGCTACGATCAACAACTACGAGTTTGCACCAAGGCGATGGGCAAACCACGGGTTGGTCTATGCTGATTACTTCTTCCTGCTATTCGGCAACAAGCTGTTGGAAATGGGACTGGATGTTAAGCTTATGGGAGGGGCATAGACGCTTGTTTTGGCCATGAAGAGAAGATTACACATCTTGGTTACACAGTGTAGGCGAAGGTTCATGAACGTTCAAATAAATGTCCGAAGTTCGTACAGTTGTCTTGACAGCTTACTCCTGATGATTTTTTTCCGGCAGCCCCGAAAACATACTGATCCTCTGTGCGGGAAGGAAAGAGTAATTCAGGTAAGTGCTGAGGTCCTCAAACTCGTCCATGGGCGGCGGTGGTGCCCCGCCATCACCATTATCATATGAGTGTCCGGGGGGCAAGACGTTCCCTGGTACCGGCGACGCTGCCGCTGTCGGGCCCCTGCTTCCTTGTTGATTGTAAAAGGAGACGGGCAACGGCGGGAAGGCCAAAGAAATGCTATCTGGGGAAGCGTCTTGATCGTAGTCGTTCATTGCTGTATATAATCCGAATCCATTCTGGTTCTCCTGGTTGGCTTGACTAGCGTGTCCACGCCCTATATCTTGCGATATATCTGCCATGGTGGTAGGGTTGTTCGATGCCGACTCTCCGTCGGGTCTGGTGTCATCAAAGTAGACCGAGTGCCTAAGGTCTAGCATGCCGTGTCCATGCTCGCGCGCCCTCACAAGGCGGCGCGCAAACTTGGATGCCAGATTGTCGCCCATATCGCTGGGTCCGTTCCAGCGCCGTGACATCTCTTGCAGGCTGCAGACTAGGGAGTCGAAGCCTTGAGGGAGAGGAACGCTGTAGTAAATCGCATGGGCGAGAAACATGCGTCCGCAGATGAACAGACAGAATGCAAACTGTGGGTTTGCGAGAGCAGTGGAGCCCTGCAAGAACTTCTCTGCGATGATGGCGACCTCTGTAGCCGCAGCTAGGCAGGTCTCTGAGCTGGAGGCTGACGGGAGTCTGAGACCGCTTGTTTGCCACTCAGGGGCTGGGTAGGCGATACCCTGATGGAGAAGTACCACTGCTGTGTTGTGGGATATATGGGCGAGGGTCAGGTTTGGGTCTAAAATGCCGTCGCAGTTCAACGCGCAGGCTTCACGCCATTGCTCCGGGAGGAATATCTTCCATCTATCAGAAGCTGTCAGCCTGGGGCAGTCTATCGTCGAGTTCAATGCTTTCCACGGGAGCCGACGTACTGGACGAGTCGCAAGTCAAGTTGCTTAAACTTCAGTAGCCACATCTGCACCTCCTGTGCCTTGGTAACATCGACAGCCTGTTGCAAGAAGAAGGACGTGACGAGGCTCAGGCTCTCCGTCGCTTCAATGCAGTAAGCAAAGCCTCCAAGCGAGTCCTGAGCCTCGCCCTCGGGTCGAGCCACCGGCAATGGGCCGCCTGCACCACTAGAAGGGTCTGCGACACCAAAGTACGGGGTGGGTGTTTGCAGAGGCTCACCGGCCTCCCAAAGTGCGCCTTCGCAGGGAAGTCGCCTCTTCACGTCGGCACTTGTTAAAGAGAAGTTCCAACCCGTGGCGATGCTGCAAAAGCGGTCCAGCAAAAACGTGTTCCAGAATACTCGTCGCCTTTCTTCCCTTTCGATCCACGTTTTGCATGGTTGCAGGAACGCTATCCGCTTGATTAAGGCTCTTGTAGGCGGTGGTTGGTCTTCTTCTACACTGAGCTGGAGCTGTTCCACTGTTCTGGTCATGCTGCCGACGATGGACTAAAGAACCAGGTCAGCAAAAGACAGCACAAACACGGCACGTCGAGCTCAACTCACCCATGCCGAAGGACCCCGACCGCTCCCAATCTGTCTGAAAATTAGATAACGACCCAAAAGATGAATTCAAGCGACACCTTACCGTGTCAAATGCGCAGATGATGAGGGCCTGCAGGTTCTCCACGGAGAAAGATTCCATGCTATCTACAATGACGGCTTGCCTGTTCTTCTTCGCCATTTGAGCCTTTGCTTCGGACGAACCAAGGCGGGCGTCGTCAGAAAAGCGGGCGCAGGTGGAAACAATGGCCTGGAATACGGTTCGCAGTCGAGGGCGCTCGGCGGGATTGGCCATGCGCTCCCTGAATTCCCGGACGTGGAGCATTGGAATCCAGGGGTGCAGATTCGCAAAGTAGATGTCGACCAGAGAATCCATCAGGTCTGGAGGTGGCAGGGAAGCAGCCTCCTGGTATGGGATGGTCGGACATGTCGCACAGGCGTTGTCGCGTGGCTGAGCTGGGCCGTTGTCGGTGTTCTGGAGGAAAGCAGGCCACTGAGACGAGCCGATTTCTGAAGAGCCAGAGGCAGGGCCAGCATCCGCCAGATTAGACAAGGTGGACTTGAGGTGTGTAGCGCATTCTTGGAGAGACAAGCCTGAATCTTTGGAGTGGCGATCGGGGCTCGAGTCTTCCTGGCCGGTGAGAGAGTTGAGCTGGTTGAAGACCTGCTGCCACAGGACGCCCTGGCCGAGGAACATGGACTCGAGAGTGGCGACGCGTTGACTGAGGTTCTCGACTGCGCCGGTCCTCAATCCCGGTTTGTTCTTTCGGTCATCGTAGAGACACTCGACGTCTGCGACTCGCGTCAGATGCGCAGCTTCGCCATGGCCCAAGGCGAGATATCGCAAACATGGTGGGGGAGCACGGGCATACTGTAGCGGACACAGGCGGAACAGGGCTGACGCCTTGTGCATTTGGCCTTTTTCCTACGGCACGACTGGCAGGCGGGGCCATCGGGGTCGGGCGCATCGTTGAGGGCTGGATCATGGCGTCTCTTTTTGCTTGGCCTGGAGGAGACGAAATCCTCAGTGGCCGAGTTGGAGTTCGGCTCATCATCGTCTACGGCTGCCATGTTTGCCAGAGCGTGACGCGACGAGGAGGCAATCTACGTGACTGTGGAAGGCGCGTGACGGGGAGTGGAAAGGCGCAACACGGAACGAAGCAATTGATGAGGGAGACTGCAGTTGGCGAAGGGGGGAGGAGTTTGGTTTCGGAGGAAGAGATGAGGTGCGAGTAGACGTGCTACCAAGGATCTCCGGCTACAGCTATGTCATGTTTCAGTTGAGGGGCTACAGTAGGTACCCAGAGGGAGGTAGCTTCCTAAGGTACAGGTGCCGTACGTCGCCTAGCGCCGGTGGTCTGACAGTGTTGGGAAGGAAGAGCCAAACTCCAGTCAAGAGACGACAGTGACAGGGCAGGATCAGCTCTCCAATTGATCCGAGCAGGCAGGAGCTGCCCGCTAACGAGAAGACGCTACCGATGTTTGGCTGGGTCATGATTGGCCCTCTTAATCTCGAGCAAGGGGAACGACGAGGGCTAGTAGGAGGCACTGAGAGTAGCACCCACCCGCCCTGAAGAAGACTTTTTGGAGTGCAGAGCTGCGCTGCGGGGGAGGGGTGCGGAGTACTCAAGGGCCGCCCCGCTGGGAGAATCGGCTCATCCAGCTGTCAGTCTTCCCACCCACTCCAGGTGCTTGCTGTCCACCTTCAGACGAGACGAAGGACCGCCACCCAACGCCCAACCACATATCTGAACCGTCTTTGGGCGGGCCACGGACAAGTCGACGCCGATCACTCTCCTCACGAGGGGCACAGGACCACGACGAACCCCAGATCAGATTCTCCCCCCCAGAGTCTCTCCCGAAACATCCCCCGCACCCCAGGAAATGCCGCCATCGCCCCACGGCTGAGCCTTCGAACGCCATCACCGGCGGCCGGGCGAGGTCTCGGGCAGTCCTCCGAAAGGCATCAATCCCGGCTTAGCTCGCCATCTCCACACGCTAGGTACGAGCGAATGCATGCACACGACCGCCCCAGGGCCTCCCAAGCTCCATCATGCGGGTTCGGCTCTTCGTTCCATCACCAGGACCGACGCCCGCACCGTACCACGAGGGATGTGGCCCAAAGCGCGATCTGATGAGAGGTCGCGGGATATAGAAAGAAGCCTCCGGACGATCTCTTGTATTTGCCCGTCTTGCTTGGATCATCGGCAACGCACTCACCGCGACACTTCACTCCGCTCTGTAGTACAACAGACCCAAGCAGTCATCTTGCCTTTCGACGACTAAAGCACCACCGCCATGGCTGACACCAAGTCTGACTTTGGCCCGACGGCAGACCACGCCACCCAGCGAGAGGTCCAGGACAGCGAAAACTCCATCACCCCATGCCCTGCCTCGACTCTCGACAACAATGCCCATCACGGCGACCAGGACCAGGAGGTGAGTACTGCCAGGGCATAACAGTCCAAGTTAAGCAGTTCTAACATCGCAGACTGCCGCCTATGCCAGTGGAGAAGCCATCTACATCGACGACAAGACCAACAAGAAGCTGTTCTGGACTGTCAACAAACGTATTCTCGTCTGCATGCTCGGCACGTACTTCTGTCAGTCCCTTGACAAGGGCACGCTGGGTTTCGCCTCGATCATGAACATCCGGGAAGACGCCAACCTCCACGGCCAGCAGTTCAGCTGGCTTGGGACCATCCTCTATATGGGTGTTCTGTTCGGCGAGTATCCGACAAACCTGCTGCTCCAGAAGCTCCCCGTCGCCAAGTACCTCGCCGCCAACATCTTCTGCTGGGGCGTCGTCATTGCCTGCTCTGCCGCCGCCGAGACCTTTGGCTCCCTGATGGCTGTCCGCTTCCTGCTCGGTATGTTCGAGTCGTGCGTCCAGCCGGCCTTCATCATCATGACCGCCATGTGGTGGCGTCGTGAGGAGCAGGCCGTCCTGACCTCGCTCTGGTACTGCATGACCGGTGTCCAGCTCATGATCGGTGGTCTCATCGCCTACGGTGCCAGCCACTACGACGGGGCTCTCATGAAGTCCTGGCAGATGCTCTTCATGGTTCTCGGTATCGCCACCTGCGTTTGGGGAGCTTTTGTCGGCTGGTTCCTACCAGACTCGCCCATGAAGGCCAAGTGCTTCGATGAAGACACCAAGAGGCTGCTCATCGAGCGTGTCCGCGCCAACGAGACCGGTATCCAGAACAAAACCTACAAGCGACACCAAGTCATTGAGGCTGTCTCCGACCCCATCACCTGGTGCTACGTCTTGCTGCAGGTCACCTCGACCCTCATCATTGGTGGCCTCGGCGTCTTCTCCAACCTGATCATCAGCGGGTTTGGCTTCTCCGTGTTTGAGACACAGCTTCTCAACATCGCCCAGGGTGCTCTTACCATCATCATCATGATTTCTGCTGCCTTTACCGCTCAGCGCTTCGGCCAAACCTCGTTCACCATGCATGCAAGTAGCTCTTGACAGGGACTTACCTGGTCTTCCGCTAACACGTTCCAGGCTTGGTCTTTCCCCGCCATCATCGGCACCGCCGTCATCTACAGCATCCCTCCCACCTCGTCGAACCGCGTCGGTCTTCTCATTGCCTTCTACTGCACCCAGTTCTTCCTTGCAGAGGGCAACCTCATCTTTTCCCTCATCTCCCGCAACGTTGCTGGCCGTATGTCGTTCCTCCCAAGCCCCTCTCCGTACCCCACTAACCCGATGGCCCTGTAGAAACCAAGAAATCAACCACCCTGACCATGTGTTTTGTTGGCTGGGCCGCCGGCAACATGGCAGCCCCGCAAATTTTCCAGGCGTGGGACGCCCCCCGCTACCGGACCGGCTTCACTGTTCACTTCTGCCTCTACGTCATCTTCAACCTCATTCTTGTGGCCATGCGCGTTCTCCTCACACGTCGCAACAAGAACAAGCGTGCCGCTGCCGCCACCACTGCCGAGGCCGAAACCCTTCAGCAACCTGGTGACGAGAAGATTGGTCACAGCAACGCGTTTGCGGATCTCACTGACAAGGAGAACCCTGACTTCCGCTATGTGTTCTAGACAAGCGCCTTTGCTTTACACGCCGTGCTTTGGTTGTGAGGACGTAGTTTTTCGCACGTTTCGATGGAAGGATATGACCTTTTAGGAACAGACTACATAAGTTCCATAGAAAGAAACAGAATCAGAGCCGATTCTGAATAATATCAGGGTCTCCACCACCACCTTTGTTCACGGCTTGCGCCATTCCTTACCATCACATTAAGGAGCACCTGGCCTGGTGCACTTCTTGTGTGCAAATCCCCTGTAATATTTGTAGCTCATTCTATCAGTACAAGGCAAGGATACTATCCACTGGGTACCTCGGGCGCATCCCGGTGGAAGGCTGCTCGGCCGAGGCCACATATCTCTCCCCACACGTACACGCGTCCAACGCGGCTAAGCATGATAGTTGATCTAGGGTAAACTGCAAGCAAGGCCTGTCAACCAAAGCGACACATAAATAGGCTAAACTTATTAGTTCAGTAACGGCCTTTCCATACTCCGCGCTGGTTGAGGGGAATTCCCATGTGAGTTTCACTCTGCTCACCCGGCATGTGGTGGGGTCGACGAGGGACAGTGAGGAGCGGGGCCGGCGCGGCGTAATGTCGCGCGAGGTGGGGTGAGGATGGGACCTGACGGATTGCAGTGAAATAGGAGGGCACTTGATGTGCTTTCTCTACTTGGACCATGATTTGTGGGAGTCCGGGCGAGAAAAGGCCGACGCTGAAGCCCCTGGACCCTAATTCACTGGGCCGTCTTTGTAGGACTTACATCCTAGGTATCTGGCTGGCCCAAGTTGCAGTTTCAACCACGGCACCCTCGCTTTCAAATTTGCACAAGAGCCATAATCATATTGTCTTCACGAGATTTGACTATTTGGTTTGAATCTTTTGGGATTGCCGTGAGTTGACTAGCATCTCGATACCATACACACAACAGTTCCGGACCTGCGGGATCGAACTCGTCTTCAGGCCCATTGCCAGTAATTTAAGCTTGCGAGCTTCATTCGGCCATAGGCAACTCGGCTTCAGCAATAAGGCAGCGCCGGATTCGAACAGCTGCCCGCAATGAACCTCTGCGGCGCCCGAGGGATATCTGCTTCGTACACCTGAGAAGAAGGGTCCAAGATCCTGTCAATGATGTGTACAACGCCCTGTTTAGTAAAGAGGTTAGCAGTCTGTCTGGGTAGCGATAGGTTTCTCGGAGTTATTCACCTTTTCCACAGGCAAATCCGACTCAACGACCTTGGAGACTCCGTTCAGCGTCAATTCCCCGTCAATAATCTGCGTGCCAATGAAGAGATATGTGCCAGTCTGCACACGCGTCTCGGTGGTGTTGAAGACTGAGCTGGCAAGCTTCGAGTTGGGCACATAGTGATGCTGCAGCAGGTTGCCGAGCCACCACTTTCCCTTCGCCGTGGCAGCGTACGTGTCGAAGTACTGGCCAGTGTTGTTGAATGCGTCGTTTGAAGGGGCGAAGAAAGTGAAGTCCCAGCCGGGGATGGTGTCAAATGCTTCTGTGAAACCTGGCCAAGTTAGTGCAAAGATTCCGGAGCTCGAACGAGCAAATGCTCAGACTCACCAGCAGGCTCCTCCAAGATCTCGGCCAAGGTCGTCAGGTCGGGTCTGGACTTGATGAAGCCGAGAAGGGTTGTTTTGCCCTCCACCTTTGGAACGGAGTATGTGCCCTCCGGTGTTGGGGCATAGGCCAAATGCTGCCTGTCGACAACCTCCGCGTGGCAGAGGGCACCAAAAAGAGAGGTATTGATGAGGTTGAGGAGCCGCATGTTGAGACTCAATTGTTAGTCGATCTGCAAAATGAACTGATCCTGGACCTTTGGCCTCTTTGCTGTTCCCACAGAAAGACTATGGCAAATCCTGAGAAAACGGCTGGCAAGCGATGTATGAGTCGTAAGATTGGGTCGGGCCAATACATAAACCTGCTAGCACGATGCGATTCTACGCTATTTCAGTAGCAGCAACTCCATTAAGCCGTGCTGCGGCCCGAGTGGCGGAGAAAGATCTCCAGTGATCATGAGAGGTATCGTTTCTCGCGTCGCTGAAAATTAAATGAGGGGTTTCATTTGCCAAATGGAGAACATTATCGGTCGATCTGTGTATTCGGGGCCAGCCGGCACTTACCCCGGCCACCTCGCGGGGGCAGAGGTCAATCCCCGGACCTACATGCGGAGGGATACGTGCGGGGAAAGGGGCACCTCGCGGGGTCCAATACCCCGACAGCTTGGTCGACATAATACTTGAGTTGCGAAAATTGACTGCCTTTGAACTAGGTGAAACATAAATATCATCAGGCCGAGCTGGAAACAACACTAAACTGAGGACTTCCACGACATCAAGCACAATCTTGAAGTTCATCACGAGACGCCATGTTCTGGTTCTACTTCCTTGCAGCAGCCACTCCCGTGTTCGGGGCAGGAGATGCTTCAAGAAGAGCCCAGAAACCCCAGATGGGTAAGTGAAACGCCACTTGCTTCAGCATTACCTAAAAGATATTTTGTACTAATCATCATTAGGATGG
Source organism: Verticillium klebahnii (assembly GCA_002851715.1). Classification (NCBI taxonomy): domain Eukaryota; kingdom Fungi; phylum Ascomycota; class Sordariomycetes; order Glomerellales; family Plectosphaerellaceae; genus Verticillium; species Verticillium klebahnii. The sequence goes on along the minus strand of NMXL01000001.1, from coordinate 2,650,404 downwards.
AACTCCTGGAATACCTTTAAACTCGGCATCAATCAGACCATCGTCGAAGGGACTGCGAAAGCGCTTGTAGAGACCGGACTCCGCGATGCAGGCTACGACTACCTCGTCATGGATGATGGCTGGCAAAACATGACGCGAGCCCCGGATGGAAAGCAGCAGGCCAATGCTACCCGGTTTCCCTCAGGCCTCAAGGTCCTTGCAGACGAGGTCCACGAGCTCGGACTCAAGTTTGGCCTATACAGGTAAGCAAGCCCTAGAGTTCTTGAAGTGCCATGAGTAGAACCTTACATCTCCAAGTGACGCCGGTATCTTTGGCTGCGGTTTCCAGCCGGGCAGCTTAGGGTACGAGGAACTTGATGCTCAAACGTATGCCGACTGGGGGATGGACTACTTGAAGGTGCGGAGAACAATCCACGACGGGATCAATTCAGCTAACCGTGATAGTACGACAACTGTGGCGGCTTTTACGGCAACACCCGCCCCGTCCAGGAACGGTTCCAGATCATGTCCCACGCACTGAAGAACACGGGACGCGACATCTTCTACGCCGTCTGCCAGTGGGGCCACCAGTGGCCTTGGTACTGGGCTGATCAGTTCACAGACTCGTATAGAATGTCTGGAGACATCCATGCAGATTTCCGTAATGATAAGGCCTCCGTTTGCAAGACGGCCTACTGTCTGAACACGGGTTACGCTGGTGTCAGTGTCCTGACGATGATCCGCAAGATGCGAGAGATCACCGGGTTCCAGAAGAAAGGCTCATGGGGTATGTATAATATCTACAATCAACGAAAACAAGCTGACTTTGTTTGCAGCCGACATGGATATGCTGGAAGTAGGCGTCAATCGAAACTTTACACTCCACCAGGATCAAACTCATCAAAGCTTCTGGGCAGCATTGAAAAGCCCCTTGATCATTGGTGCTGATATCACAACCATCCGAAAGTCCTCGCTGGACGTTCTCCTCAAGAAGGACATCATTGGAATCAACCAAGACGAACTCGGCATTGCAGCCTCGTACATTCCCGAACTGTCTACCGAAGACGAGATTCAGGTTTGGGCGGGACCTGTTGATTACAAGAAGTACAGTCACGTCGTTCTGGCTTTGAACTACAACAAATCCAACCAGACTGCTGATATCGAGGTACCCTGGGGAAAGCTTCCCAGCTTTAACGGCTGCAGGAAGGGCAATGTTCAGGTAAGGGATGTATGGGAGAACAAAAACCTGGGCTCGCACAAAGAGAACATTATCCTCTCAGGGGTAGCTCAAGACCAGACGAAGGTACTTCTGCTGTCTTGCAAATAACTGAGCAGCTGTAATACATCAGAATTGGAATGTGCATCGATACATTTCATCGCGAATTATGTGACCGAAGAAATGCACATGTATGAAAACTTTTGAGGAGACGATCATGTGCCTGGCAGCCCACATGGTGCTCGGAGTTCACCTACCTGGCCATGTGGCGAGAGACCTTGAGGGCCTAGAACCATTCTATGGCCCACATCTTGGATCATTTCCATCTGCGGCAGGAGGACAAGCTCCGCGGAAGATATTCGGCATGGACAACCTGGCATCGTCGCTTACTGGTCCTATCTAAAGCTATGGTATGATGCACATTCAGCTGATCTCGGTCTGCCGACTCAGTTCCAGGAGACTCATGAAAATACGTCGTTCGAGTATGGTTAAAGGATTCTCCCAGGCTCTTGGGCTTCCACACAGCGTGCTGACTATCTTTTCGCCAATTGGTCGTTTCGGACTTTTGCTCAAGGTTCAGCTTCCGTCACCTTCTCGATTGAGAAATGAACCCCGGCATCTGATGGTTTAAAGTTCTTGGCAATGAGGTTCGGCTCGGCGCGACCTGTATGCATCTTTTCGATGCGCCAAGATTGAAACAACAGCATCAGATTGGTGAGCGAAGGATCGGTTCTGCAAAGCCTGCTCCTACCGCAACCCTACATGCTAGTCAGTACTGCAAGGCACTTTATTCAGCATTGCGGCCAATCGCGCGTCTAACTTCATTGGGCAAATCATCCGCTCCATCTACCATATTCTTAGATGGTTGCCACATGCTCTTGGCTGGAACACAGCCTTCAGATCGTTTTGTTCACGATGCTCAGGCCACATTCACTTCCATTGACACTGAGCTGTTTTTTTACCCCTGGTGATTGGCGGAGGTGCAAATTGGACAAAGGTCGAGACTCTTGACTGACAGGCCTTGAATCCTTTGAACAACTTTCAAGTTCCGAGAACAAGCCGTCTTGGACAGTAGAAACTGTATAAATATTCCTTGATCCCGCTACCCATCATTATATTGTAGAAAGTTCTTTCATCCCATCTTCACTCCGCTTCATCATCATCAGATTCCAAATCTGAGCGCAGCGACATCGACAGCTTGTCTGCTAATAATCATAATGCTTCCTTCTATTACACTGGCTGCGGCCGTCCTAGCCTCTCAAGTCGCGGCACATGGATACTTGAGTACTTTCTACATCGGTGGTGTCAACTATGAGGGTTACAATCGCTGGCAGGTTGATAAGGCCCCCAATGCTATCGGGTGGTCTTTCACCACCAACGACGAGGGCCCTGAACTGGACATCTCTAGTCCTGACTTTGTCTGCCGCCGCGGCTCCCAGCCCTCGAAGAACTACGCCAAAGTTGCGGCGGGCAGTCCGATTGAGTTCTTGTGGACCTCCGACGACAAAGTCATTAACCCGAACGGTTGGGCTGAGAGCCACCGCGGGTCCGTCATCACCTACATCGCCCCATGCAACGGCGACTGCACTCGAGTTGACAAGACCGCCCTGCGGTGGACCAAGATTCAAGCATCCGGTCTCATTTCCGGTCCCGCCAACACGCAGGGCATCTGGGCAACTGATTTGATGCGGAGCTACGACGGCTGGAGCACGGCGGTCATCCCGACCTCCATCGCATCCGGCAGATACGTCGTTCGCCACGAGCTTATCGCTTTGCACCGTGCCCATCTCAATGAGCCCGAGTTCTACATGCAGTGTGGTAACATCGAGGTGACCAACGGTGGATCTGATACTCTGGCGGGCAAGGGTGTTGTTGCGTCTCAGCTGTACAGTCGCTCCAACTCGCAACTTTTCGGTTTCACTGTCTACGGGTCTGCTACTAGCTGGACGACGCCCGGTCCGGCTCTTTACAGTGGCGCCAAGTAAGACGCTCGCTGTTCTTAGGATATGTTCCAGAACCTTCCTGTAGATATCAACTAAATGGGTTCTCAATACAATTGTGGGCTAAATTCAAATTGTGCCAACAACAAGAAAAGCGGCAATCTCGTGTTTTGCATTAACCCCAATTCTCCCATTCATGTTTTCACTTTCGACGATAGAGAATGGTACCAAATCCGAAAGCGTCGTAGCCACCACTGTTGGGGCCATAATCACCACCACCACCCTCAGCTCCGCCTCCCTGTTCAACGACCAAGTCACGGTACTCCTTGGTCCATGAAGCATTAAGGCCTCTGATTGACTCATAGTGAGCAACCAATAACTCTCCAATGGGTCTGATATTGCCACGCTGGTCCGGGCTGATGACTGTCGCGGTACCATGGGAGTTGGTGAAAGTGGAAAACGGGACATCGTGACCGGTGTTGTATTTCGCAGAGTACTCGGATCTTCGTTCATGTCAGCTGTGCGAAGGGCCTTTGAGGCAGATAACACTCACCCAGCGAGAATGCGATTGTCAAGCAGCGCAAAGAGGTCCTCACCCTGGTGTAAGCTCTGCTGAGCCAAGACACCAAGGAGACCATAGTTGAACATGGCGTGTCCTTGATCACGGCCTGACTCCTGGTTTTGTCCAAGCTTCTTTCCAGAGCCTTCTTCAGTGTGAATCTTCCAGATGGCATTTTCGATGGCTCCATTGCCAGCACCGGTCTTGAAGTAGTCGATGACCTCGTCGATCATGGTAGTGTTGTCGGACAGAACCCCGATGGCGTGCATTGAGCACAGATTGCAGAGATCCCACTGTTGTAACCTCGTCAGCTGCTCTGTCTATCCAGGATACTGGTATTAAGGGTTCAACTCACGTTAGCCCAGTAGTGGTCAATCACAGCCCCATTATGCTCAATGAGGAACTTTGAGTTGAAGGTGTAGAAGTTGTTCTTTAGGAAAGAGATTGCTGCTGGCAGGCCATCCCATCCGTCATAGTCTCGCAAGATTTCAGCAACATTGGCGTACTGATAGCCGTAGATACCGGCAGCAAGGTATTTGTCCGAACTTCCCATGATTGGGGGCGCCTTGCTACTCCAGGCATCAAGAATGGCGGCAGCCGTGTCGGCATGTGCCTCACTACCAGTGACCTTCCAGTAGATGGCATTGGTGTAAGCTGCATGGATGTCGCGGTAGAAAACCGAGTAGTTCTGTGTGCAACTAGGATCTGTGCCGCGACAGATATTGGCCTGAGGTTGGGGCACGTAGTCGACATTGACGCGGTTAACGAGCTTGCTCCATCCGGTGGCGAAGGGTTCTTCTTTGGAGTCGACAAGACTTTTGATGCGCTGAAAGTCTTTTTCGTCATGCAGAAGACCTGGGTGGTTTAGAGACTGCCTGGGTTGGATTTGAGCTCTTTGAGGGCGGCCTCGGCCGGCGGTAACCAGTGCTAGGGGGAGGGAAAGGAGACTTAAGAGACCGGTTGACTTCATTTTTGACGGAAGGCAAGGAGATTACGATAGTTCTGTGTATCAGATGAATTCTGCTCGAATCCTAGAAGTGGCACTTGAGAGGCAGGCTTTTATAGCAATCTTTCTGCAGAGTTTCGGGTCTAAACTAGGCACAGTATGTGCTTGCCAGGCTCCCCCTTCAAGGTGACATTACATGGTACTTGGAGTTTGATTCACTGAGAATAGTCACAAGGTGTCGATCACCGGCTTCCCCCCGGGTGAGTGATTGAGAATGCCGCATCGGTACCCCATGATCCTCACTGACTTGCAGAAGGATGGGGCCCCTCCAACCCCATTCTACCCCGGAATCTGCCTCCCCGGATTGAATCGGTAGATTCTACCACGCAAGCTTTGCGAGATTGCCTACTCCCCTGGCGGCCCGGGCCTTTGCCGGAGTTCTCTGGAAAAACGCGATAGGCGGAATCTGAGCGTAACCAAGAGGGCTTGGTGCCAACCTCGCGGTGTTTGTTCAGGGGCAAACCGCGGAGCCGAGGATCGTCGTGGTCATCTCCGTATCAAGCGGAAGTTCACCTTGATACGGGATAGCAGCCATGACTATGAAACCTTGTTCTGGGGCCTGCCGAGAGAAAAAAACGCGTCGCGTGGCCTGTCATTACGGGCGCCGTGCCGAGACTCGGCCCGCTCTTCGGGAGATTGGCGTGAAGTCGCGCCAAACAATACCATTCCCCGCAACGACCCCGCCAGAGACGTCGTGGCGATCCCCCATTTCCCCCTCCCTTCCCCTCATATCGTGCCAACGTAGCTTTGATGCAACCAAGGAAAGGCGCCACGAGGCTCGAGAGAGGCCCTTTCGGCCGGCGCGGTGCTCGGAGACCGTGTGGTATGTCGTCGGCGGCAAATTTAGACGATGGCCTTGACGATGGCCTGGGAGACTTCGGGTCAAGGGATGATCGTATAAAGGGGTCTCTTGATTCTTGATCACGCTATTTGTCTCTCACTCGTCAGCGTCCTTGTTCAAATTCGCCTAGTACCCTACCTAGAAGCTGGCATCTGAAAGCACCAAGATGATGGTCTCCATGGTGAAGGTAAGACAATTCAATGCTGATCCAATGACTTCGCTAACAAGGTTAAGTTTGGACTACTCCTGGTCCCTTTTCTACAGAATGTGTCCGCATTGGTTGAAGGGTTGCCGACGCTCAATGGTGAGCTGGATTTTGCCTCAGATCTCGAAGCTCCAACTAACCTCCTAGGCCCTGTGGTGCCTGTGATGCCCAAAGGTGGCAAGACTGGCCTCGGCCAGTTCAACCACCCGGGTCTCTGGCACTCCCATGACGACCTTGAGCTCATGCGTACCAAGGTTGCTGAGAAGAAGGAGCCCTGGATCAGCGGATTTAATGCCCTGAAGGCGGACTCCTACTCCTCCGTCGACTACAAGATGCAGGGACCTAAGGCCATCCTTTCCCGCGGCCGCCCCAGCAACTACACCACATTCACTGCCGACACTCGCGCTGCTTACCAGCACGCCATCTTGTGGTACATCACCCGCGACGATGCTCATTTCAAGATATCCACGGACATCATCGACGCATGGGGAACAAACCTCACGAACATCATCGGCATCGATACCAGTCTGCTCGTAGGTATTGAGGGAGACATTCTCGTAAATGCTGCCGAGATTATGCGCTGGGAAGGTAATTGGACCGAAGCCGGCGCGAAGTGGCAGGGCGGCACCGGTTTCTCTAACCAGCTGTACTGGCTATTCGCGCGCCAGTCCATCATCATCGGACACGCTAACTACGGCATGGCCTCCATCAAGGCGCTGCTGAACTTCGCCATCTACCTTGATGACGTGACCATGTTCAACTACGCACTCAACGCCTACCTCAACGACCTGTGTGCTGGTCTGCCGGGTAACTTCAACCGCAAGACGGGCCAATCGTCCGAGGCGGGCCGCGACCAGTCGCACGTCCAGTCTGGCCTCGGCTGGGCCGCGCTTGCGGCTGAGACGCTCGAGACGCAGGGCATCGACGTTTGGGGTGAGATGGACAGCGTGCTGCTCAAGGCGTCGGAGTACACGGCCAAGTACAACCTCAACGAGACGGTCGAGTATGACCCCAAGTATTCTCGCTGCCTGGCAATCCTCGTCGACGGACCTTGGGACACGATCGCTGAACACAAGCGTGGCATCACCCCCGACCTTCCTGGCGTGTGGGATCTCATCTACTATAAGTTTGTGGTTGAGAAGAGGAAGAAGGCGCCCTGGACGACCAAGGCCAAGGAGTTTTACGACTCGCAGGGCGGACAGAAATCGGGTGGCTACACTGTCATGGGCTGGGGTGACCTACTTTGGGCGAAGGAGGGCAAGAAGAAGCGATTTTGGGAGAGGGAGAGCTGGAGCATGTAAGAACGCTATAGACTTAGTCAAAATCGTAGTCGGCACTGCCACATTGAGATATAAAGGATTTGGTCTACAAGGTACATTGAGAGGTAGCGACTGGCACCTTGTCCGTTTACCGCCCGCTATTGTTAACGATCCGAGCTTGGATAACCTGCATGATATGCCGCTAAAAGGTCGAGCAAGTCGACACGAACAGCATGAAAAGCCCAGCTCAGCACCAGACTACCAGTTTGCCTCATCATGTAGGCCTATCAGCAGCATCAAAAGTCCTCCACTTTCATGACGCTGTAAGAGACCTCTTCGTATGGGTGAACCCTAGTGACGTGGTCAGCAACCCGTCAAGTCATCAACAAGGATCCGAAACTCACGACTTCAATGCGGCGACAGCCCTTCTAGTCACATCTTCCCCTACACACAGTGTTTCAACCCTCGCTTCGTCTAAGGTCTCAAGCTCGCCAGGCTTCCCAATGGTGGGGTTCGCAGAGCCACCAGGGCGAAACTGGCCTGTGCCGATGATGGTCCAGCAGACCTCGGTGTATTTCCCAGGCCCAGGAAATCGACCAGCGCCAGAATCAAAGATGGCCTGCTTGCAGGTCTCGACATTAGGAGAGGGAACGTAGAAGACGAGGCGGTAGCGGGTGAGAGCGGGGGTGGCCATATCTGCTGTGGGGGAGGCGGGAGGCGGGGTTCACTGATAGTCAAGGATGGAACAAGCGCCAACTTGGAGAGAATATCAAATGATAGACTTATTACTTGCAGAACAAGGTAATAATGGTCTGGGAGAGCAACAGGAGGACTGGGCGGAATAAATACTCTTCATCTTTAAGCAAATCGGGAAAAAGAACATAGCGAGAGTCAAGAGCCGAAATCCGATCGGTTCTCATTCCTTTGTGACGTCCATTCTGTGACAGAATGAGGAGACACAAGATCTACCGCTATTAGCCATATAAAGCCTGCATGACGCTCAAGCTTATGTCTTGGCGTCATTGATGGGCCGGTGAGGATGGCCGAAGACCAAGTCGAGGTCCGGGGGACCTGGAAAACGACATGCTTATAGGGGTAAATGGCATATGCATATATGCATTAGCACCGTTCAAAGCCGTTGTCGCGCACCTCAAAGCCGTAGTCGTATCACCAATCCCTACTCCTGTTCGGCCTCACCTCACTCTCACTGAACGCAACGAAGATGCCTCCCCCCCGCATCCTGCTCTTCAGCCTGGGCAACCCGGCCCCTTACCAGAACACCCTCCACTCCGCCGGCCACCACGCCCTCACCTCCCTCATTCCGCTCCTCCCTGCCCAAGCCCCATTTGCGAAAACCAGACACGCCTCCAAATCACCCCTGGCCTCTCTCTCCCCTCAATATGCCCTCATACAATCACCGTCTCTCATGAACATTTCTGGAAAGTACGCCTCCGCCGCCTACCGCGCCTTCGAAGACCCCACCCTATCCCTGCTAGTCGTCCATGACGATCTGGAAGAGGAACTCGGCGTCGTGCGCATAAGAAAGTGGAACAGTTCTCATCGGGGCCACAACGGCGTGAAGAGCGTGGGGAAGACCTTGCGGCCGGCCGATTTTCCGGAAGCCAAGTTCGCGAGGATCAGTATCGGAATTGGGAGGCCGGAGGAGCGGGAGAGGGAGACGGTATCGGATTATGTGCTGAGGGAGATGACGGGGTTGGAGAGGAAGGTGTTGGCGGAGAAGGTAGGGGAGGGGGTGTTGAGGTGTTTGAGAGAGTGGGAGGCGCGACTTGGGGAGGGAAAGCCGTGAGAGTGACGGATCCTTTGCGAACGCGTTCAACGGATCGTGAAATTCCCGGAACAGGACAACGATCGACGCCATGCCAAGCATGTCCTGAGCTGGCATATCCCAAAGGCGCGAGGGCGACCTGACTCCAAACACCCAAATCCTTGTCATCGACAACATCACATATCACGACAAAGCTCAACAACGGTCACGACGAATCACATGCATCCGTCATGTACAACATGTATCATGTATTGTATCAGCATCACCTGGCATCCTTCTCCTGTGGCCTGCCATCCAGCCACTTGCTCATGTACGGCCCATCCAGCCAGTACCCCAGCTTTGCATAATAGCTCCGCACACCAACACCCGAAATGACACTGATCTTGTCACTCCCATGCTCGTCCCGCGCTATCCTCTCCGCCTCCTCCATCAAGAGCGTGCCGAAGCCCTGGTGCTGGAACTTCTTGGGGTCGCGCGCGTGCACCGGCACGGCCGTTCCGTACACGTGCAGCTCGCGCACCAAACTCGTCGGCTGGTCCACGAGCTCCTCGCGGAACGTGTACTTCTCGCTGCACTTGCGAAGGCGCAGCAGCGCCACGAGGATGTCTTGCTTCGGGTCCTCGTAGGCGAGGAACGTCTCCCACCCGCCGTTGGCTGTGTAGTCCCGTCGCACCAGCTCGATCTGGTTCGGCCGGATCTTATGCTTGACCTCGTTGACGCCCACCTCGCGCGTCCTGACGTCTCGACATGTTGTGCCGAAATCCTTCATCCTCGCCAGCGCGAGTTCGCGCAGGTTGCCGTTCTCAACACCCGACGTGACAAGGGGCATGGGGATATCGCGCTGGACGCGGTAGATGCGCGTCCATGGCGGGATGAGCGCCATTATCCTCGCGACCAAGTCGATTAGCTCGTTCGGCGTGTAGTTTTGGTACCGCCCTGTCCGCCACAGCTCGTAGAGACCGGTTCCTCGGATGACCAGTGTCGGGTAGATCTTCAGGCCGTCTGTCCTGAACGCCGGGCTCTCGAAGTATTCCCGGAACTGGTCCAAATCTCGCTCCATGCCGACATTAGGTAGATCCGGCATCATGTGACTGACCACCTTGTATCCCGCGTCCTTCGAGTAGCAGAACGTCTCGGCGACCGAGGCGACCGTGTGTCCTCGATTTGTGTCTCGCGCGACATCTTCATATAGCGACTGTACGCCGACTTCCAACCTCGTGCACCCGTACCGCAACATATCCGAGAGATGTGGTTGGAGGCAGTAATCCGGCCTCGTTTCGATCGTGATTCCGACGCATTTGACGTTGCTCATCTCGCCCGCCTCGACGGCCTCATCCACATTGGACGTCTGGTATCCGCTGAGTGCGTTGTGCAGTTGCGCGATAAAGTCCTCACGGTAGGACTCGGCCAGCGACATGAAGGTTCCTCCCATGATGATGTACTCAACCTTGTCGACGGAGTGGCCGAGAGACTTGAGCTGGTCTACACGACCTCGCGCCTGCTCGAAGGGATCATACCGCGCTCGAATGGCGCGCATGGATGTGGGTTCGTAGCCAGTGTAGGACTGGGTGCTGTATTCAAAGTCGGAGTCGGGGCCGCCGGGGCAGTAGACGCAGATGTTGCCTGTGTAGGCGATGTGAGGACATCGGTGGGGTTTGCACATGACGGCAACGACGGCGATGCCAGAGGAAGTTCCTGGAGGTGTTAGATATGATGCAGAGCAGGAACAAGCAAGTGTGACATACGGATGGGCTTGGCGATCAGCTTCGGCAGGATGTATTTCTTGTAATGTTCGGGGATGGCGGCGATGATGGCGGTCAAGGAGGGAATGTTGGCGAGCTTGTGCTTCTTGGCGGACTTGTTCCGTAGTTGGTTGAGGTTGATGTCCCGCTTGGGTTTCTTGGGGTCGCTGGAGGCTTCATGGTCCTCGATCAGGGCGTTGACAACGTCAGCGCAACATCGCAGGAAGCGCTCGTTCTCTGGGGCGAGGTTTTCGGTCTTGGGTTTGGGCCTGTGGGTGGTTGTGGCCGTGGCCGTCATTGTTGTTGTGGCCATGTCGGGTGATGGGATCGTGTTCGTCGACCAAGGTTATGTGTGCCGTTGGCGATGTGTCGTTGGAGGCAAGTCGATCCTATGTCCACATGCAAAAGCTCCTAGAAATTTTGGTGGCGGTTGTATGCGGTACACTAGTGTGGCAGTCAGTCACCGCAGCGGCCAGGGATCATTGATCTCGAATGCTCAAGTGCCATAGTGGGGGAGGGGAACAGAAAAGAGTGGGTCATACAGACCGGATGATTACCAGCCAATGCCAGCTCGGCGATTGGCTCGGCGGGAACAACGCATCTCCGACGGCCTCGTCGCCCTCTGACCCTTCTGTCGCGGGTTTTCCCGGTTTTCCCGGCCAGTCACAGTGTAACCGAACGGAATCTGGCCGTGTGGCCCGAGCGCTGGCCCAGGAGCTGCCGAATGGCACCTGGAACTCCAAGTTTTGACGCTTCGTTGTTTGGAGGCCGTGATGAATTGAGCTCTCCTCTTGCTGGTTTCCCTGATTAACGCCGCATCCTCCATCTCCCCTCCACCCCATCCGACGTCGTCGCTTTTCACGACAAGCATCAGCTGCGCAGCTCCCTCGCCGCGCTTCTTCTTCTATTTTTCCTCCCTCCTCCACACACAACAAGCCATCATGCAGGCCATCTCAAGACAGCTGCGGCCCTCCACCGGCCTGCTGCAACAAGCAGCCCGCCGTGCCTACAGCGTCTCCTCCGCCGGCCCCTACTCGCAGACCATTGACAACCTGCGCATCAACGGAGAGACCAAGGTTCTCTTCCAGGGCTTCACCGGAAAGCAGGGAACGTGAGTGCTACCCCCTTGGCTCGCGATGCGACTCCACGCCCCCCTGGGAAGGGATTGAAGAGCTTGGCACTGATTTTGATGCTACAGTTTCCACGCGCAACAAGCGATCGACTACGGTACGAATCCCCGAACAAGCATGGAAAACTCAATGGCAACCCGGATCTGACGTGTTGGAATACAGGCACCAAGGTTGTCGGTGGCACCAACCCCAAGAAGGCTGGCTCTGAGCATCTCGGCCTCCCCGTCTTTGGCAACGTCAGCCAGGCCGTGAAGGAGACCGGTGCTACCGCCACCGCCATCTTCGTCCCGTAAGCACTCGGCCGTCACGTATCGGCCGGCCAGAAGCTAATCCGAACAGCCCCCCCGTTGCCGCCGCTGGTATCGAGGAGGCCATTGAGGCCGAGATCCCCCTCGTCGTCTGCATCACTGAGGGCATCCCCCAGCACGGTACGCAGCTTCGACCTTGTGATCACGTCGTTCACTCCCACTGACCCTTGCAGACATGGTCCGCATCACCAACATGCTCAAGACCCAGTCCAAGACCCGTCTCGTCGGCCCCAACTGCCCCGGCATCATCGCCCCCGGCCAGTGCAAGATCGGCATCATGCCCGGCTTCATCCACAAGCGCGGCCGTATCGGCATCGTCTCCCGCTCCGGCACCCTCACCTACGAGGCCGTCAACCAGACCACCCAGGCCGGCCTTGGTCAGTCCCTCGTCGTCGGCATCGGCGGTGACCCTTTCAGCGGCACCAACTTCATCGACTGCCTGCAGACCTTCCTCAAGGACGAGGAGACCGACGGCATCATCATGATCGGCGAGATCGGCGGCTCCGCCGAGGAGGACGCCGCTGACTTCCTGCGCGCCAACAACACCGTCAACGGCGGCAAGCCCGTCGTCAGCTTCATCGCTGGTATCTCCGCCCCTCCCGGCCGCCGCATGGGCCACGCCGGTGCCATCGTCTCCGGTGGCAAGGGCGGTGCTGACAGCAAGATCGCCGCCCTCGAGGCCGCCGGCGTCATCGTCGAGCGCTCCCCCGCTGGTCTGGGCAAGGCCCTGTACGACGAGTTCGTCCGCCGGGATCTCCTGTAAACGGCGTTCTTCGAGAAGGAGCTGTTGGGAGAAGGGAGCATGTGTATGTATGATGCGGTGGCCGGGCACGCCTAGGAGCAGCCGTGCATTTTCTGCTATTCATCGAGGGTACGGTACTCATAGACTGGAACGGAGGCGGGTGGGAAGGCGAGGCTAGCAACGAGGCCGCGTATTGCGGCTTCTGTTTTGTAATCTGGAATTCCATCTGTATTCTGCCTGACCTGCACATTGTTTCGTCGTGGACACCCTGTGTGAAAACATACCGCCAAGCCCGATCAATGTACGGGCGTGCTGCCCAGTCGCAGCGGTGTTCTCATCTGATTGCGTCCCTGACGCGCCCAACGCCGTCCTGCGCTTGAAATAGCCTCCGATCCCCGGCGCAATGCAAACATTTCAACTATAAGACAGCGCAAAACTCCTTCAAATGCGTTCGATCCGCCCATCCCCCTCCTATATGGCACCGTGCGCGCCCAATCTGCAGTGCCTTTGTTCCCTGGGTCATCAACGCTTACTGCTCCCCAAGTAGCCTCGCCGTGATATCGCCCATGTACGCCTCCTCCAGCTCGTAATCCCGGCCGTCATTCCGGTCAATGCCGACGTACTTGAACGCATCCACGACGGCGTCGACCTGGAACCCCATGCCGACGAACCGCTCGACGAGGTTCCGGTTGTAGCCGTCGTACCTGCTCTCGTCGAGGGCGGCCTTCTCGGGGCTCGCCTCGGCCGTATACCGCGTCGTGTCGAGCTTGGGATTCGCGGGCGCGCCGGCGTGGGCGACGGCCCACTCGTGGGCGCGGATGGCGAATGCCTCGGGGCGCTCGAGCATCATCTTGGCGACCTCGGCGTCTTGCGGGTCCTTGGGGTTGGGGAACTCGAGAAGCATGCGGAGGGAGAGGAGGGCCGTCTTGACGGTCTGGACGGGGGACCAGCCTGTGCCGAGGGTGTCGAGGCAGATGGCGCCCTAGAAAGGGGGGTCAGCATGCGATGCCTAAAGATGAGAAACGTGGGAGGCGTTGGTTGGACGCACGGTTTGGGAGCTGATGTTGGGGTGCCAGATCTTGGTATCGAATTTCATTATGGGGGACTTGAAGGGGTACATGTCAGGAATGACGATGTCGACGATGTAGCGTCCCCCGGCGTAGGGAGAGTCTGGAGGCCCGGGTAGGGTGCCCTTGAGGTGCAGGAGGTTGCTTTCCGAGACGGGCTGGGCGAAGACGCCCGAGTTGTCTTTGTCGGCGTGGATGTCGGCCAACTCCTTGACGATGCGGCGCTCGCGGGGGGACGACATGGCGGGCTGGTTGTTTGGAGGTGGTGGGATTCGCGGGCGTTGGATTGGAAAATTTGGGAAACTTCTGTGATAGAAACTGAGGAGCCCGGGGCGCTGGACCTTGTCGTCTTGTCGTGGGGTGCGAAGGGTCTTGTGAGATAGAGAGGTGGTAAGTTGGGTGGAGGTGGAGGGGCGGTCGGGTCACCCCGCTGAACATTCGTGACGTCCCTGTTAGCCGCTGGAGGACTTGGCCGGAGGCAGAATTTAGGGGCTATTTTTGGCGGTCAGTTGTTGTCGCGCCCCAGGTGCTGGCACAAGTTCTCGGGCTGCAGTGCATCTACCGATGAGACACGGCTGCGTTACACCAGACTTGCCCGAGCTTGGCATGTTGAGTTGTGATCCTTGGATTCTGCATCGATCATGTGGATTCCTTTTCGAGAATAATGGCTTCTGATGAATAGTATCTTGGCCGAAGATGGGCTATCGGATGCTTCTGCTGATGTCATACCTCAGACCACCCCGAGCGAGCTGCGATTCAAGGGTTCACCAGTCTTCCTCATACCTACCTTGGAGAACTTAAACAGCCGAGGCTAAGTACCTTATAAACTCATCATACGAGGTGACACGAATGGTCCGCATCTCAACCGGAATGATTGTCATTATGCAGCCTAAGGAATTATTTCCTGTGTTCAAAATCCATGAAATCGACTTTGGATAATGCCCGAATGCTGTGTACCCAAATGACCTCCCTGCCTGCCGGGTTGACAGCTAACAGATGACTCAGCATTCATGCTCTGGCACGTGATGAGCGTAACCACATCCGCACTAGGCCCCAGCGCAGGCGTCGCGTTTCTCTGGCGCCTTGACGTCTGGACCTCGAAATGCCAACAGTCAGCCAGCCCCGTAACGTCGCCCTTCCATCACCATCCACAGCTATCACCATCATCACCACCATCGCAGGCGCATCGTGCTCGCCGAGATTCGCGCATTGCGACACATAACCGACTGCCGCAAACACAGCTTCTTGTCGGAGGCATTTACTACAAAACTCTAGAGCTCGCGGAGCTCCCCAGCAGCAACCATGGTATGCACCGGCACCTGTTAGCATTCCGAGCTACAATCAAGCTGACTTGCCATCTCTACAGGGTCAGAACCAGTCCGGAATGGGCGGTGGAGGTGAAGGAAGAGAGGACAAGGATAAGAAGGTACGTCATCTTGCACCCGACGCATCTCCCTTCGCCAACCTGCTAACAACCACCACAGAAGGAGAAGCCCAAGTACGAGCCGCCCCCTCGCCCGACTACCCGCGTGGGCCGTAAGAAGAGAAAGGCGGCCGGCACCAGCGCCGCTGCCAAGCTCCCCGCCGTCTACCCGACTAGTCGATGCAAGCTCCGTCTCCTCCGCATGCAGCGAACCCACGACCACCTGATCCTCGAGGAAGAATACGTCGAGAACCAGGAGCGTCTGAGGAAAGCAAAGGCCGCGAAGGAGGGCAATGTCGCGCCCGGCCCCGAGGGAAGCGAGGACAGGTTGGCGGATGAGCGCGGACGCGTTGACGACATGCGAGGCAGCCCTATGGGTGTCGGCACGCTGGAGGAGATGATCGACGACGACCACGCCATCGTCAGCAGCACTACCGGGCCAGAGTACTACGTCAGCATCATGAGTTTCGTCGACAAGGACCTCCTCGAGCCTGGCACGAGCGTGCTTCTGCATCATAAGAGCGTCAGCATCGTTGGCGTTCTGACCGACGACACCGATCCCCTCGTTAGCGTCATGAAGCTCGACAAGGCGCCAACCGAGTCATACGCCGATATTGGTGGTCTGGAGACCCAAATCCAGGAGGTCAGGGAGTCGGTCGAGCTGCCTCTGCTGCATCCCGAGCTGTACGAGGAGATGGGTATCAAGCCGCCCAAGGGTGTCATTCTCTATGGTGCGCCCGGTACCGGAAAGACGCTGCTGGCCAAGGCTGTTGCCAACCAGACATCTGCCACTTTCCTGCGAATCGTCGGCAGCGAGTTGATCCAGAAGTACCTCGGTGACGGTCCCCGTCTCGTCCGTCAACTATTCCAGGTGCGTTGGTCCCTTTTTGTCTTTCCTCTGCATAGTCCCGCTAACATGGTACAAGGTCGCCGCCGAGAATGCCCCCTCGATCGTGTTCATCGACGAAATCGACGCCATCGGTACCAAGCGATACGACTCGACCTCCGGTGGCGAGCGTGAGATTCAGCGTACCATGCTGGAGCTTCTTAACCAGCTCGACGGTTTCGATGACCGCGGCGACGTCAAGGTGCTCATGGCGACGAACAAGATCGAGACTCTCGACCCGGCTCTGATCCGTCCCGGCCGTATCGACCGAAAGATCCTGTTCGAGAACCCCGATCAGAACACCAAGCGCAAGATCTTCACCCTGCACACCTCCAAGATGTCGCTCAACGACGACGTAGACCTGGAGGAGTTCATTTCGGCGAAAGACGATCTGTCGGGTGCGGACATCAAGGCCATCTGCTCTGAGGCTGGTTTGATGGCTCTGCGTGAGCGCCGCATGCGTGTGCAGATGGCTGATTTCCGGTCTGCCAGAGAGAGGGTGCTGCGGACCAAGCAGGAGAGCGAGCCTGAGGGTCTGTACCTGTAGTGTATGATTGTGTGTGTACTCTAAGTTCGCAGAGCGTCAGGAGCGGCATAGAGGGGAGGGGGTGATAGAGATAATAAGCCATTGCATGCTGGCACACAATTTTTCTTGCGCCATCGTGAATGTTGTTCGGTATGCGCCGTGCTGGTACCCGAGGTGTCGACGCGAAATAAGTTACAGGGAGCAAGGGTTTGGTGCTGATCCGGGAGGGTGCTTATGGCATGATCCACTGACACTGCCTCTCCGCGGGAGTAGGAATTTGAATCCTACGCTGACGATTGCCTGCACTGGCAGCTCAATAATCGAACACAGTCTTGGTCACCCTCTTCCTCTCTGTCTGCTGTTCTCATTGCACGGATACATCGGTACCGCACGCGCACGGCGAAGACAGTCACGAGAACCAAGGATGGAATCAACCAACGGTAGCCAACGAGCAGAGCCTCCGACTTCAACATCGCGAATTCAGGCCGTGAGTCCACCATCCCAAGATCGCCCAGCATCGATAATTTAACGAGATATCTAAGTGCGACAATTGCAAAGACCGAAAGGTACTGCCTCCCTTATGTTTGATTGTTTTCTCATCGCAGCCAAGCGGCTGACGTTGTGCCAGACCAAATGCGACCGCGGGGCACCATGCTCCAGCTGCCTCACAGCGAACCTCACCTGCCGTGTCACGCGCACAAAGCCAGAGAAACGCCAACGGGTCCTCATCTCGGCACGGTACGATGAAGCGCTTGAAAGCGTCGATCATCGGCTTCAGGAGGTGCTGCAAACGGTGACGGCACTGCAGCGCGACGTTCAGCGGCAGCCTGGGTCAGCACAGGGCCAGGCTGGGCTTCAGCGAGCTGCTGACTTTCCTGCCGGACTACCACAGAACGTTCTCCCTGCTATTTGTGCCACTGGAGAAGGCTTCAAGGGACAGCCGTCTTTCGAGTCGCAGGTGAGACAGATGGCAGGGACGCTGGGCGCCATGCCCGCCAATCCCATGATACACGTCTCTCATCCCGGGGCTTCGACCTCGCCGTCAGTTCAAAAGATTCTTGAGTCCTGTGCGACTCCTGAGACGATCCCGGTTGAGGCTAGTAAAACTCACCTACGGCCCTTCTTCGAGCAGCACCCCGAATTCGCAAACCACACACTACCGCCGAGCGACGCCGTGTTAAAGATGCTGCGTCTCGCTCAGGGCGAGAAACAGCGTTTCTTCGTAGACGTCGGTATTTTCGATGAGGTAGAATTCGCAGACATGTGCAGGCAGGTCTTCTTCGCCATCGACCCATACACTCTGACGACGTGGAGTATCGTGAACGCGGGACTGTTCTACATGTTTCTTGGCTTGAAGCCGCAGCGCTACCATGAGCTTGGTTTGCAGGACTCGGAAGTCGGGAACATCATCGGCATACTAGCTCGGAACGTAGGCGCATCGGTCGAGGCATTTCGAGTCTGCTCGGAGCCAGCGATCGAGACATGTCAAGCTTTGACCCTCTTGGTGAGATGCCAGCAGGATTATGCCTTTCTGGCATTGCTAACGGCCGGTAGGGTACATTTTGTATGAAGTCAGGTCAGCTGGCGAAAGCGTGGCGTCTGATGTCGACCTCTGCGCGGATGTGCATTGACCTGGGTCTTCACAGGATGCAAGCCGGTGTCCGAGGGAGCGCAGATAGCCTGAAGAGATGGCACATCTTCTGGTACATCTATGTTTACGAAAAGGGATTGGCGTTTACTGTGGGACGAGCCTCGTCCATTCCCGACTACGACGTTTCCACCGAGCGTCCCAGGTATCCCGATGACATGCCGGGCATACCCGGGAGGACGTACACGGCAATGCTGGAGCTTGCGATGTTGGAGGGCGATATACAACCTCAGCTGTTCTCCGCTTCTGCCGCGCATCTCCCGTTAGATATTCGAGTTCAAAAGGCCGGGGAGTTCCGAGTGAAGGTCAACAGGATCCAGCGCGAGTTGAACCAGGTATGTTGTCTCATGTCACTGATGTTCACAAGTCGAGGTCGCTTAGCTCACAACATTAGATGGGCTCCGACTTGGTGTCTCACTCAGCTTTCAGTGACGCTGCCGCTCTCGTTCATCTGCTGCTATACTCACTCCCCGTAGTGGTTTGCACCGCGGCAGCTTCTGACATCTCCAACCAACAGGGACATTCCTGTGCCGAATGCACGGAAGCAGCTCGTCAGACACTGAGCCTGCTGGTCAAGATTGGCCAAGAAAAGTACGAAGAACACGGGCATTACAAGGGCTACGCTATGCTTCTGAACATGTACGTCAAGACCAGCTTATCCCCAGCTCATGGACTGACGCCGTATAACCAGATTCCTCTCATTTACGCCCTTCACGCCGTACCTCGCCCTTGCAGTACACGTCGTTGCGGAAGGCAGTGCCGCGGACTTGGAGCTCCTTGCTTCCGTCAATTCACTTTTTGCCATCGTGGGTGAGGGCTCATCGCTGGTCCGACATCTCCACGGAATCTGCACCAGCCTTTACCAGTTCGCTGAGTCTAGGGCCCGCCAGTGCCTTGTTGGTAGTGAGCCGGTAGGCCCCGATCAGCTTACTTTCGAGGACGCGTTCGGGGAGAACGCACTGCATCTGACTGGGAGTGACCTCTCGTCAGAGGTCTCCCCGGAGACCATGTCGATGGGGGATTGGCAGATGATGCTTGGGGGCTTCGACATGGGCTGGCAGCAGACGCAAGGGTAGTCCCGGATTGAACAGGCTGAAACAAATCGCATTCGCATCGTCCTCGTCGAGCCGAGAGCTGATTGAACTGAGGAGGTTGGCGCATCAGTTCACTTGGTGACTTCACGATCAGCCAGTCTTAATCTGTGGTACGTACCCCTGAAAAGCACAGCCTCAATCCCACCGACCACACGATACTGGAATTCCGGCGGCCGAGGCCCCCGGACCCACCGCGCGCCCACCCGGGGGTTCGACGACAATCCAAGTGACAAGCGACTCGACGGGTCCGGGGGCCGAGGCCACTCTCCAGACGGCGAGATCGTCGACAGCTCATCCTCGCCGTGAGAACAAGGCAGTTTTCTGGGGCGCTTTGTCGCAGGCAAAACCACGTGCCAAGGACCTTGGCCTGTGGCTGCTACGAAAGAACCACTTAGATCGCTCTTTTTGGGAACTTTGGCATGATCCTACAACGTATTTCGTATTTTTTTGGGCGGGTCCCATCCGGGGTTCTGGAGTGTTCAGTCCCAGGAGCCGCAAATAGCCCGATTGCGATATTCTCCTGGCATGACGCGAATCACAACAGCCTCCATTGGGTCGTTTTGATGGGATCATTGCGTGTTGATCCCCGAGATGATGGATCCATGGGCACAAGTGTGATGGTGCAGGGGTGAGGAGCATTAGCCGATGCGTCCCAGTGAGATCTGCTTCCTGCTTCTGATATAAGACGATTGCTGTGGCCGGGCCGAGGTGATGTGAAAGGTCACTCATCGCCAACATCGAAGCAAATCATTGTTCAACAGTTCAAGCAATAGCTGTACGGCCTTCGGATATTCAGCCAGATTGGTCTTCAGGATATCACAGTACACGGAGCCAATACCAACACTCGACTGCAGTCCTCGAGTCGCATTTCCGCTCTTCTCTCTTTCCATCATGGCCTACGATGAGTTTGGTAAGCGCTGCTGCACATCAGCAGAAGGATCCCGAACTAATTTGACGATTGTTTTAGACGGCATGAGCTGGTGGCTCTATGCGCCGAACAAGGGTGCCGCCATCTTTCTTACAATCGCCTTCTCCGCCACAATGGCTGTTCACATATGGCAGGCTACGTCAGTACTGGTCAATTCCTCTACATTAACTTGGAAAACTAAATGAATCATTGTAGCCGCTACAAGTCCTACTTCAACTCCTGCATCTTTGCTGTCTGCGGCTTCACCTACGCTGCTGGCTTCGGTCTGAGGGCTTGGGCTGCCTTTGACAATTACTCGGGCCTTGATAACTTGATTCCTTTCATCTGTAGCGTGTGCCTCATTGCAATCACCCCGTAAGCTTGTTTCCCACATCTCTTGCGCCTGAGTTCATTCACTAATGTATGTGGCACTGTGACAGACCCCTCCTTGCCCTCGTTGACTACCACATCTTCGGCCAAGTCCTCTACTACGTCCCCTACCTCTCCCCCATCCACCCCGGCCGCGTCGTCTGGCTATTCGGTATCGTCTCCTGGGTCATCGAGGGTCTCAACGGCACCGGCGCCTCGTACGCCGCAAACCCCCACGCGAACAGCAGCACAGGCCACATCATGATGCGCGCCTCGTACGCCCTGCAGCTCATGATCAACGTTAGCTTCCTCGCTCTGGTCATCTTCTTCCACTGCCGTTGCATCCAAGCTGGCGTTGCCGGCGTCCGAGGCGTGAAGCAGCCTCTGATCACCATCTACACGAGTATCAGTCTCATCCTCGTGAGGACTATCTACCGGACCGTGGAGCATTATGCCATGGAAGAGATTGACGACAAGAAGATCCGTACCCCGGCGGATATCCCGGTTGTGGTGCGGTACGAGGTGTACTTTTGTGTGTTTGACGCGGCATTGATGCTCATCAATCTGGTGCTGTGGAACGTGAGGTACCCCAGCAGGTACCTACCTGCTGATAACAAAACGTACATCGCCCGCGATGGGGTGACAGAGGTGACGGGCTCGGGATGGCAAGATCCTCGGTCCAAGTCCGCGAGGATGATGGACCCGTTTGATCTGATGGGGATGTGTGGATGCCGGAAGCGGGAGAAGGGAAGGCAGAGCGAGTGGGAGGATAACGTGGAAATTGGGAGCTTGGACGCGATGCGAATGAAGTAGATTCGTCTGAGAGAGATGCGGCCGGTTCGAGATCACCCGATTCGCCGATAACGGCATGTCATCTCTTCGTGCGCATAGGCGGTTTCTCTTCTGACGTATTAAGTGGTTTCACCGCGGTTTTGGTGCTACTCGGACATATGACATAGACCTTGCTGAACGACCAGTCTCTCTGTAGAGTCATCAGTCCCTCTAGCGATTACCTCACTTGTCCAGTGAGAGAGTTCCGAGGCGGGTGGCTGGGGTGGCCAATATATTAGGTCCTTTTCGCACGATGCTGAATCTTACATTCATGAGACATGTCTCGAAAGATTGTTTCATGCTCCACGGTGTTCTGGAGATGTGACCTCATTCTGGTGCTGCACAGAACCGATGTCCTGTTATCCATATAACAGTACTGCCAAGTCTCAGCTACTGGCAGCTTGGTTCCCCGGGGTTGCTCTACAACTTCGTCGATTACCCAATAAGAATGAGCAAGAGAACTTGGACCTGGTTTCTCTGTTCGTTGGGGATATGAGAGACACGTGGAGGGGCCTGTGTATGTTTATAGTTAGAGGACTTCTGACTACTTATTGGTACATGTGTTGAAACCCCTAAAGACTTGTCATGGGCTTCGGGAGACCATGTTGGGAACACAGGAAACGGCAATGTATCACAACGACAGCCATCCGGCTTTGCCTCTGGCGTGATAGACTCTGGATGTGTGGGGGTGGCTGACTTTCCGGCCTGGCAACGGACTGATCGGCCGGCAAATGGCTGGGTGGCGGGCCGGCGGATTCCGTGCCAAGAATAGAAATTGACCTCAAAAACTTTTCGATTTTACCCCTGATCCAAACAACATACGCAGTCGGACGCGCGGCCTACGGCACCTTAACACATGCTCGCGGTTCAACTTCTCGCTAGCAATGATTTGATGGTCTCGTTCCAACTGGCCTTTGAATCTTGCGAGGGCTTACCGTGGGCGAAACGAATGCAGTAATCTAATCAGGATCTAATGATACGAACAAGTACACACAGGCTCATCTTCCATGCTCATGGCTTCAATGGCAAGTCAATTTTCTTCCGATTCCGCCTTGTGATCAACGTGAAAAATACAAGCCCAAGGACAGAAATACTAGCTATGTATGAGGCGCGGTTAGCACGCAAGAATCAGATAGAGAAACACAACGTTGAGACAAATGCTTACCCATTGCGCCGGTCACCGAGAGAAAAACTGCTCCCGGTCTCGGCACAATCCCCAATGTATCAGTTTCAAGACCGATGGGTTTATTCTGTTCATTGATTGAAGCGCCGGGAAAAGGGCCACTTGTTGTGATTGGTGGTGTTGGTGGCAAGACTGGTGAAGCCACGGATGTAGCGACCACGAAGACTGTCGGCGAGGGTGATCGAGGTGTCTGTGTCTCGTTTGTCCTTTTCGTCTCAGCAGATGGAGGCCTTGTGCTCAATGTCAGCGTGCTGGCCACTGGCACTGCTGTCGGCCTAGTCGTGGTATTGGGGCTTGCTGATGGAACATGTTCCGACGTTGCAGGGGCGCTTGATCTGGTGGGCGAGTACCGCCTCGTTGCTGCCGGAGAGATTGCTGTGATATCCTGCCGCCGTCCGATTCTGTGCTCTACGACTTGAAGCTCAGTCTTGATCGGAGACGGTGGGCCCCTCTTTCGCCCGCATCGGGATATTCCAGGCATCTCGTGGTGCAAGATGGAGCACTTCTTGGGTTGTAAGAAAAAGGGGCTGTGATTTACCAAGCAGAGGAGAAGTACTGAGCTCGAATTTTGTAATTGGCATAGATGAAGAAGTGAAAGAATCCATCTCTCTCGCATGATCTTACTAGGCAGACTGTAATGATTGCCTTCTTTCAACAGATGTTGAGACATGTCTGCGCCACCAGATATCTAAGCGTATCTAAGCGTGTATTCATACAAACGTAGCTCGATTGGTTGGTCGTTGATCTTTGCACGAGGAACGCTGCAGGTTTTAACTTTCAATCTGAAGCTGCTCTAATTTTATATTAACGAGGCCGCGTCATTGTTTCACTAAGCCTCGACACCCTTCCCATCAACCGGCCGTGTTGTCATCCGTGTCAGATCAGTCGTATCTCTTTGGACACATGCTATCTCGCCAACTCGAAGCGTCTTGTATCTGCAGACTCAGAAGTCATTTCACGACAGAACGAGTCTATCCCGCAGATGGGTCATTCCCGATGGAGAGCCGCAAACCTTTCGTTCAACTCGCAGCGACTTTGCCCCGGCGCTACACGACAACTGAGGGATGGCGTAAAGTTCAGGATCACGTTTACACAGCTGCAGGAGCTGATATCTTCATCATTATCATCGATCCAGAATTTGATCCCTTTCGGAATCAAGAAGGACCCTCACAACTGACGCAATCATCCATCGCGAACTTGAATACATTTTCGTCTCCAAGACTAGGGGCATCCGACCTGGAATCACCCGACTGGAACGCCGTCCAAAAGGCACCCAGTAATTGTGATGCTGCGTCTAAAACCATCGCAGCCAGCACGTCCAGACTTCCGAATCCCTTTGACGACTTTCACACGATAGACCAAGCATCAGGGAGTCAAGATATGAGGCTTCCGAGACACTCTCCCGCCCAAGTTCAGTCAGAATACCATGTCTTTTCTCGAAGGCAAAAGTGGCTTGCCATCGCCATTATTGGCGGTGCCGGTCTGTTCTCGGGGTTATCATCGAACATCTACTTTCCTGCCTTGCAGGCGATTGCCAACGTAAGTTTTGCGAGGCTGCTCATAAATATGCCACTTGCTGATACAATCTTAGGACCTCCAAGTCAGTCTTAGCACCGTGTCTCTGACCATAACTTCGTACCTCATCATCCAAGGCATCGCACCAGTATTCTGGGGCACACTGTCCGATACCCTGGGTCGCCGACCCGTTTATCTTGCTTCGTTTGCGGTTTACATCATCGCCAACATTGCTCTCAGCTTTTCTCCCAATTTTGCTGAGTTGCTCATCTTCCGCGGACTACAGGCTGCTGGAAGTGCTTCAACTGTTAGCATGGGTAGGCTTGAGAAGACAAAGGTCCCGGCGAGAGGCAGGCGACGCTGACTTTTGTTTTTTTACCAAGGCAACGGCGTCATTCAAGACATCTCCTCGCCAGCTGAAAGAGCCGCGTTCATCAGCTTCTACCAGGCCAGTAAGTCCGCGCTCGAGTCGGGGTTGCTTCTACATGTACACAATGCTGACACCTAGGGAGTCCGAAATTTCAGTATAGCGATTGGACCGGTTTTGGGAGGAATTTTTTCCCATTTCTTTGGGTTCCGATCCATCTTCATCTTCTTGCTCAGCCTTTCCTTGGTTGCTATTGGAATGATTGCTATCTTTTTACCCGAAACGCTGCGAAGCGTCGCTGGCAATGGTTCTCTGCGACTTCGCGGCATCTATCGTCCACTTATCTACAATGTCTCCAGGGAGCCTGAATACTGGGAGGAACCGAAAAGGCCTGTTGCGCGGCAAAGGCCAACCGCTACCGCTTTCATCGAACCTTTGAAACTGCTTACCCAGGGAGATATCTTCTCGAACCTCCTTTACGGCGGTGTGCTGTATGCTGTCTGGAGCATGGTCACTGCTAGTACCACAGGGTTATTCAAGGCTCGATTTGGCCTGAGCGAACTTCTGATCGGCCTCGTCTTTATACCCAATGGTATGGTTCAATGTTGCTTCCATCTACCTCGCTGGGGCGGACACCGTCTTTGGCATTGCCATTCCAATGTGCTAATATGAGATCCTATAGGTCTCGGTACCATCGTGGGCTCTGCCATTATTGGCAAGCTGATGACGGAAGATTTCAAGGCTGCCGAAGCGGCGTACAGAGTAACGAGGAACATACCTCAAACCACCAAGCTGTCAGAGAAGAACTTGCCGATTGATTTTCCGATTGAACGCACGCGCTTGCGCTGGCTGCCCTGGGTGTCTGGCGTCTTCGTAGCCAGCACTGCGGCCTACGGCTTCTCCTTGGCTTCACCCAGGATGACCTCGCTACCTGCCTGGATAGCCGTACCCTTGGTACTGCAATTCCTGATTGCAGCAGCGAGCAACGCCGTTTTTGCTCTCAACCAAACCCTGATTTCGGACCTATGTCCCGGCAGAGGAGCGAGCAGCACAGCCATCAATAATTTAGTGAGGTGTAGCATCGGGGCTGTCGGTGTTGCCCTCATTGAAGGGATGCTTGTCCTGTTTGGTCCAGCCCCTACATTCTTTGGGTTAGCCTTACTATCAGTTGCTGTCTCACCGTTCGCTGCGGTCAGCTTGGCTTGGGGAGTGAAGCTCCGGACTCGCAGGATGAACAAGAAGATTGGAGGAGACGAGGAGGAGAACCTGAAGGTTCGGGGTGGATGAATAAAACCTGCAGGCAATATTCAGCTTGAAGCTTTTGGTTCTTTAACCACTATTATTCGAAGCTTGTGTAACAGCGTTGATTCTAAAGTAAATAAAGGTTATGCAGCTTATGTTTTCGCCTATCTTGAACGCCTCCAAAACCTGTCACTGGGTTCGGCGCAGACCATCCGATCATCGCCAGTTCCCCCCACTCCCATTGTGGTATCCATCACTCTCATAGTAGACCGGAGGAGCCTGGTTGTAGCGGCCTGGTTGAACAGGTCTGGGAACCTGAAGTCTCCCCGGGCCTGATTGGATCTGATGTTGTCGTCGAGACATTGCATAGTGCATGGCGTCGTTCATATCGGAGCCCTCATAGGATTGGGACTCAAGACTTTTACCTGAAGTCCGTTCCCCTCGATGCGTTCCATATGTGCGGGAACGTTTCCAATCCCGCCAGGTGACAATCGTCATGTAGGAGGCAAGAATGCTTTTGAAGTGTGTTAGCAGATGGCGTCATTAGGGTTTCCTTGTTGACATACCTAATCATAATAGATATAACGATGATAGCCCAGCCAAGTCCACAGCTCAAGCCCACGCAGATCTTCGTGTTGCGTTGTATTGTCATGAATGCCACCGCGGCCCAGAAGACGATCTCTAGGGCGTTGAGGATCCAATAAGCCTTGAGGCTTGACCATCGCTTCAGGGAGCGCACGTGTTCCGTAGAAATCTGATAAAGCATGATGACAATCGACTTTGCGCTCTGCACGAAATCATGTTAGCCTTGATCAGCCGACGGAAAGGATTGCGAATTCGCATACCATTCCGAGAGCCATCGTGCCCGACCGACCGCTCGGTACACCAGGAGGCTGATTTGTCATTCGTACGATGCTCAGAACCAACACAACGACAGCTAGAAACAGCTGCACCAGATGAACTGGAAGCTTGAAACGGGTACCGAAGAAGTCCGACATTATTGGGGATGAGAAAGTATTCAAGGAGAGCAGAAGACGGATGTGGGCGCAGCGGATAGATGGCGAATGCTCGATGGAGGTGAGAGTAGAAACATGGTATAATATTGAAGAACAAAGTGGTCACTTTGTTGGCATTTATATCGATCTTGGGAGAGCTTGTAGTCAAAAAGTTGCCAGCAGTGGAAGAAGCCTGAGCCGCAGTGTTCGTGGCTATGTACCTGCCTGTCGGTCTCGCTTTCGTCCCGAGCCGTGCGCCCGACTAGCAGCAGCTCAGCCTCAAGTTCGCGGTACAGACACTGATCTGCGATCTGCCCTTGCAATCCTAAGTACATTCAATGCACGGCTTCGGTGACCCAGCCGAATGATGCGGGATCTTTTTTCTCCCTTCTAGATTTTTTTGCGTTGTGATGTGGTGTTGGAGTCTTGACCCCATCCGGTGCTGATAACACTCTGAGGTACTTGAAGCCTTGCGGAGGCAAGGCGGGCACGAGCAATAGATTTTCTAGTAGTGATGAAACGAATTTGCAACGATGATCAATACCATGACAACCGATGCGTATTTCGAGGTGCCTATGACGACTGCAAAATGCATGACTTCGAACAAGGGATTCCTTCAGTCCAGCACCCCGAAGGGGACGACAGTAATGTCTTCATGTCTTGTATCCGGCTGGTGTCATAAGCAACACATTTCCAATGATCGTGACGTCCACTTCGTCAATTATGCCTGTCAAGATCGGGAACAGAGAGCATGAAATCATGGACTTCAGCATTGTGTCGGGTAGTGCTACCCCATCCTGATCCACTTGCGAAAGCCAAAAGTCGGAGAGGAGGACGACTCGGGAATCAGGGAATCATGTGATTCACGAGAGAAGGCGTTTCATTTGGGTGCAGCATACAAGCACGTAACAAGCGAAGGTAGACCGACGTAAGGCAGAATTGAAGTCGTTGAAGCGGGTGGGTGGATTCGGCCTGGACCATCAGGAAACCGAAACCGAAGCCGAAAGCGATGATGTTCAAGGACGTGACCCAGTGCCGACATCTGCACAATCGCCGACAACGATAACAACCTCTCCTGAAAGCAAATCACAGGGCGTACTGCTGAGCATGCCACTTGCGTAGGGCTGAAGGACAGCCCGAGTCGAAGAGAGACTCTGCAGGCTGTCTGCTCCCCAGCGGTGCCCGAGTCTCACAAGCAAAAGAAGTGCGAGGGAGTCTGGCAGAGAATAAAAGGGGCACCAAAGGTCAAGCACCAATCTATATCATTCGGAAGATGTTACGAACTCCTCAAAGCGTCCAATGTCGATGGCACTCGGAGGGGTTTGCACGATGTCAACGAGGATGGATGATGCTACTCGAATGAGCTGAGGACCACCGCGATCACTTGAGCCCACACGACCACCATTGAGGTTTAATTCAAAAATTCAAAACTGTTCGCGGAGTCTGGATCCTTTTCTGGCGCGTCGAGTGAGTCCAGAATTGGCACCCTCGCGACCAGCATCACGAATGATCGCCCGCAGTAGCGGCGACTACGTTGTGTGGCATCCATTGAGTGCCTTCTCATCTGGTGAGTGTTTTCGAGAAAAGGCTTTGAAAGCTTATAAGATCAAGAAGAAAGTTTCGGGGCCAGAACTGAAAATTTTGTTGGATTGTGCATACGATGCATCGATCAGGTTGAATGCAGCCATCGTGGGCTTGAAGCTTCGGCGGCAAGGCACCTGGAGCCCTCCCTGTTCAGCTGGCTGGCTCACTGTTCAGCTGGCTGGCTGCGCTGGATGCGTCCATCGGTCTCCCCACGTGATCGACAATGGAAGAATGCAGTGCTGACCCCACTTCTCAGGAACAAACACACGCGGGTGCGGCACACTAGCCAATCTAGGATGTGGCTCACCCGCGCCTCGCCCGCTGACGTCGTCTCCAATCGCCAGTCACAACCTGGAGTTAGGCCTCCTGCCTGCAAGCGTCGCAATCAAACCGACACCACCTCCCAACACCGCGCGACAGACCTTACTCCGACCTACGCGCCCTCACGACCGACACCGCAGGCTTTTCGCCCGACATCGATACCGACTCTCCATCTTTTAGCGACTGATCGAGCGATCCCGTAGCTTCCATCATGTCGTGGGCAGGTACGGCAACCCCGAAGATCCGAGTACCCCTCATCGAGGCGGCTGGGCACGAACTTTCGGCTGACCGTGGCGGACAACAGGCTTCAAGAAGAATGTCAACCGCGCGACGACGCAGGTGATGATGAAGACGGGTTCGTCACATTCTTCCACCATCATTCGATACTCCGACATCTAATCAACACTTGTCAGGCCATGTGGAGCGAACGAACGACCGTGATTACGAGGTTGAAGAGAGGTCGGTGGAGCCGCGGATCCCGTGCCGATCACCGAACACAGTACTGAGACTCAATGTTACAGACGATTCAAGACCATGGAGGCGGCCGCCTTGAGGCTGCAGAAGGAGTCCAAGGGGTACCTCGACTCACTACGAGGTAGGGCCTGTCTACAGTCAAAGGATGTTACGGATGGAGCTGACTCATTGCATAGCCATGACCGCCTCTCAGATGCGCATTGCTGAGACGATAGACGCCTTCTACGGCGATGCTGGCGCGAACGATGGCGTGAGCAGGAGTTACAAGCAGGCCGTGGAGGACCTCGACGCAGAGACTATCAAGTCGCTGGACGGTCCTTACCAGTATGTGATGGCTCTCGCGCCCCGCGAACAAGCGCTGACCATGTACCCCAGAACAACTGTTTTGGAGCCCATCTCCCGATTCTGCGCCTACTTCCCGGACGTCAACGAATGTCGGTTATTACCATCCTACCGTCATTCTGTCCCCACTGACGATCCACAGGTATCAAGAAGCGTGGCCACAAGCTGCTCGACTACGACTCTCTCCGTGCGAAGGTGAAGAAGCTCGTTGATAAGCCCGACAAGGATGTGACCAAGCTCCCCCGCGCGGAAAAGGAAATGGAAATGGCCAAGGCCGCCTATGAGCAGCTCAACGAGCAGCTCTCGACCGAACTCCCTCAACTCATCGACCTGCGGGTTCCTTACCTCGACCCCAGCTTCGAAGCGCTCGTCAAGATTCAGCTTCGTTTCTGCGCGGAAGCGTACAGCCGGATGGCTCAGGTACAACAATACCTCGACGCCGACACGCGAGAACAGTATGCGCAAGGCCACCTGGACGCGAGAGTTGAGGAGGTGCTGCAGGAGATCAGGGAGTTGAGCATTGGCGGGACCGTATAAATGCAATGGTCTTTTCTCAGACCCAAGCCTAAGTGTGGGGGTACGAATTCACGGCCGGCAACGGAAGACGGGATGAGATTGGCAAGGTGAAGGCGAGTGCGCCACCCTTTGCAATCGTTTACTTCAAGCTCCGCGGAGTATGGGTTTTCAAGGCGTTCATAACTCATAGATCACATTATTTCATTCGTGGTCCATAGTCTCGGGGTGAGGTGGGGAGCCTCTCTTGGGTATCATACATGTAGCCCGTGAGCTTTTCCAATGTCGCGTCTCGTATAACGCATTTCGGTGGGACGCTCCAAAACTCAGAATCTGGGGTGATCTCGGCCGAGAAACGGCGACAAGTTCTGGGAAGCTCCGTTCCCGAGCGAAATGGTCTCCGAGCTCGTCATCCGCCCAGCGATGCGGTGCGCACTCCGCAGCAGAAGCTCCTAGCCGCTGACGCCGTTGTGTGACACGCCAAACAGAGCGCTGACGCTCAGTTTTCTCCCCGTGGGTTCCTGCTGCTGTTGGCCTTGCGCCTCGACACCCTCGGCACCGGGCTCGTCCTCCACGTGCGCCTGGCCCGTCTGCACCAGCCTCATGGTCTCCTGCACCATGACGGCGTTGGCCATCCTCGTCTCCTCGTCCTCGGTGTGGATCCAGATGCCGACGACCGTGTTGTCGATGGCCGCGGCGTCGCCGTCGCCCTCGGGCTTGACGCCCGCCAGGACGTCGGCGCCCTCCTCGAGCCGAAAGATGTAGATGCCGTCCATGACCTCGAAGTGGCCGACCTTGGCGAGGTCGAGGTTGACATTCTCGAGGCCGCGCCGGTTGAGGACGAAGATGCAGGCCTTGGGCGTCGCCTCCTGGCCCGGCTCGGGCTGCAGGAAGCAGAGGAAGTAGGTGCCCTCGATGCCGGCGCGTTCCCAGGAAGAGGTGGCGGGAGCGAACGTGTAGACGACGGCGTTGGCGGCTATGCTGAGAATGGAGTGGATGGAGGGGATGTAGCGTCGCAGGACCGAGAGGTTGAGGTCTGTGTTGGTGCGGTTGAGGAGGGCCGGGTTTGGTGCTGGGTGAGCGGCGTTTTGGTCGAGGAGGGGATGATGGGGAGCGTCGGAGTCGTAATCGGATGTGAGAGGGTTCGCGTGGCGATGGGAGGCGGAGGAGTGGCGGGCGTGACCGCGTTTTCCGCGGGGAGTTTGGTTGACCATTGGGACGGCACGGGAGAGGTTGCTTTACGTGATGTCGTAATGCGACGTCGGAATGGAGTTTGCCTTGCCCGGGAGTGTTTCGGGTGTAAGGGTTCGTGGTGTAAGGGTTCGTGGTGTAAGGGTTCGTGGTGTAAGAAGCCAGGTGTAATATGTTGGGATGGCAACTATGTGCTCTTAGCTGTGGGTTGGTTCGGTCAATGGGAGCAGGTAGTGTTGAAGATGGGGTAGGTGTATCGCGAGATGATGTCCTTCGCCAGGTCCCGGCCAGCCATCGGGCAGATCTCCAGATCGATAAGTGATAGCAGATAAGAGCTCAGCCTTATCTGGCTGCACCCCGCCAGTGTACTGGGCTTGTAGGGTGCAAGGTGCAAGGTGCGAGGTGCGAGGTGCCTGGGGATGGAGGTTGGAGGGCAGTGCTCCGCCCCACTGTCGTCACCTGCACCTGGAATGCCCGCTGACGTCCCTAGGTTCGTCTGCATCCTTGATTGCTTCACCATCGTCACTACGCGCTCGCGTTGACTCGTGCTGGCTGTTTCCGCAGCCTTGTGCACATCGCCCTTTCCTACTCTTCCTCCCACATCATATACCTCTGTTCCGTTTCAGGCCTTCGTGAGCCCCGCTATATTATCCCACTTCATCCCGCCAATCCCGCCAAATCGGCCGGTACCTCGAACGTCTTTTTCCGCATGCGACAACATGCGCCCGGCGCAACCTTGAACATTAGACGGTCACAAGTCATAGAAAGCTCCTGGAGACTCTTCTCGGCCCTCTCTAGTCAATAATCCCTCAACATAGCCCGTCATGGCTTCCAACGACCCGGATCAATCCTTCGACTCCACGACCTCCGAGCCGGTCGACCTCACCTCCACCCCGCACTCCCTCGCTCGCGCTGTATATGCGCGCCGATCCGAATACGTTCGACCACATCGCATAAGAGTCAAAATCGGATCTTGGAATGTCGCAGCATGCCCTGGCGCCGACAAGGACCTCGCCAGCTGGTTCGTCGACGGCAAAGGCATCGACAAGACCCTGGCGACTGTTGACCTGGCCCATAACCCCGCAGTCGAAGAAACAGACGCAACGAATAATGGAATTTCCTCCGAGGATCACGATGAAGTCCGGCTGGTGGGCGGAGACAAGATTGGCCTCTACGTTCTGGGACTGCAGGAGATTGTCGAGCTGAACATGGCGAAAGACGCCGTCACGCGCATGTACTCTGACCCTGAACCCATGGCGAAATGGAAGACAGCGCTCGAACAGTCCATGCCGCCGGGTTACGAACTCGTCACGTCCGAACAAATGTCCGGTCTCCTGCTGCTTGTCTACGCGTCACCAGAAGTTGCCGCGACGGTGGGCAACGTCAGCACGGTGCAGGTCGGCACCGGCCTTTTTGGATACCTCGGCAACAAAGGTGCGGTCACGACTCGCATCCTTCTCGGCGAGACAACGCGCATGGTGTTCGTCAACTCCCATCTCGCTAGCGGCGCGGAACAGACGTACCTCGACCGACGGTTATGGGACTACAATCAGATCCTCACGCGGACCCAATTCGAGCCTGTCCAGCTGGCAGGGGCCACAGATCCGGCCTCCGAGAAGATTGGCGATGAGGATTTCGCTTTCTGGCTGGGCGATCTCAACTTCAGGCTCGAGGGACTGCCGGGGGATGACATCCGCCGGTTGCTGATGCTGCACACTCGAGGCGAATACGACCTGTCCAAGAAGAAGAAGTATTTCGACGGAGAAGAAATGTTCGTCGTCAAGAGCGTCGAAGACAGCAGTGATGATGATGAGTCCACGACTGCGTCAACAGTGTCGCCTAGGAAGCCCGACTTCGACGAGTCGAACTCGACATTACCAGACCCCGACGACTTTCTGCCGGATCCCCACGATGACCCTGCCTCGCTGCAGGCGACCTTGGACTCACTCTTGCCTCATGACCAGCTGGGGCGGGTTATCAAAGAGAAGAAAGCTTTTCACGAAGGCTGGCGGGAAGGTCCAGTCACCTTTTTGCCCTCTTACAAGTACGACATCGGAACTGTCAGCCTCTTTGATTCGAGCGAGAAGCAACGGGCCCCAAGCTGGTGCGACAGGATTCTCTACCGGACGAGGACGAACAAGCAAGATTATGAGAGGAAGGTCAAAGAGGCTGAGGAAGCCAAGAAGAGGGACGAGCAAATGAAAGCACAGGGCATGGAGGATGCCGCTAACGACGACGATGTTCTGTTCAGCTACGACCCGGAGACCGACGCCGACGCTGAAGAACAGCCCAAGGAGCCTTCAGATACAACATACGACGAATACGACGAGTACGATGACAACGAAGACAATGGCACCGAAGAGGTATTGACCAAGGAGGGCTTCACTGATCGGATACATCTCGATATTTACACGTCCCACCAACGCATTACATCGTCAGACCATAAACCTATAATATCTATTTTCACGCTGGACTACGACGCAGTGGTGCCTGAGTTGAAGGCCAAGGTTCACGCCGAGGTCGCGAAGGAGTTGGACCGTGCCGAAAATGAAGGTCGGCCATTCATCACGGTCGTTGTGGATACTCAGGATGGCACCGGAAAGGAGGCGTCGGGGCGGCCAGCTGACCAGGGCGATCCTGTTGACTTTGGCGACATTGGATACATGCGAAAACACACGACGCGCCTGACAATTGCCAATACAGGGCGTGTGCCAGCAAAGTTTGCCTTTGTCGATCAGCCAGCTGAGGAAAAAGGCACGACGAGCCCGCCACACTGGCTCAAGACATCCTTCAGCCGCAGCGGCCCAGACGAGGGAGAATCCGAAGCCGAACCACTCGGCAATGATGTGACGCTCGAGCCGGGCGAGACTTTGGGTGCCGTGTTGGAAGTCTTGATCGACGACATATCACATGTTCGTGCGCTCAATGGCGACAGGGCAAAACTGGAGGACATTCTTGTCCTCCGGGTCGAAGACGGCCGGGACCACTTTATTCCCGTTCGCGCAACATGGCTTCCGTCATGCTTTGGCCGGTCGATTGAGGAGCTTATCAGGGTCCCTGACGGTGGCATTAGAGCTTTCGCCAAATCTCGTTTGCCTAAGACTGGCTCGATTCCTTACGATCTCGAGGTTCACTCCGCAGCGCCAAAGGAACTCTTCAAGCTCACCGAAGCGATCGAGAAACTGACGACAAGGGTCCTTGCCGACGCGAATATGCTAGGCCAGCAGGTAATCCCCGCCGACAGACCCGGCTGGCCGTTCGAGAAGGCTACCTGGCTGTTCAAAGACCAAACGGCTCGCAAGGAGCAGATCCTCGCACTTGTCGAGGCTCTCGACAACGACACGTCTGTCTCTGATGCGCTCCCTCTCGACAGTCCGGCGCCACACCGCCTCGAAGTTGTGTCCGAGGTGCTTCTTCTTTACCTGGAGGGCCTGACTGACGGCATCATCACAGCTGCTTTGTGGGCTAAGATTGAGGTCGCGCTCCCTCACCTGGGGTCTTCTCCACCCACCCGCACAACCGCGGAAGTAGAAGATGACAAGGCAACTATCCTTGACATCCTTGCCTCGGCGCCGAACCACAACATCGCCTTTGTGTTCCTCACAGCCATGCTTTCAAAGACGGCAGCCGAGCTGGCGCCGCTCTCCAACGCCGAGAGGGAAGCACTGACCTCTACTTCCAACAAGCGCCTCAGCGTCATGGGTCGTCGAAGCCTGAGCTTCCGTCGTATGACCGGCGGGGGCAACATCGCGGCCGCGGAGGCGGCGCTTGCCAGGCGGCGAGCCAAAGAGAAGAAGTTCGCCGATGTCATGGGCCGTGCCGTCACCCGCGTCGGCCTTCCAGCAAAAGACAAGGAGCGCAAGGCAGTCGAGGAGAAGCTCAGAGGCGCTGTTGAGATTTTTGTGCGGCGGCCTTTGGAGGATTTGTAAGGTGTTGCCCCATATACC
The DNA here is from genome assembly GCA_002851715.1 of Verticillium klebahnii. NCBI lineage: Eukaryota > Fungi > Ascomycota > Sordariomycetes > Glomerellales > Plectosphaerellaceae > Verticillium > Verticillium klebahnii. Next base: position 2,615,266 of record NMXL01000001.1, on the reverse strand, counting down.
GGGATGCTGGATACGATAAGTGTTTGTGGGGATTGAGTGCTGTGTTTGGTACGTAAGGTAATGAATGTCATGATTCCCAGGGTTGTTGTTGGGAAATCCTGATGTCGCGGACAATGATTAGGTGCGTGATGTAACGGTCCGTCAAACGAAACAAAATCACGTTTGCGTCTTCTACCGACAGCGAAACGGTAAAGACGCTTGATACCTCTGGTCACGACTTGCGGAGGCATTGTAGCGGGAGTTGCTGGAAAGAGTACACTGCTCCTGAGTTCATTTCTAGCCTGAAACAATCTTGGAATCATTCCGTTGTGTTTCGAAGCACATCATGCCGAACCCTAGTTTTCCAAAACCCTGGAACGACGCCCCCGAGCATATCCAGCAGATAGCATTTCGACCGTGCGATGGGGCGTTGTACCAAACCATATAGAGACCGATACTTTAGAGGATCGAGTGTCTCGAATCTCCTACAATGCCCGCTTCGCGTATCTCTGCATTGATTGCATTAGAGTGTAATGATTTATGTAGCCCCTTTGCTACGCTTCACTCAAGGGTCACCTAAACGTCATACAGCTTCTCCTGATTCATGGAGCCGACGTCAATCTGGCAACTGACTCAGCGGGAACTGCCTTACAGGAAGTAGCAGCCCACCACCACCATCTCGAGATTGCGCAGATTCTTCTTGATAACGGTGCAGACGTGAACGTACAAGGTGGCCCTGACGGGAATGCATTACAAGGTGCGGTATTGAGAGGCCGTCTCGATAGTATAAAACTACTCCTCAAATATGAGGTGGATGTAGACGTACAGGGTGGGCACCATGGAAGTCGTCGTTTCTGGGGCTGATTCATGTATCGCGGGAGCTCCTTCGAAATGGAGCCAATGTTAACGCACAAGGGGGGCAATTTCAGCACTGCACTGACAGCTGCTGCACTTAGGGGGAAGCTTGGCGTGATTCGTCTTCTCCTCGAGCACGGAGCCGATGTTTGTGGGAAATGAGGGAGGCACGGCGATGCTCTGGATGCGGCCCTACAGAGAGGTCACGAGGAGACAACGGGAGCACTGAAGCAACAGTTCATGATCTCTCAGGCTTCAGCTTTTCCCATTAGGAACGCAAAGTCTTCGGCCACGGGCCTCCTTATCCTTGGCCTCAGCAGTGAGGCTTTAAGTTAGCTTGGAGAGGTTCGATATCCATGTTGGCAGGCCTATGGCGGATTGCAGAAGCAATATGACATTACAACCCCGTAAGATGGCACCGTAGCGTTGCAAGATAGCATCGCAGCGTTGCAAGGTGACCTCGTAGTCTTGGAGGGTAGTATCGTGTTGTTGGAAGAAATTATCGGAATATTGCAAGCCGGCATCGCGGTCTTGAAAGACGACATCAGATCGGTAAAGGATGACAGTGAAAACCCATGGAATAGATGGAAGCGGAATTTCTCAAGAAAACCGGTAGCAGGATATCCCCGGAGCATTACCCTCACCACTGGGTCAGTTCACGCTAGCTCATCCAAGATTTGTTGGAGTCTCCCCCGCCTTCCAACTCGTGGCAAAAACCAAACTTCAACCAGACTCACGAGGAGCAAAAGATCAAGCTGTTGCGTGAACTGGGAATCGAACCCAGGGCTCCCCGATGGCAACGGAGAATTTTACCACTAAACCATTCACGCTTCATGTCAAGGCAAACTGCCTTGGGTGGATGCTATTGAGATTGCGGCGGGCCTTCATATATTAATTCTTTTAAAATCGGTGGGTTGGTGCGTGGTGTGGGTCTGACATCTTGAGAGGAGCGGGTTAACGTGATGGATGTTGTGCGACAAGCTGAGACGCCAATGCATACATGCAGGCAAATGACTACCCTTTAATGGCAAGTGTCATGTATTATTGTGCTTGTTGATAAAGCTATCTATGATGTGGTCGAGGATGGTCCAATGCTCTCGATGGAAACCTCACTCTCAAGCGTGCTTGGTCAATTATCTTCAACAATCTGTGCTAACATCAATTGCTGGCTTGTGTATTGTTCGAAGAGAATTAAGGATGAAAAAAAAAATGTTGTAAGCCCTTAGCCTATTTCGTGGGCTTCTGGGCCAAGACAGAAACCGGCCTCCAGTTGTACACAAGACCTTGATTATTTGCACCAACAAGCTGAGCAAGTGCACCCTCACAGGTGGCGATAGAATCGGACAAGTTGCCATCATCCGACTTCTTGATCCCAGTAATTATCTCCCTCAAAGCCATCAAATAAGTGTTCGTGCATAGCTGGGAAAGACTGGGGGGAAAGAAGTGAAGTTTCTCGTCTCTGATGAGGAAGGATCCTCGCTCAAGGGATTGCGGAAGGATGCGTACCCAGCTGGATGGCGCTGTCAGACTCGACTTGTTCCTGGGGCGTGATGGACCTGGAGTAAGGAAAATTTGCTAACCTGTAGTCGATGCCCGCTTTCTTGAATAGAGATTTTGCCTCGATCTCAAATTCCTTGGCAACGATTGACTGCACATCTTGATCGATGAGATCAGCATCCTCCCACTGAATATAACCTCCAGGCTCTAGATATGAATTAGCCAAGTGTATCATGCTTTTCTTGCACGGGCAATATCATTCTTACTTAGCATGGCGCTCAAGTTGCGAATCAGGATGCTGGCATCTCTGCTTCTGAGGTTACTCGCCCACATCCGAACGTGTACCACGTCATAGTAGCTCACGAGATGAGACGGAGGCTCATTCAGGGCGTTCAAAATCTCAAGTTTCAGATTTTTTGGCCAAAATTGACTGGGCGGAAACTGCGTTGCGGATATGTCGTATCCGTGGAGCTGAACGCTGGAGGGCAGATCCTGAGCAAGGTCTAGGAGCCAAATCCTGGTAAATGTTAAAAAGGCCCGCGCTCATGTTACAGACAGATAAGAGGGGAAAGGAATGTACGCTGTCCCGGTTCCAACTTCAGCAATCTTCAAGTTTTCCGATCTTTGAATCATGGGATGAAGCGCGTTCCCGAGGTGAAGCTTCCATAGTAGGTGTTGCGCGTCAAGTCTGTATCTGTCAGCACCTTTACTTGACGATGTCGGGTGGACTCGAAGCTGACCTGATCGACTCGCGAATTCCGCGACCCAAGACGTAGTCATCGCTGTCGCCGTTGCTGTTTTTCATTGTAGGTAGAAATAGATAATCAAAGCAAGCTCTGTGGGTAGTGTCTTAATGAGAAGGACGCGTCTAGAATTTTGACCACGCATTTCCTGGCAATTAAATACTCATGGATTCAGGTCTTTAGTGCAGCTTAGCATGTTAAATGAACAAAGTTCTCCCTGAACATGCCGTAGGTTGCTCATCTACGCCGCATGAAGCCTACTTACTCTTGCGGGATCGGACCTATGCCGGAGGATTTCCGTAGAAAATTCCGTAGATGGCTGGTCTTGACGATCTCGAGAAAGTATACCGCTTTTCATCATGAAACCCTCACCTTCTGTCCATATCATAACCCTGCTGTGATCACGTAGAAACGGAATTATCCGTCTTCTCGTAAGGGCGGTCATAGTTCGTCCAGGTCAGTCCAAAATGCCGGCCTCAATTGCCGATCCAACACGATGGTCATCCCATTCCTCTCTAAGACAAAACGAAGCGGACCGCATCTTCACCAGAACGGCTGATCGCGGTTCCATACTAGTGGGAAGGTGGATCGGAGGCACGATGTTCGTTCAACACCATTCATTCCTCACCAAGACAGATGCAGCGGGCCGTTTTCCGCACTGGAAATCACGTCATGGGGTTGCGTGGGGGTGAGTTCAATTATATCGGCCAAGTTACAATCCTTCTATGGTCACGAATTCCATTTTCTCTATACAAGGCTATATCAGAGAGAAGATCCCGCTGTGCAGAACCGCCACATCATCACATCAACCCATTTCCAATCACACCAAAGCTCTCACTCTACCATTATGTCTTATCAAGAAACTCACATCTTCTCACCTGGCTCTGGAAGCCCTCTTGAGAAAGTTACTTCTCTTACTTCTGCGCTCGAAGCCCAAGAGTATTATACGTATGAACGTCAGGGCAACTGGCATATTGGAATCGGCAGCCGGGCATCTCTGACCATCGACTCATGCGGCCAGAAAGCATTCATTTCGACGGAAAGGGGAACGGAACACCTCGAAATCACATGCAGCATCGCCGATGTTGCGAGAAGCTTCGTCCGAGACCATTCCGAAGGTGGCAAAGTCTTCGGCTTTGTTGGGTTCAACTATGCGGCTCAGACCCGCGGCCTTGACTACCGGCCTGGTCACTGGCCATTGTTGAGTCTGATGATTCCTAAAATCACGGCCACTGTGCAACCTGGAGGTTTCACTATCACCGGGGACAAGGTCGAGGATGCTCGGCACATTGTTTCACTACTCAGAGATGGCCAGACTACGCTTGTCTCCCCTCAAATGCCAGAGTGGCAGGTGAAAGAAGATCCGGAGACCTACTTGCGGGCGGTCGAGGACGGCCTGTCTCAGATTCGAGGCGGCCGATTGGCCAAAGTGATCCTATCTCGAGCTGTCCAGCTTCCAGGCCCCGTCAACATGCCTGAGACTCTGCTCATCGGTCGAAAGTCAAACACTCCTAGGACAACTTTCTCGCTCAATCATGGTGGCTTTAAGGCTACCGGCTTCAGTCCCGAGTTGGTTATGTCATTGGAGAATGGTCGGGTGACAACGGAGCCCTTGGCCGGTACTCGATCTTGTGGAACTAGCGACACCGAGCGACAGGCATTACGCAAAGAACTTCTCAGTGATCCGAAGGAAATTGTGGAGCACGTCTTGTCTGTGAAGGCCGCAGTTGATGAGCTGGAGCAAATTTGCGCGGACGAGACAGTGGTTGTTGAGGATTTCATGTCGATTAGGGAGCGTGGCAAAGTTCAACATCTGGGGTCTCGGGTCTGTGGTGATTTGTCTAGTGGGAAGGATGCCTGGGACGCGTTCAACGTACTTTTCCCGTCTATCACCGCCTCCGGCATCCCCAAACAGGCTGCCTTGGAAGTCATCAGCAGCATTGAGCGTCGCCCTCGGGAACTCTATTCCGGCAGTGTTCTCATGCTGGAAGGATCCACATTATTTGAGGCAGCGCTAGTCCTCAGGTCGGTATTCCAAGATGAGCAAGGTGCATGGCTCCAAGCCGGGGCAGGAATCATTGACCAGTCCGATCCCAAACGGGAGTTCACGGAGACAGCTGAGAAGCTAAGCAGCATTGCTCCCTTTGTGGTGGCCTCAGACACTAGCATCTGAAGGACGGCCATCAGTTCCACGGTTTCACCGGCAGAAAGCTGCTCCACGATCTTAAACAACAATTAAGCTGCAGATATCGACGCTCAGGATAGTTCAATGTAATGCTCCTTCGTGGTAGCAACGTCCTGGCGATGGACATCGCACTTCCCAACTCGCGCTATGTTCAGTTTCTGAGCCCAAATGATTGTTCTTGGCCGCCGAGCATTAATTAATGATGGCTATCTCGAAGCTCATGTTAACCCCTTTCAAAGCTGCAGTCGTTGTCACTCGACACGTATGAAACGAGATTTGAGATTCACGCCATAACAGCTGCCAGGCATGCTACGGATAAACCGATCATTCATAAAAGGCTTCCGATGTCAACGACCATGTAATGGCAGTCAGTCTCGAGAGGGGCGGTGGATATGTTCCAGGCAAATCTTAGGTCAAATCGGCATCAACTGAGTCTCGTCCACGATCTCACGATCCCTGCGCAAGTTCCACTCACCCACAGCGAGACTCGTCATCTGTATCCCTTTGGAATTATTCCCCCCCCCCGACTGGTACAGGGTCACAAAACCTTGAGGGCGACGGGGTTAGCTCAGTTTGTGCATTCCATTTGCAGATGTTCCAGCAGAAGGTGAGACCCACCCAAATCCCCACACCCACCATCACGTTGACTCTCTGCCTCCACACATCCCGGTTCTAGCCCTCAAAATTCACACAGTTTCCGCTCGCATCGTCATCATTACGATTTTGGAAGCTAAACGATATCAACTGGTCGGTTAGCTCAGTTGGTTAGAGCGTGGTACTAATAATGCCAAGGTCATGAGTTCGACCCTCATACTGACCAGCGATTTCACTTTTGCACTTCATTCGAACTACCTTTCTATTTCTTTTTGGCATGTCGGTGATCGAATTGGCATAGAGTGTGAAACGAACCCGTTTCCTGCCCGTCGGCCGTTTTCGGAGCCGGTGGAAGTACTTTGAACATGGTACTACACAGATGATGATCATGTACACGTTTCCCCATACCTCGAAAGCATTGCCACGCAAGTCTTTCCCCCTTTCCCTGCCTTCCCAAACCGAAACGCCTCGAATTCCTAATCTACCACCTCCATAATCTCCCTAGAAAGTAACCGTGACCGTATCCCCCGTCCTCACAGCCCAGCTCTCCACCTTGTCCAGTCCCCACATGACAGTGAAAACATGCCTCGCAAACTCATCTACGTCGCTAGCAGGCACTCCCAGCTCGAGAAGGGTTTGCCCCTTCAAGCTGTGCAGGAATAGAGGGCACGCACCCATCGCCTGCGCCTCCCACCGTGCGGCAGACGGCGCGTCCCACAGCCCAGCGCGGAAGGTGAGACATACGTCGCCGCTGCAGGCGTGGTTGGGCGGCGCCCCCGTCGCGCGCAGAGAGAGGTAGACGCCGGTGGCCACGTTGGCGAGGAGAAAGGTGCGACGGACGGACTCGCAGAGGACGAAGGCTTGGTAGATGCCGGTGATGGGTTCGGCGCCTGGAGCGGAGGGGACGAGGGAGGAGGTGGCGGCGTCCAAGTTGGCCGAGTCCCAGAGCTGGCGGGCCCAGAGGAGGAGGGTGTCAAGGTGGGCCTCGGCAGTGGCGCGGCGGGGGATGGAGGGGGAGAAGAGGGCGAGGAGGAGATGGATAAGGAGGGCCTGGGTGCGGGCGAGGTGGTCTCTTGTGGAGAGGTTGGGGACCAGGAGACTTCGGTCCCATGCCTGGTGGGCGACGAGGGTAGACAGGAAGGAGGAGGAGATGATATTGACGAGGTGCTCGTTTTCAGGGGTGGTGTTTTGGGCGAGGGAGACGGCAGCGATGGCGTCTTGCATGACCCGGGGCATATGTGATTCGTTGTAGAGATGGCGGTGGATCAGCGGGCTGTGACCTTCGCGGAGGTAACGTACGAGCCAGGCTTGAATGCCGCGGACAAAATTGTCAAAGACGGATTGCGGAGGAATAACGGCTGGTGGGGTGTAGTGGTAGACTATGACCCAGGCGGAGGGCGGGAGGAACCAATTGACGGTCCGATAGGACAGCGCGAGTTCTCTGGAGATACTCGTCCTCGAACTAGACGTGAACGTGGATGAGGCGGCCGCCTCGAGCATTTGATCAAGAGTTGAAGAGGTGGGTTGTGAGCTTGACTCGTCCAGCGTGGACTCGCGCGCGTGGGCACCATCGTCGTCCTTGACTTGGTCATGGATGTCCCGACTGTCGGACTCTCGGGGGGTCCACACCGCCGGGCGGTCATCGGTGGATTCTAGTGGAGGCGGCGCGTGATGTCGGCGTCGCTTGAGAGGAGGATACGAGCAAGTGACCTCTCTATCCAGGCAACGCAGACAGGACGGGAACGTCTTGTCGCAGCGGCGTTTGGCATCAGTGCAGGCGTGGCATGCCCTCTGCCGGGACTTGTCGCTAATTTCCATCGATGGTGTGGATTAAGGGCGTCGTCGGTGTAATGCCTGCTTGGCAGTGCTGAGTGCCCATCGGCCTCTGTGATGTGTATGAATGGGGTGATGTGGATGGTGACGTTGAGTCGGTCGTTATGCTTCGAGTGAATGCGAGTTTCAGGATATCGCTTCTCGGTTGCGAGGTTGTCTTCTGTACTGTCACGGTTCCGCAGAAACAGTTGTTTGAGTTTATGCCAGGAAAAGGCGTGTGATTGGCGGATTTGGCGTTAGCGGGAGACCTGCGGGAGACTTGCGGGAAACTTGCGGGAGACTTGCGGTAGACTTGCGGTTGGCTTGCGGACTTTGCGGAGAAGCCTCCTAGCGGCCCCGACAACTAACGCCAGCGGCCATGGCGGGCTATGGCATCGATGGGCTCTTCGTCAAAGAGGCTGATGCCATATGCGAAGTAGAGCTACGGAGCGTTTCAAGAGGTATAAAGAGTCAGTCCTGGTTGCCGTGCAAGAAGGGTTGGGAGTAATTAAGTCAGTCATTACGATTCATCACCATCTCCTACATCTCAGTCTATAGCACCACCGTTCTAAAGCCTATCCTGCCCTCAAAACTCAACATGTCCGGCTCAGCGTTCAATGATGGCAAGGCCGCTGACCTGCTGGAAAACTTTGGGAAGTCCACTCCCGAGGGTGTCAAGACAGTCCGCACCAACACGTATCCAGCCATCTCCCCTTCTCGTCCCGAGCTGAGCCAGGCTGGAAGGACTGCGCTCATCACTGGGGCGTCCGCAGGCATTGGATTCGGCATCGCTCGCTCCTACGCCCAGGCGTCAGTTTCGAGACTGATCCTGACCGGTCGTCGCCGCGACGTCCTTGAAGCCTCAGTGGCCGAGCTCGCAGCCGAGTTTCCGAAGACTGAGTTCCTTCCTCGCGTCTGTGACGTTGCTAGTCTCGATGAGACAGCCGCGCTCTGGTCGGGTCTTCGCGCCGACGGCATCGCCGTGGACGTCCTGGTGCTGAACGCCGCCAGGTTCGGTACTACCGATCCCATCATCACCTACGACCTTGACAGCCTCTGGTCCGAGTACGTGACCAACGTCAGGTCGCAGCTGGATTTTGCACAGCGGTTCCAGGCCCAGGAGGGCTTCGAGAACAAGCAGAAGGTGAGAAGAGCCCATGTCATCCGGCGGTGGCCGTGGCCCCATGGCTAACTCGTCACTCGACAAAGTTCCTCGTGTACATCGCCTCGGCCGTTATCCACAGCCGTGCATTGGCCAAGTCGCTACCCTCGTACGTTTTGACGAAGCAGGCCGGCCACCTCGCAATTCAGACGCTCGCCGATGCTGCGGACCCCAAGAAACTCCAGATCATAAGCTACCACCCTGGGTCGATCCTCTCCGAGACGGCCAGGAACGCCGGAATGTCTGAGGGTGACATCCCTTTCGATAACAGTAAGTTTCCCATACTTCGGCGACGCAAGTCTTCGGTCATGCAGCATGGCAAGCTTCTCAGTTGCTGATCAATTCGTGATCAACAGTTAATCTGCCTTCGGACTACGGAGTCTGGGCGGCATCCGAAGAGGCTGCGTTCTTGCATGGCCGATTCGTTTGGGCCGCGTGGGACCTGGACGAGGTGCGGTCAGGAGAGTCGCAGAAGCGCATCAAGAGTGATCCCAACCACTTGACCTTCCGCTTGGTGGGCCTGTAGAACGACGGGTGTTCCGCGTGTTATTTAGACCGATAAGACGATCCTGCAGATGAATAGATGACGCTCAAGATGGACTAGGTCTGGACTATGACAGTTAACAAACGCTGATGCCAGAGAAATGTGAAGTCGTCGGCACCAGCTGGTGATGATAAGCCGGTCTAGGGGGATGGAGGAAGTAGGGAGGGGATAGGGACCTTGGCCAATGAATAGCGTGCGACGAAATATGCAGCAACCAATGCGGAAGGCTATTTCTCTAACAGTGCCATTAAGCTCGGTTTCCCGTTAATCATGTTAACCGCCTATCAGCTTATCGAAGACTCATTTTCTGGCTCCGTCATCGTCACTTGACTACCTCTTCTGCAGCATTTGCTCTTCCCTTCCGTCATCCTGCGCTGCAGTATCAATACCCGGCAATCCTGGGTCTTCTTTCAGCCATGCTTCACCCTTGAAAAATATCATAGGCATACCATCGCCAACATAATGCGCAGCCTTCGAGCTACATCCGTAAGCCGGACTGGCCGCGCCTGGGTCAGACCTCTTCAATGCAGCTCAGCATCACCATGGGTGGTCTGTCCATGGCGTCTGCATTCGACTTCCTCAACCTCCTCGACCTCCTCGACCTCCTCGCCCTCTTCGCGCGGCACCGATATTCGCGATGTGTACTCTCTCCCCGACCGAATCACACCTAATTACCGCGAGCCGCGATCATCCAACTCTGGACTTCTTTCCCTTCACTGGCCAAAACCTCCACGCAACATCCTCCTCATGCCCAAACTGCGCTCGCCCCAGGTCCTCCGAGCCACTGTCGACTTTGCAAAACATCTGAAGAGCACATACCCAGGCCTCAACTTGATCTTTGAGCCCCGCGTAGCTCAGATGGTTCATGAGCAGCTCGACTTTGCCATCCACACGTGCGACCCCTCACACTTCCCCGACAAGATCGACATGATCACGACCCTTGGCGGCGACGGCACCATCCTGCGCGCTGCCAGCCATTTCAGCGTCTTCTCGTCGGTACCACCGATCCTGGCATTCAACTTCGGAACGATCGGCTTCCTGGCAGAGTGGAAATTCGAAGAATACAAGCGCGCGTGGAGGGAGGCCTACATGTCCGGCAGCAGAGTCCCGCACCAGGACTTGCTGACCCCGCACACCAGGGTCGCGACGGGCGAGAAGGCGCACGAGGCCGAGACGGATGCCGCCTCAGGCTGGCACGATGCGCCGGGTAAGAGCATGGGGCCGAGTCGGGCGTCGAAGATTCTACTTCGGCATAGGCTGCGCGTCGGCGTCTACGACCCCAATGGCCAGAACATCAACAGCCAGCTTCACCCAACCACGAAGTCGCAATCCCACCTCCCAGCGACGCCACCCGAGGACACAAAGCTGGCACACAAAGACTCGCCTCCGCAGATTCACGCACTGAACGAGATTCTCATTCACCGAGGTCCCAAACCCCACCTGGCCATCATCGACATATATGTCAATAATCGTTTCCTCACTGAAGCCGTGGCCGACGGCATCCTCCTCAGCACGCCAACGGGGTCCACAGCATACAGCTTGAGTGCTGGTGGCTCCATCATCCACCCGCTCGTCAAGTCCCTGCTCATCACCCCCATCTGCCCCAGGAGTCTCAGTTTCCGACCTCTCGTTCTCCCTCTGAATACCCAGGTCACACTGAAAGTCAGCAGCAAGAACCGTGACGGGGAGCTCGAGGTCAGCATCGACGGCAAGCGCAGTGCCGGTGTGGGCATCGGCACTGAGATCCGCGTCGAAGGCGAGGCTGTCGGCGTCACCAACGATGGCAGCTGGAAGGGCGGCGTGCCCTGCGTCATCTGCGGCCCCGGAAAGGGCGACTCTGCCGAGTACGACGATGACGGCTGGGTCGGTGGCCTGAATGGCCTCTTAATGTTCAACCACCCCATCGGACGGGGATGAAGGATTCTCAATGATACCCGCTCCGGCTCCTTTGTAGGTGCTGGGGCTCAATATTCCAAGTCATATCTTTGTACCAATTCCAATACCCACCAATTGTCACCGCTCGTTTCCAACTCAATGTTTGGGAGACCAGATAAAGGTCTTTTATCGCGTGACCCCCTACTTCCGAGTTTGTCTAGAGCTATCAAAGCCACCATGGACCAATCTTTGTCGCCCCTTTACTGAGGCATTCCCCTGGTTCAAAGGGGGGACCAATGTTTTGCGCTACCTTCTTTGTTGTCAATCTTTCAATTCCAAGTAGACTGTCCTCTTCCACATGTCTACATCCCACCATCTTACCACCGACAGGTGCCGACCATCTTTGTGTCGTCCGCGAATCTCCTTCCAACGTCCGAGTCGCGTCCTCGCTTTCAGGCGATACCATTGTTGGAAACAAGGACACAAGCGGTGCCTTTCTTTTCAAGATATTCGAGCGGGGCTTTCGAGTCGCCATGTCATAAAAGTCTCATCGCCCCCTGCTTACCCCGTGGGCTATCATCGGCATACATCAAAACGCCGAGTAGACGTTGGACATACACGAACAAAAGAACATGGCGGACGAAATCATGGCCGATCACGCCAACGACCAGAACGATGGCCAACATGACAATGACCACAACCGCCACTTCTCGTTTCGGGCTATTCGAGCCGCCGTGGACGAGATATTTTCTGGACTTCGTCGTCGCAAAGAGCGGCGAGAACGCAAACAACGGGGGCGGAACCAATGTGCCGCTGACCTGGCACAACCACCTCGTCAACCCTCGCCCAGCATCTCAAATCGGAGTTTGCCGCCCTTCATTCGCCACCCGGAGGCTCAGCAGGAATGGATCACTTTATGGGCTGAGAGTAACGAGGCTTGGAAGAGGTCCCGAGAAATGTACCGGTTGCCCGTTGAGATTGTACAGATGATCGCAGGACTCTTCATTGAATCTCAGCCTTCGGTCAAGTTTGTGACACTTCGTGGCGCATATCGTTGCAACTGTAACGGCGAGCAAAGGATAAAGCAGGTCAAGACCTGGACTGGAGACGGACAACAGCCTTACGGGGAGCATTGCTGGTGCCACATGTTGAATATCAACCTCCTCACCCTCGGCTCCACCCAGAGGCGAGATCTCCGGGAACACGAAGACGGCATGGTTCGCTCTGAAGCGGTCGGGGTTCCGCCCTCCTACATCATCGAACAGGTGAGCTCTGGCCTTGGCGACTTCAACAGGCGCCTTGTCGAAAAGCCCTTGGTCGGCCAGAGCTGGCGCAATAATCGAGTGAACCAGAATTACGATGCAAGCCAGTTCTTTTCCTATGGTTTTTTTCTGCCGCCGAATCGGATCCCGCCCGCGCGTCGTCTCCCCCGCTCAGAAGAAGCCCGCGATGTCCACGACCGCTCTCAAGAAGCTCGTGTGGAGATCCACAAGCCAGGTGACAACATTGGTCTCTGGAAAACCACCGATCTCTTCATGATCAAGTACCCCTACGTCCAGCCGGGGATGCCCTGGATCCACAACGACCACCGCATATGGATGCTCGACGACAGCTTCCACCGCATCAAACGAGCCGGCATGGAGCTTACCGAGTTTCGCAAGCTGGCAACTACCGACGACGTCAGAAGTCTGTTCCGCAACATGGACCGCATGTTGATGTGGCGCAAGCTCCATGCGAAGGGCATCCGTCGCGGCGTGCCGGTCGGCGGCCCGGCTACCGTCATGAAAAACTACACCCCCCCCTACATCAGATATCTGCAGACCCCTCCCGACGAATCGCAGGACAACGACCGGATTCAAGTCCCCGCCTACAACGCGCGACAGGATCTCGATTCGCATCGCTCACTTTGCCTGACCCCACCGATCAAGTACTGGAGTTGGCTGCTGTCGGACATTGAGGAGGAGCAGATAGTGGAAATCCTCGAAAACCAGGTCCATTTGATAGAGAGGGACATGGATGCGCAGGGCATCGATCTCAACGAGGTGTCGGATCGGGCGATGCGGCTGGCTCAGGAGCGCATCTTCCTCCAGCTTGAGCAGTGCAGTATCGAGCAGATCGAGTATGACCGAGGCATGTACCACGCGTGGCGCCGAAACCGTCCGAACGGCGCAACACGGTTCCTGTGTGACATCCTGTCAGGCTGTGATGATTTCTGGCTCGTCACGGATATGCGCAGGGTCCGGCCCGTCGGGTCAGGGAGTGATGTTCAGGCGTACTTGAATTCCAATCCTGTAGTTGATCCGATGGATGCGGAGGTCTTGGAGGAAGACGATGATGAGCAGCCTCCTGCTCCTCCTCCTGCAGGGAATGCCGCCGGCGATGGTCACGATGCTGAAGACGACGTCAGCGACAGCGAGGATGAGAAGCCCGAGCAAATCGACCCCAGCCAATGTCCTTGCTGCATGTATACGCACAAGTCTTGGCCTCAGCGCTTTAACGCCACGCGCGACACGGAATATGTCGAGGTGCGCCTTTGTAGCGGTCGCAGTCTATGGGAGATCGAGGATCTCAAGAGGCTGCGGAAAGAGCGCCAGTCCATCCTTGAGGCATGGCCCAAGGTCAGCCACACTGGAGAACGTTTTCGCCCGCCGCCTCAGATTCGGTTTCTGACCGCCATGCCCCGCGAGGAACGCATCTGGCTGAAATTGTGGAACAAATCTGTCGAAGACGGCGGCCAAGAGCTCGGGCCGATCGAAAACTACACCCCCAGCGGGACGAAGCGCGCTTTCAAGGACACCTACATCGAGCCCGACCCGGAGCCTGAGGAGCCTGAGGGCCCCGAGGACCTCGAGGACTCAGAAGGTGAGCAACCCAGGAGGCGTAAAAATCGCGAGCCACTCAGGAAAAGAATCCGTACCAAGGCTGCGGCTGGTGTGCGAGCTACCGGCCAATTCCTCGACCGCATGGATTCCGACTTCACTAACCTCGTGGGAGCTGTCAGGCGACATGGTCCATGGTCCAGCAATCGAAGGAATAGGCCTCTCCGGGCCGACAATCAAGTGAATCGTCGCTCTTGGGACGATGATGGGCATGATGGTCACGATCGGGGCGGAAGCAACGAAGGAGAAAACACTCCAGTCAACTCTGGAAGCGATACCGGAGGCAAGGGCGGAGACGGTGGCGGAGGTAATGTTGAACATGGCCCAGACGGTCAGGGCGGCGATGTGCCTGATGACGGTCCGGATCACGCTCGCCAGCCCCTTGGATACGAGCCAATCGAACAGACTGCAGAAATCCTTCGCATGCTGAATATGGACATCGAACCTCAGGATATGACCGCCCAAGAAGCCCTCGTTCTCAATCAACAGGTTCAACGTCACGTATATCGACAGATCAATGCCCTGGGTGTCGACCTTCCTGACCTACGCCACCCCAATCCACCCCCACCGGACAACCCAGGCCAAAATGATGACCCCCTTTCGAACGCAAATCTTCTTAGGCAGGATTGGAACCCATCGCCGCTCGAGGTCCTGTCCCTCGGCAACATTCGGAATCGTTACCGCCGCACAGGCGCCATGCAGGCCGTTTTCAGGGGCAACTACACGCCGCGCCAGTTCAGGCGGTACGTCTGGGAGATCTTGACCACGGAGAACGACATGCTACTGGACATGCATTACATGCCCTACCATACTGTCTGGCCGTATCCCGAGCCCCCTCCCGGTCCCTGGCCGTTCTACATGGATATTCATCCTGACTTCGTGGCCAACATGATCCTGCGCCATCCGCCGCAGCCTTGGCCCCCGGCGCCACCTCCGGCCGGGCCTCCCCAGGGGCCTCCCCCTCCGCCTGCACCTCTGCCGCCCCCGCCTGCTAATCCTGGCGTCGCCCCTTAAGGGACCTCCAGGATGCTGCCTGTCCTTTCCCAAATGTCCTGCCAGTCTACTTGGTTCCGCTTTCATTGCCAACTTGGCCTCCTTCAATCTCCATCACCATGCAATAACAAAGAAGGCGTGGGTGATGGCTAGTAGCGAACGGTAGGAGCAAGATACACCAGGGCCTGGAACGGAAAGTCTTGAAGTTTGTGTTGCGACTTGAACTTGATAGAATTATTGTATTTGGGTGTAAATGTCTGTCTCTGCATCTTTGTTTAGGTGTCAGTACTATCAAATGATCTTTTTACTTAAGGAACATGAGTCGAACGACCCGCTTCTGCACTTCTGCCTTTCTGAGGCCCGTTGTCGAGATTTATATCCACTGCTTGTTTCCAAACTGCGAGACAAAAGCACCACCAAATCCGCCCTCAATGCTGGCCTTCTCAAATGTCGAAGTGACAAGTTTGACGGATTCCTCTGGAGTAAGTGGGCCCTTGAAGTCAGGCGCGTAGGCTGGAAGCTTGTCCGTGAATGACGCGAAGCCCTTCAGCTGTTCCGGAGTGGCTACGGGTATCCATTAGTAAAATGACCACATACGTCAACCTTGAAGGCAGGAATACGCACCATCCGAATAGCGGCCCACCTCCACCAGGCCCGGGCTAATGCTCAAGAAGAGCACACCGTCTTTCTTGTACTGCGTGCTGAACTTGGACATGATGGAGTTCATGGCCGCCTTGGAAGCAGTATACAATGGGCTTGTATCAACGTCCAAAGCATTCGTGAAGTCGAGGTCGGCGTGACCGGAGGAGAGAAAGACGACCTTCTTGACTTTGCCCTTCAAAACAAAGGGGAGGAAGAGGTGGATGAGGTGAATGTTGCCAACGACGTTCGTCTGCCACAGCTCCAATCCAACAGCCTCGAGCTCCTCGGGTTTGTCGCTCCTGTTAAACAAATCGCGTTAAGCACATGGCAGCTAGGATAGTAGCCAAAGGGCAGTACACTTACAGGTCACCGATGGGCCCGTAGACGTCAAACAAGGGCACTATGCCTCCATTGGCAATCAGGTAGTCGACGCCACGGTCGCCAACAATCTCAGCAGTGTCGGCAGCCGCCTGCTTCAGGCTGGCGTACGCGGTGAGGTCTGCATGGAGGATGTGGACATTGGGACGGCTGCCTAGCTCTGCTGCTACCTTCTTCTCGGTTCCAGCCTTGTCACGGACCAGGCCAACGACAAGGTTGTTCGAATCTTCCGAGAATTGCTTGAGAAACTCGAACTAATCTGGATTAAGCACATGCAGTGCGTGCTTGGTACCTAGGAGGCGGACTCACCCCGATTCCCTTGGACACTCCAGTGACGACGTACACGGACATGGCGGATAACAATGCTAAGCTCGAACGGCTTGACTGAACATGAACACTATGACAGAGGTCAGGATTCGGGTACTGGTGCTCGCTTCTTGATATAACAGGCAGTTCATTTGTTCCTGCTTATCAAGCTCGGAGCGTTAATCTCCCGCGCCACACAGGCATCCAACCAACGGGCCTTGGCGTCATCCATGCCGCACATGTCACGCCATAGAGAGTGTGTAGAATGGCCGCAGCCAGTTGGCAATCAATCCGCCGCGTACTGGTCACATCAAAGTACCAACATGTTACAAAGATCAAAGGAAGAGGCGGGGCAGTTGGCGCGGGGTGAGAATGAAGTGGGGTCATGCAGCTCTCTTTATCCTGTCACCAACAGGGGGAGCTGAGACATATTTACGGATATAAACTTGCCATTTCTTGCGAGCTGATGTCACACTGCATCACATGCGCCCATGCATCACTCACAAGCATTTCGGACAGGACCATCAATCGGATCGGATCCGACCCTGGGCTCATCTTCCGAGAAGGAGTTAGTGCCAATGTCCACCTCCCCCCAGGAAATCTACAAGGATCTCGCGCGGTTTGAGATTCCATCATCACACGATGTGTGTACGTTGGAGAGGGCATCGTCTGATTTCTTTTTCATTAGCCAACAGATGATGATCACCCGGTTCAATGAATAAACATATGTCCGGAAAGCTTTCCGTAAGCGTCTTGCTGATTATGACCCAGCTTGCGAGCCACTTAGTGCAACGAGGAATCCCGGCTGCAGGTTGCCTTTGACTTTGAAGAGACGAATTTAGCGATCTCCACCACCCACAAGAGGCGTTGATCGGATCGAACAGTAATGGTACTGGTAACGAACCCCACTTCAGTGCGTATGCATGTGCTGCATCAAGGCGGATTCGAGGCAACTATGCACAGGCGTTCGAGACCTCGTTGTCGATCAACGATCTTGTCAGCGTGTGTGATCCGCCACGTACCCAAACCTCGTCAAATACCTTCATAAGCTTGCCACGCCGGGCATCTACCAGCATTCTGGTCAATGGAACGAGCCTTTACTTTGACTATTTCGATCAAGCTGCAGGAGGGCTGAAGATAATTTCTTTCCTCGACCTTTTTCCCATTGCGCAAGATAATCACATCTTGCCCCTCCCTCTCTCCTGAAATCACCTAGTTCACCACCAAGCCTTCCAATCACATCAAAAATGTCTTCAACTACGTCAGAACAGCTCCCAAAAGACTACAAGGGGCTTTACTTCACCTCGCCATCTGCTCCTCCTGAGATTACCTCCTTTCCCACGCCTACTGTAGATGCTGGGTCGGTGATCGTCAAGCCGTTGTACTGTTGGATTCCAGGGTACATCAACGACGTCTACTCCAACGATAACCCGCGCCAGTATCCTGTCCCCTTCCCCGTCATCGGCGGCACCAACGCCGTAGGCCGTGTCGTCGCTGTCCCCCCAGATGCAACCAAGTTGAAAGTCGGCGACCTCGTGGTCGTCGACCCTACAATTCACCCACGCGACGACCCGAGCCAAATCCTGCTCCTGTCGCTACTTGCCGCCACAGGCGAGACGCAAGCACTTGCGAAGGATGTCTGGCATCACGGCACCTGGGCTGAGCTCGTCAGGGCCCCCATCGAGTCCGTACATCGCTTCGACGAGGCGGCCTTGCAGAAACACGGCGTCCATCCCCGTGACCTCGCCTTCATCGGGCAGATGGTGGTTCCCTACGGCGGCCTCCGGGACGTCAACCTGATCGCGGGCGAGACAGTCTTGATCAGTCCGGCGACCGGCAACTTCGGCGGCGCGGCCGTACACGTCGCTCTCGCCATGGGGGCCCGCGTTATCGCCATGGGCCGCAACGAGAAGGTCCTGGGAGAGCTCAAGGATCTGGCGCCGGGACGCGTCGAGACGGTCAAGCTGAGCGGCAACTTTGAGACAGACCTTTCCGAGATCTCAAAATTCGGCCCTGTCGACGTCTTCCTCGACTTGACCCCGCAGACTGTGACGAACATCAACCACATCCGCGCGGGTCTCTTCTCTGTCCAAGCCGGTGGACGCGTGAACCTGATGAGCGGCGTCCCCGAGATTCCGATCCCCGCCCCTCTTCTCCAGATCAGGGGCATTACCGTTCGGGCGACAATGATGTCTACTTGGAGTCAACAGGAGGACCTCGTCAAGCTCGTGCAGTCAGGCGTTTTGAAGCTGGGCGAGAAGGCGGGTCTGAAGATTCAAGGGGCTTTCAAGTTGGAGGAATTTGCCAAAGCATTGGAAACAGCGGAGAAGGAGTCTAGTGCCGGTCGGTCCGTTGTGTTCACCCCTAATGAAGAGTAGCGGGCACGGTATAGAGAATACTCAAAGTCTCCTTTTCAATGTAGCATCCTCCTCTGATCTAAGCACTTCTGCTCCCTAGGGCCAGATGCCTATCAAGGATCTGTTATGAACTCTCTAAAACCAGCCTTCATTGCTCCGTGCCAGAAGATCTAGCCCCTATATCACTCCCAATTAATCGACAATGAACAAGTCTTCTTCCAGAACTGTTGTACCCGCCGTTCCTCCCGTTCGTCTCCATAAGTCATCATGACTGTCTGGACCCTGGTTTTGATACTGAGGCAGGGAGAGAGTTTTAAGCCCAACCATCGCTTGGCCGGATCGCTAGACTCGTCTTGGGTTCCTTACAGCGCCGCCATACATGATGACATCAACGGGAAACCTCACAGGAAGACGCCCTACTCACTGTTTTTTCAATGTAGGCCTTGCATTCTTCGTGGTAGGATGTGAATAACCGCATGGTTGAGGTAGATTAGGTGCCTCCCACAACACCTATATCAAAGATAAGTTATGGGGCTAGAACAGTGGCGGCGAGGGGCTCTGCATGCCATATAGAACTCCTCGATTCTCTAGGGACACTTCAGTATCTAATGTTCGTCTCCGATTTCAATAGCAATGAAGTGGGCTCTAAGAAGACCCCGGCCAAGGCTTCACGCAGGCCATGCCATTTCAAGTATCCAAGGACGCTTTTTATGAGATAACCGGCCTCACTAGGGGTCCCTAATTTGAGAAGCCTTGCCTGGAACGCCGTGATACAGGATATGCAATTCAACACATCATTTGGGGCACCAACGGTAAAATAAAACTGCGCCTTGGGTTGCACCACAAGTCCAAGAAAGCCGTCTCCGTGACTGATTGCAGTGCAGCTGTCGGTCGTTGATGTATCTGCGCCTCGAACTTAAAGAGGATTCGATCTCCGATGACTTTCGAGCCTCTACTAGCATACCATGGACAAAAACGCGCGAATCACTTTCTAAATTGCTCTCTAACGTTTATTTTCACAACCTTATGCCATCATACCGTCCTACAGAGAAGTCCGCCCGTCAACAAGCAGGATGAGGAAATGGCCGCGTAACTCTCCATTTTACTCAGTAACGATAGGGTTGTAGAAGCGGAAGCGGTTGTCAGGGTCGTACCGAGCCTTGAGACTCTGTAGCTTCTCGATGCGCCAGCTCTCGTGGCCGTACCGTTCCTCGAGGGACTCGAAGCCGGTGGCGTAGTTGACGTAGGCGTTGACGGTGCGGCCCGGCTGGCCGGCGTTCCACTGGTCGCGGACCTCGGCGGCCCAGGCCCAGGCCGCCTCCTGGCGGGCGCTATCATCGTGCGCCACGGCCGCGTTGAAGAACATCAGGTGGCGGTCGTCGCGGAAGGGGTAGGCCGAACCCGCGGGGTCCACGGCCTCAACCCCCGCCGTCGAATAGCCTTCGTGCATGATACCCGTCACAGCTGCGAGCTCTGCGTCTTCAACCGCGCGTCGTTTGAAGCCATCGTATATGAGGCGCTCGGCCGTCAGGTTGTAGACTTGCAGACCTGCCGTCGACGTAATGTGGATGCTGCCGTGCTGGCAGATGGGGTCGGACATGCTAGTGCCCTGCGCGTGGGGGATCTCCGAGTAAGGCAAGTCACCGAATTCCTCGTAGGCGGCCTCTAGAGCGTTGAAGGGGGCGAGATGTTTCTCAGCGTCCTTGGCGCTCCCGCGGTAGGCAAAGGTCCAGAATATAACGGGCTCCTCATTGGTTATGGTGGAGTTCATGAGGAAAGTTCCGACGTTGAAGGCCATGTCGATGGGAGTAGAGCCGTTGCCATGAAACTGGTTGAAAGTATCAAAGACCAGCTCTAGCTGTTCGCCGCGCCAGACGTAGTTGTGGTAATGCCAGGTGTCAGGGCCCCGGGGAAAGATGTTCATCTCGTAGCCCGTGACGATGCCGAAATTGTGACCTGCCCCTTTCATACCCCACAGAAGATCGCCGTGGCTCGTTGCATTGACGCGGATGGGGGTGCCATCGGCCAACACAACGTTGAGCTGCAGGATGTTGTCGCTAATCATGCCGTAAAGACCTTCGTAACGACCGTGGCCACCCCCAAGACCGGCACCCAACATGCCAACGCATTCACACCCGCCAGTGGTGGTGACAAAGCCCTTATCCCAAAGGTATTGGATGACTTGACCCACAAGGGTGCCGCCTCCGAGCCAGGCCTTCCTGCTGCAGGGTCGGATTGTGATGTTGTCGAGCTGCTGCATGCTGATCTGGATGCCACTGAATGCACCGAGACTGGCCGTCAGGCCGTGGCCGCCGCTTCGAGCCAGAAAGTCGATACTGTTCGCATTGCAATATTTGACCTTGGGAGCCAGTGTCAGCAGGCCGGATCAGTCCCTCTGTTGAGGTAGTGGTCATGATTCTTACGATGGTTGCCACGTCTGATTCAGTTCCAGGCTCGATTACAACTTGAACGTTGGGCTTAGCAAAGGCCTGCCATCTGGAAGTGGCATCGTTGAAGCGGCCATCGTCCGACCCGAAGATGAGAGTGGTGTTCGAGACCTGGTCACCGAGCTCTTGTTGGACCTGGGTACTGTTCAAGTCACGACGAGTGGTCGCTTGTTTCTCAAAGTATCTCGGGATGGTAGCACCAGCTGCAAGAGTCGAGAGCAGCCCAAGGTAACAAGATACCGAAATCACGGAAGCCCTCATTGTGAAATTCGTCTTCGTGATCACCCTGGCACGAAGTAGTATCAGGACTGTGGAGTGTGGTGCGTCGGGGTTATTTGACTCGACTGTTCACTCAGCACCCAGGTGTCCCTGTGACCTTGGATACATGTAAAATAGACTGCAGATAGGTAGCTCATTGATGACTCAGTTGTCTGACCATGCGCCATCATATCACACCGGCTGTGCCTCCGATCAGGCAGCAGCAAAGTGCTTCAAAGGCTCAAGATGCTGGTAGAAACAGAATGCCTCACCGGGACCCAAGGTTTGTGTGGAGACATGTATCTGTTCAAGGGGGTGAGGGTTGGGGGCCGGTAGGCAGACAGGGGGCCCATGCAAAGCCGTGGAGACCATCAACAGGATCCTGGCGCTTATGGTGTCTGCATCAAGGATTGTACAGCCACCCGTGGGGAGGGTGCGGGGCTGAAGTTCCGGTCTCCGACGCCCCACAGGACCTCCCATCCTGTGGAAGCGGGATCCTTTTACCGCAGGTGCGTGCCGTCCCGTCCAACAGACAGCGGTAAGAAACTTGCCATTTCTAGATACTTGGTGTTACTTTGCATGAAGTGACCGTATGATCACTTTTGCTTCCTCGCGAGTGCCTTGGGTGGGTCTCCAATCCATGACCTTCTTTCTATTCACAGGGCAACAAACACCTCGGCTTGAGGAAGTCTTCTTGGGTAAGATGATCCAAGTTCCGGCCTTTCGATTTCACCTCCTAGTTTCTATGCAGGTAAGACGGAACGAGCTCCGCAAGGCAACTGAGAATCTCAGGCTAGACTACTACGCTTATACGATGTAATCATTCGTGCAGGGTATCCTGATCTGTTGCTCCGGGAATGCCTTGTTCTGAAATGTCAGAAGATTCTTCTGTAGCAGGCATAGATGTTATGCCTCAGGATAAAGGTAATGAAAGGTCCGACTTCTAGGCCTTAGTACAGCCAAAAAGACCTTTCCAGTCCGATCCTCCGGTTGTTAGCCCTCGCGCAAATCCCACACACCATCCAAAATCTTTCGATTTTCTCCATCATTGGCAACGCTGGCAGTTCTGCCACAACTGTACCCTTGCAACCTGAATAGTATCACTTCCTCTTCCGCCATGGACGAAGTCAAAGGCTACAACAAGCCACGTCATGGCCTCTTTCGCTTCATACCAGACGCGTGGGTTCCGTACGCCGAACTCATGCGTCTCGACCGTCAGTCGGGATTCTGGGCCTTTTACTGGCACTACTTGATAGGACTTGGCTTCGCCATCAATATCCCACCTTTCTCAAACGATATTGATCTGAAAGCTCTTGTACTTCTCGCGGCGTACTTGGGACTTTGGACTACCGTCTTCCGCGGCATCACCTGCACCTGGAACGACAATCTAGATCAGGATTTCGATCGCCAGGTCGCTCGCTGTCGAGTGAGGCCCATTCCACGGGGTGCCGTCACAACGGCGCAGGCGCATTTCTTCACCGCCATACAGATTGCCGTGGGAACGTGCATCTTGTACCCCTTCAGCGATTCGACGTTGATTCACGCTGTCGTGGACGGCGCTCTGTTGTTTATCTATCCCCTCCTGAAGCGCTGCACAAACTACCCTCAAGTCGAACTGGGATTCGGGCTGTCTTATGCCATATTTCTGGTGGCTGCGATGGTCGGGAAGGATCCATTGAGGCCTCTGTTGGACCCGTCGTTGGATCTCTCGGCTCGTCTGTCCAAGGTCATCGAAGCACCCCTGGCCCAGTCGGCGGCATGTCTATACGTCGCTGGCATTATCTGGACTGTTATCTTTGACACCATTTACGCTCATCAAGATTACCTTGATGACCTGAAAGCCGGCGTCAAAGGACTTGCCGTACGCCTCGGAAGGAAGGGGACGAAGCCGGCCTGCTACATTGCGACTGCCGTGCAGCTTTACTTTCTAGTATTGGCGGGCCAGCTGGCGGAGTTTGGCGCACCATACTACGCTATATCGTGCGGCGTAACTGCTCTCCTGCTGACACGGATGATTTGGGTCGTCGATTTGGAAGATGGTGACAGTTGCGCATGGGCGTTTGGTCCTGGAAGTGGTTATGTGGGCACCGCAATCTCCGCTGGGCTTTTGGCCGACTTCTTTTCGAAAAAGTACGGCTACTGACTGATCGAGTCAGTGACATTGTCGGTTGTGGATGTTAGCTTGGAGACGGAGTGAACATATGGAGCAATCGTCTTGACATCGTCTTCAACTTGGCAGTTAGGGGCTGGGGAAAGGGGGGTCCTGATAACGCTAAAATCAACGTCAAATCCGTTCCAGTAGCAGGTGGATACGGAGTATGCGAGAATTACCGTGTTACTCACTTGGAGGTGTCAATATACCATGATAAATTGCGGGGAAGCTCGTTGGCGTGAACGTCTTGAGGCTCAAATTGGCCTCCTAGGCCTGTATATACGAGGTGGCAGTATCTTGTTGCTCTCGCCTCCATAACCGACCTCTTCACCACCACTGTCATTTGGCCCCATCCATGGATTGCATGTCATGAGACATGGAGATAGAATGGGATAGCACAACTAAATATCTGCTCAGTATTAATAGGTTGACACCGAAACTACACTCGGCGCAATGTGATAAAACCAAATTTATACTTGCATATAAGCCAGACTCCAGACGAAAGATCTCTAATGCATCAAACTTACCCAGCACAAACCATCAAAAACAACGCTGGGAAACAGGTCCCCCAAACATTTTGTTCACTTCTGCTTCCATGAAACGGGTTGCTCAAGTCGGTCGCGGATCGCATCAGTAACTTTGAAAGCTATCATCTCAGGTATCAATGGGTTAGTCGAAGCTGGCAGTGACCCTGCTTCTTCTCTTTTGCCCCGCTACATTCATGATGGCCCCATCCTCCAAGTATGTCGTATCGTAGCCAATACGGAAGGTAGACCTGGACGTATCAAGCCAGTCGTTCTCGTCCTTGAGGGCTGTCTGAATCCATTCCGGATCAGAGGCGAGGTTTTTTATGCTCTCCAAGTCGTGTACCCAGTACTCCAACACGAGATCGCAGTCGTTAATCTTCCACCCAGGCCGCGCCTGATCTACCTCTGCCTGGAAAGCCGCGCCGACTTTGGGATCCGTCTTTTGCTAAGTGTCAAATTCTGTCAGGGAGCTCTTCCTGTCAAGATGGCCGTCTTGCAATTACTTACAACTGCGTATTTCAAGATGTTGTGCTTCTTCATGATTGGAACCGCTCGAGGCAGAAATTGGTTAGTAAACCAGCGCAGAAATTCCTCCTCAGATACACCATCTTTACGGTGGTGTTCCACTGTGTACTTGATAGCGCGGCCTGTCGTCTTCGGCAGACAGGAGGTTACCCCGTGCATGACCATCCTGGCTGAGAGCGATGTAAAATATAAAGGCAAGTCTCCTTTCTCGCCTCACTGTAGTGCGCAGTGATACAGCAGGGTATAGTTGGCGTATTCAAGCAGGGGCTAAAGACAAGAGCGGTGAGGAAGGGAAACCGAGGAAGAATGGAAAACGTTCTTTTCCAAAAGATGGAAAGGCAGACAGGTGGCAAACGCGCACCACCTTGCTGGCTAAGCTTCAGCTCACGACCCTTGGTATCATGCAGTGGGAGCTGGCATGGTCCCATGCCATGAAGTGTCCGAGTCTGAGACCCGCTGTTGCTAGGCGAATGTTCAATGGATCCTTCGCCGTACTCCGATAGTTCTAATGTGGGATGTGGGTCGTCCCGACCCGGATCCCCGCCTTTCCCCACTGACGCCTCGTACATACGGACATATTCGTACCCCAGTCTTTACGATGTATCGTGACATCCAGGTACTTTCCGCCTGATACGTAGGGAATTGATCGAATCAAATGATCGACAGGGCTGCGTGAGGTCTTTCTGCTTACGCTGCGTGTCTCACGTCAGAGGGGCTTTGAGGCAAGTCTCTAGGCGTATGTGTGTGCGCCGTGAGCCTGCTTGGCAAGATAAGAACGCCGAGCTTAGCGAACGAAGACTTCGTGCGGTAACGTTTGTGGGAATATAATAGGTGCATTCATTTGTGTGTATTTACTATTGAGGTCTGTCATTGGGCCGGCTGGATGATCGTCGACCTCATCTCATAGGCACAGCTGCATACTACAGTCACCCCTAGCCACAATGCCATGAACTCGTATCGTGGGCCTATCAGAACAACCTAGACATCGTGCATACGGGAGCTCTAGGAGATACTCATTACCTACATCGTGAGAACCACCCTGTGCCTCGGAATCTCAATCGAGCTATATTGGAGGACAAAGCGGGATGACGCCAGATGCAGTTATAGCTCGGCACTGATCGCATATGCGTGCGGCTTACTGACTCGGATGCGCGGCAAGGCTAGAGTGGTGTCTACGCCCCGGGCCGACAATTTCAATAGATTAACCTGCTTCTCGGCTGCATCCTGCATGTCAGGTCCTGCCGGGGCTGTGATGCGAAGATCCTACAGGGCCACGCGATCGTCTACATAATGGCGGAGGCAATAACATGCACCTGTACCGCGGAGGGGTAACACCAACCTATTCAAAAACAGCACGAGTCCAGACTCTGGAGGGGGGTCATCAGAACCCCTCACTTGTGACAGATAAGAGAGGGGATAGTGGTGGAAATCGCTGATCAAACAGCTTAACACAGAAGACGTGATCATTTATCGACTTGCCATTTTTGAGGAAACGGGGTTACACTGCATAATACGAGCCCGCGTATCAATGTTAAGGCAGCGGGCAGTGCAACCGCCCCCAATCAAACCGACTCCAACCAAGCATCCCCATTGGCTACAATGCTCCGCATCTTACAAGAGATCTTCAGTGTTTCTCTTGATGCTTTCCTCCAAGCTTGTCCATCCGTCCTTGCCCATTTCGCGCAGTAAGGCCTCAGCTCGCTTACGAGGCACAATATCGCTCAGATCTTCCTCTGCACGGAAGTCGGCGGGGAAGCTACGGCTCGGATACAGTTTCCGGAGGATGGCCAGAGCACCATCCGCGTTTACCGGCTCAGCGAAGGCAAATACACGCTCGGACTGAACACCAGGGTGAATGGCGGCAGCGACGTGCAGTAAGGCGGTATCCTGCACATCGACAAAGTACTCTAGGATTCGGGTCAGCGCCTGATAATCTGCCCCCCTTTTTTTTGTACGCTAAGGGAACTCACGAGCTGTGATGCCTCCTAGGTAGTTGGCGTTTCCCTTGAATAGCTCTGCAATTATTGATGAAGTGGAGGGGTGGCCTTGATTGGCGAAGTCGAGGCTCGCGCCGAAGTTGATGTTGGGCAGAATAGTGTTCAAGATGAAGCCAGGTTTCTTCTCGTCCATGAACTTCCAAGCTTCTTTTTCCGACAAGGTCTTGCTGGCGCCGTAAACAGACAATGCGCGCTCCGGCTCATAGGGCGGGTCGCGGTACGCCACCTCCACAGCCTCGTTGTTCCATGTGTCGGTGGTGACCTTCAGCGGGTTGTTGGGCTTTGGGATCAAGGCGGCAGAGGAAGAGGATGTGAGGACGAAGCGCTTCACACTTGGCTCCTGAGCGGCTGCTTCCAGCGCATTGACTGTTCCTGCAATAGTCCCCGGAATCACTTTGTAAGGATTCGGGTCCAGGGTGAAAACGGCTGCTGTATGGACGACAGCAGAGACGCCCTTGACGGCTTGGATGTAGGCGCCATTCGCCTCCATATCCGGCACAGCGATCAGTTCGAAGTCGCCTGGGCCATACTTTTGGTTGAACAAGGTGTTGATCCAAGCATTCTTCTCCAGGCTACGCGTCGTACCGCGAACTCTGTAACCGAGCTTGAGAAACTGGTCTGCGATGTTCGATCCGATAAAGCCGTTGACGCCCGTAATGAGCACCGTCGAGCCTTTAGCGATGACAAACTGCTCGGTTGGGAGAGACATGATTTTTACCAGCCGCAGGGTAGAAAGTGAGTGATCGTAGATGAAGATACACAAATGCCAGGAATGGGAGATAGATTATTTAAATACAGATGCAAGACGTAGAAAGGTACACAGGAACTTATTTATGTAAGATGACACAGCAAACAGAAGCGGGGAATAGCACATGACGTCCAAGTCCTGCAAGTGCACGGTATTATCCGAAAATGATCTCAAGTCTCAATCAATCCAACGAACCCGTGTGACGGCCGGTAAATACAGTGCAATTACGAAGCATTACTTACACATTGGTGTTATTCTGCGTGCGAGTTATACTTGGAACATATCCTCAATGACGTATGGAAACAAGATGTGGCTCTAAATTGTACGACCCATTGCTAATACCTCAATTCGAGATGCTATGTACTACGATGATCTTCCTAATAAGTGGACAGACGCTTCATGAATCTCTGGTGTACTCGGGATACGACTTCTCATACCTGAGTTTCACAGAGGGTTAGCGAACTCAAGCATAAAAATAAGAAAGCAGATCTCAGGGAATTGTGGGCTTGACCAGATGCTTACCCTAATACCCTCTCCGCGAACAAGGCAAGCCCGTAGTGTACCCAACTCAGCAACCAGACTGGCATCCAATTCAGGAACGGCGGGCACAGGAGGGAGGATGCGTTTTCAGTGAACAGAATAATCTGGAGAACGGACGGCTTCAGGCCTGCCTTGAGACAATCGTCGACGTAGCCAGAAAGGTTGCGCAGGAAGTTCACGTCAAGAATATGGTCACTATCCTTGCAGGGATCTAGCCAGACGGAGAACACGAGAGTTTCCGTAGCTGACTTGTGAGACCAGAACCTGTGACTAAAAGTCCAAAGCAGCTTTTGGTCAGTCAAAGTGTCTCTCGAAGCACGTGCGTGGAATAGCTTGTCTGTCAGGTTACAACTTACCGCGTGCCAGCGGGGATGTGCAAGACTCCGTCGTCCTTCGTGACGGCGTATTCCACCCCGTTCTTGACTACAGCCAGTACACCCTGCTCAACTTTGAAGTATTCGTCCTGTAAACGATGTATGTGTCTGCCATGCCAGCTAATCAGATTCGCTGCGGGACTATCATGATCTGATCTTTCTCACTTACAGAGGAGGTCCACTCAGTCCGGCGCGAACGAGCGGATTCTCTATGTAATGTGTCTCCCTGACGACCCAAAGCCCATCAGCCTTTGAGAGGGGCTCATACAGCGCTGCATTACCAAGATGGGGGAACGATGTTTGAGCGTTGTTTCTGGTGCGCTGCTGCGGTCGCGCCGAGAGCCATTGCTGCCACGCCCACACCATTTTGGAAATGATCTAAGGAACAGGCGGCGAAAGAGATTCTGGACTACAAGCTAGTCATACGGCGGAGGCAGATTCTGGTGTTTGGTCGCTTTCATGAGGAGGTCGGTGTTACATACGGCTTTTAAGCGGTATACGTCATCCCATAGACTTTCTGCGTGCTCGCGCCTGCTACGCTCTTTGTACATCCCATGCCGCGGGTGTGCTACCCCGAAGCTGCCTGCCCGTCTGACTTGCATAGCCGCTGAAACTATCATCTCATGAGGGCTGCCAAGAGGTGAGAGGTGGCTTTTTAACCGATCAGCGTGCATCCGGCTTGAAGATCCGGGCGCCACTAGCACGTGCCGCTGACATGCATAGATCCAGATCTCATTAGACCTGACCTCTTGCAGTAGTACAGACGCCCCCCCGCGTAGATCCCGCATTCCACTCGAAGCTAAGTTTGGCTGCCAAGGAAGACTTGCCTCACAGCACTGTTTCGGTCTCAACTGCATAATCATTCGCATGTACCCACACACACCGGTCCTCCTGTCGACCGGTCTACCCACCGAATACTTTCCCCAGTCATGCAGGTCAAAGAGGAGACAGCTACCTCGGTGTAATTTTCTATTTTGCCTGTTCATCGTTCATAAGTGCTCACACACGCCGGTCTAGCCGTCGAATCCTTGACTCAGTCATGCATGTCATTGGAGGATAGCTACCTCGGCATGTCTTCCCAGCTTTAACTACCTAAATTCTACAGATGTACTCACGCACGCGGGTCTACCCGTCCGCCGATGGGATCCTTGCCTAAGCGAAGTAGGTGAGCTATGCAGGGCAGCCTAGATAACGGCGAAGTCAGGAGGGACGGAATTACTGGCCCCTGCTACGACCCTGCGTTCCCGCCAATCACTTCTTTGAACAACTTATGACACCATCCCCCATGAGCTCCTCCTGCCTAAAGGTGTTGATGTGGGCGGCGAACGGGGTGTACGGAACGGAACGAATGGTCTCCCGCGGAAGGGAGAAGGGTAAATAGAATAGGAAGAAAAGATCCTATTCACAGCCCTACTAACGTGCTTCAGAATCACGCGTACAGGATAACGCGTAAGCTTGTAATGCGATGTAACGCTGAAGCCACCGAAAAAGTAAGTTTATGGATATAATAGTAGTGCTACTAGCTCTAACGTTCACCAAGGCAGTTTCCGTCTACCTCCCATGGACTTTGATTATTCACATACGACTGATCAGTGGCTATGCGGGAAAGTCGCGTGATAACGACACCTACCGGTTGTGCTACATGCCAAGGTAGGTAGAGGACATAGGAAAAAACAACGAAGATTCCTAACCCGGCCAGGTCATGCCATCAGCTGCAATCGCGCCAGACCAAGAAACGCCTGTACGAGCTGCTCTGGACCCAACCAGAAATGTCCGCGGTACGGTCTCAGGCTGTCTTGGCCGCGCCCAAACGATCTCCGGCGTGCTGCCGTCTCCCAGTCGGCTCCGCAGTCCTCCTCGCTTCCTACGGCGGGCCGGATCTCCGATGCACGGTTTGTCCACACGTCGCATTGGGATATTGAGTTGTATCACAACTTGAAAAGCTCTGTTCCGGTACGCAACCTGTCTTTGCTTGGTGTTCCGATTTTCTGGAACCCATCTAAGATCGAGGCTCTTGACCGAGACCTCTTAGAGTACTGTATGTGTCATGAAACATAGCCATCTACAGTCTTCATCAGTGTTGGGACATGCTAACAGCTTCATGTGCACCACCCGTAGTTTGCTGTGTAGCTTCCGCATCCCTTGCTACATTTGGCTACGACAACACCGCCCTCGGAAACATCCTGGTCCGAATCGTCCTGCAGGGGGAGACCGCCACGTCTGCGGCAGTGTTCCAGGCGCTACTGGCGTTTTCATCGCTTCATCGCTACGGCTTGCAGTCCCAAGCCCTGGAGCTGAAAGTGGACGCCTTAGGAAGCTTGGCAAAAGGACAAGCAGCGCCAAGTCTTGGCGCGAATGTGATGCACCATACTGCCACAGGGATGCTGCTTTGTTCGTTTGAAGTCCACCAATCGTCCTATACTTCAGGTGACTGGGTATTTTACCTCAGCGGTGTCAAGACAGTCCTCAACGCGTCCTCTGTCAAGTCACTACGTCAGCTTGGCTCCGATATGGCTGCCTTGCTGGACTGGGTACACTACCACGATGTTCTCGCCCGTTTTTCCCTACTACACTGGAAGAGAGAAGGGGCCCCGAAGCTCCCGCCAACTCCAAGGGACCTCTTCTGTTCACGGGTTTGTCAAGACCAAGGCTGCGTGACTCCCTAAAGTTTTAGTCTGACGTCTGAAAACCTCAGGTATCCAATCTGCCACCGCCGCTATTCTCCATGCTAAATCTACTGTCCCAAGTAACCGATACGGTATCAGGCGGCGCAATGCCGCCAGGAACCAGCGGCAATGTGGATGATTACAAGAGTTTCCTGGAAGTACTGGATTGGAGAATCAGGAGCCTCCCGATACCAAAGGTCGGAGATGATGACTATCATGCTTCGGATGATGCGGCCTTGGTACTGAAGCTTTACCAACTCGCCGTACTATTGTTTCTCAGCCGGAACTTCGAAGGTTTGATTGACCAACCCATGAGAACTCGACAGCACATCGACCAAGCCTTCGATATCCTTCCCCGACTGAAATTTTGTAAACAGCAGTTTCCCATTCACATAATCGGCTGTGAGGCGCGAACGGATGAACACCGGGCCGCCGTCCTGGATGTCATCTCCAGGACAGAGAAGATGAATTCATCGCGATCTTTTAATTATTGTAAGAGAATATTGCATGCTGTCTGGGCCCAGGACGACCTTGCGGAGGGGAATAACATTAGCTACGTCGATAAGTTGACCTCGGTTATGAGTCATTGTTTGATACTTCCTAGTTTTGTATGACTAGTTTCATTATATAGAAGAGAGGATCTACTACGACGGCGCCTCAAGCGGATAAATGATGAAAGAATGCTTCGCGAATACCGAAATTGAACTACTGGCTGCCTCGGATTGTACAGGAGATTTTTAATGCTACTAGTTTACGATGTACACATAGCAGGCTCCTGATTCCGGCGAGTCCGCAGGTTCCAGAGCATCGGATAAGCAGAGTGGACTTCTTTGATACCGAAGATGTCGAAAGAATCCTTGGTTCGGGATGGCGGAACCTGCGCGCGCTAAGCAAGGGTGGCCATAATGTGGGCTTGCATAGTCGGCTATCAATTCGGAAGCCGGGCCTGCCCCAGGTCAATCAACCAAGGTATCAAAGTACCACGGTCTTTCATTTGGTACCTTGGCTGCAGATATTCTGACGTCAGCATTCCAATATAAAACTACAGACACCCCATGCTCTTTCCAACGTCCGTCGGGAACAACAGAACCATCACGTTTTTTCAATATGGCGGAGACGCGTGATTCACGGCCCGTGCTCTCTATCCTCATTGTAGGCTGCGGGCTCAGTGGACTGGCTTCCGCATTGGCTCTCGGTCAAGCTGGTCACCGTGTAACTGTGTTTGAGCGTAGTGTTGAATTACAAGAAGTAACGTCATATTTTCCAATTATAAGACAATCAGACTTTCTAACACAGCTCAACAGATTGGTGCTGGGATACAGTTGTCACCGAATGCAACGCGTTTGCTTCAACACTGGGGGGTCTTCGAAGAGGTCCTGAAGTATGCTGACCAACTAGAGGCCGGGGTCTTCCGCTCCTACCGGGGAGATGTGCTCTCGCAGTCACCGCCCGTATCTCATCCGAATCTGGTCAGCGAAGCCCCGTACATCGTGATCCACCGTGCGGACCTTCTGAGAGCTTTGCTGTCAGGAACGGGGAAGCATGAGATAGAGATCAAGCTGAGCAGCGAAGTCAAAGAGATCGACTTTGACAAGCCCTCCCTACGCCTCTCCACAGGAGAAGTCTACAGCGCAGACTTGATCCTCGGTGCGGACGGAGAGAGGTCCCGTTGCAGGGCTAGCCTGTTGGGTCGTGAGGACCCTCCTTACAGCCCCGGTGACGTCGTTTACCGGGTCTCCGTCCCCACAACAAATATAGCAGAGGACCATCTAGCTTGGGACCTAAAAAGACCATCCAGAGTCAATTTTTGGATGGGGGCCGGCGGGCATGTGGTCTCGTACCTCATCCAGCACGATATGCTCAATGTTGTTCTGGTTTACGCCGAAGGCACGAGCGGGAAGGTTATGTACGGGCCTCAGCGAGCAGACCTAGAAGAGTTCAGGAGCAAGATCTCGGGCTGGGATCCAGTGCTCCATGAACTTATCAACGTGGAAGGGTCTGTCTGCACCAAGTGGACTCTGTTCCAGATCCATGAACCGATCCAATGGCGTCATGAGAGTGGGCGATTCGTGTTGATCGGCGATGCTGCCCACGCGATATTACCATGCCTGCAAGTATTAAATCTTCTCTGTATTCATTTTAAAACCGGCTAACCCTTCTGCAGAGCTCAGGGTGCCGCACAGGCTTTCGAAGATGCAGGCGTCCTGGGAGCGATATTCAGCCAGTCGGTGGGGCAGAACCAAATTCCCGATGCTCTCCGGGTGTTCGAGGAGGTTCGCAAACCACGAGCTTCGGATATTCGCCATCGCACATTGGACCAAAAGGCCATGTTTGCCCTTTCTGATGGCCCTGAACAAGAGGAACGCGATGCAAAACTTCGTTTGGGTGCGGACTATGGGCTATTCGAGTGGCTCTGGGAGTACAATGCCGTCAAAAGTGGCAGCGAAGCGTGGAAACGGGATTTAATGGATACCCATTAGGATGAAAACGCAACCCTCAGATGTTTTAGGATCAGGAGAACCATTCCACTCCTTCAATTTCTTTTTCACTTGAAAATATTACAAACCATCAGTGTTTCCAAACCAAGGCAATGGCTACAACGGGATGAAGAATGGTAATATAGCATGACTTTGACGGCGGTCGGGCAGATGAACAGCATAGCTTCGGCGTCCCTGTTTACGATGGGGAGGGCATAGGTGTGGGTGGGTTGGTAGGTCTAAGGATCTGGTATGGTAGGCTTCGGGACAGGATTGCCAACAAACCTGCTGTGTAGCTGGGCACTAGGATAGCGGGCGGCTTGTGCCCTACCTAGGGACTTTTTCGGCTTCTGAAATCATCATCGTCATCACGGTTGGCGTCTTTGGGGTTGTTCTTTGGCTATCCTCTGTTTCTAACACGTGGATCGTAGAGTCGAGTTGGAGTTCAGCTTGGAGAGGAACAAATGTTCAGCGACAAGCGGGCAAACTCGCGAGGGGGCCTTCCCATGTTTAGCTGGTACCCCGCTCGCTGCTCGTAATCTTCAGCACGACACTCCTCTGCTATGGCGGCAAGCCGACAGGGGAGCCGAGGAACGGGCCGTCTCTTCGCAGAGCCGAGCAGCGGGCCGTTTCGTAGCAAAAGCCCTTCGGGGACCATTGAAGGCGTAAACAGCCTTTCGGGGAAGGTCAATAGGCGTGCCGATACCACCCTAGCATCCGATATGTGACATGGAAAAAGGCTAGTCTCAGCCCTGCTTTTGGCTTCCACCCCTCATGCAAAGGACGTGGAGTGTATGCCTCCGAGGCAACTCCTATCAGGGGTTGCAGTCGAGATGGGCAAAGGCTGCTGCGGAAGACCCTGGCTTTCCAGCCGCAGACCGGGGTAAGGCACTCACGTAAAGGGTTGGTATCAGTACATGACGGCCCCCAAGCGTAGTAATGTTCCCCTGCAGCCCACAAGATAAGGAAGGTGGCTGAAAGTGATGTAGATGTCTAACCTGCATGTAGAATTTCTCCACACGATCATGCAGGCGTACTGCAGGTATCGCCCCACTGAGCATTTTGCCTGTCCGCTGTTGTCGCATTTGAGGCAGTGCAGTTCGTCACATGTCTTGACTGGAGTAAGCTCAACTGCACCAAGCGAGGCGCTTATTGTCAGACAGTGTATGTCTCTATTCGGCAGATCAGGTACTTTTCACAAGGATGTAGAGACTTTCACTAGAACATCGAGGTGTTTGCTTGGGTCACACTGTTTCTTGCTAGATCGCCACTACGCTATCTCCCTCGTCTTGTTTAGAAGTCTAATAAGTCCCCCATTCATAAAATTCTTTCGCCCTTATATGTGGAGATACTGTGCGCTCTCCTCATATTTGGCGAACTCATTGTTCAGTATTGTGAAGATAGTGTTTCCGTCGAAAGTCCGCAGGATTATCGCCAAAGCTTTACACGTGTTTTCCATTCGTAGTTCGTTGCGCCTCGGCTTCTTGAAGACACTCCACAACGACAGCGTACAGACGTCCCGACCTGATGGATTCGTAGACCCGCGTATTGTAAAGTCCCATGCTCGGCGTGACACCATCCGGCGTCGCGGCCTCGGTTGAAGCTAGGTGTGCCTCACCCAGGAACGGGATGCCGAGATCCTTTCGAAGGAAGCTGTACATGCGGCGCGAGGCCTGGCCAATGTACGGCGTCGCATCCGGCGGGGAATTCTCGTTCCGGCCCTCGATCTCTATGGTGCGCAGGTCGAGGGCCTGACACAGCGCCAGAAGGTGTGCCGAGGCGATCTGAGACAGCACGTCCACGGCCTCGAGCGTGTAGCGGGCTGATACGAGCGCCAGTGAATTGAGAGCTTGATTGCCCATCTCGGCTGTCTGGACGTGCGACCCGACGGGGTTGGCAAGGAAGCCGAGCTCCGAAGTCAGGGCGGCAACGACGACATCAAGCCCCTTGAATAGGAACGAGTCGTTGGCATCGTCTGAGCACAGGTTGGGCGGTAGGCCCCAGCTGGTAGCCGGGTTGATCATTTCCGTGCACTGGGTGAAGAGCATGCGGCCAATACTCTGAAGACCCTGGCGCAGCTTCTCTACTGCCGACGTGACTGCGCGTGCCTGGAAATTGCCGCCGTGGAACACGCGGCCCGTCTCTGTTTCGACCAGCGGGTTGTCCGTCACGGAGTTGAGCTCAACCGTCAGCTGGTCGTACGCAAGTCCAAAGTCCTCCAGCACGGGGCCGATCCACTGACTGGCAGTGCGCAGCGAGTAACGATCTTGTCGTAGTGTCGCTATGTTCCGGCTGTCGTGTCGGTTGAGTAGCTGTGACCCGGTGAGGAACGCCTTGATGTTCCGTGCGCTGTCTACTTGCCCGGGATGTGGCCGCACCCGCGCGATGAAGGGCTCGAAGCTCTCGTCGCTGCCCCGTAGCGCCTCGACACTCATGGCCGTCAGCACCTGCGAGAGCGCCGCGAGGTGGAGGGACTCGTGCGCCGCGAGAGCAGCCACTCCGGCCGACACGGCCGTTCCGTTGACGATAGCCAGCCCCTCCTTGGCGTGCAGGCTGATGGGCGCGATGCCGGCTTCCGACAGGGCTACGTCGGCCCGGGTAACTCTTCTGCCACCCTCAACGTCTCGTCGACCAGTGAAGGCTGTGGCCGATGTCTTCCCTTGCATCAAGGCGCCGATCCACGCGAGTGCGCTGAGGTCCCCTGAGGCCGAGATGCTCCCACGGACGGGAATGCGTGGCACGACGTCCTTGTTCAGGAGGTTCTTCAGAGATTCCGCGATATCGACCCGGATGCCCGACGCACCGCCGGCTAGGGAGTTCAGGCGGATGAGCATGGATGCCCTTGCCCACGACTCGGGCATGCAGGTAGCGGCGAGCGGGTCGTTGAGCGGAAGCGAACCCCTCGTCGACGTGCGTTGTTGTTTCTGCTGTCCATTCGAACTGCCATTTGGGAGATGGGCGTCGCCGTTGGTCTGACTCGAGTGCCCGTTACTCTGGCTTGAAAACCCATTGCTCTGGCTTGGATGCCCGTTGCTCTGGCTTGAATGCCCGTTTGTCTGGCTTGTATTCCCGTTGCTGGTAAGAGCTAGGTCCTGCTCGCCGCCCGTGACAATTCCACACGTCAGGTGGCTTATCAGGCTTTGCTGAACCCTCTCAACGTCGTTGGACCTCGCATCGGCACTTCCCCCGAACCCTGTGTTGACGCCGTAGATGACTTCGCCCTGAGCGATCTTTTCCGAAATGATTTTACTGCAGGCTTGGATGGCATCGATGGACGCTGAGGTGAGCTCCACGTGTGAGAGTTGCCTCGATACTGCCACCACGTCGGCAATCGTCAAGTCTTCTCCGCTAACAGCCAGCGTTGTCTTGGACGACGAGGAGGGATCTCGCCACTGAGATAGAACCAGATCTGTGAACATACGTGCTGGAGTGGCCATGTTGATCTGGAAGAGGCGCG
This sequence comes from Verticillium klebahnii, assembly GCA_002851715.1. Lineage (NCBI taxonomy): Eukaryota > Fungi > Ascomycota > Sordariomycetes > Glomerellales > Plectosphaerellaceae > Verticillium > Verticillium klebahnii. The sequence goes on along the minus strand of NMXL01000001.1, from coordinate 2,578,297 downwards.
TAGCTAGAAACTAATAATAAAGAGATATCGATGGAAGCACCTGATGTTCTGCATCCATTTCTTGTCAAGGCAGCGATTCTTGGTTCTTATTAAAGGCTTTCACTGGCAAACGGGCTCGCATCCCATCCAACGACGGTGAGCGTACCTAGGAAAATCAACGCAGTTAGGTAGGTCGAAATTCTCACTACATCGCATGCTGCTGCGGAGAGAACGTACCCGAGACTCTCGAGGTGTGGGTCATTGGGAGCCTATCCGCACACTATCATCATACAGGGGTTTTCTGGGTGCTTCAGCCACGAGGCAACTTGTTGGAAACACAATGTGCGTGCGGCCGTCGTGACTGAGCGTTCGGATAATTTACACAACTAGCTCGCAAAGGTACTTGACGGGTACTGTAGATAAGTACCGCATTATGCAGGGTGATATAAGCCTTATGCAGGTGAGACGAAACACGAACCGTAGGGCAACTATGAATCCTAGTTCTCGTGGATGGCCTTCTGTGACCAACCCCCCCGGGCGGTTTCTTCGGATGTGACTGTATGTAGATAGTTACCTCAAACCTCCCTTGGCGAGCTGCATGCATATTGATTTGTAGACAGGTTACCAGAGGTACCTGTGTTGTTTGATCCACTCATCGGCTGCATAGACGGTCCGGGCCGCTGAAGACATCTCCCCCAGGAAGGCTGCCCAAACCTGATATTGTTAGTTGCCCCAAGGTGCTTGATCGGCCTCACCTGCATAATGTAATTTGGAATCGGCTATACGCTTCCGAGACTTCCCGCAAACGTAAGCTCCTACACTCAGCATGTCAATACTCTTCGGTTGCTAACGGAGGAACCTCTCCACTTGGACGATATCGTGCAAGAATGGTATCTAGGACATTTCTCTCCTCTCAATCCCCCGACCAGCATCAGGAGTGCCAACGCCATCCTGTTTCCAAACTGTTTACTGCCAGCATGTACTCCATCGAAAACTCAACCTACCCTTATTTGGGTCTCTTTCTCATTCTATGCAGCAGCTGCGTAGCGCTCGTTCAGTTCTTGAAACCTACCGACTTGAAATGGACACTGGGCAAAAAGAGATGGGCAATGCCCCCAGGGCCACCGGGCGTACCGGTCCTGGGAAATCTATCACAGATGATGCAAGCCCGCCGTGGACCCCTTTCATTCAATAAGTGGGTGAGTGCCAAATCTGACCATCAGGATAATGCTTCTTGGGCTAAAGATCTGATAGCTGGCCTCCTTGATACCGTTCGGCGAAATGGTGACGCTCCATATGGGATCCAAGACGTGGGTTGTGCTCAACTCGGACCGGGTCGTCTCCGAAATCATAGCCAAGCGAGGGAAGATTACGAACGAGAGACCCCATATGCCCATCTCGAGTGATCTCGTGAGCAATGGAAAGCGCACAGTTATACGCCAAGAAGAAGAATGGCGCGAGGGACGCCGTGTGATGCACCAGTTGCTCAGCGGCTCGAACCTTAAGGTCTATGCTGGCATGCAGGAGCTCGAGAGTGTGGACATGCTGCGCCGGTATCTTCGGGAGCCTAACCTGTGGTTTGCTCACAACTTTCGCTATGCCACATCTGTCCTTTACAGGATCGTTATGGGCTACCCCCTGAACAAGACCAGAGCGCAGCTCGACGACTATCAGAGGGTAACAATCGAGTTTGTCACGACCATTAATCGGAGCTACGTGGATTTCTTTCCTTCTCTTAGCAAGCTGCCCCATTTTCTACAGCCTTGGCGGAGTTTCTGGGCTCAGATGGGCGCGTTCCACCGCCGTGTCTTCCAGCAATGGTGGAAACCCATAAAGGCCGCCGTGAGTAACGGCTCAGCGCCGCCCTCATTCGTCCGAGACGTTCTTCTTCATCCAGACATGAGGTTCTCTGGAGACGATGAGGAGGCCATGTATCTGGCTACGTCAGTTATGGCAGCTGGCGGTGACAACACACGCATGACAATCAACGTGTTCATCATGGCCATGGTAACGCGCCCCGAGGCCCAGTCGCGGGCACGCGAGGAAATCGATCGAGTGTGCACGGATGGCGAATCGCTCAGGCTCCCTCGGATGTCTGATCTGTCGGCAATGCCCTACGTTGCCGCCATGATCAAAGAGGTTCTACGGTGGCGACCAACTGTCCCAATAATTCCACCCCACCAACTCACCGAGGACCTCGAGTTCGACGGACACTTCATTCCTGCCGGCACATGCTTCCTGATCAACTCGATCGGGCTTTCGAGCGAGTTCGACAATGCTCATGAGTTCCAGCCCGAGAGATGGATTGGTGGTTCAGGTGCCGACAAGATACCCAACTTCTGGGGTTTCGGAGGCGGCCGTCGAATCTGCGTCGGCTGGAAGGTTGCGGAGCAAGCTCTGTTCATTGCATTCGCCCGCTTGCTTTACTGTTTCGAATTGAGTCCGGTTCGTTTACATTTGCCTTCTATCTCTCATCTTGGCCTAGAATGACGAGTCGCTAACATATGAGACGCCGCCTAGAACGGTCCTATCGACGACGAGAAACTCAACCACCAAGCCCTAAACGAGCCATTCCCTGTGAAGGCCACAGTCCGCAGTACCGGACACGCATCCCTTATCGAAGAGGAAGCATCAAAGTACGAAGCCTCATTTTCTACATTCGGGGCCAAATGATCCCGTAAGAGCCGGAGTCATCAATGCACAACATAGGCGCCGGCGAGCAGAAAATGTTGAGGTCCCGAAACCACCTGTCTGATTTGCCTTTGGTGCTGTCGAGGATTCAGCGCTCTTGTGAGCCTATCGGCGATCATCTCAGTCGTCGGGAGATGTCCCACTTGCTTCCTGCCTTAGCAAAGCAAAATAAGAGTAGACACAATGATGTGCAAGGAGATTGACCTGGGCCATGGAACAGGCTTCAAGATAGGAGCTACTAAGCACTAGGGTATCTGGATGCTGAGATAAACATCCGGTGTAGAATCAAACATTTTGAAACCTCAAACACGTCGCTTATTCACTTGAGGGTTGTCTTTCATGGGAATTGTAATCATCTGCGGTAAGATGACCAGACCATTGTTTGTATGCCAGTTACCGAATACTCGCCAGAAGGGCCTCGCCCCTCGCTCTGTCTCTCTGAACCGCGGCAGCCTTAGCCTCGCTCCTCGGCTCAAAGTGGATGGGCGCCGGCTTAGGCCCGACAACCAAAGCCGCCGTGTGAAACCCCGTGTCCCAGCTCCAGTCGACGGGGACGGACGTCGACACCTTGAAGGTCCAGATCAACTTGGCGACGGTCAAGATTACCTGCTGCTCGGCATAATCTGCGCCGGGACACTGCCTACGGCCGACGCCGAAGGTGAAGATGCGCTTGCGGCCTTGCGCCTCTGCCTCCGCGCTCCTGGAAGGTTTGACACCCCACGGGTTGTCCACAAAGCGCTGTGGGTTAAACGTAAGGGGCTCGTCGTACCATTCCGGGTCGTTTTGGATGGAGTATGAGTTGATCAGGCAAACTGTGCCCTTGGGCAGCCGGAAGGAGCCGTACGTATCGTCCTCACGGAGGACGCGGGGTGCGGTTGGAACCGGGGGACGCCAGCGCAGCATTTCGTAGAAGATGGCGCGTATGTAGGTGAGTGAAGGTAGATTCTCAGGCGACGGTGGCGCACTTGGGCAGAGGGTGTCGACCTCTCGCTGTGCGGCTTCTTGCACCTCGGGGAAGGTGGCCAGGGCATGGACAATCTCCGTCGTTGTGTATAGGGACGTATCGACCGAGCCGTCTATGGTGGTGTTGCCAATGCCCTTGATTTCCGAATCCTCGAACGGAAGGCCGTTGGGCATCTTGGCCTGGCGAACAAGCCATACCATGAAAGGCTCGAAGCGACGGTCGCCAGACCCAGGGCCGTCGGGCATCTCAGCGTTTCTAGCCCGCGCGCTATCTAAGTAGCGACCCATGAGGGCAGAGAACTCTCGTCCAAGCACAGCCGCAGCCCGTTTCCAGCTCGCCAGGGCAGGTGGCAGGTACTTGAGAATGGGTAGGAAGTCGACGGGAGGCGCGGTGGCCGGCTGGAGGTAGAATAGCCACCGTTTCTGCATGTCAAAGTACCGGGCGAGGTACCCGGGCTCCAACTCGTCGAGTTGCATGCCCGTGACGGTCATGAGGGCCGAGTCCAGCGACCAGCGCTTGGCGATGTCGTGAAAGCCTCCCGGCTGCTCGAGGAGGCGGCTGGCTAGCAGCGCGGCAAAGACGTCGATGTGCGGCTGTGTGCGCTTGAGCCCCTCCGGGCCTAAGGCATGTCTCCACGCGCGCGTTGCCCTCTTGGTGCGGTCATCGTAGTTCCAGAAGAGCGCGCTGTCGGGATTCATGATGTGCATGCCGATATACGGCTGCATACGGTCGGAGTAGATGTTGCCCTTCCGCGCAAGGAGCTCATGGACGTGCTCCGCCGACTGCAGGACGACGTAGTTCTGATTGGCGAGCTTTAAGCCTATAATTCCTCCATATTGTGCCTTCCACTCGTGGAACTTGAGGAAGGGGGCTGCCATCGGCATCTGGAGGAGATTGCCGAGGCCGAAGGTTGTCGGCGGCCCGGGAGGAAAGTCGGTTGGTCGACGGGTAGCACTATAAAGGGCAAAGAGAGCGTAGCACCCGAGCCCGGATACTAGGATGGCGAGGCCAGCGCTGGGCCAGAGATGTTGAAGACGATCCATACCAAGAGAGAAAGTGTCCGTCGATGAATGCTGGATGGCAAGCAGCGACCCAACGTGGCGGGAGCTTGGGTTATCTTACACATTAACCTCCCATCAGTCATTGCCCGCATCTTGATGAGCTATTTAACTCATGGATTGGGAATAGCAATTTTGATGTAGATGCGCAGCCATGATGATGCACGTAAGATCTTGGCGTCCGGGGTTGTGACATGCGAGCGAGCCAAACGCCTGCGATCTCCCAGGGAGCAGTCGCCGAGGCGCTCTCCACGACGCGGGCAAGGCGGGGCATTTAGGTGACATGAGTAATCTCCACGGTGATCATTTCTTGCCTAGGTAGGTAGCTATGTGTTCAATGCCTAGACAATTCGCTAGACTTCATGCTGAGAAATGCCGCTGACTCCTGGCAAAGAACGGAGACAGCGGATAGTAGGTTGGGGCCCGATGTAGGTCACCAAGTCATGTAGTCAGAACGCGACAGGGCCGACTTGCTCGCCCCATGTGCTGTATCTATGCCGGGAATGATTGGGACGATCTTTTGCGCAGCTGTGATCCAGATGGCAAGCCTTCACCCACTCGTCGACAGGTCAACAGCCTCGGACCAGCCCGAACAACGTCGTGTGGCGTCGAGAAGTGCCACACAAGTGCCTTCAAAATCATCGTCAGGACTAGAGAGGGCAGTCAGCCAATCCAAACGCGGTGCGAGTCAGCTAGGCTTCTTATATTGCAGCATCCTTTCGCTCAAGGAGCCCTCAGACTGTGGTTCCGACCGAACACCGTGGTATGGCATGAAACTCGAAAAAAGAAGAAGAAAAAAAGACCATTGCTGAGAAGATAGAGAACTCTTGAGGACAATTCTCGCTTGGTCTACTAAAGCAGACTTTTTGATGTCGAGCGCTCACTTATGAACCACGAGATCATTTCAGGCGACCTGACACGTACTGTGAGAAGGGTGTGATGTGAGAAGCCAGTAATCAAGGCGCTCACAACATGTCCCATCAGCTGAGTTCAGGTCACCGTCAAGCTAGTTATGCGAAGAGTGGCATTTCATAGTTGTCCAGCCCACATCAAGGTGCTCCGCTGTCGCCAGTGAGCGAGGTGCACTGGGAGGTCTCCGTCAGCGCCGACGGCGTGTTAGTCGACAAACTCGCCAGCACCCAACCGTACCTAGCGGTCCATACACAATAATCATCCACAAGCTCCCTGCAGAACGGCTCCGACGCCTCAACCCCAAAGAAAAACCTCTAGTGGCTTACGCTCTCTAAAACCAAGCACCATTACGGCCCTCAAACGCTATAGACTAAGCTACACGTACCTAGCCCTGAAAGTGAAGATAGTACAACGCCAGAAGAGTAGGTTAACCTATCCCTCTATGACTAGGACTTGGCATTAATGTTAGAGCCTGAGACCGATACTACGAGGTTCACGATAAAAGAAGGTCAACGACTACGACGTCCCGAAAAGAGTAAAAGGAAGGGTCTCACCAAGCGGTGTAAGGTTAAGCCCTCTTGGCTCCTTGAGGTTGCGAGAGCTGTTCATATGAAAGTATAAGGGAAGGATCTTTAGGGGGCCAGGGGGGGTAGTCATGCAACAGTCAATCTTATACCATCCCAGTCAATAACACTCGGTCACATCAGGGAGCATCTTAGGATCCGCCTCACAAGGAGAGAATCGGGCACCCATAAATATATTTTCAAGCCCATGGGAGCCCTCGTCAGCTATCTCGAATGCGTCCTTCAAGCTTCATACCTTGTGCTGACCATGCGCGTCGCCTTCATCACATCACGCACTGGCAGCCATGCTTCATAGCAGTCGAGAAAAACGCGACTAGTACTTGCCTTCGCATTTGGCCTCGAGAATGACTTCGAGAAAGCAGCGCAGCCCACAGTCACTCCTACGCTGGATCGATCTGTCCGCATCTTCATGGTTTTCGAACACGTGCCGTATGGGGTCTGGGGCAACAGCAGATACGACACGGCCCAGACGCGTGGTTCCATGACGTGGGTCTCACTTACGAACCATCGGAATCATTGTTAATGGAAAACAGGTTTGTGTCGTGGAAAGGGGGCTTATGTATGTTAACTGTTGACATGTTGGGAGCAAGGACACTCTGATTTGAAAGACGCGGCTCTGGATGGCGCAGCACATGGACACGACGGATCAAGCTGCAGCCCGACGTCAGGCTTGGGTCCAGGGAGCCCCTTCATTTCCTGGCATGACTGGTGGCTGGGATCGGACGACGCCATAAGTATGGACCAATAATCACAGGGGCACAGAGTGGCAGATCGTGAATGAGCAGCAGCAATATAACTTCCCTTTGTCGGTTGCTATTATGGAGCCCTGCCTCGTTGGGGATGGCACATTTTGCCCTCGCGGCTAATAAGGATTTGCACTCTCCAAAACCTTGTGTGGTTCAATGCTACATGCCGCCGATGACCCCCTGGTGGTTTGTAAACCGCTGGTCCGAACTTCCCACAGATTTAAATGAAGGCTTCAGCACCAACGGCCTTCTCGGCAAGCCTGAGTGCCTTAGCCCTCATTTGCATCTCGTGGGCTGTCCCAAGGGCCTCACCAGCCAGCGGAAGCTTTGCGCCAATGATTATGCAGCCCTCTATTTTGCCGATAGGCGAGAAGACTTTCGTTTTCTCTTGCTCGAATGGGAACCTTTCTCGCGCATCCGCGGTATGCCCCTGTCGATTCCTGCAATGTTACCCTCACGCCACGACCCAGCCAACGCCATTTTAGCCGACTTGGAAATGTACCAATATCTGCGAAGAATCGCAGATGGCTGAAGTCATTGATGTAGTTCTGAATCCGAATTTTCATTCGTTGCCAAATGAATAAAACCAGAAGGGTGGTTCTCGCATACGCCTTGCGCGATTTGGCCTTCTCCCCCCTTCACTCCCGTGCCCAGTAGAGCCAGCTTTGCGTCGAGACAAGTTGCTTTGGTCAGGCAACTTGGAAAGGTAGGACGAAGGGCCAATCTGAGCAATCCCCGGCAAAATGCCTTGCTTGTTGAGAGCTGTTGGTGCTGTGCTAGTATGGTTCGCACTCGGTGCCGTCGCCGACACTTGCATCCCGCGGCTCACCCCAGTGGAGATCGACGGTATCAAGTACGGCTGCAAATGCTCACCCGCGGACAAATGCTGGCCCAAGAGTAATCTTTGGGAAGCCTTGAACGCGACTGTCGAAGGCAACCTGTTACAACATATTCCCCCAGCTGCGGTGTGCTACAATGAATTCCGCGGAGTCCTAACCTACGATGAAGCGGCTTGCGCGGAGGCGATGTCGAAGTGGACAGACGAGAGATGGCAGTGAGTAGCTCGGCCGCACCAGCTTGACACAGACCCTGACGAAGACAGAATCTCCCAGCCAGCGGCTGCCCTCTGGACCTGGGGTAGCAACAACACCTGCGAGCTTACAACCGACCCCTCCTCGACCTGCAAAATGGGCAACTACCCCGAATATGTGATCCTGGCCAAGACGAAAGAGAACGTTAAAGCTGGTGTTGACTTCGCCAGGTCACACAATATCCGGCTGGTGATCAGGAATACCGGTCACGACTTCGAGTCCAGAAGCTCGGGAGCGGGATCTTTGGCCATCAACACGCATGGGTTCCAGGACATCAGTTTCACCGACAAGTACAATGGCCCGGGCGAATACGAAGGTCCAGCAGTCACCATTGGAGCTGGTGTTCAGGGATTTGAGCTCATTGACGCTGCGCGCGCGCGCAGTCCTCCCCAGAATGTGGTCACAGGCGAGTGTGGTGTAAGTCAACGTTTCTCTGGCTCCCAACGTCGAGTTTCGATAAGATCCAACTCACGAATCTAGACTGTTGGTGTTGCGGGAGGCTTCATCCAAGGCGGTGGTCACGGTCCCTTGACCAATCTCTACGGTTTTGCTGCCGACAATGCCCTTTCGTTCGACGTCCTCACAGCCTGGGGCGAGTTTGTCACTGCCGATGCCGAGACACATCCCGAGCTTTACTGGGCGCTCAAGGGCGGAGGCCCTGGGACATTCGCTGTTGTCCTATCTGTCACCTTGAAGACGTACCCGGACGACACCCCAGCCGCGGGCCTGTACCTGAATGTCAATGCGTCGACTGGAGCAGCATTCCCTCAGGTTCTTCGTGCTGCTGGAATAATCCACGAGCAGGCCAATTACCTGGTTGAAAATGGCCTCTACGCAATTTACGAGCTGTACCCTCCGGCGATCTTGGGTGCTCTCCATGTTCAGCCCATCATGGGCTTCAACATGACGGCCGACCAGCTGAAGACGATCGTTGCTCCGCTTTTTGAGGCCCTCGATGCGGAGGATATCCCCTACGATGCAGGAGTCCTTGAGTATTCTGACTTCTACACTCTCTACCACGACCTTTTCGAGCCGGAAGCAGCCGCGCAGAATGGTCTCACAGGCGGATGGGTTTTCACCCGCGAAGACCTTAAACCCGAGAACCAAGACGCAATAGCAGAGACGATCGAGCTGTCCCTTTCCCCGAGGCCTGATATGCTGGGGTTGGTAATCGGCCATCTCTTTGACCCTGGTCACAAGATTTCCAAGTCACAGAGCGCGACTCACCCCCGATGGAGGGGCGCAAGAATGCGAATCATGTCCATTCTCGTGCAAGCCTTGGACGCGACCTGGGAGCAAAAGGTTGACAACCATAAAGTCATGGCGAACACTATCACTGAGAGGTACAAGAAAGTTGCGCCTAGCGGACTGGCATACGTTAACGAGGTGAGTTTCTGAAGAGAGCACTAAGGAGAGTATGAGACTAATGCCTGTTTCTAGAACTATGCCTTCATGAACAACTGGCAGGACGCTTTCTGGGGCGAGCACTACCCCAGGTTGAAGGAAATCAAGAAGTTGTGGGATCCTGTGGGCGTCTTCTACTCTCCATCCACACCGGGAGCCGAGGAGTGGCACCTAGTTGACTATGCCCATCGGCTTTGCAAGAAGCTGTAAGAGCTTTCGGAGTGGGAACGAGGTCCATTTACTAGCTTAGGGACCTCAAGCCCCCCAAGACGACGGGAGAATTCCTGTGAGTTGCGACGGAGATCTAGCCCAAGACCATAGCTTTCCTCGCAAAAAGTCTACTCTACCCATATCACCGCGCTCAAACCATCCTCATCGTTGGGCGTGCCAAGCGCTCCAACCCTCACGTCAGCAACAACACCACCAAGGCGCCCACTGGTGATGTTCCTCTCCAAGATGACCACATTCGCGCTCGTCTGTCCCCCAACAGCGACCAAATCGCCCACAGCATTGATATCAAATGTCCTCGGGAAGTACGAATGCGCCGAAGTGATCTCCACAAACTGCAGCTCAGCCACTCCCTCCCCGTTGAGCCCGATATCATACGTCGCGATCGAGTCCTCCCCGTCCCCGAAAGACCCATCGTTGCGGTTGGACGCGTAGACGAAGTTGTCTCTAACGCGGATCTCCGCTGCCTTCGCGCCTGCGCGGGGGACCACCCCCTCGGGGAGTGTCGAGACCGTCTCAATCTGCGTGAGACCAACGCATTCACCTTCGTAAGAGAGACTCCAGGACGTGATGCTATTAGATAGCTCATTGATGGTCAAGAGAACACTGGCATCCGTGTCATTCGCAGGACTCCAGAACGCGCCGTGGCGAGGGCCGTCTCCGGGAGTGGCTTCCCCTGCGGGACACTGAGTGAGTAGCCCGGTCTCCGCGTCGATGGCAAAGACGTAGACACGGTCAGCGCCCAGATCGGCAGTGAGTAGGAACTGGCCAGTCGGATCGGTGAAGACGGCGTGCGGGTGGGGGGCGTCCTGGCGGGGATCGGGTCCCGGAGCAGGGATGGTGAAGTTGACTTCTTGTAAGGGTGCTGAAGTTGGCGTCAGGGGCAACGCTCTGGTGACGATGCGGGCCGTTCCGCTGTGAACGCGTTAGCTGGTTACACGCAATGCCGAAGTGAGAAGGCGGGGACGGACTAATGCGCCATGGCAATGAAACTCTTTCCGTCTTCGCCTCCATAGCGCGTGCTGTGCACTTCACCGCCATCGGAGAGGGTCTGGATAGAAGCATCGGCAGGCGTCAGGCTTCCATCGTCTTCGACCGAGAATGTCGTCAGTCCGTTTGGCGCAGACCAGAACGCTCCGTCAGGAACGTAAAGGGTAGAAGTCTCGGCGTCGAGATCTAGCCAGGAGGGCCAGAAGTTACCGGACGAGACGTTGGAAGCGACTGCAAGCTCGTTGGCATCAGAAAAGGTGAGGGAGTAGAGGGAACCAGAGAAATGGGATGCGATGAGGTTACTGGCTCCAAGGACTGGTCGCGACAGGCCCAGCGCCAGCGAAGTCCATGCGAGGAGTCGTTTGTCCATGTTGCTGAAAAGTGTGGTTGAGAGAGCCACTCTTCCACCGACTTTCGAGGGACCGCGCGTGTTATAAACATAATCGTGATTCTGCCTTCATTCATGGGGCGCGGCAAGGCCCCTGGTCATGTGGCCGTGGATCCGTATTGATGCTCCGTATCATCCGAAAGGGGCAATTCAACGGAGCCTCTCTGCCCTGGTCGCTCGAAGGGTTTCGCATAGATCGTCGTCGGCACATGAGATCTGCGTCGATGTGCCGAATCTGAGATGACCAAGCATTGCGAAATGTGGCACATAGAGTGCAGGTACAGCGGGGACACTACTCGGGATGTACGTGTTAGGACATGGTGTCATGCTGGCAATTAAATGACTTTCTTCATTGACGTGCTTTTGATGAACTACTCATTCGACGCAGAGTCAGAAGACCGAGTCAAGAGCAGATGCCAACACAAATGTTTTGGTATTTCTTGACTGGTTAGCTTGCTAGGAGTTCGAAACGAGTGTCTTCCTGATCATGTCCCAACTTTCCAAGGCTATGTCCCGATTCTTCCCACGTATGTGAGACCTCCCGAGCTACAGTCCATATCCTCTTGTCACATTGACGCCCTTTAAATTATCGGAAGAGACGTTCGAGCGCAAGTGCACAGGAGTTCTTCAGAGGGCTGCAGTCTGGATAGCGTACACCGTCCGACACCCAATTTGGTTGCAGACATCCGGGGCATCGCAAGGGAAGTTGGCAACGGTGGTAGCAGCCTGTGCAGGGCACCCGGCCGACTTGGTCAGTGTCGAAGTAGTCGTGCACTGCGCAACGAAGCAAGAACGGCAGATGGTTCCGGTGGTGGTGACGGTAGGGCAGACAGGAGGCTTGCATGGAAGCGTCGAGACGGATGTCGAAGTGATGGTTCTCGTGGCCGTCTCAGTCGAGGTCTTGGTGACGAACTCAGTAGTCTTCTGGGTCGTGGTTTCTGTCAAGGTCTTGTAGCTCGTTTCGGTCTTGGTGATGACCGCTGTGATGGTCCGAATATCCGTCTCAGTCTTCGTGATGGTGTCTGTCAGAGTCTTGACGTCTGTTTCGGTCTTGGTGATTGTGTCGGTCTGAACGACAACAGAGGTGATGGTCTTCGTTACTGGACAAGTTCCTGGGCGGATAGTTGTTGGCTGTAGAGTTATTTGACCCAAGGCAACCCTGGATTACCATCAGCTGGGAGACGGACTTGGAGTACAGAAGGCTTGCTTACGAAGCAATGCTCAGAACAAGAGTGAGAATCAAGCTTGAATGCATGATTTTAGAGGTTGTTCAACCACGACTGTAAGCTGTCGATTGACCAAGGGGTGAAGATCATTTCCACTTCGACAGCCTGGCAGGGTCTTTCTTTTATGCTCGCAGGTCAGTCTTTGGGCAGAGATCGAAGAGATGGTTCGCCTTACCCAAAGGTGGTAGGATTTCCCCGCCCCAAAGGTACCAGCCGTGGTTCAAGCACGCATCGCAAATTCCGCATGAAGCGGTTCTCCAATGGAGATGGCAGCCAAATAGCCTATTAAATGATCGTAGTGCTGGGTGTACAGCCGGATATGACAGCTGAACACGGCACGGTGCTCCAGACAAGAGTTGTCCAATGAGCCACGACGAATAGAGTCTATTATAGACGACGATGCGACTTTGACGTTCTGGAGTTGCAGTGGGAGACGGCTGGAAGTATCGTGCCTTATTCGGCCTCTCTGAAGCTAGCCTAAGTCATGGGCACGAGAGTGGCATTGCTTGGGCCAGATACGTCGAAAGATGCATTGCAATCACCGGGCCAAAAACGGGGCAGAAGTTCGAGCAGTTTGGCAATTGTGCAGGATATCGATGTGCGAGCAGTGGATGGCTTCAGTGCTGACGATTGGCGGCGCACCTAGGCTTCAAGATGGGATGGGAATAACCCCCTAGACCAAGTCTTCCCGTCCCATACATCTGGTCTATATGATGTCTTATTGCGAATGCCAAAACTGCACTGCTGCCTAGTTGGGGCTCCGAGACGACCCGATGAACATCGTCAGCTCACCAAGCCACCAACGTCCCAGGATCCGATCCTTTTCGTCGCGCTACACATGCAAGCTTCGTGTAGCTGCCCAGGCCCCGGCGACCCCCGGAAACGTCCGTGCTGAAGCTTCATTACAGGGCTTCCGTGCCGTCTTTAAATGGCCATTGACCCTCAAAAGCCACCACTCACCCTTCGCTCATCAACAGTGTCATTCCAAGACGCCCCCAATTGACAACATGTCGCACCGCGCAGCGGCAACAGCGGTCCTCGCGAGCATCTCCGTGTTCGGCGCCTACTCCATCGGCGGCCTCATCTTCCGCAATGGCTGGATGGCCATGAACGACGAGCTCATGGCCCGGCCGGACCCGGTGCTTCCGGGCGCGGGCGGCCCAGCGCGAACCTACTTTACCGGTCTCGCGGCGCTCGATGAGGCCATTACCGGCATCCTCAAGTTCTTCTATCCCTGCGTCAGCGGCGAACTCCCGGCGCTGTCGCTCTTCTCGGCGTACATGGCCGGCCAGATCCTGCCGCTACACACGGTATTGATTCTCGAGAGTCTTCGAGCTGGGAACAAGGGCACCATCTTTGCCTTGTAAGTTTCATCGGACCCCGTCATCCGTTCCATGTCAGCCTGACGAAAGCAAGCCCGGCCGTCTGGGGCATGGTGTACCAGAACATCCCCTGGGGCATCATCCTCCCCCTCTACGCCATCGCGTACATCTTGCGCTCTCCCCTCGCGCAGCCCTCCAAGGGTCCCCAGACGTCACGGCGCGCAGCCATGCTGTCCATGGACCCCACGTGGCTACAGACCACGGTAGACGCGATGGTCTTCGGCTTCATCCTCCCGACCGTCCTTCCCGCGCTGCCGTCACCCTGGGCCATCTCGCGCGACCACCAGCAGATTTTCCTGGCCCTCTGGCAGGCCTTTCCCGTCTGGGTGAGCCTGTCGCACTTTTTCCTCGCCACGGCAGCCCCTCTGCTGCGCTCCGTCGCCTCGCCCGACGACTCCTCGCCCGCGGCATCGCTGCGGTCCGCGCGGCGCGTCTACGGGACCATTTTGAAGACCACGTCGCTGGTGCACTTTGGCGTCCTGGCGGTCGCGGCGTTCCCGCAGCTGAGGCCCGCGTACGCCGACTCGGTGAAGGGCCGGATCCCCCTCAGCGACATCTTCGTGCCGTCGTCGGCCATCTGGCCGCCACAGATTGAGACGATGGCCGAGGGGAGCTTGACGCTGCTGCAGTACGACCTGTACTGCGCCGGCGGGGCCATGGTGTTCCTGGTCGCGTATCTGGCGTATGCCGTCAACGGAGCTGACCGGGCGGCCGGCCTCAAGACGCTGGGTGGCGCGCTCCGGCGGAGCCTTGTCGTCGGGCCGGGGGGCGCGGTGCTGTGGGCGCTGTGGGATCGGGATGAGGAGGCGATGGCCGGGGAGGGACAGTCCCTCTAGGCTGCCCTGGTGTCTTGGTGATGGCTGCCTTGCCGTGGAGTTGTTGTTTTCTCGCACAGCTTTGACATCCCCCCTCGCTATTTACTGAGCTCTCGTAAACCTTTGACATCCCCCCTCGCCATTTACTGAGCCATTACTCCAACAAGTTTCCCAAGCAGCCTAGCTTCTCGGAAGCGGTGAATCCACTGCGGCATCTCGCCTCTTCCTTGCTTCCGTGTTCCACCTGCATCATGTTGGCGCCTCCACTGTCGACTAAAACTCTGCCAGCTCCCCACTCCGCGCATCATAATGCCTCGCTAGAAGCCTGTTTGTCACCCAGCTTCGATCGTCTAGTTGGTTAGGATGATGCATTGTGGTTCTTACTACAATACTGCATTGACGGCAGTTCGAATCCGCCTCGGAGCAATTCTTTTGTCTTTTTGCTCTTCTATGTGCCGAGTGCTCGGACATGATCGAGACTGGGATTGATGGATGGAGAGAGGCATCTTGTTCACGCTTCAGCTATTGTTCCCGCTGTCTGTAGTCTAGTGGCATGTTTTCTTTTGTACTCTTCTGCCTCGACGTTTCCCTTCCCTGGTAATAAGCCCGTCGGGTATTCGCCAACCCTGTCTGTCACACGGTCTCACCAGATCTCGTACCACCAGACAGAAAAATAGTCCGTCGAATCACCAACACGTCACGGCGCAACATCGGCTTGCCCCCACTGCCGCCCCTTCGACAGAGCCGGAGCACCGGGCTCCCATACCGCCGACGGCAGCGCCCCGAGACCGACGGATTGCGGGGTACGCGCGCGGGGGAGGGGCTTCTTTCAGGGGTTGTCCTCTCCTCCTCTCCCTTCATCTGTCGTCATTCGTCTGCGCTTTCTTGGCTCCTGCCATCGGCCGGCGGGGACTGCAGACGACATGCTCGTCAGATGGGGGCGTTCCCTGATCTTCAGGGCCTCAATGGCACTGTGCTGTTTGTGTGCCAAGAGCGTACTGCCGGGCCAGTCAGGTGGACGCAATCCCGACGTGATCGACGGCAACGTGACCTGGGGATCGAGAGAGGGGAATGATGCCGGTGGTGAAGTCGAGATGAAAAGCCGCGGGATTTTCGTCTTTCCGGTTGGTGGTGGCAGCTAGTAGACGCCTCGCAGACTGCTTGCTGAGAAAGAAACCTCCGTACGATCCAGAGATTCAGGTGTCAGTCGTGGTTCACCTCTCACACGTTGCTTGAAGGAGACATACAGCCGCGATGCTCTTCTCACAGGCTCTCCAGGCACTGTCCCTTGGTGCGGCACTGGCGACAGGCGTGAGCGCCAAAGCCGTGGGCCATGACACGGGAGACTTGGTCGGCCGCCAGGCGCAGGACATCGTGAGTGACGTGATTTATATCCTTCGAAGGCGAGTCGTGACTGACTGTCCCACCAGGTTACCTGGGATGACCACAGCATCTTCGTCAACGGCGAGAGACTCATGGTCTTCAGCGGCGAGTTCCACCCCTTCCGGTAGGTCAATATCAATAAATGGTCTGTCGATTCGTGATGAGCCGTGCTGATATCTCTAGCCTGCCCGTCCAGGACCTCTGGCTGGATATCCTCCAGAAGATCAAAGCTTCCGGCTACAACTGCGTGTCCATCTACATCAACTGGCACCTTCTGGAAGCCGAGCGTGGCCAGCTCCGCATGGACGGCATCTTCGACCTGAATCCGTTCTTTGAGGCCGCGAAGAAGGCCGGCCTCTACGTACTCCCTCGCCCGGGGCCGTACATCAACGCCGAGGTGGCCGGCGGCGGATTCCCCGGATGGCTGACGCGCACCCCCGGCGCGCTCCGCACGTACAACGAGGCCTTCTTCAACGCGACGGACCAGTAAGTTTCTCGTGGTGGCGCGAGACACGTTATCTAACCAGGCCAGCTACACCCACGAGATTGGTAAGGTCATCGCCGCTCATCAGATCACCAACGGCGGCCCCGTCCTCCTGTTTCAGCCCGAGAACGAGTACCAGCACTCGATCGACCACGAGCTCTATCCCATGCCCGACTATGACTACTGGGACCGTGTCCAGGACCAGTACCGTGGCGCTGGCGTCGTTGTCCCCTACGTCAACAACGAGGCTCACATGTACGGCTACATCACGGCCAACACGCCCGCCAGCGTCGACATCTACGGCCACGACTCGTACTCTCTCGGGTTCGACTGCGAGAATCCCACCGTCTGGCCCGAGGACGGCCTGCCCACCGACTGGCTCGCCACCAACAACGCCATCGCCCCGGACACTCCGTATGCCATTCCCGAGGTAAGTCTTCTTTCCTACGTGCGCGCCAGCTCCTCGCTCACAAAAGCAGTACCAAGGCGGCGGCTTCCAGCACTGGGGCGACGCGGGTTTCGAGAACTGCGCCCTGCTCCTCAACATGGAGTTTGAGCGGGTGCTCTACAAGAACAACTACGCCGTCGGCACCACCATCTTCAACATCTACATGACCTTCGGCGGCACCAACTGGGGCAACCTCGGCCACGCCGAGGGCTTCACGTCGTACGACTACGGCGCGCAGATCACCGAGGAGCGCCAGCTCTGGCGCGAGAAGTACAGCGAGGTCAAGCTGCAGGCCAACTTCTTCCACGTGTCGCCCGCCTTCCTGGCCGCCGACCGCTTCAACTCGTCGCTCGAGTTCACCGACAACCCCGGCGTCACGGTCACGCCGGCGACGACGGACACGACCAGGTTCTACATCTCGCGGCACACGCAGTACGACACGACCGACACGGTGCCGTACAAGCTGACGGTGAGCACGGTGGAGCACGGCGACATCGTCGTCCCGCAGCTGGGCGACAGCCTCTACCTGACGCGCCGCGACTCCAAGATCCACGTCAGCGACTACCCCGTCGGCGACCACAGCCTGGTGTACTCGTCCGCCGAGGTCTTCACCTGGAAGAAGTACGACGACAAGACGGTGCTCGTGCTCTACGGCGGGCTCGAGGAGCACCACGAGATCGCCATCGAGGGCTCCGGCAGCGAGAGCGATGAGCTCCTCGAGGGCTCGGACGTGACCATCGAGGAAGCCGACGGCTACACCATCGTGGCGTGGGACGTCACGACGGACCGCAAGGTCGTCAAGGTCCACGAGGACCTCTACGTCTACCTCCTCGTCCGCAACGAGGCCTACAACTTCTGGGTGCCGCCGACGGGCGCCGGCGGCGACTACGGCACCTCGGACGTCATCGTCAAGGCGGGCTACCTCGTGCGCACGGCCAACGTCGACGGCTCGACCCTCGCGCTCGTCGGCGACGTCAACGCCACGACGCCCATCGAGATCGTCGGCGGCGCGCCCGCCGGCCTCGAGACCCTGACCTTCAACGGCGAGTCGCTCCCCTTCGAGCAGTCGGCGCACGGCGTCGTCAGCGCGACCGTCGACTTCGCGGCCCCGGAGGTCAAGCTCCCGTGCTTCAGCCAGCTCGCGTGGAAGACGATCGACTCGCTCCCGGAGATCGGGGCCAAGTACGACGACGCCCTCTGGACCGACGCCGACCTCACGACGTCCCCCAACGACAAGTTCCCCATCGACACCCCGGTCTCGCTCTACGCCGGCGACTACGGCTACCACACCGGCTCCGTGCTCTACCGCGGCCACTTCACCGCCACGGGCGCCGAGTCGGCCCTCAACATCACCCTCCAGGGCGGCCACGCCTTCGGCGCCTCCGTCTGGCTCGACGACGCTCACCTCGGCTCCTGGATCGGCGACCCGGACGCCCCGAGCGCGACCCTGAACCTCACCCTCCCGCCGTCGCTGGAGGCCGGCTCGGCCCACGTGCTCACCGTGCTCATCGACCTCATGGGCCTGAACGGGAACTACGTCCTCGGCGAGGATAACCTCAAGACGCCGCGGGGCATCCTCGCGTACGCCCTCGCGGGGCACGACGCGGCCGACGTGAAGTGGAAGGTGACGGGCAACCTCGGCGGCGAGAAGTACGCGGACAAGACGCGCGGGCCGCTGAACGAGGGAGCCCTGTTCGCGGAGCGCCAGGGGTTCCACCAGCCGGAGCCGCCGTCGGCGTCCTGGGACTCGGGCGCGCCGACGCGCGGCATCGAGGCGCCGGGCGTGGCGTTCTACACGGCCGAGTTCGAGCTCGACCTGCCGAGCGGGTACGACGTGCCGCTGGCGCTGCGGTTCGGGCGGGAGGTGTCGGGCGGGGCGTACCGCGTGCAGCTCTTCGTCAACGGGTACCAGTTTGGCAAGTTCGTGCCGCACATCGGGCCGCAGGCGAGGTTCCCCGTGCCCGAGGGCATCCTGAACTACCACGGCGTGAACACTGTGGGCATCACGCTGTGGGCCATGGAGGAGGGGGGCGCGCGGGTCGAGGGCATGGGATGGGACGTGTCGATGGTGACGGCGAGCGGGTTCGGCGAGGTCGGGCTCACGGAGGCGCCGGTGTGGGAGGAGAGGGATGGTGCGTACTGATTTGATGATGTGAAGGCCCTTGCGGCGAAAGTCTATTATTTATCCTGACGTGGGTTCATGATTAGCATTATGTAGTGGTTGAGATCACCTGTAATAGCTGTCCTCGTCCAAGTCTTCGTCTTCCTCGTCCTCTTCGCCGTCGTCGGCCATGCCCAGTACCAGGTCGTTAGAGTCTCCCTCGTCTTCCTCAGACTCGTCATATGTGCCTCTCGTGTAGTCATTCTCGTCATCCGAGCCGGATCCGTCTTCGGACGCGTTGCCGATGGGATTCGCTTCTCGGTGCAGGCGCAGTCGTTCCACGAGCGACAGGTTCTGCCGTGGTGCCTCGTCTTCCTCTGACTCGTCTTCCTCCTCTGATTCGTCGTCCGAGTCGGACAGGACAACGGGGGCTCGGCTGTTGGAACCACGCGCACGACCTGTCTGCCGAGTGGCAACCTCATGGACGTCCGAGTCCTCCTCTTCGTCCGAGTCATCCACCACCACTGGACGTGCACGCTTGGCAGGACGGCTCTGCACCTCGGCCTCCTCTTCATCTTCGTCGTCGTCAGATAGAACAACCCGTGACCGCTTGGTTCCCCGTGACGGCTCCGGCGCGGGCACTTCCTGAACCGAGGCGTCACCGACGTGTTCCTCCTCCTCGTCGCTGTCGTCCACGATGATCTGGCGTCCCCTCTGCCGTTTGGTTGGTGACCTGGGTGGTGAAGCGGCCTCCTCCTCGGACGAGTCGAGAATCTCGTACACGCTGTGGTCCTGCGGCTCGAGCTCTCCCTCGACTGGGGAGAAGCCGTTGAAGGAACCAGGCGAGCCGCCCCCGAGCTCGAGCGCCAGCGTGTCATCCTCGATGCCCGTGCCCTCGTCATCGTCCGTCTCGGGTTCCGGCACCGTGGCGTCGTCGATACTGTCGCTCTCGTAGTTGTCCAGGAACGAGTCAGGCTCGTCATCCTCGTCGTCGCTACCCTCCAGTTCGCGGTCGAGCAGGTCCTGGTCCCACGTCTTGTCCGGGCGCCTAGCCCTGCAAAGCGTGTCAAACAGAGCGACCTGGCTGTCGCCGAAGAATATCCTCATAGGACAGAGCTTGATGGCGGCGAGCCTGTCCTGGTCCTGCTGGGTAACGTCTTCATCCTCATCGTCGGGATCGATGTTCAGGGTCGAGTGGCCCAGCTTGCCGGCGAGGACCTCGCAGTCCTCCTCGGCGTCGCACACGGTCTCCGGGTCGTGCCACGCGAAGATGGCCTCGGCATTCTCGCCCAGGCCGTCCTCGATCTCCTCCGTCTTGACGAAGTAGGAGACGGCGTGACCGGATGCGCACCATTTCAGCTCGTGCACCGGGAGCTGCCAGTCGTCGACGTCGATGCACGGGTAGACGACCTCGAGATTCGGCAGGCTCAGGAGGAAGTGGTAGCTCAGCCTGTCGGCATCCGCTTCTCGGCCGAGGGGCAGCTGCAGGCCGAGGTGAAGAATCTGATCTGAGAACCCGGGAATGCTGTAGGCCAGGGTTGGGTCGTGCGAGCCAAGATCAGCGGCCGAGGTCAGGATGATGTCGCTCCTCTTGTTGAAGTGGAACGTGGCAGGGCGCTCTCCAGACGTGGAAAAGCGCAACTGGTCGGGATACCGCTTGAGGTAGAGGGCGCGGCTCTCGTGGTGCACGGCGAGCATGGCTCGCAGTGCGGTGGTTCGCGCCATGAGCGTGCTGCCGTCGTATGCTGCCCACTCGAGGTTCATGTTTTGGCGAATGTCAAAGTCGAGGACGCGGTGGGACAGGGTCAGGTCGTTGCAAAAGTAGTACCAGACGCGCTGGCGGAGCTCGATGGGCAGGCGGATGAACTGGGGGAACGAGCAGGAGCCCATCACGGGATGTCCCCAGAAGGGCGGCATGGCTTGACCCGAGGGTCCGTCTTGGTCCATGTCGTCAGAGTCTTCGCCGTCATCGCTCTCGCTGGCGCTGTCATCCAGGGCCTCGGTATCGAGGAAGCCACGTTGAGGCTCTCGCCGGGCAGATTCATCAAAGCCATCAGACTCTTCGGATTCCGAATCACCCAGTTCGATGACGCTGTGTCCTTGCTCGATAACGGAGGAGTCATCTTCTGGATCAGAGTCGACTTGAGCCTCCTCTCGCCTGAGTCTCGCCATCGGAGGGAGGGTGTGGCCGGGACCAGGTCGCGTGGCTGTTGGGCCGTGGCTGTAGTGCTGGATGTTGTTCCAGCGTAGAGACGAACTAGCTGCCCAGAGGATGGAATTGATACCGAAGATAGGAAAGTGGTGAGATGGTGGATGAATGTTGGGATGAGGTGAGAAGCTCCAGGCACCCTCGGCCGTTCGAGTCGAGGTCGACGCGTTGGGATTTCTGGGTCCCACTGAGTGGCCCCCTGCCGTGCGTGGGAGCCACGCCAGATCACGTGGGGTCAAGTCTTTTATTACCTAAGCTGAGGTACGTACCGAGGAAGGCCAAGGTGCGTCCCTCCTGCCACTGGTGACTCCCCAAACACCAGACTTGGACATCACCACTTTTCAGGTCCCTCCAGAGTGGCTAAATTAACTCGACTGGAATCATAGAATCATATAGAGTCGTTTAGGTGGTGAGGAATCTATCCCGGACGAACCAGCTCACTCTTCGTAGGTTCGCCTCGCCATGGGATGGCTGTAAGCGTCGAACAACACCTCCCTCGACATATCCGACACTTGATCAAGACCTCGCACCCTTCTCATCGCCTCCGTCTCGTCCCTCCACGCGGCAAACTCTGTTGTGTGTTGTTCCTGAAATTCGGTTTCGCCCGCGAAACCCAAAGGAAACCTCCGAATCCGGGCCCCGAGGTCTGTCACCCACCGCGGCTCGCCGTCCACGCGAACCTCGATCACCCCCAAGCCCTCATACAGCACCTTGCCGTACTCGATAGTGTGCCGCCCCATCCCCAGCAGCATGCCCAGCATGCGACTCAAGAAGAACGCCAGCTTCTCCGCCGGGAGCCGCCGCGGATCTGTCTCCTCCTCCGACCGCACCTTCTCCAAACTCCCATCCTCACGCCTCACGACGTACCACCGTCCGCCCCCGAACGCGGGGTGCTCGTGGCCCCCGAAGCTGGGCACCAGAATGCCGACATCCTCTTCTCCCTCCGCTAACAGCTGCACGTCCATCACCAGCCTGCCGATCGAGTGCCGCGCCCGTGTGCGCTCGCCGTTCGACGTTCCGCCCCTGGACCGCTGCGTCGGCCCCGCGGGCCCCATCTCGAGAAACCACGAGAGGAGGGCGTAAAAGTCCCAGGTCGCCCCGGGCGGGCCCCCGTCGGCGCCCCGCCACCAGTCCGGCCGGCGCCATGCGGACGGGAAATCGGCGGGGAGGTTCCGCAGGCGGAACTGCGCGCGCACGACGTCCACGTGCTCGGCCCTCCTGGGTATGGACAGCCACGTCGGCCAGAGGCCGCTGCCCTTGACGAACAGGATGTCGAGGTGGTAGGTGAGGGCGGCCCCCCGGCCGCCGGAGGAAGAGGCGGAGGCCAGGCAGTCCTGGGTCTCGGCGCGGAGCTGCTTCGACGTGCAGAGCAGGGCGTCCGCCCGGACCTGCGGTTCCGACTGCACCGGGAAGATGCTCATGCGGTCATTGCATTGCCTGTCCCGGGCGGCGGCGGATGGCGACGCGGGGGCGGGGTCGCGCGAGAAGAGGGCGAGCGCAAGGATCTGGTCGCGCAGCTCGCGCGGGAGGGTGACGAGTGTGGCCATGGTGTGTCTTTTCAGATGATTCGAGGTGTTGCAGCAGAAAGGCGTTGACCGAGACCCACCGAGCTGATGATGTGTTCTATTATATGGCCGGCCCGTCCCTGGCCTTCTACACTACTGATGCAGGACCGCGCATCAATTGCGGCACAGCAACTCGGCGCTTGGCCCTGAGCACCTCGGATTGTCATCTCACTGGCCGGCTGACTCAATTATAGCATCACGGCACGAAAGCGGATTTCAGAACAAAACAATCGATGTACTCGCTATGAACCTAACATATCGTTCCCTCCACCACCACAGCCCGCGACGCCAGCACATCACTCGGCAGCATTGCTCGCGCACGTCCACGGCTTGGTGCCCTTCTCGGTGGCGATGGCCTCGATGGAGGCCCACAGGCCGAGAACGCAGATGAGGAAGCCGGTCAGGAAGAGAGCGACGTTGGCGGCAAAGCGGCAGGTCTGCTTCCAGGAGGAGAAGTAGTTGCCCTTGTGCATCCACAGCCAGAAGATGCCGGGCAGGCCGTAGGAGAACCAGCTGGCGAAGAGGGCGGCGATGAGGCCGAGCAGGCTGTTGAAGACGGGGATCGACTCGGCGATGACGGTGGCGAGGATCCAGATGCCGAGGGTGACGGCGATCCATGCGATGCCGGAGAGCTTGGTCCGGCGGATCATGTGCTTAGTGTCGCGGAACATGCGGGAGAAGATGTACTTGGCGGCGACGTGGCCGTAGATGACGCCGGCGATGACGATGGTGGGGATGGCGACGCCCCAGATGGCCTTGCGCATGGTGGGCGAGTGGGCGGCGGAGAGGGCGGGCGAGGGCACGTCCTGACCGACGTAGACGTAGATGACGATGGCGGCGAGGAGATAGAGGGTGGTGTCGCAGATCTGGAGCAGGGCGAGGGCCTTGGGCCAGTCGTCGGGGTTCTTGAACTCGCCGATGACGCTGAAGAAGCACGAGTGGCTGGAGAAGGCGACGGCGATGTTGGTGACGGCGAGGAAGGCGCCGGTGAAGCCGAGCGTGCGGGCGACCTCGATGCTGCCGGTGCCGATGGGGCGCTCGACGGCGACGTCGCCGAGGGTCATGAGCATGGCGACGGTGATGGAGAGGCACGACGTCATGGACATGTACGACGTCCACTTGAGGGTGCGCGGCAGGTTGAGGACCCAGAAGACGGCGAGGCCGACGACGGCCCAGACGATGGTGCAGGTCGAGCTGTTGGTGAGCGTGTTGAGGCAGATGGTCCAGGTCAGCAGGTGGCTGCCCATGACGAAGACCTGGAAGATGACCTGGGCCCAGCCGAAGATCTCCTGGAAGAGGCGGCCCATGCCGATGGGCTTGCCGATGACCTCGACGGCGTCGCCAAAGTTCTGCACGAAGGGGTACTCGCGGCGGAACTCGGCGAGCACCACGCCCGAGTAGGTCGACAGCAGGGACATGACGAGGATGAGCACGATGCCCGGCACGAGGCCGACGGTCGCCAGCACCGAGGGCAGCGAGAGGATGCCGAGCGAGACCGTCTCCGCGATGAGCACGATGCCGCCCTGCCTGTGGAGGGGTCAGCTGCTGCTGCTGCTGCTGTTGCATGACAGAGGTTTCAGGGGGGAACTCACCACCAGGTCAGGGTCTTGTAGTTGATGAGCTCGCCCTCCTCGCTGGAGAGGACGCCGTCATTCTCGGTGGGTGCCTCGTAGGTCGGCACCGCATCCGCGTCGTGGTCGGTCTCGCGCTTGGTGCCGGCGCCCAGGCCGCCCGACACCTCGGCGTCGGCGGAGTTGTTGGTCCAGTCTGCCGAGCTCCCCATGATGGCGGGTGATGAGGGAGATGGTGGGTGAGAGGGAGAGAGAATGTGGGGTGTGTGCGTGAGGGACGAAACCGGTCAGTCTTATTCGACTCGGTCGATGCTTGACGACAGCGACAGACAGGCAGGCGACGCGCAGTGGGAAACCTCAAAGCCGGACGTGTCGATGCGTACAGTCGGAAGAAGGGAAAAAAGCCACAGGAGCGAACCGATCGAAACTCTCAACAACTGGACCGGACCTGGACATGAACGGACCCCAGACGCAAGATATATCCCACATGCCACGCCGCGATCGGCTCTCCGCCGTGGCCTAACATGCAGCGAACAGTCATAGCAGCGTCTCCATCGAGGCGAATTCGGCGGCGGCGGCATGAAGCTGCCAAAATAAGGTCCTGACTCGTCTGCCGTGCCGACCCACCGCGCGCTGATCGGGCCCTCCGGCGCTGGTGGTGCGTTGTCTCAGGCGCGAGCCTCGGCCGGGATGAGGCCGGACTGCCAGGCAGAGGGAACGTTACTACGAGCACCCGGACAATCGATGGAAAGCAAAGAAAGCAGGCAGACAGGAAAGCAAGGCAGCGGAATGCGCCGGCAAGCCACATTGAGTTTCTCCTGCAGCCCCCGACCTGCATCCGCCGACGATGATCGCAAGCCACCAACCTTAGGAACGTGAGGCACCAGGCCCCTGCGACCAAGGAGAGGCGAAGCTGGTGCTTCTCGAACGCGTTAAGCTTTTTCGAAGGCCGCCCGCGGTCCGTAAAAATCTCTGATGGTTGGGTAACCCTTACGTGATAGTGGCCGGGACGACTGGAGCGCGTTACTAATTCTCGCCAATCCATTAGCCACTTTGAGCAGTTCGAGCCGCGACTCGAGCCTCACGGCGCACCGCGGGACCCAGCTCCATCGCTCCACCGCTCCACCGCCCCGTCTGTCCAACCTCACCCCGTCGGACCACGGGTGCCGACCGGACACATGCATCGTGTGTCATCTCGCCGTGACCCAACGGCTGAGGCAGACGGCTTCGCGTCCTTTTCCCCGTGGGGAGTTGGACGCTTTTACCTGATAAAAATGACCAATTTCCGGGGGGCACGAGGAGGATGAACTCTGTTTATGTAAAGCGTCCTTTCCGCGAGGGCGCCTCGTGAGGGGGAGGCGCCCCTGACAAAGTCGCCCTGACGAAGACGCCCTCCCGGGACATGCTCTGGCTCTCTCTTTTTCTGCCCCTCTGCCTCCCTCCGGGGTGGACGGGGGGCGGTGCGGCGGTGCCTCGGGCGTTCGGCTTTGGCCAAGAGCGGTGGGCGGCCGATTTCCGGAGGGCGCTATCCGGCGCTAGGCTCCGTTCGGTCTGGGCGAACGATGTCATGTCGGGTTTGAGTTTTCCTGGTTCTCGCTTTTCACGTGGCCATTCTTCCCTCCCTCGCCCCTGGCCTTCCCCCCTATGAGAGATTGCCCTCCCGTCTCAAAGCCGGTCGATACTCCAGGGGCCACACGGCCACGATGCGGTCCAGCCTGTCATGCGATGTGTGTCGGTGAGTGGATCCGGGGAGATTGTGAAAAGGGAGTGGAGACGAGCCTCTCTGGTGGCAACCCGTCTGCTAACCCGGCTTCGACGTGGGCAGACGGAACAAGGTCAAGTGCGTCAACGCGGGGACGCCGCCCTGCCGCAAGTGCGAGAAGGCGGGGAACCTCGACTGCGTGCTCTCGAGGCCCGAGAAACCTGGGGCCAGGACGCCCAAACGCGCGAGGGTCGGCACGGCGAGTCCCCGTCAGGGGCGGGGCGAGGGGCGGGACGAGGGTGCGGGGGAGGCGTCTGTCTTGACGAGTGCCTCTGGCCATGATCGTGATGCTCCTGGGCAGGGGCACGATGTTCGTGGGCGTGGCCTTGATGCTCGTGGTCTGGGCCATGGTCAGGGCCATGGTCATCGTCACGGTCATGGCCGCGGTCATCATCACGGTCATCATCACGGTCATGCAAATGATCAATCTCATGATCAGACCAACAACCAGAGAGATGTGACCGCTCACCTCGCCGACGTCCCGAACAGCATCATCCTCAAGACGCTCAACATCTTCAGCTGCAAGTTCCCCGAGCTCGCCGTCCTGCACCCCACCGTCTTCATGCGCGACCTGGTCGACCCGAGGTCCAAGAAGGAGAGCCAGGCCCTCCTCGCCGCCGTCCTGGCCGTCACGAGGGACCAGCTGCGCGACCCCGAGGACCGCATCCTCCTGCCGCGCGAGCACTACGCCTCCCACGCCAAGGAGCACCTCTCCGAGTTCATCCTCCAGCCGCCCAAGGTGCAGGTCGTCCAGACCCTACTCATCATCACCCTCCACGAATGGGGCGCCCGCGACTTTCACCGTGCCTGGATCTACTGCGGTGTGTTCTCTTGCTCCCCCTTACTCGCTCCGACCCCCCTCTCCCCTATCCCCTTCCCCCTTTCCCTAACCCGACGCAAGCCTCGGCCGAACTAACAGCCCAGGCATCGCCATCCGCATCATGCAAGCCCTCCACTCAGCTCGCGTCGCCCCCTACCCCCTCGACATCCCTTCCCCCGCCCCCCACGACCCCCTGACCCTCGCAGTCGAGTCCCGCACCTACTGGGCCTGCTTCATCATGGACTGTACCGTCAACGCCGGCACCTACAACCCCCGCATGCTGCCCCAGTCGGAGATGCGCAAGCTCCGGGTCGGCCGCCCCCTGAGCGCCGTCGAGTTCGCTTTTGGCGCCACCGCCCCCTCCATGGCCGAGCCCGACCCCTCGGCCCCCCTCGATATCACCCAGAGCTTCGAGATCATGGTCGGCGGCTTCGACATCTGGGCCCAGGTCATGGCCTTTGTCTTCAACGACGGTCGCCGCGCCGACGGCATGTGCCGTGCCGAGAACTGCCCCTGGATCCCCGGCACCGTGTGGGCCGAGCTGCGCCGGCGGCTCGAGGACTGGCGCGCCGGCCAGCACCGCCGCCTGCTGTACCCGGAGAACAGCGCCGCCGTGCACATCTCGCTGGGCTACGGCGAGTCGTTCACCTACCTCAACCTGCTCTACTACGTGAGGTGAGTTGACCTTGCCGCCTAAAGACTGGTCGGACGCTGACGAGCACAGCACGCTCATGCTCCACCGCGAGTACTTCCCCTTCCTGCCCGAGCAGGATCAGATCCCGCGGGGCCCCGTGGACCCGTGCCTCCAGGCCGAGGCGCCCGCGGGGTGGTGGGACGAGTCTGCGCGGGAGCTGTTCGGGGCCGCCGAGAACATCGCCCGGCTGCTGCACGAGACAGCCGAGTGCGGCGCCCTGTTGATGACGCCGTTTGTCGGCTTCTGCGCCTTCACGGCCTGCTGCATGAACCTCTACGTCTTCTGCTTCCCGCGGATGAATCTCGGGAGGAGCCCTGATGCCGAGAAGGTGATGGGCGTGACCTTTGACTACCTGAAGGAGTTTCAGACTGTCTGGAAGCTAGGGTCTGGATGGGTGAGATTCCCCCTGAATGCATCCATCTTGAGGGTCGAAGGCTGACGTTTCCCTAGATCAAGACGTTCCAGAACACTTCGCTTCTGTATCAGCGCGCGGCGGCGGATAGGTCGCGATATCGTGGCAAATCGCGCAGCGACTTTAACCATCTGCACCAGTCCCTGCACGAGTTCCGTAACGTCGACCGGTCGGACCAGCATCTCCAGGAGATCAACAGTGCCGAGACGCCGACCGAGCCCTTGCCGACGCCGAGCAACCCGCCGACGGCGTCGACCGGCGCGGAGGAGCCGCCGGCCGATGCCAACGTGCTACTGAACCAGATGTTGGCCGAGGTGAGCAGCAATACGGACGAGCAGGTCGTCTGGCCGAACTGGTGGTCCATGCTGGAGGAGGTGGACGTGGCAGCTTCGTTCGGAACAATGCCGGGGATGCCGTAGGGGGCTGGGTTGGTCTGGGAGTCTATTCGAATTGTCATTATTTCTACATCTATGTGGTCTAGTCATTCATCATGTCGGCCTACTCCGCCTCGCCACATTACACCTTGGCGAAGACACGCCTCGTCTGCGCCAGTCGTACCGCGAGTATGAACAGCATGCCTACCAGCGACATGGCGCCGCCGTAGTAGGCTGCCGGCCTGTACGCCTCGACGTTGTCACCACGTCCTGATAGGGAGTAAAGGCCAGAGCCGATGGGCGATCCCTAGCATCAGAGTCAGAAGGTCGTCAAACGATAGCGGCCGCTGGAGGAACTCACGAAGAAAAACCCCAGAAACCAAGCCGTCCAGATGAGCGGCATCGTACCGAGGACGTTCATCGGGCCAAACGCCGCGCCCAGCACAGGCGGCACGAGACTGAAGAAGGCGCCACAGCCGATGCCGTTCAGCACGATAAAGACCATCAGCACCGCCATCGAAGACGCAAACGGCCACACGGCCAGCATGCTGATGCCGGTGAGCAGCAGGCACAGCACGAGGCTGTTGATCGGCCCCAGCAGCGAGTCGGCGAGGTGTCCGGCGCCGACCCGGCCGACGGTGGACGCGATGTTCCAGACCGCCAGCCCGACGACGGCGGCGTGCTCCCAGGTGCTGACCGTCCTGGCGAAGATGGGGATGAAGTACGGGGGGATGAAGAGGGGGAACGTGGCGCACGCCGTGCCGACGAGGAGGATGAGGAACTTGGAGTCTCGGAAGCGGAACCTTTTTTACTCGTCAGTCTCCATTGTGGGAAAGATTGCCGGAGACGTACCACTGCAGTTGAAGGTGCGAGTTGTCCGAACCCGGAGGCGGGTGGACCAGGAACGCGGCCGGGATGCACACGGCCCAGAGGAGGAAGCCCAGGATGCGGAACGTCCAGGCCACGTCGACCTGCTTGACGAGCAGCGTCGTGGCGACGCTCATGACGGCGGATCCGACGCTTCCGCCGCCGAGGACGATGCCCATGGACAGGCCGCGGTGTTTCTTGAACCATCGGATGGGGGCTGTCGAGACGGCCTGGAGGGTCAGCCTTCGTACCCACGTCACGAGAACAAAAGCAAAAAGCAACCTACGAAAATAGAAAGCCCTCCCCCAACACCGAAGATGACTCCGTGGACGATGAACAGCCCCTCGACGTGTTCGGTCAGCCAGCTCGCGAGAAATTCTCCCAGGCCCATGAGCACCGCGCCCGTGAGGGCCGTCGCGCGGTATCCGAACCTGCGCACCATCAACCCGGCGGGGATGCTCACGGACACCATAAACGACGATGCCAGGGAGCCGACGAACATGAGGGTCGTGAGCGAGGTCGAGCTCGTCTCGAGGAGGCGGACTTGCATCACGCCCCAGGAGTAGAGGACGCCCAGGTAGACGAAGAGCGAGCAGGCCGCCGCCGCCACCACGACCCAGGCTTGCCTTCCGTCAAAGTCGTTAAACTCATTCTTAGGCGACGCGCAGTCCGAGTCCGACTGGCTGGTGTCAGTCCCCTTTTCGGATTCGGAGGACGACATGGTTGGTTGGCTTGCGAAGAGGGTTTGCTGAGTCTTCATGATAATGGCGCCACGGAACAAGGGAATGACAACATGACACCGAAAACACTCAAGCACTCACTAGGGACTGGAACTCTCAAATACATTGAATAATATTGCAAGGTCTTCTCAACATTACGGGCGGCATGCCATCACGGCTTTCGGGTTTGAGCAAATGGGCGCAAAGCCGAGTGACTGTGGGTATTCGTCTTACCCGAGGCCCGCTAAATGGAAAAGTAGTCATGGAAATTCGGGAAAGACTGCGGCACCGAAACCCGGTGCTGATGGTGCTGCCTCTCGGAACAAAAAAAGAAATTCGGGAACCGTCGGCTTTGGTCGAGTCACTCACATCGAACTGCGAAACCCAGACAATGGGCCAATGGCTTATATGGAGGATGTTGCCATCGTTGCCATCACTGACAGATGACTGCGATTCCAGCAAACTCATTCATTCAAGTCTGAACACTACAAATTTATCAAGATACTCACAGAGCTGGTAGCTTCTTCGCCCTGTCTTTGGTCTCTTGTCCAAATCTCTGACATCGCCATGGCGCCCTCAAGAGACGACCCCGTCGCGGCTGAGCCATGCCCATTGCCGTGCAAGTCCTCCACGTCACAAACGGCCATCCTCCGCCCATCAAAGGAGGGTCACCTTCTGCACCGCTCCCTCGTTCACACTCCGTCCATGGTTGAGTCCGCAAAAGGGCTGAACCTGTTCCTGGCCAACGGCCAAACAGTCCTCGACGCCTGCGGCGGCGCGGCCGTAGCCCTGATTGGCCACGGCAACGAGGAAGTCCAAGCAGCCATGCTCGAGCAAGCGAGCAGGGTCAGCTACGTCCACACACAAGCATACACCACCCCAGCGGCCGAGGGCCTCGCCGACATCCTCCTCAACGGCAACCCCCACGGCCTCGAGAAGGCGCTGTTTGTGGGCAGCGGCAGCGAGGCCGTCGAGTCGGCGCTCAAGCTGGCGCGGCAGTACTTTTACGAAAAGGGAGAGACGCAGCGCGTCCATTTCGTCTCGCGGCAGCAGAGCTACCACGGGAACACCCTCGGCGCCATGTCCGTCTCGTCGAATCTCGCGCGCAAGGTGCCCTACGAGAACTTCTCCTACCCACACGTGTCGCGCGTCTCTCCGCCGTTTGCGTACCGCTACCAGCGGGAGGAGGAGACGGAGGCTCAGTTCACCCAGAGGCTGCTCCAGGAGCTGGAGGACGAGTTCCTCCGCGTGGGGCCCGAGAAGATCGTCGCCTTTGTCGCGGAAACCGTCATGGGCGCCACCTCAGGGTGCGTCACTGCCCCGGCGGGCTACTTCAGGGGCGTCCGCGCTCTGTGCGACCAGTACGGCGTTCTTCTGATCTTGGACGAGATCATGTGCGGTGTTGGCCGCACGGGCACCTTCTTCGCGTTCGAGCAGGAAGGCATCGTTCCTGACATTGTCACCGTCGCAAAGGGTCTCGGCGGCGGCTACGCAGCCATTGCGGGAGTCATGGTGCACGGAAAGGTCGTCGACGTGCTGAGGTCTGGTACCAATGCTTTCAACAACGGGCACACCTACCAAGCCCACCCCATCTCCTGCGCGACGGCATTGGCGGTGCAGAAGATTGTCCAGCGAGACGGCTTGGTCGATCGGTGCGCCAAGATGGGCGGCCTCCTCGAGCAGATGCTGCGTTCCGAGCTGCGAGACTGTCGCAGCGTTGGAAACATTCGGGGACGAGGGCTGTTCTGGGCTGTCGAGTTCGTCCAGGACTGGGTCTCCACGGACACCTTTGATCCGAAGATTGGGTTTGGCGCACGGGTGCAGCAGGCTGCTTACCGCGAGGGTGTGGCACTTTACCCTGGCTCCGGTACTGTGGATGGCACAAAGGGAGATCATGTGCTGATCGCGCCTCCTTTCATTGTCACCGAGGAGCAGCTGAGACATATCTGTCGGGTCCTTCGGTTAGCTGTTGAGACTGTCGAAGATGAGGTTTTCGAATAGGGATAAATAAACAAACAGATGATGAAAGAATTAAACTCGCACCATCCGCAACCCAGCAGAACGTGTATATCGAGATCAGGACCGCCGATGGTTACAGGAGTCACAGACGACTTCTGACAGCACATCCATGGCTGGGCTCAACATCAGGGTCTCAAACTTGTCAACGAAGTAGGTAGTTGTTTATCACGTCCATCCATTGTGTCGTGCACAACATCCCCAATATTGACTACGTGAATTCGTAGTAGAGCGACGAATTACGGAAAGGAATGAAATATTGGTTCTATGACCTGGCTATTGTGGTCACTGCCGTTTGCTTGCCCATGTGAAGCAGTTCTGTCTCAATGCTCTGAACACAGAGATGGTCAGCCAGGGAGGCTCTGATACCCAGCCGGCGTTCAAAAGTCATCCGAGTCCCAAAAATGGGGAACCGCAGAGTTGAGCAATTGTGTTAATCCAGACCCAAAACAATACCACACTTTCTCGGAAAACTTGAAAAGGATGTGATTCCGGGATCACGGATTAAAAGCACCCAGCAACGACGTCTTTGAAGTTGCCGATAAGCTTCGATTCGGCATAGATTCGTTCACAATAGCACTTTCAAGACCAAAGCACGCGGACTTTCACTTTGATGCCTCCAGACTTTGGAAAAGGCCCATATCACTTACGGCTGCAAACCACGAAGCACTCGAAGGCTGGCAAGGGATGGTTTGGGACCTCGTCATCAATGTAGATCAGACACAATTGGAACATTGCTGATACTTACTAGACTATCTCTCGGACAGACCTTTTCCGTAGTGGCTTGAGGGTGCTGGCAGCGAAGAGAGCTGGATCGTACTGCGTCAATGCACTGCCGTCGGGACCTCGCCGCTCGAGTTGTTGGGCGACCCAGGCCTCTGAGCGACACCGTGACCTTGAATCAAATATGGACCAGGATACGCGTCATGGTGCAGAGTCTTCATCTACTGCTACCCGAACCCAGGGAAGGCGATCATTCTGGACCTGGCGGAGCCCGGGCAGTTCAAGGACCGATGGTAATATCTCACCGAGGGTATCCCGCTCATAATGGATCCGTACTACTCCAAGAGCACGGTCGGGGTCGCAAGACTTGAGAATTTAAACATCAAGTCTGACAGTAGTAATCCCTGACAGATCAACAGCCGAGATGAACCTGCTGCCAAACCTGCGGGGGTCTCCGAATTCAGCGACTCGGTGAGGCAAGGGGCTGAAGAGCGGTCGATCGATGATCCAGTCGTAATCCATCTGTGGAACTTGGTGGCTTTATACGTGAGTCAGTCAGCCTGCCCCTGAGAAAATCTTCCAAACCCTGTCGGAGCAGCAATGTCGTATTTTGCTTTCTTTACAGATCGTGTTCAAATGATCCTGTTCCAACCTTTCCTGTCTACCAAATGATCGCTGCAGGAGTGCTCAAACTGACTTGGATCTCTTAATCGGTCGACTCAGAAACGGTGAAAACTTCACGCAACATCACTTGAGGGAATTGGTCTGAACTTCGCTCGCACCCGACGGAGAAAAAGCCGTAGTGGGATCTTTTGATTCTCATCGTTTCACCCTTGATCTCCACTTTCCCCATGCCGTTCGTCTCTGTGTCGACCCGAAAGCCTCTGAGCAATGTCAAATCCCCGGCAATGTTGTGGGAAGCTGGTAAATTACGGGTTTTCGTAGTTACTAGGCTCGGCAAGAGCTCTTGGTCCCACCTGGGCGGCTCTTCTTTTGGAGCACATTCGCCACGTCCGAGATCGACATTGCTCGGACCCTTTCTTCATCCTTCCCCGGGCTCCTAGGCAGGTCGCTAGTTCTCATGCGAAGCAGTCTCTCTCTTGGCTTCATCACTCCTGCTTCGGGTGTTCTCAAAGAAGGTGAACGTGGGGTGGTAAACAAATCCTCATTCCTGCGTCGAGTACCTGAAGACACTTCTTGTTCGAAGATGATCACGCAACAGGGTATTCTCGATTCTCGTTCTCTCGCGTCCACCAAAACATTGGACTGTGGTGAGCGGGATTCCGCTTCAGGATTAACGAGACAGGCTGGGTATCGTATAGAAGCTCTACTGCCTACGCAGCCGCCACGAGCTGTCAACCGTTGGCTCTGGCTCTTGTTGTTCGAGATGATGCCCATGGCACGGTCGTACAATCCTCGCTTCAATGGTAAAAGAGGGTCTGGCTCAGAAACACCCTGTATCCCAGGAAGCCGGGAACCAGGCCCAGACGAGCCGCGAGTCATCGTATTGTGGGGTGGTGTTGTCGCCGTTACAGGGGTGCCATGCGCTTTGACTCCTCGATGGCGAATGCGGTTTTCAGGAGGCAATGTCATTTTGTTCTGAGGCTTGCTAGTATGAATAGCGTCAGCGGGCGGCCATCCTTCCGTGCCAGCGATGCGAGTCTTCGCATTGTTCACCGCTGAAGCCCCGAATATGATCAGCATGAATATCGACATATGTGGCTTTCTCGCCCGGCAAGCCACTAGGAAGCCCAGAATTATTCATCCGGGCGCTACCAGCGAATGGTAATGGTGGCGTTCTTGGGCACCCAGATCATCATGGAGAGATACAACATGCACCTGTGCTGATTACTGCCTGAAGATGCGCAAGCCGAGCGTTCTCTCCCCCTCCCCTCTTTTCCCTCCTTTAGGCGACTACCAAGTCGGGCTCGCCTGGCGATCCTGACCACTTCGAGAGTCGCTACGTTGACACGGGAATTTTGGCGAAAATGCAGACATCGACACCCATTCTGTCCCAGGTGGCCGTCTTCTGGAACGTGCATTTAGGGCCCCAGCGTGCGATCTGAGGCTCGTGTCAAACAAAAGTTGGCCTGATCTACCAGTCCCGCCAGGGTCCCCCAACTGTACTTAGTTGACTTCTAGACCGCACGCTACTGAGATGGCCAAAAACTAGACTGTGAGATGGGCTCAACTAGTCGTCGATGGCTTCCAGAGCCCATTGTTCATTCCAGTAGCCCCGGGAGCCGGCCCAAAATTTCAAGCCCAAGATCCTGTTTCTCGGAATCATCTCAAGCTTGCATAAGCTCCGAATAAGCGGACATTGGAGAACCTCCAGTCTGTGCCCAAAGCTCTTGTGCAGACATCCATCTCGGCATTTCCCCAGCGCACAGCCTACAGCAGATAGTTTCCACGGAAGGCGGGAATCCGGGGGTGTTGGCTTCTTATTGTCTTGGAGGAGACAGCAGCGCCGAGAAGCAACCAGCACGGAAGACGTTGTTCGAACACAATCTGAAGCTGGCGTATCAGAAAGACCGGATGAAAAGACACTGCGGTCGTGGCCTCGGATAATAGCCGAGTCTCTACAGCATGCGGCCTCCTGCGCTGGAAGGCCTCACCTTGCAAGTCACGGGGCTGGCTTCGTCTGCGGAAAACACTGGTTGGGCCCATGCAATAATAGCCCGACGATGCATCTCCGAGGAGCCGGTTCGTCCTAAGACGAGTCCCACTACGAGATCCGGCAAGTCATCGCGAGTACGCATTGTGTGGCAAAGGGTCCGCCGAGTACTAGAGGCCTGACCGGCGTCTCAGCCCCCAACCCTCACCATGGGTACCCCGTTCTTGGCGTTCTTCAACGTGAAAGTGATCGCCCCGTCCCAGGGGCGCCGGCCAGCCCGCAGCCGATCAAACGTGGTGCCTTGACTCGGTACTTCACTCTGTGGCGCACGTTTAGACGGAGACCAAACAAGCCGCGACAACAAACTACGTGCACCGGCATCACTGTCAAGACCGTAGGGTGGCCACTGCTGGACCGTTCCCGCCAGGCACCGAACGCGCTTGTAGACACTAATACAGATTGCGACCCCCTTTCTTGCCCAACGACGCCCCTCTTGTCCAAGTTCTTGGACTCATCAAAAACGCCATTTAATGTTGGTGTACGCCGCACTGGGAGAACGGACGGCCATCGAAGGAACGGTTCCAGAACCGTCTTGCTTCTTCCCGCCGCCACGATGGAGACGCTTCTTCCCGCCAACTTCGTCCTCGAAAACGTGACGGAGAATGACATGATCATTGCCTCCCTCGCCTGGGGGTTCACACTCGGCATCGGCTGGTTGACATCATGGTCGGCTATTCAACAGACCAGGGCGATTTACAAGCGGCGGAGAAGGTCCATCTTCAGGAATGCCTACGTCTGGATGATCTGGAGTGAGATACTGGTCTGCCTCGGCTTCGGTATCATCTGCTTCATGTACCTCTTGGGAGTTATACCGCCTAGCTTTGCGTTTTACTTCTCTATTTGTTAGTATTCTTCCCGCCGGGTGACTTGACACAGCTGACACGGATATTCTCTAGTGACTCTGTGGGCACTTCAAGTGCAGTTTCTCCTTCAAATTATCATCAACAGATGCGCGATTCTTCTTCACGATAAGAAGCACGTCCGGAAGGTCAAGTATGGCGTCGCCCTGCTTATCACGGTTATCAACATCTCTGTCTACTGCATCTGGATTCCAGCACGGTTACAGATTTCCGACACATATATCAAGGTCAACGTTATTTGGGATCGCTGCGAGAAGGTGATCTATCTGCTCGTCGACGCAGCTCTGAACTTTTACTTTATTCGCATCGTGCAACAAAACCTTATCCAACTGGGTCTACGCAAGTACTCCAACCTCGTCAGGTTCAACATGTTCATTATCGTCTTTTCTCTCGGCATGGATGTTCTCATTATCGCCATGATGAGCTTGGAGAACACATTTGTGTAAGTCAATTCTCGCCATGGTTCCTAGCAGAAAAGGGGCTGACAAATACCTTCCAGCTACATGCAATTCCACCCTCTCGCTTATATCGTCAAGCTCAACATTGAGATGTCAATGGCCGACCTCATCGCCAAGATTGCTCGTAGCCAGAATAACAACCCGGCCTCGGACGAAGTCTTCTCTCGCTCCCTCGGCACTAACGGCGCCGACACCACCCTGAAGTCCGGACACCCTCCTCCTCTCGACGACACCACCAAGAAAGACGGCAAGAACAGGCCCTGGGCCACCGTCACAACCACGGTCGAGATGCACACGATGAAGAAGCCGGGACCGGGCGACAAGCCGTTTACGCACAATGACACCGACACGTTGATCGATCAGTCACCGACAAACTCGTACATACAGCGGACTACGAGCGCAACAGGGGAACCGGGGGAGCCGTCCTTCAGTCGCGGGGGAGGATCTTTGAGCAGCTACGAGTCCACCACGCATGGCATTGCGGTGGCTGACAAGGGTATGGGTGGGAGGATATGAAGCGTGAGCTCATGAGGGGGGCCTCAGTCTTTTTAGAGCGTGAGATAGGGCGCCATGTCATCGTTAATATTGCTTGATGACCTACCTTAGAATTGAATGTCCAGACTACAAATCGCCTGAATATCTCACGGTGGCTTTGGCATCTCCATTATTTGCGCTGCTGATGCTCAATATCCGTGTTGCGGTCGGCGCATGGCGTCTTTGTCAGACTGCCTCTGATTCCAAACCGTCCTGTAACTGCCGGCTAGTTGAATGCGCTGCGTCGCGGGCGTGAAACGAGATCCGGACTATGTCGAGGACCCAGCTGATTGACCATTCCAGCGGTGGTGGGTCATTTGTAACTGTAATCTCCATCCCTGTCTGACAGGTCTCGAGGCATCCCTGACTTAACGAAAGTATTATGATGCTTTAATTGGCCGACAGACCAAATTATTTGTCGTCATCACCGGCATATCAGTTGAACTACGACTCGGCTGTTAAAAGCGGTATGACAGCTGACAGTTTGCATTCAAATAAGGTGCCAACTTTCCTAGTCGTCGATCTTCTGACCGAGCTGGCAATGTTGTTGGGATGAGGAGGCCTTCATCTGTTTCATCTTCAAGGTCAATACTTCCAGACTGTCCTTTGGTGCCGACGAGGATCCTCGCTAAGCTAGAACACAATTTGAATTCTGCCATAGGCCTCTGGATGATTTGGTCAGATATCAACTGTTTACCAAGCAGCAGGACCAGGGATACCAGTTCATACATCGAGATCCAACATCGAAGCGTGTATAGACTAGCTGTATTGGCTTTTGATGTTGTTGAAAATATGTAGGAGAATATCTTATTACAGTGGAATGTCCACTGTGCCGTCAATACCGCCTGTGATTTGAACAGACCTGCGTAGATACAAACAACAATCACTAGCAGAACTTTACGGTGCCGTTGGTTCCGACATCACCCAATTAAGAGCGGCCCCTATATTAGGTGAATGGATATTGGCTCAGGTCCTCCTCGTCCAACCCGGAGTTGTGCGCCTCGTAGAACGCAAACCCCTTTTGCTGCAAGCCGTCGAGATTTATGGTCTTCCTCAGCCCACTTATGATCCAGGTTCATGCCGTCCACTGAGTCTTCAATGTTGGCGCCGTCTGCAAGACTATGAGGGATCGCGCAAATGGTACTATCTGGGGACAAGGAATGCCTTTCATACTGAGCTCGCAGTGCTCTGGTCTGGGTTGGATAAAACACCGTGACGAGGGCGTCAGGATAAAAAAGAAGCCCGCATCCTTCGGTTTGTAGATAGGATGCCGATGGTGAAACGGCTTTGGCACCTGCGGTGGCGGCATGGCAGGTTCGTAACTGTCATGCTGCTTGAACATCATCTTCGCCTCATCAAGGCAACCATCGTGGGGTGCAGATATCCCACCCATGGTATGGTATGGACTTGATCAGCATAGCATGCAATGTACGAATGGGGGTAAATGGGCCCAGCTCGCCCTTCCAGCTCCATTGACGTGAAGATCCACGATGCACGCCGGTATGTCGGCGCTGCTGAGGATTTTGAGCGCATCTCGGACATCCTCCACGCCGTGGCTGTCGCGGCCTTCGTATACCTCATACCAGGAGCATATTCTCGCCATTGGGGATGCTTTTCTTCTGGGCCGAGACCGACGTACTTCCGATATCTTGGACCGGCTTGTTGTCAAGGAAAATCTGTCCTGTGTGTGCGATTTCGTTCGATGCTAGTTCTCTGGCAGGGTTTGTCATGGTAACCGCGGGATATGAAGACGGCCGATTTAGTTGGAGAAACAACGGGATGTAAGGGAAGCGGGACTTCCGGGGGTGAAGCCTGATGCCCACCCCCCACCCCCCCTGAGGTGGCCTGTGGCTCGAGGCCATTGCGCCGCCACAATTATCTACTTGAGAACGATATTTGGTTGGTAACAGATATTCCTCCAAGCCACCTTCATCTTCATTTCAGCAATTTCCACGCCCGACTTGGTCGTGACGTGGCGAGTGAACATAGGAGTGGCAAAAGTATGCAAGACTGGTGAACGGAAATTCTACGTCCACAAACGCCCTGCGGCGTCAATCCAATGGTCAGAGATAAACATCTCGTCTGGTGTTGTTAGAGAGGAGCCTGCTTAGGTCATGTGGGGCGTCACTTAGAAGAGAAAATGCATGTGTTAAATTTACTTTAGAAGAAGGGCTTCCTGTGTTCCTGCTCGCTTGGAATCTCAAAACTCAGCAAGCATGCTCCACGTACGTTGCCGACCACCCCCATATTTTATCTCCCCGTATTCAACATATTTATTGGCTTGAAATCAGATATTGACACTCGAATCGGAGATTTCGTTCACGGCGAGGCCTCTCCCGTGGCTGCGGTCTCGGTCGCGGTCTGGGGCGCCTCCTCTGGCTTCTGCGCGTACACCACATAGCTAGAGAATGTCAGCAAGCTCAAGCAATGTGACCCCTCACGATACACCAGCGGAGAATAATGCAGGCGAGCATGGGAGGTGAAGGAACTGGGGTCAACTTACTAGGGCCAGTACCCGTGCATTTGCGGGTTCTTCACCTCCTTCTTCAGGAGCGCGAGGAAGACAGCCACCTCCGTGTCCGACCACCCGAGGCCTTTCTGGAACATTCGGGTGACCATGGCTTCGAGCCCGTTGAGGAGGTTCTCCATCTCCCAAGCTCCGAGGAGCTTCATGCGGGGGTCCTTGGGCCACGGGTTGAAGGGTAGCTTGAAGACTTTCTGGGTGACATTGACATAGCCACGGTCCTCGAACCAGCCCTTCCACTTCATGGGGTCGGTGAGACTGGCGCCGAATTGGGACGAAGCCGTCTCCATCATGCCAGAGAACTTGCGCAGGTAGCTGCCCTCCGGGATGGAGTCATCATCGCAGCCGAGGAGGCCGATAATGGCTTGAAACTCGACCCAGCCGCCAGGCTTTAGGTGACTAAGGACAGTCAGCGCAGGGTGACAGGAAAGAAAGAAGGAAGGGGCTCTCGTGTTGGAGGCATGTCGAGGTTATGACTTGGGGTGATAAGATAGACGTACGTGTAGGTCTGGTCAACAAGGCGCGGCCAGTCTCGAATGGCGAGCAGCAAATCTCTTGAGTAGATGAAGTCAAAGCTGTTCTCCTTCCACGTCCAGTCCCTCTCGATGTCGTCGAGTTCGAAGCTACAGTTGGGCGGGACCCTGGAGTCGTGGTCAGCCATCACAGCGGGCGTCAAAGTATCAGAGCTAGTGCGATCTTACCACTCGGGTTGCGTAGGGGCCACATCGGTGCCAATAACCTGATTCATGATCAGCCCGGGCGCTGTGACGCAAGACAGTGATGGCGGATGACCGCCCTCATCGCCGTCAGCGATGACCAGTCAGAGCACTTACT
The DNA here is from genome assembly GCA_002851715.1 of Verticillium klebahnii. Taxonomy (NCBI): domain Eukaryota; kingdom Fungi; phylum Ascomycota; class Sordariomycetes; order Glomerellales; family Plectosphaerellaceae; genus Verticillium; species Verticillium klebahnii. Next base: position 2,537,807 of record NMXL01000001.1, on the reverse strand, counting down.
TGAGCGCTGGGGAAGTCCTCGGCCATCTCGATAGACCATATGCCGGTGCCGCAGCCGAGGTCCAGGATGCGCTGAGGGTCCTCGATGGGCGCCAGGTACTTCTTTTTGTTGATCAGCGCGCAATACTTGGTGTGGCACATGTCAATGCGGTCAAGCTCGAGGTCGTCCATGGGCAGCCCATATTCTAGAAAAGCATCAGCAGAGCTCAGTCAACATCGCTTTCGCAGACCTGCTCCTCAACAGGGTAATCCCGTGGATACCCTGGCAGGTCAAGAACGCAACACGACGGTGAGACGGCAGCGGGTGTCACACCTTCTTGGCCGTAGACGGCATACGTCCTGCCTCCTTCGACCGTCCCCCTTAGGACGGACGATGTTAGGGACGTCAGCGAGGACCTATCGCTCCCGTCATCGATAGCCTACAAACGGGTCGTTAGCGGGCCGGTCCGTTTGTGGTGGAGGCGGTGGTGGGGGCGAGGTAACGGGGGTCCGCTCTTCTCTTGGCCCTTCGCTGCCTGCCAAGCACCTGAGCAAGAGTCAGGCCACCCCCAAACGGGCGGCTCGCAGGATTCTCTGCTTCGGTGGAGGGAGCGATGTGATGATGGAAGTGCAGGGGCTCACCAACCTCGTCGTCGTCGACACTCAATTGAGCCTGATGAAGTCCACACGGTCAGCTTCCAATTGCCGCGACGTGCGCGCACGCAGGGGCCCCGACTGGGCGAGGGGAGGCACTTGCGGTGTCGGGTTGGATGAAGGCTTCTTCGTCCTGGTGGGCGGACTGAGCGGGGGCCGCGGCCGCGGGACCTGGAGAAGACATGGCTATGATTGTCCGAGACCTGACAAGTGTCGGCCGCGAGTCGTCGCGCTTGTGACAAGTCTACCAGGAGAGAGGGTTACAGGCACAGGTGCTCTGGGCTGCGTAAACGTGAGCGGGAGGCGAGGTTGGCCGCGGGTCGAGGGTCGAGGGATCGATAGTCGAGAGTAATAAAACTCGACAAGACGGCAAGGCAGGCTGGGACCGACGATCGTGGGCGAGAAGAGGTTAGACAGAGAGCTGGGGACATCGGATGTGGAAGCAGGACGAGTTCCAGGGTAAGGGGTACACGTGTTGAAGAGGAGATTGGGCAGGGGGAGGGTAGGGAAGGCGGGATGGCCAGTGAGCTGATCCCTACCTGGCCCAAGAACCTGCCAACACTTCTCTACCTGCCTTATACCTGCCTACCCTAGGTAAGGTAGACAAAGGTTGGAGCGGAAGGAGGATGCCACGGAAGGGGAGAGCTCTTTCCCTCGTTGCGTCCTCCTCCCGGTGGAGCCCGCAACGACTGATTGGGCTGTTCCCGAGCGGGCGCCCCCTAAACGGCCTTAGCGGCCCACGCGCATACGGACGGATCAACAGCCCCGGGGCCAGGCCTGTGCTGCAACCGGTTTAGCAGCCGCAGGCCGCTGCAACTAGGCGGAAAATGCTGCGGCTCACAGCGGCGCCGACTCCCTACCGGCCAGCCACATCGCCTACGCCGCCAGCCTAACCACTTGTAAGCAGCACTGACAGAGCACCCTGAGGCTCGCTCGAGGGCACCTTATATCGACGTCCCGGGAATGGTGTAGATGCCACATGACACGGCAAGACATTTCTATCTGGCCAGTCTTTATTATCATCTATGTTTAGATTTTATTTGTGTACTATTCGGCTCACTCCGACCCGGTTCATCCCAAGGCTGCTGAAGACTACGACCTCGCCAAGGACCCTGCACAAGTGACATGCAGGCGACAGGCCGTCGGCAGGACAGTGAGCCACTCCCACCCCTGCCTGCCAACCCCTCTCGTCCTCTCGACTCCCCTCCTCCTGCCTCTGCCCCTCCTCTTCCCCCTCCCCCACCCCCCTCTGGTCATGAGCTTTCCTTCTTCCAGACTGCCGCACATGCACCAGCGAGCACCATCACGTCCTCTCGCACTACTTCAACAGGCCGAGCTAAGCCATCTATCTCCACGCCGATTTCTACAGGACCAACGAACGCCCAGCCGCGAATGGGTCTGCCGCGGGGTGCGCTCCCACCTGGGGAGCCGGTCTCCAAGGCCTAGGATGGAAAGCTCCTCGTTAAGGCAAATGCGTTGCGTCGGATGATCCTCTGCCCCCCTCATCCTCCTCCTCGACTTGCAGAACAGACCAGACCACCACACCCCCTCCTAAAAAAGGAACACACACACCACCTCTGCATCGCAGCGCAGCGAGTCAAGTTCATCCACTCACCCTCCCTCCGCTCGAGCTACTTCGGCGGCACGCAAGACGATCCAGATTCCCGGGACTTCTCCATCTGTCATCGTCACCCAGATCCAGATTCCCCCGCCATGGCGAATCCCAAGGTCAGCAAAGCCCTCGAGGAGGCGAGGAAGCTCGTGGCCGACCTCGAGGCCTACGAAGACACCCCCATCAACCACCTGGCCGTCATCAAGCAGACCGACCGCGTCCGCGTCGCCCTGCAGGAGCCCATCGACCTCGTGTCGCGCCTGTTCGAGTTCCTCAGCCTGGGCGGCGCCTTCCACACCATCCTCGGCATCCGGGCCTACCACGCTATGCCCGAGGACGGGAGCCCCATCACCGCTCAGGAGCTCGCCCGCATCACCAACGTCGCCCTCACCGTCATCCAGCGCGTCTACCGCGTCGCCGTCAACCACGGCGTCTTCGTCGAGACGGCCCCCGACACGTACGCCCACAATGACCTCTCCCGCGCCCTCACCACCAAAGGCCTCGGCGCCTTCTTCATGATCACCCTCGAGTTCACCCGCGCCTGGATCCACCTGCCCGACTACCTCAAGTCTCACCAGCCCGACGACATCTTCGACCTCGTCAAGTCCCCCGCCGTCTACTCGGTCGGCAAGGAGCACCTCGGCAAGTCCTACTACGAGCTCCTCGAGATCGACACCGACCCCGAGCGCCGCGAGGTCTGGAACACCAACATGTTCATGGTCGACAAGCTGAGCCCCGTCATCGGCATGTTCCCCTTCGCCTCTCTCAAGGATGCCGTCGAGCGCGAGCCAGAGCGTGCCTTCCTCGTCGACATTGGCGCCGGCCGCGGCCAGTCTCTCTTCGCCATCAAGGACGACGTCAACGGCGCCTTTGACGCCAAGTTCATCCTGCAGGACCTGCCCGGCGTCATCGACAACATGAAGCCCGAGGAGTACCCGGACTTTGAACTTATGCACTACGACGCCTTCACGCCGCAGCCCGTCAAGAGTACGTATCCCCCAGCACTCGTGCTCATGCCCGCGGGCCCAGGCTGACCATCCCCCCAGACGCCCACATCTACTTCATGCGCCGCTTCCTCCACGATTTCTACAACCCCGTCTGCATCGAGTTTGTCAAGAACACCGCCTCCGCCATGGGACCCGACTCGCGCCTGCTCATCTGCGACGTCCTCATTCCCGACCGCGTCGAGCCCTACGACACGATGGACGTCTACTGGCTCGACTTTGCTCTCCTCGCCATGACCGGCAAGGAGAAGAAGAAGGAGGAGTTCGAGGAGATCTTCGAGGCCGCCGGCCTCGAGCTTGTCAAGATCTACCCCTCCGCCTTTGGCCGGACCGTCATGCTCGAGGCGAAGCTGAAGAAGTAGGGTGATGTGGCGGCTGCTGCCCCCAAGGTGCAGCAAGTATGAGAGGGAAGGTTGTCATGTTGGTAGCCTTGGTGTATGTGTGATTTGATTCATTGCATGATCAGCAGCAAAATCGAAGCTGTGACGAAGTTGCCATGTATGGCGCCAGGGAGCCTACCTCGAGTAACGATTTCCCCTGAGATTTTGAAGAACGTTAGCCGCATTTTTGAATTTCAATCTTATTACTTGGGAGATGCGTGTACTCCCAAATAGATCATGAGTGAATGGTATTGGGCTTTTCATGACCACGACACGATCCGAGAGCACGACCGCGCATCTCATCACGGGCCACCTCAGCCCAGGCGAATATCATCACGACCTGGTCCTGCGTTTGAGATATTTATCACTCGTCGTTCACCTTGGCCCTGAGGGAAGCACGTGAAAGAGGGGCCATGTCCGTCTTGCATATGCTGTGCCGCAGTTCCCCTGCATCGCCGTGAGAACACCCACTTCTGATCGGCCTATGGTACGGCGTGTATCCTTGGCATGGTGTGGTACCAAAGCAGTATGTAGAGGAGGGTCACATTGGATGTCGGAGCGCGAGATAGACCTCGTAAGCACCGGGCAGGCGAGTCCGGATGTCGACTCGGCGCATGGATACGAGGTGTACTCAGTAAACCGAGGCTTGGAGATCATCCAACGTCCCTGACGACAGAAGACACAGAATTGTGACATTCTCTGACGGCTCATTACCTGTGTGCTATTCAGGTGGTGCGAAGCTGTTGATGAATGCAGGTCCTGGCAGCCGCGAACTGCGAGAGTGCCTTCGTCAAGATTCACCAGAAACCAGGAACCAGATCGGCGTGTTGGCGTGCTGACAACTATCATGCCAGTGAGACTGTTCCGCAGACCCATCTCAACCAGAGCCCATTGAACGATTCCCAACATGCCAGCCAACAATTCCAAGGTGATGACATCATTTGCTGGACGGTGCCTTTCATCTTGTCATCTGTATTTCAGAGCTCAACTAACATTTCATGAACGTCATTACGCACAACTAACAAGCTACTGCCCCTCAGCAGGCAGTCAGCCGATGCCTAGTACCTTGGGTTGTGGTCGTATCGCTGGTCCTGCTGATACCCCTGATCCTGCTGGTACCCCTGCCGGCCGTCATCCCGCCTGAAGTCCTGGTCTTGTCGGTAGCCCTGATCTTGCCGGTGGTCCTGGCCCGGTCGGTAGTCCTGGCTCTGCTGATAGCCTTGTCCGGACTGGTAGCCCTCTGACTGGGTCGGCTGGTATTGCTGGGGCGGGGGCGGGGGCGGGGGCGGGTAGTCGCTTGGTCGGTACTCCTGGTGGGACTGGCTCTGTTGGGGCCGATACTCGGACTGCTGCGGGCGGTAGTCTTGCTCTTGTTGAGGTCGGTACTCCTGCTGCTGCGGGCGGTAGTCTTGCTCGTGCTGAGGAGGACGGTACTCCTCGTGCTGCTGCGGGCGGTATCCCTGGTCCTGCGGGCGGTACCCTTGCTCCTGCTGCTGATAGCTGGGTCGATCGTCCTTCTGGGGCTGGTACTGCGAAGGCGGGCTGTACCCTTGCTGGCCGTGCGTCTGTCCTCCGCCGTGCTGCTCCTGCGACGGAGGAGGGGCGTAGCCGCCGCCCGGCACGGAGTGTCCCGGCTGGTTGCCGCCCATCTGCTGGGTGCTGGACGCCGGGGCGCCGACGCTGACGCCCTCGTTGCCAATGTCGTCCGGCACGGAGATCTTGACCTTGGGCAGGTACTTCTGCACCTTCTGCTCGACCGTGTGCTGCACGAAGACCCAGCTCTCGCGCTCGAACTTGCGGTGGCCGCCGTTCACGACGCCCAGGATGCTCTCGCGCAGCGTCTCCTGAACCTTGCGCACGAGGCCGCGGATCTTGTCGAGCAGCTTGGTCTTGATGTCGTCGCCGAGCCCGCGGTCCCGCTGCTGGCCGCCGGCGTCGCGGTCCAGCTGCGAGTCGAAGGGGTTACCGCCGAGGATCTTCTCCAGGGGCCGCTGGAACGCGTCGGGCAGCAGCTCGAACAGCTGCTTCTCGATGGCGCCGAGCACCTTGCGGAACTCGAGACGGACGGCACGGTGGACCTTGGCCAGGCCGGTGCTCAGCTTGTCGCTGATGACCTTGGAAAAGCCTCCGCTGCTCTCACCCTCGTCACCGTCGCGCGTCTGATCGCCGAACCCTCGCGCGCTGCCCTCGCCGGACTGCTTCTTGCTGCCGCCGCCGAACAGGCCTCCGATGCCCTTGACGAGGTCCTTGACCTGGTCCTCGATCTCGCCCTTGACGCCGTCGCCGAGGTCCCGCGTGCTCGTGTTGCCGCGCAGCCACGTCTTGATGTGCTCGAGCGCGATGCGGGTGAACTGGGCCGCGATGGGCGCGTGCTGCTCCCGCAGCTTGAGGCCGACCTTCTCCTTGATCTCGGGACTGATGAGGCGGGCCTTCTCCTCCGGGTTGCGCGAGGCGTCCTTCACCGTGTCGCTGAGCACGCTGAGGAGGCCGTCGAGCTGGAACCCCTGACCGCCCGAGCCGCCCTTGCCCCTATTGTCGTCGAGCTGGTCCTGAACGACGTTGAGGGCGGCCGAGAGGAAGCCCCTGGCGCCCGAGGAGGACCCGTTGCCGCCGCCTCCGCCGCGAGAGCGGGTATCACCCTGGCCACCACCGCCCTCGGTGAGGTCGAAGATGTCGCGGAGGTCGTCACCCGCCTCGTCGGTGATCTTGCTGAAGCTGCGCGTCAGGCTGGCGATCTCGTCGGCGAAGGGCAGGGACTGGCCGCCGTAGGAATCGGGGGCCGCATCGTTCAGGTTGAAGGGGCTACGAGAGGCGTCTCCGGAGCCGCCCTTGTTCTTGTTGAACAGCGAACGGAAGGCATCGACGACCTGCGTTTCCAGGCTGTCGATGGTCTTCTGCTGGAAGGTCTCGAGCTCGGAGGTGATGCGGGGTTCGATTTGCGGGGCAAGAGAGTCGACGTATTCATCGACCTTCTTCATGAGCACCTCGGGGACTCCGCGAGACGACATGATTATGGATTTCGAGTTAGGTTAGATCCGATGAGCGGCGGCTGCCCTTGGCGAGACAAGGGGTATTTCCGGCGGATGAGGTACGGTGCAGTAGCCGGAAGGAGTTGGGTTGAGCTGGCGGTTTGGCCGTCGGGAGTTTGGTGGGGGACTCTGACGTCAGCGCGCACGGTCCATTTGGTGAGCCACAGGCCTCGCCATCACGAGTGCTTGACCATCTCACTGTGTCCGTTGATAGACTGTTCAATAATCAATAAATGGCGTGACATATTTGGGCCTCTTTATCGAGACTTATATGAGAGATGGTGGTATTGATCAAGGTAATTGTGCGATCTCGTTCAAAATCCATTTAACCAAGGTATCGACCAGCCTATGCCTGCCTGTCGTGACACGCCTTTGATATGAATTGAGGCTAGGTTGGCTGATGTATTCACTGCACTAACAAGTAATAATAAATCTATGAAACGATCTCACATACACCTTTGACAGTGAATCGACATGCCTTTCCAGCTGAGAGGCAGTATAAGAGGACCGGCCCAGTCTCTGTCGTGCTGTCTCCTGCAACTCAACCCAGCAGCCAAGACAAGACATTCTCACATTCCACCGAACCTTCAAAAGCACCCCCAACCACTTCATTCATCGACCGACCCAATGAGCAGCCAAAAAAACACCCAGAAGGCTCGTGGTCCTGAACAGAAGGGCCACCCGGCCATTGCCCACCGCAACTGCAGCCACGAGCTCTGCGACGAGTGCGCCGTCCTCGATGCCGTGACCTTTTCGTGGAAGTGCTGCAAGTGCCGCCGCCTCACGGTTGGCGGCACCGCCAAGCGCGACGAGTCTAAGGCCTTGGTGTGCGAGCGTGCCACGGAGGACACTAACACCGAGCAGTAGTTCGTCATGAGTCGCCCTTTGACGCTGTCGACAACTACGATTATCAACCGTCGAACATTCTTACACTTTCCCTAATCGGTAACTCATAAAGTGATGCGCGGGGGTCAAGCAACGTTATGAGTTGCTTTATTCAGGCCTCGTTGCTGGGAAATGCTATGGCGAGAGACATCGGCGACGAGCAGAACCTGTTGGACCTAGACGGTTGAGAGAGGCAAAGACCAAGGTACCATGCTATCAACAACCAAAAAAAAAAAGAAAAAAAAAGAGACCCCAGTTTTCCCTTAATAATATAGAGCGCTGCTTGAGTGTGATTGTGAAGCCTTCAGTCCATCCATCATCGGCTGAGAACTCAATGTCGGGTACCTGTTCAGGTACCAGATCGATCAGGTACCGGTCCAGGTACCTCTCGAGGGATTACCTGGAAAGGGTCTTTCACGTGATGCGGTACAACTCTGTGGGGTGGGGCCGCGCGATAGCTGCCGAGGCGGTGGAACGTGATCGCTGGGGCTGATCCTGGCCCTGGTGCTGCTGGCTGGTGCCTACAACCATTCGGCCCCGTCTCCGACGGCACCGGCCTCACTACCTATCTACTGCCTTGACATCGTCAGCCGGACACCTCGGCCTGACCTCTCTCGAACCACTTTTCTTCCATGGCTTCCCCCCCGCCATGACCTCCATCTGCTCGACTCTTTTCCATTCCACCTGCTGAGGCACTGGTGCCCTTCTGAGACCGCGCGCAGTCCGATCCCGACCCCGCGGCCTAACCAACCAGTCGTCATCCCTCTCCACCGACTGCCTCACCAACGACGGCCTGACTCGAACCGCTTGGACCGCCCAACAAGCACCACTGCTATATCTCTCTCGGTATTCTACTGAACGACATACCCGCCAAGTCCTTGACCGGGCTTCTCAACTCGAGCGCGACACCGACGCTTGCCACCATGGCTACCGAACCCCTCAACCCTGCCCCCGAGGCCACCGTCTTTCCGGCACTGAAGCCCGAAGCCGGCCAACCCCCCAAGGCGCCCGAGACGGCCCATCCGGCGGGAAGGATCAAGCATGGCACATTCATGCAGATCGTCAGAGGCTTCACGTGGGCCACCTACTTCCTGGCCTGCTGCGTCGCGTGCGTGCCTCTGTTCCCCCTCGCGTCTCCTTTCGTGCGCTGACCCTCTCCCGAACGCGCAGCATCGGCACGACGCAGTTCCTCGGCGTACCGCTCTACTTCATCCACCGCGACTTCTACTACGCCTACATGGCCCTCACGAAGCAGTCGTTCGCGCTGCTCATCACGACCATGACGCAGTGGTGGGGCCCGACCAAGATCCGCATCAGCGGCGACGCCTCAGTCGCGCACCAGATACGCCAGCAGGCGGACGGCATGGTCGAGTTCGACTTCCCCGAGCGGCTCGTTCTGGTGGCCAACCACCAGATCTACACCGACTGGCTCTACCTCTGGTGGATCGGCTACGCCAACACGCCGCGCATGCACGGCCACATCTACATCATCCTCAAGGAGTCGCTCAAGTGGATCCCCTTCATCGGCTGGGGCATGATGTTCTACGGCTTCATCTTCATGTCGCGCAAGATGGCGACCGACCAGCCGCGGCTCGCGCACCGGCTCGGCCAGCTCAAGAAGAAGCAGGTGGCCCCCGACGGCACGCCGTTCCTCAACCCCATGTGGCTGCTGCTCTTCCCCGAGGGCACGAACCTGGCCTTCAACGGCCGGACCAAGTCAGCGGCGTGGGCCAAGAAGACGGGGCTGCGCGACCCGGAGCACGTGCTGCTGCCGCGGAGCACGGGCATGTTCTTCTGCCTGCGAGAGCTGGGCGACACGATCGACTACGTGTACGACTGCACCGTGGCGTACGAGGGGATCCCGTGAGTTCCTCCCAGTTCTTGTCGATTCGCAGGAGAGGCATGCTAACGGGGCGCAGGCGCGGCAAGTTCGGACAGGACTACTTCACGCTCTCGAGCACGTACTTCCAGGGACGGCCGCCCAAGTCGGTCAACTTCCACTGGCGGCGGTTCCGGGTGGCGGACATCCCGCTGGACGACGCCGAGGCGTTCGAGGTGTGGCTGCGGGAGCGGTGGTACGAGAAGGACCAGCTCATGGAGCAGTACCTGTCTACGGGGCGGTTCCCGGCGCTCGTGGGCCACAAGCAGGACTACATCGAGTCGGAGATCCGGACGAAGAACTGGTGGGACTTTTCGCAGATCTTCGTCGTCTTCGCGGCGTTCAGCCTGCTGTGCCGCATCTTCGTGACCTCGTGGGCGCGGTTCTGGGGATAGACGGTCTGCATGGCGAGACGGAGCCGGGACAGCATAGCGGGCATTGGCGGGCTGGTTGTGGTCTAGACGGCGAGGCGACTTGGGCGTACTGGTTCGGACGGGCAGTGTTGGGGTTTGCTTACAGATGGTAGACGCGGGCAACGGCTTTTTTTTTTTTGGTCATATCAACAGAGCTTCATCGAGCCGATCTCGCGGTCGTCCACGCCACAAAACCCACCGGCGTGACTCAACTGACGATGCTACGCTACGGGGGAAATGAACAGCTTGTCCACCGCATTTATCAGCACCTAGGTCTAGGTCCGGAGGCTCTTCGGTGTGACCTGATTTCGGCGCGATGCGGTGTGGAGTTGCGCCTGGAAGTCGCATCGCGGATTCTCGGGCCAGTGACGCCATGGGCCAGAGTTAGTGGAGCCCAGCCCAGCTCTGCGCTGAAGCTCCCCTTAGGCCCCTGTTTCTTCGCTGTAGCTCCCAGTGCCCCTCCTCCCTCCAAACCCCCACCAGTGGGGGAGGATGGGGGGCAGTGGGAGGAGGGGCAGCATCGGAGGGGCAGCATTAGAGGGGCAGTATTGGGGCATCATTGGAGGGGCAGCCGAGGGGCAGCAGAAGCAGAACGCAGGCGCCTTCTCTCGAGCAGCTCTTCTTAAACCATCGTCGCCCTCTCCCTCGACAACGCTGCCCCCGACGACAATCCCCCAATCCATCACACAGTCATCCCAATTGCCACAGACACCATGGCCACCGACAAGAAGTTCAACGTCGCCATCATTGGCTACGGGTAGCTCCCCCTCCCCCCCCCCTCTCTCATGGATGATCCAACCAGGTCTGACAGCATCACAGCCTCTCGGCCAAGGTCTTCCACATCCCCTTCATCAACCTCGTGCCGACCCTCAACCTCCACACCATCATCCAGCGCAACCCGACAGCCGCCTCCTCGGCGCCCGCCGACTACCCGTCCCTCACCCACCACACCTCCCTCGAGCCCGCGCTCGCCGACCCCGCCGTCGATGCCGTCGCCATCCTGACGCCCCCCGACACCCACTTCGACCTCGCCTCGCAGGCCCTGCGCGCCGGCAAGCACATCCTCGTCGAGAAGCCCTTCGTGCCCACCGCCGACCAGGCCGACCAGCTCATCGCTCTCGCCCGCGAGAACGGCCGCCTCATCTGCGTCTACCAGAACCGCCGTTGGGACGCCGACTTCCTGACCCTCCGTCGCCTCATCGCCGACGGCACCCTCGGCCGGCCCGTCGAGCTCGACACCCACTTCGACCGCTACCGCCCCGAGAAGCCCACTACCTGGAAGGGCAGCCTGTCCATGGACCGCGGCGGCGGCGTCCTCTTCGACCTCGGCAGCCACCTGATCGACCAGGTCTACTCCCTCTTTGGCACCCCCGCCGCCGTCTACGGCCGCCTCGTCGACCAGCGCGCCGGCGCCCTCGACCCCAACGACCCCGACAGCGTCCACGCCGTGCTGTCCTACGCCTCGGGGCTCGTCGTCACCGTGCGCGCTGGCGTCATGTCTGTCGAGGAGGCCCAGCCGCGCTTCTGGCTGCGCGGCTCCAAGGGCACCTACCGCAAGACGGGGCTCGACCCTCAGGAGCCCCAGCTCAAGGAGGGCATGACCCCCACCGACCAGGGCTTCGGCGTCGAGGACGCCTCCGCCGCCGGCCGCCTGGTCGTCGTCAAGGGTAACGGCGTCGAGGGCTCCGTGCTCGAGACCGACAAGCCCGAGACGTACGTGCGCCTGTTTGAGGGGTTCGCCAAGGCCATGGCGAGCGGCAAGGAGGAGGACGTTCCCGTGCCGGCGACGCAGGCTCGCGACGTGCTCCGGATCCTCGAGGCGGTGCGGGAGAGCGCGAGCACCGGCAAGGAGGTGCGGTTCGAGTAGGTGGTGTTCGATAGGATGAATGCAGACTGCTGCTTGTGTCTACAGTGGCGTGATGGATGGTGTCCAATGTGTCATGTGCTTATCGGGCCATCGTTGCAGGCCATCATGGCAATATTCGCTCGTTGTAGTTTCGTCTTGGCATCGGGCTGAACATCACGACATTTACCTGAATTGCCTCAGCTAGACACACATCCGGCTCACGTCGCACGCATCATCACCTTCCACCAGCCAGACTCGGCACACCAACCAAGCTAGCACCACCCACCCCCTCACAGCCCGTTCACAGCCATGTCTCACCGGCGCCCCCGGGCAGCAACCCCAACCGATCCCCCGCCGCTCCCCATCGTGATCTTAACCTTCCGGCCCGTCTGGCAGGCCGCCTCGGCAGATCGCATTGACGTGCGCGCTATTCAGCTTGTGCTTCGCGACGTGCACACCGAGTCGATTCCCGCGTATGCCCAGGACGGGGAGGCACAGGCATGAGGATTCAGCTCTGGAACGCAGCCGTTGTTGGCGTGAGACATGGACGGGGGGCGCGCAGCTCGAGCAAAGTATAAGAACCCTGATGCCCAGGGACAGACATTTTAATTTGATTAAACCCAGACAAAGTCCCCAACTCATAATACCTCGACGCCGTACCCGTAGAAGAAGAAAACCCGAAAGTATGAGGTTCGCCGCCCTCCTGTCGCTCTTCGCCCTCGTGGTGTCCGTCTTCGCCTTTGACAACCGCTACATCGTCCTCCTACAAGACGTCCGTCTCCAGCCCCGCCCCCCTCTTCGACGTTGAGACGCCGCTGACAGAATCAGGGCACCTCCATCGACGCGTACGTCGACAAGATCTCCGCCGTCGCCCCCGTCGAGGTCGTCACCCGCTGGGACCAGGGCAGCATCCTCCACGGCGTCGTCGTGAAGACCGACGGCCACACGCTGCAGACCCTGGGGGCGTATCCCGAGGTGAAGAGCGTGGAGAGGGACCAGGTCATCACGATCCCCGACTGCAGCAAGGGGCCCTGCCGCCGGAGGCTGTCTGGGGGGTACGTCTCGGAGCAAGAGGAGAAGAAGGAGTGAGTGCCGCCAGCTCCGTGCTGCCCTGAACGTTTCGGGGGGGCACATATATCGTTCCGGGAGAGCGAGAGGCTTTGGATGCATTTCCGCCATGAAGGGGATGAGGACGCTGGCTAAAAGATTTGTCGCGATTTAATTAGTAGTGTCAGGAACGGGAACATTAATGACACCCCGTGTCAGCCCCATCCCAGGGACCGTGCCGACTCACGAGCAGGTCGGCTTCAGGCTGGTGTGCGTGGTGGACGTACATCGACGTCGGGCACATGCGCCCCGCGTCGCGCTGCAGGAGGCTGACGACGACCTTACATATGCCGAAAGGAACCCGGCCCATCCGGATGTCAGGCTGTCAGGCTGTCAGCTGCCTCGTGCCCAAGCTTGTTAGCCACAGCGGAGGTCTACCCGAGAAGTCAACACGTCTCACAAGCTGAACCAGGTCATGGGACACCACTCGGTAGTTCATAATGTGTTTGTATTTTGCAAAGCTACACAGCCATCCTACACTGCCTCGCAGCTCCTGCGACCTTAGGCAACAGTCGTCGTCTTGGGCCGGGGAATGCAAGCAGGCCTCGTCGACGTCGGGACTGCAGACGTGGTGGGCGCGCTGGGCACCTCGTCCACCTGCTCGATGCGGCCCTCGATCTGGGCGTCGATGGGGCTGTTGTCCCCGACGTAGCGGGTGAGGACCTCGTCCTGCAGGTCAAGCGGGATGAAGTCGGTCGAGATCTCAAAGATGTTGTCGCCACCGCCGGCAAGGAAATCAAGCGTGACAATGGTGTACTCGGCATCATCCTCGACCTCCTCGTCGTGGATCAGCAGGCTGACGAGGCGCGAACCCGCCGCAAGGTCGGGGTTGTACTGGATCTTGATGCTGCCCGACACCTGGAAGCCGGAAGTGATGGGGTTGCCGTTGAACTGGCTGACGCGGCTGACGCATCCCTCGATCACGCGGCGGACGTCGGCGCCGGAGAAGTGCAGCTCGGTGATGGCGTTGCCAAAGGGGAAGGCCGTCAGCACGTGGCCGCGGGTGATGTTGCCGGCCTCAATGGCAGCGCGGATACCACCAGCGTTGACGAGCGCAAAGTCGGGACCCTCGCCCTCCTGGGAGGTACTGGCGCGGTACTCGTACATGGCGTCAGCCATGACGTTGCCGAGAGTGCACTCCTCGGTCTGGCAGGTGCTCTGGACGAGGTCGACGTTGGTGAAGCCAACGACCTCAGAGGCGAACTCCTCAAAGGGGCCACGCCACGCGTCGATCTGAGCCTGGAGCTCCTCGTCCTGGGCGGTGGCGTTCGTGAGGTGGATGGGGCCGCCGTGGTAAGCGAGAGCGTGGCCCTCGTCGTCAAAGGTCACATCAATGTAGCCGAGGTACTGGCCCCAGCGCCAGGCCTGAACAATGAAGACGTCGTCGCCGTCGGCGTTCTGGACAATGGTGGGGTAGTCGCCCTGCGGGGCAGGGTTGATGTCGCCGAGGGGAGTGTGCGAGTGGCCGCCCATGATCAGGGACAAGCCGGTCGTGGCGGCAGCAAGCGCCTGGTCCTCGGTGTAGCCGATGTGGGTGAGGGCGACGATGCGGGTGATGTTGGTGGTGGCACGGATCTCGTCGACGGCGGCCTGGACGCTGGTGACGACGTCGAGGAACTTGGTGCCGGGGCCCGGGTTGGCAATGTTGACAGTGGTCGCAGTCGTGCAGCCGATGACAGCGACGCCGTGCTCTTCGTAGATCTTGTAGGGCAGGATGGTCTGGTTGAGAGCGGGGTGGTCGCTGACAATGTTGGCCGAGATGACGGGGAACGTCAGGTTCAGCAGGAACTCGCCGAGCTCATCGTCGCCGCCGTCAAACTCGTGGTTGCCGAGGGTCATGGCATCGAAGCCGAGCTGGTTGATCGTCTCGGCGATCTTCTCTCCCTTGTAGAAGGTGTAGAAGAGGGTGCCCTGGAACTCGTCGCCGGCGTTGAGGAACAGCGAGTTCTCGTACTGGGGGCGGAGCTCGTCGATGGCATGCTTGACGCGGGCGTAGCCACCGAAGCAACCGCGCTCGGGTCTCGTGCAGTCGCCGCCAGACGAGGCGAACTCGTCAAGATGGGCGTGGACGTCGTTGATGTGGAAGAACGCTGGCCGCCTGTCAGTCATGTGCGTGCATCACATCACCACCGCAGGCAGAGGTATACATACACATGTTGAAGTTGCCACTCTCGTCAATGCCACGCTTGCTCATGCGGGAGCTGTAGAGGTGATCGGCATCGATCTTCTCGTGCGAGGCACCGACGACGCCGGCGGCGAACGCCAGGGCGGGCAGGATGGCCTGTCTCATCTTGACGGTGGTGGTGGGTGGTGGTTTGACGGGAAAGTTGTCGTTGCCACGGACTCGATTCCTCACAGGACTCAACTAGGTACCGATTGAGCTGCAGAACACGTCGGGACGATCCGCCAACGATGGGAGGGTCGGCTGGAGGCCAATATATACCGTCAGTAGGACTGTAGCACACGCACGGCAGCCCACATGGGAAGCAACGGCAACATGACCTTGGCTGCAGCTATGTGCGGGTCGTTGGATCTCCTGGGACGCGTTTTCCCAGGGACCACAAACGTGGAAGCTGCAATCTCTGTGCCGTGACTGGCTGGAGGGCGCCGACGAGATCCTTGGCCAAGAAGCAAGGCTTGAGATGTCTTGAGCACCTCCCCCACGTGCGGCCGCTATAGGCTCACTTGAGGCTTATCAGCGGGTCAATTGCCGTCCTGGGGCCAGCGCCGTTAGGCTGTTTGTGGCGGGGAAGACGGGGGTCGCTGGAGAAGGGCGAGGCATTGACCAATCTCGAGTGCCATCTTGGCCATGCTTTGAAGTTTTCGGAGACGGTGGCTGGTTGGAGGTTGGGTTTCCCGATGTTTTTTTTGGTGGCCTTGGGAAAGAGCTCGCACTCGTGGTTGTTGCTGTTGCTGTTGATGGTGATGACGTTTGGCATGTTGCAGTCTCAACCACGACATTCGCCACAGCTGCTGCCCTTTCCTTGTCACTTCTATCGAGTGCCCCTCGCCACGCCCTGGAAACAGGCGATAGCCGGCGGCCCAGCAAGTCGATAGTATGGGATGCTCGAGATTTGGAACGCCGCCGTCCACAGACACAGCCAGGCGAGGCTTGGGTCCTTCTCGTTGCGGCCAAGGTCCAGAGTATCACTGGCTGCCTCGTGCCGGGCAAACCGAGTTGGCCAGCGAGGTCGGCGCAGAGGCGTCCAATGCGCTGCTGGATTGCGCTGGGGAATCTCCGTTCTGATGGTGATGGCTCCGCTGGCCCAGAGCTGATCGGGAAGGTCGCAAGGTTGGGGTAGCGATAACCCCGTCGGACGTCGCCGAACGCAGCTCCATTGCGGGGAAGACCAGAGGACTGGGCGCACAATGTTCGGTGCACCGAGCTCGGGATTTGATAGACAGTTGATAGACAGCAATCAAACAGCTGACAGGCGATGATAGGGCAGTGCCATGGATGATAGCTTTGATCGTCCTTGGTCTTGGTAGGGTTGGTGATTCTGGTGGTGAGGTGGACACGGGCGGAAGCCAGTGATTCAAGCTTAAACTGTACTTACCTCGGGTGGGATACTAGTGGCGGGTAAAGGGGCGGTGCGTCAAGCCCTGTGGCTGCGATGCTGACCCGGCGGGGACGTGGACAACTGCTTAAATAATCCATCGAAGCGAGGGCCTTAGGTAAGGTGGTGCCCTGAAGCAGGTCAAGCAGGCAGGCCACCTTGTCGAATCTCGGTGAGGCCTCGTCAGACTCCCACTCGAGCATCTTCAAGAGCTTACCCGGGCCTCAAACGTTCCCAGTAGTCCCTCGCCATCCTCACGCTATCGAGGGAGCACAAACGTGCGCAGCCAGCTTCATCTTCCTGGGTGCGACAGTCTCTGCTCAGATCAGCTGTGTCCTAGCATCATCGCCTGGTCAACTCGGCCGAAGTCTCTCGTTAGACAGCGACATGGCTTTCGCCCCTCGGCTGGAGAAGTATGGAGCGACTGAGCTTCCTTTGCGACACGATGGCGAGTCCCTTGATTGAAAGCCGCAGAGCTCGACGCGTGGGGCCTCCTCTCACGCCTGTCGCGTGAGAAGGGAATACGAGCACCGTCATCAACCGCCGTCTCACGTAAAGCACGCTGTATCGCTGCCTCCTCTGCGAATGTCACCGCGATGTCGCCGTGGAATCACCGGCTCGGCCGGATACCAGCAGTGCAGACATCCGGTGTCTCCTCATGGATAACGGATCTCACGACACTTTTTAATCGTCCGGAGCAAGTGCTTCACCCAGGACCGAGGGCTAAAGGGCCACAAGAGCAGGACGCAGTATGACTCGCTCGAGCGCAATCTTCGACCAGGGTGCCGCCTCATTTCGGCTCTGCCCCATTTCCAGCAATGAGAGCTGTCATGAGAGACAAAAAATTCGCACATCGGGCGGCGTGGCGGACAGGTCTTGTTTATATCGTGCAGCCCACGACTCGAGAGCCCGCGACGGCGCACGCCACCATGACACTCGTCCGAGGAGCCCAATCCCAAAGAAAAGGAAGACCCGGCGCCAACAGCCGCTTCGGATCTCTGGTGGAAGTCATTTCCCATCCACGTGTCATGGCGCCGGAGCCAACGAGCGCCTCGTCAAGCAGTCGAATGCACACCCGCGAACCAGAAAGACTTTTCCCTGACACTACTCAGTCAGAGCTAGCCGACTGAGGGCCTAGACCGAGGGACAAGCCTTGTGGAGGCGTGATGTGACCAGAGGATCTGACGATCTGCCCGAACCGAACAAACCCCTCCTGGCCCCGTTGGTCCGTCGGCATTCTGTCCGCGACACTTCAAACGCCTCCTCATCTCTAGCGCACGCCAGCTGAATGAGGGCCCAAGTCGCCCCGTTGCAGTGGCTGGCTGTCCTGGCCCGCCATAGCCTCCGACGGCGCCTGAGTGCCGCCGTCAGAACGCCCCCAGAAGCCGCCTCCCTTCCACCGGGCTTTCGACGATTCCACTTGTCAGATTTGCCCAGACCGTTGATCGCATGCAAGCGACCACTCGACGACGATCGTTATAATCTGACAGATGGGGGGAAGTGATGTGAACCCCAGCTTTCGCAACCGAGAGTGGTCTTACCAAAAGGTCTTCCTTATGGGGCGAATCACCATGTTCAGCTCTTACTCGTCAGGGCCAGAAGGATTCGAGACCCCCGTCAGCCAGCCCGCTGACTCGGTCCCGACTACCTGCTCACGCCCTGAGTATCTGCTCCCTTCGTGAACTCCTGGGAAGAGGCCGGTCGGGAGGTCACCAATCCGAATCGCCAGGACCCTCTCGCCGCATCGCCAGCCAACGACAGCGGCCCTACCATATGAGGTGCCCCCCCCCCTTCAAGCTCCAGAACCACGAAGCGGCAGGGGTCCAACGTGATCCCCCACCATGTCGCCCTCGCAGAATCGCTTCCTGCGACCACGTTGGGAAGCGCTAACGCTAGAGATGCTGCACCTGGACTGAAGTTCGTTCCTGGACCATCCCGGTCAGCCCACGGCCTCGCCGCTAGCAGCTCCTAGTACCTGACTCCGTCGTTTCTCACTCGCTGCCGCCATCGTCGGTAATCCATCGAGGCTTGGCCCCTAGGCTCGGAGAATAATGCGAACAAAGCAAAGCTGAAGCCCGCCGAGAGAGGGGAGACAAAGGTCCTTCCCTAATCGCCGAAGGTCATTGATATACTGCACTGCATCCTCGTCCGCCTCCGCCCTGCACACGCACACGCACACACCTGTCGTAGCGGTCCATCTTGCTTTCGAGGTCTCTGGTAGCGGAGGATTCGGGATCACACCAAAGCAACCCCAGATGCATCCATAACACACCGGACGTCTCGACAACGACAATAACCCTGTCATGGGTATACAGCAGCACGTTGTCCGCGGCGACAACTCGATCCTTAGCCTGTCGCCCCTCCCCGCCGTCCTATCTCGAGGCCTCGTCGCCGTCTCCTTCTTCGGCTTCCTGTCTTTTCTCAGCAGCGTTGCCCTTCTCTTCTTCCTATGTTTCAAGCTTGTCCGATGGCAGTTGCGACCAATCGAGCTCCCCTCTGGAGCCAACCCCAAGGCGACCCCGGTGATCGACCATGAACTTCCCGACGAGCACCTCTGCCCGCAGATGGAGATGCCAGCGCTGGAGAACGAAGCGACGACCGTCTGGGGCCGCCTACGCAAGGAGCCGCCGAACCAGTTCCTCGTTTTGATCCTGAATCTGCTCTTCGCCGATATCCAACAGGCTCTCGCCTTCTTGTTGAACGTCTCTTGGCTGAGGAAGGATGCGATCCAGGCCGGGACATCCATGTGTTGGGCGCAAGGATGGTTCGTGTCGACTGGTGATCTGGCATCCTCCGTCTTCATCTCCATGATCGCGGTGCACACCTATCTGGGAGTCGTGCGTGGCTACCGGATGCCGACGTGGTCGTTCTACACCATGATTGCCGCCGGCTGGACTTTCACCTACCTCACGGCCGTCATCGGCGTCATCATCACCGACGACGGTGCAGCCGACGGCGGTTTTTACGTTCGCGCTGG
Organism: Verticillium klebahnii; assembly: GCA_002851715.1. Lineage (NCBI taxonomy): Eukaryota > Fungi > Ascomycota > Sordariomycetes > Glomerellales > Plectosphaerellaceae > Verticillium > Verticillium klebahnii. The sequence goes on along the minus strand of NMXL01000001.1, from coordinate 2,518,486 downwards.
TGCATGGGTAAGCAAGCCTCGATGACCGATCCCACAGCTGACGTCCGAACTAACATGTTTCCTTCCAGTGCTGGATCAACTCAGCCTACCAGGAGATCCGTCTTTTCCTGCACTATCTTTGGATTTTCCTGTCTCTTGGTTTCACCTCGGCGCTCTACATCCTCGTCTTCTTGCACATCCGCAAGACCACGACGGACGAATCCGAACTCGCCCGCCACCCGCACATTAAGCAGAATCTCGCGGCGCCCCAGCACCGCCGTTCCCTCTTGTCCCACGCCTCGCAGCGGACGTTCCTTCTGTACCCCTTTATCTACGTCATCTGCACGACACCTCTCGCCGCCGGCCGTGTCGCCTCGATGGCCGGCGCCCAGCCGTCACTCGACTACTTCTGCTTTGCCGGCGCCATGATCGCCTGCAACGGATGGCTGGACGTGGTGCTGTACGCGACGACTCGTCGATCCATCGTCTTCTCCGACGTGCCCCCATCGCAGGACACGGGCCTCGAGACGTTCGCCTTCATGCGGACGCCACCAAACCGACGATTCGGAAATGTCGTGTTCGTCGCAGGCGGTGCCGAGAACACGAACGCGGAGGACTACCGGGGTCACTCCCGCGGCGGCCGGAAGAAGCTCGGCTCGCTGGGGAAACTGACGAGGCTGCGCGGCGAGGGCGGCTCGAGCGAGGACAGCTTGCAGGGGGTGGGACAGCAGGGCAGCGGAGGCGGCAGCGGCGGCGGCGCCGGGCTGGCGATTCAGATGGAGACGGTGACGAGCGTGGTAGTCGAGCTCGACCACGGCGGGCTTGAGTCACGGTCGGCAACCGGCACCGGGCGAAAGGGCAGTCTGGCGAGCGACGCCGTGAGCATCGACTCGAGGGTATGAAGTCCATCAGGATGTGGCATTGGGCGGCATTAGCGTTGTGATTTTTAACCACCATAGAGACAAATGATTCCATCGAAACGATGGGGGCCAACCAGGTCCAATGATACCAAGCTCTTCTCACGCCTTTACTTCATGTCTACATCATTGTCGTAGTCCTTGTGCTCGTCCGCCTCAAGCTCTTCGTCCGCACACTCGGCGTCGAAGAGCTTCCTGCCCTGCTCTCGCAGGTGACGCCACATGTTTTGGCGCATCTCGACGAGGGCCTCGACGCAGTCTTGCCTTCGGAATTCAAGCGCAGGCCACCCGTGCTCGAGGTAGATATCCCGCGCCAGCTAAAATCATCAGCTACAGCTTCCAAGTGCCGTGATATCCACTTACCTCGATCTCCAGGTCCATGGCACCCCGCACATTGTCAGCCTCCTTTGCCGCAACACCGCCCCAGACCTCAGGCCCATAAACGTCATCCTCGTACATGCCGTCTAGCCGTCCGTGGTCCGGCACAGGGACAAGGTCAAGCGTGACGAGTCGATGAATGAGCTTATCGAAGAAACAAGTGATGGGCTCCGCCTTGTTGCGCAGCCAAGGCATGTTCTCGGGCGGATTCATATGCGAATTTGTCGTGCCGTCGTCCACCATGATCTCGCCTGGAATCGTCAGCAAGCCTGTCAACCCAGCGGTCGACCATCCAACACAGCATACCTTTTTCTAAATCCACAACCCACCAATGACGTTCCCAGTCCGTTTTGGCCCTCACAATAGCGACCATGGAGCTCGGCATCGGCCTTTTGTAAGGCGACAGTCCGAGCTTTTGCAGCTTCTTCTCTTCGAGTTTCTTCGCGCTCCGGTCTCGCAGGAGGTGGCCATCGCTGAGGTAGCGGATCGGGTAGCCCATTGCATAGACCTGCCACTTGCCGTCGTCTTCACCGCTGCCGCCCTCACCTTCGCGGAGGTACGGCAGGTGACGGAGCACGTCGACGACTTGGTCCGAGTACTTCAGCGCTCGGAGCTTCTCCTCGGGGAAGACGGGGCTCTGCCAGCCTCCCGGGGGAGGATACTCGACTGCGTCGGCGGGGAAGTAGGCGGCGCGGGTGAGGAGGGTGTAGTACCGCGTCAGGCCGTCGACGAGAGCATCCCGGATTGAGACTGCCGACTGAGGTGGCGCTTGCGATGGAATGGCAAGTCGAGCCGGGGTGTGGTCGGCCGGCGGCGAGAAGTGGTGGGGGATGTTCTCCCTGGCGAGCTGGTTGCTGGCGGAGGTGTATTCGGACTCGTCCAAGTCGGCCCATATCGCCGCGACTTCGGAGGCTACCTCGTCGACTTCCATCTCGTCGTCGGTGTCGGATTCGTCTACCTTGTCGGCGCCTCTTTCCGATGCAGATGTCGCCTCCGACCCGTCGACTTCCGTTCCATCATCGCTCGCCTTCCAATCTCCATCATCCTCGTCATCATACAGCGCCTCCCTCGCTGACCTGCTCTCCTCGATCTTCCGCCGAGTCCTCCGAAACATGGCCATCTCGCGCAGGAACCTGGCGCGATTCCACACGAGGACGTTGTACGTCCCCGTCCAGCCGCACTTGACCTGCACTCCCCGCAGCTGGCGCCTCACTCCCTCATCCCTCCCCCAACTGTCCGAAAACAAATCCGGCGCCAAGTCGTCCACCGGCGGGAGTGGCATCACCGTCTGGTCACGGAGGCGGTCGGCCTGCGCCTCGAAGAAGTCGACGCCGGGCCCGGAGTCATCGCCATCGGCGGAGACCCTCCCAGTTGCGCAATCAAGGGTACAGTCTTTTATGGCATGGCGAAACACAGGGTCTCTTCCGTGCCCGCGGGCGAGCAGCACCGTGTCCGGAGGGAGAGAGGGATGGTCCCCCGCCAAGGGCTCGAGGTAGCTGATCGCGTGGGTCTGGACGAGGACAGGCCAGGCGGATGATGTTCCGTCGGGTGCGACGTAGGCTTTGAGGTAGGGGATATGGCGGAGGATGGCGATGGCTGCTTCGGAGCGGTTGGGCGGAATAGAGAGGGCGACGAGAGGCCAGCCTTCTGGTGGGGGGTGCTGGATTGCCTCTGGGGGGAAGAGGCCAGAGGAGGAGAGGAGGGCGTAGTAGTTCGTGAGCGACTTGATAAAGTCGCCGCGGTCGAAGTGGTTGGCCATGGCAGCTGGCGATGTGGTTTAGTGATGTCCGAAGCAAGGTGAGATGGCGATGCACCTGAGTGAGGTTACATCTTACATTGGATGTTGTGTCGCCAGGATTCTGGCCTGAGGCTGGATCGAACCTCAATGGGCAGGTCTAGATCATTGAAATACCGCCATTCGACCGGGGTACCAAAGTACCGAGCGCAGGCCGTAGCATCGCATATTCTTCTCCGAAGCTCCATGATGAGGATGGAGTTGTTACTCGGCCGAATCACTAGTACTGAGGATCTAGACCTGTCCTTTCCACCTGAACTGTGCGCACTTCGTGGGCACCCGAGCTCAATTACCTGTGAGTTTCGTCTGCAGACTCAACATCATGTCCAATCGAATTGTCCGGATCATGAGCCCAATTGCGGCACTTCGAGCTGGCTTGCTGAAGTAAAATGCCGAAAATGCAGGCTGGGAAAAACGGGCACGCAGCATAGAAAATTAAGCCGGCGATGAATCACGATGGTCACTTGGCAAAGGGACAGCAGATGAGAAAATAGCAATCGACGCGCAGGGCAGTCGTGCTCGTAGAAAGAAGGATTACCGAATATATACAATTATCAGAACAAATGTTCAAAGTCCAAAAGTCCATCACCAACTCAAAGTGAGCCGAGCCTCAAGCTCTCGCCTTCCAACGAAGGCCATCCGACTGTGAGCAACAAGACTCCGCTTAGAAGCCGAGAGTCTGGCCGGCGGTGCCGTAGACGCGGCTCTTGACGTTGTTCTTGCCGTACAGGTTGTAGCTGTAGGGGATGTTGCTGCTGCCGAGGCTGCCCTTGGGGGCGGTGTTGGTGGACGAGCCCCAGGAGATGTCGCCGACGGTGGCGTAGCCCTTCTCCTTGGAGTCGACCGAGATGATGCCGTTCTTGGTCGACTTGTCAAAGACGGTAGACTCGACGCGGACCTGGGCGCCCATGCGGGTGTTGACGGCGGAGCTGCCGACCTCGAGGTAGTAGTTGTTGTAGATGTGGACGGTGCCGAAGCGGATGGACGGGTTGCGCGAGTTGACGTTGTACCAGTAGTTGTTGGCGTAGGTGACGTGGAGCTTGCCCTTGTCCTCCTTGGCGTTGGAGTCGGTGTGGCCGATGAGCGAGGCCTTCCAGTGGTCGTGGAGGAAGGTGTTGGAGACGGTCACCCAGTCGGAGCCGTGGGTGATGTCGAGGAGACCATCGTAGTAGTCCTTGCCCGACTTCAGGTCCGAGGACAGGTCGCAGTGGTCGACCCAGACGTTCTTGGAGGCCTGGATGCCAATGGCGTCGCCGTTGGAGTCCTTGACCTTGCTGATCTTCATGTTGCGGACGATAACGTTCTTGACCTTGTTGATGTAGAGGCCGGCGCCGACAAGCTCGGAGCCCTTCTGGCCGATGATGGTCTTGTCCGACTGGACGCGGACCTTGGCGCCGCCCGAGATCTTGCCCTTGACGACAATGTTAAGCTTGCCGCTCGACTCGGCCGCCTTGGTGAACTGGGCGAGGGTCGACACGGTGGTGGTCGCGCCACCCTTGCCGCCGGTGGTGCCGCCGTTGGTGCTGGCGTAGCCAATGTTGCAGCTCTCAGTGATGGAGGCACGCTTGGCGATGAGGGCCGGGGTGCCGTCCTCCTGGATGGTGGGAGTGGGCGTGGCCGAGGCGAAGCCCAGAAGGGCGAGGTTGAGGACGTTGGAGAACTTCATTTTGATGGTGTGTACGTGGTGGACGTGCTGTATATCAGGTGAGGTACAAAGTGTTGTTGTTGAGTATGGGAAGGATCCAGTCCGAGAGCCACACAGAAGTGAATAAAGAATGTGATGTAAAGAATGTGGAAGTCAAAGAGAGACGATGTGAGATGGAGAGCCAGAAAGAGAGACTGGAAGAGCGACAACGACTTGTATCTTATACTGGCAGTCTGCATGGCTCAGTTGCGATGCCAGATCGGGTCACCAAAGACATCCCCTGTTGCGCCTCCTCCGCGCATGGGTCGCTGCGAAATGAGAGGGCGGGTAGGGTAAGATGGATCCTTCCCATGGCATCGGCCACGGTCTTCTTTGGGTCGTAAGGCAGCCCACCCTGGTTCCAGCGATAGAGCACGTAGAGCTTGGCATTTCTACATTGACATCCGCCCGGGGGCCCAAAACCGCATCTTTAACGCTTCGTTGGGATAACGGAGCGGCTTCCTCCCGCAAACCTTTCCGTAGAGAAGACACAGACGTCAGAAAATCGAGTCAAGGTCACAGGGCAAGGAGAAATGCGTTTCCGTCCGTTCCTCCTGAGGCTCGGAGCCTAACACACACATCACCACACTGCCGGACAAATCCCTCCACGAGATAACCTTATGAGCAACAACCTCCGACCTTCCGAGAGGTGGGGAAATAAGATTCTGAAACACGTGTAGGGATTGAACTTTGATGCTTGTTAGTGAGCTTGATTACCTCGTGTGGCTGCACCTCATATCGAGCGTGATGCGGCCGGATGGTCGGGCTCGGCGCTCAACATGTGGGGCGCACCCCGGAGGCGGCGCACCAGGGCGGCGAGACCGCCGAAAGAGGTCACGTCTTCAATATGATTATTTCTAGCGTCTCGGCGTATTGAAAGGCGTCCGCCGGTGGATTAGACGACGTCCGGGCAGGCCGGCCGGCATTGCTGGTGAGAAGACTTGATCTCCCCGTATGGAAGCAAGCAATAGTCTGGTCGGTCATGAAGAAGCCCCTTTTGCGATGGCTACAGACTCTCCACGGGGCAAATTCCTCGGGTGGCGCGACTTTTCCAGAGCCGCTTGGCCATCTCCCAAGAAGGGCTAGAAAGTGTGCACGCCTGCAAGGGTTCCCAACCAACAGCCTCACGAGCTCCATGCCCTGTGGATGCGGTGTTGCTTGGTGTTTGCCAAGTCGAGGCCGCGTCATCCGTTGCTCGGATCGAGCCGGGGACACCGCACCCACAGCGGAAAATTGAACAGCACCCAGCCCAAACCACACAATGCGCTACAGCAGCAGAACGGCGAATCCAGGGCGAGCACCGCCGTGCGATTTCCGTCCTTGAATCCGGGGTCACGGTGCGCGCGGTGTCTGTTCTTTGCGCCACCGATGGGATCGTATCGCGAGTTCAGACGAAGAGCTAAAGCAGTCGACAAGCCCCACCGCGACCCAATGCCAAGTTGATGTCGGCACTCGATAGCCGCGCAAGAGCAAAGATATTAACTCCGTGGAATTCTGCGCTCCTCGTGCCGTGAGTCGCCCCTTAATCTACTTCTCCGGGCTGGGCCTCCCGCCAAGTGTGGTAAAGGCTGGGCAGCTCGTGAAGGCCGGAGAGAGCTTCATTGGGAGCAATCGAACGAGGATGGGTTGTTATATTCTTAAAGGGTGGAAGTGTCCATCTGTCAGAAGTGGTTTCTTACTCTCACGACGTTGTTTCGATATGCGATGGGAGTGAAGATCTTAAGGTGTTGATCTTCTACAGTTTGGTTGAACCAAGAAGGCTTGTCAACCACCAAGCTCGGGTCTCCATAAGTCAAGCAAATCTGTTCCAGAACCAGCGCAATCAAGCTCGTCTGAAAACTGACTTGTTGGGAAGCCCCAGTGTTTCCATGCACGTTGTTCTTGGCTTTCAATGCCGTGAAATGTGCTCCCCCCAATGTGGAGGATGAGGTGTGATGACAGGATCTTGGGATTTGCTGCACGCACCCTTCCTCATATCATCCACAGACAGAGTGCAACATCACAAATATTCCACCTGTAGCCATCCTTCACGGAAGCAGCAAGCCCGAAAGTTGTCTTGCTGGAACCTGAAGCCGCGTAAGACAGTCGTGATGCAAAGCTGTCAGTTTCAAATCTGTCGCTGACTCGGCATCGATGGGATAGTAAAGACGCAATCAAGTTACCTGAAACGCACCGCGGAAGGGTATGGCGTGAAGGCCAGCACTGGGGCGCTCGGAAGTTGCCCGACTGACTGCACCAGGTTGTCCGAATATCTTGGCTCAGACCTCCCACCCCAGGACGTGCAGAGAGGCGAATTTCCAGCCGTTCGCGGTATCCTCTGGAGTCTTTGGTATCTAGAAAAGATTATTAAGGGCTTCAAAAAACAATTCAAGGGCCTGGCTTGTCCGGTAAACCAACCAGGCAGCTTCCGGCATGAGTTTTCTACTACACGTCCCGCGTTGATGTGGTGATAGAGAGTCCAAGAAAGGCAGTTTCATTTGGTCCGGAATGAGAGGACAAAGTGTGAAGACAGGACTGGATTCGTGTAGAAATATGGTGTTGAAATATTCAGCGACGAGCTGGAATTTATGCTCCTGTTCTTGAAGCTAGACTGGCAAGCTTTGTTATGGTAGAAAAAACAGTGTAATTGTAGACAGAGCAGTGGAGACCAAAAACAACATGAAGATTCATGTGTCCTTGAGATGTTTACTAAGTCTGTGAGTATGAGTATTAGGCTCGACCTCTCGGCTGATATTTCAGGAACACAACCTACGTTGATCTTTCTCACTGTAGAACGCGCAACGAGAGCTGAGCCAAACACTAGATGATGGAGTGGTGAGGACAAAAGAAGATTTAGATCAAGGACACTCGTAGAACCATCAAAAATTCAGTCATCATGAGGCGATGGCTAGTTGAATTTTTCTCATCTTATTCTTGGATACAGTGAGCAGCCTCGTTGAACAACCCAGGAGCAGCACACTCAGGCTCAGGTTTTGAGTTGCCGCGATGGACGTCGTTTTACACCCTCCGGCGAGAAACATGCGTACCTACATTCCATTAAAACCACGGCAGCGTAAAGTAGGTGGCAGAGAGAATTCGGTAGGGCGGGAATCCCGTCGGGGTCTGCCCGGGGCGCCCACCCCCCACCACGAGGGCTCCGGCCGCAACCCGGCCGACATCCGACAGCCAGGCCGAGTTGATGGCCCCCACCTGCCCCACTCTTCGGCCAATGGCCGGGGTGTGAGATTGCTGACCGCAGGATCAGGAGTAAGCTGATGCTGACGGCTCTGCTGATTGTCTGCTCTTCGTCTCAATATACAACCACCCTCTGCTGACTTGGAATGGAAAATTCTCTCGCCTTCGCAAACTGTAACACCACGAAGCTATCCTCAGCTTTCTCGAGCTCAACGGTCACCATCGCCATCTGGCTCGAGTCGTCGCAACCATGGAGCTCTCCTTGATCCCGCTGATCGTCACCATTCTCCTCCTCCTCCCCTTGACTTTATACATCCTCCAGCGGCCTCTCCCCTCCATTCCTTATGCTCCCTGGGCCTCTCTCACCACCGACCTCCCGGCCCTTGTCCGCCACACGAATGGCCTCACCTATCTCATCTCCCTTGCCAGCACCCACAAAACTCCCCTCCGCCAAGTGTCCCTCAAGCCCTTCGCGGCCCCCTACCTGCTCCTCTCCGACTACCGCGAGGCCCGCGACCTCTTGGCCCGCCGCGAATGGGACCGCAGCGACTACTCCATCTCGCTCCTCGGCGGCATGGGCCCCCGCCACCACGTCAACCTCAAGCAGGGCCCCGCCTGGCGCGCCCACCGCCACCTCCTCGCGGACACCATGTCCCCCGCCTTTCTCCACGCCGTCGCCGCCCCCGAGATCTACCGCTCGGCCACCGCCCTCATCCGCCTCTGGCGCCTCAAGAGCAGCCTCGCCAGCGGAGGCGGACCCTTCGAAGCCGCCGGCGACATCTCCCGCACCGCCCTCGACGCCGTCCTCGACTTCGCCTTCGGCGAGGCCTTCCCGCACCGCACGCTCCCGGCGCAGGCACGCGCCGTCAGCGAGAGCGCCGCCCCCGCGACGGGCCCCCGCGGCGAGACGCTCTTCCCGGTGGGGCCCATGCACGAGACCCTCACGGCGACCATCCACGCCGGGGAGCTCGTCGGCGCCGTGAGCCAGAGCCCCTTCATCGACCTCGCGTGGTGGTACCTCTCCCTGTGGCCGTCGGAGCGGCGCATCCGCGGCATCCAGAAGAGCTACGCGCGCGAGCAGATCCGCAAGGCCGTGGCGCGGCTCGAGGCGGACGACGGGTCGCGGGGCGACGACGCGTGGGTGCGGTCGGCCGTGGACCTCATGATGGCGCGCGAGCGGCGCATCGCCGACAAGGAGGGGCGGGCGCCCGCGTACCTGTCCGAGGACATGGAGGACGAGGTGCTGGGGTTCATCTTCGCGGGCCACGACACCACGTCGACGACCATGGCGTGGGGGCTCAAGTTCCTGACGGACACGCCGGCGGCGCAGGCCGCCCTGCGCGCCGCCCTGCGGACGTCCCACGCGGCGGCGGTGGCAGAGGGCCGCGCGCCGACCGTCGAAGAGATCTACCGCGGCGGCGTGCCGTACCTCGAAGCCGTCATGGAGGAGATCCTGCGCCTCGCCGGGCCGGTGCCCGTGCTCGACAGGCAGTGCGACCGCGCGACGACGCTGCTGGGCCATACCGTCCCCAAAGGCACGACGGTGCTCATCCTCGGGCGGGGACCTAGCGTCACCGAGCCGAGCCTGGCCATTCCCGAGGCGGTGCGCAGCCCTACGGCAAAGGAGACCCGGGAGTGGGACCCCGAGGGCAGGGAGCTGTTCGCGCCGGAGCGCTGGCTGACCACAGATGAGGCGGGGAACACCGTCTTCGACCCCCAGGCTGGGCCGGGACTGGGTTTTGGAGGGGGAGTGAGAGGGTGTTTCGGGAAGAAGCTGGCGTACCTGGAGCTGAGAATCGTCATCACGCTCGTGTTTTGGGAGTTTGAGCTGTTGGGATGTGGGGAGGGGCTATCGGGATATGAGGCCATCGAGGAGGTTACATACAAACCGAAGCATTGCTATGTAAAGTTGAAGAAGGCAGGGCTGACATAGTCAAGGGATAACCTTGATTCTGGGAGGAGCTACGCAGACTGAACAAGACGACTCGATTTCAGCCTCAAGACCTCACTCAGCCCGGCACGCCGTCACTGACGGCACGGGTCTCATATTCTACATCTCCATCAACGTCGGAGATGACATGACATTCGTGTACTCGTCACGGGGTATCTATCCACTCCCACCAGGGAGTCCCAACCGTTACCCGGAACCAAACTGCCCAAAGACAACCAAAAACACGCTTGTCCACCCTCGCGTCCAAAGGCCGGTTTTAGACGTCGAGGGGGATGATATATCGCCTCCCACACCATCGTACATACCGACCGCCGCATTTTACTTATTCATCAAGTCATGATCGCCGCCGCCACCTCTGACGCAGGCGACCTTCGTTCCACCACCTCAGTTAGCCCCCTCTGTCGCAAGATGGTATGAAGTTCACCCATCCGGACCGGCCTCGTCAGGAACAGATCCAGCCCGCTCGCAAAGGCCTCCTCCCGCGCCTCATTGGATCCCAGCCCCGTGATGGCGATGATGGTCGTCGGATTGAGCTTGTTAAGGCGCTCAAACTGCCGGATTCGTCGCGTCGACTCGAGGCCATCCATAACAGGCATGTTGATGTCCATCAGAATGCAGCAAAACCTTTCCGGTGTCGCGGAGAAAGCCTCAAGTGCCTCCTGTCCGTTCATCGACGTGCAGTGTTCGCGTCCAAGTCGTTTCATGAAAGTGCAGAGGATCTAACAGTGTCAAGGCTTGAAACATATAGAGACTACTTTCGGGTGACATACCTTGAGATTGATGATGTTGTCATCGACAATGAGGAACTGTGAGCGGTCGCACGCTGCCGGTGTGGTGGCCACGGTGTCGTTGCCATGGCCAGGAAGCACCTCACCGTCGGGAACCCCGTTGAGTTCGTGCGGCCTCTTCACGTCATCCAGAGCAATAGGCTGCTCGGCACTACCGGTCTTTTCCACCTCAGCGACAACGTCCAAATCGGCGGACCCTGGGGGGGTTGCTCGCCGGTTCGGTAAGGCTAGGTTGAAATCCGGATCGATATCGAGGTTCCAGAGACGGCACGCGATGCTGGACACGTTTGATTCGCCTGGGTTGCCGTTCGATCGCAAACCGCCAATCCCGCTGCACGACTGGGCTCCGTTCGTTGAGCTGGCGATCCTAGCGTTCGTTGCCGACGCCGCCGCAACGGCGTTGACTATCTTCAGTTGCTTCCATCGAGTCAATGCTGTGGCAACCGCCTTGCCGAACTTCCTTGGTGTATTCCTAAGAGTGGTGCGTCAGCATTCGTCCCGCAAATTGAATAAGGGAACATTGACTCACGGCTGGTGGATAAATTCAAAGACAGCACCGGCCGCCGACTCCTTGAGCACGCCGTCGAGTTTCATGGCATTACCAGCATTGTAGCAGATGACGACGCCTGGCACGGGATGCTGCTGGATGCTGCGGGCGTCAAGCTGACCGAAGGCAGCCTCAGTGTAGATGACAACGTCGACGTCAGGAGAGATTGTGTCGCCGTTCTGCTGAGACCCGCATCGTTCCATGCCGTACCACTTCAAAGGGAGAGAGTCGATGGGGACAACAGACGAACTGGCCACATGGTTTGAGCCAAGAGCTTCTTCGCTAAATCCGGCTGTCGACACTCTTGTTGACCGCAAGATCTGGCTGTCGAAAGAGAAACGGGCGTCGCCGTCCCTTGCACGCTCCTGCTTCGGAGAGTATGTTAGCGGCAGGGAGACCGTCACGGTGGTACCCCTGCCGACGCGACTCTTGACGCTGATAGAGCCCCCAAGCGAGGACACGATCTGGCGAACGAGGCTCAGTCCGAGCCCGGTCCCTGGGGCGAGGTGATTCTCCTGCGAGAACGGAACGAACAACTTGGTGCGCAGGAACTCGTCAGTGATGCCCTTGCCTGTGTCGGCAACGGTGAGGATAAGGTTGGAGGTTCGGTGGGGCTTCAGCGCGGAAGGCTCTTGCTTGAGGCTGATCATGACGTGGCCGCGAGACGTGTATTTGAGTGCGTTTCCAAAAAGGTTCATGATGATGCGGCGGATGGCCCCGGGTTGAGTAACGAAGGTCCACGCGGGACTGGGGTCGATGTCGATGATGACCTGCACGTCACCCAGGTTGGTAGGCAAATTCCCCGAATTGGGTCGGGCTGTGCTCATGTCTGCCGAGTAGATGGTGTCAAGCCGTTCTTGGGCAGGGCTCATGGGCCCCTGGGCACCGTGTCTCGTCAGTTGCGAAGCGACCATGTGCTGGAAACTGTGTCCGATAAAGACGCTCTCAATGACCTCCTCAGCAAGCACATCAACTTGGACGTCAGATACGAGGGTCATCATGCCGGCTTCAATATCCAGCTGCTCTTGACCCTTTCCGTCGTGAGTGAGGCCGCGTCGGCCCTTATTGTTCCTTCGTCGGGCCTTTGAAGCTCGTAGGAACGTGTTGATCTTGCTGTGTGCGAGTAACTAGAATACTGTCAGCTTGTAAATCAGGCGATTCGACGGCTCGGACTCACATGGTCGATAGTGTCAAGGAGCGTCTTGCCCGAAATCTCTATCGTGTGGATTACGTCAACTTGGAAGGAATCCAGCTGTGTATCATGAAGCAGCTCGGCGGCGGCCACAACACCGTGCAAGGGCGATCGCAGCTCGTGGCTAAGAGACCCCAAAATGTCCGTCTTAGCCTTGTCAGCCACCGCGACGTCCAGACGCCTAATCTCAGCCATGGTGATCATCCCAAAGGCTCTGAGGTACGGTAGATCAGCGCCCTTGGTGATGATGCGGGCCGAGTTCTTGCTCCAGACAAAACCTCCGGCGTGCCACCTATCCTTGTAGGGGTCCCACAAAGGTACCATGGCGACGCTTCTTGCACCGGGGAACAGCTGCCCGATGGTCGCGGCTTCGTTCCTCCGCGAGTACGGAGAGCCCTTCGTCTTAGACTTCTTGCTGTTAGCCTTGGGCTGCGACGGTTCTTCGCGGTCGTCTGTATCCTGGCTCAGGGGGTCTGAGTCCTCGCCGGAGGACTCGCCGGAGTACCAGGAGCCAGTTTCATCAAAACTGAAGATCTTCCCGTCCGGGTAGCGACGCATTAGTTTTTTGAGGAACTTGTCCGTGAGCGTCAGTGGCGCACTGGCCTCGGCGTCGAGAGCAGCGGGCACAGGATGGTTGTAAGACGTGGACCTGCCAAAGACTCGGCAAGGAGTCTCTTCGTCGCTGATCCTGGACTGCCCGGAAGAGCTATCTTCGCTGCTCGACGTGGGTTCGTCGGAATCGGGAGACGTCTTGTGTGGATTCGTTGAGCCAACGAGCCCACCAAAGGACCCGACACTAGCGTCAAGGAATAAGGTCCCGTCTATGTCGAGCGACTCGCGGATGATGTGGGCAGCCTTGGCGAATATACGATCGACCTCAGCCTGGTGGGGATCAGTTGGCGAGACACTCGAGGCAGTGGTGCTTGTCGTCTCGACAGTGTCGGAAGAGCCCGAAGAGGAGCCGGCCACGCCGGCGTGTGACACGGGGCTGATGCTAGGGCGGACAGGCTCGGGGACGTAGTTGGAGACCTCGACGACGGTACCGTCCTCGGCGACACTGATTTGAGGGGCGTCGGGGACATCGTCTTGCTCAAAAGGCTGAGCCGCGGCTACGTGGCGTTCCGTGTTCGCCCACCAGCTGCCGGGCTCATCCTTGCCCTGGATGAAGTTGCTAAGGCCGTGGACCATGCGCTCGCTGCGGATGTAGCTCTCGGTGACGCGCCTCGTTTCCATGTAGCCCATGATGGTCTGGGAGAGGTCGGCCATGAAATGGACCTGGTCGGCAGGCAGGGACTGGCGAGGCTCCGGGTCGAAGACGCACAGGACGCCAATGTTGAAGCCCTTGGGCGACCGGATGGGGACGCCGGCGTAGAAGCGGTGGCGGGGCGCGTTACAGACGAAGGAGCGGTCTTCGAAGCGCAGGTCGGCAGCGAGATCGGGGACCACGGTGACGGGGAGAGAGCCTTTGTCCGTGTCGGTGGCGATGGAATCACGGGCGTCGGCGTCGAGCAGGACATGGCCGCAAATGCCAAAGTCTCGAGGGATGGCGGTGCCGCAGAGCCACAGGTGGTCCTCGACGTTGTCGGCATTGGCATGGAGGGGGATGGTGGGCGTGGCTTCGGCGACGATGTACTGGTAATGGCGGTCGAAGAGGGAGATGAGAGCGCGCGAGGCGCCGAGGCGAAGAGCGCACAGCTGGGCGAGGGCGGTCAGGTTGGTGTCGGAGCAGGAGGCGAGGGCCTCGCGGGGGACGGGGCGATGTGGTTCGTTCAGGACGGTCTTGGAGATGAGCAACGAGTCGTATCTAGAAGTAGCATGTCATGTCAGCCGGGGGTGGGTTCGGTGGAGGAGGGGGAGGAGGACGACGACGAACTTGAGAGTCTCCCACTCCCGGGCGCCCTCGTTGCCCTGCGCCATGTTGTCGGTCTCTGCTAGGGGGAGGAACGCGCAGGAGGCTGCGAGGGCATCGCAATGCGGCGTTGGAGCTTTGTGAGGGATGTCGTGACCGGATGCTGGCTATGGAGTAAGTCGAGAAGAGGCGGCTGAGGTGCGAGAGGTGGTATGGAGTTGAAGTCGAGTGGTGTTGCAACCTAGTCAGTCGCAGTCGAGATCCCCTGCGTACTTTCCCTAGGGTTTGGGGGTCATAGGGTCCGGGTGGCGGCAGGAGGGAAGCGGCAGGTAAAAGGCGGGCAAGGTGTGATGAGGGTCGAGGGCAGGATCAACTGGACGTGCTAGTGGAGAGCGAGCCAGCGACATTAACTCACGGTGGCCCCAAGAAGCTGGAACGGTTCTGGTTCTGGTTCTGGACTGCCTTCCATGGCCCGTCTGGTGTGCTGTGACTGCGCTGGACTGGACTCCACGGGTTCACTGTGGCGATCGACGATGGATCGGCGGGCATTCGCTCTAACAAGTAAGGTAAAAGTCGGGCAAGGCACCGGAGGCTTCGCTACGGGGGTGGAGCGCCATGTCCCGTCCGGGCAGAATCGTGGGAAACTTGAGAATAGCATGCACCAGCCACGGCTGAGGGGCATGAACTCGATGCACACGCCTCTCCTCACTCAGCCCACCCCCCACAGATCGTGGCTTGCGCATCCACTTCTGCACATGACAGCACCGATGGTCATACTAGAACCCGATGGCACTGCGATGAGGTTTGGGGCGTGTGATTACCCCGATTCGCTTGATCCCACCGATGCCTGAACATTCCCGGTTTTGGCCACCCCACCTCTCTCTGTCTCCCTCCAACAGTGCCCTCCAACAGTGCCCTCCAGCGCATCGAGTCCGTCAGCACAGCGTCTTGGTTTCATCGAGATTTCCGTCGACTCCATCGAGATGGATGTTGCCTGCACTCCGTCTTATCGTCACCTCCGTTCTCGATGGCGCCCGTCTCCCATCGACTCGGCATGACGTCGACTCTTCGACCATGCCGGCATTCCCCCCTCGCGGCCCCGAGACCGAGTGACCCTTGGAACGTCATGCATGTGGTCTGCAACAAACGACTGAACGATCGATCCTCCCTCCCCAGATCACGGAACGCCCTCCCCCAGGGCCCGGTCGAATCCGAGCCCGAACATGGCTCCTCCCTCGGCCGCGAGACGGCCCATCGTAGACGGCGGCGTCTCGACCAGTGGTTACCCGATCAAGGGATGGGTCCAATTGAAGGGTCTCTTCCACTCGCGGCGCGTCCAGATGCGCGACAGCTGGCCGCCGACGGATGACGGCTGACGGCTGACGGCTGGTGGCAGGCACCTCGGTTCGTCTCGTACTCACCGAGCTACACCGGCCAACACGGTTGGAGGCGGAGGAGTCATTTTACGCGATGGTGCAATCGCCGGCAGGCCTTCGCTTCTGCTGAGAGGCCTTTGCCGAGCAGATGAACACAAATTCCCATGACTCAACCAACGGCTCCTATACGGTTTGAGCTCCACGGCTTCACACGTCTGATCTAAAACTCGGTTCGACGGTGGATCATTCGCCATCCTCGAAACAGCCTGACAGCGAAACACCACCTACCAGGTCTCATTTGCCACGATAGTCGCAATGGCCGTGAAGGTGCCCGCCCAAACCTTCACCCAGGTCCCCGAAGGACTTCTCGACCTCCTCGTCCCCCATCTCCCCTACTCGCTGAGCCTCGTCCGCCGCCTCCAATATGCCAAAGCCTCTCCCACTGGCAAGACGCCCAACGCCCGAATCATCGTCGCCTCGGAGAGCCCGCTCTCCAACGGACATTCTACCCCTGAGCCGAGTTCTCGTCACTTCACCGTCTCTTACTTCGATCCTTCTCGCGGGCCCGAAACCCAGACATGGGTGTACTCGACCCTCGAAGACGCCCACGCCCGTGACTCATCCCTCGTGCTTGCCCCCGACGAGGTCTCCCTCTGCGAGAAGCAGATCTTGGCCGTCGTGTCCGAGATCAAGCGCGTGGCTCGCGCCTACGACGATGTCGAGCCCCTGGCCTATCCCCGCCAGGTCCTCGTCGGCACCTTCCACCACGCCGTCCGCGCCGTCTTGCGCAAGCACAACGCCGCCCTACAGCATCGCCACGACTATGAGAAGATTATCTTTCGCTTCGACCGCCTGCCCCCAACGGATGTCGTGCTACCGGAGGGGATGAGTTTTGAGCCGACGACGCTGGAGGACTGTCATGTTGTGAAGTCGCGGACCGACATTCCGCGCAAAGTGTATGACCTCTCTACCGAGCCATGTGCCAAGCAGAGCCTGACTTCAGTTCGACCAGGACCACGCTCATTACACTGCCCAGCATGACCATCAAGGACGCAGACGGGACACCCGTGGCGTGGGCATTCCTGGGTAAGTCATGTCATCCCACCAGTGCTCGCCAGCTATTGATGGTAGTAGGTCCCGATGGCTCGATGTGCAGTCTTCACTGTGAAGAGCAGCACCGCCGCAAGGGGCTGGCCCGTGCCGTCGCTGCCAAAGTCATCCGCGAGAGGACGCGTTTCTACGGTATTGAGCCGTGGTCCTCGTCGGAGGTGGCGCCCACCAATGTGAGCAGCCACGCCATGTGTAGGAGTCTCAATGGAGAGATCAAGTGGGACGTAAGCTGGTAAGATCATTGGCCGCTCAATAAAACAAACAGGCTGCTAACATGGGCAGGTTGCTGCTGGGTATAGAGGAAGATGATCCATGAGGCTGTTCCTAGTCGGGTCTTGCAGACTGACTCACAACGCCAAGCTGCATGTTGCCGACGAACCAACATGAACACCATCAGGTGATGATTCGCATATAAGCTCCTCCTCAACATTGCTGTTCTGTTGAGATTCGTCCCGCGTTCTTGTCTTGCCTTTGTTACTCACTTTGAATAGTCTGTTCGTGCATCTGCCCCCGCATCACAGAAATCATGTGCCTCAGCTTCCACCCCTTTCCTCGACTCCCCCCCGAATTGCGCGACCAGATCTACGTCGAAGCCATCGTCCCCCGCATCGTGCACGTTGGCGTCCCTGAGAGCCCATCCCAGCCATGTCTCCGCAGTCGCTGCTCCATCCCTCGCCTCCTTCACACCTCCCGTGAAGCCCGCGCTGCCCTCACGAACGCTGGCTACACCCTCACCTTCCGCACCCGCACCGCCGGTCCCCAGACTTGGTTCAACATATATCGAGATACCCTCCTCCTCTTCAAACTTCAGATACCAAACCACCACCTTCGCCACCTTGATCTCTCACTCTTCGACCCATCTGATCTGCACCCCATCCGGCACCTCGCCCTAACTTCCCCGTGTTCAGTCGAGAGTGCCGTCGCGCAAATTACCCCGCTGCTGTCCCTGCTTCCCAGCCTGGATACCCTCTCCCTCGTCAACGTCCGGCTCGATCAGGCAGCAGCCGCGGCCCTCCGCACGAGAGCCCGCCAGCTCCCCTCCCTGGCGGCCCCATCTACCCAGGCGCCGGAACCGAATCGTCTTTGGCAATTCGAGGAAACGGATGTCTCGGACCTCTTCAGTCGCCACCTCGAACATGGTGAGCGTCCCGTCTTTGGTACCAATGTGTACATTCCGGACATCAAATTTGATGGGCCCGAGGGGTCGTGCACCAGGTGGACGGATTCCATGTCGAGAGCCATGCGGAGTGTGATGGAGGGGCTCGAGGTCGAGCGGGACAAGGGGGGCGCGTTCCAGGTCCCCAAGGTCAAGCTCGTGCACATGGGAACGGCGCATGAGGTTGCGGAGCTGAGACGGCTACGGGCTGCGTGGAGGGTTGGGTTTGAGAAGGCCGGTGGGCATGTTCCAGGATGGAGGATGTATGCGCTCCCGAGGGGCTACGGGGAGGTTTTAGACGAAGAAGGGGAGGCGGAGGAGGAGAGGGTTATGTGGGCTTGGAGGGCGGCTGCGATCAAGGAGAGGGATGAAGAGGATGAAGGGCCGCGTTGTGCTTTCCGACATTGGGCGACCGCGAGTGCCTTGAGTGATGACTCAGAGGAGGATGAAGACGATGAAGAGGAAGAGGAGGCAGAGGAGGAAGAGGAGGAAGCGCCGCGGCGTACATCCCGATTCTTCACGGCGGAGAGTTCCTCAGAGAGTGACTCTGACGAGGGCGATGAGGGAAAGAAAGAGGAGGAAGCACCGCGGCGTACATCTCGATTTTTCACGGCGGAGAGTTCCTCGGAGAGTGATTCGGAAGAGGGACTCAGAAGAGGGCGATGAGGGAAAGAAATAGGAGTCCTCTGATGAGGGTGAGGTTGAAGAGAGGGGAGACAAGGCAATCGGATGCAGCTGGCGCAAGACGTGCCGATAACTCGAGATCGAGGAGAAAGGGTAAATATTGTATCAGGACGATGAGGAGGATGGCATTGGTGGAGGGGGCATGATCCCTTACATGACGTATCCCCTTTTGAGCAACGACCCTTCATGATGCACTTTGAGTGGCAGGTCTCCTAGGAATCATCGATCATAATGTTATTCGACGGTCAGTCAGCGTATTCACAAAGACTAACCCCGGTCAGATAGAGGTTTGCGACTGTGCTGGCAGGATCTATTCGGCCCAGACGGCTCTGTCGACAACGTCCCGCAAACACAACCCCTACAACCTCGCTGTCTAGCTCAGCCCTATGAACTCGTGCAGATCAGCCGCGGTCAGCCCCTTCACCGGTTTCCCGCCTCGACCGTGGATCTCGATTCGCGCAGGCTAAGCCTCGTCCAGCCTATCACGCGACGCAGCCGACCGGCCAAGTCGCCGCCACGTTGCGAGCCGCGGAGACGTTATGATGCGATCATCGCGATGGCATTGGGTACACCTAGACGCGAGCCAGAAAATGTTGGCAGGCGTGTCGTTTGGTGGAGAAGGCTGAAGTCATTGCGCTGGAGTCGCTGGAGTCGCTGTTGGAGACGCTGGAGATTCTCCTCCGAGAGGCGTGTCGCGCGGGTGATGTCACTTTTCTGGGCCACGGCTTGTCTTTATATACTCTGGGGGGGAGCTGCCGAGAAAATCTGCTGTTCTGTACCGAATTCACGAGCAATCAGTTGAATCAATAAACGAATCTTCAAGATCGAACAAATAACCAACCTTCTACCGTCACCACCACAATCAACAACATGCCTACTTCTCACGGACAGAAGGTGAGCTTGGCCCATTCTAAGGAACCCATGAGATGTTGCTAACAGAGTAACAAGGTCGACCTCGGCAAGGACGCACCTGTCACCCAAGAGGGTCCCGGCGCCGTCGACTCGGGCTCCCTCGCCAACGAGTCGGTCAAGAAGGGCGGCGAGTTTGCCGAAAACGAGGGCGTGAGCAAGTCCAGCTCGAACAACGCCTCCTCTGGCTCGAACAACGCCTCTGGCTCGAACAACACCTCCTCTGGATCGAACAACGCATCATCTGGCTCGACTGCGACTTCGCAGTCGACTAGCTCCAACACGGCCTCGTCCGGAGCCAACAGCTCTTCCGGGAACAAGTCCTCCTCCGGCACCGGCACTTCCAACACGGGCAGCTCGGCGGGCACGGCCCCGACGTACGTCGAGAACCAGTTCATCCGCGACACTTCGGGCCCGCACGGCAAGAACCTGCAGGAGGGCATCGACTACAAGAACACAGAGGACGGGCTGAAGAAGGCGCTCAACGCGCCGGCCGGGTCGGAGAACGACCCCGGGCGGGCGGCGGAGCAGCAGTTCCTGCAGAGCCAGACGAGGGCAGGCCGGGATGCGGGGCCCAAGGAGTTCGAGGTGGGAAGCAAGACCACGTTTGACAACCTGGAGGAGAAGCAGGCATGATGGCGCCCCATTAGAGTTGCTGTACGAGTAGGATTGAGATATGATTGAATGAGACCTTACTGTACTGAATTACCGAACCGAGGCAATGGCCACATTTCACCTGGGATCAAGACGACTGCAAATCAAGATGAGAAGAATCGCTGGTTGCTTCAACAACTCTTGGCATCCACTTGGATTGATGCATCAATATGGCTGGACAGTGACTTGATCGGGTTCGCATCAAGTGCATGAGGTTTGACATGACGCAGAAGTGAGTGGTGAATGTCATCGATGACGTACATCAAATCGACCTTATCACCGAACCACAACACCCCATTCTCTCCCCTCCACCACTTCACCGCCCGTGACATCCCAAGCCTAGGACGGCCTGTCACCGATGCTACACCGATCAATTGCTCTCCGAATTGCCAGGACAATCACTCAAAAAAACCGCCTCCCCCGGACAGCAACCCTCCACACCACCGCCATGAGCTGGATGGACTCCTGGTCCCGGCCCTCCAAGTCCCAAGCGACCCCGGCGCCCTTCTACCTCCTCCCCAACGGCGACGCGACGCCCTACTGCCGCACCTGCGGCCGGGTCATCTCGAGCCGCAAATCCACAGCCTCCTCCAAGTCCGCCGCCGCCTCCGCAGCGGCAAAGCCCGAGCCCAAGTACTGCTCCTCCCGGTGCCGCAGCCACAAGCCCGGCCGCCTGGACCGCGAAATCGAGCACGCTTTTGTCCGCTTCCTCCAGGGCGAGGAGGAGGTCGACAACGCCCGGAAGGTCAAGGGCGACACGCGCGTGCTGGTGCCCTGCGACCGTGTCGAGGCGCGCGTGTTCGGCAACCGCGCGGACCCGGACAAGGTCTTCGGGCGGAGGAAGAACCGCGCTTCGAGGGTCATACCCGGGAAAGACGAGGACGAGGATGAGGGCGTCGACATGCGGGAGCGGCGCGCCGAGGGCGAAGCGGATCCCGGGGAGGAGATCATTGATGAGATGCTGGGCCTGGGGCGCGCGCGGTCCGCGGAGCTCGACCCGAGCATGCAGGCGGCCTTGTCTGTCCGCAGCGGCACGCGGGTGAGACCGCCGCAGACCAAGTCGCAGGTGAATGGCAGCATTGGCGGAGAGAAGGGCAAGGCCGAGAGAATCGAGGAGACGCATGAGATGCGGGAGAAGAGGAACGAGGGCCAGAAGCGAGCGCACGAGAGGGAGCTGGTCCGGTGTGCGGCTCGCAGGGGAGTCGTGTTTGGGTTTGCTATAGACGGTGGGGAGGAGAGGAGAAAGTGCGAGGCCATAATGCAGGGCAAGGTTGTTGAACCCAGCTTCGCGAAGGGGGACTGGGCTGTGAGATGGCGCGAGGACTGAGGGCTCGGGGATTATTGTGAAAGTTCCCCGGGGTAGATTCAGTGATTGTGCACTCTAACCCGCAAGATGCAAGCTGGATTCCGATCCTCTGACGGCTGTTTTATATACCTTACTCTACCTGCGGTGGGTAACGTGGCTTGGGTAGCTTAGTGTAGCGAGGGACTTGGTAGCCCGATCTGTAAAAGTACGTTGTGCCCTTTCGAAAAGTCTCCCAGGACTTCAAATCAAGCATTGACTTCACTCCAGTCCCCCCACTTGCTCATTTGATACCAACCCATGGAGAGCGGTTGAGAATGAAATACCTACAAAACTAAGAATGTCATAAATCAAGGTTGAGCTCACCGTATATTATAACCGGACCGCAAGACAGACAATGTAGCTTTAGCGAAGTGCTGCCCAGATGAAGAGGCTGAATGATCTCAGAACAAGGCTTGACCAGAAGTGTACGATGAGCCAAGGTTATATGTAAAAGGACATCGCCCTGTCAGTCACGTTATGTCGGTAACAAGAGCCGGCCCTGCTGGGTGGCCAGTTAGTCGACTACTCAAATGACTCGAAGCGTGCCAGACCACTGTCTCTCTTTGATCGAATAAAGTCAGACCATTTCAAGGGCATATGTCCCATATCTGCGATTACACATGCGTATCGCCTCCATATTAGGGATTCCTAAGTCCTTATACAGATCGGCACAGACTTCGCACCAGTCTATTCTATAGCCACGATGGTATACTGAAGCTAGAAGCAGTGTTAGAAGCAGTGTTAGAAGCAGTGTCATCGTATGATTATTACACGCCAGTTTTTCTCCCACGGGGCTGCGGTGCAAGTCATAATCGCTGAAGCCGAGCAGATTGGCTATGGCGTAGGGATGGATAGTGGCTGAGATATGTGGCTGGAAAGATGACAGACAAGGTGGTACTGCAGGAAACCAGCTAGCAGGAGGTCTCTTGGGACTGACGATCGCCAGTTTTTCCGCGTATAGCGACCAACTAGAGCACCCATTCTGCAATTGCGTGCAGAAACCCCGTAGCTATCCCACTTCCCATACGACTGTGCTACTTTATTAAGCTTGCTTGGAACCTGAAGCTCCGAGACACTCGAGGCCGATACTTGGCAACCCAATGTCTCACAGATCTTGCACGTCAGTTTAAAAGAAGCTACAGACCCCTCACACCTCCACAAGACGAATAGATCCGGGAGACCCTAGACAAGTCCCCTTCTTCAACATGAAGACCCTCAACCTATCTGCTGCCATGTTGCTGGCGCCAACCGCCCAGTACGTCATGGGCGCTTTTGCCGATGAGTGCAGCAACCTCGTCAACACGTTAAAGCTTGACGACACCAAGGTCTGGTTCTCCAGTCTCGTCTCCGCCGACACCAACATCACCTTTCCGGAAAACCACCCGACATGTGGCCGCCCCAGTCAGGTCGTAGATGTCGACATTTGCCGGGTTTCAATGCTGACCACCACCGGCCCGACGAGCAATGTCAGCCTCGAGGTCTGGCTTCCGGCGAACTGGACTGGACGTTTCTTGGGCACCGGCAACGGGGGAATCGGCGGCTGCATCCAATATGAGGACATCGCGTATGCCGTGTCGCAGGGCTTCGCGGCTGTTGGGGCGAATAACGGTCACAATGGCACCATCGGCGACCCATTCCTGAACAATCCAGGAGTCATTGAGGATTTCGCGTATCGGTCCCTCCACACCAGCGTTGTCATCGGCAAGGAGACTACCAGGGCTTTTTACGGAAAGGAGCACACCAAGTCATATTTCCTCGGATGCTCGACCGGCGGCCGGCAGGGCTTCAAGGAGGCACAGGATTTCCCCGAGGACTTCGACGGCCTTGTGGTTGGTGCGCCGGCCCTGTCGTTCCTGAACCTCACGTCATGGCGTGGCCAGTTCTTCACCGTCACCGGCCCTCCCGGGTCGCCGACCTTCCTCACGGCAGATCAGTGGTCTGCGGTGTACGACGATGTCCTCGCGCAGTGTGACGGCCTCGACGGTCAAGTCGACGGCACCATCGAGGACCCGAACCAGTGCCGGTATCACGTCGGGGGTCTCATCTGCGGCGCCCACGCCTCTTCAACCTGCTTGACCGAGACCCAAGCCCAGACCGTCCGAACCATATTCTCTGACCTGTACGGCGTCGACGGCGCCCTTGTCTATCCCCGCATGCATGTGAGCTCCCAGCTCACGGGCCCGCTTCTCTCGGGCAAGTCATTCACGTACTCGACAGACTGGTTCAGGTACGTCGTCTTCAACGACTCGAGCTGGGACCCGGCCACCCTGGAGCCGAAAGACTACGCGACGATAGCGAGCCAGAACCCCTTCGGCATTGACACCTGGAAGGGCGATCTCTCCGGTGTCCGGGACCGCGGCGCCAAGGTGCTGCACTACCACGGCCTCCAAGACGCCCTCATCACGAGCGAGATATCCGCGCGGTACTACGACCACGTCTCGCGCACCATGGGCCTCGCGCCCGCCGCGCTCGACGAGTTCTACC
Organism: Verticillium klebahnii; assembly: GCA_002851715.1. Lineage (NCBI taxonomy): Eukaryota > Fungi > Ascomycota > Sordariomycetes > Glomerellales > Plectosphaerellaceae > Verticillium > Verticillium klebahnii. Next base: position 2,494,514 of record NMXL01000001.1, on the reverse strand, counting down.
GCTACTTCCGCATCTCGGGCGCGGGGCACTGCGGCGGCGGGACCGGCGCCAGCTTCATCGGCAACAAGCCGGCGACGGTCGCCGGGTACGGGCCCGAGCGCAACGTCCTCTCCGCCATTGTGTGGTGGGTCGAGGAGGGGGTGGCGCCGGACTCCATCCTGGGCACCGCCTATGTCAACGGGACGAAGGCCAATGGCGTTGCTTTCGAGAGGAGGCACTGCAAGTATCCTGCTCGCAACGTGTACGAGTCGGGAGACCCCAATTCCGCGGACAGCTGGAAATGTGTGTGAACAATGACGGCCGCCGCAGCTGTCTCGCAGGAATCCTAGCTAGGTAAGGTAGGAAGGCTCTGGTGTGGGAATGGAAGTGTGCACAATTCTTCTGCTAAAGTGCGCCCGTACATGTTGACGATGATCGGCCAGCGGGGAGTTTCAAATAGGAACAATCTTTGCAAACGCGGTGGGTGATACAACCCGACGGAAGCGCCGGAGCATGATACATACATACCCCCTGTGAGGTCTCTCGATGGATTACACTTGCTATTCATGTATGGAGATTCCTTACCCACTCCTCTATGAAGAGCCGGCAGCGCTAGCACGCCCTCAGGTCGACGGAAGGGCCACATAGCCTTGCACATCCTGAACGCGTGAGAAGTGTGACCGGAAACCTGGTTGCTCGATCTGACGGGACTTCAGGCTCGGATCGTTGGCTGGTGGGTCAACCAGGCGATGGTCGGTGCTGTGCCGCAGCAATTCACCCAGCTTCGAAGCCGTACGTCCCCTCAAGTGATCCGGGCCGCGCTGCAGTCTGGATTTCCGAACTCGGGAGTTGACTCGAGCTGAACGGTTCGTGCCGGCCATCACAAGAGAGAGTTGAGACTCCTAGTTGATGGACAGCCTAGAGTGCTGGCTTTCCACCCAGGGTCTCTTTTTTCGAGGCTGATTGTCGAAAAACCCAACCGGCCGTGGAAACGTTTTTGGACGAAGGCGAACAAAGGAGGCACGAGAGCGGAGCACAGCCCCGGCCGTACATCCGGCTTGGTGGCTAGGCCAAGTCGGGCCACGCCAGGAGAACGACGCAGGGGTCAAGGGTCCGTGGCCTGGCCCTAAAGAGTCAAGGAGGCGCTGGAGACGTGACACTGAACGGGATGGAGGAGGAGACGAGGGGTGGGTAATAATGTGACCTCGTAAAGACGGGGCATTTCTTCAACCTCATCTCACCTCACGTTGTCTCACCTCACACACCTTTGATCGCGACTTCACACGACACACGACACAGCACGACGACGCCATCGCGAACGAGACGGCTACCTACCACGACGATCCAGCGACGCATGGGACAGAATTGAACACGATTGGGGCCAAGGCCCACCGAGAGCCAGCCAGCCAGCCAGATAGCCAGCAACAACTCACAACGTCCCGACCACGGACGCGATTGAGCGACACAGACCTGTCGTTCCTCAACGACACTCACCACCATCCCATGTCTTCCTACGCCCTCTCGCCCATGACGCCCAGCGGCCAGGCCGCCCCTCCCCAGGGGCTCTACAGCCGCCGGCGCGCGGCCGGGTGGGAGACGTCGAAGCTCCTCCTCCGCTTCCTCTCGATGACGCTCTTCTTCGGGATCCTCATCGCGAACATCGTGTACTACCGGCACACGTACGACCAGTACAACTTTGTCGACATCTGGGCGTGGATGGTGCTCGCGGCCGTGGCGCCGGCGCTCCTCTGGGACGTGGCGGACCTGCTCACGCTGTGGGTGCGGCGCGGGCGGGCCATCGCGCCCAAGGCGCAGATCGGCGTGGAGCTGTGCCTCGCGCTGGCGACGGCGGCGGCGTCGGGCGTCATGGCGTGGCAGCTGAACCTGGCGCTGGAGGTGTTCACCGACTTTGAGGCGGCGGACAAGGCCGAGAGCGTGCTGACGGCGCTGCTGACGCTGACCCTGCTGACGTGCCTGGTGCGGACGTTCCTGTTCACGCGGGCGTGCGTGGACCGGCGGCGGGAGCTGCGCATGCGGCGGTCGAGGGTGGTGTACATCGAAGCCCTGGGCAAGGCCGTCTTTGTCGTGGCCAAGCCGAACGTGGGGTTCGGGACGCTGGCGATGGGGGGCCTGGGGGGCGCGGGGGCCGGGGCCGGGGCGGGGGCGGGACGGCCGGGATCGAAGCAGACGGCGACTTCGGTGTCGTCGACGGGGGCGGACGGGCTGACGGAGGTGACGTCGGTGACGACGCTGGTGCCGGGGCCGAACCAAGCGGCGAGCGTGACAGCGCGGCAGAGGCCGCTGATGAGGCCGCCGCCGGAGGGGTACGAGCCGGACGAGGCGGAGATGGCGCGGCGGCGGCGGGGCGACGCGCAGCCGCAGCTGATGGTGGCGGAGGTGGCGGACATGAAGTTCTCGTCGAACGTCGTGGTAAACCCGCACGAGGGGAAGTTCCTGGTAGAGTCGTCGCGGTCGCCGGGGGTGGCGGGCGAGTCGTCGCGGTCCCAGCTGCGGTCGGCGCCGATGGTGGAGGAGGCGAGGGGCGGGCGGCCGCGGTCATGGGGTTGATGATTCTAGGTGCAATATATCATGTTCTATCATGTCCAGACTCTGAAGACTTCCCGGGCCCATCACTCCTTACACTCCGAGACCCCGACGGGGGGATCTGGGCATCTACGAGACGAGAGACAACATCCAGGTCGGCCGAGAGACAACACCACCCGCGGCTCTGAACGGAAAAGTCCGGGAAAATTCAGGCTTGCTCAGAAATGGCCTAATAAAGCTGTATCCCGTCCGCAGGGCTCAATGACGGGCCGTAATAGAATTATGGCTTCCCAAGTTGCGGCTCAACCCCCGTGACACTGCACCCACATCGAGGCACTGTAGACAGAGACAGGCCCGCCAAGAAGATCCCATGCAGCCAGCAGGCTGCTCTCAACTGCCGGAGACCGATTGAGGTGGTCCAGAGGCCTGTGGAACGCAACTCTAATCGTCCATGGGCATCCTCATCTTCCCATCATTTTCAGCATACCTTACCTTACTCACCAAGGTGCAAATGCTGATGCCTGGAGCTGCTGGCGTGACATTGTGACATTGGGTTGAGGCGCAGTAGGGCCTTTTTACACTGGGGCAGTGGTACGAGTCAGGCCGGGGCTCCCTAGCCGTCTGGTCCGCTACCTCTGAAGTCCCTCTGAAGTCCCCTGAGTCCACTGACGCACTCTCTGAAGCCCGCTGGCGCTTAACAGTCCTGCGCCTCCATTCACACACCCTTCCACTGAGACCCCTGGACCCCGCCCCTGTCCCCTGCCTTCTCCCCCCCCCCAAACCCTTGCCCGCCCTTCATGTGGCTCAACGTCCCTGGGCACCCTCCTGCGACGCCTCGTGCGCCCTGCCGAGTCGGTTCTGCAGCGGCTAGTGTCACCTGTCGCCGTCGTGGTTCGCCAGACCTCGCCAACCTCGCTTCCTCACCTCATCTCACGACGTCCGTCGGCCGAGCATCACGACTCCGACATTCTTCTCGACCACCACAACGACCACCACCACCCCGTCCATCCATGGACTGCCAATGATCCTCTCTCCCACGCCAGACGGCACACCCGGCTGCAGCCCGCCTCGGCCTCGACGCGATCCGACGCCCGCCCGCACATGGGCGACACCATGCGATCCTGCCATAAGACCGACCGACCGACCGACTGATCGACCGATCGACTGATTGACCGACCGATTGACCCAATTCGAGGGGCCAACCCTCAGCAGACGACTGCGAAAGACACGAAAGATAGCTACCATGGACACGACGCCCCTCGCGCCCGACCACATCTCCCTGCCCGCCCACGACGGCGACGGCACCCGCGGCGGCGACTTCTACACCGCGATCCCCCATCACCGCAGCACCCACCGCACCGCCTTCCTCCTGCGCGTCGCCTCGGCCGTCATCTCCCTGATCATCATCTCCGTCATCGCCGACACCACCACGCGCTTCGACCCCCAGTACGCCACCAACTGGGCCTTCGGCTCCCCGACCGCCATCCTCGCCCTCGTCTGGTCCCTCCTCGACATCGCCGTCCGCCTCGTGCGCGACCGCGGCCTCTGGTGGCGGCGGAAGCACCGCCCCCGCCGCGCCCGCCGCTTCAGCTTCGGGCCCCCGGGCCTGCACGTCGCCGTCCACCTCGGCATCTGGGTCGGCGCCGCCGTGCTCGACGTCTTCCTGTGGCAGGCCTACCTCGACCAGCGCCAGCAGGCGATCGACTGGATCCGGGACGGCAACGGCGGCGCCGTCGACCACTACCTCATGAGCGCCGCCAGCCGGACCTGCGCCGTGGCCGTCTTTCTCGCCATGCTGCCGTGCGTTTCCTTCCCCTCTGCCCGCATCTACGCTGCTCCGCCCAACAATGCTGACGATGAACCTAGGGCCGTGCACTTTGTGCTGTTCGTCTTCGCCTGCATCGCCGCCGACGACGCCAAGAGGCGGCACACGGACGTCGTGTTCCTGCCGCGCGAGGGCCTGCGCACCTACGAGAAGGTGCCGCCCGCGACGCTGGCCGAGGTCGTGCGCCGCAAGAGGCTGCCCATCGCCTACTACGCGAACCACTCGGTGCGGTACGAGGCCGGCGCCGACGGCACGGTGCAGATGCTGCGCGACTACAGCAGCCGGCAGCTGTCGTAGATGGTGGGAAGCCTGTTTGTTAATGAAGCGGTTGTGTTTGAGCATCTGAAGACATTCTTTCGTTGTGAACACCGACTCTCCCATCGTGAGGACGAACTACCAGGTCTCGCTCTGCCAGGGATCGCCGATATCCGTCCCCGGGCTCATGTGAGAGCAGCCAAAACGTGACCTGAAGGGTAACAGCTTGCTGAGATTGCAGGGGCGAGCATCTCGAAGTGGCCCCCTTCAGAGCCAGTGGTGTAGGCGTCCCCAGGGTGTACCGTGCCTCCCAGACCGTGCCCGCCATCAAGGGACTGTACTCTCGAGCAAACCCCAGGCCGCTCAGGTCATGTGACGTGCGTGACGTCAGCCTTATTTGCCCAGCCAGCATTGGCTGCCCTGGACGTCACCCCCCCTCGTGGGCGGTGAGACCGCGGCCAAACACATGTTTGCTCGGCTCCAAAACAGCCAAACAGACCTCCAGAGAAACAACGAATAACCGCATCATAGCCCGAGTCATTGTGAACCATCACCACGTCCTTGGCCCCTCGCTCTCGCCGTGTCGCAGTCGAAGCATATTCCACCTCTGGCGCCTGACGCCTGACGCTCCGGCTTATCAGCGGCCCTATCAAATCGCTTATCAGGACCAAATTTTCAAAATCTGAGCCCGGCTGCCCCACCAAAGCCCACCAGTCCCTCACACTTCCAAGGACACCCCACCTTTTCCTTTTGCCAGCCTGAAATCATTCTTGAGGCGCTTCCCTCGCACCGCCCTCGACCTGACGTCTTTTCAGTCAACCATCCCATCCACGCCCATTTCCATCACCTGGGCCCTTTCTCCTTGCTACATAAACGCAAGGGAATCTCGACGGACACAACCGCCTCCGCCCGCAGCGTACCAGTCTCGAAGACCGCGCGCGCATTTTTTTTTTCTCTGATACCCCTCCTCCCTGCTGCCCCGCCATCCCACCAAAACCCCGCCTTCACCACACACAAACAACCACCACACAGGCAACACACAAGTCGTCATCATGGCCCCCTCCGCGTCCAAGGAGAAGCGTCTCGCGAAGAAGGCCGCCGAGGGCAAGCTCGACAAGAAGACGGTCGCCAAGCGTGCCGGCTCCAAGAATGCCAGCACCGCCGCCTCCTCCGTCAACGGCGACGAGCCCGAGCTCGACGCCCACGGCAACCCCATCCAGCCTGACGGCCCCGCCACCGGCGCCGACAAGGCCGACGAGGTGAAGCGCCTCGCCGAGCAGATGGACAAGCACGGCATCTCCGACCGCGTCACCACCGGTGTCCTCGCCTCCACCAAGACCTCCAAGGACGTCAAGATCACCTCCACCTCCCTCGTCTTCCACGGCCGCCAGCTCATCCAGGACAGCACCATGGAGCTGTCCTACGGCCGCCGCTACGGCCTCCTCGGCGAGAACGGCTGCGGAAAGTCCACCTTCCTCAAGGCCATCGACGCCCGCGAGTTCCCCATCCCCGAGCACGTCGACATCTACCTGCTGAACGAGGGCGCCCCGCCCACCGAGCTCGGCGCCCTCGAGTGGGTCGTCACCGAGGCCGAGCGCGAGATGGAGCGTCTCGACAAGCTGGCCGAGCAGATCCTCGAGGACGAGGGTCCCGAGAGCCCCGTCCTCATGGACATCTACGACGTGAGAAGACCCCCCCCCTCCCCCTATCCCCCGCACACGTACTGCGTACTGACTCCGTCCCAGCACATGGAATCCATGGACCCCTCCACATTCGCCACCCGCGCCTCCCTCATCCTGACGGGTCTCGGCTTCAACAAGCAGACCATCCACAAGAAGACCAAGGACATGTCCGGTGGCTGGAGGATGCGTGTCGCCCTCGCCAAGGCCCTCTTCGTCAAGCCCTCGCTGCTGCTGCTCGACGACCCCACCGCCCATTTGGATCTCGAGGCCTGCGTGTGGCTCGAGGAGTACATGAAGAAGTGGGAGCGCACCCTCGTGCTCGTGTCCCACTCGATGGACTTCCTCAACGGTGTCTGCACCAACATGATCGACATGCGCGAGAAGAAGCTCATCTACTACGGTGGTAACTACGACTCGTACGCCAAGACCAGGGGCGAGCAGGAGACGAACCAGATGAAGGCCTACCAGAAGCAGCAGGACGAGATCGTCCACATCAAGAAGTTCATCGCCTCCGCCGGTACCTACGCCAACCTCGTCAGGCAGGCCAAGTCCCGCCAGAAGATCCTCGACAAGATGGAGGCCGACGGCTTCATCCAGCCCGTCCACCAGGACCGCGTCTTCACCTTCCGCTTCGCCGACGTCGACAAGCTGCCGCCCCCCGTCCTGTCCTTCGACAACGTCACCTTCTCCTACTCGGGCGACGCCAAGGACGACCTCTACCGCAACATCGACCTCGGCTTCGACATGGACTCCCGAACCGCCCTCGTCGGCCCCAACGGTGTCGGCAAGTCGACCCTGCTGCGCCTCATGACCGGCAAGCTGTCGCCCACCAACGGCTCCGTCACCCGCCACACGCACCTGAAGCTCGGCCTCTACTCGCAGCACTCGGCCGAGCAGCTCGACATGACCAAGTCGGCGCTCGACTTCGTGCGCGACAAGTACGCCACCAAGTCCCAGGACTACCAGTACTGGCGCCAGCAGCTCGGCCGCTACGGCCTGACCGGCGAGTCCCAGACCTCGCTCATCGGCACCCTGTCCGACGGCCAGAAGAGCCGTATCGTCTTCGCGCTGCTCGCCATCGAGAGCCCCAACATGCTGCTGCTCGACGAGCCGACCAACGGCCTGGATATTCCCACGATCGACTCGCTGGCCGACGCCATCAACGCCTTCAGCGGCGGTGTCGTCGTCGTGTCTCACGACTTCCGGTGCGTCCCCCCTCATTTCCTCCTCCTCCTCCTCCTTCCCCGCGCAGCACATACTAACACGTCACAGTCTCCTCGACAAGATTGCCAAGCAGATCTTGGTGTGCGAGAACAAGTCCATCAAGCCGTGGGACGGCACGATAGGCGAGTACAAGAACTACCTGCGGAAGAAGATGATCTCGGCCGGCGCCGTCTAAGGCGGGCGCGGGGACGAGAGCGAGCGCGACGGAGACGAGCACGAGCGGCCAGGGCGGACACGACCGGAACGCGAAAAAAGCTTGATGACGGGCACGGCGGGCTGGCACCGAGACCGGCAGCCCGGGCGGGAGGGAGCCCGAGCCCGAGGGGTATGATTTTCCCGGGGCACCGACGGACCCGGCATGAGGATAGATAGAATGCATGCATGTTTCGTTGACCCACCGTGGATTGTGCATCTTCGCCGCCGTGAGGCCAACGCGCTCGGCATGTGATGTGACGCCCCATTGCGGGTGATGCTGAGCGAGCGTGCACGATGGAGGCAGCGCCGGCCGCACAAGCTGGCACAGCCTCGGGAAATAATGCCCTTCGCTTGCACGAGGATGACGCACATTGGCCTGGCGGTCTAGAATTTTCGTAGAAGCCTGAGGCCCCCCCGGGCGGGCAGGGATGGTGGGTCGGGGGGATGGACACTGTGCGAGGCAGAGAGCCAGCTTGGGGGGGGCCGGCATCGTGAGAAGCGTCGGACGAGTGTTTACGAGGGCACTTCGGGGCGACGGGGCAAGAGGCCGGCCGGGGGACTGGGGGCTGTGATTTTGGCGATGAAATGGCGAATCGAAGCTGGGAAAACGGCGTTTTCTGATGGATTTCGGTGGCTGCATTGTGTGGAGGGCGCGTCGGGGGAGGTAGTCAGGGGAATGTGCCGTGGGCGTGACAAACGCTGGAGTGTGCGAGATCCGTCACGCGAATGGGGGGGGGGGAGACGAAACATTCCGACGAAGTGTTCAGGCCGTCCGCCTACTGTGACCCCCCGCAGCATCTGCACACCAAATGATCGATTGAATCACGACATGCCCCGTAAACGAATGCATCTGGTTTTCTGTGATGAGGTGGTGAGCTAGCTCGGGCTTCGTGGCAGGGCATTTTCCTTTTCCTTTTCCGGACAGCAGGGCAACCAACAGGGCGCGGGCAGACAGGCGGAAGAAATTGGGAGGTGGGAGGCAAATCAGGGAAGCCCACTTTTGAGACCATCGCCAGTCGAGGCCGGGTCGTGGAAGCTCGGGGTGGGTGGCCGTGGCCGCAGAGTTCCGTTGGGGGGGGAGGCCCAGGCACACGTTCCCCCCTCCCAACCGTGACCGGGCAGCTGTCAAGCAAGCGACGTGCCATCAGGCAGCGTGGACGCGGGTGCCACAGATGAGATGCGGTGCTGCGGTGTTGCCACCAACCCTCTTTCCTCTCTCTGCCTTTCGATCGGACAAACAAACCGTCAGTGACGCTCCTGACGCCCTGACGCCCTGACGCCCGGACAAGATTGTGCCTTCTTCTGGATCTGGATGGGGGCGGGCAGAGCAGAGCAGAGCAGAGCAGAGCAGGAACGGTCTCCGGGAAGCGCGCTAGGCCGACCGCGGCTAGCGGGGATCAAGGGGCGGGTTAGCGGCTGAGGGCAGGTCCTCAATGTGGAGACGGCTGGCCCTGCTCCTGGTCGTCCTGGTGCTGGTGCAGGGTGCTGGTGTGCAGGTGCTGGTGTACCGCGTGGTGGGAGCTAAGGTACGGAGGTACCTGTCTGGGGCTTGGGCGGGTGCCGTGTGGGAGCTGCATCTCGCGGGTTTGACTGACGCCTGCAGAGTGGAAGCCCGGGGATAGGCAAGAAAGAGAGAGAGAGAGAGAGAGAGACGAGACACACGAGACGAGGAGGCCATCGACGCAGAGAGGGCCTGCCCTGCCTTCACATCACGTACGGTCCATCCCACGACCCAGCCAGATCGCCCTCACCAGACCAACCGAGCCGGCCAAACCCCGAGCGGTGCCATCCCCATCCCGTTCATCCCCATCCATCCCATCCATCATCCCCATCCCCATCCCTATCCACCCGTCCATCCATCACAACACCACGCACTCCCCTTTCTGCATTTCCCGCAATTCTTCATCCCCCGGCTGCCGTCTCGCCGCCTCTCCTTCCACGTCCACCGCTCGCCTCGCCCCCCCTCCCCAAGCCCCATCCGGCTTCCTCCCCTCCCTCATCGCAATTCCCCCTTCCCATCCCATTCCGCCCCGACCATCCTCCACACAACACCACGACATTATCGTCACCTCGTCTCGTCCCGTCCTGGGCATCCCCACCACCACTTCGCGTGTCCACCACCTGCCAATCGCACCCCCGACACGCACGTCCGGCCACCCGACCATCGCGACATCACCACCGCCAGCGGCCGCGTCTCGATTCTCTGCACCCCAGACCACCCGAGGCCCACGGCCACCGTTGAGCACATGGGCTCGCGATAGTGCTTTTCTCTGCTCGTCTGTCGACCCGACCCGACCCGACCCTCCTCTCTCTTTCTCCCGGCGCCCTCTACCGCCACAATCGCGTCGACGGCCTCCCACGACCAGCACGAACCGCCCTCCCGTAGATACGAATCACCATGGAGCCCCCCAATGACTTTCGCTCCACGGTGCTGCAGGCCCCGTCGCGCCGCGACGCTGAAGACGACCGCGAACGCGAACGGGAACGCGACCGTGAGAGGGACCGTGATCGTGAACGTGATCGCGACAGGCGCCATCGCCACGACATCAGCTCCCTCGTCTCGCCCCAGGCGCCGCCGCCACCGCGACACACGAGCTTCAACCTGCGCTCCCCGACCCAGTCCGACTTCCAACACCCGTACGCCCATGGCCACGCGCACTCGTCGTCGCCGCAGCACCAGCAGCAGCAGCACTCGGCCCATCACCACCCGCCGCAGCACCATCACGACCACCGCTCCCCGCCGTCCGCGTCGCGATCCCACCAGCCGGTGCTTTCGCATCCCAACCCTTTCGGCTCGTCTGCGGGCCCCGGCGGCCCTCTCGCGCCCACCCTGCCAGCCCTCGGCGCCTCCTCGTCTTCCGCTTCGGGCGCCCACCTCCAAGGGCCTCCTCTGTCGCCTCTGCACCCCCCCAGCGGTGCCTACTACCCGCCTCCCGAGTCGCAGTCGCAGACGCAGGCCCCATCATCGCAGCAGACCTCGACGCCGCGCGACACCAAGCCGGCAACGGGCAGCTACTACGATCCGTTGACAGACACCACGAGGGAGAGGAGAATATCAGATGCGGCTGGATCGCGGTACGCTGCGTCAGCCCAGGCATCACCACCAAAGGTGCGTGGCACTCGGGGTTTATTTTTTTCTTCTCGTCTCTCTCTCTGCTCTCGTCATCTGCCGTCATCCGCTGCCCTGCTTTCCATCCCGTGCATTCATCCATTCCACCCACGCGTCTTTTTGCTCCTTGACCTTCCTGCCGCTTTCTTTGTCCTCGCTCCGTGTTTCCTGCCTCTTTTTTCGTGCCTCTTTTCTCGTCCCTTCCTGCCCTGCTGCTTCCCAGCGTGGAAGGCGAGACCAGACGAGACGAGACAAAACTGGCAGGCACGCAAAAGCGAGGCAAAGCAACGTGCACCGCGGCGCTGCACGGCACCTGCCCCCCCCCCCCCCCCCCCCCCCCCCCCCCCCCCCCNCCCCCCCCCCAGCCCGGTCCAGATAAGAAATGCGGATTGCGGACGTCCAAGATTGCTTTGACTCCCCGTCCCCCATTTCACTCGTCACGACCTCAATGACACAGCGCGCGCCCCAGAAAAATTAAACCCATCCTCCCTTACCTCAACCCACGCCTCCTTCCCCCTTCACCCCATCCTCCATCGCCCAATCCCTCCGTCACATCGCCAACTTCATCAATCCATCATTCTTCGGCGCAGCCCTCCCGACTGACATTTCATCACCAAACAGCCGCGCGATCCCCACCCCTACTCGCAGCCGCAGCCTCCGCTCGACCATCATCAGCATCACCCCTATTACCGAAACGGCAGCCACGCCTCACCTGGCGCCACGACGACCTACTCGCCGCGAAGCCCCGTCTCGCATCCGCACCCGGCGCCTCCCCTGACGGGTTCCATCAGCCCCTCGAACCGACCGCCTCCGCTGCACATGACCTCGCCCAACGCGAGACGAGCCGCCTCTCCTGCTGCACACCACGCGTCCTCGAATGGTGCCTCCCACACGCTGCCCCCCATGGCCCAGTCCGATGCCTCGCCGCTGAAGGCACCGGCTGCCGCGCCTGCCAGTGTACGCATGGCCTCCTGCACCCCCTCGCTCCGCCCTGCTAATTATTATCACCAGACCCCCAGCCGTGCCGACCCCATGTCCTTTTCCAACATTTTGTCGAGCTCCGAACCCGTTTCCAAACCTCGGGCTCAATCGCCGCCTCCTCCTCCTCCCGTCGAAGAACGCGTGCCAGAACCCAAGAAGGAATCCGAGGCCGAGCCCGAGCCCGAGCCCGAGCGCCTTGAGACGAGTACCATGGACATTGACACGGAAGTCGAGGCCGAGCCCGAAGTCGACGAACCCACCCCTCGGATCCGCATTTCCAAGGAAAAATCACGCGACTCGACTCCCACCGTCAAGGAGAAGAAGGCCAAGGCCCCGAGGAAATCAAAGTCACGCGCGTCCGGCATTCGGGAAGCTGAGGCAACGCCCAAGACGAGTCGCCGCGGCTCGTCCGCCCGTGAGACGCCCACGCCGCGCGTCCCGGCCAAGCGCCAGGCCAACGGCCAGCCCAAGCAAAAGGTCCTCTCGGCCGACAAGGAGAAGAAGGTCCAGGCCCTGATGGCCAAGCTCGACGCCGAAGCCGACGACCTCAACGAGACCGAGCTGGAGGACGACCACAAGAGCTTCGTCCAACGCGGCCAGAAGCGCCGCCGCGTAATGCAGAGCCTGGAGGCCCAGCACAACGACAAGAGGCGCGCCCAGGGCAGCGAGAAGATCGGCCTTCGCATTGCCGCCCACACGGAGCAGAGCAAGAGACGCTACGATGAGCTGTACTACGAAGAGGCCCTTCAGGAGGTCCGCGAGCGCGAGCTTCACGCCGAGAAGGAGCGCAAGAAGGACATGCAGCGCAAGCGACGCCGCGAGAAGTCCATGGCCGTCACGATGGAAGCCAAGAAGGCCGCGCTCGAGAAGGCCCGCCTGGCCGAAGACGACGAGGAGAAGGCCCGCCACCTCCGCGACGCCGAGCGTGCCAATAAGAAGGCGCAGCAGACGAAGCTCATCCTCCAGAAGGGGATCAAGGGCCCCGCGCGCAACCTCGAGCTCAACCTGGAAGGCGGCACCATGTCCACGTTCCAGGCCTCCGACATGGAGCCCGGCACCAAGCCCAAGGGCAAGGGTCGCGGGGGCCCCAGGCCCAAGAAGTCGAAGGAGCAGAAGCAGGCCGAGAAGGACTCGGCCGAGGCCGCGCAGCGCGCCCTCGACGCCGGCGAGGAGCTGCCTGCCAAGGATGAGTCCAAGATCCGCATCAAGCTGAACAAGTCCAAGTCGAAGGACAAGGAGAAGAAGGAGAAGAAGGACAAGAAGGAGGACAAGGACAAGGAAGACGGCGGTGACGTCGACGCGACCGAGGCCGACGAGGAAGTCAAGGAGCCCAAGGAGCCCAAGCCGTCCAAGGAGAAGGTCGAGGAGCCCCCAAGCAAGGACGCCAAGTTCCAGACCAAGGGCTACAACCAGATCTACGACCAGATCTGGCGCGACCTCGCTCGCAAGGACGTGAACAAGACGTTCAAGCTGGCCGCCGAGTCGTACCAGGTCAAGGCGTCCAACCTCAAGAAGACGGCCATCCTCGCCTCCAAGGAGGCCAAGCGCTGGCAGCTGCGCACGAACAAGGGCACCAAGGACCAGCAGGCTCGCGCCAAGCGCGTCATGCGCGACATGATGGGCTTCTGGAAGCGCAATGAGCGCGAGGAGCGCGACCTCCGCAAGGCCGCCGAGAAGCAGGAGCTCGAGAACGCCCGCAAGGAGGAGGCCGACCGTGAGGCGGCCCGCCAGAAGAGGAAGCTCAACTTCTTGATCTCGCAGACCGAGCTGTACTCCCACTTCATCGGCAAGAAGATCAAGACGGCCGAGGTCGAGAGGAGCACGGACAATCCCGAGATCGCGGCCGAGAACAAGGAGACGACGCAGCAGAACGAAGACATGGACATTGACGAGCCGACCAAGGTCGCAGGCAAGGTCACCAACTTCGAGAACCTCGACTTCGACGCCGAGGACGAGACGGTGCTGCGCCAGGCCGCCATGGCCAACGCGCAGAACGCCATTGCCGAGGCGCAGGCCAAGGCGCGGGCGTTCAACAACCAGGACAAGGAGCCCGACATGGACATGGATGAGGAGGGCGAGATGAACTTCCAGAACCCCACGGGTCTCGGCGACGTCGAGATCGGCCAGCCCAAGCTCATCAACGCGCAGCTCAAGGAGTACCAGCTCAAGGGTCTCAACTGGCTGGCTAACCTGTACGAGCAGGGCATCAACGGCATCCTCGCCGACGAGATGGGTCTCGGCAAGACCGTCCAGTCCATCTCCGTCATGGCCTACCTCGCCGAGAAGTACGACATCTGGGGCCCCTTCCTGGTCGTCGCCCCGGCGTCCACCCTGCACAACTGGGAGCAGGAAATCCGCAAGTTCGTACCCGAGTTTAAGATTCTGCCTTACTGGGGCTCTGCCGGCGACCGAAAGGTACTGCGAAAGTTCTGGGACCGCAAGCACGTCACATACAAGAAGGACGCCGCATTCCACGTCTGCATTACTTCGTACCAGCTCGTCGTGTCCGATGTCGCCTACTTCCAGAAGATGAAGTGGCAGTACATGATCCTCGACGAGGCGCAGGCCATCAAGAGCTCCCAGAGTTCGCGTTGGAAGAGCCTGCTCGGCTTCCACTGCCGCAACAGGCTGCTGCTCACGGGCACGCCCATCCAGAACAACATGCAGGAGCTCTGGGCGCTGCTCCATTTCATCATGCCCTCGTTGTTCGACTCGCACGACGAGTTTTCCGAGTGGTTCTCGAAGGACATCGAGTCGCACGCGCAGAGCAACACCAAGCTCAACGAGGACCAGCTCAAGCGTCTGCACATGATCCTGAAGCCGTTCATGCTGCGTCGTGTCAAGAAGCACGTCCAGAAGGAGCTGGGAGACAAGATCGAGAAGGACATCTTCTGCGACCTGACGTACCGGCAGCGGGCCATCTACGCCAATCTGCGGAACCAGATCAGCATCATGGACCTCATCGAGAAGGCGACGACGGGCGACGACAACGACTCGGGCACGCTCATGAACCTGGTCATGCAGTTCCGCAAGGTGTGCAACCACCCCGATCTGTTCGAGCGCGCCGACACGACGTCGCCGTTTTCGTTCGGCTACTTCGCCGAGACGGCTTCGTTTGTGCGCGAGGGCAACAACGTCGACGTGGGCTACTCGACGCGCAACATGATCGAGTACGATCTGCCGAGGCTGGTCTGGCAGGAGGGCGGTCGCCTGACCAAAGCCGGCCGCGACAACGAGAAGGCCGGCTGGCGCAACAAGAACCTGCAGCACATGTTCAACATCTGGACGCCCGAGAACATCCGCGAGAACACCAAGGGCTCGGAGGCCTTCTCTTGGCTGCGCTTCGCGGATGCTAGCCCCGGGGACGTCTACAAGGCCACGCACCAGGACTCCTTCACGCGCGCCACCGACCTCGCGCGGCAGAACGACCGCCTCGGCCACATGCGGATCGCCTACGACGAATCGGAGGACGAAAACTACACCCCCGCCCACGCGCTGTTCCAGATCAAGGCACGCAGCAACCGTCAGCCGCTAGCCGAGGTCACGCAGGAGGGCATTCTGGCGAACCTCATGAACGTGGCGCGCAGCGAGTTCAACGACTCAGGTCTTGGTCGCTTGGAACAGGCTGCTCGTCCCAGCGCATCCGCACCCCCGATCGAGGTCGGTTGCATCAGCGGCGGTGCCGGCATCGAGCGCGAGGGCGTCATGTTCAACCCGTCCATCCGCAAGATGCTCGCTGGCCCGACACCCATCGAGGAGAAGGCACTTGTCACGCAGAACGTGCCGCTCGCTGACTATCCTCTTCTGTCCATGCTGCCCGCGCCGGACAACGAGAAGAAGAAGTTCACCAACATCAAGGTGCCGTCGATGCGCCGCTTTGTTACTGACAGCGGTAAACTGGCGATGCTCGATGACCTCCTCTTCAAGCTGAAGAACGAGGGCCACCGCGTCTTGCTCTACTTCCAGATGACGCGCATGATTGATCTCATGGAGGAGTACCTGACCTACAGGAACTACAAGTACTGCCGACTGGATGGTTCCACCAAGCTCGAGGACAGACGAGACACGGTGGCCGATTTCCAGACGCGGCCGGAAATCTTCATCTTCCTGCTGTCCACCCGTGCCGGTGGTCTCGGCATCAACCTGACGTCCGCCGACACGGTCATCTTCTACGACTCGGATTGGAACCCGACCATCGACTCGCAGGCCATGGACCGAGCACACAGACTGGGCCAGACCAGGCAGGTCACGGTGTACCGTCTCATCACGCGCGGCACGATCGAGGAGCGGATCCGCAAGCGCGCGCTGCAGAAGGAGGAGGTGCAGCGTGTCGTCATCCAGGGCGGCGGCGCCAGCGTCGACTTCTCGGGCCGTCGCGCGCCGGAGAACCGCAACCGCGACATCGCCATGTGGCTGGCCGACGACGAGCAGGCCGAGATGATTGAGCGTCGCGAGAAGGAGATGCTCGAAGCCGGCGAGTTCGACAAGCCGGCGGCGACAAAGAAGAAGGCCGCCAAGCGCAAGAAGCCGGTGGGCGATGGTGTCAGTCTCGACGAGATGTACCACGAAGGTGAGTTTCCTCGACGTCTCCGTGCGACGACCGGCATGCTAACGAATTCCAGGCGAGGGCAACTTTGATGACAAGCAGGCCTCGGGAACGGCCACCCCGGTCACGGCGGAAGCAGACACCAAGGGGGCAAAGAAGCGACGCACCGGTGGCGCAACGGGCAAGAAGGCCAAGAGCATGAAGCAGCGGCTTGCCATTGCGGATGGGCAGGTCGACGGATAGATGTTTGTGGCTGGTGTATGAATACTGTTTGGAGGGCTCCTGCATGTTGTCCGGAGGAAGAAACCGATCTCTCAAAGATTGCAGGCAAAAGTGCATTACTAGGGATCCGCGCCTGGCCCTGGCTTCAGAAGAACGCCGGGCACTGTTTTTATGGCGCGTGGAATGGCGTATGGGTTGCCCCTCTTCTGCGGGGGTAGTAGAGGACACGGCTCGGAGTTGTGTCGTGTATCAACAGCAGTATAGGGGATGAATGGAGTCGACGTTAGACTGATGCCCTGATGTGGAATGCGCCTCGCGTGTTCGGTACGAACAGTCCTTTGCTCATGTTCTACGCGCACATGTCACATATACAGTAGACGGGTCTTGCGTCAGGGCGTCGCAGTCAATGCTGGTATGCGGCAGACCACATGCACGGCAAAGACTGAGATGGCCCACGACTTGAGATTTTGTGCAAAGCGATCCTCAAGACCTAGAAAGACCTTCGTCTCGGACTAGTAGTCTTCAGTACAAGAGCATGGGGAGACGTTCATATTCCCATGAATCAACTGACATCCCACGCATTATCCCCAAACAGGCTAAACACCACACCGTCGACGCCTTCGTAAGGAGCCTGTGAGCCAGTTCCTCCACCTGCCGTTTCAACGTCCATGCCGTTGCCCAAGAAAAAAGAGAGCATGTCAGGCGACATGAAGGCGTCATCATGGGCGCCGTAGCTGGTGGGATACGAGCCAGCCGTGATCCCCTGACTATCCAGACTCATCGAAGCGAGGGAGTCGTAGTCTTGACCAACCTGGGGCCAATCCAAGACGGCATCCGGGCGCCTGCCGGGGCCCGCCTCCGCAGACGGCCCGGTGTCAGCGGCCGCGGCGTGGCTCCTCCTGGCCTCGGCCCGCGTGAAGAAACGCCGGATCGTGGCCGCCGAAACCCGGTCGAGGATGTCGCGGCTCCGCGTCGCCTCGGGCCAGTACTCGCCCATGGCGCTGAGTATGTCGGACGAGGACTTCAGGGCCCGCATGAGGGCGTGCGGGTCGGCGTCCTCGGCCACGCCCCGCGGCGTCCAGACGCAGTAGAACATGACCATGACGCACAGGAACAGCGAGTGCACGCTCATCCACCCGTAGTGCAGCGACCTGGTCACGTACAGCTGCCGGTACAGCCCGCAGCACTCCATGGCGCTGTCGAAGCACTGCCCGAGCAGGCGGCGGTCGGGCTGCTGCAGCCGCGGGCTCGGCCGCAGCACCAGCATGACCAGCTCGTGGTACGTGATCTCGCACAGGAGGTTCATGTGATGGTGCCGGCTCCCCTCGGGGTGCAGCGGGATCTCGCGCCGCCACTGCCGCAGCCGGCCCAGGACGTCGGCCCTCCACCCGACGGCGTCGGTGACGGTGCGCTGCGTGTACGGGGGGTAATTTCGGTCGGTGCAGTACAGGACGCACTTGATCTCCGAGTTGAGCCGCGAGACCCTGAACAGGTGGATGGCGCTGCTCATGGCGGTGAGGGGGCTCTCTGGCTGCCGGGCCTGCATGTCGTCTCGAGAGTCTGACAAGTCACCGTCGTCCACGTCCAGCGGGAGCTAGCAGCAAAAGTTAGAAAAAGGCGGGAAGCACAGCAGGGAGGGGGCTCGGAAGGGCCTACGCGAAGATCACATTGTTCGTCGACCACGCCCATGGGTCTCCCCATCAGCGTGCTCAGCAGGCGATCGATGCTGTAGACGCACCAGAAGATCCGCGTGCGCATCTGCTCCTGACACGCCGTATGAACCCCGCCGGGAAATTTCCTCTGCAGTCCGAGCTCGACCGTGATCGCCAGAGCCTGGTAGTGCAGCGGCCAGAGGCTCAGCCCGGAGGAGGGGTTGTTGAGGGCGTACATCGCGAGCAGCAGTATGCACTGCGCCGTCTCGAGCGACGTCGACTTGACGACGTCGTCCATGCGGGCCATGGCAGACACGTAGTATCCTTCCGCGCCGAGCATGATCTTGGCGCGACGCGAGTGAATCGTGGCCCCGATGGCCAGGACCAAGAAGACTTGAAACTCTCGTATCGCACCCACGTCTGTCCCGTCGTAGACGTCTTGGATGATCTTCTGGAAGGTCGGCTCGTGCAGGAACGGATACCTGGGGTGCACAAAGTCGAAATACGCTTCTGACAGCCATCGTGCTTGCCTCTGGCCCTGAGGAAGGCCGCTCGGTTGGACGACGAGCAGGTCAGGAGGCACGCAGGTTTGCTCGTCGGACCTCTCAGTCCGCGGCCTCTCGATCTGCACGTGCTTCGCGAGTCCCGCCAGGACGTATCTCGTGAAGAACAGCCCGCTGGACGGACCCAGGTAGCGAAGGTCTGCCCCCGCGGTGACGGACACGAGCCCGATCTGCTCCGAGATTTCGCGGATCGAGTTCTGGTCTGGCGCGGCGTCTGGCTCCGGCTCCGGCTCCGGCTCCGGCAACGGCAGTGCCGCGGGCACTTCGACGGAAGCGGTGTCTTGCGGGCGGCCGCTGGACGGACGGCCCGGTGCGGCGCTCAGGTCGACGCCGGGTACCTTTTCCTGGAGCAGAGACTCTAGCCACCTTACCCTGTTTTCTAGATCGTTAACGTAGCTGCTCGCGACATGCAGGTCAGCTCATGCACTCGGGATGAATTGTCGACAACGGTCTTGCCTCCTGGGGATTTCACGAGATGGCCCTGCGCTGATGCACTCGGCACCTGATTTTCGGCACGGACTGCACGCCGGTAGTAGGGCATCACACTTTCTCCAGTCAGTTGCTCGTCAGGAGTCTCGTCTTTCTCGCTTCCAGATGGGGCATGGAGGGCGGCTACGCGCCCCGCCAGAACAAGGACAGTAAGGGGTGAGGCGGGGGCGTACTCGGATTTTCCGTCTCTGGCATCGCGTGCACGCCGCTCCGACGCGAGACCGAGTCTTTTGCGGCTGCTGGGGCTGTCGAGCAGGCGGCGCATGCGAGGGCGCTCGAGATTTTCCTTCCATTATCGGCCCGCGTGGGACAGCCGCGCCGGCCGTTGTCGAGTATGGAGATGGGCGGCAGTGCGCGGCCCGATCAAGAACGGAAGAGTGCCGACAGCTGAAGGGAGAAATTCTCTGTCATGGAAGTAGGACTTTCTCAAGCGGCGATGTCGGCCAGGAGGCAGGGTGCTCTGATGACGGAGATCCCGCAAGCCAGCAGGAAGTGTGCCGGGTGTTCCGTGTCCACCCCCGCCTGCGGCTTACGGAACCGCACTACCCCGTTCCCCAGCCAGGTTCTCCAATGAAAGGACGTCCTTGTGCGACTTTTCGCTTCATGGCAATTCAAGCCGCCCCTGAGCTTGGGAGGTTTCGGGGTAATTATGTATCAAGCGCCGAGGCATCCCGCTGTGGGAAGTTTCTCTCCGGGGAGAATCTCCGTGGCAGGGTGAATGATGCAGCTGGCTGCGGGTTCGCCTTCACCTACTTAAACTGTTGCCAGATCTTGGAGGAGGTCACCGCTTCTCTCTGGAACTTTCTTGGTAGATATCTGTTCTGTATATACAGAGGATCAACGTCTCTTCTTCTCCTCTTTGGGGCGGCTCTCCTGTTTGTCCTCTTTCCTGCTGACGGCACGCTGTATCCCAGCTGTTGGTCCGCCTTTCACAGTCTTGACTATACACCGGCTGATGTCTCGGACCGTAGTGGACAAAATCCAGCTCTATTAGCACAGATCCTCCTGTCGTTGCCCCGTATTAGCAAAAAACCTGACATGTCTCCTCGTGAATACTTGTGCAAGCTTACGCCTAGAACTTTCGGACAACGCTCCGTCACCCACTGGCTCAAACCTTGACCATTCTCCAATGTGCATCCCCAGTCGCAATTGCATCCAAACGCGTTGCAATAGGTTCCTGCGTGGGACTCTTGACTGACATTTTGGCATCCTGCTTGGACTGCGTCTCGCCGCGCGTCGTCTCGGTTAACACATTGGGCTTGTCGAGCCTCGGCGCGATTCGGGCTCGACCCTTCTCTGCCCAGTGCCAGACCAACAGAACAAGCAGCGATAAACATTGCCAGCTTCATCGTGATAGGTAGGATTTGAAGTATTCGTTCAATTCGTGTTGTGCAGTTGCGAGCGTTTGGAAGTTCATAGGCTGCACTGCGGCACGTCAAGCTCTTTATGTAAATAGTTGAGGGTTCTGAACGGCCGAACGACTGTTACCGACCTCATCCATTTTTAAGCGACGTAAGACAAAACGACAACAGAAGGTTATCACTTACTGCGAGTTTCAGGCCGCAGTTGCGACATTACTACCTCTTGACAGCCGGCGCACCAATGGGCGATCTTGTAACACAGCTCGGGATAGCCCGTGTCCTAGACAGGTCTCACCAGCGGTGCTTCGATTCTCTTCACCAATCCCTTTCCAGTCAGTTTGCTGATCTGGTACTGATGTAGCTCGTGGCTGTTGCAAGGAAACCCTTGAAACACTCATTGAAAGCCTCTGTTCGGCCGACAGCCCCGAATTGACCCGGTCGGTAAAAACTGTGTCTCGCACGTAGCCAAGCCGCATTGGCTACGTGTCGCCACGGGAGCACTCCAAGTGGATGATTTTCTTCTTGGAGTGTAAAAAAGCCCCTCTTGTTGATGTCTATCACTCGAGATTGCCGCCCCGATGCACCGACCCTCCATCCTCTCGGGATAACTGAAAGCCACCTCTGGGATCCAGGTTGGACATTGAAAAAGCATTCTTCAGTAGCATAGCTTTCCCATGCATGGTTGGCCTGGCACATTTTATGTCTTCGGTAAAAAAAACATTCATTCGGTCGTGTCTTCGTGTGACCTAAGACATGTTGTGCCTTCTCTGCGATATCAAATCACAGTTGAGCCACGGCACAATAATGAATGAGGCAGTCTTATCCGTTTCTATCCTTTGCTGGCCCTTAACTACCTCTAAAGACTCAAAGTCGCCGTTTCATCTGTTTATCAGGTCTGAGTGTACGGGAAACAAATATAGCCTCTCAACACACCAGATTTACATCTACGCTACTTCACGCTACACATCTACACCCCAGTCCAGTAGACGTCCTCCTCCAACTCAAAAACCTTCTCTAGGACTTCCGCACTGGGATCCGCGCTCCGAGAAACGATAATCTTGAAAGCACCCTTCTCGGCATGCCACTTCCCTTTCCATTCGTTCCAATACGACAAGGCGTACTTGTCCAGGCTGATCTTGACACATGCGGTCTCGCCCTTCTCCACCCATACCTTGGCGAAGCCCTTGAGCTCCTTGCAAGGCCTCAGAGCCTTGCAATCTACGTCCGAGACATAAACCTGGACGATCTCGTGGCTGTCCCTGTCTCCCGTATTGGTAAGATCGACAGACACCTCGAATGACTGATCGCCCTTGCTGCCCAGCGTAACCTTATCCGGGACCCTCAAGTTCGAGTACTCAAACGTCGTATAGGAAAGCCCATGTCCAAAGTAGAAGAGCGGGTCATTTTTGAGTTTTTCGTAGTAACGGTAGCCGATGAACACGCCTTCGCCATAGTACATCTCGCGTAGCCCTTTACCCCAGCTCAGGAAGGCCGGCGTATCTTCAAGACGACGAGGGAATGTGATGGAAAGACGACCGCTTGGACTGTAGCGACCAAATAGAATATCGGCGATTGCGTTACCCGTCTCTTGGCCGCCGAACCAGGCATGCACGAGGGTAGGCACATCAGCTACCCAGGGCATGGTCACGGGGCACCCAGACTGGTTCACGATGATCTGATGACGAATTAGCATCGTTACGTTGACAGGTTCAATAAGAGCTTTATTGAGGTTAGCCGATTGACTCACGGTTCTTGGGTTGACCTCCATGACCTTTGTAATCAGTTCGTTAATACCAGGAGGTAGCTCCAGGTTAACTCGATCTAGGGCTTCGCACTCGTAGTCGGCGTTCAATCCGGCGATCACGATCGGGACATCAACCTGCTTCGCTAGTTCGATTGCCTCCGTAAGTGCTTTGGCGGGATCGATCTTCTCGCAGCAACCGATGCGCACTCCGCCGGCGTTCTGCGCCCCGTACCCAGGACGGATTGATTCGTTCTTCAATAGAATGGAAATACGGTATGACTTCCCTTTCTCAGCTTCTAGGTCAGTAATAACCTCCATACTGGCTTGGTTGAACATTGGTGTTTGGAGCGTCTTCTCGGGTTGGCTGGTCCATAAATCAATTGCTTCCCGGTCGTCAATGTAGAGACGAGCCTTGCCCATCACACAGAGACCTAGCTGGACGGTTGCCGTCTTCGTTGCCGTGTACGTCGTGTTGACGCGAAGCCAGTATCCGTTGGGGACGCCTGCTGGGATGTTGTCTGCAAAGTACATCTGGGCCTCGGTCGTTGTCGTGGTATGGACAGGCTTGGGCGCAGGGTCGGCCCCCGGGTCCTCGGCATACCAAAAGAGCTCATAGCTGGCATCGGGCTTACCAGGAACGCTAACATTCTCAGTCAGGAGTGGCGTGAAAAGGTGAGCTGTGTGGGCTCGACGTTTAGCCCGAAGAGTGGCGTAGGTGAGTTGGCTGATGTGACTTACAGTAGCACCCGATTGCTGTCTTGACGCGTTCGAGGCCAACAACTTCTTGGATAGCCTGTAGAGGCTTGCTTATGTAGTAAGGAACAAGATCAGCCGAACCGCCGCCACTCACGGCAGGGTTCCTAACAGCAGGACCAATGAGGCCATATGTCTGGTCCGCCAGAGGGTCGAGCGGCAATACGCCCTTGTCGTTCTTGAGAACAACGATGGAGCTGCGGGCGACTTCGCGACAGACCTCTCGCTTCTCAGGGGTGTCACCAGACACGCTGGAGGTATACTCGATTGCCGGCTTAACCTTGTTTACCAGGTTAAGCATGTTGCGAACCCGCTCATCAATGGTCTCCATAGTGATCTTTCGACAGAGCAAGGCGCGCTCTAGGCGGTCACCCCTCCATTGCGTGGGACCCGGCATCTCGAGGTCTAGACCAGCGTTCAGCGCTTCTGCGGTGCTGCAGGTGCCAAACCAATCGCTCATCACCAGGCCGTTCCAGCCCCATTCCTTTCGAAGCAGCTGTATGTTGAGCCAGGGGTCCTCAAACGTGTGAACCCCATTGATGCGGTGGTATGAGCTCATGACCGACCATGGGTTTGAGTGCTTGACGGCTAGCTGGAACGGTAGCAGATGGGTCTCTCTGAGCGTCCTCTCAGAGACGCGGAGATCATCTTCCAGAGACATAGAAGACTGGTCGTGTGCGGCAAAGTGCTTGATGGAAGCAGCAACGCCGCCTCCTTGGACGCCGTTGATATACGCCGAACCCATAAGGCCACTAAGGATAGGGTCTTCGCCAAAGGCTTCGAATCCCCGGCCAATTAGAGGGGATCGTTGCAGGCAGACCGTGGGTGCGAGCAGAACCTGGCAGCCCTTCTCCTTGGCTTCAATGGCTAGTAGATCGCCAACGGATCGCATCAGCTGGGTATCAAAGGTCGCGCCCATTGCAGTCGCCGACGGAAGCAGGACGCCTCGAGGCTGTTCCATTGTCATGGTCAGCTTAACTGAGAAGCCCCCCTCAAGTAAAGAGCAGTTGACTCACGCCATTGAAAAATGATGTGCCTCGCGCGCCATGCGGCCCATCTGTTGTCTGTCGTATGGAAGTCAGTGCGCAGTTCGATGTTCGGCGTTGACTCGACCTCATAACATACTGTGATGGAGGGAATTCCCAATCGCTCCACAGCATGAGTCCCCCAAGTATCTTTGCCTGCCAGAAGCGAAATCTTCTCATCTAGAGTGAGATTGGACAGCACAGTCTCCACATCGAACGGAGAAGAAGACATATTGGGCAGCGGTGAAAGGAAAGCCGAGAAGTTGAGGTCAGCTTCGATGATGAATGGGGAATTTGTGATGAGAAAGGGAACATGGCCTTAAAAGACGTAATGATATACTTCTTTAAACCTTCCCCGAAGCATAGACCAAAAAAAGATGCGATATGCTGCTGGAGCCGTGAGGCGTTACATTCACTGCGTGACGTTTGCTGGAACACGTGCCCTACTGCTGGGCAATGTCCTCCTTGTGCGTTCTGGTATTTGCCCGCAATTAACGCACATTGAGGGATGACTTTGGATCTGGGCATCAAGGGGTGGGACACTAGAAACACCCCATTTCGCATGCCGGGCATCTTACTGTCAGTGCCCTTGGAGTTGCGACGCAGAAACTCGCCAAATGACCTGGCGGAGCAGCGATCGGTGCCGTGGTAGAAGCTGCCATTCGGATAATTAAGAATCGGGCCCCGGACAATTCGTACCTCGGTCAAATAGTCCCCAGCGATTGAGGGGGAGGCCCCCTACGTAGACCGCCTCCGACCCAACACAAACCGATTCCAGCCAACCTACCACTTGTCGGCACCGAGGGGGTGAACAAATCCCATGGTTTATCCATCCCCGCAATGATTGACGCACTCAACCTCATTGCCCCATGGGGTTTATCCAGGCAAGCCTAGGGTGTCACGGCACTAATGCTTAGCTTGATTCTTTCACGATCGGTCTGCCTGTTTCTGCTACCATCTCCATGTACCTGCGAGGGTCCCACAGTATCTCCCACGTCGGATTTCTCGGATAGAGCACAGCGTACCGTTGCCACATGCCAGGTGGTGCCCGGCAATTGCGGACTATAGCTGATTGGTGATCAACCATGTTCTGCCATTTGACCTCGTAAAGTGCCTGGTGCTGATCCATCCGCGGTAGACAAAGGGGTGGAGCTGAAAGGGAACGAGGTACGAGCCACCCTGAACGAGCGTTGAACGAGCAATGGTCCCACAAAATAAGCATTCCCGAGCAGGTGAAGATGTTTTACAGAAGGGTTTTTGAACAATCATGGGCGTGTCACTCAACGCGATATCACCGGCATCATGATAGGTCTTTCCTCAAAGAATGGTTGAATTCGAAAGGGAATTCGATTGAAATACTGAGACAGTATCATACTGGACAACAGAATCCAAGAGAGAACGTTTCTTCAGGCTGTCCGTCAGGTCTACGATGAGCTTGGCCGGCAAGCATCACACCTCGGGCTGTTCCGAAGATACGTCGCTCCCGAAGATTGCATCGCTGCCAAGTCTGAAATGCATGAATAGCCAGCCGGTTCATGACCAGGAAGAAGGCTTGACTAAATTAGCAGACGGGATGAGGACCTGAGGTCTGACTCCGCTGCGGCCTAAAATGTGGACGCGCCTCCTGGTTTATTGGCGTTCGTCGAAGTGACGATCATCGAAGGTCTTGCCTAGTCCTTCCACAGCCTCAATATCCATTATTCTCTTGTCAAATTCTTGGACTCGCAGGGTCTGTGTCGGTTATTCCGAACTTTTGCCCGAGCGCCATCAGACATCTATATAAGGTATCTCATGGCCTCTATTACGATACTCAGAGACACAGACAACACAACTGTCCCTCACACTTTTGTAAACAGCTACCGAAAGCCTCTGCTCTCCGAAACCATGTCTTCTTTTGGCATCAAATATTTCTTCGTTGGCCTCTTGGCCACCACCAATGCAGTTCGAGGTGCTGTCTGCAACACCACTACGCCGCTGAGGGTAGAAGCCGCCAAAAAGGACATCCTCATCGGGTCCGGGGCGATCAACCCATCCTACCTCGACGACCCTCAGTTCGCGGCCACCCTAGCCCGGCAGTTCAACAGCCTGTCACCTGAGAATGAGATGAAATGGAACTTCATCAACCCAACCATCGGAAACTACAACTGGCCGACTCTCGACCGTCTTGTAGACTTTGCTTCGGAGAACGACATGGTGGTCAAAGGCCACGGCCTGATCTCAAGCTGCTGCAATCCAGATTACGTCGAGGAAATCACCGATCCGGATGCCCTCCGTGCGGCCCTGACGGAGCACTTTGAAGCCATCATGCACCGCTACCGTGGAAAGATGGATCGCTGGGACGTCGTCACTGAAGGCATGATGACTATGGGCGGCGGTCTCAACCCAGATGTATTCTTTTACAAGGTGCTCGGACCCGGCTACATGGCCGAAGCCTTCCGCATCGCCCACGCCGCCGACCCGACCGCCAAGCTCTTCATCAACGAGAACCTCGTCGAGACGATTCCCAGCAAGCGCCAGGAGCTCTACGACATCGTCTCCGGCCTCGTGGCCGATGGCGTGCCCATTCACGGCGTCGCGCTGCAGATGCACCTCACCGAGGTTGCTCCCGAGCCGGGTGTGATTCGGGAGATTTTCGACTCGTACACGAGCCTCGGGCTTGAGGTTACGGTTGCCGAGATGGACGTCCACTCGCTTAACACCACCCTCGTGACGGAGATTTACGGGTCGGTCGTGGAGGAAATCCTGGACGTGGGCATTACTGATCTCAGCTTCTGGGGCTTCACGGATAAGCACGCTTTCACGTGGGTCCCGGGCGCGAAGCCGTTGATGTTCGACGAGGAGTACAAGCCCAAAGGGGCTTTCTTTGCCACGCACGCCGCTCTGGCGGACTTTGTCAACAAGCCATAAATGTCACGAGTAATGGCAATTTGAGTATGGGGAAGAAATGTGGAAGACGAGTTGGTTGGGATCTCAGGGATATTGAGGTCGGGCAGCGCGAGGCAGGCGCCACGGAGAGTCCTGCGTGTGAATCGGCATCATGTAAAAAATTAGCTAGTTGAAGCCTGGAGCTTTAGAGAGCATGAAAACAATCAAACATGATTCATCTCTCGATCAAAGCCCGATTTCAAGCCCATGAATGCCAACCTTTACCGAGTAAATTTCAATGGCCTTCGTTTCACTGAACAATCGCAAAAGAAGGAAAAGAGCTGTTGATGTCATATCGAGGCCAGTGGGATCCCATATGTAGAGTCGCCGCCGTCTCCTATGGTCCTGAGAGGATGGGGCACGCCCGTCTGACTTCATTATGTGCCTCCACGTTTCCATAAGCTCGAAGCATGCTGTGATCAACGGCATGAAAAGAGGAGTAATTCCATACTACGAGTGACTTGAAGGTGTCGAGGTTACTGGGATGCAACGGTAATTATCAGGAGGCATCGCCAGCTGAATTCCGTCAAAGTGAGGAAGAACTAGACGCATAACGAAAGTCAAGTCCTGACAGTAAACAAGGTTTTGTTCAGGTTATAATCCATCTAGATAGCGGTGATTGATCATCTATGTCACCACGGAGTTCCAGTGCCGATTCGAAAGAGCCTGTTTCTTCGATTCTAACTTTCATATGATCAAGCCTGTGTCCTTTGTTTGATCATGTCCTGAATCATCAAAGCCGACTGCTTTGGCGTTCTCTCCAGCGTCTCGTAATCTGTGAAAGTCACACCGAATCGGATATCGTACCCCGAAAACCACTCTGAAAACCATGTTAGTCTTAGGATCACGAGTGCATTATCTAATTGAGGGAGGGACCTTACCGAAGTTATCAAGCAGCGACCAGGCGAAGTACCCAGCTACTTCTGCACCGTCCTGCCGTGCCTGAACAAGGGCGTCCAAGTGTTCTGAGAAGTAGCGCTGACGGTAGTCGTCCTTGACGGACTCATCGCGGGTCATGGTGTCTTCACCAGGGCAGGGGCATCCATTCTCGGTGACGTAGATGGGTTTCCCATACCTTTTGTGGGTCCTGACGAGGTGCTTCCGGAAGCAGGGGGGCGCAGACCGGAGCCAGAAAACGCCGCTTGGGTCGCCAATGGAGATACCGTCCTTGTTCTCTTGGAGCTCATCTAGATTGCCGATAAAGTCCGTGTCCGGAGCAGGGGTGGTGCGGTGACGACCAAACTGGGCAGTGTAATAGTTCATGCCGTAGAAGTCGAGGTTAGCCTCGCGCAAGAGTGCAAATTCCGAATCCGTGAAACGCGGCAGTCGATCCCCAAGCTGGTCACGCATGACCTTGGGATAGTCCTGGGTAAGGCTAGGGTAAAAAATGCACGGTCAGAGGTGCATCTATGGCGGCGACAACTTATCCCTGAGTGGGAAAGACTCACAACATGGGATTGGCAAACCAGCCAATGCAGAATTCCATCCTCGCCTCGGCTGCATCGTGGTCTTTGGGCTCATTAGAGTCCCATGCCTCAAAATAGTCACCACTCAAGGACACTCCGATTTGTCCTCCATTCTTAGGCTTGAACTCCTTGTTGTACAAGCTCGCCGCTCTCGCGTGCGCCATGATGAGGCTCTTGCCGGCGATCCAAGGCTCTGTGGTCGAGTCACCCTCGGTACAATCCTTGTTGGTACTGCTTCGCCCAGGAGCATCGATACCAGTGGAATATCCCTGCCAATATTGCGTCAGCCTTTCATTTTTGGATTGTCTCCGAGCCTCAATATCAGCAGCACGACTTTTGACTCACACGTATGGCACAGACCCACGGCTCATTCAGCGTGATCCAGTTCTTCACTCGGTCTCCGAACCTCTCATAACACACCCTCGCATACCTTTCGAAATCTTTCTGCGACTCCTCAAGGTCGAGCCAGCCTCCGTACCGGTCATGCAGCGCCTGAGGTAGATCCCAGTGATAGAGGGTCAGCCAAGGCGTGATGCCCCGGGCGATGAGCCCGTCGATGAGTTTGTCGTAAAAGGCAAGGCCTTCCTCATTGACAGGATCATCGCGCCCGCCGAGGGGAATGATGCGCGACCACGCGAGAGAGAATCGGTATGCCTTTGCGCCGAATTTGGTGAGGAGGTCGAGATCCTCCTCGTATCGATGATAATGGTCGCAAGCAACATCGCCAGTTCCTCCGCTGGTCCGGGAAGGCTCTATGTGGGTGAAGGTATCCCAGATGCAGGGACCACGCCCTCCCTCGTCAACGCCACCTTCGATCTGGTAGGCTGCGGTTGCGAACCCCCACTCGAAGTTCGGTGGAAGCGCCTGAGATGTGGTAGCTGATTGCGAGGACATGATATCGGTGTAAAGTTTCGTCCAGCGTCGATAGTCTTGGTGAGGCAAACGTAGGAAAAGGTTTCAGCACGTCGATTGTCTCAGGGAGCCATTTTCATTTCCCGATCAAGTCAATTGAACTTCACTGACCCTGAAATATATACCATTGCATCTCATCACGATGTTGTTGTTGAGATTGACCGCCCTGCTACGTCACTTTCACTTGACAAGAAGCTTCTAAAATCCACCTTGCCAATGTCGAGCACAATTCACCGAAGAGTGCGACTGAATTGTGGTACGAACAAATGACCGGATAATAGGTGCCGAGGAACGAAGAGAGCTCGTTTACGGCGTATTGGAGCTCGTTCAAGATGATGGGAACGAGCCTCCCTTCCCGCTTCTGGAGTAGCGGCGTGAGGGGGCTGGAGGGGCTGATTCAGGGGTGGCGAATGAATGGATTTAGGCAGAGCCCTGTTGCGGATCCGACTCCGGCGAAGTCCCGAACCTGGACCGACCTGGGCCTGATAAAGACGAGACATGCGCCTCTAATTGCCCGACTGGAAACATCCACTGTCAACCACCAGCCAGATACCATATTTCACCCGGATAATTTGCCCGGCATGACTCGGCAGTCTGGTGTGCTGCTTCCAAGGCAAGCTTGCAAGCTCTGTCGCAGTCGCAAAATCAAGGTTCGCAACATACCTGCAGCCCTGTAGATGTTAGAAGAGAAGAGAGATATGAAGAAGGACGACATCTTTTGCTGACGAGAGTTTGTCTGCAAGTGTGACAGCTTGCCGACATGTAGCAACTGCCTCTCGTCTCAGTCGGCGTGCATATATGCGCTTCCGAGGAAACGAGGCCCTAAGCCGCGCAGATGGCGGGAACATGACGGAAGAGAGTCTCACCGCTCCATATCGCCGGCCTCAAGCTCATCCATAGGAGCTGAGAGTCCGGCACCGGTTCCAGATCTATGTGAAGATCAGACCTACTTGTTCCCGCCATCTGTCAGCACCAGCCCACTTCACAGCGGCGTGATCGCTTTGACGTCGAACTTGTTGTTCGAAACCGCAAGTCAAACCGAAAGCGCCGTGACGATACATCTCAGACTACTGTCCGGATTGCTCGAGGCCGTTCCGTCGGTTGCTGGAGCAGATATCGCCAACAGCTGCATCCACTTGTACGCCCGATACGTCTTCGGAGCATTCCCATTGTGCCACGAGGCTACACTTCGGGCCACCGTCAGTCGATTCTTCATACCGCTTCTGGATGCAGGAGATCACGCCGAGAGCCGAGAGCCTATCACGCTATGCTTTGCCGCCGACAGCGAGCGGGAGAGAATCGGTGCTCTACGGAGGCTGACACTTCTCACGGCACTTTGCGCTGCCGTGGCATACATCGTGCCTGAGACTCTCATGGCGGACAAGCAAGTCGTAGCCCCTCTCTTCCTCCGAGCTTCGCGAGAGACATTCAAGATCTTCGAAGACTATGATCTTGAATTTCCAGACTCGTGCTCTCTCGGCATAAGGCTCTTCTATTCGTCGGCCATTCAGAGCGCCACTGGGATGTACGGAGCGGCATTTAATATGCTTAACCAGGCAGGCCTCATCGCCATGAAAATGCGTCTTTACGATGAGAGCTCACTCCAAGGACTTGATCCCATTGAAGAAAAACTTCTTCGAAACACATTCTGGCAGCTGTACGTCTGTGACCAGACAGCCTTAATAATGAAGGGCCGCCCAGTGACGATCCACGAGTCACTGTTTGAGACCGAGTTTACGATCAAGACACAATCCAGGTGCTCTGTTCCGTTATTAATCCACAACGAGCGCTCTCAGGGCGCCAGATTGGAGGATTGTCTGGCAGAGGGATTCCACGTCATCTGTCGGCTATGGGCCATGGCCGCTCATGTCGTCCGCAGCATGGAGTTGATATCCAAAAAGAGGGCCCTGGACGTATTTCTCGACACCGAAGATCGCTGCGAGGCCGTTGCGCGGCTTTCGCGTGCGTACTTTGAGGTGATCACACTCACGAGCGATCCCTCCGACTCTGCTGGGCTGCCCGAGGAGTCATCCCCAAGCCCGGGTCGGGAGGCAGATCAGCACTTACTCAATATGCTACAACGCCAGCGGACCAGCTTCCTCATCACTCTTCACAGCATCAAGGTTCACGTGCTGCAGTCTGCAGTTCAGTGTGGAATGTCAGACGTGCTGGGCTTGAGCGCGGAACCGCTCAGCCTCGTCATGAAGCAGATTGAAGTGGCTCAAGAGTTTTTGTTCGTTCTCGAAAGCGTCCCATTTATACATCTTCAGACGGAGGGAGAGCATTGTGTAAGTGCCAACTTCTCCGAGCGCGTACCTCGCCCGAGGTTGTTTCATTTACTCACAGAGACTTTGCTACATCAGTCTGAGAAAATGAGAAAAGTTGGTAGCATACTCCTCGAGATAGCCGAAGGAACCGCGGTGGATGTGGTCAAGGCGCGGGCGAATCATTGTACTATGCGCTTGGTGAATTTGCTGGCTCGTCTGGACTCGAAAGCATCGGACATGTTGGGGCAGCACATGAACTTTTGATCAGCAATGGAAGAAAGAATGTTTCTATCAAAAGTTCTCTATCTCTAGGCATGAATAATTCACCTTGACCGTTTCGTTGCCAACGGCAAAGACCCCGATGATGGGGCCGACAAAGTCGTGTCCGGTCATATCTAGAGAATCTATCTGCGCGAACTTCTCTGTCTTCTGCACACCACCCACATCTAGGCGGAACCAGAAAACGAATTGTAGCTCGGTGTAGTCAACACCGAAAGTGATGTTCATGCCTTCACACAGGTTTTCCAGTCTCCGAGTCTCCTTCCGTTCGATGGACTTGGCTTCGTTGACCGTCTCTAGAACAACCTGTTTGGAGTCGACGTCGACGAAGACGCGGACAAAGCGGTGCTCATCCTTGTAGTAGCACAGTCCGGTCTTGAGCCTGGAGCCATCGACGGCGGTCGAGGCTGTGACTTCTAATGTTGCGGACGCCGAGCCGTCGAGAAGTCTCTGGCGTTTTCCAACGAACGTCACCGGTTTGTCGTACACGGATATATCCGCCTTGCTAGGTACCAAGGCGATGCCTCCACTCTCATAGTCGTAATTTTCCTGGACAGGGTCCCGGATGTGGACGAGACCAACATCAGGACGTCCCGCCTTTCTCCTTTGAGGCCAATCAGAGCATGCGACCAGGTCAGTATCGAGTGGAACGTCCAGGTGAACCTTGTCGATGACAGGAAATTCGCCCTCCGGCCAGGTGGCTGTCGTTAGGACAGACTCGCGGCCCATGATGAAGTGACCGTCAACCTTCCTCACACCCAAGCACACAAAATACCACTGTCCAGACGGGTTTTGGAACAGTTCTCCGTGGCCAGTGTACTGAATGTATCCACTGGGATCCGTCTTGCCCAGCACCGGGTTGGCTGGGTTGGACTCGTAAGGGCCCCAGACGTTCCTCGAGCGGGCCATAATGGTGTGGTGGTCGGCGAAGCACCCGCCTTCGGCGATGAGAAGATAGTACCACCCATCCTTTTTATACATGTGCGGTCCTTCGGGATACACCCTCGTGATTCCTTGCCAGAGAACCTTTGACTCGGAGAGCTTTTTCCCAGTCTTGAGGTCGATCTCGAACTGGCGGATATTTGTCTCGGGAGATTGATCGGCGGCGCCAACCAAGTAAACCCTGCCATCGTCGTCCCAGAATAAACTCGTGTCGATGGCATTAAATTCGTAAAACACCGGGTCGCTCCACTCATCGGCCCAGATGTCAGTCGTTGACAGAATGAAGTTTTGCGCCTCATTCTTGTTGGGTGGCTGAGACGGCGTATGTATGACGTTTGTGCAGACAATGTAAAACGTGCCTTCGTGGTAACGGATGGTTGGAGCGTAGAGGCCGCCTTGCGAACAAACGATGTCTTCGCCTTCGCCGACGATCTTCGTGTAGGATCGCTGGAGTTTGAGCTGCTCGGGTCGATTCAGTGCATTGCCTTGATCCGAACGCTGTCAGTTGAGGGAACAATAGAGGAGCGTAAAGACGTACCGATATGTTTCCACGTCTTCAAATCTTTCGATGCATACACCGGCAGGCCAGGAAAAATGTGAAATGTGGAGTTGACGAGGAAGTAGGTGCCATCAACATAGACGAGAGAGGGATCGGGGGCAAAGCCTGGAATGACTGGGTTGACTTGAAATCGTTCCATGGTTACGAGAAGCGGTGTAGGTGGATGACCTGAGATGGAACGGCACGAAGTACGGTACACCAAGCTAACTTTGGTATCTCTTATACTGATACCTTCTCTCGGACAACGGCGAGACCCCAACAATCCCAGGTGTCCCGTTGCTCCACTGCATGTTCGTTTACCCTCAGGCACCTTACAGCCCTTCGGTCAAATTCATCGGCATAGCCAAAGCGATCCCGAGGGGAGTTATCCTCCGACCATTGTTCCATAGTAACAGATCAAGTCTTGTGGAGAATCGTGGGATCAGATGACTTCAAGTTTCCAGGACTAGGTAATGGAGCTGCTTCGAAGAGACGAATTTGACCGAACGCTAGGAAGCTTTGAGATGTCACGAAAATATCGGCCGAGCCACGAAACGAGGGGTGCCCCGGGATGAGGAAAAGTGTGCAAGCATAGCGGGCTAGAAGTTGGATGCTAGGCAATTGCCAGCTAGGAGGGGGAGGAGGGGCGAATTAGCCAAAGAGATTCGGAAGCCGTGAAATATCAGGGACATCTCTTTCGCCAGTTTATTTGACCGAGCCGGACAAATAGGTGCCTGGAATTGACCTTACTTTAAAGTACTTGTCATACGCCACACAACCGAACACCAGGAGAGAAACCCTCCTATTGGATCCCGCATTCTGCGGGGCTGCTAATGTCGAACGAGGCGGTCTCCTGAGGAAATAGTCCCATCCCCGGACCATGTGGTTCATGCCCCATGGGGCTGGAGTAGTCCGGAGTGCACGAGTCGAGACTCGCGGGGACCAATGTTCCTTGTCTTGGTCTGCGAAAATGAAGTCTGCTGCACACACACCAAGGCACAAGCTGGCTCGCAACAACTATATATATTCACGATTGCCTCGGACCCTCAGTTTCTCGAGGTCTTCATCGGTTTCCCAACGATCTCAACCTCGCCTTGCTCCTCGATATTGAACTCAATTGCTCAAAGTTACAACCCTCGGCCTCGGGCTCGTACTCAGTTCGCCATGGCTTCTCAGGAGAATGGCGAGTTGCGACTCCTACAGCTCTGCACAAAGGAGTCGTGGTGGCGTGTTCCTCACCTCATCAAACTCAACCTGCTTCTTCTCGTTCCCTTCTTTTCGAGTTACATTGGTGGCTTCGATGGCAGCATGCTCAACGGAATCCAGACGGTCTCCAAATGGCAAGAGTGTAAGGCTCGATTGCTTATTTTATTCTTTTGCCAAGACCAGTACACTGACATGGACCTACAGATTTCGATTTCCCTTCCGGTTCCCTCCTCGGGCTACTAGTCAACATGCAGGTGATCGGTGGCGTTGTTTCTCTACCTGTCGCTCCCTTTCTTGCCGACAAATTTGGCAGGCGACCCCCGATTCTGCTGGGTTCCTTCGTCATCATCACCGGCGCTGGCATTCAAGGCGGCGCTCAAAATTTTGGCATGTTTCTTGCCGGACGCTTTTTCATTGGCTTGGGCGGAGGGCTGGTTGCAACCGCTGCCGCTCCGCTACTTGGAGAGCTGGCGTACCCGACGCATAGGCCTATCATCACTGCCATCTACAACACCCAATGGGTAAGTCACTCGATATCTAGAACTCACTCGCTCCGTATTTCTACTCAACAAGTTGCTGATCTGTCAAAACAGTACGCCGGAGCCATTGTTGCCGCCTGGGCAACATATGGTACTTTCAGAATGCCGAACAGCTGGAGTTGGCGGATTCCCTCGCTTTTGCAAGCACTGGTCTCTATATTCCAAGCAGCCTTGATCTTTCTCGTTCCCGAGAGTCCGAGATGGCTCATCGCCAACGGACGAACAGAGGACGCAACGAAGATCCTTTGCAAGTATCACAGCGGCACCGAAGAGCCAACCGAGCTTGTGAGGATGCAGGTTGCCGAGATCACCAGCGCCATCGAATTCGAGCGCTGTCAAGAATCCGCGTCCTACTTCCAATTCTTCCGGACAAGTAAGTCCTAAACATTCGCTGGCTTCACAGATAAGACATAATTCTAACATCGCCTGTCCTTTCCAGAGGGAAACCGTCACCGATTCTTTCTCACTGCCATTCTCGGCTTCATCATCCAGTGGTGTGGCAATCAGCTCATCTCGGCATATCTTGCTCTCGTTCTGCGAGACGTCGGTATCACCGACCCCGAGACCCAGAACCTCATCAATGGTGGCCTCCAGATCTATAACTTCTTTATTGCCATGGGCTCCGCAACTCTCGTTGACCGTCTTGGTCGGCGATTCTTGTTCCTGACGTCCACCATCGGCATGCTGTGCGCGTTTGTCGTCTGGACCGGCCTCGCGGCGCGGAACCAACAGCTGGAGAACGGCCAGAAGGGTCTCGGCATCGGCGTCGTCGCCATGATGTTCGTCTTTTACACCTTTTATAACCTCGCCATGAGCCCCCTCCCCATCGCGTACCTGTTGGAGATCATGCCCTACTCGCTTCGCGCCAAGGGTCTGACTGTCTTCAACCTTGCCCAGTACTGCAGTGGGTTGTTCAACGGCTTTGTCAACCCTGTCGGGCTCGAGAACCTTCGTTGGAAGTACTACATTGTCTTCGTCTGCGCGCTTGTTCTGTGGCTGGCCATCATCTACTTTACTTTCCCGGAGACGCGTGGCATGAGTCTAGAGGAGGTTAGCATGGTCTTTGACGGCAAGCAGGCTCTCGAGACTACCTACGACATCAAAGCCGAGGGCCTTGTGCATGAAGTTCATGAAGAACACGCAGAGAAGGAAGTTCATGATGGGCAGACCAAGAACCTCTAATACCGATCTGAAACTCAGGCTCGGCAAGGCTTTGATGCTTCATCTCACGGGTTCTGAGCTGTCTTCTGTCGGGGCGGGACGCAGTGGATGGGCTTGACATTAAGACGTTCCGGTGATTGAGGAAAGGTAGCTGTTGTAGGATACCAGTTTGTTGCGACGCATTAGGAACTAGGCGAAGCAGTGAACCCCTCGGCAGCCTTTAGTTTTTCAGACCACACTCTGAACCTTTTTTGTCAACTGTCTCATCTCCGCATACCTCAATTTGAAAGATTTTTTGATCGATGTTTGCAGAGAGTTGAGAGAGCCAGCAGGTCGCAATACGTCTACTCGATCCGTAGCACCTCAATGTTCCCATCGCACTTAAGCGAGAAAGAGGTAGGGACTGCAGTAGGGAAGAGGCCCATAAGCTCAACTGACCACGCCGTGGGCATCTGGCTTGCGAGTGTCTCAATATTCGAGACTAGGTAGGTAAGATGGTTATAGTATGAAGACGAAACAATCCGAGTTTACTTGAGAAACAAGCCAGGTGTGCCAGTAACCAGTCGTACTCAATGTATGGCGGTTAGACAGAAATCAAAATGCATCGGTGGGCGCAGTGCAGCGGTCTCGACACTGAGCGCGATTTGTCTCCCTCTCCATCACCATCGGCGAATGTACCGCGTGGCAGGTTCTGAAATCAGCACTGATTTTCTTCTCCATTCTCCAGGCATCATTGACCTTCACAGTGATCTAGTAACAAACGAAACATTGAGTGCGGGGACAAATCAGGCACAGAGGTGAGCCATACATCGTTGCCAGATTCGACAGCATCGCCATCGGACCTTCATTGCTACACAGTCCGCCCAGGCGATTGGACGTCTGTGAATGGCGTACTTGTGGACATGGGAAAAGCGGTGGCGCTGGCAGCCCCGAGGATCGGAAACCGACAGACTCATCAAGTGACAGCTCGCTCCGAAATCCGACTCCGAAGAGAGTTAGCCCTGCCGCTTATTTGCCCGGAGACGCACGGGCTTTTCGCCGAGGTGCCAGCTGTCATTGCTCTGGCATCGATGTCGCCTCCGCTTATTCGGTCAATTACTTCCTTTCCTCGCCTTGCTTCGACCTACGTTGAGGTCGGAACTAACGGCAATACTGCCCCAGCTTAAGCCAACAGTGTCTACTTTTCCCCATTTCTTCCCCGCATAGTCAAACATTCTCCCAACTTATTCTTAGGAGTAGAGACCATGCCAAGGTTAGACAACGGGCAAATTGATTCACTAGTGAGGGCAAAGTGGAATACTAGGTAATTCTCACCAAACGACGAAGCCACTCTACCCACAGCGGGTTTGAGCCATGACGGATCTTCTCGAACGGCGTGTCACCAGACGACCGAGAGCAGTCTCATCAGCAAGATATTGGGAAAACTTCTATAAGACTGCGAGGCTCCAACCCCTTCTTGCTTTTCTCAAGTGCTACCATCACCCAGCCTCGTAGCACACTCATCATCGTCCGCCATCCGCTATACGTCTTCCAACAATGGCCCCCAACGCTCCGTCTCACCCCCACCTCCAGCGCGATGCAGAGAAGGGCACAAAGCTCATTGTCAACGGCGAGCCCTTCCTCATGCTCGCTGGCGAGCTGCACAACTCAAACCTCAGTTCAGCCAGCTACATGGCCGACGTATGGCCGCGCATGGTCCAGCACAACGTCAACACGTTGCTCGGCGGCGTGTCTTGGGCGCAAATCGAGCCTGTTGAAGGAGAGTTCGACTTTTCGGAACTAGACAAGGTTATTCTCGGCGCGCGAGAGCATGGTATGCACCTCGTGCTCCTATGGTTTGGAACATGGAAGAACGCAGTCAGCACTTATGTCCCTCCCTGGGTGAAGACGAACTCGAAGCGTTTCCCACGTGTGAGGGCCGTCGATACAGACGGCAACCGGAAGATTCTCGACATCATCTCGCCACTGTCCACAGAATGCGCCGATGCCGATGCAAAGGCTTTCGGCACGCTGCTGGCTCACCTCAAGGAGTTCGACCGCGACCATTCTACCGTGCTCATGGTTCAGGTGGAAAATGAGACGGGCATCATTGGCGACTCTAGAGACAGATCACCTCTGGCTGAGGCGGCGTGGGAGAAGCCCGTGCCGGAAGCTCTGCTCGCCCACCTGGCTGAGAACCCCCACCCGGAGTTCGCGAAGCGCTTCCCCAGCATTCACAAGAGCGGAAAACACTCTTGGGAGGAAGTCTTCGGGGTTGGAGCCCCCGCCGATGAGATGTTCATGGCTTTCCACATCTCCCGCTACGTCGACAAGGTGGCGGCGGCCGGCAAGGCGGCTTACCCGCTTCCGCTGTATGCCAATGCCTGGCTCATCGTCGATGGAATAGAATGCCTGGATCCTTCGACTCCCGCCTCAGTAGCGCATTCAGACGAGGTGGCTGGTGGCGCAGTGCCGGGACAATACCCCTCGGGCGGCCCCTGCACCCACGTCCTCGATGTCTGGCGCTTCGACACTCCCTCTTTGGACTTCATCTCTCCCGATATTTACTTCCAGGACTACGAGATGACGTGCAAGGACTTCCTCTACAAAGACGACCCCCTCTTCATCCCAGAGCAGCGACGCGATCCCGAGGGCGCCCGCAGGATGTGGCTGTCGTACGGAACGTACGGCGCGATAGGAGTCAGCCCGTTCGCCATTGAGATTGACCCGACAGCCGTGGGGCGCGAGTTTGCGGTCCTGAACCGAGTCAAGGATATCGTCGCGAAAGCATCCGCCGCGGATCGCTTCGGCTTCTTCTTCGATGAGCTAGAGGATCCCCCCAGGAAGGAGAAGACGTGGTCCAAGGTCTTCGGAGACATGCAGGTTACGATTGAGCGAGCCTCTGTCTTTGGCAAGCCAGGCTCGGGCGGAGGCCTCGTCGTCAAGCTTGAAGAAAACAAGTTCCTGCTCGCCGGGTTTGGTTTCGACGCGAGGTTTAAGAGCTTGAAGAACGGTGCCGGATTCACCGGCATCCTGACGGCGAAGGAACTGGAAACCGGTGAGGATGGCAAGCTCCGCGTCGGGCGTATTTGGAACGGCGACCAGATCAAGGGTGGAGAGGCGATGGTGATGCACAATGAGGATCCCGACTACGGTGATTTCCCCATCCCGGCCTCCCTCCCTGCTCGCACTGGCATTGCAGAAATTGAGGTGTATGTGTTGGAAGAAGAGGCTTGATGTGTTTGAGCGAGGAAGTAGCTGGGAAAGAATCAGAAACACCTGACCTGACGATTTGGCCAGCTCCCGTGCACGTAAAGATCTGATGTGAGTCAAACGAATGCAATGGTCGTCATTGGTCGTCCCATGAAGAAGGAGAAGAAGGTATATGGCGTGCCATGGTTGCTAAAATAGCACACTGAGGGTCCCGATGAGGAAGTTCGCCACGCGGGTTGGTCTTGCGCCAACGGCTGTGGTAAAGGGCCGTTCCAGTCCCTGGCTAGCTTAGCCGTACTGGTAGCCGTATCGAAAGGGGACGGGATTGTTGGTTTGACACGATGGCCGGGCTTCTGCGAGCTTGCCGTTATCGTCGTGCGAGAAAATGAACCTCGCCGTGCCACGCGTCGTGGCCGGATAACAGGGTGGGCACATGATATCAATCGCGAGCCAGATGGCAATCGAAATGAGGCGCGCTCAAGCGGGGTCATGTCATGACCCAAGTTGAGGTAAGGAGAAGTTGCGTTTCAATCACGACGCCGCGGACTGCGGCTCATCGAAGCACGTCTTTGCTTTTCCGTAGAGTCGTCTGAGCTCTCATTGTTTATATTCGTATCCAAGGCAATTTCCTCAGGTTTACAAGTTAAGGCAGCCAGGCTGGACTCCGTCCAATATAGCTGTCAGTTCGGTCCATATCTTCTGCTGCATACGCAGGCCATCCTCGTTCGTCACCCATTTCGGGACCCAATGACTGTACGATCCAGAAGTCAGCGACGTTTCCCAAGTCATTTTAGCACTCGAACCTACTCTTTGACCTTGCAGCCCGACAAGAGCTTCCCGTGGCTGTCATCGTCCGTAGTAATGGCGTGCAGAATGGTTCTACTTCCTTCCTCAGCCGTTCGAGCAGCCGCAGCCCGGACGGTCACAAGCACGAACCTCGACCAGCTGCGGTAATCTCGGGCCAGATCTGTGTTGCACAGTCCTGGCGAAACCAGGTTGACGATAACTCCGGTCTTGTCTGTGGGGAAGGCGGCGGCGAACTGACGGAAAGCGAAAAATTGGACGAGCTTGGAAACAGCGTAGCTGAAGGCAAGAGATTCACGTTAACCTGCTGATGATTGTGACACACAATTTTTCGAGTGACTAGGGCGTTCTTACCGATCATCCAAACTTGCCCTTTTCGAATCGTTCAGCCCGCTGAAGACGCTATCGTCGTTGCA
The DNA here is from genome assembly GCA_002851715.1 of Verticillium klebahnii. Lineage (NCBI taxonomy): Eukaryota > Fungi > Ascomycota > Sordariomycetes > Glomerellales > Plectosphaerellaceae > Verticillium > Verticillium klebahnii. Next base: position 2,453,718 of record NMXL01000001.1, on the reverse strand, counting down.
CTTATACAGCTCGTCTTTAGCAGCAAATCCAAGGTTGGCACCGACAATGACGAGGCGAGGTCGGTTGCCATATTTTCGGTGGCTCTCCATCAGCTTGGGCATCAGCATCGCGCCCAGAAGGATCGTGCTGGCCACATTGACCGTGATCGAGGTCTCCATGCCCTCAGAGATGGACCATTTATCGAGTGCAACGCCTGCATTCTCGACAAAAACGTCAAGCCTTTCGAGCTCTGTGTTTGCTTGCGCAGCGAAGGCCTTCACGGATGCAAATGACGCGAGGTCGAGATGCCAGACATCCACGACATCGTCACGGCCAGTCGCAGCCTCAATGTCTGCCTTAGCCTTCACCCCTGCTTTGACATTGCGGACGGCGAGGATGACGCGTGAAGCGCCACAGCGGACGAGGTGTTTTGCCGTCTCGAAGCCGATGCCGGTGTTAGCACCTGTGACGATGTAGGTTTTGGCCTCACAGTCTCCTGGGCATAGAAGAACAGGAAGGTGATGGACCTGTTCCAGAAACGATTGCGTCATTGACATGGCTGCAAGTGATGTGATGAGTTTGATTGGTATAAGCAAAGGAGGAGGTCTGCGGAAGTTATGTCAACACGGGTGGGATCTCGTCTGCCTCTTCCTTTGATTCAACACTGGGCCATCATTTATCGCTCTTATAGAGATGCTGAAGGGCCACTTGGCACTAATCGGTCCTCTGAAGAGTCCGTATCACCCTAAGACCGAAATTATATCCGCAAAGACACACATGACATCGTTCACGGCCTTCCCGGACTACGAATTTGATAAACTACATGGTGTTCAACAAGATCACATCCACCAGCCATGTGCCAAGAACCAATCACGATTGATACCCCTTTCTGGCCTAGCGCTTATCTCATTATCTTGGCGTGGCCGTTTATTGAACCAACAGGCTTGGCTTGGGAGTGGCAGGTCCGATGGTGAAAGGAGTATGGACGCAAGCTGCCGGTGTTCTCTCACGTGGACCGGGTCGAGGCCAGCTGTCAGCTTGGTTTAGCCTTGGGGCAGTGGGGAACTTGCGCACCATACCCGCTTTTTTATGTGTACTGGCTCTAGTCCATGGCAGACTGCTGGAACTTTCATGCTCTCTGTAGACATACTGAGAGGAGATAGTCATGGATCTGCATTTCATCAGCCAGCACGACGGGCCTAAACGGGTCAGTAGCGAGGACCGCCGTCTCATCCGGTCACATGTCATGAAGGGCCGTAACACTGGCAAGCATCGCCCTCCAGAAGCGGAGACCCCCTCGAGGCGGCCTCTCGTGCGATTCGACTGTTTAGGCTGCTCGGACCCCGAAATTGCTCGCCGAGTGCACTCATGTGCCTGCTACAAGAGAACGCTGGACATGAGGCGGCCGATCTGGAACGACTTGGCCCTGGTTTCGCTCCCGTACCAGTTGAACAGGAGACTCCGCGGACTACTACATGAGTGTGAGTTGGAAACCTGATTATTTCATTGATCCCGAATGAGATTTCTGACCATCTTACACAGGCTTCGTAGTAGCTAGTCAAACTTTGTATCCGCCGAAGTTCTGCGCTTCGGACGACTCAATGATCTCAGCTTGGATCCAATTTGTGTTCCGAGACGAAGCCTGTATGTGTACTCAAAATTTTATCCTAGCCTTTTCGTTGCTCAAACATTACCGCTAGATCTGCATTGCTCGCTAGCTGTGTCCGTCTCTTATACTGACTATTTCGTGGGCCATACGTCCATCTCTCCCCGGGCTCTAGGTCATCTCACCAATGCATACGCCCTAGTCAGTCAGAAACTTTCAGGGCCAGAAGCAACCTCTTTGACGACGATAGCAACAGTCACGACTCTTTGCATATATCAACGTATTCACCATCTCCAATCCGTCGGCAGGATTCACTTTGAGGGTTTGCAGAGAATTATCCTCCTGCGAGGCGGCATGGCAAAGCTGGCACAGGAAAATCCAGCCTTGGCGCAAAAGCCTTGGAGGTCAGTCACATATCAAAGCTTCTTTACCACTCGGAGAGCTCAATGAGCATAACACAGGCTCGATATTGAGTTGGCACTGCAAGAAGGTTCTCCAGTCCGCTTCGTCGGCATGGACGCGCCACTATGTCTCTTTCCTGCTTCCATGTCTTCTGAAGACGGGCAGACCTCGCAACTTCTGAATCCTGGTCCATGCCAGATACAAAAGATTCTCGGCTCTATCTCAGTGGAGATAAAATGCTTCGCTGATCTATTGAACGGCATCGGGGAAAATAATAAGCTGTGTCAGCTTGAATTTTCTCAACAAGTCCAGTATCTCCTCTATCGTCTGCTACACTTGGCACCACTATCGGCTTCGAGGAAGCTCACAAGTGTAGACACTATACTACATGCCGCACTTGTCGCGCTTATGACGACGCTACTCCATGAGTACGGCCGCCAACATTCGCGGTATGACCTGCTAGCCCAGATACTAAGGGAGGAATTGCAAGGGCCCGTCCCCGTAAGTATTTGGGAGGAAAACTTCATACTTTGGGTATTGTTTGTTTCTGGAATATCAGTCCTGGAAACCCAGGATAATGAGTGGTTATGGGTGGCATTGCGCAGGAGCTGCGTGGTGCTACGGCTACAGACCTGGGATCAAGTTCGGGAAACTTTGCTTGACTTTGGGTGGATAGGCTCTCTTCACGACAACGCCGGAAAAAGGCTCTATGATGCGGCCAGTCGGGCTGATGGGGTTTCTCAGCCCTTGAACAACCCAATTCCTGCCCAGGTATCTAGGTCCTCGGCACCAAGGCTACCAGGGTCACCGCCGGTGAATGAAGACAGTAGTGTTGCCTAGGCAGTTTCACAATTTGTTGAATCAGAGCTGGAATTGATACAATCGTCTATCACCGTAACAAGCTGTGCTGCACATGTGATCGTGCTCCTTTGTCGAATTTGGAGGCCAGGGGACGTTTTGATGAGTCCGGAGACACGATGCAGATCAGAAGATTTATGATCTCAGATGCTTTTCATCTTTTTTAGGATATCTGTAAATTTCCTACTGTACCTTTCCTCTCGAATCGACAGGCCATACCTCCTCAATCATTCCATTGCGATGAGCATAATAAAAATCATGCAGGTTGATCGTCGGATCAATATGACTGGGAATCATCTCCACTCGGTCTCCCACCTGGAGCGCCGGGGTCCCCTCCTCCCAGCCTAGCGAGCCATGTTCATCGCCCAGGTTCGCGTGCTTGTACCTCGAGTCTTTGCATTCGGCTAGCCCGCTGTCGGTCGTTAAAGACTTGAGGCCGGTATCGATCGTGACCATTCTTTCGCCCTGCTTGCTAATGACGGTCGCCAGGAGCGTCAAGCTGTTAGAGTAGAATGTTCCGACGGCATTGCGATAGTCGGTGTCCATGAAAATAAACGAGCCAGGCTGCAGCTCGGTCACCCCGGGCACCGTCGCACAGAACTCTGCTGTACCTGTGCCGCCGGTGGTGACGACATCTATTGCGAAGCCCGCACTGCGCAACTGGCCGGCAGTGCTGGTCAGGACTTTCATGGACTCGAGGCAGCGCTTCATGCGGTCCTCTTTGTCGTGAAGATGTTGAAGATGGCCCTCGTAGCCTTGGATTCCGATCAAGCGCAGGTGCTTGAGTGTGGCGACGTGCTTGGCTAGAGCCAGGGCAGGCTCTCCTGGAGAAACACCTGTGCGACGCAATCCTACATCGAGGTCGATCAGGGTAGAGATGGGCTCATCGATGCCCGACTGCGACAGGGCATCATGTATGGCTGTCGCACCGACGTCGCTGTCCACCACGATTCTGATGCTTCTGTGCTTGCGGAACAGCTCGACAAGTCTTTTGACCTTGACCGGGCCGACGATCTCGCAGGTAATGAGAATGTCATCGAACCCGGCTGCTGCGATGGCTTCTGCTTCAGAAACCTTGGCCACGCAGCAGCCCTTGGCTCCCGCGGCGACGAGCTTGTGCGCGATGATGGCGCTCTTCGTGGTCTTGAGATGGGGTCGAATGTTGCGGCCGGTGGGCAAAAGGGACCCAAACAGCTTCTGAATGTTTGCCTCCATCAGGTCAAGGTCCACAATCATGGAGGGCGTGTCAAGGCTGTCCAGCCCATGACCAATTAGAGGAGATTGCATCTTGACGATTGAGAGATAATGCTGAGATTAGATAGACACACCAAGAAAGTCTCCGATGTACTCTGATTCCCGTGTTTCCGTGTTTTGCACTTCCGGCGGATGCAGACGGAGAGAAGGAGGGGGCGGGGCCAGGGGCGGGGATTCCGTGTGCGGCAGCCAGGTCCACCTGGTCCACCCTGACTAACCCTGACACTGACCCTTACGCGTACCACCACGAGGCAGAAAGCCTTAGTCAGTGAGAGGGTCCTCCAGCAGCTCGATCCGTTGCTGTACGCGAACACTCTCTGTTGCCTCACATACTCTCTTTTTGTGGTAGTAGGATTGACTGCATGTGTGATGAGCTGGTCGGGTGTGGAGTCGACGGGATATCCGCGCGAGCACTGCACTTTCTATTAGTGGACCTTGCTAGGGTTCTTCTTATCTGCCCCGGTGGATGCCCGCTGACCTATAAAGTTGGGTTGTTGTACGGTTGAGACGGCAATGCTCATGATGCAAGACACTTGGAGGGAACGGGTGGCCTTCCGCAGCTCCACTACATCTTGAGTCTAGAATCTAGAATCACGGCTGACCCGGCTTTCATGAGATCCTCCGGCCCGGCGATTCTTGGAGTGGAGTGGTCATGGACTCGGATCTAGCAGCATTGTGAGGCCTTACTGCTTTCCAGTGGAAGGGTGACAAATACATACAAACACTAGGTAGGCAGTATGTGATTCTCGTCAATATAAAACGAGGGTTCCCCTTGACTTGGTGGACTTAATCCTGGCCCTACCAGCATCAAATTACTACATCGGTTAATCTTCCCCAAAATCTTGACAGAAACATCCTCTTGTGCAACCCTGTCGATTGATCAGAATGCCTACCTCCACCGTCTTCAAAGGGTCGAAAGATGGGTTCCCCAAAATGGACACGGTCAACAGGCCGGACCAGCTCGAGGGTGATCAAGTCTTAGTCAAGGTCACCGCATCCGGCGTCTGCGGAACCGACTTGCACTATGTAGGGCGATCCGCCACCCTTGTATTTGCACAGCCCTCTGACCATGCCACAGAGAAACACCGACATGGTACTTGGCCATGAAGGCGTTGGCGTTGTCCTCGGCGTTGGCCCTGGCGCCCAGCACTTGAAAAAGGGCGACCGCGTTGGCTGGGGCTACGCAACCAACAGCTGTGGCTATTGCCTGCGGTGCCTTCAAGGCGAAGACGTCTTTTGCCCTGAGCGTGCTCTGTATGGCGCCGCCAACTTCGACCAGGGTAGCTTCGCTTCGCATGCTGTTTGGCGCGAGGCCTTCCTGCACCCGATTCCTGAAGCCCTTTCCGACGAGCACGCCGCACCACTGCAGTGCGCCGGCGCCACCGTCTTCACGGCCCTACATGACGTCAAGCCCAACGAGACGGTGGGTGTTCTTGGTGCTGGCGGCTTAGGCCACCTGGCCATCCAGTTCGCTGCCAAGCTCGGCTGCCGTGTCATCGTCTTGTCAGGCTCTGACAGTAAGAAAGACGAGGCTTTGAGGCTGGGCGCGCACGAGTTTGTCGCCATGCGAAACCGCGACGCCTCGTCGACTGTGCCGCGATGGCCAATCGAGAGACTCATCGTCACGGCGTCATCGCAGCCGGATTGGACTACCGTCTTGCCTCTCATGGCGCTCAAGTCAAAGATCTATCCTCTGTCTGTGTCTTCGGGAAATCTGGAAATCCCCTACATGCCCCTAATCACACAGGGCATTGCTATCCAAGGCTCGCTCGTTGCCACGAGAGCAGTACATCGCGAAATGCTCGAGTTCGCCGCCGTCCATGGTGTCAAGCCGATGGTTGAGACGTTTGGCCTGACGGAAGATGGGATTAAAGAGGCGATGGAGAGATTGGAGTCGGGCAAACTTCACTTCCGGGCGGTTCTGAAAGCTCAGACCTAAGTTCATGGTTCGTTCAATTAGCGTGCTTGACGTTGTGCCGTCGAATACATGGAGTTTCATTCCGACTATCTTCAAGAGTGTCCGTAGCGGCGGCGAATAGCAGAGTCTTGCTTACATATGAGCTCTCTCTCGGGCGAATTGATTATTGTGTTGTTGGGGACGTCAAGATGTGGTGAGGTCTACGAGTCATATTGTTGAACAGCCAAGACCAGATTACTGAACAGCCGAAAACCCTCCTCGGCGTTCACTAATCAGGGCACTCAGCGTCCGTTCGGTGATAATTTGTCCCGACGCTTCAAACATTGCATTCCCATGCTGAGCAGCATCAGTGACATGATTGTTCCCTTTCTCGCCGTCCGTCATGTCCTCGCATCAATATTGATCAACCGCCCTGCATCGCACTGACTCCCCTTTAAGTCAGCCATGGATGAATCAAGTGGCACGGACAAAGATGCTGCGACACCGCCGTCGCAGACGTGGGAGCAGGACCCGGAAAACCCCTTTAACTGGCCTTCGGGTCTGAAGTTCAAGAACACCTTCATTGCGTCCGTCGCAGCCTTTACAGCGTACGAGATCATTCCACCGAGTGATTCGAGAGACTAATCGTGTAGCTCCATCGGTACCTCGCTGCCCAGCTCGGCCACCTTTCAGTATCAGGAAGAGTTTGGGGTGACAGTCACACAATCCATTCTTCCGGTGTCAATGTACGTCTTCGCGCTCGGTTTGGGACCGGTCCTTGGTGGGCCATTATCAGAAACTATTGGGCGACACCCCATCTACGCGGGGAGCATGTTCTTCGGAGCTCTCTTCACGCTCGGTGCCGGATTGACACACAACTTTGGCGCCTTGTGCTTCCTACGATTCATGGCGGGTTTCTGCTTCTCTCCGAGCTTGGCAGTCGGCGCCGGCACCATCAGCGACATGTTCCACCCCGCCCAACGCGGCCTTCCCTCGACGCTCTTTGTCTTGATGCCGTTTCTCGGGCCTGGCTTTGGGTATGTTCAATCGCTTCTTTTTTGGGTTTGACTAACGTCAAAGTCCTGTCATTGGGTCTTTTATCGTTGTGCGGAAAGGATGGCGCTGGACGCAGTGGACCTTGATCTTCTTCGCCACGGCTTCCCTGCTCACCGCTCTGGCAGGCAAGGAAACGTATCACCCAGTCCTCGAGCGACGTCGTGCCAAGAAGCTCGGTCATTCGACAGCAGAAAGGCCTCCTCTTGGCACACAAATGCTCATGTTTCTGCGCATTGCTCTCTTGAGGCCCCTGCATATGCTCCTGACGGAACCTATCATCACGTTCGTCGCCCTTTACGTCGCTTGCGAGTTTGCGACGCTTTTCGCTTTCTTCGCTGGTGTACCATTTGTCTTCAGAACAGTGCACGGCTTCACGATTGAACAGCAAGGCCTCGTCTTCTTGTCAATTGTCATAGGCTGTCTGCTGGGCGCGGTGACCATTATCGGTCTCACGGTGGTCCTGTATCTTCCCCAAGTCAAGAGACTGCACCCTGGGCGGGTGCAACCCGAATACCGTCTGTTCCCAGCCATGTTTGGGTCAGTCGGCCTGCCCATCAGCTTATTCATGTTTGGGTGGACCGCCAGGGACGACATTAGCTGGGCTGTGCCCGCCTTTGCCATCATCATCTTCGCCTGGGGTAATCTCTGTGTTTTTGTGTCGACTATTCAATACACGGTCGACACGTACACGGGAGCTAACGTGGCCAGCGGGGCAAGCGCCAATGGGTTTGCTCGGTACACCCTCGCTGGGATACTACCATTGTTCACGGTTCAGAGTAGGTGTCTAGTTGCCTGGTTGTGACGAACACAGCTAACGAGGCGCAGTGTATCTTGCTTTGGGTATCCCGTGGGCTGCCAGCTTGCTTGCTTTTGTTTCTCTGGCCCTCGCGCCGATTCCATGGGTTTTGTTCAAGTGGGGGCATATCGTCCGGAAGAAGAGTCGATACGAGACGGCTTAATCGCATGGGAGGCTGCTTCTATACATTGCTGCCCGGACAAGATTCGTGCAGCAGACAACGTGATGGGATCAGGCCCAGTAGGACGACACGGCCGGGTAAACCTCTCTTACGGTGGGGGCATCTAGACTCCCTCCTTGACTATCTGCAGACAGGAAGCTGCCGATGCTAAATTGGAGAGTCTCTTAAGTATCTATTGTATTCAACAAACGCTTTCCTGCCGGCGAGCATATATTGAGGGGGTATTGAGTGGGCGGCATAAATGATAGGAATGGCGCCCGGCTCAGACAAATGGCTACCGCGTTTGCCGAATCGTTCCCTTTCAGACAACTCCTGGAACGCCGATGGTCCACCTCCAGCTTTTAGTCGCCTTCACACCTAGAAATCCTTGACAGCCGTTAAGTATCAACACGAAGGATATGCCAATCTAAATAAGTCCTTCTACCACATTCACCAATCCAAACAAACCTTCCTCTCATTCAGAAAAATCTATCGAATTTGAACCCTTCACTAAACCATTCTCATCGTGGCATGACACTTGCAACCCCCACCCCAACCCTCCCTTTGTTTAATGCGAAAGTGGCCCGCAGGCCTCAAACTCCACAGTAATTGAGTTTGTCTGCGAATGCGGCTCCAGAACACCCCGTAGGAAACGTTCCAAATGCATGTTGACTTCATGCGGTGCTTCAAGTTGTAGAAAATGGCCTGCATTGACAGACCTCACGCGGATATTGTTCGCAAAAGGCAAAGTGTCGTTCAGTTGCAGAGAAGGGATGCTTACCGGATCCCTATCTGCTAAGATCAAAAGAGCAGGCTGCGAGATGGCTCCAGACAAATGAGCAAGGTCTAAAATGAATGTTAGCAACCATCAAATGACCGATTTATGATCCATACTTACCCTGACTGTCAGGCTCATTGACTCCTCTCATCCAAGCTTTATACCATTTCATGGGTCCGGAGATTCCTCCTTGGGCTTTGTTGATGAGCTTCCACTGCTCTAGGCCTTTTCGACTCATAAAGACGTCAGACGCAGTCATGTTGTCTATTAGCCACTGCCGAACAGCACCGACAGGAGCAAAATGCTCCACCCATGTCGAGGTATTGCGGGTAAATGCGAGAGTCGCCCATGATTCCAGCTGTACAGCATGAATTGTTAGGCGCTCACTTCGGATGCGAAGATAACAATCGGGAATACTGACGTGCTGATCCACCAACTCGGCTGCATCGTCCGCGTTATTGAATAGCCAGTATCCAAATGTCTGATAACCGAAGCGAGTCGAGGCTTGATTATTGAATGCGTCGATCGTTTCCGCGTTCAGCGGTGCTTGCGGTGGTAGGTAACCATTTCCCACAAAGGCAACTGCCGCGATTCGTGAAGGCTGATAGTTGATGAACCGCGACAGCAGAGGAGACCCGCTATTCGAACTTGAGTCAATATACTCAATCATCCCCGTTCTGCTGAACGTTATTTCCTAACTTACAAGTCATGAGAGATGCCAATGACTTTTTCTACACCTTCGCAGTCAAGGAGCTGACCGAGATCTTCAGTCATGCTTTTGAAACTAAATGCTCGCAAGTCGGATGGATTGTCTGTCCCACCGTAGCCTAACAAGTCAGGAGCAACGATGCCATAACCTTGCTCCATAAAGTACGTGATCTGATGATGCCAATCGTGAGAGCTTTCGGGAAATCCATGCAGGAATAAGAGGAAAGGTTTGTCGGAGTCGAAAGGTGGAGAGAACACATATCGATATTTGGTTCCCGAGGAAATCTTAACGCTTTTCACCACATTGACGTATGTGGTGTTTGCTATGTCGGCCTGATATGCGGTCAGCATGAAGATCGAAGCAAGTGCGAAAGGAGATCCAAGCAACCGTGTCGGGATAATTGTCAATGAGGCAGGAGGGCTATGAAGCAATATTAGCAACTGGGCTTCGGTGAGCCAAGTCCGTTCGGGACGTGCTAACCCTGGCGCTGGGTGCGGAAAGTGCAGCGGAGAGCCATTGGCTCAAAGTGAGGTAGACCGCAAGACGAAATCTGCCCATGCCGAAAGACAAGCAAGACAGAATAGGTGTTTTGTCCCAAGGTAAAGTTAACCAAAGATTGATGTTCGATCAGTGACTGAATTTTCTAAGGAAGCCGCTGACATGGTGTTGTTCTGAGCGGAGACAGAAGATAGCTCCCTTTTATGGGCGGACTTCAGTCATATTTAAAGATATCAATACTAGATTTGTGGGTGATAATGTCAATTGGTAATCATATTTTCACGGTCTGTAAACTATGATTATCTTCCTGCTCAGGAAAATCTACCGCATAAATTATCCCCACTGCACTGGTTTCCCGCGGGGGGGGGGGGGGGGGGGGGGGGGGGGGGGGGGGGGGGGCGCCGAACATCCCAGGCGGTACCTCGCTGAGCCTGGTCATTAGATTAAGATGTACGCATCATTCCGTAATCTCACGGCTCATGAGGAAAACACCTGCCTATTCCAATTCTGACCGAGCTAAGCAAACCGTCATGTTGGAAAAGCGTCCACATGTCATGGTCTAGAAGCCAATCCAAAACAGGGGATGTAAACCCTCCGGTCAAACTTTTTATTGATGAATAACACTCACAGTCTCAAGCCGACAGCCTCTTGACCCCACAAAATACGTCAATATGGTGACATTTCTTGAAGCACAACCCTCCGGGCGCCGGTCCAAAGGGTATAAGATGATTTTTCACTCTGAATATGTAGGGTCCGGCAGATCCGACACGCCGAGGCCCGGGGTTACGACAAAATCTGGAGTAACCCACCAGTCCCAGCAGGTGCTAGTAATGTCATCCTGTACGGTTGTAAATCTGGAGCCTGCTGCGGCACACAGAGTCAGAAAGTTCCAAGGAAAAAGAGGAGTAATGTCTTCGCTTTCATCCGTATGCCGCGGTTATTTATTCCAGGATCAGTTAACAATCGCGAGGGCCAGTGTAAGCATGAATGATCGCCCAAATTCATCTTCTGATTTGAGAACTCGGTAAGGCTCCAAGCTTTCATCGCTCAGCTACGAGTCACTGGCATCTTCTGTGCTCAAGAATCAGGAGCGGTCGCAATGGTGGAAGTAAACTCTCCACAAGGAATCGGGGGCTATGTTTAGAGCCTGACTAAGTTGGATACTTAAACGACCCATGCTCGACCTTTCCCACAGCGACTCGTGTGAAAGTATCGAGGTCCTCCTTCGGCAGCCCCAGCAGTTCATTACTCACTCCCCACTTTGCTTCAAAGTCAGCCCCGTCGCCTGGGAACCAAACACGGCTGTAGAGCTGCGTCATGAAGCCAGACATGTCTCCCTTCTTCATCCTTTTGTATCCGTCTCGCCACCGATCCACGGACCTCTGCTGCACCACTACCCAATCTTTGTCGCTCGTGCCGGTTACCCGCTTCACACTCTCAATCATGTCCTTCTGGGTGCCCCGGAAGCTCGAGACATACACAGCACTATTGAGAAACTGGTTCAGAGTTGTTGACCTTGCTCCATCATGTTTCACGGTGACGGGGAGGCTGAGAAGCGCCGTCACGGCCCTAGCAACCTGAGGCCAGGTAGTTGTACCCATAACTGTCTCGCCGCCGTCGATGAGCTCAATTCTGCGGTTCTTGATGTCGATGCCGAAGGTATCCGGTCCGCAAGCGAGGCTGTATTCGTACCAAAAGCCACAAACCAGCACGATCCAGGAGCTGACACCGAGCTTTTCAACCAGCTTGAAGCCGTCCGCCAACCAAGGAGGTAGAGGCAAGTCGGGGAGCATTTTTTTGGTGCCGATATCGATGCCGAACCAGTTGGGCATTACGTACGGCACGGCGGCCTTTGCAGCTGCACGGATCAGCTTCTCCTGGGTGTCAGCAGCAGCCGCTCCCGGTAGCGTGATTATGAGGCATTGCTGGCCCTGCAACGCCGTGATGAGTGACTGTTCGTCTTCGTAGTCAATCTTGGCAACGTGAACGCCGCTTGGGAGCTTGGAGGTGCTGTCGGCACGAGTGATGGCCGTGACATGATGTTTGCCGGTTTTGAGTAGGTCCTCGGTGATAAACTTGCCGACCTGACCTCCCGCCTAGTAAACAACGACAGTAAGCAAACGTATAAACGAACTCGATTAGGGGATTCAGAATACGAACCCCAACTACCGCCACTCTCTCTATGAAGGTTGCCATCACGGCGCGTAAGCGTATTTACGATGGGCTATGTGGAAGATATTGCAATGAACTGTTCTCAGTATGTCGGTTGCGTGTGTGAAGAGATCCTTGAACAAGGGCCATCGAGATGTGTGAGGGGATGATACTGAGTGCCATAGAAGTAATGATGGACGGCAGGGAGCTCCTTTATATATCAACCTTCAGTAGTACAAACTTCACCCCTCTTTGATTGTCCGAATGTAGGGTTCTTGCGATGACTCATGAGTTGTGTATGGCATCCCTGAATTTGGCAGACTGGTTTAAAGAATACCGATACCCTTCACTCTTGCGACGTCATACGCTGGCGTGAGGGTATCACCTGAAACCTTGACTTTGTCGAGCAGTTAGCTGTAGCTAGTGACACAAGCCCTGTGGCTTGCGGATTTATTTTGTCACAACAGCCCTTATCGCCGGCCATGTCGGTCGGAGCGGACGGGCGTAAAGGGTCCCCAAAAAAGGCATCCACACCTTACGTCTCGCCTGCCGAGGATTAATCATTTCGGTAACACATGTTTGGAGTGACAAAAGATTGGTGGGCGAGTTGCTCGTGCAATTGACTCGAATCGAGCATGGTGGCACCCTCCGGGTGTCCAGCGGAGATAGATCTGCGTCTTTCCGGCTCCGACGCATGATGACGGCCCACATCGAGTGGTATCTCCGCGTCCGATCCGAAAGCTTGGCTCGGAGCTTGGCGGCCGATTAATGCCGATTATCACGAGGTTGATAGTAATGGAGTGATCAAACCTCCAGGGGCAAAGAGACAGTGGGAAAATGCCGTCTACCTTTCAAGCTGTATTCACTGACCCTACTTGTGTGGTCAGACTGACATTGTCCCGGGATCGCCGCTTGTCGGCGTCATAGACTGATTGACGGTTCGCCGAGGTTCCACTGCTTCGTTCACCAAGCCTTGCGTTGTTCCAAATCATCCATGTCAGGTCAAGTCAGGGCTTAGAGATCTTGAGATACAGTTTAAAAACGTGTGGTTTATTCTCACTGTATCAGCTTCATCGGCGTACATATATTGCATGTTCTTCTGATCCTAGATCTTGCATCCCCAATATGCATGGTGTTGAATCGGAAGTGGTGAGGTGATTTCGCTCTCACACGAATGAGCAAATGTAAAATATGAGATTTAAGGCCGCCATGAATGTGTCTTCATGTATATCCTCTCCTCTGCCATCATTCACTGTTCCACAAGTTCAAACGCATAGGCGTTGGTGACAGCATCGGGAAGCACCCAGAACGTAACCTGTAGACTGTAAGTGTCCGAAGGGTATTTAGGATGCGAAGCCACATGTTGCTTACCGAGTCAGATTCAACGTCGTGTTCCCAGATGCCCAAGTCTACCGACCCTTCGATCTCATCAAAGATCGTCGGTCCATCGAACCGACGCGTCCGAATCTTGATGCGGCTCCCGGAGAACCCCAGGGACGAAAGTCCATTGATCGTGACGTGGTACGTTCTCTGGCCGGCCACAGGCCTCACGGCGGCCAGGATCTTGACCGAGCCGACGGTACCGTCATGCGACGCGTACACCTCAAACAACTCATCGCCTGAGGGCTTCGTCGCGGCGCGCTGGCCTGTCATCTGCTCGATGTAGTAGTTGTACACATGCCACTCCCCGACGGGGAAATACTCGTTTGAGCCTTCCCGCCTTCCGAGCAGGTTCGCCAGGAAATCATGCAGCTTGGAAGCCGAGCCCCAGTTGGCGCGCAGGCCTTGGGTGTTGTGCCGCTCGAGCTGGGAGATGTAAAAGACGCCGCCAGCGGGGGACTGCTCGTCGCCGTTGTTGGATGCGTATTCGTTGATGACGATGGGTCTCTCGGGGAGGTTGTTATTTTGGCGGAGGGTGTTGAACTGATCGGTCGACTCGCGAAGGTTACGGTCCAGACGCAGAAGGTGCCACGAGTAAATGTCGGGCACAACATCGTTCTCGGCTATGAATGCCATGTACTTCTGCCACCACGCGCTGTTGGCAGTTGCAGGCTCACTAGTCGAGGGACCGGTGATGAGAACGCTGGGCAGGTCGTTTCTGATTCGGTTGTACGTCCTTGCCCAGGTCGCGAGATATTGCTCCTGCGTTGAGCCCCAGAAGATTTGCAGATCAGGTTCATTCCAAATATCAATGTCGAGGCCTTCCAAGGCGTCGTTGGCCTTCAGGTCGGAGAAGACCCGGTCAAGGAAGGCATCGTAGCTGGTCCAATTGCCGTTGTCGCCGGGCCATGAAAATGTGCCGCCCTGCAGGCTGTCGGCACCCCAGAGGTCGTGCATCAGCAGCGAGAACCGACCGTTTTGCCGGCGAACAGTGCGGTAGTTTGAAAGCGTGGATAGCCATCGGGGCTGTGAACACAAGCTGTTAGTTTTCGCAAGTCCTAGTGATTTTTTCGTTGCCTCAGAATAAGCACATACCTCGTACTGTCCTGCTGCCCAGCCCAAGGAGCCGTCGGGAAGCTGAGCGCCACCAGCGCGGCAATAATTCAAGCCCATGCCAGTGATGAAGTTGTCGGGAATATCAGTGTTGGCGGTACCATCTGTGTTGTCGGGCAAACCGTAGATGATGCCCGCCGCCAGATGAGCCGGCGCTCCCGACGGCTCAGCTAGATTAACCGTGGCAGTACCAAAGACCTCGCCTTGACGCTTCTCAGGCGCCAACGCAGCCCCAGAAACACAGCTCGACGAAGCCAGCAGTGCGGCAAGGCCAAGGGACCTGAATTGAGACATAATTGCGGTTGTATGATCGTGCTGGCCGTAGTGACTGCTTTTTCATCTCAACTCGATACAGGATGGAGGCACCGAGCCATGCCTTTATATCAACGTCCCCCGCGAGAAAGCCCGGTAGATGCTCATCTTCAAGCACGCGATGCAACCTTGAGCCGCGATCTCCTCAGGATCGGCATCAAGAATTCACTGTAACTTCCAGCGCATGCCGGAGTCTACATGTCGTTGCCTTTACCCCACGTTACCCCAGATGCGTTCCAGGATTACATCTATTGCCCCCGCCGCCGCGCCGTGCAAGAGGGGTATCCATGGACCATGCGGGGTCGACTCCGGTGGGATGCCCCTTGACGAAGCGCTGTCCGGTGGAGCGCTAGACTCGAAGTAGAGCACCGGGCAGAATCAAGGAATTAATTCTGAAGATGTTCTCTTGGTTTTCTTCCGATGGTCATTTACGCGAGCTTCTCATTCTGTGCTGAACAGGGATCAGCATACCGACAGAGACCACTTTGTTCTCGCGTATACCTTAACAGATCGCATCGTCACATCACAGAAAAATTGCGTTAAAGTGACACAACTACTTGGGCTGGCTGGCTGGGCACAAGATCATGTTTAGGGCAGGCCTATCTGCCAGTGCCTCGAGAATGGGCAGATGAATAGGACAAGTAGGATTCAAACACTTGAGAAGAAGAACAAGACACACTGTTCATACGAAAGTGCATTCCTTGACCTTGATAGGAGAGTAACAGCGGCTGGCTAAGCCAAGCTTCTCTACCATTGGGAACGTGATGTTCCAAGCACCACCAAGACCCCCAAGTGATGCCACCACCCGTCTATCTCTTCTTCACCAGAGTCTCCTCTCCCTGCGCATAGGCGTTGACATCGTAGCCTGCGAACTCCCTCGCCCCGATTCTCCTTTCGAACAAAACATCCAGCTCCGCAAACGTCTTGTCCTTCGTCTCCGGCAGCCGGAAAAAAGTCCACACGAAGAAGGCGAAAGCACACCCGCCCCAAAAGAACGCCGTCTTGCCCTTCCAGTCCCCGGCCGTCGGATTCAGCATGTACGGGTTGACAACGTTGCACACAATCTGCCCAATGTAGTACGCGATCCGGCTGAGGCACACGCTCTTGTTGCGGAGCCGCGTCGACGACACCTCGGAGATGATGGCGTAGCAGATGGGGCCGACGGTCATGTAGTAGACGCCCAGCCACGTCAGCATCATGCCCGCCTGCGCGTAGTTGCCACCCGTCGAGTTCCCTGCGCCGACACTGATGAAGCCCACGGTCATGAGGACGAGGGTCAGCAGGCCGAGGCCCCAGAGGTAGAGCGTGCGGCGGCCGAAGGCGCCGAGGAGAAGCCACGAGGCGACGGTGCCCACGGACGCGATGCCAAGCCCACCGACGGACATCCGGAACGAGATGGACTCGGGGAGGCCAGCCTGGACGAAGAAGTATGTCGGGGTGCCGCCAAGGACTGATCCACAGAAAGGCTGGGCCATGAAGACCATGCAGGCGATCTCAGTGCGGCGACGGTCGACGCCGCGGAAACAGTCCAGATACGACGTTCCCTCATCGATGTCCATCTCTAGTTGGTTGGTATAGATCATCGAGGCCACAGTCTCTTTGGCATGGGCTCGCTGGGCGGCCGAGCCAAGTCGCATGATGGACTTCTCGGCTTCATCGTATTTTCCAACGCGCACAAAGTACCAAGGTGACTCGGGCGCGAACCAAAGAATGGTGAAGAGGGGCAGGGGCCATGCCCATTGGATGGCGAACGGAACCCTGTACGCCCACTGTGATGTGTTGCTCGAGAACCCGGCCTGAACGCCCGCCGAGATGAGCTGTCCCAAGGCCCAGCAGAGGTTGACGTAGACGGTCAGGTAGCCGCGAAGGACCATGGGGCAGACCTCGGAAGCGTAAGCCGGGGCCATGGTCGCGAAGACACCCCATGGGATACCGCAGAGAAACTGTCCGACAAGAAGAACGGGCAGGTTCGGCGAGAAAAAGGAGATGAAGATGAAACCGCAGATAGCGACCAGGGAGGCCAGAAGAACCTTGCGATAGCCAAATTTGTGGGTGAAATAGCCGTTAGCGAACGCGCCGATGATGGTTCCGACGCTCACGGCGTTGCTGAGCCCATTCTGCCAGGAAGCTGTGATTTCGTATGTGCCCGTACGGGGGACGTACTCGCCGTAGTGACGGCGGAAGGCCGGCGATGCGAAGAAGGAGCTGATGAGGACAATGTCGTATCCCTCCATGATGATGGACGCGGATAAGAGGACCGACCACATGACAGCTTGGGGATAGCGGCGAATGGCATCTCGAAAGCTCAAGTTGTGCTCGTCCTCGGCTGACTGCTGGGCCATTGAAAGATCTTTGGTGGCAACATGGTCGAGTTGAACGGCCTCGGCCGACTTTTCTTCCTCAATTGAGCCCGCCATATTGACAGACCAGTCGAGCGAGGGAGGATGAAAAACAGGTAACCAGATGTTCTGGCCCTTGTTACAGTGTTCCGTAAAGGCCTGGGGTGTCAAAGTCCCGCTGTTGTCGAAAGAGATTGCTCAGAAGACATCGGCAGATCGACAACTCATGCATCATCCGGCGGAGGGCCGCTCAAATAAGTAGGAATGAGAACAGACGATTTGCCTTTCAGGATACCCCGGAATGCCAGCCTGCCCACCCGAGAAAGGGGGCGTGCGATGTTGCCTCTGGCCCCATTAGCTCGAGGGGCACGCAAGGAACCAAATCCCAAGGTCAAGTCCGGGGAAGTGCGGGGATCGGGCCTAGGTGTCCCATCGCGAATTTACGACTGGTGTTCCTTCGCGACCTAGGCTTACACGCCGTGGTCCTCACCAAGATGTTTCACTACCCCACCGGAGCAGCGTAGTCACACTGACCTCGCCCCGGTGGAGAGGAGGGGTCAAGCTGAACAGGCTGTGAACATCAAGCCATCCTCAGGATAGCTGCCGATCGCTACCTACCGTCACTTGGGCTAAGCGCTCCAATAGCTCCGCATAAGTTTGTCCTATCCCCCAAGCAGGTGGTTGTTCGTCCTCTTCTTGCCTTGTGTGGCCCGGCCTCATTGACCCATGAGAAGTCCCCAGCTGCCTGGTTACCAGTCGTCGACCTTGGTTCAGTATCTTTCTTGGCGCCTCTGGGTCTAGGATATTGCCCACTCTCGACATGTAAGCGGACATCCTATCGCCCAGCCGAACATATGTCTGAACCATTTCGTCATCGCATGGCCTATCCAGGTGAATGAATGACGGTTCGGGGCTATCTTCACTTTCCTCTCCCAAGATGGATTCGGGGACTTCGTTGGGTGCATCTTCTGTGATGGGATTGACTGCAAAGACAGATCGGGCGTTTGATCCTTGTACCTCAGGCCCCGTTTGTTGTCTGACCGACTGTACAGAAACACTGTAGGCCCAAATCACGATGGTGGCGAGGTAGATTGAGAAAGGCTCCAGAAAGCTTCCGCCGCTGTATCGACGGACGTGCCACAGTAGTGCTCCAGCATGAATGACAGTGAGTCTGGCTTTGTGCTGGTCACAGATGGCCCATTGCACCAAGTGATTTCGTGCTTTCGCATATCTGGCGCTGTCCGACGGCCTGGTTCGGCTTTGGTAGGACAGCGCTGTTGTCAACGTCTGCGCGTGTTCAACTGGCGCCAGGAGGAGAAGTCTGGATAGGTGAAGATGGAGAATGATAGGGTGCTCCCACCCTCCGGCCCTCGCGGCCATACTGTTGGCGTCCCAATGAAGGATGTCCAAGCAGTCACAGGCGCTATTTCGCCACTTGGAAAGAATGGGCAAAGACGGCGGCCATGTCTCTCCAGAAGGGTCCGGATTTGTGTGCTTTTCTATCTTGGCACTTGGAACCCAAGATGAGAGCGCCATTGTGTGTTGGTAGATGGCCTCCTTCGTTCTCCGCCAGATGGCGTAGACAAGTATTTGTATACTGAATTGGCTCAAATTCGGCGGTAACTTTTTCTCCATGTACAGCATAGCCAGTGCGCCGGGTAACGTAACTGTTGCAACCAGCTGAAGTCAGCACTCCGCAGAAATCAACATGTCTTGAAGAACAACGTACCTGGATTGGGGTTCTCGTTAACAACCTTTTGAGGTGTGGGATACTCCCAAACATCTTCTCGGCACGGCAGGAAGGTTTGCGCATCACCCAGCATTAATGATGGCTTGTGGTTAAACTCGAAAGCAACCATGGAGTCAAGCAGCTTGATGTGAATGAGCATGTGTTACCTTGCGGCAAAAGGAAGGGGCAACTCACCCAGATCATCAATCCAGTCCTGATTTTAGCTTGTCGGTCTATCCAATCTTGTACCAGCGCCTTGTGGTCCGAAGGCCTGACCACGTGTGGATTCGAATTTTCTGAGCATAGCAGATTCATATCAAGACAGGCGTCCACCAGGTATTGCTTTTCAAAGCAAGCCCGCTTCGCTACAAGATTCTGGCCACCGTGCAGCATATTGACAAGGTTGAGTATGCCAGCTTGCAGTGTGGGCAAGTCGAGACGCGCGCCTCCAGCGTCTGTAACGCCAGGAAACCATGCATTTGCGGCATCCTCTACTTCAGGACTCTGACATCGGCGGGTAACAGTGGCTCGAAGCAAGCGAGCTAGTAACTCCCTGGATTGTGATTCGTGTGGTCCTTGTTGGTATTTAGCACCCACTGATGCAACTGCGAGTAACAAAATCCAGTCATCCGGCTGTTCACAGAAGTGTTTACTCCGGCGCAAAAATGGTAGCGTTGGGTGGAAATGTTTGAAATACAAGTGAATGAAACGCCGAAACAGCGTAATGGAGGGGAAGACGTTCATGTCCAAGTCCAGTGCCTGATCCTGAGCCTCTGTCCGCAAACCGTGGAAAAGATTCTCGTATGCAAAGGCGGACAGAAGTTCGGTTGTGGGAGAGGATGTCGAGCATTCATCCATGGCGGGCGAGCAAGATGGGTTGGCCAGATTAGGTTCGTCGGTAAGGCTGCCTGTACCCGAAATACTGATCTCGTCCTGGTCCTGGGTCAGGCGACCGTGGAAGGGCGCCCTTGCAGCAGCACCCTCGACGTAGTACTTTTGGTTTCGTGATCTATCCGTATTTGCTGACGTAGCCGAGCCCTGTGCCGGACTCCCTTCGTTGGTCGTGCTGTGGACGTTCTCAGTGCCCGTTGATCCTGTCCTTCTGTTTACGGGTAGGCTGGCTTCTGGACGGACGTGGCCCATCTGGGTATTTGAGATGTGAGGGCGGTATATAGTGTCGTCTGGTACCGGGGGCTGTGCTTGAATGTTGAAGAAGAATTGGGACCCCGTGATATCGTTGTCAATATTTCCATAGGAAAGACCGGCCAACTGGCTCGTCCAGTCAACGATGTTTTGGTTCTCAGGAGATAGCCAGTTCACGTTTGACAGCCCAGCGGTGTCAGGAACAAGGCTGTAGTAGTCGTCGACGCCGCCAGTTCCCTGGCTGGCGCCGCTGTGGAGCCCCAAGGCATGCATTGGATCAGCAGCCATCGGCCATTCGACGTGGTTTGAGGCTGAAATGCCGTCAAGCGCCTGTTCAGGTAACAAAACACGGTGGTTTACGTTCGTCTCTTCGGCTTCAGCGCTGGTGGTGTGGCCGAGGCTGGGCCTTCTGGCAAATTCCGGCATCGTTTCCGAAGGCTCTGGTGGTTGATCGGCAGTACCGTCGAGGGACTCATGAGAAGCGGCTCTTCGTTTTCGAGCCATCGGGTAGTCGCATTGCAGATTTTTCGATGAGCAGCGCCGGCAAGGCTTGTCCCTTGTGCACCGTACGCGGCTCACGGCGCATTCCCGACAAGCCCTCTCCGACGTGCCGAGCGCCTCGCGACGGGCGAGATCGTGGGTAGCTGTATGACGACTCAGGACATCTCTGTGGTTTCAAAACATCAGCGGTTGCCCAGCTTCATGATGCCGCAAACAGATTGGCAAGGTGCTTGCTCACTGGCGAGAGAAAGCCTTTCCGCAGGTAGGACAACTAAATGGTCGCTCGCTGGTGTGAATCCGGAGGTGTCGCGTCAGGTGCTCCTGGCGCTCAAACGTTGTGTCGCAGACGCCGCATTGGATGGCGGAACGTAGAGAGGCGCGACGAGACGTCTCTGCCATTTGACCAGGCGTCAATCCACGGGTACTTTTCGTCAACCAAGATGGACGGCAGTAGACGCGGGGGTCATCATTGAGCTTCGGTAAGGGTGAAAGCCGGAAAGAAGTTGGGGGAGCTGAAGCTCAGGACTTGGGAGCTGAAGCTCAGGACTGGGGAGCCTGGATCGGCGGGGGAAGGTGGCATGACATGGGCCGAACGACCCCTGGTCTGGCAGCAGCAGTGCGGAGGAAGGATCAGGGTGGACGAAGTGTGGGGTTCGCATGTTGGGGAAGGTGCCAGGAAAGGCGGACGTGACTGCCTGGGACATGGGCACAGACACAGACGCGGATTGCTTTGTACGACCTCTCTCGTCTCATGATGAGCAACTTGTTCTATTTCTCTAGTATCACTATCTCCCTCTACCGTCACCTTCTACTATATAGGATCTCCGACTCAGCCTCCCGTCGCATGGCTCGCCATTGACTTTCCTATTGCGGCGGCAGTCGAGCCTGCCTCTCCCGGACGAAGACTGGCATAGACTCCAGCGGGCAGTCAACTTCGACTGTCTGACCTCCAGCGAAAGATTCTCCCTTGTTTTCATCAGAGAATGGCACCCATCTCTCGCCATCTGGTAGCGCTGGCAGATAGGCTTCCAGCTTTCTCCTACCAGGTTCCAGGACAGGGCAGCAGAGATATTTGCCGCCATACATGTACTGCCCTTCGACCTCCCAGCTCTTCTTGTCCTGAGGAAATTCGTAGAACAAGGGTCTCATGACCGGCAACCCCTTCTCGTGCGCCTCTACCATCAGTTGGCGCGTATACGAGCGCAGTTCCTCTCGAATGAGCATGTACTTCCGGCAAATCTCGTACACCTCCGGCCCGTACGACCACACCTCGTTCGGCGCTCCGCTACACGACCCCTCGCCCGTTCCCTTCTTCGGCTCTCGGTCGCCGTGCAGCCGCATCACCGGGCAGAATGCACCCCATTGGAACCACCGCACGAACAGCTCTCGGAAGGCTTCGTCATTAGGGTTTCCCCCGTGGAAGCCGCCGATGTCAGTCGTCCACCACGGCAACCCGGCGACGCCAATGTTGAGTCCCGCCGCCAACTGGTTTCGGAAGCTCGACCACGAGGAAGCAATATCGCCACTCCAGACGAGGGCTCCGTACTTCTGGCTGCCAGCCCAGGCGCAACGCAGCAGGTTGACAATGTTAGTCTGCCCCTCCTGTTGCATGCCCTCATAAAATGTCCTCGCGTAATCCCGAGGATAGATGTTTCCGACGCTCAGCGTTGGCCCCGCATGGTACCGATAGTTGTCAAAGTCGTACACAGAGTACTCGGGCTCAGCTTCATCGAGCCAGAACACTTTGATTCCCTTGGCATAGTAGTGCTGCTTCGCCTTGCCCCAGACGTACTTTCGGGCATCTGGATTGGTGGGATCGTAGTAGACTGTTTCGCCGTTGAAGTCAAAGTTGGTCCGGATGCCACGCTCGGTGCGTACGAGGTAGCCGTGCTCCAACATCTCCTGGAAGTTTTCGGAACGCTTGTCGACCGTAGGCCAGATTGAGACCATGAGCTCAATTTTCAGCTTTTGCAGCTCTTTGACCATTGCGTCTGTGGCAGTCTGTCAGCACAATTACCTCCCTCGCCATGTTCGAAGGCATGCAGCTTCCTCCAAAGGGTGCTTACCTGGATCAGGGAAGTTTACTGGGTCGAACTTCCACTCGCCTTGCATGGGCCAGTGGAAGAAGTCGATCACGATCAAATCGATGGGCAGCTCCCGCCGCCTGTATTCCCGCGCCACCTCCAAGACTTCGTCCTGCGTCTCGTACCGCAACTTACACTGCCAGAACCCCAACCCGTACTCCGGCATCATCGGAACCGTCCCCGTCACCTTCCCGTACGCCTCCGATATTTCCGCCGGCGTATCCCCGACAACGACCCAGTAGTCCAACGCCTTGGTGGCGTATGCCTCGAAGCTCGTGACGTTCTTCCCGAACACAGCCCGTCCTATGGCCGGATTGTTCCAAAGCAGCCCGTATCCCAGAGAAGAAAGTGCGAAGGGCACGCTCGCTTGCGAGTTCCTCTGGGCGAGCTCAAGATCGAGACCCTTTAAGTCGAGGTACGGCTGCTGGTACTGGCCCATGCCGAATATCTTTTCCTTTGAGTCAAGGCTCTCGAACCGCGCCGTGAGATGGAAATCGCCGCCCCTCGTGGGCTTGAGCTCGCGAGCTTCGATTTCAATGGCGCTGCACTTGGGGTCGAGAATGTCGCGCCGGTTGCGCGCATATTCCTCCAGCACGACGTCGCCGATGGCGTTGAAAAAGGTGAGCTTGCCGCGCTGGGTGATCGAGGCCCGTATCTTGCCATTGATGATACTGCCTTCGGTGGAGGATATGGTTATCTCGGGCTTGAGGGAGGAAGAGAGGGGTTCCCGTAAGGCCCAGTCTTCGGCAGGCATGGACGAGAGTTTGGTGGCCCGGACGCGGAAGGCATTTTCGCCCCAGGGCTCGACCCAGACCTGTTCGCCGTCGTAGGCGTAGACAAGGCGTTCGTTTTTTTCGTACAGCATGTTTAAAGGGTTGTGTGGTTTGAAGACGTATCTGGGCCTGGGAAGAGCAGAAGCTTGACAACGACAGTCCAGGCCTGTCAGAGGAACATTTTCAGTGTCTTATTCGAATTCAAGGCTTCGCCCACTGTTTTCTTTTCGCCGAGCAATTCTCCTTTTCGTCATCTTCTGCCCCTCGTTATCGTCCAAGAGACCCAGACATCTGAAGATCACCGATGGAGAAGCTCATGCTCGGGGCCATCGGGAGTTGTCCGGATGGCTAGCTCTCCACCGGAGACCCGAACCCCGCCTCCTCCGTCGGTTCCCCGCCCCCGCCCCCGCCGCCCACCTCATTTCCATGGCCGCCTCTGCGACCTTCAACGCAAGCAGAGTTCCGTTTTACAACAAAAACGCATAAACGGTAGAAGTGAAGCTCGGTGCTTTGCTTAGTCAGGGACGTCATGGGCCATTGACGTGGGTGGTGGCCTTTCATCTTGAAGAAATCAGGCATCTTCACATGACCCATAGCATGCCGATGGTCATTCGAAATTGCTCTTTAAATCAAGAAATTAGCAGGTCCTATAGAAATCGGCTACCTACGCGATAGGTTACGCTTAGAATGGGTATCTCGGCCGACATCAGATGAAGTTGCGGATAACTTTAAGCCAATACTGTAAGCAGATATGGCCTGTGGCGAATAGAGGGAGCATATTCGCTTGTTCAAATTCAATAGGCTTACTTTTCAAAGTTTCACGCAACATGATGAAACAAGACTCGGATGACAGCGTAAGAATATGTATTGTGGTGAAATATGTACAGATTGCTATCTCTTGGCAGAATCAGAGCCCGGACAGACGGTGTGGTGCTTGCCAGAGACACCCCCCATCCCGGCGCCTCAAAAAACCCCCATTTAGAAAGCCTCCCGCATGTTGTTGGCAAAGTTGTTGTCGTTGATGGGGCAGTTGGCCTTTCCAAACTTGCCCTGGTTGAGCGCGCTCTTGACGATGGGGGCCATGGCGTCCCAGTCGTACAGCCAGTAGGTGCGGCCCTCGGTGTTGGTGAACTGCAGCTCGTGGTTCTTGCCGCCGCTGGTGAAGTACTCGACCTTGACGTTGTTGCCACGGCGCTGGGGGTTGGCGGTGCGCTTGAAGTCGCCGTGGCCCGAGGCGGCGCCGGCGACGATGCCGGCGTTGACCGACTGCGAGTTGAGCCAGACGACGGAGCTCTCCCAGTCGTGGCGGTGGCCGCTGACGAGGTTGCCGTCGGCGGGCTGGTCCTTGGGCCAGTACCAGGCGTACATGATGCCGAAGCGGCCGTTGAGGTTCATGGTGCGGACGTAGGTCTGTCCCTTGCTGGTGTCGCGGCAGCCGCCGGCGACGGTGCCACTGTCCTGGAGACCACCGCTGATGGGCTGTCAGTCTGGTATCGCAGAGGCTGGGGCAGTGTAGAGTCTTACCTGATCTGGTTGTTGCTGTTGACAGCGGTGTACGGCTGGCAGCCGTGGGCGATGTGGAGGAGAGGCTGGAACTTCCGGATGATCGCGCCGTTGGGGCCCAGAGTGTCGGAGACGGGGCTCAGCGAATCGTGGTTGACGGTGCCAGGAGGACCCCACTGGGCGAGGGTGCTGCCCGCGAAGGCGAGCACCGAAAGAATGGTGGAGGGAAGCATGGTAGCGAAGATGAAGGTGATTATTTAAGAGCGGTTGGAAAGAGTGAGGAAAGAGAAGTGAGCTGGTGCAGTGTGAAGATAGGAATGATAAAGGAATGATGGCTTCGGGGCGGGATATGGCCATGTTATATACTTCGATCGCGAGTCCAAACCTTTGTGTCAGCGCTCTCCAGGCCAACGTTCAAGGGTAAGTGGCATGGTGGACCACGTAGCTCAAGCAGTTGAATCGTTTACGTGCGAAGTTGACTCGGGGTCTGCGGCTCATGCCGTGTCCGCGGGCACCGGAATGATCCATCTCTGCGAACACGAACATCGTGAAGCTAGAGGCAAAACCGAGACCGAAGGACAGTTCAGACAGATGTTGTCGTGGAGCTCATAAGCGCCTCAACGGGGCCGTCGGTATTATCCACGTCGTGACAGGTGCCAAAACCCGCACTTGCATGAACGACACCATTCGATTTGGTGATAGCCTCGCTGAAAGAGCCGCTGTTAGCTTAAAAATTTGGCTTGAATGTCTGAGCGTTTACCTCCAAGTTCTATTTGAAGTGCCTCCGGATAGGCCCGAGCAGTGGCTGAACCCTTCGGCGTGAACCTTCTTTGATTCCCCTCCCCGCTCAATATGCACGTCTTGGCGAGTGTTATGCACCCCTGCGCCCCGTGTCTCGGTACTCATTGATGCGAGGCTACGATGCTAATACGTGCTGAAGGACTGAGTCGTGAATGGGCAGCTGGGTAAGCGGCAAGGCGTGGTTAATTTGTTAAGCTTTCGTTCGTCCGTTCCACCAGGGCCTTTTTGGGGGAAAACTCGCCCAAAAGAGTCGGTACTGAGTCATGCCCCAGAGAGATTCGGCGCCCTGAAGGCCCCGGGAGCCTTCAAGGTATACCGGATCCGGATCCCTGAGACGAACCAAGCTGGCACGGACCGACAACGTCCAGAGCGTCCAAGGCGCAGCCGACGGATCTTTGACCACTAACAACTCCATTTCGCCGCACATTCCGGTGTCATGCAGGCTGAGTAGGTCATGTATACGAGGGGAGTCGGGGCACGAATGTGCTTGGTCGCGCTGTATTCTTCTTGGTGCGCTTGATAGGAGCGACGATTCAGGGCAGTCAACAGTGGTACGATCTGGGTCCGGAATGACCGGCGAGCATACAAGAATATTGAGTAGACGAAATCATCCCCATAATTCCAATAGATTTCCATTACTTTAGGAAGGTGAGTCCTGACTGAGCGGGCCCAGGTGGAAATGACTCGGGGGCGCGATAATGAACAAGGTGAGCCCGTCCAGTATAGAACGGGTATGGAATTGTTGTTGAGCTCGTTCGACAAGTACACGGATGGTCACCTTACTGTCTTGGTCCCGGTCAAGACGTATGCTCGCTAGGTAGCGGAAACCGCCTGAGCCTGATGCCATCGGGCTTCCAACGCTTCAATGGGGCACCAGCACGGTGAATCCAGACGAGAGAGATCGTTTTGGAAGTTGAAAGGGCCTTGTTGGGTGTGAGTTGCACCCAGAAACACGATGATGGGAAATCAGTTGAGGACATACTTTCAAACGATTCGGAGGCCATTGCTACAGACTACCTATGAGAATATTCTCATCCGACCTGCCAAGAGATTTGACAAGGTTGATACATGACCTTGAGGACTGATCAGGTTCATGGACGGTTGGGACTAATCCATATTTGCCCAGAATCCAACACCCGGCTGGAGCTAAGCTGCTAAGCAGCGAGCGAGACTTCCCGTCGCCCCGCTTTTGTTTTCGAGACTCGACACCGCGCAGAAGCCCGTCAGATAGTTAGTGACGGGCTGTTCACCATGCAGCCCGCCAGTCAAGAATAGGCAGGTGTTGTTCAACACGAGAAGCTCTCTACTTGTCGGCATTGCTTCTTAAAGCTGTTCCAAACTAGCTCAAGCGTCAGCCTGACATCGACCAGATGCCTCCGACTCGGGGTCGAAGTCGAGCCCGAGACCATCCGAGACGAGAAGAGAGTTTAGTTTGCGTGATGGGCAGCGTGGGATAATCATCATGGTAGAACGTGACATGAAAGACATATGGAGGAGCTGGAGGATATGGGAGTGACGCTATTAGAAGGGGGCTCCGTATCATCGCGAGCTCGTCTTTCTCACTGAAGGGATGGACTGTGTTCAAATCAGAGCATATAGTCTCGTTGGTGGCAGAGTGTAGACTAAACCAAAGTTGTATCGGACACTAAGAGGCCATGAAAGGGATTCCTTTGAGGGTCAATGCCGTAGGCTCCGGGTATCATGACTGCTGTCAGGAAACGTGTGCACACCCTCCCTCGCGAGCTTGATACTCAACAGACAACGGTCCATGTGCTCCTGTCACAAGAACAAATAAAACAAAACCAGTTGCTTAAAACATGAGAGCCGCCATCATATTATATAAAACATTCGTAGACTGCATCTCATCATGGTATCATGTCACCAAACGCCGGAGCCAAGCCGAAGTCATCTTACTCCTCCCCAACTCGTCCCCTTCTCCCCGTGACAGCCCCGACAGCTAGCGTCTCGATCCGCCCGGCATAGAGCCTCATCGAATGGGCCACGGGATCGCCCCAGACAATGCCCCTAAGCTGCTCGTCCGTCGTAATGTGCGCAACAACCCCCTCGTCGAGCCTCTCCTCGACGCTCCGCCTCGTGCCCGCCGTCTCAGGCCTCCCGCTGCGCAGCACGACGATCCGCCCCGGGACGCTCAGCGTGCTCGTCGGCACCGGCCAGACGGGCCTCCTGCTGCGCCGGCGGCGCGGCTTCTCCTCAATCCTCGGCGCCGACTTGGGTCCCAGCCCCATGAGCTGCGCCACCGACTTCTTCTCCCTGACCCCGTTCTTCTTCTCCCCCTTCTCCCCGCCGCCGCGGCCGCCGCTCTTCTCCCGCCTCTCCGCGACGACGGGCACGGGGCTCGCCATCAGCTCGACCAGGCTGCGCACGTACCCCCTGTCCGCCCGCACGACAGGATCTCCCTCGTTGACGAAGCTGAGGAAGAGGCTGCGCCTGCGGCCCGGCGGCAGGGCCAGCGGCAGCAGGCTCACGGGGGGGCAGCCGAAGACGACGCAGTGCACGCGGCGGAAGCGGGCGGCGACGGCGCCCAGCTCGCCCTTGCCGCCCGCCGACGCGAGCATGTGGCAGAAGAGCAGGGCGGCGACGGCGCCGCCCGCCGAGTGGCCGGTGACGAGCAGGCTGTGGCCCTCGCGGCGGGGCTCCTCGTCCAGCATGCGGCGCAGGCGGGCGGCGAGCGGGGCGGCCATGGCGCGGGCGACGCCGAGGAAGCCGGCGTGGCAGAGGTTGCCGGGGTCGTCGAGGAAGCCCTCGGGGCTGGCGGGGGCGCCGCGCAGGTTGACGGCCCAGTCGGCGAGGGAGGCGGAGCCGCGCACGGCGAGGACGAGCGCAGCGGCGTCGTCGGCGGGCACGGAGGCCAGGAGCATGGCCTTGGCGCCGGTGCGGCGGTCGGGCGCGACGGTGATGTGCGGCGAGTTGGGGTGGGAGGTGTAGACGCGCTCGGCGTAGTGAGCGGCGAGGCAGAGGAGGGGCCAAGTGGGGATGTAGAGGCGGAGGGGCTTCAGGCCGGAGGGAAGGCGGGAGTTGGCGTAGGCGTGGATCTTGGCGAGGGGGGAGGAAGAAGAGGATGCCTTGTCCTGGGGCTTCTCCTTGTCGGACTTCGAGGGCCGCTTCTTGGGTGGCTTGTGAGGGTTGTCGGGCGGAGTGGGCTCGTCGATGGTGGCGAGGACGGCGGCGAAGGTGTTGGTAAGGAGGTCGACGGCGAAGGAGGTCTGGTGGATGAGCTCCTGGGCGTGAGGGTGGAAGCCTGCTTCGATGTCGGCCATGTCAGGGATGGTGAGCGCGGTGCAGGAGGCCTTAGGATGGGGCTTGTTGGGGTGTTGGCCGAACTGGCTGTTACTTGGCCGGGCCTGAAGCTGAGTCTGAGAGTGTTGATGAGCCGTGGGAGGGCGGGCATGGTTGCTGTCACTGTTGTGGTTGTTGTCGGGCAGGGTATAGTAGTTCTGGACTTGGTGGACAACGACGGGCTGCGGGCCGAAGCCAGGTTGGAAGCCAAAGGGTGGTGTCCATTGCGGCGACGTCTGGGTTGAGACAGCAGTGTATGAAGGGGGTGCTGGGAGGGCGAGGGGTTGGTGTTGGTAGTGTTGCGGATTTGATTGTGGTTGTGGTTGTGATGAAGGCTGGAGTTGACCCTGCGAAGCACCATTTGCCTTCACCAGCTTCCTGCGATCGAACCAGCCCATCGCAGAGGTATCGTACCATGGATGTCTATCGTGAGTTCTGAAGTTGTCGAGTCGTCGTTTCGTCTTGTTTCTCTCAATCGGATTCCATAGCTCCAGTCAAATAGTCAATCTTCGTGTCAGAGATGTCCTTTTTGTCACACCCGAAAGCAAGAATAGAAACAAAATCCCCATTCAAGGGCACTCAACAGCGCTACACAGCATTTATCACCCTCCCTCCCGCGAGAGCAAACCACCCCTCATCACATGCCCACCACATCCAGACACCTGACCCCTGTTCCTTCTCATCCCTGCACTACCCCAGCCCGGCCCCCCGATTCGTCCACCGCACGCTCAGCCCCAAGACCCAAGGCCGCCTCCGAGCACAGAAAGCTAAAGGGCATGAACTCGCCCGTCCCAAAAGGAAAGAGATGTTCGCATGCCCGCCTCGAAGAGCCTCAACGTGCCGGGGGCGGGGCGTGTCCCAAACAGCGGCGCCGAACTGAATAGATGGATGGCATTCGCATTCGTTTTCGCTTCACCGAGAGCATGACGACGAGGCGGACATGGGATGAAATGCCGGGCTCGCTACGGGAGGGAGAAGCAACCCGAAAATGCAGAACCCGCCCGGTGGTGTGCGGTGGCGAGAGCGTAGCCGCCGAATGATGCGTCCCAGCCAGTCCGGAGCCCCTGTCCTCGGCGCCCACCTGCAGCGAGCCGAGGACGAGGGCCGGCATGGCATGCGCTTCTTGGCTGGATTGCTGCACTCTTGGCTGGACAGGGCAACGGGTGAAGCCACGCGAGAAGGCGATACGACGGACAGGCACAGGCACGCACCAATGGAAAAAGGAAGCTTCACGACGCCGGACACAGCACTCACTCCATACAATGGCATCATCACCTTGGGGCGGCGCCCCATCGTAAAGAAGACAACTTTTCATTCACCGAAGCTACAGACCCCGCATCAGCCACCGTCCGGACCCCCTCTCCCACAGGGCACAGGACAGGTCAGCGACCAAGCAAAGACCACAGACCCCAGCACGCAGAAACAACCTCAGAACTCAAGACTCAAACAAGCAGACAAGGCACCCAACGGCCTACACAGGACTCGTCGGGTCGCGCACGCTGCCGCCGCTCCGGCTCCCGCTGCCCGTGCCGCTACGCACGCTGCTTCCCGAGCCCGAGTTGGCGCCGCGCGCCGACCAACCGAGCCCCGGCGGCGGCCGAGGTCCCGTCGCCGGCTGCGCGGGCGTGTTGTGGAACGACTGGTACTCGTCGTCCCCGGCGCTCGACTGCGTGAAGCCCGAAACGTCGCTGAGCATGCTACTGGAGCGGCCGCGGGACTTGATCGGCGCATGCGACGGGAGCCAGTGCCCCGCGCCCATGACCGGCGCCGGCAGCAGCGACGGCTGGCCGGGCGCGCCCGAAGTCGTCGTCGTCGTCGCCGTTGCCGCCGGCCACATGGACGCCGGGTAGTGAGGCGCCGCCGCAGGGTTGGGGTTCCACGCGTTGCCCGAGCCGGCGTTGTTGCTGCCGTTGGCCGGCACCTCGAACCCCTGCTGCTGCTGCTGCTGCTGACCCTCAAACGACAGGCTGTTGTTGCTGTAGTTCATCTGCTGGTGGAATGTCTGGAGCTGGCTCATCAGGGTGTTGACCTGCGCCTGCTTGGCCGCGTTGTTGGCCTGCATCGTCGCGATGCTATCCTTGAAGTTGGTCTCGATCTGCTTCGTCTCGGCCTCCCACGCCGCACGTCCTTGGCGCCGGCGCTCGGCTTCGTCGAGGCCGCGGTTGTTGGCGTCCGTGATCCGCATAAGCTCCGTATCGACCTTGGCAATCCGCGCCGCCATCTTGTTCCGCTTCGTCTGGAGGGCCGACTGCTCGTCCTGCGCCGCCTTGACCTGCGCTGCCAGCTTGGCCTTGAAGTCCTTGTGTTCCTTGGACGCTTTGTCGAAGATGGCCTTCTCGGCGGACCATCCCTTCTCGGCCAGCTTCTTACGTTCCTGCAGTCCTTCCGGCGCCTTCTCGAACTCCTTCAGCGTGTCGTCCAGCTGCGCAATCTCCTTCTCGGCCTGCGCCTTCTGGCTCTCCTGCTGGATGATCTTCTGGCGAAGCTTGTCGTCGTTGCCGCCGCCCGACTGGATCGAGTTGTCGAGCTTCTCGTTTTCCTTCTTCAGCGCGCTGACCTTGCTCTTCCACTCCTTGCGCAGCGTCTTGAGCTTCGACCTCTCGTCCGACAGCCGGTCAGTCTGTGCGCTGATGGTGCTCTTGAGCGTCGTGGCGGGCGAGTCGGGTCGCAGGGACTGCTGCCCGTTGACGGCGGGGCTGGCCGGGAGGCCTTCTTGATCCTTGGTCGGCGCCTGGGTCGTGCGGATGCTGGTCGAGAAGATGACGCGGTCGGTCTGCGTGTCCACGAATTCACAGACGTACTTGCTGAGCGGGCGGAGGCCGTACACGTCGCCACACCACCGGTGACCCGGCATCTCCTCGCCATCCTCGTCCTGGACGCGGAAGATGCGTGTCGGCTGCCAGTAGGCGTTGTTGACCCGCACGTAAAACGGCTTGGACGTGTCGACGCCGGCGGGCCGGGTGGCATGTCCGTTCTCAGCCGGCGAGGCGATGTCGGAAAAGTGGCTGGTATTGAAGCAGACCTCGTCGTACCCAATGTAAGAGATCCAGATCTGCTCGGCTTCCGAGTCGAACGGGGCGTTGCCCAAATTGTGGATGTCGGTAGCGTTAGACCCCGCTGTTTCCGATGCGGCATGCGACAATTCGTATTCCTTGACCATGACAATTTTGGTGCTCGCCAGCGCGGCCCACAAGGGCTGCTGGAGGCGCACCTGAGTGCTCTGCTTTCTCCTCTTCTTCGACGAAGACGTGGCGTGCTGCTGCGCGGCCGCTTCGCTATCGGTGGTTGTCAAACTGGCGTCTCCAGATCCTTCTGCGGGCTTACCCGCTTCCGGATCTGACAGACTGTGGGAGGCTCCGCTGCTCTTCTCTCGCCGCAGATACCACTCCCGGATATATCGTACAATGCCCTGCGTTAAAATATGTATCGCCAATATGCTCTTGATCCATCCGTGGGGTCCTCTCTTATCGAACCCGTGGGATATCGCCTCGAGTGGGTCGTCGTTGTCTGGGGTAAGTCGCCAGTTGGGGGGCAGCAGCCGAGTCGCGCGCGACCAGTGCAGCCTAGACCCCCGGAACACGTGCGAGGCGATGACGAGGAGGAAGCAGGTCGTGACGCTACCGGAGGTGCCCTCTCTCGAAGACGACCCGCCACCGAGGGTGACAGCAATGACGGGTTTGGCCAGATCGAGGATCGCGACTTGAATGGGTGGCCAAAGGAACAGCCACACCAGCATGATGAGGATGTCCATGCAACCAATAGTCACAAGCGAGGGCATGGTCGAGTTGTAGTCGAAAATCTCGGCGAGGTTGATGTTCATGCCGGAGCTCGTGGTGACGGGAGGCACGAAGGTCAAGAAGGTGAAGGCCATGTAGATGCCAGACAGCGCCACGGGCGGCACGTGCATGAGCAGGATGAGGATGGCGAGGGTGTCGTAGAGAGGCAGAGCGCGAAGGACGGTGGCGGCAAACTCGAGTGGTCCGCCGGGATCGCGGTGGACGTCAACATTCTTGGTGGCGTTGACATCGATCTGGCGATGCTGGGTCTCGACGCAGCCGTTTCCGGGGTTGGACGAGGCCGAGTCGCCGGAGGACGATTCCGAGTAGGCGCCTAGCGAGCCCCTCCTAGGGGCGGCGACGTCGGGAGCCATGGCGGTGGGATGGGTCTTGCCGTTGATGTTTCCGTTTCCATTGACAGCAGCGGTGGGCAGAGGCGAGGGTAGCGGGGAGGCAGACGCATTTCCGTCGGAGGGTGCGGAAGCGCTCGAGTTGGCGGCGGCGGCGTCAAGCTGGGACTGACTCTTCTTGTTGGAGACTCGCTTGGCAGGGCCTACAAGACCATTCTCGTGGCGGGTGTCGCGGTGGTTCGCATTCGCAGCAGCGCCTGACTGTCGCTTCGCGTTCGAAGCACGAGGCATGCGCGCTCTCTCGCTGTCCGCCGACCCGGCAACCTGAGACAGGCCGGGGCCAGGGACGGCAGCAGCAGGACGGGCCTGGGCGCCTTGAGGGGGTGGTGTGGTCGGGGGAGAGGAGGGGAGGGAGGTCGACGACGGCGTGGCCGCGAGGGATCCAGGTCCAAGTCGAGAGGGAAGATGCGGGAGGGCGCGACGGGTTTGTGCGTGTGATGGAGCCGCCGGCTGAGTGGTCCCACCCGGGGCGAGAGGATTATTTAGAGTTGTCGGGTCCTGCAGACGAAGAGCACCGGGCGCGCAGCGTGTCTGGATCCGGGGTGGTGGGCGTGTTGGTGTTGTGTAGGTTTGCGTGGAGTGGTGATGCCCGGTAGGAGTTGTTTGGGATTAGAATTGGGGACCAAGAGTTTGGAGGAGAAACGAGTTGGGTGCCTTTTTCGGTCGGCAAGCGGATTTTGCCCTCGCAGGCTCTCAGCCTCTGCATGGAAGGCGCATTCTTAGCACCGCACTGTGGAAACAGCGCTAAGGAAGCGCCCTGTGCTCCTTCTCAGTGGGTCGCCGTCAGCATCTCGCGCAGCGCCATCCACCCCCGCAGCCCCCAGGGACACAGTGAGAGAGACAGTGTGGGTAGACATCTGACAGACGATGCCCACACAGTCTGCCGCACTATGCATGGCCGGGAGTTGGAAAGATCGTGCGATCCATATCCGCCGCCCGTGGGTTAAGGTCGATTCAGATCTAGCGTGAGACTTTGGGGTACTTGGGGCTCGGCCACTCTTCGGTGGCAATCTCTGCATTCCGCAGTGCTTTCAAGTCTCCTTGACTTCCACCCATGTTTATCTCCACTGCTCCTGCCCTACTCTGGAGTCGTTCTTACCTGCTTTGTTCATGGTAGGTCGTTCTTCATGTGCTGGGTGACTCCTGCCTCTCTCACGATGCCGCTGCCCGCATCCTTCTCTTTCCCCCTCTCCTCAGTGATGATGCGTGGCGAGTTTCTTCTTCCGCGCTTTGACACGCCCCTTTCCGCTGTTCCCATCACGACGACACTCGTCAGCCATCACCACCACGGAGGAGATTGGAGAAGGGCATTGTCTCACTGACTCATTCCCGGACTAGCTCCAGGCCATCTAAGTTTGGACGGCCGAGGTCAAAGACATCATCTCATGCGACACAACAGCGAGCGGCCAGCATCATCCCATCACCAAGACATCACATCAAGCTGCGGGATGTTTGCCTGTGGCATCCATGGACGACAATCCGACCGAGCTCCATGCTCAACAGCTGCGAGTACAACCCCTCCCGATAGCAGTCTGGTCCGAGGATCGGCTTTCATCCCGCTGCTCATCTGCTAGCATTCCTTGCTGCCTTGATCCCCGGATTCTTGATCCTTCCATTCACGTGCGATAACGGCCAGAGAGTCAAGGCGCTGTCTTCCACCAGTCATTTCCCCTCATGACGATGATCGGCACCCTGCATCGCCTCGGTCGCCCAAAACAAATGCGCATCCTCGCTCGCGACAGTACCATCGTGACCTCTGAGTGCACACTCCTCCAGGTGACAGCAGGGAGGCAGAGCGACACATTGCGCCTTCATCTTCTGTTCCGTCCACCAGTCGACCGGCCAAGGCGGCCAAGTAAGAGAACAGACGAACAGCAGATAGCCACATCAGGGACAGACCCCTGCGCACAGTGGCCGCCAGCACCCCTCGTGACGCGGCGCTCTCGCTCCATCGCAAGCGGAGCCGAGCTACAGCAGCCACTCAGCATGATGAGAATTTTAATTTCCAACGTCGATCACTGCTGTTGGCGAGCGGCGAGTGCCGCCCGCTGCTTGACTGCATGCCTTTTCCGGCCTGCCTCTTGCGGTTGTTGATGGCCAACGTGGGATCTGCTGCTGGGCACTGTCCGGGATTCATTGCGAGTTGGCTGTTGATCGATCGACTCGTGCTTCTCTTCCCTGGCGCCTCCCCCCCCCCCCCTTCGTCTTCTGGCCCCTCCACTAGATTCCATTCCTTGGCGATCTTGACGGCCTCGTTTCTGGGATCCGAACTTCACGAAGGCTTCAGCGAACCGCTTTCTCTAGTTGGATAGACAACGAGCGCAGAGGCATCAACACTCCGACTTGGATGGCTCGGCTGGCTCGGCATGGAGACCCCTTTTTACCAAACCATTTCGTCACGCAAACATTCCAACCACGCGACGGGAAAGTTCTGCAAGCTCGACTCCTCTCCACTCCCTCTTTTAGCGCTGCTATTACTCCGGTCTTAGCGCCGCACAGCCAGAACGACGGTGCACATCCCGGCAGTGAAGGCCTCGACAGGTCGACAGGAGGGCAAAGAGGGGCAGAAGAACAGGGCTGGGTCGAGCAGAGAAACAGGCATGCTCAATTTTTCCTGTCGATTTTCTGAAGGGGGTGCTGTGCACCCCCACCTCCCGCTAATCGTGAAGCGGAATAGCCAGCAGATCGCCCTGTCGGCATTTGTCCACACCGCCGCGAGGTGGCCCGCCTTCCGCCAACCTCCCATGACACCCTCTCTCAGACCACCGCCGCAGGCTTGCACCACAAGAGGCAGAACTGGACGGACTCGATTCGCTCATGGCCGCTGAGGGGGCCAATCCATGCTGACATGCCACCACGCCACCTGGCGTCTCGCCTCGGAATACGCGGGTCGGCTGTGCTTCAACCGGGGATCCTGTGAAGACACAGCAGGGGGGCACGGCAGCAGCCCGACAACAGGCACCACCTTTCGGCCGATCTAGCAGCACAGCGGCACGGCACCAGTGACAAGCTTCACGGCACTGCTGCGGCACACAGCGACGCCTCCCATGCACCTCTCTCTTGCCCGTCACCCCGCGCCGTTGCAAGTCTCACATCGTCCGCTGGGGCGGCCTGGGCGTGCTGGCGTGCGCGCTACGTGATTGGACCACTCATCTCTTGTCGTGTGTTAAGGCTGGCAGCATGACAAGACCCCTCTCTCTAGCTGCATGTTGTCCAGCGACTACTGGTGAAGGCATCAGAGCGCTCTGGCCGTCTGTCACTCGCACATTGTGACACTGCAGAATGTTGGGAGCGAGCAACCACGACACCGCGCCTAGGGCGCTTCATCGAGAGGCAGGATTGATCGCTGGCGGTGACATCGGCAAGATGTCCGGCACATTTACCCGAGCATCACACACTCTTGGCGGCGCCCATGTCTTCCACCGCGTCCGCACGGTTCCACGTCTGTTCCTCCAGCCGGCGCAGGTCTCTGCCGATGCCCCGCAGCGCCGCGTTGGCCTTCCTCACTCGCGTCTCCGACCCGGCGGTTTCCACCTCACTCAGCCGGTCGAGCTCGCCCTTGAGCCAGCCAGGCATCGGCTCGTAAAGCGACAGCATGGTCCCCGTCCTCGCCAGCAGGGTTCCTCGCGTCAATGACCATATCAGCGTCTGCACCACGATGCTCTGTGTAGTTTTGGCCTCCCGCGTCCAGGGGATGATCTTGGAGTATACGCGAACCGTTTCCGGCTCAGCAATCGCCTGCGATGTCATCAGTTGAGGGGGTCGCGTCTCGCGCAGGTGACAACAGCGGCACTTACGTGGCTGGGCATGATATTGGTCCTCGTGTTCTGGATCGAAACGAATGAGGTTGCATTCCCTTCCTGCGGCTGCGCTCCATGGAGCAGCGCTTCCCAATTCGCGGCGAGGTCCGGGTGAGCCGTCTGCCGGGCGTGCCGCAGCGTCCTCTGCAAGGCCTCATTCGCTATCGCCATGTATATCGCGTTGCTGTCCGCTTTCTACACTAGTCAGCTGGGGGGTTGCGACGGTGCTTGTGGGCGAGGGGTGCTCGCCTTCTGCCATGATGTCGCGTCAGGGCTGGGGGAGGTCTGATCTGTTGAGGAGGTGGGACGCCATGCGGCGTTGGCTGGGACGCGGAGTCGCGGTATCGTGAAGCCCGGCCTTGCGGGGTAGCCCTGAAGGACAGCGTAGAGCGGCGCGGCGCGGGTGGCGATGCGGGAGACGAGGCTGGCCGCGAGGGCGGTTTGCTCTGGGTTGCAGCCGAAGGCGAGGCAGCGGCCGATGCGCTCGAGGGAGGCTCTCCCGCTGAAGGTCGGGAGGCGGTTGGACATTGGGACGTTCGAAGGTATACTACCCGGGGGTTTGTGGCCGTTGGGGTCGGACGAGAGGAGGTTGTCGTCGTCGTGGCTGCGCTGATGCTGTGCGAAATGTCGTGATCGAGCCACGACGGACGGGCAAAGGCCATGCAACTGTGCATGGGCGGAGCTGTGGTGGAGACGGAAGCTACGATAAGATAAGAGTCGGCGCGGCGCGGCTCGGCTCATCGCTACATCATCGGTTCGACGGTCATGTTGCCATTGATGTTGACCGACCCCACCATCGCCAAAAGAGTGTCTCCCCGTCCGCAGCGGTTCGATTAGATGTAGCCGTTTCAATCGTCCCAAGTAACCTCACGCCATCGCGAAGATGAGTTCCAATCCCGAGCTGAAACGCCAGGTCATAGCAATCTACAAAGGTGCGGCCGCTGCCGTTCCCCGCCCTCACGATGCGTCAAGCATGGTCGTCTCTGCCGGCAGCCCTGGCGATCCTACGAAGAGTTCTCGAGACTGACAGCATGCAGAGCTCCTCTTCCTCGGCAGGGAGTAC
This sequence comes from Verticillium klebahnii, assembly GCA_002851715.1. NCBI lineage: Eukaryota > Fungi > Ascomycota > Sordariomycetes > Glomerellales > Plectosphaerellaceae > Verticillium > Verticillium klebahnii. The sequence goes on along the minus strand of NMXL01000001.1, from coordinate 2,415,549 downwards.
CCCCTGGGATACGCCTACTTCCGGCCGCGGCTGCACAAGGCCTTCTCCGCCAACGCGGGGCTGCGCGACGACGAGGCGATCCGCAAGGGGATCGCGAGGGCCGAGTTTGTGAAGAAGGGTGAGTTCACGTCCCGTCTGTGCTCGTATGAAGTTTTGGAACCTCTTCAGGAGCTTGAGGTGAATTATTGCTGACTTGTTTGCACAGAAATTGAAGCGCTGTGAGTATTTCACGCTTCGTCGCCGTCCTATTTTGGCGTCCTTGGGGGACGCTGCATTTGTCAAGCCGTCGATATTTCCTTTGCCTCTTTGTTGCTTCTACAGTTTCGGGTCTCCCCCGAGTGACGTTCCTATCCGGGCCACAGATTTGCAGCTTTTGCGGCGTCTTATCAACGCCACTGCACTCAAGCACGCATCGTCACATGCCTTTTGGCTCTCAACTGGGAGATGTCGTGATCGACTCGAGGGTCCGACGACCCTAAACTGCCTTCGCGAACTGGCCGAGTTTCGCCGTACCCTGGCACGCTCGTCACTTCTTTTCCGTCACCCGTATCTCCTCTCATCACAACACAATTCTTCACCTCACAAGCAGTCGCGGCGTGCACCAAGCGGTTCGGTCCGAAGTCAAGTCTATTTCATAATCATCAAGCAAAGTCCGCAATACCGCACACACCTTTCCACCTTTCCACATCCTTCAGCCCCTATCCCAGCATCTCAATGTCCATCTATAGGGCCCCAGCTGACCAGCAAAGATACTACCTCAAACGCTACCGCACCCTGCGAAAGCGCTACGTGCCAGACGCATGAGAACGGATGGACGGGCGGGCAGGCATACAGAAAGAGTCATACAAGACGTCCATACACACGTGAATAGAAGATCCAAAGAAACCAATTCTCGTTCGAATAAGGGGAAAGTGAAAAAGGGTTGGGTTGGGTTGGAATAAACACCTCGGCAAACCTGACTGGAACGTAGGGGTATCCGCAATATCTCCAAAGAAACATGTCCTGAGCCTGTGTGTGCCTAGTTTTCCCGGTTTCTTTCCGGCATAACTGGCGTCATTTCTCCTTTTGTACGTGTTGTTTCGATCCTCACAATTCGTGTCCATCACTTTCTCCTCGCCCACCAGGCGCCGACCTCGAGGCACTCGCCGCAGCCGGCGCCCTCGCCGGCCATCAGGTCTCCGACCATCCTGCCCATCCAGCCGTCCCACTCGTCGCGGCTCTTGCCGCTCGTCTCGCGCAGCATGGGCTCGAGGCTCTGCACGAACTGTACGACCGTCAGCATGGCGGTCCGGCGCACGGCCGCCTGACCCTCACTCAGCCGCTTGGCGCGGCCGCCGCCCTCGCGCCGACGCACGTAGCTCTTCCCGTCCTTGGTGACGACACCGCCGACGCCCTCGCGCTCCCACCGCACCTCGGCCAGCGGAATGGCCAGCCGGCGGCTACGCACGTCGACGAGGTCGTCTGACTCCTGCAGCAGCGAGGGGCCGACGAGGGTGCACGGCACGGGCGAAAGGCCGCGCGGGTCGAGGGCGCGGTGGAGCCACGCGTTGAACTCGTTAAGGTAGGGGTTCATGGGGGCCGAGAGCGGCGTGTTGGCCGTCATGAGATAGGCGCCGAGAGAGGCGGCGGGGAGCGCCGGCGGGGAGGGTGCCGCTGGTGAGGGAGCGGGGGCGGGGGCGTCCTCTGCTGATGATGAAGATGCTGACTCTTCCGTCGATTCTTCCTCGGAAGACTCCTCGACGGGGGCCTGCTCCTCCTGAGGTGGCGCGTGGGGCCGTAGCATGCGGATCTGGTGGTCGGACTCCCAGATCTCAAGGACGCCGCCCGGGCGGAGCAGGCGCAGGTACTCGTCCATGGCGAGCTGCTGCAGGTGGGAGGGGATGGCGAGGGACGTGTCCTTGACCATGACGAGGTCGAAGTGGGCGTCGGGTAAGGGCCAGGGCATGCTGCGGAGGTCGTGCTGGACGAAGCGCCAGCGCATGTCGCGGTCGGGACGGTCGGTGGGAGCGATGGGCGCGACATCGATGCCCGTGAAGGAAACGTTGGCATGGCCACGGGCGGCGAACCAGCGGTGGCACATGGTGGACCAGAAGGCGGGCCCGCAGGCGATTTCGAGCACGCGGGTCGGTGGTCGCTCGGCGAAGGCGGGGGAGCACATGGGGCCGCCGAAGACCTGCGTCAGGAGGAGGGTGCGGAGGGACTGGCGGTGGAGCTCGGCGAGGTCGACGGGGAGAGGGTAGGGGAGGGTCGGGTCGGCGAGGTAGGTGCGGGAGTTTCGGAGGGTGAAGGCAGGCCGGGGCAGGTTCTGTGCCGAGGCAGAAGCGACGCTGGCACTGCCGCGAGCCGATGGCGTGCCGGTGCCTGTGCCGGTGTTGGTGCCGGTGGTGGTGCCGTCGAGGGAGGGGTTGGAAGTGTTCATGCCGGCCAGGTTCATGGCGGCGGCGTTCATGGTGCGTGTCTGGGCGTTCTGGGCGTGGAGGGCGGCAGCGGCTGTCATATGGTCCATAATAGGGACGATGGAGAAGGAGGATGACGTCTTGGTCGAGGACGAGACGTGGGGTGTTAGAGGTTCGCCATCCGTGAGCATGCTGGCATGGTGCTGCGTCGCCGACGAGATGCGAATTCGAGGGGGCTGTCGTCGATCGAGGGTAGTTGTCAACGTCCGGGGGGTGCCGCTGCGGCCGCGGGGAGTGTCGTGGTCGTGGTCGTGGTCGTGGTGTCGAGATGGTGGGGGGGCGCTGCTTTTCGGATCGACGCCGTCGAAGACCTTGGGCAACCCAAAGTAGTACCGCGGTGAGTGTGCAGTGACAGGCGAGATGGGCGCCCTGGGTGTGCGAGAGGCTTCGTCGTCTTGGTCTCCGCCTTGGTCGTGAGGAGGGGAGGACGAGGTGACGAGCGAGAGGGTGGTCGTGGCGACGGCGGCCTCGTGCGAGGACCGACTGACCGATCCGGAACTGCCACTGTGTGTCCGGGTGTGTCGAAAGCGGCTGGGCTTCCGGTCCTTGTCCTTGTGCTTGTCCTTCCTGCCCACCGAATGCGCTCGTCGCAGGAACAGCGGGGTCTTGATGGGCCTCCGCTCCTTTTCCTGCTTCTCGTCCCCTGCCGTGACCTTGTTCTTGTTGTTGGTGTCGTCGTCGTCGCCGGCAGCGGCAGCGGCAGCGGCAACAGCAGCAGCCTTCTTCTTCGGCCGCGGCGGCTTGTGGTAGATGGGGGGGAAAGGAGCGGTGCCGGCGTACATGTACCCGCCATACTCGGCCATCTTTAAAGGGCAGGCAGGCAGGCGGGCAACCTCGAGGCCAGTCACAGCTCCCAGTCAGTGCGGCCCAGGTCCACCGGGGACGCGGGTCGATGAGGTGTTCGATGGAGCCTTTAATTAGGGGCAGACGACAAGGGGCGGGTTTTTTTCCCTCTCTTCTGCTGCTTGTAATTAGCACTGGCACCGTACTGCAGGCAGGGCGCCTCCACCGGCCGAAGGGGATGGAGGGTGGGGGGGGTTATGGAAGTGGAGGAGGGGGGGGAAGGGCCAGGAACGGGAGCTGGTTCCAATGATGCAAGGCCCATGTCCAGGCCGCCGGGGCGCGCTACTGAAGCCCTCGTACAGGGACAGGCTTTGGTTCTTTTGGGTTGGACTGGACTGGCTGGCTTGAGAGCAAGCGGGGGCACTGCCAAGGGAAGGTACCTTACCTGACTTGCGTTGCTGTGATCGGTCGGATGATGGGGCCGGCAGGGGTTCGTTTCGTTTTGTTGTCGTTGCTGTTGCTGTTGATGGCGGTGACGGTGAGGGTGAGGGTGATGCTATGGTGATGCGAGAGTGAGGCTGGCTAGGCGGCTGGCCTGTCGGGGATGTTCGATGTTTGGTTTTTGTGATGGGATGTCGCCTCGTCTTCTACTGCTGGTGCTGTGGCGGCAAGTGCTCCTCGGGCGGCAGGTTCTGCCTGAATGGGATCCTTCCTCCTTCCGGGTCTGCTCCTGCTCCTGCTCCTGTGGAAGGGCGTCCCCCAGCTTCGCTTGCCTTCGCTTGTCTTCGCTTGTCTCCTCTCGGTCCGAGTGCGTCCCAAAGGTCGGGTCCTGGGCCAACAGGCCCCGAGCTGTGATGGGATCGCCGACCTTCTTCCCTTCTGCTCACCCCGACGTGCTTCTTTGCTAACCGTCGATTCCTTCGAGGCCACCCTCCTCAATGCAGCCAAGCCAGCACCCAGCAAGTACCGAACTTTCGCACCCTGCCCCCCTCGGGGGACCTGCGTCTGGTCTGGTCTGACCCAGTTGGTGCCCTTCGGCCGCGCTGTCCCAATTGCGGCAGCCTCCTCCGCTGTGTTTGTCCTTGGTGTGTTGCGCCCCCCTCCTCTCTTCGTTTCGGCTGCAGACGACTGATTCAGTGGCGTGCAGCGCGGCGCCGGCGTGGGGTCCGCTGAAGAGTCCGACGCCAGATGCGATAGCGAGACACGGCAGGGGGCTGTCTGTCTTTTGCCAGGCTGTGCCGTGCCGTGCGGTGGTGTGTACTGCGCTGTAACGAATAAACAGGTGGGTGCTGTGCTGCGCTGTGGGACAGGCAGCAGCTGGTTCCAGCGGCTCGGGAAACTCTGTGGCAGCCCCAAGCCCCTTAACGCTCCAGGCCAATTACAGGGTGCGCACCGCTGGCTGTACCCCGACCGGGGAGGGGACCCGAACTGAACCGAACCGCCCAGTTCCTCTTTTTCTTTTTCTTTTTCCCGTTTTTTTTCTAGAAGCCCTGCTCGGCGGCGCTCAGACGTTTCTCGTCACCCTGTGACGAACCCACACAGGCGCCCCGGATGCACGCTCTCGCTTCCCCGGATGCAACCGCTGCCTGCCAACCTGCCAGACAGGCCAACGGACCCCTGCCAGAACAACCAGACCACCAGGGGAAGAAGGGCGAGGTACGTATCTGTCGTACCTGAGGGATCACAGCCCCGGTCGCCGTCGCGCGAGTCCCAACGGGCACCCCCGATGACGGGCACAGTGATCGGCCCGGGAATTGCCTCGCCCCAGGGTGAATCGCCTCGTGGAGAGAATTCGCCGAGAGCCGCTTCCTCCCGATTCCGGGTCTGAGTTGGTTGGTGGACGTTCGTTGGTGGTGGGTGGGTGGGTGGGTGGTGAACGACAATGCGATCCGCCTCGGTCAAAACGCTCTGCTCACCGGTCTTCGCCACGGCGTCGAGTTCCGCCTCCGAGCAAACGACCGGGCTAGCTGGGGGACAGGCCACGCCCGAGCGACTTCGTTCACGCTGGCCCGGCGGCCTGTGTGGCGGGACACCTTTCGCAACGAGTTACGTCGTCCGTCTTTGGCGCTGCGCGTCGGGCGTCCGAGCGCTGGGCAATCCCCCGTCCGTCTCAGGGCACGTCCGGTCGCCCTTTTTGTTCGAGTTCGTCTCGTTTTCGACGTCAGAGGAACGGAGATGAGGCGCTCGTCGGGCAGCAAGCGCCGGCGGCAGCTGGCCCCTTGGGCGCGCGCGACAGTAGGCTCTCGCGCCGGCCGTGTATGGGGCCCGCGGATGCGATCCCCGTGTGGCGGCTAGTCGAGTCCGGCCTTTCAGCTTTTCAGAACGACTGGTGATGGTGTCGCTCTCTGGACACTGCGCCGCGGTCGCGGTCAGGAGGTCACGTCGATCGGCGGCGCGGTGAGGAGGGCGGGCCAAGAAGGTCGTGAATGGCGTCAATAGAGCGCCAGCCACTTCGGGGCTTGCTTTCGGAAGCAGAAGACGGCGAGGAGGTTGAGGAAGGGGTGGAAGAAGAAACGTTCAGAGAGCAGAGACAGCCTCGCCGGTTGAGCCATGCCGTCTGGATGGGGGGACCAGTCACTTGCTATATACGACCCGTCCGCCATATCCATCCTGCCCCCCATCTGGCTGCCATCCGAAGAGGCGCATAACTAACGTCTCGCTGACCCGTCGAGCCCGCCCGCTTGGGTTTGGCTCATCTGCGAGGCCGTTGGTGGGATGCCAACGTGCCGGTCTCTACAGAGTATAGTGCAGTGCAGCGCGGCGCAGAGCAGCAGGAAAAGTTCCCCTCCCCCGCATATTGCGGGCAATTCAAACGGAGCTTTTGACTGGCCCGCCGAGGCCCCCTGGAGCGCGCCTCGGCGTGTCGGCTGTAGCGGCCTGAAGGATCGCCAACTCCGGCGACTCTGCGGTGGTGTGCTGGCTGCCCGGCGGTCCCGATTCATCCGTGTGCCTTGGGGGAGAGCCCTCGCTTGAAACGCGGGCTTTTATTTCGTTTTGTTTTTTTCTCCCTGGTTGGACCGAGGAGGATGGGCTCGTCATCTCGTTTGCTCGTTGATCTGCCCACATGGGAACGAATTCGGCAACGCGAGAGAGGGTCTTCAGGCTGAATCACCGGCCCTTCTCTGGGCCCCCAAGTGCCCTCGGCTGAGGGGTTTGCTCGCGAGGCCCAATGGGTGTCGAGGCTGGATCTTGAAACCACGCTCCTATTCGTGACGGGAGGGAGGTGTTTGCTCCTTCAACTGCGCCCTCGTGACCGATGTCTGGCTAGTGTGCATGGCATAGGCGTGCGCCTCTGGCCTCACTCATACCATGCAGCCAGTGGTCGACTGCTCGGTTAGACTGAGCGATGCTAGTCGTATTGTGGTTAGATGGCACATTGTGCGTCTCGGCAGTTCCAACGACTTCGCGCGCACAGCATCACCATCGACACGCTTGAGTTCGTCCCCAACCATCCTGCTCTGCATATTCAGCAACACAGAATGACCTCGAGGTAATTCTTAGAGTAGTAAAAGTATCCAGCAAGTGAATCATGAACATGTAACAAATAGAGAATGTTTTCTCTCTGTGTGCTGTCCTCTGTCCGGAGACTGTAAATCACCCACCGTGCTCTTCACCTCCAAGCTTCAAAATGGCTTATTGGTTCAGGCTCTCTCCAGAGCTACAAGTAATAATAATCGGCGGTCTCTACCGGGACTCCCAGCGACGCTCGGAAGACCACGTCCTCGCTAAATGCGCAAGTGGTTGTCGAGCCTGGCAGGTTGGGTTTGATCGCCTTACTGTCGATGGGCTCATTCTCTCGGAAGCATGTCTTCCAAAGTTCCGAGCTGTGGTTCGAGAGAAAAAGAAAACACAGGCTCGAGCTCATCAGGTGTGTCTTACGGCGAGTACGACTCGACGAGTAGGCCTGCAGTGTCTGCCATACTGCTGAAGACAAGAAGACTATCAAGAGGTGATTTCGACGTACCTCTGGTTTCCCCTTAGTTGTCTCCGCACCTGATTATTCTACCAGAAACTGTGAGACGTTCACCAGAAACGATGAGACGCTCACCAATGCGATCTCGAGCCTCCTGAGCATCCTCTGACCTGGGAGATACCGCAGGCACAGGCTCGAGCAGAGGGGCACTAACGCCTCGAGCTGGAATTGAGCGTCCACTCGCCTGGCGACCACCAGCACGTCTTCCAGCCCATCTACCTGCAAGACGACTACACCCTCACAAACCAGTCCAAGCTCCACCAAGGCGACGCCTACGAGCCGCTGCGGCGCGCTGGCAAGCCGAAGAGACCGCCATCCACGGACCCCGGCACGGGTGGACGTACGGCGCCTGCGAAGTCCCCAATCTCTCTGGGACCCTTGCCGGAAAGTACAAGCTCTTCGGGACGAGGCCCTCTGGACTTTGACTTCTCGCGCGTCCGGCCCCGGCTCAGCCTCACCACGCCCGGCGACAGACGCCTGCCGCGGCCCAGGATCGTGCGCGCCCTGGCCATCCGCCTAGCGACCTTCCGCGCCTTCTCCGGCAAGGTGCCCTTCAGGCTGCTCCACGAGAGCTTCACGCAGATCCGAACAGGGCGCATGGAAAGGTGGCTGGCGATCTACATGGATCAGCAAGTGGCCTTCAAACAAGGCAATCCATCTCGTTGAATCATGTCTCGTCTTTGTCTTCCTCATGTACCTGCTGGGTCTGGGCCTGCAGAGTCCTACCGCCTGCTGCACCGCCAGGGACTCTCCAGGGCACTCTGAGAGCTCTACCTGCTACGAGATCCAACTAGAGGCAGCCGCCGTCGCCAGAAGAGTTGCGCCGGTTTCTGAACGCCGCTTGGAGGGCGGCGAGGCTCATGCCCTGGTTGGGGAGGTTGACGCTATGGGACTCCGGGTTCGGCTCGGCCGCCCTCTTCGTGTTCGGTTCAAAAGAATGCGTGGGGAGCCGTCACGAGACTACTTGGATGAGCCCGTATCCTACACCACTTCTGCCTCGGCACGAGGCTTTTCCAGTGCTGGCACGATCTGGCGCGGAAGCGGCATTTTGCAGGACTCGAGACAAAGGTTTACATGTTCGGCTGTCATATGCCGCCGGATCAGTTGGAATCTTGTTGGGAGTTTGTGGACCATGTCGGAAAGGGGTCACATATGTTGCACCCCATTACGTTGTGTCAGATCAGGTGGGAGACTTTCGAGAGGAATAGGCAAGAAGGCGGGATCTGATAATGTACTGGGTTGACTGGAATAATTGGATAAGAAGAGAGCGCAGACTGCTTCGCGCGTTATTGTTTGTTGGCGCTAAGGCGGTGGGTGATATAGCCGACATGGAGGCTCGGCGTTGGGTCATGTTCACGTGAGCAACCAACCGTCACATCCCATCTCCGGCAACATCATACAACCAGCCAACGAATTGATACTGTCCCCATCGCTATCCTTAAGAATCAGACACCTCCCGACGTGTAATCTTCATGTGCATGTCCGACTGGATAAGCACGCCGAAGAACTCATTCCGAATCGGCCTCTCCGTATCGACGAGTGTGAAATCAAAGCGGCGAAACAACTGCGGGCGGCTTAGCAAGGTTCTTCAGCGCGCACGACGTCCGTCAACCTGGGACGTTGAAGCGCTTACCTCTACGATCATCTTGTTCAGCTCGACCATGGCGATCGGCCGGCCCAAGCAACCCCATCTCCCCTGGCCGAAGCAGAGGTCGACGGCGCTGTCCATAGCCTGGAACTGGTCGGCGTCGGCCTCCAGCCATCGGCCGGGCCGGAACATGTCGGCATCGACGCCAAATACGTCCTGATTCCGCAGGGCGGCGCGTGCGCTCCAGGCGATGTTGGTCCCTGCCGGGATGTGCATGCCGCAGACGACGGCGTCCTCCTTGGAGATGCGTGGCATGATTCCCGAAATCGGGGGCCATATCCTGAGTCCTTCCTTGATGCACGCCTGAAGATAGGGGAGCTTGCGAGCCTCGGCGTCCGTGATGGGGGACGATATGGTACCCTTCTTGGTGGCGGTGTCTAGCTCCGCCTGGAGGCGATGGTAGACGTTCGCACGGGTGATAACGTTGGCTGTGATGGTACGGAGGGCCGTGGCAGTGGTGTCAGAGCCCGCGATACTGATGAGGAGCCACGCGTCAGCAGCGCGGAAAAAGGGAGGTGCTTCGTCTGCAGGAGACATACATTTGAACCAACGACTCGGACTGGGCTTCCCTCTGGCTGAGCCCATGCTTGACAAACGAGCCGAGCATGTCGTTCCTGTCCTTGGCCTGGGTACCGAAACGCTGGTTCACGACGCGCTTGGCAGTCGCCATGATGGGGCCGAGACCGACCGTGTCCCTCTCGGAGGGCATCATAGCCTTGCAGAGGGGCGACTGGAGGATGCTAATGAGCCAGGGAATGAGAGCAAACATCTGCATCATGGGCACCGTGTCCTCGGTAGTCTTGATGTAGCCGTACAGATCGTCATCGGCGTCCATGAACCCGAACGGCTCACCAAAAGCAATCTTGGAGATGACGTCGAGGGTCATGAACTGAACCTTGCGGGCGAAATCGACGGGGCGGTACTCGGTTTGAGTGGAGAGGTACTTGTCCTCGATGAGATGGATGAAGCGGGACACGCCGGTGTCGATGGACTCCTCGACGCCCTCGACATCCTTGCCGCCATAGCCGGGTGCGATCTTAGCACGGAGGACCGAGTGGACGTCGTCGTCGCGCATCGAGAGAGTGCAGTCGTGAGGAGGATCGAGCTGGAATCCCTTGTACCAGGGCGCGCGACTGAACTGGGAGCGTACAGCCCACATGCGGCGGACCTCGACGGGATCACCGCAGACGACATGGTTCGGTGCGATGCGCGCAATGGGGCCTGCGGTCGACGGAGGTGGTCTCAAGGTCAGCAACTATTTCCTTTTCCCCCAAAGATAGTGGCGCAATCGGCGATGGTGCTTACCGTATTGCTTGCAGACATCGCCGAGCCCCTCAAACACTTTGCCCTGCCACGTCTTTCTGATGAGCCAGAGGTCGGTCCAGGCGGCGGCGCTGGGCCCAGGGACGTGGCGGAGGCGGTGCCAGCTGAGAATACGGCTAACCAGGAGGTAGGCGCCAAGAAGACAGGCAACGCCTCCCCAGAAGGCCGATCGCGATACGGTGAGGGACGGAGGTTCCATGGGTCGGATGCTTCGGACTCAACTCAGCTTCGGGGTGCAAAACATGAAGCCCTTCCCTTCGTCCTGCGGCGGGTAGGACGGAGCGGAGACCTGGGGGCCTTTAAGAAGGATCCGATCGAGGGGTACTGAACTCCATGGCGACAAGCTACCATGGGCTACGGTCCCACGGCGAGCTTTGGTATGGTATGGCATGGCATGGCATGGCGCCTAGTCAAGGGGGGGATGTGTAGGGGCATTGGATAAGAGGTAACGTTTATTGGGCCTTGGTGGGGGGTGGGCACTTCCCGTCCCGTTGATGTGCGACCGACACTAATCCCTTCCAGACCTACCGACCCGTGCCTGCCTGGTTATCACTGGTAGGTTACCAGGAAGGTGGGATGGGTACCCGGCCGTTCGTTCCTTCTCCATCCACATGCCTGGTGGTCGGTGCCAGGATTCGTGCGGGGGCAGGGCCCTGCTTTTCTTATACTGCCGCATATCTGCCCTCTAACTCAACCGTCCAAACCATCGATACCACTACCGCTACCTCTCCCGCTCCAGCTACGGCTCCAGCTCCGGTCTCCATTCCCTCCCGTTCTACTGCACTAAAATAAATTGCCGACGCCGCGCCATCACGATCGCCCCGTCATGTGTACCGGAGACGAGGTGGAGGGGCAACCTGCTGCTGATGATACCTCCGACCAGCCGCTTGTGCGTCGAGTCGTGTGCCACGCACTGCTTGGGATGACTGTTGTTGATGTAAAGCCAGGTCGCAGGCGACAATTCCGATGCCGACTCGGCATTCAACGATGTAACGCCAGCCCTCCTCCTAGTTGACCTGACATGCCTCGCTTGACATTGTCACCCGCGTCGGAAGGATTGCGCTGACAACCGCCGTCCGCCCCGCAGAACGATGACCAGCTGTCCACCGAATCGCTTCGTTCGAGCATATTCAGGTACCACCACGAGAACGGACGCATGTACCACACTCTGAGCAGGGGAAGTAAGGAAGCACCATCCGCGCCCGTTCGTCCCCGTTCGCCGATGCGAGGTGCTGACAGGTACCGGCACAGAGTACATTCTGCCGAACGACGAGGTGCGTGCGCCTTCAAGTCTCCCTGCCGCCCTACCTGATGCGCAGTTCTTGGTCCTGCACTGAACTGACGGTATCTCGCCTGCATAGGACGAAAACGAGCGACTCGGTATACCTTGCCGTTGCAGAATGCATTCTGGTGGTACCAGAGAGTGGTTCTCATGGCTGACCTGGCTTGAACAGACATCCAAGACCACCACTTTCTCTTGACGTTTGGCGGACGACGGTCGCTCGCCCCTGGAGCCGACACCGCCAAGCGTGTTCTTGATGTCGGCACAGGCACGGGCATCTGGGCCATTGAATTCGGTCAGCTCGGGTCGCCCTTTGATGCCGCTGATGTGCTCCCCTTGGCTAACCTCCCCTCCAAGCTGATGATCATCCCGCCGCTGAGGTTCGTTACACCCACAGTCTAGCTCGATATGAAGCCCTCACTGATGAGCAGACGCACAGGTCATCGGAGTCGATCTCAGCCCCAGCCAACCAGAATTGTGCGCAGTTTCACTCTCGACCACGATGATCTACGTGGCTAACACTTCCACCCAAGCGTTCCTCCAAATTGCCAATTCGAAATTGACGATGTAGAAAAGGATTGGACGTGGTCCCGGCCTTTCGACTACATCTTCAGCCGCATGATGGTTGGCAGCTTTGCTGACTGGGATGCCTACGTGCGGCAAGCCTACGAGTACCACTACCCCCACTCTCGATCTTCAAGTCAGAGTCTACGGGGTACGGGAAGCTGACGGCCCTCGCAGCCACCTCCAGCCCGGCGGATGGATCGAGATGGTGGACTGTCTGTTCCCCATCGAGTCGGACGATGGCACCCTGAACGACGACCAGGCCATCATGAAGTGGATCAACGCGCTTATCGAGGCCAGCGCCAACCTCGGCCGCCCCCTGACCGAGGCCAAAGACCACGAGCAGCGCCTCATTGACGCTGGGTATCTGAATGTGCGCAAGATGATCTTCAAGTGGCCGACCAACACCTGGCCCCGCGACAGGAAGCACAAGGAGGTTGGGCTCTGGACCTTGGCCAACATCGACAAAGGGCTCGAAGGGCTCAGTATGGCCCTGCTGACCCGGGGTCTGAACTGGACGCAGGATCAGGTTCTGGCCTTTCTGACACAGGTCCGAGTTGACTTAAGAGATCGGAGGATTCATGCATACTGGCCCATGTGAGCTGACGTTTCTGGTGTCCGGTCAACGTCGACATGCTAATCAGGACGCAGCGTTGTAGTCTACGGCCAAAAGCCTCTGGACGCGACATCGGACCCGCCTGCCGAGGCGGCAGCATTTGGTTAGGACAAGACTTCGGGGTTCATGGCGAGAGGTTGATCGCAGGCAGTCGTCAGATCGGTAGTTGCTGTGGTGAACCACATCACTAGACTTGTACGAGGCGAAAAACGAGTATGCGTAGGGAGGGATATCGGTGGCTTGCCGAGGGGCGTAATGTTGCGAAATGGTGTCTGAAACCCCAGGTCCTCCGGCTGTGCTGAGCAAGCACAATAATCCTCCGGGTTCAGGACACAAATTGGCCGCTAATAATGAAGGTTACACGACACCATCGGTCTGGAACGTCCATTCAACGCCTTGCGATCAATGTTTCCGGCTACCATCTCCTCAATCGAAGCCAGAAATGCAGATGGCGCCAAGACATTCGTTCTCAACGCCGATGCCCTGCATCAGTTCCAGTGTATTTTCTTGATAGGTTTCTGCTTCCGTATGCCGGTTCCGAGCTTCAGACGACCGGGCTTATTTCTGGGAGCGGCCCACAGGCCTCCCTGTGGAATGTATAGAACAATGGAACAGGACGCCTCAAACCATGGGGGCGGTTCATTGAGAGTTTCTGTTTCAAACCCTCATCCCAGGACACAGAAGAGGCCACTTGGCCCTTGATCTCGTCTTGTTCCGGTATTTACTCCCCTCAACAGCGGTACACAGTCGCCTGAGGCCGCGATGGCAATTGGCATCTCAACTAGAACGTGGCGGCGGCCAAAGGGGCTGGGTATCAGGTCGGCAGGATGATGCTTGGGTCTGGACCAAGGCACAGCCCCTGTCGGGGTCGGCCATGATTTTTGCCTTGGTTGGTCGCGAGAAAACTGTGATGAAGGGGCTGGTAGTTGGACTTCAAGCAAGGAGTCAGTAGGGGATCGGGTGGTGGAAAGTCAAGGGTGCGCGTACCGTGTGATGCTCCCCGGTTGACACGGCTGCCGGACCCACCACCAGGTCAATGACAACAGCCAATCTGTCCCTTGCAGTACTGTTTTAAGATCTTTGAACACTGTGTACGGTCACGTGCTGTCTCCGGTTCCAGTGGACGAGTCAGCATTCTTTGGCTTCGACATGGACTCTGTTCACGGCCTACATTGGTCCAAGACCCACTCATGAGGTGGTCCGTGCCCACGAAACACACGTGATCACACTAGAGCTCGCAACCTCGTCGATGCAGCTGGCGACGAGCAGGACGCTCGACTCAACACCAAGGCTCTCTATCTTTGGATCATCACCGTACCCCGCGACATTGATCAGTTCAAGTATCCATTCGATGCTCTAGCGATATTGCAGTTCATTGCACCCACTCGTTCAGGTACGTTGACCTGTCTGCGCCCGGTCCAGCTCGCTTCTTCCCTTGGCTCGCCGACATGGTGTCGCAAGCATCGACCGCCGCGACCCATGCTTGCCCTTCCGCCCTGCGGTTCTCTAAGCCCCAAGGCTGACAGTCAATCCTTTTCAGACACTCGTCTCAACCCACGAAACAACTCTCCGCCATTGCAGCTCCACGCCTATATGTGCGTCTACCTTTCTGCGCCCGCTTCCTCGCTGGTAGGATCTATGTTCTAACCGTGACTCCCATGCCAGTGCGAATCGAAATCTTCGACAGCCATCCGACCAACCTCTGTTGTTCCATCCCCGATCAAGGAACCCATGGGCCCGTAAGAATCGAATAGCGAAAACTGTGGTGCTCACCTCATACTCGACGCGCCCTCGCTCTCTCCCCCATACTCGATGCAGGAGGACGCCGCTGTCGGATCCCATGCCCAGACGCGCGATACCCAGGCTTCCCTTCGTTCCCAACTTGACGTGAGCTGCGCCGACACTGGCGACCGCTTCACGCGCTCTCTCTAAGCTCGCCGACCATATTTAACGCGCATGGTCTGTAGGCGGCCGATGGTTACGCACACTCGGAGCAGACCGTTCGAGATCTCTACATCATCCCGCTTATACCGCCTCAAGTAACCACACACAACAACCAGCTCCCTCGGATCGAAACCTCCCTCCTCCGACCTCCTTCGCCCTCACAATCTCTCCGAAACCACACCCCCCGGCTTCGAGGCCGCCCAACCACGCGGCATGTTCTCCCAGAACCACCAACAGGGCCATAACTCCCGCATGAACGGCGCTCTCGGCGGTCAGCGCATGCCCGTCCAGTTCAACTACCAGCAGGGGCAACACCATCAACAGGGTCACGTCCAGCACCATCAGCCCGGCCAGCAGCAGGACCATGCGGGACATAACGGCAACGGCCCCGTCATGGGTCACCACTCATCCTACTCCTCGGGCGTCATGTCGAGTGGCAGCCCTTTCACCAACG
This sequence comes from Verticillium klebahnii, assembly GCA_002851715.1. Taxonomy (NCBI): domain Eukaryota; kingdom Fungi; phylum Ascomycota; class Sordariomycetes; order Glomerellales; family Plectosphaerellaceae; genus Verticillium; species Verticillium klebahnii. The sequence continues at coordinate 2,400,506 of NMXL01000001.1, read as the reverse complement.
CCATGCAGAACGGACACGCGTCAACCACCCGTGGAGGCCAGGCGCAGCCGATTAGCGAACACTGGGCCGAGCAGCTTAGGATGCACAAGGAGGCCGAGCGCGCCCACACGGCCATGACGGATCAGAACCAGCCACACTATTACGCTCGACTTAAGGCGGCCGAGAACAAGGGCATTGGTTACCCGTCCCCCCCGTCCGGCAAGACCACCTCCGGCGACGCCGACACGGACGATAGGAGACGCCCGTACAGTGTCGAAAAATCAAGAGGGCCACAGGCATGGCACAACCTGGACATGAGCGGTCAAGGGCTGCGCAACCTGACCCCTGCCTTGTTCGCCTACACCTTCTTGAGCGAGCTGTACATCGCCTCCAACAAGATCACTCACCTCCCCGCCTCCATTGGTCAGCTCCGTCAGCTCCGTCTCCTCGAAGCCTCCTACAACCAAATCGAAATCCTCCCTCCCGAGCTCGGCATGTGTACGTACATGAAGGAGCTGCTCCTTTTCAACAACCAGATTAAGACCCTTCCGGTTGAGATCGGCTCGATGCATCTTCTCGAACAATTGGGCTTGGAGGGAAATCCCTTGGGCGAGTATAAGAGCAGTCTGGCGGAAAAGGGCACCAAGGCATTGATTCATGAACTTAAGGAAAGCGCCTCAGGTAACGACGTCAACCCTCATTATCCCTAACTTGAAAGGCTGACTCGATTAGCACCGCCGCCTCCCATAGAGCGGAAGTTTCTCACAATCCAAGAGGACGTCAACCCAAGCTTAGAAAGGATCAAGGTATTCTCCTGGAACGTTCTCTGCGACAAGTATGCGACGCCTCAGACGTACGGCTACACACCCACTGGTGCCCTGGCTTGGTCTTATCGTAGGAAGCTCATCTTTGACGAGATCGGGGCCAAGGGAGCCGACTTCCTCTGCTTACAGGAGATCTCGACGGAAGCCTTCAAGGAAGAGTTCAGCCCTGAACTTGCGAAGTATAACTTCCGCGGTGTTCAGTGGCCGAAGACTCGATCCAAAACGATGAACGAGCGAGACGCCCTAGGTGTTGACGGTTGCGCCACCTTCTTCAACGCCAGCAAGTTCATCCTGCTCGACAAGCACGTTGTGGAATTCGCGACCATCGCCATCAACCGGCCGGACATGAAGAACCAACACGACGTGTTCAACCGCGTCATGCCCAAGGACAACATTGCCGTGGTCGTTTTCTTGGAAAGCCGGCAGACCGGCGCGCGTTTTATCCTCGTCAATGGACACTTGGCATGGGAGTCGGTCTTGGCAGATGTCAAGCTGATTCAAACCGGCATCCTCATGGAGCAAGTCGCTAAGCTTGCTGAACGATGGGTGCGCTTACCTGCCGTCAAGGACAAGAAACCCTTCGCCTTTTCCGGATCCGGCGACAAATCAGTTCCGGCTGTCGAGCCAGGCCCCAGCCAAGAATACCGGAACGTTACCGATATCCCGCTCCTTGTGTGCGGCGATTTCAATTCGACCTTTGACAGCAGCGTGTACGAGCTTCTGTCACAGGGCAGGGTGCAGCCGGACCACAAAGAACTGGCCAGTTTCCACTACGGCAACTTCACTCGCGACGGCATCGAGCACCCCTTCAGCTTGCGTGACGCTTACGCCCCGACGCACGGGACGCCCGATCAACTGCCGTACACGAACTACACGCCCGGTTTCACAGACGTCATCGACTACCTCTGGTTCTCCACCAACACCCTGGAAGTTGTCGATCTGCTCGGCCCCCCTGATGCCGAACACCTGAAGCGTGTCCCTGCTTTCCCCCATTGGCACTTCCCGTCGGACCACATGCAGATCATGGCTGAGTTTGTGGTCAAGGCGAGAAAGGATAAGAAGGCAATCGTGGAACCCGACTTTGGATCAGGGAGCGGCGGCGGCGGCAAGCGCTGAGGGGCAGCCCCCCAGCCCGGTTAACGTCATTCGGTTGGTTCAGGAATGAGTCTTTGGTCGGAGTTCAGGATTGCGAGTTTGTCGCCGTGTTTCAATTGCGCAACGTCTTCTTTTTTACTCGCAGCGCGGTAGGCGGGGGCAGGGGTCCGTGGAAGAGAAGAACCGGTGGTTCTGGCTGCAGCGGCAGCCTGTTCGTCGTTGATGCTTTCCCGGATGGTCTGGTTTCCCGGTCTTGATGGGAAAGAGGGGTCTTCTCCTCTGTCTCTTCGTCGTTCGCAATGGATGGAAAGGGTCATGGCTGGAGGTGGGAGTGGAAACGGTTCACCCGGCACAGGAAAGGGGGGGCTCTGTAGATGGATCGTGCTTACATATAGCAAACCAACTGCGATTCTTCTTTCGTTCTCATCATGTTCCTTCACTTTCGAACGGCTTCTGAACACCGGGGTCTGAGGTCAGTATCACGCTGTTGCACACTCGTCCCAATGACCTTCGTTTAGTTGAATATCAAAGCCGACTTTTCAGGTTTTGCAGACGTGCAATGTCGATGTTTGTGTGTCACTATTATTTTTCCAACTCGTTTGATGTCGACCGATATAGCACACCAAACATCTTGCTGGTTCAGATGTCTTCTTACAACCACTGTCTGACATTTGTATAAACTTCTTCATTTACGAGCTAGACAGATCATCATTTGTTTCAAGTTTAAGAGCGAGGAAAGAGACGACTAGATCATAGTTGCTTCACTTGCTTACGGCGTTCCAATGGAATATCGTCGGGCGTAACTTGACATACATGCTCGAAATGTCTCCTGTTCATCAGAGGACAGGCCAGCAACAACATCAGAGCTGGATTCAGGAGTAAAAGCATACTAGAGGCTAGTTTTGAAAGTTATGTAAACTATCTTGCAGAATGGAAAACGATACCTCGCCCGGCTTACATCTGCGACTCGTTCACCAGACCAGATGGCTGTTAGCTGACGATCATGGTCGTTACTGGCATCAGACATGGGATGGGGGACCCCCTATAGTCGGACCTCTGACTCGGCATAGTCACAGATTTGTGATGGGACATCTCGCTGCCGTTGAGTACATGAATCGTGAACAAATTGCCGTTGCCGTCAACATCTTTGTCCTCAGCGGTCAGAATCCCGGTGGAGGTGGACCAGGGGTCCAGGCTCTCAAGTGTACCTGATAGCCTTATCCCGTCAACAGCTACGAGTCGTCTCGCTGCCGAATCCTCATCCCAGCGGCTGCCGAATGTCTACCAAAACCAGGGCCCGGTCTACTGTAACTTTGTAGTTCCCGATATTCTTGGCCCAGGCCCGCTGTCTTCGACTCTCCGAGCTCATCAAAGAAGAGCCTAAACAGCTAATCAGGCCTCTCTGCACGGGCTTCCAGAGTTCGGCTGCTCAGCTCTGACAGGAGTTTGTAATTGAGTGGAAGCGAGAATTTCCAACCCGGCAACGAGTCGATGCCGAAAGGCGAGCAGCCGAGGGAAGGGTTGTTAGCTACCGCTGCCCAAATGCGTCGCACACCATACGCGTCCCGCCTCTGTTCTGGGATGGAAAGTGGCATGTCCCCCATGCAAAATCTTAAGACGCCTCTTCGTAGTCCTGGAGATAGATGTTGGGCGCGTAGAACGCAATATGGACGTCCTTCTACAACACAAGCATTTTGATGGTCTCGTCATCGGAGCATAGACAACCTTCGGTACCTTTCGCATCGAGTCAAATTGGTCATGGAAGACCCCTGCCTTCTGCAGGTCCTTCTGCCGACATACCAAGTGGCTCCCATATGGTTCTGTCCCGCGAGTCCTCGATGGTACATCACGCGCGGCCAATTAAAGAAAGCTCGCGAGGTCCTGATCAAGTATCACGGCAGTGGCTTGGAAACCCGACGTCGTCAAGGCTGAAATGCTGAAAATCATTGCCGGAACTGAAGCCGACCAGACTCAAGTGAAGTTGAACAAAGTAAGTTTCCGGAGCATCGTCGGTAACAAAGGAAACCGACAGAATCTTTTTCTGGACAGCAGTTGGCTCCCAATGTCTCGATTCCCGTCTCGCCGCAACCTACCTTCCGAAAGTTCTGGACCAAGTCGGGCTGAATACATCGGCCGAGAAGACTTTGATCGGCGGTCTCCAGTCGGCGTGGTCCTGGCTGGTGGCAGTTTCTGCTGCTTCCATCATCTCAAGAGCGTCTCGGTGTACCATCTTCCTGGTTTGCACCACAATGATGACGGTCATCTTTATTGTTTGGACGGCATTGGCAGAAAGTAATCTGGCTACTTCTGACGACGCTTCCGGTGTTGCTGTCGTAGCTATGATCTTTCTCTTCAGTACTTCCTCCAGCTTTGCATGGATTCCTCTCGTCATCACATACCCTCCGGAGGTTGTCACCTCCAAGCAGCGCGCTATCTTCTTCTACTTCACCATGTTCAGCATCGACGCATCAGCTTTTGTCGTCGCGTACATGAACCCCATGGCCGTCGAAAATAACTCGTGGAAGTATGTATTACACTATTCAGTGCGCTTTCGATGGACTCATGATTGCTAACATCTCCTTCACATCCGCGGAGACTCGCAGTCTTTCGCTGGCCCCTCTACCATATCAGCGTGCCGCATGTTCAATACTATGAATTGGCACGTCGCTTGACCCCGGCCTTACCCTCGCTGTGCTTTTCCAGCTGCTCCATCGCCCCAGGAGCCCGAAATTGGCAAAATCTTCTGGTCTCAACACATCTGTTTGACATGAGAGGTTGTGCTGCGGCGCCAGTCGACCAGGGTGCGTCTCGTCCAGCATTGTCTCTTGAACTGCCACCATATGCTCCAGTAGCTTGATCACTTCTTCTTCCGTCCACCTCGGGCTCGTCCTCCGGCTCCGGCGCCGCCCGACGCTTGCTCGGCGCCACGGGCATCACCCTAGCCCTTGCCGTTGCCATCGGAGCGCCCATTGAAAACAGTACTTAGGTAAGGTTGTTTGTTGTATTAGGTGTGGCTCTGAAGGCCACTGTAGGCCTCGCAGGGTCTTGTATACGTGCTGACTAGCCCCTTTGGGATGTCCCTTTTAGAAGTTTCGAAGAAACCTTTCCAAATCCCTCGAAGCAAACACATCCACCAGCTCCCACTTTCCCTCCCCGATCTTCCGGACGATTCCGATCTCAGGGCTCTCGGCCCAGGCCGTCAGCGTGGGGTCCGCATCACCACCGCACTGCACCAGTGGCTTGGTCCCATCGCGATCGAGGTGCTTAGCCACGTGTTCCATGCGGTCGTCCCAGGCGCTGGCGCCCCAGAATTCCTCCGCGCATGTCGGCGAGGGACACTTCATGTGCGTGGGGAGCTGGCACCTAGTCCGCGTGGCCTCGGCCTGGAGCCTTTGCATCTCGCCTTCCCACTCGGACGCGGCCGGAGGCACATGCATCCGGCGCAAATGTAGGACGTAGAGGTCCTTGCGACTGAAGATTTTCCCGTTGGGAAGGGGTTTAGAGGAGGAAGGGGCTCCACTGGCTTGAGCAAGACCAGTGTGGCGTGGTTGAGGCGCCGGGTTTGGAGGGCTGCCGCATGCCCCCTCAGTGCAAAGCCAGTAATTCAACTTCACGTGCTCAGTAATGACGTGCCGCTTCCACGAGTTCTTGCTGGAGCAGCTCAAGGTGCACCCGGCAAATCGGAATATGCACTTAAATGGCCATTTGTGCCTCGCCCTAATGTGCTTTTTAAGGGCGGTTTCGTCCCGGAAGGTTGCGTGGCACGTCGGGCAGGAAAAGGTCTTGCTGTGTCCAGGGAGCTCGTCACAGAGCTCGTCTCCGTCGCTCTCATCGTCAGACCTATTGTCCGAGTCTTCGCCAGCCGGGAGGGCAGCCAGAGAGACCTCTTCGACATGAGTGGCCAGATGCTGACATATCGCGATTTTGCCGTCACCCGTGGGCTCGCCACACAACAAACAATCAAATGTCGTCCACCGACCCTCTAGCCCGTGATCGATGGCTAGATGTTGCTCCCAGTTTTGCCTCGAGGCAAAGGGCTTCTCGCCATCATCACAGGCCGGGTCGAGGCAAATCCAAGGCCGTAGGTCATGATAAAGGTGCTTTCTAGTTCGTGGCAGTCAGGGCATTTGCTCGATACAGGGTACTTGCGCTCGCGGGGACGGCTACTCACTTCCAGGCCTTGTTCGACTTGATGAACAAAACACGACCGCATGCCAGGCACTCAAATGACCCGCCTGCCCTCGCCCGATCGGGCAGGCGCGGGATGCGGACAACGTGTCCGCCATCCTTTCCATAGTGCATGACTGTATCTGCGTAGCTGCTTCGTGTCGCGATGGAGGGGCCGAGGCCCGAGTCGTCAAATTTTGATACGGTGACAGCGTGATTGACGATGGCATTGGGCCCATCGGGGACCTCTGATTCCTCTTCTTTGGCCAAGGCTACCTTGTGCTTGAGATCCTGCATCCTCTGGAAGCGCACCAAGTTGGCTTTTGCAAGTCGTTCAACCAGACCACAGTGAGCCTGGGGAAAACGCCGCGAGATGCGGTCACCGTAGAGCTGATGCGGACTCCAGGGAACCAAGGCCACTTCTGGGACGACGGATTTACCCTTCTCGATAGGCGGCAGTCGTAGGGGAGCTTCGATAAGAGGATTAAGATCCTGCAGACACTGCACATCGTTTGCCAGATCTTTCAGAATCTCATCGAGGCCTCGTAGTCTCAACGTGCATGATTCGCCACTTGTCGAGTCGCCGTCTTCGTCACTGCTGTCGTCGCCCTCCTCGGCATGCTTCCGACTTCCATCTTCGAGTGCTTCGCGCGCGTCTGCAGCGACGTTCCTCAGGGCCGAGACTCGAGCGCTGAGCGCATCGCACAGGTCCAAGGCCGGTATGAGCTCTGCCGGCATACACGTCAGCTTAAGGTGAGCAGCCGGTAGACGCAAAGCTTACCTTCTGTCAGCAGGTCGCACGCGTTGGTGAGAAGCTGGTACATGAGCTTTCGCAGTACCCACGACGCGTCCAGGGGCTTGTCAATGCCACCAGCGTGAATATCGTAACCGTCGACCCAGAGAGTGAAGGCGCTACAGATCCTCTTGTATAGCCTGAGCATAGACCGGGGCTGGTCTGTCCTGGTGGCGAGGGGTTGGAGCAAGGCCTTCAGTGTCGCTGTACACTCCAAACACAACCTGCTAGCAACGCTCCTCGTCTCGGCGTCCGATACCGATGTGTGCCATCCCTGGACACGGCTTTGAGCGAGCAGCGCCTTGCTCTCGATCTCACTCGCCATCCTGTCCGTTTGCAAAGCCTGATTCAATCAGGCAAGTCGGTGGGCGTGGGCGACGGCGACGACTCTTCAGATCGCAACCTCGGAACTCATGGGCTCTAGCCTGTGCTAATCTCTTTGATGGTCGATGCTATCGACAGCACTCGACACCGATTGCTTGGAAAATAGCTTGCATCGCTGTAGTCGCTCCAAGGACGACGGTGTGTTGAAGTTAAGTCACTGAGGAGGGCAGTGCTCCTGATAATTCGCCTTGCCGGCTGCGCCACAACACCGGTGACAGCAATGCATCACACAGAACCAATAATGCAGCTTGCTTTTGGAGTAGGGTGGCAAGGCATTTCAGGGAGGCAGGGGCCCGCGGCTGCGTGGGCGCCAGAGCCTGATCTTAGCTGCAGGCCGACCGTGGCTGGCCATAACCCAAACTTCTCAAGCTGATGACTTGAATCACGGCTGTTCCTTCCTTTACACTAACGTGCTGATCTGAAGTCGACAAACTCGACATGGCCGAACTTGTCCTCGGTGTCCTGGGTGTCGCTCCCCTGACCCTTCTCATCTTCGAAGCCCACAAGTCAGCCAAGCAGAAGCTCAAGACGTTCAGAGAGTACGATGACGAGGCTGAGCGCCTGCAGAAGGAGTTTGACATTCAGCGTCGGCTTTTTAGAAACGAATGGAAGATCCTGCTGAGTCTCACCACTGAAGATAATCGCCTTGTCAAAAGGTTGGGCGGCGACTTCAGCTGCAAGAACTGGTCGGACCTTGAGTTGAACCAAAAGCTACAAGATGTCCTCGACCAGAACTACGACACTTATTTTACGATCCTCAAGGATATCTACACGGTCTCACACGACTTGGAATTAGAGCTGGAGCGTATTAATCCGCCGGATGAGGCACAAGAAGAAGTAGGGCAGCGTTACTCACGACGAAATCTGTGGGTCAACTTTGTTAACCGACTTTGATACAGAAGATGTCGGAGAAAAAGTTCCTCCGCAAGCTGCGAAGAGTCCAGGACGGAATCAGAGTTGTGCGGCACAGCAAAGAGTTCGCCGCGTCTATGGAAAAGCTGAAGAGTGACATCGGTCAATTAATAGCACTACGAAGTCAGCTGGAAAGGCTCGCTGAACCCGACAAGCGTCCCAAAGCCAAGGCCATGACCCGGTCAGCGGCAGTGCCGGAGGTAATGCGGACCTGGAAGCAGTGTACGCAGACACGCAAAGCCTCGACGACGTTGCACTCCGGGTTGGCAGAGGTATGGAAGTGTGGTCAGGCCGACCACAGCAAGCACCTCTTTAAGCTCTTCGTAGAGACTGGGGAGGTTGAAGACGAGATACAGATAAGGCTCGCCATCATCTGGGGTTGTCAGAACCCGGCTGAACTCCGCCCTGGCCTGGCACGTCTGGAAGTACGTTCTAGAGACATGACATGGGAAGAGCAGCCTTGCCCAACAGCTCCCAAGGTAGACGAGTCAGTGCTGAGGCATGCCAAGCGACTGAAGGTTGTCAGGTTCGAAGAGACGACTAGCTCTATTCCCGTCAGCTATGGCTCGAGTACTTCCACCAGCAAAATCGACGACGATATGGAGTCCTCAGCGTCCTCCGATCTTAGGTTTTCCCAGGATATTTGTTGGGAGCTGACACGTACAGTATTGCAGTCGCCATCACCGCCTCTATCGTCGGTCACCTCGGTTCAAGACCCCGCGCGTCTCGGCCACATTGAGATACTCTCGCAGCCGAGGTTTCGGCACACCTTCTTTTCGGAATTCGCCCCGGCGCCATACGGAAGTTCAGCCCCCGAGCCCTCGACGATAGGCGATATCATAAGCCATACTCGCCGAGACCTCGTCGACTCGGTAGACAAGCTGAGGCTGGCTCGGTCTATGGCCATGGCCGTCCTCAAGTTCCACTCGACGCCGTGGCTCGGCCAGGTATGGCAGCTCCAGGACATGGCTATATTCGTTGACGACGTCGAGGACTTATCCCAGTCGCTCGAGACACTACACGTCAATGTCGAGTTCACGAGGTCATGCCCAGCGATAATGGAAGGCGTCCAGGCCGCGCCCGTGAGCGACTGCCCAACAGACAAGCACGAGAGGACGGACGAGGAGGTCCTCTACAATATCAAGAACCGGCCGCTATATAGCCTCGGCGTGGCCTTTCTCCAGATCGACCGGTGGGCGAGGCTCGACCTGGGGGACGTCGTGAAAGTCCGCAAGGCGGCCGAACTCCCCTCTTCGATATCGAAGAAGTTTCACTACCTGACACAAAGGTGTTTAGAGTGCAATTTTGGACACGGTCCGGGCATTGACCTGTCAAAGGCCGCGTTGCAAAAAGCGGTATGCAGGGACGTGGTGGCTCAGCTAGATGGGCTCATCTTGTTGGCCAAGGAAATGGATCTTGTCGAGCCGACAGATGACGGTGAATGGTAGACCGTGTCGGGGCCACGCCGGGATGGACAGTTGGCTCCTGATATTGCTGATCATACGTGTTGGACTTGGGGTAAGGGCATTTCCGTCTGTTGACGTATTGCTTTATTTGGTGACCCCGTTGGCCTTAGAACCGAGATATCCTGGTGTACTTGGGAAACCCTGAGAATACGTTACCAGCCTAGGATGGAGTCGCTGCGAGAGTCGTGATTCAAGTAGGTAAGGTAGTCGATAAGCGACGCTGGTTGATTACCTAACAACGACGACATCTTCCCCGCGTCAAAGACAGCACGTGATAGTCCCATTGGACGTCGCATCTCATCACCATTCCGGCGACCTTGGTTTCAGTTGCTTCAACGACCTTCCATCGCCTTCTCCTCGTCATCGGACATCCGCTCACCATCCTCTCTCGGATCCCTAACCTAGTATCTTTATCTCGTCTCACGTCTCGCCGGACACCTTTCGCATCACTTACCCTGACCTAAGCCCGCTGATTCACCACGAGTTCACTAGAACACGGACTGTGAGGTGTCCATCGATCCCACGCCGGAGATCCACGCTTCCGAGAGACATCTTCACGAACCATTACCTGGCAAACACCCAAAAAGAAACCATGGTTGCCAAGAAGATCGGTTCATCGCGCGAGGCGCTCCCGGTCCGGATCGTCAGCTTCAACGTCCGGTACGCCGCGCCCAAGCGCCTCCCCAATGAGAAGTCGTGGGAGGTCCGCTGCCCGAAGATCTGCACGCAGCTCGACTTCATCACGCGCGGGCACGACTCGGCCTTCCTCTGCCTCCAGGAGGTGCTCTACCCGCAGCTCGGGGACATCCAGGACGGCCTGGGCCCCGGCTGGGCGCACATTGGCGTGGGCCGCGACGACGGCGCGCGGCGCGGGGAGCTGTCGCCCGTGTTCTACCGCGTCGACACCTGGAAGTGTGAGGCCTTCAGGAACTACTGGCTCAGCGAGACGCCGGACAAGCCGTCCAAGGGCTGGGACGCGGCTCTGCCGCGGATCGTCACGGTGGGCGAGTTCGTCCACAAGAAGACGGGCCAGAGGGCGGTCGTGCTGAGCACCCACTTCGATCACCTGGGCGTCGTGGCCCGTGAGCAGAGCGCAAAGCTGCTGCTCCGGATCGCGGCCCAATGGGGCGAGGAGCGGTCGTCCGCCGCGTCGCCGGCCGTGGTGCTCCTTGGTGGGGACTTCAACAGCAACCCCAAGGACAATGCCTACAAGACCATGGTCGCGAAAGGGTCTGGAATGGCCGACGCCTTCACGCTTGTGCCCGAGGAGAGGCGGTATGGCAACGAGGTGACCTACACGTCGTTCGACGAACCGGATCAGGCCGCCGTGCGGATCGACTTCATCTTCGTCAAGGAGCCGTCTCCTGTCAAGGTGACCACGTTCGGCGTCCTGACCAATCGTTTCGACGACGGCATCTTCCTGTCGGATCATAGGCCTGTGGTCGCAGACTTGGAGATCCCGGCCAGGCTGGGCAGCACCAGTTCGTGAGCCAAGAGGATGGACAGGGGGGTGGGGAGGCGCGGTGCCGGGCTTGCACATAATGTACACACCCATTGATTCTTCTTCTTCGTCGTCCCCACGGCCACCGTGCGAAACAGACTCCGCGTGCGACGTGCCGCAAATCTCGAGTCACTTCGATCAGGCACGTCATGGCCTTTCCCGCCCACTCGATATCGGTCTCACCGTTGACGTCGTCTCTAACATCATCGTGGTAGGCGAGGAAGCTGTATGTCCGACGTGATGACGAGCGCCGTCGTTGAGGCGGTCGAATCTGTCTTGTGATGGCTCGTACGCAGGGAGAGTCTTCGCAACGCTCATGCGGTGCCAAGTGGCGCCCTTCAGCAGTTCAGGATGTTCTCCGCCCCCCCTCGGACGCACTCGAGCTCGTGCCGAGCTGCCAGCCTCCAGGGCCAGAGGCGCGCGATCCGTGGCGAGGGCGCTTCCTCATCAGACTCGCGGTCAAGCTGGCCCACGCGATCACAAGCTCGCCATCCAGGCCAACAAGGGCTGTCCTTGCTGTGGCGAAAGGCCGGCCCTCGAGGCTAGCAGGTCGGCCGTCAACACAGCCGACAGCCAGTGTAACGACAGGACAACCAGCCCGGCAGCCTCTTCGTAGCCCAACTTTAACGTCAAGCTTTTTCTGGCGACGGCACTAAATTTGCCAGATCGATATGCTGTGGCGCCGTTGAGGAATCGCGGGGTGGCGCTGGAGTGAGAAGGGGGGGGATGGGTGCTTGATGCAAAAAGGCGGTGTGCCCCCATGGTGGTGTCCACGAGAACGCATGCCAGCCTATGGATATCAGCCTAGCTTTTCCATTGCTCGCCAGACCGGCCACCCCGCCCCAGCCTGCCTTCGCGAGCGACGGTCGAAGTCAGGATCATCGTTCGAAATTTCGCGAACGGGCGGCTCCCCCAGTGCGCTAGGCGATGAGCGAAATCGACAGGCGTTGCGCAAGAACCACGGGGCGGGAAGGGAGATGCAAGAATGGTGTGCATCAGGATCTATCTCGAGATCTGATCACTGGCATGACAAGGGGCGCGTCTCTCGGTTTCTCTCAGACCCAACTGCTGAGTTGTAGCTCCGACCGCGGCCGGACGTCATTGTGGCCCCCTGCGAGCTGTGCTTCTGTTCGAGCCAGACACCCTCTCTTCACCTCGACACCTAGTGCACTGTCACGGGATTTCCTCCCGGCACCAGACTGTCGGCCAGCCATCGCAGCAGCAGCAACAGCAGCTACCCGTTCGCCGCAACAGGATGGGGTTGACGGTGGCACGCCCCCCCTCCCCACTCATCCCTGCAGGTGCGTCAATGCTTTGAATGCATCTTGGCACTCTTTTCGCTCCCCACCCCGCCCATCAGCCCGGAGCGGTGCGCCAGAGGATACCCCGGGGCGGACGAGATGACGGACGGCATGTCAGGAAAGGGACCTTGAATCCAGGGCTGAGAGTGGAAGCCTGGCTGCGTGATCCGTGATCCGAAACTTTTGTCGTCAGTAAGGGAGAACATGATGGGATGGACAGGAAGCAGCAGATCGACAAAGAACGGCGATGAGGCCGAGCGTCCGGACATCACGACCTCGTGCAACACGAGGACGAGGACGACAGGCTCGGCGGGGACAAGGCCAATCATTCGACTGAAACGCACCGAGCGTGTCAGGGACTCATCACCACGTCCACGCGTCGTGTCGAGAGGATCCACGAGTTCTTTTGGGTATTGCTTCCCTCTTTCGACACCGAGATGCTTCTCGCGAGTCAAAGGAGGGCAGGCGACGATGGTCTGATAATCTGACAACTGGGACAGCTTACCAATAAGGACAGGACAGACGTGACCGAGGCCAAACTCGCCGCCCTGCAGGTGGTCCAGACGGTGGAAAGGCCCTCGGCGCGGCAACGGTGGTGGCTCCGACGTGATGCAGCAGATTCAGGACCGTCGACATGTTTACACCAAGACCGACGACTTGGGCAACACGCAGTGCCGATCTTCAGGATGCGGTCGTGACCAGCAGGAGAGGTGCCCGGGGCGAACGGGGTGTGTGGAGAGAGGGGGACACGGCAGCAGCAGTGCGTCCCTCCCAGGCCATCGCTCGACGAGTGCGTCGAGAGGGAGACGGGCCAAAGAAGAGTCACCTCACCGGCAACAGTCTGATGATGCCACGGTGCAGGGCCTGAGCCATGTAGGAGTGTGCCTGCAGGCCGGTGTGGGGAGCAGGGCCGGCCGTGATCGAGGCAGGGCGGAGGAGCTCTGCGACGAGAGCTTGACGAGACAGGAGACGGAATGATGACTCCCATCGTCCCAGTGCTCAATCTCTTTCCCCCATCCTCAACCCTCCCTCTCCTCTGGCCATTGCCGTCCCGCAGGACCGCCCCGGGCGCTGCCCTATGAGAGGGGACGGTGGGACTCGGGGCGTGCAGAAAGACTGCATTCCAGCCCGATGCGCCCTCGACGATTGGCTCACCCCCGGTCTCTTCGTGACGAGATGTGTGCTGGCTCTGCCTGTCCTGCCAGTCCTGCCTGCCAGAGCGCCGCCGGCTGCCTGGGCTGCCTGGGATGGATTCTTGTCTTTCACCAGTGAGGATGGTGAAAGAACGGAGGGGGCCATTTAGGCCAGCCGCTCCCCCCCTGGATGTCATGTCGGTCTCAGGTTCAGCTTTTTCTCACCCACACGAGAAAAAAAAAGGCACGATATCGTCATCCACCTGCTTCTCGGCCGACCTTGGTCCGTTTGTTTCGTTCGTTCGAAGGAAGAGAGAGTGAAAAAAAAGGCGCGCAATCTTTCCCAGGTCGCACCCACCCGCTTCAATTTCTTCCCCGGTCTTTTCCTGGCTGTCGTGCCCCGTCTGGCCTGTCTGTCAAGTCAGCCACCCCGACCCAACCCCGGTCCGCGTGGATTGATACCCAAAGGCCAAGATCTACGAGGTCGGGCATTAAAGCAAAACGAAACGCGGGAGACGGGGGGTGAGAGAGCCAAGCCAGGCGACCGCTCGACGAAAAGGGAAGCGAGACAGACCTCCCACGCTCCGTCATCGACCCAGCGTGCCGTACCGACTGTCCCGATTAACCCTGGCGCGCGCCGCCGCCCGGACTGTGCATCCATCGAGAGACTGCAACGCAACGGCGGAAGTGGTCATTCCACCTGGCCAGCCTCGATCGAGCGTACCACCCCATCAAACCAAATCGCCGGCTGGTCTCGCGGAATAAGTCGAAGGAAGCTGAAGAAAGCCGCCTCGTCGTGATCCAGGGCGCAGCATCGGCACCAGCAGTACCACCACCATCGCGACAATCCCATCTTGTCCCAACCCCCCTTTCCCTTCTGACGATTTTTGTCTTCGTCACCCTCGCACGCCCACACCGACACCCAACAAGCTAGAAGGTGGGACCTGCACAGAAGCCCCCTTCAAGTCAAGCTTCTCCACGACGGGGCGTCCGATTCCACGGGTTGGTCGCCGGCGGGAAGAAACGAAACACCTCTCGCCTCTCTGCCTAGCGAGCCAGCCAGGGACGGGGACCCATCCCAGGCAAAAGAGAAGGGCAAGGTTCTCCACAGTTGGGCCTGCGTGCTTCTGTCCGTCAACCCGGAGCGCTCAGACTCGGACTCTGATTGATGTGCACCGGGGCGGTCCGTAGGCGCAAGCACCGCTGAGCAGCCCGTCCGAAGGCAGATCCCGGTCCAGGAACGAAGAGGGCCCTGCTTGGGCTTTGCTGTCGATACACCCCTTCCACCGAAAAGACGAAGAGAGCGACACAACGAGAGAGGGAGAGAGAAAGAAAGGGTCGTCGACAAGACAGAGACACCACGAGAGGAAGACACGCGCGGGAGATTACTCGACGCCTCGTCTACCACCCCAGGGACTTACCTACGTACCTGTCCCCGGGACCCCAGAACAGCCTTTCCGCCTGTCGGCCCTGCCTGCCTGTCTGCCTCCCCTTCCTTTCCTTTCCCGACCGATAGCTACTGCCTGCATTCTGCCTCTACCTACCTAGGTACCTACCTACCTACCTTACTCACAACACGTTGGCCGCGGGTTTCACACCCCCCCCCCCCCCCCCTTCTACGTACTTCCTCGGTGGCTTCTGCACACACACCCCCCTACACTCCTACCTTCCCTGATCTGGCCTGCGGCTGCCGCTGATTATTGAGGACTCCCTCTGGCTGCTGCTCTGAGGACTCTTCAGTGGCCACGACAGAGACCAATAGTGGCTGCTGGGCCACCGGCGTGACACAGCCTGCGAGGAGATACACGTTGCTGCGACGGGATACAGCACACAGCACACAGCACAGAGAGCACGGCACATAGCACACAGCACAGGGGAAACAGGAATTCGGCGCCGCCAACAGAGCACTGCCCGGCAACCACTAGTTGCTTCCGTCTGCTTCTGCTCCTACTCTTTGCTCCTGCTCCTGCTTCTGCTTCTGCTTCTGCTGCCATCTCTCTGTCCCCCATTCCCTTTCTCCCTTGCGCCTTCCTGCGCCCTCTCCCGTGCCTGTCCCAAACCAGTCACCGGTGTATACAGCCAACCCCTTCCCATCCTCATCGCTGTCTTTCTTGCTTCACTTCACTCCCGCCCGTTGTTGGCCCAATTCCCCACGATTGGAAACCCGTGGCTCTGTGGTGTCCTCCACTGCGCACACCCCTACGCCTCCCTGCTGTACTTTGTCTCGTCTGCCGCAAGACACACACCCACCCACCCACCCACCACAGCAGACACACGCACACACTCACACACACACTCATACTCACCCACACGCCCATAACACCTGGAAAATTGCCCCGGACACTGATTTGGCTTTCTGCGTCCGCGGCTTCTTTCCTTTTTCTCCCTCCTCCTGGATTCCTCTCTTCGACCTGTCAACAACAACGACACCCATCACTACCAGCGCCATCGTCATCTGATCGGCCACCATCAGCAGCACGACCCAACCACGCCCCGGTTAGGCTCTGAAGAAGAGCAGATCCTAGCGGCTGGACGACTGACAGGGACGCCCCTGGCGACCGGCACGAGCCACCTCGCCTTACCTCACCTTATTCCCGCCCGCCCATCCTTGCTGGGCTGCCTGACAAGACCAAGACGGACCCCCCCTCCTCTCACTGTCACTCCCCCATTCCTCGCCGCTGTTTTAGGCGCCCCCTCTGTCCATTATTGCGGACACTCCTCCCACCAGGTCCCCAACGCCTACCATCCCACGCCAGTGTCCGTCCTGTCGCATCCATCTTCCTAATCCCCACCTGCCGAGCCGACCTTTACTTTCTCTCACTCACACACAAAAAGTTCCCGGCTCCCACTTTACCACCGAGCCCAGGACCACGACCACCATTGTGCCGGCTCTACCAACAACAGACATCGACGATACTGCGACCCTTCCTACGTGCCCCGCCTCTTTCAGAGGCTCTTTTGCCTCCCACCAGCATCCACAGGCGCCATTCCCCAGCGGCTGCTCCCGGGTTGCGACCCAACGACACCACAGCTCGCCCACCATGAGCAACAGGTCGCCCACCAAACCCCACCGCGTCTCGTACGTCGAGGAGGCCAACGACGAGACCGGCTCCGTCATCGAAGGCACCGAGCGCTACGCCGTCTCTGAGGCCCCCAGCCCCAGCAAGGAGCGCTCCAACACGAGCAAGTCGCGCAAGCACCACCGACCTTCCATCCGCCCCGACTCCGGCTCGGGCTCTTCTTCACCACTCAACGGCCTGACCGACTCCGACTCGACCGTCCACGCCGTCGGCCCCTCCAAGAGGGACAAAGAGGCGAGGTTCAAGGCCAAGGAGAAGGAGCGTGCCAGAGAGAAGGAGAGGGCACGGGAGCGAGAGAGAGAGAGGAGGAAGGAACAGGAGCGCGAGGCCGAGCGAGCGGCCAGGAAAGCCAGCACCCGGCCACCAAACAAGCACTCCAAGACGGCCCCCGCCCCCATCTTGCACTCGCACTCGCAGTCGCAGTCGCAAGACGCCTACAGGCGGCCGTCCGGCAACGACGACTCGTCCTACTACGGCGTGAGCCCGGCCTCGCACCGTCCCCGCGCCATGACGGCCTCGCGCCCCAGCAGTTACTACGGCGTCGGCTCTCGACCACCCACGTCCAACACCCAATGGTGGTCTCAACACCCAGGTGGTGTTGCCGCCCCGCCGTCTTATCCCACGCCTTCCTACGGCTCGAGCCCCGGAGCGTACGCGCCTCCGCCGCCCCCGAACCAGCGTGACTACTTCGGGGCCAGCGCCATGGACGGCCCCCAGCACCAGCACCTTGCGCAGCGCTTCCAGCGGCCTTCGTCGGCCACTGGTCACCGGCCAAGCATGCCGGCTGGGCAGCCCTTTGACCCGAACCCAGCATACCCTTATGAGGAATACGAGCAGGAGAACGACATCAGCTTGGTCCGACGACCGTCGCTGAAGAAGCACCACGCTGAAGAGGACAGGAGACGCATGCCGCCTCCGCCTCGCCCCGTCACGACAGGCCCCAGGCGCGTTGCCATTCGAGGCCCGCCACCGCCGTCTGCGCCCCCGGTGCAGCCGAGGCGGGCCATCGGGGCCATCGACTACGGCTTCGATGACGGTGACTTTGTCGGCGAGGAACTCATGTACCGAGACATCCCCTCGCGGTCTGTCAGCTACGGCTACGGCGAGGGAGGTGCCTCGCTCTCGCGAAGCCAGCGACGCGAGAGTGCGGCGCTCGAGGGCGCCATTCCCTACCGCATCGAGCCTGCCGCCAGCTCCGGCCGGCGCCACTCCTACTACGGCAGCAGCGCCGGCAGCCTCGACTACGAGGACAAGGTCCGCGCCGCGGCTGCCTATCAGGAGGGCTCCGCCCCCATGCCGCTGACGGCCGAGACGCTCCGCAAGGCCGGCAAGCGCAGCAGCGACAGGAGCAGCCGATCTACCCGCAGCAGCGACAGCCGTGACGAGAGCGACAACCGGCAGAGCAACACGACGCGCACGACACGCTCTTCGGCCGGCCAGGGTGACGACGACTTCACCATCAAAGTGACAGGGTCGGCGACGCTCAAGGTCGGCGGTGCCGAGATCCACTGCGAGGACGGTGGCGAGATCAACATCACGCAGCAGGGCGGCGGCGCCGGCTCGCGCGGCGGCGGCGGGAGTGATCGCGCGAGCACCATCTACAGCGAAGACCAGCGGCGGAACCGGCTCGAGCGGCTGCCCATCCGGGCTCGATCGTCGAGCCAGGCGCCGTCTTCGATATATGGACGAAGCCCGTCGTCATACGACACGTACGGCCGGCCGCCGTTCTTCTGAGAGACGACGATGACGATGATGAGGATGACGAGGATGACGACGTAATGAAGCGAATGGATGGATGGAAGCGACGGCGTTTCCTATGTGCGGTTCATCTCATGGCTCGGCAGCGTTTGCTTTGATTTTCTCAGGACATTTCTTCGTTTTTACCCCCGCCCCTACCAGGTTGCCAATTCTCTTTCTTTTCCCGCTATTCCCCACAAGTATGCAACGACGATGACGGCTCAGAGCGGTCTGAGATCTAGGGAAAAGCTCTGCAAAAGCAAGGCACGGACATATTTCTCGGAAAACGAGCCGCTTTCTAGCCACTTGGATTTTTTTTCTCTTTCTCAGGAATCTCTCTTATCTTTGTCTCGATAGTAGGACGATGTATACCCCCTTGGGCAGTTCCTGTACGGTTTGGGGGCGGCAGGCTTCTCGGTGGGACTGGTCTCGCCTATGAGAAGAAGGTGGCCCCCTTCCCGACGCTGTTTGTAACTCCCCCTTATTTCTCATCATCCCACTGGACCTCGGCCTCGGTCGATGGACTCGCTTCTACGCCGGCTCGGCGGCGAACCGGAACAAAATCTGGGCTGGATTCGCCTGGAGGCATGGCGTGAGATGCGGACATGTGGGATATGGGACGTGGGATATTATTTCTTTCTTCTACGGATAGACAACTTCATGTATGGACGGGCCGTGGGGTTCGCGCCCCGACGGCCCAGCGACGGACAGGTGATTTCATTGGGCAGCAGTTCTTCCTGGGTCTGGGGTCTCTGGCTGCACATAGAGTGTATGGCTGGATGTGCCCTACCCGGGAGAGGAACGGCTATACTAGGATGGAGGACTCTGCATGGCCTTTCTGGTGCACTGCGAGCGAAGACTGCGATGGATGAGAGATACCCCACGAGGGCTGGCTGGACTGAATGACAGAGACTTGAACCATTGACCGAGACGCCCGTGATAGTCGTTGTGCGTGATTACCTTTCGGAGGTCCGTACGTCATGTCATAGTTGTGAAGGTTGTTGGCGGACTGTTGGCGTGGTGTCGCAGATGTGAAACCGACAGGCATTCGTCCGTCGCGGGACGGAACGGTCCACCGGCCGTTCCAGGTCGTTCGTGTTGATTGGACCAGCTTTTGGGGTTCAAGGTGGCGATAAGATAAGGCTGGGGCATTCGTTGCTGGGAGACGTGGGTCTGTTTACTTTCGACGTCATTGGGCGGATCGCCGCAGCACCAACCTCCCCTCCCCTGCACCCAGCCAAGTCAGCCCAGCCAGCCCAGCCACGGGGATTTCTGGTTCCTTTAGCAACGCGGTTCCTTCAGTGACACGACAGACTGGCTGCTCAGCCTGATTGCTTGACTCCTCCATCCGCATCTGCCAGACTTACGGTCTCCTGCCTGCTGCACTCAGCTTGACCAACCCAACCAACGCTATCTGCCTCTTGCATCAAAATCACCGGACGTGAGGCACGTCAATCTCCAGTCTAGAACACACCACGACCACCAATCCATCATCCTCCACATACCAGTCGTTCATCGGCACCTCTCGCCCCCCTTCCATCGCTGGTCCCCAGCGCCAGCACAAGCAACCCACCCACCCTACCTCAGACATTCACATTCCTTTCAGTCGAAGCGAAGAAAATCGAACCGCCACCATGGCACCTGCCCTCACCACCCTCGTGGCCATCCTCCGCCGCGCTGACGACGACGACGACAGGAAGGGCTCCGACGAGGAGAAGACGGATCCGCACCAGGGCGTCGTCGACGTCCACGACATCAACAACACGGCCGTATTCGTCGTGTTCGGCATCATCGGCGCCGTCATCGTGTGCACGGGCATCTGGTTCTTCTTCTGGGCCAAGAACGGCGGCTTCTACTTCAAGGAGAACGACTGGGACGACTACAAGACGACAGTGCTCCGGCGGCGCGGGCCCAACGGCACGCTCCTGACCGGGGCCACGCCGTCGACCAACCTCGGCGGCGGCTCCGTCTACAAGGACTTTGACGGGCAGCACGACGACGACGACGCAACGACGGCCCTCTCGGGCATCACGGCCGGAGCCTCGGACATTGCGGCGCGCGAGCGGCGGGAGAAGAAGCGGCGGTCCAAGACGAAGGAGCGCGAGCGCCGCCGCCGCGAGAAGGAGCACCGGCACGACGAGCGCGAGCCCGACGAGAAGACCGAGTTTGTGCCTGCTTCCGGTGCCGCCGCCACGCCGCTCGAGGAGGACGCCGAGCGCGCCGCCAAGAAGCACCTGCGCAGCTACCGCCACGAGCGGCCCGCGCGCGTCGGCGGCCTCAACGCCGCCTCCGAGGCCTCCGAGTGGGACGGCAGCACCAACCCCGCCGACTCGACCGTCTCCTCCACCCTGCTCTCCAACACGACGCCCCCGCCCGCGAGTCGTAAGAAGGCCGGCGGCATCCGCAAGGTGTACAGCGCCGCGGACCGCACGGCGGACCGCGAGCAGGAGCGCATCCGGGCCGAGGCCCGGCGGCTCGCCGAGCGGGGCCGCGCCGCCGGCTCCGCCACCTCGTCCGCCCGCCGCGACTTCAGCTACCAGCGCGCCGACAGCAACGTCTCCGAGAGCGACGTCGGCCTGCAGAGGGGGAGCCGCGTCGGGCTCATCCGCGAGGAGAGCGAGAGCGACGTCGGCACCCGGAGCTACAGGCACGGCATCCCCGTGCCCAACAGCCCGAGCGCCGTCGGCAGCGACTACGCCGAGGAGAAGCGCAGGAACAGGCGGCAGGCCGGGTACCGCCGCGAGAGATGAGGCCGGGGGGTCTGAAGAGGGCGGCCTGACATGGCCGCGAGGTGTCGCGGCTCGGTGCTGCCGCGGCGTGGGAATTTGGTTTGGGCCTGGATCGATGTCTCTGGCGTTGGGATTTGCTTGGGTTGCGACACGCGGGATGAGCCTCACATGAGATGCGAGCATGCAGTGTCACACGTATGTAGAATAAATGAACACGAATCATGGAGACGCTGCTACTTCTGGCGTGATGTCATGGCGACTTACAACGAAACCGTGGTCAAAGCCGGTCAATCAATGGTCATGTCCCCTTTGTGACCCCATCTGCTAGCACCGACCGAGGCGACGAGTAACTCATCAGCAGAACTCACGTCAAGACAGGCTTTTCAGCTGTTCTTTGGCCGGAAATAAAAGAGTGGTTCATGATTCCTCTACACGATCTGGACTCGCCAGCCTCTCATAAAATCGAACTTGTCTTGTTTCTTACAATTCCATTCACACCCCCGATGCGCACAACCAAGCTTCAGGTGGCCAGCCTATGACAGATGTGGCTGACATGGTGGACCTGACGCAATCCCCTTTGGAATGAAGACATGCCCTCGATCCATCAGTCATGAGGAGTCACATCACGACTCTTATCGGCAGCCTCGATCTGCAAATTCGAGCGAACATGTCCAAGATACCCTCACCGGCAATATTAGTCCTCACCCTGCCGCCACATGGCCCGACTTGTGCAGAATATGCCACCGAGCACAGTGGACACTGCCATGGATCTCGCACGCAGCACGGCCGCCTTCCATATGTCCAATATCCCAGTCACGAACGACCACAGCGGGCACGCACGATTAACGACAAGTCTTGAACCTCATCTACTAATGGTACACTGGTCATAGCCAGCAAGCCACGACGAAGCACCAGGCCCCGACACCTGTCCCCGACACCTGTCCCCGTTCCGCCCCGCGCCTAGTCGACCGTCCGCCTCCGGAACAGGACCTCGGCGTTCGGATCCGGCATCTTGCTCATGACCATCATCATGCCCCGCGGCCGCCCCTCGCCGTCCTTCAGCCGGATCTCGTACTTGAGCAGGAAGTACGCCAGCACCATCTTGATCTCGTTGCCCGCGAAGAACCGCCCAGGGCACGCGTGCCGCCCGGCGCCAAAGTTGACGTTCGTGTCCCCGATGCTCGAGAACTGCCACCGGTGCCCGTCCTCCTCGGACGCCTGCCGCATCTTGTAGAAGCGCAGCGCGTCGAAGACCTCCGGATCCGCGAAGAAGCGCTCGTCGTGTGAGATGCCGGCCTGTGGCGTTAGCAGCTTGGTGCCCGGCGGCAGGCGGGTGCCGTCTGAGAGGGTGATGGGCTTGAGGACCTTGCGGATGAAGCCGGCTGGGGATTGTTAGCAAGACACGTCCGAGTGGCGTCATCGTCTGTCGGGTGGGCTTACTGATATTGCCCGCTAGACGCTGCGTCTCCTTCATGAAGCTGTCGAGCTTCTTCAGCTTGGCCATGCTCTCCTTGCGCGCCCATCCCTCCTCGACCTCCAAGATTTGGTGGGCCTCCTCGCGGAGCATTTCTTGCACCTCGGGATGCGCCGCCAGGTCGTAGATACAGTCCGTCACGAGGTTGTTCGTCGTGTGGATGGACGCCGCGGCCAGGATCAGCTGCAGGTGCGCCTGAGCCTCGTAGTCCGTCTTCTCCTCCTCGGGCAGCGCCTCCACCAGCCACTGGATCAGGTCGTCGGGCGTCTCCTCCGCCGAGTGCATTTCCATGTTGCGCAGGCGCTCCTCGATCACGGGCGTGAGCATCTTCTTAGCGATGTCGATGTCCTTTCGGATCTGCCTCAGCTCCGACACGAGGTACTGCGCCGCGGGGCGTGACCACTCGGGGAAGAACTGCAGCTTGACGACGGCGGTGAAGACGTGGATGGCGAAGTTGATGCTCGTGTCCATCCACTGCTCCTGGCGGTTGATGTTGGGGCCGACAAAGGCGCGACCGCTGATGCGCGAGATGGCGCGCAGCGCAAAGGGCTGGAATTTGACGGGCGTCCAGTCTGGCTTCGTCAGCTTGCAAACATGAGCGAAGCGATCATCGCAACCTACCCTTGCATTCGGGAAACTCTGTCGCCACGATCGACTCGAGCTCGCCTTTCAGCTGGGGCACGAGTCGTGCGAGGTTCTGCGACAGGCGGACGCGGATGAGGGTCGACAGCATTTCTGCGTTGTGTCCCAGACCGAACTTGGTGTACTTGCTCATGAGAGCCTGCAGGATGAGCCTCGGGCCATCACGAAGCCGGGTTGGGAAATGCTCACCTCGCTCACAGCCTCCTGCGCGCTGAGGACATCTTCCGGTAGGCCTTTCAGCTCGGGGAGATACCTCGCGGGGATCAGCACCTGAACGCCCTCGGTGGCTCTGATCTGATAGATGGTGTCGCGGAACTGGAAGGTCAGAGACGCGCGGGAAGCAGTCGGCGTTGGTCGGGCCTACCTTGTTGTAGCTGTCGAGGATGAGCCCCTCTGCCGCAAAGATCCATTTTGTCTTGGCTGCCTTGTAGAAGGGAACGTCGATCTGCTTCTGCTTCTTCGATTGGAGCATCCAGGCCGCGAAAAGGACGACGCAGAGGCCGAGGTAGTAGCTGAGGTTCTTGCTGCCAGGCACCACCCGGGGCAGCTGCAGATCTAATGGTGCTGCTGGTGACGCCATCTCGGATGACTCGTTCATGTTCTGTGTGAGGGGGAGGGCGCGATCTGGGTCGAGGCCGACGTGGGTTATGAGAAACCGACGAGGATGGTGGGTGGCGGAGGACGTCCGAGGGGAACCGAGTGAGGACGCTTCGAGCACGTCTTCAGACCATGGGCCATTAGTCTATGGATTACCAGCAACAGAGTACGTCGAGGTGTATGGTGGTCGAACAGTGGGACGGGGTCGAATCTATCGCCGCGCTTCACGATCTGTAGGAAGAGGTTCGTCGGGGTGGCAGTGCAATGACAGAGGCGTCCACCGGGAATCAGACGCGAAAGAGAAACAAAAGGAAACAAGTCAAGCCGGCGAGAAAAGCTTGGAAGACCTGTCCCTAGATGAAGGACGAGAAGAGAAGAGCTCGAGAGACAACCGCCAGCGCGGCAGAACTCTTGAAGCCTGGGGAGGGCTGTCCATCGGAAACAAAGACAGCGGCGTGAGAGAGGCGGCCATCCCGAAAGGGCAGAGGCTGTCCCGGGCCAGGGTGTCCAGGAACAGAAGCACAGGCCGAGGGGGACGTGACCTGGGGATCTGCCTCTTGCTGCTCAGGCTGTCTCTGTCGCGAGGGCCGTTCTGGGTCTGAAACACAGACGATCGCCAGGAGGCCGGCGGCTGTCCGGGAGGGTTGCGTCCGTGTCACGGTCGTGGCTGGTGCTGGGTCGACGTCTGTTGAATGGCAGCCATTCGTGTCTCGATTCGAAATGGCTTTGGGCGATGGACTGGTTACCGCTGGATGACCTAGGACGAGGTCTTGACCATGAAGCAATGCAGAGGGGTTGTTCGTGATGGAAGATGCCTTCCTGCCTACATCTACCCCCCAAGGTACCTTGCCCGGTAGAGTACCTAGGTACCGACCGACACGGGGCCATTATGTCAGCCGATATGAAGCCTGCACCGTTCCAGACCCAGCCACCACAGTCCAGTCGACAGGCGCCACAGCGCTTACCTAATGCAGAAACCCCCCCTGGCCGAGACACGCCCCGAGTTCCATGTCCCGGACCTTGGATGGAGTCCCCTGGACAAGACAGCGTTGCATGTCCAACTCGAGCTGCTTCTCCGTCATGTTCGGTTTCGCGGTTCCTTTCGTGGTTCCATCGCCTCCACATTCGTCCCATCTCGCATCTCCCCTCTCCCACTTAACCGCCCCGAGATCCGCTTCACGCCTTCTCGAAGCCACCTGGGTGCTACCTCGCCCTTGTCTTCCCAGGGGGCCCTGACCAGATCGACCGACGTCCGCAGCCCCTATCCCGTCACCAACTACGATCTTCACGAGCTTCTGCCTCCGCTCGTCGTCTCAACCCCCTTGCCAAACATACCGCACGCCCCTCCAACCCCGAGACCAAACGCATGGCACGCCAAGCTGGCACAGGAGATCCCTCTTCCCTAGACGGCAGGATTAGCCGTCGCCGGCGCCGGGGATCTCAGGTGTCCAAAGTCAAAGATGCTTGTGCCGCTCTCGGACCGCATCCGCGGGCCTTCTTTCACAGCATCTGCCCTGAGTTCGCATGGCCGTCTCCTTCTGGGAAGCAGATCGGGATCTCAGCGCTGGGACAGGTTTGCCGCGGATGGGGGCGCTCTTCATCCGTCTCCCATGACTCTCCTGAACCAGAGGGCAGTAGGCAATCTCGGATACACGGTCGGCGCCCAAGTTACATCGTTGCTGTCCTCGTTTGATCGTCAAAAAGAAAACTTCCATGCCTTCTTGTGCTGCCGACAAACCTCTGCCGTTCCACCTTTATCCCGACGCCTTCTCCCTACCTAAGCTTCGCATGCCCCGTCTTAAACTCCATTCCCCAAACCTCAACTCAGAACGACAACAAATTCCATTCAGCGCACCTGACTCACTCGTCCCATCCCGCACATGCCCGCCTCACGGCTCGTCGGAACAAGCTTTCCGATCTTGTGCAGACTGCCGGCTCGGAGCTCGGCACAGCACAAGTGGCCCCCGCGCGGGCCGGTAGCATGCCAAGAATAGAACCGCCACGAGCTCTTCACAGGCCGCTGGCCCATCACCCTTACTCACGATGGGATGAATATCGCCCCTTCGGCAGTCGCAGCCGGACACGGCCTCTCAAACATGGAAACAAAATGAAATAAACGGGATACCCTCCAGAAACGAATGGGCGAGACGGCACCGTTGCGGCAAAGCTGTCGACGTGCCACCTGCTTGCTGTTTGGCAATGGGCGCAACTCGTGCACGCAGGTCTAAAACTCGGCAAGGGTGCCAGCCAGCTCCATGACCAAGTCGTGTGCGAAAGCGTTCTAATTGTCGGCCGTGGATGAACCTTGCCGAAGACTCGTGAGACTGCGTCGCTTGGGCCAGAAAAGACAGGTATATGCACGGCAGTATCGGCCTGCCTTTCGAGACCTTCGGGGCAGGATCCGCGACATCAAAGACAATCAGCACTGAACTCGTGAGGACGAAAAGACGTCGCTACGGGGCGTATCTGCGTATATGTAGCAATAGACCTACTGCGTGAAGGCGTTTGAGACAGTTTGTCCAGTCGCAGTCCTGAACAAACGATTTTCATCACGAGAACACAAGGCTCAGCAAATATCTCACATCGAACAAAAGTGGACAACTGGATGCCAGAGAGAAATGACAGAGCTGGCCCTGCTCTTCTCTTCTAAAATACCAAAATCTACCAGACATCTAGATTTACCTTCTATTACAAATGAAAATGATACATGACAGACTATCATGTGCCTTCTATTACAAATGAAATTGATAAATCAATGACAGACTTTCATTCTTGCTTTCCTTTCATCTTTTCCTCTGATTAGTAAAAACACTGTGCGGACATAGTACCACGGCGGTGGCTACAGCTGCCTCACGTCCCGAGGCTTTGCGCCTCGCACATCTTCTTGTAGAGCTCAGACTTGGCAAGAAGCTGCTCATGCGTGCCCTGATCCACAATGCGGCCGCCATGGAAGACGCAGATCACATCAGCGTGCCTGATCGTAGACAGCCTGTGGGCCACCGCAATCGTGATTCGTTCTCCCGACGCGGCGGCCTTGTTGAGGGCTTCCTGCACCACGCGCTCAGACTGCGTATCGAGGGCGCTCGTGGCTTCGTCGAGGAGCAGGACCCGGGGGTTGCGGATCAAGGCTCGGGCAATGGCGATACGCTGGCGCTGGCCGCCGGAAAGCTGCGTGCCGTGGGCGCCGCATTGCGTGTCCAGACCCTCGGGCAGGGAGCTGATGAAGTCCCACGCATTAGCCGAACGGCAGGCCTCGATGATGTCTGCCTCGGTCGTGGCGGCCGCCTTCTCCTCGGGGACACCCAGAGATATGTTGTTCCGGATGGTTCCGGGGTAGAGAATCGGCTCTTGTTGTACGAGTGCAATGTCTTTGCGGAAGAGCCAGGGATTCATCTTGTCGACGGGCGTGCCGTCAATCTTCAGATGGCCTGCGACTGGGTCGTAGAATCTCTCGAGCATGGCAATCATGGTGCTTTTGCCACATCCAGAGGCTCCGACGAACGCCGCGAACTGTCCTTGCCGGATCTGTAGGGCTCTATCAGTTACGCTGTACACAAAGACAACAGAAATCATGGATTGGCTTACCGAAAGGTTGATACCACGCAGGACCTTGGCCTCGAGCCTCAGGGGATAGGAGAATTGGACTTGGTCAATCTCGAGCGACGCATACCCAGCGGGGCCACAGTTGCTGTTCTCCGGGGTCTCTCGGATCGAGGGCTCCAGTTGAGACAGCCAGAACATGTAGTTCGCTGCATTGACTGCCTTTGTCATGCCTGGAAATCGTTAGAGTCGACTTGTCATTTGGTCATGCCTCCGCACGACTTACTGCTTGAAAAACCGAAGAGCACCGAGGCTTGTTGGCCGGAAAAGAACACAGCCAGAAAGGCGACGAAGAAATTAGCCATGCTAATATCCCCAAACGAGACCAATCGACAGCCGTACCTGTGGATCGGACGGTTAGGAGGTGGCCGAGAAACTAGAAGGGGGCATGATCCAGACGCACCAGAAACCCAGAGCCATGAACCAGTACTCAACGCTTTGTGTGAAGGCGAATGGAATCATGATCAGCAGGATGGATTTGCGTGATTCGGCATTGGCTTGATCCAGCTCGAGCGTGTACCTCTCCAAAACGGACTTCTCGATCGACAGTGACGAAACTGTACGGATGGCAGTGATTGCCTCGGACGCAATTGATGCGCTTGCCGAAAACCGCTTGGAGATTTTCATGTCCATTGCCGAATCCATCCTGATCCGGGCGTAGCCCGCAAGCAGCATGGGTGGGAGTCCTGCGAAGACGATCACCACGCCGAGTCTCCAGCTGTATACCAGAGCCAAGATGCTGCAGGCTAGTATGCTGACAATTGAAACGAGGATCAACGCGATTGTGAAGCCCATGAGCTCGAATACGGCCTGCGGATAGGAGTCCGTCCGGCTAGTGAGAGCACCGGTCGTGTTCTCAGGCCGGTCAAAGAACTTGAGGTCCTGCTTGAGTATGTCGACCACCAGTTGGCTCCGTAACCTGTGGCCGAATGTCTATCATGAGTTAGCACCTTATGAAGATAAAAGTTGTCAGAGAGGGACAAACCGTCGCGATGACATTTGAACACCAGCCAATAGCAAAGTACATGAAAAAAATGCCAATAGCAACAACGAGAAACATCAGTGCAAGGAAGTTTCCTTTTTTCCGCATCTCCGAGCCCGTGTATTTGAAAACATCAATGAACCGAGACATTAGGATCGCTTGACTAGGAAACGCGGCAGCTGGAGCAAGTTAGTGGTTAGCGTTGGCTGCCTTCTGGAAAACGGGTCTGTCTGATATGTACCTGCTCCGAAACAAGCTACTGCGAGCACTAGGAAGTACCATTTGAGCTCAGGAACTGACCGCATGAGTCTATGCAGCGTCGTCAACAGGCCCACCGGTTTCCAGCTATCATAGCTGTCTCTCGCAGTAAGGCTGTCCAGGCGGTCTCGAGTGTTGGTGGAGTATCTGGTCAGAGTGTTTGTAAGTGTGTTTGGATCATCGTCCTTCTCCGCCGTAATGTCTGAGCTCGCACTCGTGTCAGGGTCCTCTTCAGTGACGGTCAAATCCTGTGCCTCCACTAGACGAGCGTAAGCGCCATTCGCAGCCAATAGCGAGCTATGCGTGCCCTGCTCGATGATGCGGCCAGCTTGCATGACGACGATGTTGTCTGCATTGCGGATCGTGGCCAGCTTATGGGCGATCGTGATCGTGGTCCGCCCCTTGGACACATTGTCGAGGGCCTGCTGTACCACGTGCTCGGCGTGAGGATCGAGTGCACTCGTGGCCTCATCTAGAAGAAGGATACGAGGCTGTGAGACGACGCTTCGAGCGATAGCAACCCTCTGCTTCTGGCCTCCTGAGAGGAGACCGCCTCGCTCACCAATGACCGTATCGTAGCCCTGTGGAAGATTGGTAATGAAGTCGTGAGCAAACGCAACCGTTGCGGCTTCCTGCACACGAGCAAGTTTTTCGTCTCTCGACTCATGCTCCCATGCAGTTCCGATAAGCCCGTTGGCGATGTTGTCGAATACTGAGCCGCTAAAGAGAATGGGCTCCTGCTGAACAAGACGAACCTGCTTCCTCAGCCACTGAACGTTCAGCGTGTCGATGGGCCGTCCGTCTAGTTTGATCGATCCAGCCTCCGGGTCGTACCATCGCTCGAGGAGGCCGATGATGGTACTTTTACCGGAACCACTTGCGCCGACGAGAGCCGTGGTCTTGCCAGCCGGGAAGTGCAATGAATAGTCGTTGAGCACCTTTGTGTCAGGACGCATGGGATAGCTGAAGGAGACGTTCTCGAACGCAATGTTGCCCGTGACTACAGAGGGCTGTTCTCCCACCGAATCGAGAGAGTCGATGCGCGATTTGCGGTCTATCAGTTTGAATAGCTCCCCAGCTGCAGTTGCCGCCCGGCTGAAATCGATGAAGTATGGCGTGATTGAAGTGAGACTACTCGCGGCGACCATGATGGACATGAGCACACTGTGGAGTGTTAGCAAACGAAGATGGGGCGCGTAAGAATGCAGGGTAACAAACATGAAGACGTCGCCTGTCTCTTGGATGTTGCCCCTCGAGAGCATGGCTATCGCCTGCCAAAAGCACAACCCAATGCCGGCAAATAAGATGCAGTACTCGGTCGAGAACAGCAGTCCTAGGATCGGACTCTTCTTCCGCCCTAGTTTGGCGGATTCGGAGAGATATCCATCGAGGTCCTGAACGAGCCTGGATCGAAGTCCGAATGCCTGGATGGTACGGGCACTGGCCAGAATGCTTTCGGCAAACGCACCTGCCTGCGCATTCCAGCCAAGAATCTTAATTTCAAGAGAAGCCTCGAGCCCAGAAGCGATGATCGTGGCGATAATGATGGCCGGGGCAACGCAGCCGGTGATCAATGTTAGCTTCCAGTTCGTGACGAAGGCCAGAACAAAGGCCGAAACGAATGCCGCCAAGCCTTGGAAGACCAGGCCGAGCTTCTCTGAAATTCCGCCCTGCACGAGTTTACCATTAGAGGTAGCTTGCATGGAGACCGAGCCCCCCACGCCCGAGTCGAAGTAAGCAATGTCCTGTCTCAAGCCGGCCTTGAGATACTCCCGACGAACGTTTCGGGTGATTCGGTAGGCGGCCAGAGTAAAGAGTGAGCTGTATCCGTATGAGACAACAAAGCGACTGACGCCGATGACGAAGAAGTAAAGTCTAGATGCTCTCCAGTCAACTCACGCTTCCAGAATGGGAACCGCTGCAATCAGTTTGGGACCTTACGCCAGTCTTGCAGCCTTGGTACGAAACTCCGCCGGCGTGGAGTCTCCCATGGTGAAGTCAGTGATGAGAGTGATGAATTGCCCGAAGACCAAGTTGACCATGGCCATTCCCACGCCTGATGCAAGGGCACATGCGGTAGCCCCGATCTGCATCAGGTGGTCGACTTTGTCGCCATAGCGAATTATCCTCTGGAAGATGGACCGGTGTTAGCCGTTGCACGCACTTGTTTTCGGAATCAGGTCGCACCATGTATCCAGCCACAACGCCGACGTCTTTGGGCTCTTCCCCCTGCTGTATTTCAGCCGCACTGCTTGGCTTTTCCGTGGTAACCCCCATGGTTATTGTGCCGAAGTTGGTGGTGGCGGAGGGCGTGAGAAAGCTGCGAAACCGAAGAAGAAACTGTATCAAACGAAAGTAGCGAAATAAATATGGTAAGGTATGAAATATTATTAAATCGTTCTGCGCACCTGAGCAGAGGCAGCTTTGAGGATCCTAAAAGAAAGAAACTTACTGGCCACAGCAATCATTAAGAGACCGAAGCATTCGAATGCGGTGCACAGCTACGATGGAAAGTATGCGTCGCACCCGTCCGTGACGCGGGGTTTCGGACGCAGAGCCCGCCGCCGAAACTCCGACATCTCTCCACTGAATTTCACAAGTGGTGAGGCCTTCTCAGCAGTGGCGCGGCGTGGGTCAAGCACCGTCCGCCCGGTCATGGCGGTTCTGATGTCGGGCCGATCGCGGGTACCCCAAGCCCCCGCAGGAGCCCCACAGTCTGGCTGCTGGTATAAGGTGGCCATGTCCGTCTCCGTCCCCGAACCCCCGTCTTCTCAATTCTTCGTCGAAGTGCTGAAGCAAGCCATCTCGTTCCTGCATATCTGCGGCGCCCATCTGCAATACGCCGTTCAACGTCGGATGGAGGAGGAATCAGCGGCGGGACCGAGCACTGCCCCGGCAGCTCCGGGGTCTGCGCCAAGCTCGCGTCACCAGCTATCCGTATGTTATCCAGTCCAAGGCCTACAGTTGCACTTCGCATCGCGAGAAGATCTCCGTGACGTTGCGGCTCTAATGTGGATCACTGACAATTTTGAGATAGTGCGACCGCTGTCGTGCAAGGAAGGTATGGGCTCAGTCTGCCTCTCTCCCCGAAGCCAGAGTTGACAGGTTTCGCGCAGGTTGGTTGTAATCGCCAAACCCCGTGTACAAACTGTCGGCGGCTAGATCTTTCTTGCACCTACACTCTTGGATACAAAGCGAGGCCCAAAAGAGACCGCAAGCCTGCATCTATCAGCCCAACTCAAGTGTCAGTGAAGCGATGCCATCTAAGGGTCGTCAGTCAGGACCGGACTTCTAACAGACTATCAGGGCAGAAAGAATCGACTATATTGCGGAGAGAGTTGACAAACTCTGCCTGTTTCTAGAGGATGCTGGCCAAACTTCTTCGATTGGCGAGACCGCGAAGACTCACAAATCAGTCTCTCCGACGCTCGACGACCATGGTACCACTACGAGCGAATCCTGGCAGGGAGGCCCACACGATGAGTCGGAATCATCACCATATCACGAAGAAGAGACACAGTACAAGGGAGATTCATCGCTGGCCGCACATGCCGATTTCACCACACGCGTCCTAGAGACCGCACTCAACGACAGCCTGCTACACCCTCGGCCCCAGGAAGTCGACTCTATCATGGCAACAATTCGAAGCCCTGCCAGGCCAACACCCTCCTCTAGTATCGATGTTCAAAGTGCCAGTCATGGAACACGAGGGCAGAGAGGACCGCAGCCGTCCCTCCCACCGGTGCAACTGACACTTCAATGTCTGCGTCTACTGAAAGGTCAGTGCGAGCACATGCATTCTCTTTCAAAGCTTTGGTACTGTCGCCCGAGGCCAGATGAATGTTAACAGATGGACAGAGAATAAACTCCTCAGGTTCTTTTGGGTTATGGCTTTCGAAAGCGTCGGCCAGGTGACTGATCATCTGCTTAATCTCTACTCCATCGAAGGACAACCTTCCACACCAGAGCTTATCATCACTTATGTCGGGCTGCATTCGCTGTTTTTTCAGTGCAGCATGATTGTTACGGATGCAGATATTGGGAGACAATACGCTGTCGAGGCCAGCGCCTGCCGCGACAACGTCGAAAAGATT
This sequence comes from Verticillium klebahnii, assembly GCA_002851715.1. Taxonomy (NCBI): domain Eukaryota; kingdom Fungi; phylum Ascomycota; class Sordariomycetes; order Glomerellales; family Plectosphaerellaceae; genus Verticillium; species Verticillium klebahnii. Next base: position 2,367,758 of record NMXL01000001.1, on the reverse strand, counting down.
CTCGCAAATTTGCCAATGCACTTACCAACAACGGTTGACTGCGTGTTGGCCTTGACCATGGCTGTGAGTCTCGCGTGCTTATAATCATTCGTTTACGGGCCCTCGGGTAAGAGCTCACGTACTGATTGTACACACTTCAGACCGAATACTGCTTGGGACAGTGCAAACCGGTCACGGGCTGGACTTATGTCAGTACAGCTTCACGCATGAGCCAATCACTCGGTTTGCATAGAGTAGCCTCTCGAGCAGATGTTGATTCCAACGCCGAGACTCGGCAGATGTCAAAGCTCTACTGGGCACTTTACATCTTGGAGAAGAATCTCGCCCTACAGCTAGGGCGGTCTTCAACACTGCGCGATCACGACATCACAGTATCACCGAGGAACGTCCGACTCGGGTTTCAAGGAGGGGGAACCCTCGGAGTTTTGGCGCCGCAGTGGCTGCAACTAGCACAGATCGAGGGTCGGGTGTACGACGAATTATACAGTCCTCGGGCGCTCTGTCAAGAATCAGAAACAAGAAGATCCTGTGCCAGGCATCTGGCCAATGAAGTACAACGGATCACAGAGGATTTGGATCCCCTCGATGTAGGCATTCATCTCAATAATCTGATTTTCTGACAGGCATGATCTACAGGCTGACCTAACTATGCAGACGAAGTTTCTGCGCGAAAGACGTTGCAGTGTTGGCGACAGGATGGACGACGTGCTCATTCGGTGCGACCAGATATCACGGCTTTCGCTCATTTGCCTTATTTATCGCAGCATGTCTGTCGACAGCTCGACGTTCTGTGATGAGTGTATATCGACAGCTCGGCGAATACTCAAAGAATACTCGGAAACTATGAGCTTAATCGGCACCAGCAACGTGTATATGTTGGACGTCTGTATCCATTGGTCAGTGTGTTCCTGAGCCTCTACCGAGGGTTTCCGTGCTGATGTTTCGCCAGGGCGCTTTTGTCGTCCACATGCGTACCGTTCTTTGTCGTTCTCTGTCACGCAGTCTGGACGCTGGACGCAACAGACCTTCAACTCCTAGGCTCGCTCATCGATTATATGGAAGCCGGCGAGGATCAGCTGCCCATCAGCGCCAATCGTCTACTGGAGACATTCAAGCCGCTCCACGCAGCTGCCGTGAGGTACATCAGACTGAAGGTTGATGCGGCCTCCGAGGTCATGGCCGACTCGGTGTCTTTTGAGGCTATTTACGGAGAGATGGCCCCCGAGATGGCCTTCGAGATGACTTCCGATCTCTTCCCGGTGCAGTGGCCGGCGCTCTCGGCTTTACCGTCACTTGATCCGATGGTTCCCTTCGCCGTCGACGGTGGCCCTTACGGGAGCGCTAGCTTCCAGAACCTTTACGGCTATGATACGTCGTCACAGAGTACGCAACCCGGGCTCCCCCCTGCCAGCAAGCCTTAGGACGTGTGAAACTGTACGCCATCTGATCACGGTCGTATCTTGGGCAGGCTACAGCCAACTGACAAAGGCTTCAGGGATCGGGGACGTACCGAGTAGACTGCCGTAGCGTTTAGTTGAGTCGAACAGTCCTGAGGCCCAGAACACCGCCCTGCGCCATCGCTCTTGGGTACCCCGCTCCACGATCTGTGGCGCACAGGCAATGTTGTTCTGGACTCTTGATTTCGCACAGATCATAGAAAGACGCGCTGTGTTTAGAACGGTGCGTGTGAGATGGCCGCAAGGTCGAGACGGGTCGCCGTATTTCTTTTTGCCTTGAAGGCGAGGCAACGTTGCACGCTCGTTGTCACAGGCGTGCGAAGTCGATGGCATTCCTGCACCACGAGAAGAGAATGTACGATTTAGTTGTCCAAAAAATACGTACCAGTATATGTTGTCAGAGAAACCCTGATCAATCAGTTCCAGTCCGGTGTGGCTGGTAGTGAGGTTAGGGTTTCTTCACAGTTCAGTTGCAATCTGTTCGATGTCTATAAGTTAGGTGTGTGTGCAGCCAATTTCAACGTCTTCTGACGTGCACAGATGGAGCACGAACACGGGAGGCTTGGAAATTTCAAATTTACAGTTTTCCTCCATCAACCTCGGCCATAATTTTAGGTTGACCAGATATTCCACACAGGCCATGTTAATCCTCAACGCATTTGTGAGGTATCCTCGCCACACGTCGCTTGAACTGTACCCTCCTCATGACCGCTCGCAATGGGTCGTTGTTTTTTATCTGTGATACCTCCGGCATTGTAGTTGCCACGTCCTTAGCCATCCATCGAGCCATGGCGATGTTCCCTCGTGCCTTGTGACCCCTCCTTCCCAACGCCTTGATGCCTGTCCTTCCGAATATCTCGCTATGTCTGCCTCCCATTTCATGCCAACCGATGCCGTGAAAAATAGCCCAAGTATAAGGCAGGAGAAATACGTCCACCGCGGTTTGCAGTTCTTCTTCATCCTGTATATTGCGTGTTGATTCTGTTCTGGTCCTGATTTTCCATCCGAAGCCATGTGTCGTTGATTCAGGCGCATAGGTACGCCCTCCGGAGTGCAGCGCAGTCAAGTGTAGAGAATTGTATGACTGGCGTTGACCTTTCGGTGGCAGCGTGGTAACAGAGAGGACGAAGGCGTGTTTTCGTCAGATGTAGAGTCTTGGATGTTTGGTGGTAAGCTTTTGATGACCGGGTGGTGAACAGAGGGCACGGAGGCATGCTCGACGTCGGGTGTTGAGAGTTCCCATGTAATTAACAGGGACGCTACCCATCCGTTCGTTTCCAATGCTTATGGTGAAGAGTGTGATCCGGTCTTGTGATGTTGGCGCGAGAAAAGCTCATTGGCTGGTCTGGCAGGTGAAAGCATTACGTTTGCGGTGGAGTTTGGAGCATGCGAAGAGAGGTGTTTGATGAGGAGCGACTGGCCACCAGTTTATGGATCGGATCTTCTCATCAAACCCTTACTGAACGGATGACCGCATATGATCAACACCACCGACTGCCTATGACTCTGCTGTGTGTGATAGTGGCGCCCGATGTTGGAGGGATCTCAACTCAAACTTTCGGATGGCAGCTGGTGAAGTCCCTTGTATCCAAGGCACATCAAGGTATAGGGTTGCGCAGTTTCCTCATGCCACATCCATGGTGGCGACCTTGACCCCCTGCGTATCAGCCCAAAGCTCTAGGCGAAGCCATCACTGTCCTCACACTCGCGGTTGCGTGGCCATCAGGACGGCCGAGCAGCCCTGGGAGAACGAGCACACAAATCAAGAATACTCCGGAATCAACTCGCGTCGTGACAAATGGTATCTTCTAAGCTCAACCAAACCTATCGTTACAGCAAGCGTTACTCGCCCAGCCCTACATCCACAGAAGAAGAACACAACAGCTAGCTACTATCCTGATATCCCGTGGCTTCATCACACGGCAATCAGCGGCTCCGCCTCTCTCCTTTCAGCCGGCTGCTCGTTTCCTGGCAGCCGCTCAGCGGGCCCATCCGCAGCAGGCGTCTCGTTCTGCGCAGCTTGCCCGTCTGCCGGAGCCTCAGCGCCCTCGGCAGCAGACCCCTGTTCGCCATTCGCGGCCTCGGCGGCCGCAGTAGCCGCAGCCTCGGCCTCCTCTCTGCGTCGACGCTCTGCCCGCTCCTGTTCCTCCAGGTGAGCAATGTGTCGCTCAGCCACACCAGGCGCAATGCTAGCTAGGAAGAGCAGGCCAGCCCTCTCGAGCCGGCGCGCCTGGTCCATGAGCCAGTTCGCATTGTCGTGTCGCCGCTGAGCTACCAGTCGAACGGCAGCTTGCGCAGGATCAGGCCGGGCGTTGTTCTGTGGGGCAGCCGCCGCTGGGCGCGGACCATCGGCACCTGGCGCAGGTGCTGCGTTGTTCTGAGCATTGTTGATATTGTTGTTCTGAGCCAAAGGCAGCAAGTTATCGAGATGCCGCCTAACAGGTCCAACGACTTGGTCAAAGTATGCGTCAAAGAGACCCGTGTTTACGACGAAGATGCTGATGGCGATGGCGACGACCGTCACCCAGCGTGACCAGCTGGAGTTCGGGGATGTGAACCACCAGATGAAGACACCGAGACGAACGACGAGCCAGAAGTGTGGTAGCATCTGAGCCAGGAAGGGCGCGATCCGGGGGTTATTGGGATGAGCGGGTAGGGCTGCGATGGGAACCTCATTCAACCCTTGAGGTGGTGCTTGCCAGTGGGGGTTATGTGGTTGCTGATGGTTCTGCGGCTGTGGCTGAGCTGCCTGCTGCTGCGGAGCTTGGAAGGGTTGTGTTGTCGGCGGAATGGTGAAAGGGCCAGTAGGCCAAGGAGAGTGCTGCGGCGAACGACCCCGAGGCGCGAACCTGGCAAAAGAGCCGGATGGATCAGGGGCCGCCAGACGCCCGCTGGGTGTATAGTATGTCTCGTTGCTGCTGTTGTTGATGAGAAGAGCACGAGGGCCTTGCGGTGACGACAGAATGTAAACTTCGGGCCCCGAAGAAGGGGTATGGCGTGGCACGGGAATCGGTTGTGTGGTAGCAGCGCGCCCTTCACTGACAGACCGCGTACCTGGGTCGGGCGTCCCCCTTCGGCTGCGGCTCCTACTGGCAGCGCGGGAGCCCATTGTAGGATAGTATGGCGTGCCCGTGCCAGCCTGAAGTCCAAATGGTAGACTGCCCGGTCCCGGCGACTCGCTCCGTTGCATTGCGTTGGTCATGGCCTGCGTCGCCTGGCCGGCATCCGCCCCCCGAAGAATGCCTTGGACGTCCGTGACTGACAAGGGCGTCCACGTCTCCGTGTTGGTGACACGATACGGCTGCCCATCGCCCAAAGTGCCTTCTCTGACGACAGTGCGCGTGTACGGTTGTCCACCAGGACTCCTGCCGCGCGCGACATCACCATGGGCCGGACCGGCGGTTGGCGCCCCGTTGTCGCCGATGCCGTGCATGCCCATGGCAGCTCTGGCAGATTGGTTCTGGTTGATCTGGTGGTTGGCCATGGCTCGGTTGACTGCCTCGCGCTGCAGGCCGCTGGACCACGCACTCATGCTTTGGTGTAGTTGCGAGTGCATCTGCTGAACCTGCTGCGGCGTGAAGTTTGGTGCAGTGGGTATCGCGAAGCCTGGATAGGGCTCTCGGGCGCCTGGCGTCCTCCTCGCTGCGTCAGGAGTGGGAGCTCCAAGGGGAGACTGCTGTCGAGGGTTCTGAGCCTGGGCTTGAGGCGCGAAGGGGCGGGCTTCGCCGGGTGTTGGGACCCGACCGCGGAGGATCGATGGTGTCGGGGCAGGTGCGTCGGGGATGCCACGGAGGACGAGATGGAAGGCTTGTAGGTTGTGATCGCGGATCTGGGAACGACCGTTAGCATGGTGACAGCATTAAACGAGCTCCATGGGCATACCGTAGCCTCCCCAATGATCTGCCCCAAGGTATCATCGTCGGCCTGCAGGTGCCTTCCCCGGTAGATCAACCGTTGCTGCGTGTCGGCGGGCTTGGAGGGGACGGCATCGCGGATCTTCTCCTTCAACTGGCGAATCGTCGTCGCGACGGGAAGGTCCGGGAAGCTCAAGGGGCCGCCGGAAGTGGCGGTCGTCGTGGGCGAGATGATGTTGAGGCTGACGGTGAGCTGGTCGTACGGGACGTCGGCGGTCTCTGGTGCTGAAGTGGGCGTCGGCGTGGGCGAAGTCGCCGCTGCGACCGGGACGGAGGGAATCGAGCTTTCAGACGCCATTGTTTGGAAGCTAGTGGGAGCCGTCTTTCGCGAGGCTGACCAAGGAGATGGGGTGTGATAGAGGACGAAAGTCGAAGAGCTGACTCTGATGCCTTGCGGGTGGTGTCTCAGGGGTGTCGCTCTAGCGAAGGGTAGCAGCAATGCTGGAAGCGCATGTCAAGCTGGAGGATAGCACGGCCAATAATCGATCTGGAAGGCCTGAATAATTGAACGACTGTAATGACCGCAAGGACGTACAGCTTCTCGCGACGGAGCAAGAGGGGTGCTGTCGTTGTTGTTGATATTGACGCTTCAGAGGTAGTCGACGTGTTCTTTCCTTGCTGGAGTCTCACCAGAGCGTTTCCCGGCCTGACACCTCCACGTCTGCCACTTCGCAATACGGCAGGTGGCACTCGGACCCGAACCTGCCGTTTGACGGCTGGCGCGAAAGAGCAGGATCCACTTGCCGCTTGCACACCGAGTGACTCTCACCGAGAACACATCCGGCCACACCGAGCTTACCTTAGCCGACCTTTGGCCCGCTTGGAGGAAAAGCTCAGGGACCATAGAGACTGACCGGGAGTAGGCAAGTCAGCTCGCAGCTACTTGACATCATACCTCTCCGCCCTGCAGCGCTGTCTGCACGACACCACCACCGAAACCGTCTTCAATCGATTGTTTCGAGGCGTTCTCCACGGCCTTCATCCCCGGATGATCGCATCCCATTAACCAAATCACCTCCACCATGGCCTCTCTGTTCGGCCCGGTCCCTCTGCGGACCAGCGCCTTGAACAAGACCTTCAGCGGACCTTGCTCCTCCTGCATGACGGCGACCCGCGCCCACTTCATTGCGCGACAGTACCCTCGAACCTCGTCGCCTTCCGTCCGACTCTTCTCGCAGAAGTCCCAGCAGCGTCCCCGGTTCTCTTCTCGCCTCCGCGAAGCTCTCAAGGGCTCCAAGATAACATGGTACCAATTACCCATCGGAGTCGGCATCGGCTTCATGGGCCTCATGCAGTTCTACAAGACGTCGACGAGGGAAGCCGAGAAGCAGAGGGAGCTGGGAGAGATTGAAGGCGGTACTCCCAAGAAGAGGGAACGCATCAGACCGGAAGGACCCTGGCAGGTTCGCGTCATGTCCACCCTGCCGCTGAAGGCCATGTCGAGGCTCTGGGGCCGCTTCAACGAGATTGACATTCCGTACTACCTGCGCGTGCCTGGTTTCAAGCTGTACTCCTGGGTCTTTGGCGTCAAGTAAGTCTCCCGGAGCCGTCAAGCGACAAAGTGACAGCGAACTTGTAGCTAACGCCAGCCAGCCTCGACGAAGTTTCCGAACCTGACCTTCACACGTATCCCAACCTTGCCTCCTTCTTCTATCGAACGCTCAAGCCTGGCTCGCGCCCATTGGACCCGCACCCGAATGCCCTGCTGTCTCCGTCCGATGGCCGCATCCTCCAGTTCGGCCAGATCGAGGGCGGCGACATCGAGCAGGTCAAGGGCATGACGTACAGCATCGACGCACTCCTGGGCAAGCGCACGCCGACGCCCAGCATCGCGAGCGACCTCTCCACCTCCGAGACCAAGACGCCTCTCCGCCAGATCACCGAAGCCGAAGACCTCGTCAAGACGGACGAGGAGTTCGCCCGCGTCAACGGCATCCCGTACACCCTCCCTGACCTCTTCTCCGGCGACCAGCCCAAGACGCCCAAGCTCGCCGCGCCGCGCGACGAGTCGGACCACCCCGCCTCCCCGGCGGCCGAGCGCGCGGTCCACGCCGATCTCGCCCTCGGCGACAAGCCGTGGTACGCGTACCTCGCGCCGGAGGAGAAGAAGACGGCTCTCTACTACGCCGTCATCTACCTCGCGCCGGGCGACTACCACCGCTTCCACTCACCTGCCAACTGGGTCGTAGAGCGCCGGCGACACTTCGCGGGCGAGCTCTTCTCCGTGTCGCCGTACCTGCAGCGCACGCTGCCTGGCCTTTTCACGCTCAACGAGCGTGTCGTGCTCCTCGGCCGCTGGCGCTGGGGCTTCTTCTCGTACATCCCCGTCGGCGCGACCAACGTCGGCTCCATCATGATCAATTTTGACCGCGAGCTGCGCACCAACAGCCTGACGACGGACACGGAGGCCGACCGCGCGGCCGAGGCGGCGGCCAAGAAGGGCGAGCCGTACCTCGGCTTCTCCGAGGCGACGTACGGCAGCGCGAGCGCCGTGCTCGGCGGCCAGGCGCTGCGCAGGGGCGAGGAGATGGGCGGCTTCAAGCTCGGCAGCACGGTGGTGCTCGTGTTCGAGGCGCCGGCGGAGAAGGGCACCAGCCGGGACGACGAGTCCAAGGGCGGGTGGCGGTGGAACGTCGAGAAGGGGCAGACGCTGCGGATGGGGCAGGCGCTGGGGTACGTGGACGAGGAGTAGGGGAGCCGATGATTTCAAAACCCGACTGTAAGTTCCTAGTGTACACAAATTTTCAACCACATTCCAAGTCCATGATGTAAGCTATTCATAATGTGTCTGTCGTGTTTTAATCATTGTTGTAAGTTACCGGTAGTTACCCACGGTGCATGATGACAAGCCACATTGAAGTCACAATGAAGTCACATTGATGAATATTTCATACCAGGTGTCTTATTCTGTGTATTGAAGTCATGATGCGTCTACCATCTATCTTCTAAAAAGCAGGCTGAACTCCTCCCAATGCAATCCCCGGGCGTCTAGTTGAAGGACTTGAAGGTCTCCTCGAGGGGCTTGTAGTCCTTGGGGCCGGCCTCGCCGGTCTTGCCGCCGAAGACGAGCTGGGCGTTGAGCTTCCAGCTGGCGGGGACGCTCCACTCGGCGGCAACCTTCTCGTCGATGAGGGGGTTGTAGTGCTGGAGGTTGGCGCCGAAGCCCTCGGCCTCGAGGGCGGTCCAGACGGAGAACTGGAGCATGGCGTCGGACTGGTTGGCCCAGATGGGGAACTTGTCGGCGTAGGGGGCGAACTTCTGCTGCATGCCGTTGACGACGTCCTGGTCCTCGAAGAAGAGGACGGTGCCGGCGGCGCCGGAGAAGAGGTCCATCTTGCCCTTGGTGGCCTCCCAGGCGTCGGCGGGGACGATGGCCTTGAGGATGTCCGAGGTGATGGACCAGAGCTTGGTGTGGTGCTCGCCGTGGAGGACGACGACGCGGTTGGACTGGGAGTTGAAGGAGGAGGGGGTGGCGCGCAGGGCGGTCTGGACGATGGTGTCGACCTCCTTAGCGGAGAGGGGGGTGTCCTTGCTCAGGGGGTAATGGGAGCGGCGGTTCTCGATGTGAGAGAGGAAGGCGGCGGAGGAGAGAGAAGAAGACATCTTGGCGGTGATTCTGGGGGTGAGGCTGAGGCGCGTGGTGGTGGCGAGGAGTGGCTTGATGGAGGTAGGTCTGAGGAGTCGTGAGGAGTGAGAGACGAGTGATCTGCTGATGATGCTGGCCATTGTAGGGAGAACTATGTTGTCGATGTGGCGGGGTGGCAGTCTCCTTATGTAGCTTCTGCCCGCCCGCCCCTCCGCCTCTCCGTCGACCGAGCAGCTGTACAGCAGCACAGCGCAGCGAGGGCCGTTCCCGGTCCACCTGCGCCGGCGGGGCGTTTCGTCATGAGGGTCCCATCGAAAGGCGGTGGTAGTGCCTGTGTTAGACAATGCTTGGTGAGGTGATCGGAAGTGCCGCGCGCGGCTTTGACAATTGATGAGTGAGGGTTGGATAAGCATGTGGGCCAATGACGTTCGCGAATAGAGCGGACCCGGCCTTTTTTTTATGGATCCATGACGGATGATTAATGCGCTTGGCGTGCCCGCTTGGCCGGATCAGGGGCAGGAGGGTTCGAGAATGGGGAAGAACAGTGGAGATAACCGAGAAATGGAAATCTCGTCCCCGCCGGTTGCGCCTGCTCGGTGTTCGGTGCCCGCCGCTGGAAACTTGCCCCTCCACCCCTCTACCTGCCCCTGGCCGTCTCGCCCGCAACTCCCCGGGAAGGGATGGGCTCAGGGCTCTTGCCAGTGCTACTCACGCAGGGGCCGAGAAGAAGATCACACCAGCCTCTTTCAACATCGCTGTATCAGCAGCATGTCGTGACGGGTTGCCCATGGAGTGGGGTTGAAGATGCGGTCAGCACTCAAACTCTGTACCGGGACACCCACCATCTTGGCAGCGTCTGTCCAAGACAGCCCGGACGACGTCCCATCTTCTGAGCAGAGCACGACATCCTCGGGGCGCTGAAAAGTCCCACACGAGTCTAGAATCTCAAATTCTCCAGACCGTCTCGTAGCCAAGCAGCACTTGCATCTACGGTGCATGCAGCAAGCTTAGCAAGCACCGCAAGGACGGCACGAATCCATCGTCAACCCGGAGCTCGCTGTCGTTCCCGAGTCAACAACCGCGCGGGTGGCTCCACTCTGGCAAGCACTCAGGTACGTACCGCCCGCGCGGGTGCCCCGAACGCGCGCTGCCTTACAAACCAGCGCAGCGGCAGCCAGGGGTCTTCACTCAGCAGCGTGGTGGGGGCGGGGGCGGGGCTTTCCTACCTACCCACAACTTCTTCCCCTCCGCCCAACTCCATCGACACGAGCATCACAGCGACGAGCACTCTGACATCAGATCAGACCTCCTATTGCCCAGGAATCCAGGCAGCTACTCATTGGAACCGCTGCCGGACCTACCTGCAGTCTCCTCGCTCCAGGCCAGATACTGGAACGGCAGCCAGATCGCCAGAATCCCCACCAGCAGTGACCCGAGCCCAAAACTGTCACCCCAGTCCGCCTTGAAATAGCCGTACAGCACCGTCACCACCATGATCAAGACGAGCACTTTGTGCACCGTCCACAGTACATATCGCTTATCCAACCCTTCGTTCACCCTGATCCCCCACCCGACGCATGCTCCTTGCCCAGCCCCGGCGCCACCTCCCGCCCGTCGTACCAGCGGTCCCCTCAGCTTCTTCGGGAACGTCGTCAGCCAAAAGTTGTCAAAATGCCGCCCAGGCTTCATCAGATGGCCCAGCGGTATATCTGCGTACTCGACCTCGATGGGCACCGGGCTGTAGAGGTATCGCTGTCCCTGGACCTCCTCCTCGGGCGGGAGCTGCTTCGTCTTCAATCCGCTGGGACAGAGCCGCATCCGCACAGGGACCAAGCTGAACTGCGAAAGATCAGCGACGAGAACTCCCAAAGACGTAGCACATAAAGTATCTCAGCCTACCTGGACGAAGTCGCCCGTGGAGACCTGGTGCAAATGTCTCCCCCATGCCCTCTTCAGGGGCCCGAAAGCTGCTGCTAGGCGTGGAAATCCCGGAAGCCAGGCCACAAAGCGGTGCCATGGCTCACTGAGCCACTTCGGAATGGGTACCGAGATATGCCAGCCTGACTCTCTTCTCACGGCTTCGTACTCTTCACGGACACGCTTGAAGAGATATTCATCGTTGGTCAGAGCGGCCACGCTGATCTGAGCCAGGACCATCAACTCTGATTTGACACAGAGGAGCAGATATTGAGGTACACGAGCTGTCTGCTGCAACCGAGCGGCAGTTCTGCCGGAGGGCTCGTTAGGTGTCTGCCCTTGGGCTGGAGCTTGTGCACCACCTGTGCCGTCGGATGGGCCGCCAGACGTCGAAGACGACCCAGCAGCGGACCCGCCGAGATGTGCAGCCGGCGGCTGGGTTGGGCCACCGCCACCTCCCGTATCCCTGGATGAGCTGGAGGTGCCGGTCCGTGTTCTTATTGCAGCAGCGCTTTCCTCGAGTCTGTATCGTAACCTTTCGATCCCTCCGTCGTGAAGCTCCCGCACGTCCATCGAGAGGAGCTCGCCGCAGCCCTGTATCAGTCAGCACTTCTATGAGCGAGTCACTCAACGGTATGCTCTACTCACGCAGGTGAAGAAGATTCTTTCGAAACCAGAATCCGGCGGGCTGCAGAACCTCATTAAACGCTGCCACAGAGAAGGCACTGGCTGCTTCGAGAACTCTGTGACAAAGGACCTGTCGCTCCTGAACACCGGCCTATCCACGTCTTCAACTCCGGCTGGCCAGTCATCGTCTTTGGCTGGTTCTTGCTCTTCAAGCTGTAGATCCTCTTTCATCCATATTGACAAGTAATACCGACTCGCTGCCAGCGCCGGGTGGTCTTGGTCGAAGGCTAGCTCTTGCACCCCGATGCAACTTGTCAATGTCGAGACGGCAAGCCTACGTCGGCCTTCCTCTCGGAGTAGTGGTGCCAACGTGACTATGCCGTCGAGGGTAGCAGGGTAAACATTGCCTCGTTGCCAAGAGGTTGACTCTGTGACGCGCCTGATCATCGCCTCTACCTCCTCCCAATCACTTTGATGGGCGTATACCGCCGCCAGTCGTGTCACGCTCTCCAAAGTGTCTGGATCTGAATCTCCAAAGACTCGGTCTCGTGCGTTGACAACGGTTGTCAAGATACCCTCGGCTTCCTCCCAACGCTCTAACTTGGCGTACAATACGCCGAGCTCCGCCATGCTCTCTAGCGTGTTGCGATGTTCTTTCCCTAGCACCCGTTGTCTGGCCTCGACGACTCCGTTGATTAAATCTTCTGCTTCATCCCACTGCTCCTGCTTCAGGAAGGTTGAAGCATGATCCGCTCTGATTGCCAGCGTATCAGGATGATCTTCTCCTAGGGTCTGTTTCCTCGTCTTCATGACGCTGGCGCTCAAGTCTTGCGCCTTCCACCACCTACCTTGCTTCACAAGCGTGCTGACAAGGCCTGCATTTGCTGCCAGCATCAGGGGCTCGTCTGCCCCGGACTTCTCGAAAAAGCTAATACACTGCCTGAAGTGGCTCTCCGCTCTCCGTAGAACACCATACTTTAGTAGCAGCATCGCGAGGCGGATACGTCTTGTCAGAGTGTCCGAGTTTGGCTCGACAGATCTTTGATCTAAGAGATCGGTCAATTGCTCAACCACGTCGACTGCATCAGAGAGCCTCACACTCAGCTGCTCTCCTTTGCCTGCCGCAAGTGGTGGACGGCGCGGCTGCTCGAACGTCTTCTCAAGCTGTGTAAAGGCCTTGTCTAAGAGCCAATCTGCATCATTCGAGTGAGCGCCCTTCGCCAGTATCTCTCTTAGCTCTTGCTCGTCTTTTCCCACCGGAACTCGGTTCCGGTCAAGGACAAACTGTCTCGTCCGCACAATCTGGCTGAAGACAGCAAGTTTCCCGTCGTCTGTGTTGTCCCTTTCATGGAGCAGTGCGATCAGATGAAGGCATGCCAGCGTCACCTCGTGAGCCATGCCCAGGTTCGATTCCTGCACAAAAGCCACCTTCTTCATCATATCGATCATATCCTCAACGGGTAGCCCCTTTTTTTGGATGTACCGACCTGTCCTCCACACCACGAGCCCCCAGTCTGCCTGTGCCATCTTATCCTTTGGGAAATGCCAGAATGCAGCCCGTCCGTGCGGTATGAGTCTTTGATGTCGGAACTCGGCGTCCACATCTTGGAAATCCCTCGACGATGGCTCGAAGGCCCGCACCAGGCGCGTCAGGAAGAGGACTTTATAGTGTTCCAGCTCGCCGCACGCCTCAAGCCATGCCTGCATGGCCGCCTGCACGGTAGGGAGGACGTCGAGGCCGCGTTGCAAGATCTCGTGGCCGAACGGACGGTCGCAATACGAATAGCTCGTCGTGATCAGATGCAACCGCGACAGCGCCTGAAGCTCATTATCCTTGTCCGTGCCGTAGGTCATGTTGCCCTTGTCAACGAGAGATGCGAGTAGACAAAGCGGTATGTCCCTGTAGTGAAAAAAGCTCAACATGCAAAGCAATTCCATCGCGGACGGACTCTCAACGCTCAGTGCGACCAGGACGGCGCGGAGCCCCGGGTCCAGGTCGGAGGGCATCGATTGCTTCGTCGCAGTCAGTTGGAGCAGAATTTGTGCATCTGTTGCCCACGGGGTATCTCTGAGGATATTACCCCTCTCCCTTATGGCCAGAGGATTAAAATCCAGCGTCTTGACGAGGTGCGACGTCGCCTGCGCATCGAAGGGCGGTCCCGCCTGTTCTTGCAAGAGCGACACCGCGTCCGTCTCGGTCAGGGGCCCGACGTCCACCACACCCGCGGACCTTTCGACCAGGCCGTCCGCGATCTTTGAGCTCCTCGTTGTGAAGAGGAAAAACACGTTTCGCCCTTTCGGCAGACTACCAATCAGCCCACCCTCGTCGAGAGAACCTGCCTCTCGCCGACCGAATAAGATCTCCTCATCGTCCGCTCGGTCCACGATGACGCACCACATCTTCTTCTCGTCCCTGAACCACGCCCTGAAGCGCTCTAAGTTATGGCCCCGCTCCGCAAGACGCTGACGTTGCCCGGACTCCCGGTACGGGTCTTGCCGTAGATACTTTGGCGCAGCCGATGTCTCCATCGCAGCACGTTCTTCGAACTGCTGAAATCCTCCCTCGAAATCCGTCCATGCGTTCGCGTTGATCTGAACAATTTGAAGACCTGGGTGGACGCTTTGGAGCCAATCTGCCGCCTCCCTCGCGACGCGTGTCTTGCTGGATGGCCGTCAGTTTCACTCTCGTCGAAAAGGGGCTGGAAGTGTGGGTACCCCACGCCGATGGAGCCGGTGATCACAACGCTCCCGCCGGGCTTACACATCGCCATGATAGCATCAAGAGAGCGTCTCTGGCCAGGGAAGAGGCGTGGGCGTGGAGGCTCGTCTGAAGGGCAGGGGTCCGGAGCACAGGCGTCTGGGTCATTGTCGCCTGAGGAGCCGAAGCTCATTCTCGACGAGGAGGCTCTATCAGCCATGTTCACGTGGTCTCTGCTAGAAGAATGAGGATGAATATTCTTAAAAAGTACTTTGGCTCAGTGAAGCTTTAAATACAGATGAGGAACAGATTGCGACCGTCTGAAATTGAGGGGTTGCGAGTGCGATGTTCAGCTCTCAGCCTCACGACAAGGGTTGAGACGGCGTCATGTGACGTCCGCGCAAGCCGCCCGTCTTAGACCGATGCTTGGGCTGAGTACAGGCACAGACAACACAACTTAATCCTCCACAGACATGTGACAGCTACTCAAGTGTCAACTTTGCTCTCATGCCTACCGGCATTTTCTGCTAAGACACCTAGGGAAGTCATCAAACTCAATCAGTCTTCGCCAGACACCTTTCCCAGGGGCGGATCCTCGTAGTACGGAGTGGAATCGTAATCGGGATCAAAATCAAACTTGATTTTGACAGGCCACCTCGTCCAGTAGTCATCGAGTCCCTGCTTCGCTGTGGGCCTCTTCTCTGGCGCTTTTCGAAGCAAGTTTTCCACAAATACCAGTGTCGCGCTCGCCATGTGTCTCCACTGCGGGAACGGGTAGGCGAAGATTTCGCCCTTTATCTGCTCCGCGAGCGTGAACGAAAAGTTGGGGCTTTTCAGCTCGCTCGAGAATGGAGGGAACCCACAGAGGCAGATGTAGAGAACGACGCCGGCGGACCACATGTCGACGGGGTAGCTGTATCTGCGGCGGGCATCTTCCACGAGCATCTCGGGTGCCATGTCTGTGGGCCAAGATCAGCTCTACATCATGTAGATGTGACGTGTATGTGACCTACAGTTCGGAGTGCCGCAAAGCCGAGTGGCTTTCTCGTCGGGAAGATCGGTCAGTTTGGTCGCGAGGTCAAAGCCCGTCAGCTGGATGGTTAGGTCCGGCCGGATAAGAATATTCTCCGTCTTGATATCACGGTGGATCCAGCCGCCTTCGTGCTGCAGAGTCAGTTAGCATCAGTCAAGCCTGAGGTTTTGCTCATGAGCTGGCACTGTGAAAGGGGTGCCTACTAGAGACACCAACGCAGAGAACAGCTGACGGAAGACAACTCTTGTATCCGGTGTCGACAATGGTCCGTTATCTTTGATGTAGTCCAATAGATCCCCGTGATTAGTGCTCTCAAAAACAAGGAACAACTCGTCTGATGTGTTTGATGCCATGGTATCAAGAATGCTAACAATGTTCTCGTGTCGGGTCTCGTCTAGGCATTTTATCTCGGCCAATATGTCGATGGCCACGTCTTCCCGAGCTGAAATATCCGAAAACTTGACGATTTTCACTGCGTACGAGACATGTGTAGTCTTGTCTGTGCAACAATGGATTTTGCCGTTGTGGCATTGGTGAAGCTCGTCTTGGATGTCAAACTCGCCATGGAAATCCCTGGTAGAGGCAAACTGTCCCAGCACCAACTCGAGACTTGCATGCCCTTCTTTGGTCGTTTCTGTCTCTGCTTCAGAGGCAGTTTCGTTGAAGTCAAATACGCACGCCAGTATGTCTCCAGCCGCTGAAGCCTGCTGTTGCACCCCCGTCACAATGACCGCGTCATAATGGGCCATCAGTCGTCGGGCGACAGCGGGCCAGTCGCGGGCTGTGTACGAGGCAAACCAGCTCAGCCTCCGGGTTGGCACCGCTGCCCTCATGTCGAGGAGGTAGTTCGCTAGTTCCTCGGTGTCCGACTTGAACAGGGCCGACTGTCCGGACCAATCTACTGCCGACACATCGGCACCAGCCTCGACTAGCATCCGGACCAGTTCGATAAGGCCTTCTCTCGCGGCTTCCGTGATGTATGTCTTACCGTCCAGTCGGCGATTGACGTCCGCGCCGCCGTCGATTAGGGCCTTGAAGACGACAAAGCTTCTGTGAATCATGGCGAAAGTGAGTGGCGAGCTGTTGTTGTCATTCAACACCTCTACGTCGGCGCCCATTTCAAGCAGGACCGGGGTGTTGGCGCCGTCCCGTCTGAAGACGGACGCGAGCAGGGGTGTATCACCCTTCAGGCCCCTCACTTCGATCTCGTGGCCGTCTCGCACCAGGCGCCTGAGCACACATGGGGCTCCGAACGCAGCTACATAGACGAGAGGTGGCAGGTCACGCGGGTCGTCCATGGGGTCGTACTCAAAGCCAACCCAGTACATGCCTGTGGACTGGCCTGCGACTTTGACCGCGACCTGGTTGTTGAGAAATCTTTCAATGTCCTCCCATATGTCATCGAGCTTCTCTTCATCAATAGCAGCGGCCCAGTAGCTTGCTGCATAATCTAGGAAGATGTGCGCGCTGAACCGTTCTAAAAATTCGCTTTCGGAAGTAGTGACGGGCCCACTCGAAAAGTTGTCCAGCTGTAAGTAATTCAGACATATTCTGGTCATCTCAAGCTGGGTAGGGTACAGCCGGTCTTGGTGAACGCGGAGCAGGTGCTCTTGCGCCGTGTAGTGGACCAGAAGCACAAAATCTGCAACCCCTCGGACAACGACCCAGGGATCCTCTTCGTACGCAGCCTTGGTGGTTGTGACGAGGCCGCCGCAGACAGAGGTGATCAGCTCGCTGGGAGGCAAGTCGTCGTCTTCGAGTGTGAACGGCACATCACCGTCGCGCATCTGGAGTCTGACCGCATACATGTGCTGGAGTTCGACGACGAGGAGCGGGCGCTGGGCGCAAAGGACCCAGAAGATGACGGCCTCGGCAAGGTCGACATCTTCTTCCGACTGGCTCCGGATCCTGGCCATAGCCTGCTCATACGTGGCGTCTAGCGTCTTGGGCAGAGTCTGTAGTGATGACCGCACCTTTTTGCGGGTGTGACACTTGGATAGGGACTCCAAGTGAAGGGCCGCGAGAAGAAACCTGCAGTCGATCAGTTAGCTTGAATCCCCAAAAGGCCAGCCATTATCATACATTCCGCGTGATCCTTCAACGATGGTTTTGATAACATCTTCCTGCAAAGTTGGGTCTGCCTGGATATGCTGCCTGAGTCTTGATGGGGTCTTGAGCTGAGTTTCGAGGAACAAGCGGACGTCATGGTCGTGAGCAATAACTTCGATCCGTGGCGATCCAGAGAAGAAGGCGTCAAACATCGATGAGTATCTTGAAGTGCAGAACAGCTGGACATTGGCGCCCAGACCGCGGATCGTCGCGATGAACTCCAAGGCCGCCTCGTCTGACAAGGAACACTCGTCGAGGGCATCGACCACAATGTGGACAATCTCAAACGAGGAGCATATCTTTGCAAGCGTTTCCGAGAGTTCCTTCTGTGTTGGGCGTGTATTGCGTTGAATATGCTGGCTGCAAAGCGACTGTACTTCTGGCGATAGAACCAGGGTGCTATTTCGTCGAAGGACCTGTTCCAAGAGGCTTGACACCAACAACTGCGATGTCTGAGTCTCTCGCTTGTTGTAGTCGCAATAGATGTATGCCAGAGTCGCACGTGCATTTGTCTGGTCATGCTTTTCCAGGTGGTCAATGACCAAAGAGCTATGCGTTGTCAGTGAGACCCCACAAGCTGTTAAGGGGAACCGTACGCTAGACGCGTCTTTCCCGCCCCGGCTGCTCATTGTCAGTGATCGAACGGATTCAGACAGCGATCAAGGAGGCTTACGAATCCCCGGGCACCAAAGAAAGTCGACTTCACCAGCAACCCAGTTGAGGAACGTCTCGTCCTGGAGCAGCCACTCGCCGGTCCCGGCCTGCACGCTCTGCAGAACTTCAGCGTGCTTCGGTCGGAACGAGGTCGCGCTGATCCACGAGAGGACCGTCTCCATCTCCTCGTCTCTGTTCGACAGCTCCAGCCCTCTGACCTGCTCGCCCAGACTGTCGAGCTTCTCGTTGGCTTTCTCCGCCAGCGATCTACACCCCAATATCAGCAGAGGCCATCACAATCCAGCGAGCTGAACCTACACGAGGTCGTTCTGCAGCACGAGCACAAACATGGTCTTCAGCCTTTCCATCCGTCCCAGCAGCTCGGCCACCTCCTTCTTCTCAAAAGGCCACTTCACCACCAACTTGACGACCCCGCGTCCCGCCTTCGGCGCAAGCCTCGCGATGATATCTTCCAGCGCCGCGCGGAACTGCTCCAGCAGGCCATCCGGGCCGACCAGCGACGCGACGGCCCGCGGCTCCAGCGCGGACTGCTCGTCGCCGCTTTGCCCGTCCTCGTCGACTGCATCGTCGACGCGGTCCTGCAGCATCTGCAACACGCACGTCACGCCGCGCAGCTCGTCGCGCAGACGCGTGCGCTCCGCCGCCCCGCCCTTGACGTCCTTGAGGTACTGCGTCGCCGAAGCCGCCAGCTGGAGGAGCGCGAGGACGCTGGCTGCGACGCCTATGGGGTCGGCCATGAGTTCGGGAGGATCAGCTCGCTGTGTTGTCGAACATGGAGGGAAGACCCTTGTTTGAAAGGATGGACTCTTGGAGCGGGAGGTTTGCTGGCGTCTGCGGCGCAAGTCTGACAAGGCTGTGTGTCTCGCTGATGCCGGGATGAACCCATTGCCAGGGGTCGGCTGCAGCCGTGATTCGCAGTTCCGCGGGACCGCACTGAGCGGAACCTCGTCTGTTGACGACTGGGTCTCCAACGCCCCAAAGAGCGAAAGACTGAGCTCAAGCCTGAGTACTGCAAGTCAAGAGACGTGGCTTTTGAATTGCATCTGGAACCTGTCGGTATCCTGCCTTCCAAGTAAACTCGAAGACTTTTCTGTCTTATTGAAACTCCCGCGCTGTTCAAGCTCTCTCAGAGGTCGTGGACGTCAAGTGAATCTAAGCCTAAGATCCCTCAGGGATGCACACCTCAGCTATACTAGAAGCCACTGGTTCATATTATCTTTCGTAGCCAGGTTGCGAGGAGCATCGAGCGCTCCATCATGACTCTTAATTGAACATCTGAGTGAGTGTGAACGTTCAATCGCATTACGCGGAATTGAATCTCACGAGCCTTCTCTCAGATTACGAGTCCCGCGGTCACCGTCAAAGTACGTGATTGATCAATCCATCATATTTCCTACATTCTAACATCAGGCATCTAACCCCAAGACGCCATCCCATGCAAAGCCGACCGGCATCAAAACACAAAAACCAAACCCCAAATGCCAGCCGCAGCTGCCCATTGTCTACCGTTGTGCACCGATCGTGCAATAGGCCAAAGCCATCAAGCAGAAGAGCAAAGCCCCCGAGGACCAGCTCAATCCCCAAACGCCATCTAATAAGATCAATCTCGGTGATCAGTGCAATTTTCCGGAGCCTTCGGTCGGGGACTTCTGGTGTGTGATTTCGACCCGGAGTTAAAAACCCCGGCGAATCGAAATCCCCGAGCCCGAAAATCCCATGTCCGTAAATGTGCGGCGCAGCACCCGTAAGCGCTTATCGCCCTCGCCATATATACTCGTGCTCCCGCCGCCACCGCTGCTTACCACGTCTCCGCAATGTACTGACCGGCCTCCTTCTTGAGGTCCCAGTACTTTTTGGCCTCGTCGCGCTCGAGGTTACCCTTGGACATGGCGACATCGACGAGAGCGTCCTCGACGCCCTCACCCATGCCCTTGCTGCTGCCGCAGACGAAGACGCGGCCGTCGACGGCGTTGGCGATGTACCAGACGAGATCGGCCTGGTGGCGCACCTCCTCCTGCACGTAACGACCCTCGCCAGTCCGGCTCTGGATGACGCGCTTCACCTCATCCTCGTGCACGCCCCACTCGCCCGAGTAAATCTCGTCGACGAGCGAATCGCGAATCCCCTGCAGCACCCAGACCTTGTTGGCGCAGTTGGCCGTTTTCAGGCGACGCTGGACAAAGCCGCGGAAGGGAGCGATGCCGACGCCGGCGCCGATGAGCAGCATGGGGCCGTCCGAGATGAACTGCTTGGCGAGAGGGTTGGCCATGAGGCCCTTGAACATGGGGACGTAGAACTCGGGGCTGGTCTCGCCGGCGGCCTGGGCGGCGAGGAACTTCTGGGCCTGGCGCTCGAAGAAGCCGGAGCCGATGCCGGTGCGTGTGCCGTGGAGCCAGTCGGCGGACTCATGAACCGTGACTGCTATCTCGACGAGACGGTGCACCTTGCCGTCGCGGGTCTTGTATGAGTCGTGGGGGTCGTTCGACAGGGAGTAGAAGCGCGGCATCAGGGGCTGCAGGACGGAGAGGAGGAGGTCGAGAGGCGGGTGAGCGCTGGGGAAGGCGCTCAGCAGCTGGAAGAGGGAGACATGGGGGCCGGTGCGGAAGTCGCAGAAGACGCCCTGGCCCTCGGCAGCGCAGAGGAACATGAGCAGCTTCTTCTCGTTCTCGTCGGAGGCGTGTTCGGCGAGGACGCGGAGGAGGAGCTTGGTCGGGGGGTAGGACTGGATATCGGAGCACCAGGCCAGCAGGTCGCGACGTGTGGTCAGGAGCTCCCGGGGTTCGTCCTCGCCCCAGACGGTGGGCCACCGACCCCTCGTCGTCTTCATGAGGACGGGCTTGTCGCGCAGGAAGCGGGGCACCATGAGAGCGTCGAAGATCTCGTCAACCATGGCGGGGTCGTTGGGGGCCATGACGCCAATGGCGCCGCCGACCTTGAAGTCGGTCCCGTCTTCCTCGGGGTAGGAGGAGATGTCGATGTCAAAGTGGTATGTCCGCTTCTCGGCGCCGGGCTTCGTCAGCTCGCGGGTCGAGTCGATGCGCGCTGCGAAGACGTGGTGGGGCGGGTGTGGTTGGACGTAGTTGGGGGGTTGGATCTTGGTGTTGACGTCCTCAAGCGAGACGCTGGCGAGCTTCTCGGCGGGGGGGTCTGTCGGGCTCGGGGTGGCATCGGCGCCCAGGGCGACGCCGGAATCGGCGGTCGAGGGGGCGGGCGAGGTGCGGCGCGGGGCCTCGAAGAAGACAGTCTGCTCGGGCAGGTCGGTGATCTTGGTGAGGGTGGTGGGGCACTCGCCGATTCTAAGGGCGAGAGACTTGAAGGCGTGGTTGTCGGGGAGGGGGATGGCCTCGTACTCGACGCCGGCCTTCTTGCCGCCGGCCTTCAGACAGCAGCCGCCACCGCAGCATCGCTCGATCAGTTGGGCGGTGGACTCGCCGGTGATGCGCTGGATGTCGGCCGAATTCTGGGCGATGAGTCTCGTAGACGCACGGCGGCGGCGGAGGGGCTCGACGGGCAGCTGCTCCTCCTGGTCCTCCGACTCTTCAGAGAAGGTCAGGGAAGGGGCGATGGAGGGGGTGCGAGGCTCCTCGGGAACGCATCCCGTGGAGGCGGCGATGAGGGCCGACACCTTTGTCGTCGCTGCCATTGCGGTTCTGTTGGGGAGGGAGAAGAGAGTCCGACTGGCGTAGGAGCGACGATGTTGGAGGGGTCGACGCCTGTGAAGCCTGTCGAGGGGAGGAAAGGGTTGTGTCGGGTGTGGAGGCCGTCGGGAGAAGGGCGTTGCAGTAGTCGTAGTAGGGTGGCGTGGAGTGGGTGGGTTTATATTTACGCGAGTCGTCAGGAGGCCGAGGGCATGACGATGGAGGGGCTTGGTAGTGCCGAGGGCGAGGGGAGGCACGGTGATGGTATGGGACTCGGTTGATGCGGTTGGTGCTTTAATGTAACGCAGAGTGCCAGTCGGGACGAAAACGACGACGGCTGGTGAATTGGGATGGAAGAGAAGAGTTGTTGGAATCGAAGGGTGAAAGGGGCAGACGAAAAAAGTGGCAGGCCGAGGGGAGAAAAGAGAGGCGCCCACGGTGAAGGCGCGGCTTCCCTAACGCCCATCCATGCCTGCCCTTGCCCATGCCCATGCCCGGTGCCCCATGGATGGCTCAGCACTTGTCATCGCTGGGTTCGGTCGGAGTTGGGGAAGGAGAGACTGGGCCCTGGTCTGGGACTGGACCCATGTCCCGAGGGCATTTTGCTGGGACACCAGTGGAAGGGGCGAGGGAGTGGGGTGGTTCTAGAAGGCCGGTGCGCTCATTGCGCACCAAGCCGTCACGAAATTGGTCAACTTCAGTGGACAGACCGCTGTACATTAGTGATGGATGAGATAATGATTGGCAACCGCGTGTTGGTGCACACCCCCTTGATGACTATTCCCGCGCCTCCCTCTTCCCTCCGGTGCTCGCCGACCGCACCCCGACCCCAGCCAGCCCCAGTGGTCCCAACCTGAGTGGTGGGTGGGCGGATGGCTGCTGCCATTCCGCCGTGCTGGACAGATGAAAAAAATCTCCCCCAGGCCAGGCAAATAGCTCGGCTCATGATGGAACTGTCCGGTCCGTCCCACATAAAGGCCCTCTACTGAGCGTCTCTCTACTCTTCGATTACGCTCGACTGTGGGGAGCTGCATCGCTCGTGCATGCCATCGCAGGCATTGCACCATTGCGCGTGCGATTGCGCGCAGCGATTGCGGACCGTCCTGTCCATAGGGTCGCCTCCTCCTTTGACTGCCGTGGCTCTCTTCCGTGATAGGAGATGCAAGACTCGCGTTCACCCGGGCCGCCCAGAAACAGAGTTCACTATTATCAGATGGGCCACTCATCAGATAAGGTGATGTAAGCCCTTCCGAAAAAGGTTTATCCTGGTCGGTCAGGCCACCCTACTACCAGACCAGCACCATCCATCAGCTCAGCCGTGGCCCGACGACATGCGACACCAATTTCCCCCCCCTTTTGTTTGCTTCTGGTTTGTTTGTGTGTCTCGGTGTCGATCTGTCCCAACTCGTGCTCGTTTGCCTCCCTGTGCTCCCGATGCTCGAGGTTCTCCGTCTCGCAACCGAATCGAGCCGGCATGTGCGCCCAACAGGGCAGGGGCGCCCCCAGCACCGCGAGTCCAGCAGGGCTCCAGCGGGTCTAGCAGGGCCTGCAGCAGGTTTTCGCCCTAGCAAGCCCAGCAAGCCCAGCAAGCCTAGCACTGCCCCGCGGTCCAGTCCCGGCACAGTTCCGGCCCCAGTTCGCGCTGCCGAACCGAGCTGGCCCGATGCGCCAAGTCGAGGCCACATGCACGTCTTCGTCGTCGTGATGATTCAACAATGTCGTGGCCCGGCGTGTGTCGTCCGTGTGCCGTCGGCCTCTCCACGACAGTGCCGATGCATGGGAATTTCACCATGCATTTTATGACAAAGAAGCTTCATCTGTACTGCAGCATGCCTCCTCGTGACAGCATCGCTATCGCTACCAAGACGGTGTAGAGGGGAAGGCCGGCCGGCTTCCCTGCTTCCGGCTCTGCCCATCCAGTCCTACCTGCCTTGCTGCTTCTGTCAGACCAGGCAAAAGGAAAGAACGATCCGACGACTTATTTCCCAGCCAGCATCATTTCGCCCCACCCCTCGCATTCCATCCAGCCAGTCACAGGCTCCACCCTCACGACGCCTCCCACGGATGCTCCTGCACCATCCACGAAATAATCTTATCAATCTCATCAAATCAAATCAATCACATCTAATCGGTCACAAGTCACGACATCTCCGAGACCGGCCAGCCCCCCCAAACATGCCTCCCCTCCCTCCTCTACCTTCAGGGGGGCGTGGCAGCAGGGGGGACAGCGCCACCCATCCACCCACCCACCAGCCTTTGATCTGATAACTTTAATCCCCTGCCCCCGACTTATCTGATGAAACGGCGCGGCCAGCGACGACACATTCCGGTTCGTCCGTCCGTCCTCTCGTCCTGGCCCCGGTCGCCCTCATTTCCTTGACCCATCGACGCGTCGAGCTGCTCGTGTTCGCGCTGCCGGGAGCTCAGCTCGGTAAGTGCGTCGTCGGTAAGCGGCGATCAGGGAGGGAAGAGCCACCAGCGTGTTGCGATGGACAAGTGCTTTTTTCACCTTCATCTCGGCGTCAAGCCCAGATCGCCGACCTTCGTTCCGCCTGGTCCTCTTACTCAACATCTGAGACGCCCCCTACCCGAGCCCTCCGTCTAAGTGTCTTCTTCCCAGCTCCCCGAGCGTAAAGACAAGTCACCGCCCAGCCTCTCGGCGTGGTGCCCCCCTTCCCCCCTATCCACATCCCAGGAAGTGGAAGCCGCAGCAAGCAGGGTCGGTCAAGACTCGGACACCGAGGCCGATGGAGCAGCCCCGTTGTTCAGTCCCAGGGATGGAACGCGACCCGCGACCTCGGCTCGCGCTACGCAGGGCCCCCTGAAGGGCTTATGTGACAGAGCCGGGGAGGCCGCGCGTGACGGCCGTCATGTGATTTTTCTCTCGTTTCCTGGGTGTTGGGATTTACGATGGAGCTCGTTGGGAGGCAGTTGCTGTTGGGGCCTGGGGTTCGAGATCTGCGGTCTCGGACGGGGGGCGTTGCCTCAGGGGTCTGGCGGATGGGGAGCCGTGTCCGTACGCGAAAGGGGCGCGTCGCCTTGAAGCCCCTGATTGACTTTGGTGTGGCGACCTGGCGTGAAGACGAGTGTCCTTTGACGGTATCTCTACTCGGACCTTTGTTCTACCTGTTGAGCTCGAGAATTGGGGTTGAGACCCGAGCCTCTTCGCTCGGTAGACTGCCGTGTTTTCCCTTTCGACGGCTGCACAGTCTACTGCATTCTGCCGTACAATGATCAATGTGACGCAATTTCTGGGGGCTTTGACCGGTCTATTCAGACAGAGCTGCTCTTTTGCTCGAATCAGTGCCGAATGACGCATCACGATCAATCTTCCTAACGACTGGACAGTGTGCTTCTCTGCAGGCAATATTCTCAGGCCAACCGGCCGGGGTCACGGCAAACAGAAAAGTTTCTTCAAGCCCAGGGCATCAGGCTAAGTCCGATGTATCCATCTGACGGAATTAGAAGCCATTGGAAATGGTCAATTCATGGACCATCTACCAGTCTAGTGTGGTTTTGGTAGCAAAGTGCGATTCGATAGGCACCTACATCGCCAAACCAGTGAGTCTTAGGATTATCGTGTAGTTGAAAACCCCAACTACATGCAGACGAGCATGATAGACCAAGCAAGGTGGTCTAGGCTAGAAGAAAACAAACCAATGGACCAGTGCACCGACTTCACCCAAGCTCCCTCGCCCCGTCAAACGACATCCTCCACCTCTGCCAACCCCAAACTCATCTCCCAAAGCTTCTCCTCTCTCTCCTCATCAAAAGCGTGAGGCGCATAGCCCTGGTCCACAAGCGACATCATGTCCTTCGCCTCCTCCCCAACCCTGCACTCGCAGAGATACTTCCCGCCCCGCCCCTCCCACACTGGTGCAACAGCCGCCCACGTCGCCGTCGCCGCCCCTTGCGCCGGGGTCATCTTCCACCGCGCCAGCTCCGCGTCCCTGTCGAACGAAGCCAGCGTCTCGGCGGACAGCCACTTCTGTATCCCCGTCGTCGCGGCACCTGGGTGCACGGTGAGCGCATGCACGCCCCGCCCGCCGTAGACGCGGTCTATGCGGTTCGCCATCCAGATGTTGGCCGTCTTCGCCTGGCCGTAAGCGAGCCAGGGGTTATAGCTTTCTTGCATTGTGGGGTCGTCGAGGTTCACGGGCCCGTAGCGGTGGCCGATGGACGTGATGGACACGACGCGGGACGCAAAGCCCAGGGAGCTGGCTCGGAGCAGGGCCGGGAGGAGGAGAACCGTGAGGGCGAAGTGGGCGAGATGGCAGACGGCGAATTGGGCCTCGTGGCCTTCTTCTGTGAGGGTACGCTCTGGAAGGCCCATGACACCTGCGTTGGCGACGAGGACGTGAAGGGTGGGTGATTTGGCGAGGAAGGCGGCGGCGGCGCGCTTGACGGAGGAGAGGGAGATCATGTCCATCTCGAGAACTTCGAGGAGGCCGGATCCCGGGGAGGAGGACTTGATATCAGCGGTGACGGTGGCGGCCTTTGCGAGGTCACGGGCGGTGATGTAGACGTCGGCACCGGTGGCGTGCAGTGCTCGAGCAGTCTCCAAGCCGAAGCCTGATGTCGCGCCGGTGACGAGGACGGCCTTGCCGGCCCACTGGTTGACGAGGTTGTTGTCGTGGATGATCTGAAGGGCCGTGGGGCGGTCGTCACCTGGACCGTTGGGGTTGCCGTAGAGCTCGGCGTAGGGATCGAGGGGGTTGGACATGGTGGTTTGTCTTGTTGCTATTGGTGCTCGAATAGTTGCAGATAGGGCTGAGGGGGGAGACGAAGTGGTAGCTGCAAGATGGTGGCACTGAGGGCTGTCTGAAAAAAGTGAGTGTGATGGTTGAATACATCGAGACACAATTCTTCTCGAGGTACCAAATCGTCTGCTCTTGTAGCTCATCGGCTGAAGCCTGTCGATTCTCAAGATCGACAAATCCAGATGGGTCCCGGCCATGCGGGATGTGCCCACGTATCTGCACGTCAGCACACATGACGGAGGTCAGAGAAACGCCAAACAGGAAAAACTATCACTGATACCCGTTAAGGGCATATGGCTCGAAGACCTTAAGTCTTGACACGAAGGCTGCTGGCTGATCGGACTTGGCAGGCCTACGCCAAGGCAATATCTGAGTGATCATAAACGGACGCACAGCGGGCGGCACAGCTATCTTCTGCCCTTTGAGTACGGTCAGCCCGCTTGGCCCGCATTGTAATGTCGCCGTCTCACATCAGCCGAACCGCAATGTTCACACCCGACTACGCAACTACGGGCGTAGACGCCGAAATTTTGGCATCTCCAGACCATGCAGCCCAGGCTTGCTGCCAATGTACCTACGCAAGAGACCTTCTGGCTCAACCCAGACTTGGCTAATACCCAGGGGGCCGACGGAAGCGACAGTGTCAGAAAGAACTGTCCTTCTATTCATTAGTAAACCGTTCCATCGAAATTTTGAAATTACAAATGACCAATACAAGTTATCATTCCAGTGCATTCGCCTGGGTAAGCCATGTGACTATCCAACAAGGCGGAAGCCGTGTGGCTCGACGGTATCACCCATTGACATCGATTTCGTCTCCTCCTTTGCCGCGGCAGCATCAAGCGACACGGAGATGACTTCGACAGCGCCCACACACCACGGCGTCCCTCCATAGTTTCCCGATGCCTTCTTCATCGATGTTGACTTCTTTCAATCCTTCTCTCACTCTACTTTGAGGACAGTCCACCCAGTCTTGCCAGACATCTCCCAGCGTCTCGGGTCAGAGGCAAACACCATTTGCGAGCCGAACTTCAGTTCAATCGGCATTGGCTCACTTTCATCAGTAAAAAGCGCCTTGGGCAGAATATGCAAGCTCTTCGGCCGTCAAAAACATTAGTGCCGGCACTTCTGTTGCTATGTGTGAAGCTTGTCTGGTGCTGTCATCACTAGCACCCGCAGCTATCTTAACATCAACCTCACAGGCATCCCCCTCGCGATCCCCGAGCCCGTAAATGGCGACCATCTCCCTGCCTCCGCCGACCGAGTGCGTCTGAATTGTGAGGGAGGAGGTTGTTGAGAGAGCGGAGATCACGCTGCGGCTATTGATCGAGGCATTGACGATGTTGAGAGGAAATGGGGCCTGGCTAGGAAGGACTTTAATCTACCCGAGAAGGTTGAAGAGCTGTAAGTGTATGAGTTGACGGATATAAAGCTTCAAGGCCAGGCACTGCAAGATCCTCGGCGAACTGGAAGCCAGTGGCCGTCGAATTAATGAACAAACTGACCTTCATTCACACACGATCAATCACGGATCAGCAATGATGACAAACTTCATATTACTTTGTGACTACTACCTCGACAATATTTCAAACTCAATCCAAGCAAATTGACAACGCTACGTAACAGCCTATGCAACACCCTTGCACCCTTCCCACACCTCAGTCCTCCACCTCGTAGATCTCATCAAGCATGGCATCGATGAATTGACGCTGGGCTTCCAGCCAAGCACGAGTCTCAGGGATATCGAACAGCCTCTTCGACATCGTGCGATAGTTATCAGCCTTGCGCCTGGCGCGGATCCGCTCCTCGAGCATCTCCAGGCGATATTCAGTGTACTGGGAGTAAATCGCAGACAGGTCGCTTATTCCGCGAACTCCAGTCAACACGGACTCGTCCTTGACGAAGGGAGACTTGGCTCGGAAGGATGTGACCATACTGATCCGCTCGGAACCTCCGAAGGCCTTGAGAGCCTGGTGTTCGATGTAGCGGCCCTGCATGACGACGGCGGTTCCCTAAACTTGGTTAGTCAAAGTCTTTCGGCCATGCGTTGCCAGAACATCAAAGGAGTAGCTCACCATCGATGGTCCACGGACCTTCAGCACCTCGCCGCTCGGAGTGCGGACGGCAGTCTCGCCACCCACCATGCCCGCGCAGTCCGAGAGCATGGTCACGCAGACGAAGGGGAAGCTGTCAAAGTGCCACGCGAAAGCAGGCGTCTCGTCGGCGGGGACCTCCTTCACGGTGGTCGTCTTTGTTCCAGTGTCGAAGGAGATGTTGATATTGCCAATGTCGAAGTCAAGGACGGGAATGAGTTCAATGCCCGCGACCTCGGAAATCTTGGCCAGAACCTCCGGCGAGTTCCAAGCGTCGTAGATGAACGGGGCGATACTGTAACCAACACGTTAGCAGGTGATGGAAATAATGACGTTTTCGATGATCTACTCACGCAGGACCCATCCCGCGGATCATGTTCTTGCAGAATGTCGAGCTGTATTGGCAGTTGGCGAGACTCTCTTCGCTGAAGATCTCGGCCCGCATCTGGCGAATAGCATCCGGCGTGAAGAGCGAGAATGGCTCAGAGACTGCATTGGGCGAGATCCCGAGTCCCTCTAGGCCGATTTCCTTCATGGTGGTGATCTTGTTGGGCGGCTGGTACGCCAGGTGCTTCTCGGGGTTGAACGCCTCACGCTTGTAGCCACGGGCCCCGTCGATCAAGAACTGAGGCAAGGCAGTCGTAGGTCGGGTTGCTCTCTTGGTCAGAGAACCAACGACTTTGGGAGGTTGGCCCTGAGGCTTGGCCAAAGATTGGCCCTCAGGCGCGGTATCCATCATCATGGGCATGTTGGTGAAGTGCTGAGCTTCCTCAAGAGACTAGTTGTAGGTAGGAAGAGATTTGTAGATGAAATTCTGTTGTTTTCCAATGCTGTTGGATATAATGAGATGGTACAAAAGTTCAAATTGCGTTTGTGAAGGGCCTTATATGCCTTGAAACTATGGTTTCCGGTCTGGACTCCTCTAACAACACGAAGAACGGTCCGCCGAAATCTCTCTGTACTGGCGGTAGGCTTCGAGCTTCGGCCTCCAGCGCCGATAGCGTTACGGCTTCACATAGCGAAGACCATCATGGGACTTCGAGTCCAAACAGGGGTCGGCATCGTCACCACACTGTCGTTTCGCAATGCCGAGATGTTAGTGCGTTGCTGCTCCCGGGACCGGGATGTCCAACCCCGCATGCAACCCCCGCACAATGTGACACCCGCGTCAAGTTGGAGAACATGCATAATCTGCTGGCATCGGCTCGGGATCGGGTTCTCTCTTTTCGCACTCCGTTGTGTGACTGTCCGCAACAGACCCGACGTGGAGATGACCAACGACACCTCGGGTGCCCAACCCGATCCCTGCCAACAGCTCAGGCATCGACTCGATCTAGACCGCCGGTAGTTGACGTTTGACATGTCTCGGATCTCCAGTAGCACTCTTGCTTCATGGCTCGTCATTGGTGTCATTCATGACGCTTGTACGTGTCTTGAAATGCATCGTTTGCTCCGATTCTCCGCTTCTTCAATTCTCCGGTGCAGCGTGGTCATTCTCGAAATCGAGCAGCAAGCCCCATGGAAAGGGCGGCTTTGCGGATCAAGGGTGCATCAGCTCCGTCTGAGGTATGCCCGGAGATGAATCATGATGAGACTATTATTGTGATGCGATTCTAGACTTATGGCGGATTTCTAAATCCAAGCTCCCAAACTTGTACATGTTGCATTGATCGCGCGTCGACAGTGACCCGCAAGCAGACGAAGTCGTGACAGCCTTCTCTCACGCAAGGATCGCAAGTTGTTAATCAGGATTATTTCAAATATCACCATGTATTTCCTATCCCCTAATAGCCATTTACAAGTGAGCGCTATAGACCGTGTTAATGCCGCCAGTGACAACCGTTTTGTACACCATGTAATCGTCGACGCCATATTTGCTACCTTCGCGTCCAAACCCAGAATGCTTCACACCACCAAAGCTTTTGCGAATCAGTTTTATGTCTTTCAATTTAAGGGGAGGGGAACGCTTACGGTGCAGCCGCATCCGAGATGACGCCTGTGTTGAGCGCCACCATTCCAAACTCCAGCTTCTCCGACACGCGAATCGACCGCGCCAGGTCCGACGTGATGAGGTACGAGGCGAGACCGACTTCCGCCTTGTTTGCTCTCCGGACAACTTCGTCCTCAGTCTTGAATTTGGTCAACGCCGCCAGCGGGCCGAAGGTCTCCTCGCGCGTCACGGCCATTGAGTCGTCGACATCGCCAAGGATGGTCAGCTCGAAGAAGTTAGGGCCTAGGTCAGGCAGACGGTTGCCTCCTAGCAGGAGAGTGGCCTTCTTCCCAAGGGCGTCCTGAACATGCTCTTCCACCTTGGCCACGCTTGTCGTGAGCGGCCCGTGAGTGACCTTTTCATCGCTCCCGTTGCCGACGCGGAACTTTTTGACTTCTTCGACGAGACGCTGGCTGAACCGGTCGTAGATGCCTTCTTGCACGTAGAGACGGTTCGCGCACACGCAAGTCTGTCCTGTGACCTTGAATTTGCTGGCAATTGCGCTCGAGACGGCCGTCTCCAAGTCCGCGTCGTCGAAAACGATGAACGGGGCATTGCCTCCCAACTCAAGGCTGAGCTTTTTCAGCGTGCCGCTGGACTGCTGCATCAGGAGCTTCCCGATCCTGGTGGACCCGGTGAAAGAGATCTTCTTGATGGCGTCTGCCTCGCACATGGCTAGGCCGAGCTGCGGGGTGTTGTCGAGAGCGGTGACGATGTTGAAGACGCCCTTTGGGATACCCGCCCGTTCGCCCAAGACTGCCAGAATGTTGGAGGAGAACGGCGTCAGCCCGTCAGACTTGAGAACAACAGTGCACCCGGCGGCGAGAGCTGCAGCTATCTTCCGAGCGCCCATGGCCATGGGGAAATTCCAGGGCGTGATCAGACCACAAACGCCCACTGGCTGCTTCAGAATCTGGATTCTCGACTGCGGGTTGCTGTGGGGGACGACATCGCCGTAGGTTCTTGGGGCTTCCTCGGCGAACCACTCAAAGAAGCTCGCAGAGAATAGTGCCTCGCCCTCAGCGTCACCTTTGGCCTTGCCGTTCTCGGCTGTGATGATCTTGCCGATGTCGGCCTTGTTCTCGGTGATGAGATCACCGAGACGGCGAAGAATGCGACCACGCTGCCGTCCGGACTGTGCCCTCCACAGCGGGAAAGCAGCAGAAGCGGCATTGATGGCCTCGTTCAAATCATCAACGGTTGACTCGGGACTCGTTCCGATTACGTCGTTCGTGGCTGGGTTGCGAACTTGGAAGGTCTTCTGTGATTTGGAAGGGACCCATTGTCCATTGATGAAAGACTTTTCGACGAGAAGACTCTGGTCCGCCAAAGTGGCAGCAAGGTGAGATGCCATGATGTGGGGTAGTCACGAATAGAGGTACTGAAGGAGTGGCTGATGTAGGGGCTAAACGCCGAGAAATCGAGAGCGAGCTGAAGTGCTGGTTTGAGACGTACAGAGATGATCAGAATCTGAACTTCGATGGCTCGTAGTTTGTATTTCGATGATGAATGAATTGCCTTCGCAGGCTGGGCGGTTCGTTATCAACCCGCCGCCATGACTCCAAAGGTTGCAGGTCCCGCATATCGGCTGGCCATCCCGAGCCGGGGGCGGACGCAGCCGGGCGCGTGCGGGGGCTCTTTGTGGGGTCTGATTACGAGGCTCGGGCGCACGACGAGGGTGCAAGGATTAGGCATCCCCAACATACCTAACAAGAGGATGAGAACCCACAAACGATGAGAATGCTTCTGTTGTCATTGAGCGCTCGTGGTAGTCACACAGCTCTTCATCCAATAAAGAAAAAAAAAGCTATGTCAAGATGGTACTGACGATCTCTTGGCCATACGACATCAAGGACAGAGCACACGCTGAAGGTTGGCAAATCAAACGTAACGAGCTGGCTGGGCCGGGAGTCACTGCTGGTGTTGCAATATCTGCTTTTCTTGTAAGGTGATCTCCATCTGCGCCATGACGACACCATGAGACTCCCAGCTTGCGCCGCATAGGCTTCATGAGCATATCGAGGCTGCAATATCATCGATCATTCCCAATCCAGGGCCAAAAGCAGCACTTTGGGGCACCCCATTCATATGGAAGTGTTTCCTAAACCGTGAGGACTAATCGAGGATTTAAATTGAGCAGGTTGCATGGCATGCCTTGGCTGGTCTGCTGCATATCAGGCTTGAGTCTCAACGGCCGAAGTCCGGGGCTTGCGCAGCCTTTTGACAAAGTTCCACATCGCCTGCTTCACGCTCACTTCCGGGATCTCAGCCATGATAGCCTCGTGCTGGTCAATCAGAGGCCGTTGGAAGACCAGGTCCGCCTCTTCTGGCTTGACAAACTTGGTACGCCTGAAGAGCTTCCACCCTAGGAACGTGCTGATGGCCAAGAAGGCCATGGTGTATGAGCTGAAGAATGTCCCCAGATCCCAGCGTCCATCCAGAAACACGGCGTAACCGTAGAAGATCTCGATCAGGGTCACCCAGACCAGGGCAATCCAAGTTCCCCAAGGCTGAAACCAGCCAACATAGGGAAGAGTCAAGCGGTCATATCCTTGGACCTTGAGCGCACGGTAGAAGCATAAATAGTTGACACAGACTGTGATGTAAAGAACCAGAATACCTCCGGTGATCAGATTCGTGAACCTGTCGATTGGTTGTGTTGTCAGAATCAGTGTTCTAGCATGTAGTGGGGACGAATAGCCAAGAATTGGCAAACAACGTACCAGTTCAAGACGGTCACAGCTCCAGATCCAAGTTTGAGATATGACAGGCACCCAAAAGCCATTGAAACTGCCAAGCAATAGTATGGAACGCCATTCTTGCTGGTGGCCAGCAAGAACTTCGGTGCATGACCGTTGAGAGCGAGGGAGTACAGGCTGCGGCAGGCCGTGTAGACGTAACAGTTGCCGGCGGAGTAGATGCTAGTAAGAAGCAGTGCGTTGACAATGTGGGGAAGAGTCTGGACGCCCATGTTGCTCATGGCAATGACAAATGGCGACGAGGCGCCAGTTGCTGTTTCGCCCTTGCCCAAAACCGCGGCAAGGGTCGGGTCGTTGGCCGGCAGGACGATGCCAACACACAGCGCACCGAGAACGAAGAAGGCGAAGAAACGCCAGTAAACGTGCTTGAATGCAGTGTTGAGAGTCTTGCGCGGGCGTTGGGTTTCACCAGCGCATGCCGCAAGATATTCGGGGCCGACCACGATGAAGGCCGCCTGCCACAGCGCCGAGAGAAAGCCGTGAAATCGTCCCAGGTCGCCTTCGCTGATGTACGCGACAAAAGGTGCCTATTTTGTTAGCGCTGAACTTCGGAGAATAGGCTACAGCCTTCATACCGGCTTTGACCAGTTGGAAAACCCGTATGCGTATCCTTGGGGGTTTCCTCCAGACATCGTGACAAGCGTGAAGAGGTAAAGCAGGCCAATAAGAAAGATTTTTCCATTGGCGAGCCAGAACTCGGCTTCGCCAAAGTATTTGACCGCTAGCGCGTTGGTTACACTACGATCGGAAGAATAGAGTTAGTTCGTGTGTTGTCTCATGTGATTGATATGCATGTTATCGACCGAGCTTGCTTACTCACCTGTAAAAGAAGAGGCACGCTGTGATGACAGCAGCAGACGGAATATCGTCTCTCCAGAAGGTCATCACGAGATCCAGGGCTGTGATCTCGAAGGGGATCAAGATGGCCTCATAAAAGAAGAAGTTCCAGCCAATCATGAATCCCCAGGCCTCGTCAACCCAGATGCCCGCATGTTGGATGAACGCGGCGCTGACCGGCATGAAGACGGTCATCTCAGCAAGAGCGTTGTTGACGAGACACATGATTCCAGAGTGCATGACAAAGGCGAGCAACAGACTAGCAGCACCACCGTGCAACAGGCCATAGCCGATTGTGATGAAGATCGCGGTGCCAATGGAGCCTCCTATTGCGAAGAACTGAACCTGACGGGGCGTGAGACGGCGCTGAAGCGCCTCCGAGTGGGCTATGACCTCGCCCCGTCCAAACTCACTCCCAGAACTGACATCCTTCTCCGAATACGAAGCCACAGGCTTGAGGATGTTGTCGCCAGTAACTGTCATTGTGGCGGAGAAGGGGATTATCGAGCTGCAGAGAGGAAAAGTTCTCGAAATGATAATGCATAAGAAGTGGTTGCGGTATAACTCGTTGCCGGTTGTTCAACGAAACACCAAAAGTATGAATTATAGTCGATGGATGTGCATCCAAGTTAATGAGTTCAGCGGGTCTGCCACTTATAGGTTTAGAGCGGGGTTACCGAAGGTTTTATGTGAATATGGCATGGCCACCCTTTCGGCAAGAGATGGGCCATTCAACCCTACTGATCCGTAACTCAATTCCTTGGTTGTATTTGAACCTCATGTTATTGGTCACTCGTCTTTTCTGAATCTGCTGCAACCCCGGATTTTCCCCGCAAACTAACTATAAACCGGGAGGTGAAGCTGGAGTAATGGAGAATCAGGACGCATGTACCCCGCGCCATCCACTCGGTTGGAGAACCCGACGTGAAGATGGCCAAAGCGCTTTACTCGTAAACATTTAGCTACCTTTGAGAATTTAGGTTCGTCAGTGCCTCATGTTTGCTATTGCCCAGAATAGGCTAGAGTATGTTTTCAGGTTCTGGCCGAGAGAATCCATCGGGAGGCATCGGAGCGTTTCTAGTCTTGGCAGGTTGATCTTGATGATGCCTTATCCAGGCTTCTTGGTGTATGACAAAAAGCTCAGCGCCATGGTCCCGATGTGGCGAACAGCGGCAGCTGTGTTCATTCTTGTGTTTGGAGACTGCCCGAGCATACTGCATGCGGCGATAGTCAGTCTGGGGTCAACCGCATGATTCAGACCTTGGAGGCCAGTGTTGTCAAGGCATAGTGGCCTTTACCACAGAATATTGATCCCACAACACCCAGAGGGCTCTTTTGATTGGAGAACATGGGCCTATGAAGTCACAAACGTCTGATGAGTGCTGATGGGCGGCTGGATTACAAATTGATCAAAAAAGAGTCAAGCTTAATATGCAGCATCTACCTCTTCGAAATTACCCTACAGCTTTGAGGACGAACTACGGTCCGTACCTCCTCTCTTGCCCCGGGCCTCGAGGACCTCTTGGGTCCCTGCTTCTCCCGAATAGAGCGCGCCTTCCATGTAGCCCTTCCACAAAGTAGAGTACTCTGTCCCGACGAAATGCAAGTTACCGACTGGTTTGCCATAGATCGATTGGAACTTGGTGTAATGCCCAAGCGCAGTGATGGGCGCAAGCGCGCCCTTGCTGTACTCCTCGTGCTTCCAGATCTGGACGAAGAACTCGATCGGCCGGAACACCTCCGAATCCGGACCAACGTTGTACAGAGTGGCAAGCTGCTGAAGGACGACCCTCCGGCGCTCATGGTCGTGCAGCTTGGACCAGTTCTCGCCCTCTCGCCCATTGACGAAACAGGTCAGAGCATAGCACTTCTTGTCGTCAACGCTGGTGTCGCGTATCACTACGGCGGGGCCGACAAAACTCATGGCGAAGCCGTTGAATCCAAGATCCCTCCACCACGGCTTGTCGTAGTATACGATGGCTTTGTTGTAGTGGCCGAGCCTGGTCGACTCGTACAGATGCCGCGCGGGCGCTGGCAGCGGCGGCGAGATGTTGATGTCGCTGTACATCGTGCTCGGGACGGAAATGATACACTTGGCCGCGGTGAAGACTTTGCCATCTCTCGTCGTCACGTGAACCTTTGTCTTCTGGTCCTCGATGGCGGCAACAGGGCAGGATAGGAACACTTTACTGGCCCCCAGAAGGTCGGCGATGCCTTTCGAAATTTCTTGGGTGCCTGGCAAGCGCGCAATGAATATCAGCTTCGACCATTTCTAGCAGAAGCATGAGTTGGGACTGGAATACGACGTACCAGACACAATTCGCATGTGGTTACCTCCGGACTGGTCGTCGGCACGGACAGCCAAGAGGCCCTTGTTGCAGCGGCAGTAGTCGATGAACCACGCGGCGGACTGCTCCGACGACTCTACGCCATGCATGACACGGGACCAGAGGTTGACCATTTGGACTGTTTTGGGGCCCGCGCCCAGTCCGCGCACGTACTGGTCAAGAGAGACGGAGTCATCTTGTGCCGCCGCCGGTTCTTGTCGGAGGGACACAGCTTGGATGTGGTCACGGATGCGTTCCAGGTTTTCCTTTTCCTCCGCTGTGAACTGATGCCCGCAAACGGGACACAGTCAGCCTGCCGTAAATCTCACTCCTAGGCGCATGGCTGCTTCTCGGGGTGGCATCTTACCTCTGGTGTGATTCCAAAAGGATACTCGATCCGGTCGGACTCGGAGGACTGCATGATAGCCTTGCCCACCAGGCGTTGCCTGACGACATGGAGGCCAAACTGCTGGACGTAGGACCATACTCGCGGCTGCAGCCTGTCGTTGATCCAAGCCGCGCCCAGATCCGCGACACCACGCCCAGAGGCCAGCGGAACAGTCCAGGTCTTGCCCCCGACGCGGTCTCGCGCCTCAAGGACGGCGACGGAGAGGCCGGCTTGCTGAGCAGAGTACGCGGCCTGCAGACCACTGAGGCCAGCACCGATGACAATTAGGTCGAACATGCTTAACAGCGGCAATCGAGAGGAGAGTAAGAGCGTTGAGAAGCAGGCAGAAAGGGAGCAGAGTGAGGCCGTGTGATGTCGTCAGATTTCAGCGAGATTGATCATCGAGATGAGGAGGTAGGCCCTGCCAGCGAAGCAGGCGATCCAGCAATGCTTTGATGTACTCTGGAGATGGGGGTCCGTCGATCCGTCCCGCTGGCGGCACCTTGGCTTTGACAGGGCATGCGCCGGGTTGACAACCCGATCCCTGCTGCCGCCTGTCTAGATTCATAGCATGCTCGGTTATTCTCCGAATGTGCAAGGGGTGTCCTGATTTGTCCTGAAAAGAAGCCTTTTAGGTAATGCTCTTCAGCGGCGGTATGGTCAGGTTTGTTTCACACCGATCCGGACCCTGCGCTCCAGGAAATGATGCAGGGCATGGCGCCGGGATCGGATGCCGATTTCCCCGCACCGACATGCGGGGAAATTATTACTGTCCCATCAGTTGCGTCAAGACACCACTTAAGTATCCACTCTGGATACATCTAATCAGAGTCAAGGATGTTTCGCAACATGAAAGATACTCCTATCTATCTGATGGTTTGGCGCCATGACATATACTTGCAATGTTTCTCAATACGGCCACACCACTGTAATCAATGCGTACCGTGCGCCACAAATGGCGGGTAAACAAACGAGGCTGTTACAAACATGGTGTCTCGCCGCAGCTGATGGGATAGTATCTATTTCCCTAGTAGACCGGTTGTCCTAAAAAGGTCTAATAAATAGAGTAAGGCTATAGTGACTACTACTCTAAATAAAACTATCCTGATTGATGAAAATAAAGAAGTCTGCCATTTGCGTAATTCCTTGACCTCCCCATCTATCTTTGATATGTACGTGTTCGCAAGCATGTCACGGAAGTATAACATGGTTGGCTCAGAAGGGTCGGGTAAGATATAGTCGCTTATGTCGAAGTAAACTTTGGCGACCACTTTGATTATAGTGTATAAAATCAAATTGGGCTCGCCTAGGCGCTGTCTTCTTCGGCATTGTGGCGGTGTAAAGGTAAGGATGATATTTCGCCCAATGAAGCCGAGGGGGCTAGGTAGACAAGTCAGCTTTGAAAACGAACCAGGCCGAAGAAACAAGTTACCTTGGGAACCAGAATTCGCAAAATTGTTTTATAAAAAGCTCAGCACTCTCCGACCCGATTTGCTTTTGCGCCTCGGTGGTTTGTTGCTCGTATGGGAATTCTTGACACCAGTTGAAGAACTTCTCCAATTCGATCCAGTTTCGTGGGTAGTTGTTGCCAAAAGATTGGGATCCATGGCTCGGTTCGGTTCGGAAATGTGACGTTAACTGCTCCCCCCATAATGGGTACGCTGCTTGAATCTTCGGATGCGGAGCTTGACAGACAGCGCCCGCAACCCGGCGTGCCCAGGTATCGAAGTATGAAATTCCCACAATGGTCATTTTTGCTTCCCAGACAGAGCTGAACGTGCCAGGCTTACGAGTCCACACCATTCTGTGCAACTTGTTGATTCTCGCAATATCGGCGGCCGTCTCTGTTGCCGTACTACCATAGAAGACCCAATTCAGCTCGGACAATTGAGTTCGGTAATAGCGGGAATGCCCCCCTGTGACGACGTTGCCACCATGAACTGCTGCAGCGCCCGCTGGAGTCTGAGAGTTTATGCAAATGATGACTGTGTAAGCCAATGAAGCACCAAATCGAGACATACCAAAGAGAGACGAGGTGCGTATTATGTGGTCGAACTCGATTTCCGGGTCTAGCTAGAGTTGTTCAACAATCAACGAGTGCTCAAAATATGGTATGTGGGATTTGCAAACGAACTTGGTCGATATATGCCGCCAGCCATCTACCTTTTCTTTCTTCAATGGGTGGCCATTCTGGCAATTCCCTGATACGCTTAGGAGGGGGCCGCGGTAGGCGTGGGTTGGCCTCCAATTGCTCTTCTGAATCAGTACCGGGAGGAAGACCGTTCATCAGCTCCAACTTGTAATCGACGTCAAGCTTCATTGTAACAATGGGTGCACTTGAAAGCGAGGGAACTGGGATAACGAACCACCAACCTCCATGTGTGATGAGGGTCTGCCAGTGAAATATATAGTCAGGTTGACGGGAACATCGGCGCCCTCGTCAGGTGACAAATTCTAGGTGGCGATTTCAGCTTGCGAGATTCCGCCTGCGATCGAGATAGCCGGGATATCGGCCCTTTCTGGTGTTACACCTGACCTAGAAACCTGGAACCGTGAAACACGGCATTCTCTCTACACTTGATCTACTGATTATCCTGATAGGTATGTTCTGCGTTGATCGAAAGTAATCATTCCCATACCTGAATATGCCGATGCGGGTCTCTACGAACCTTCCGATGTCCCTGCAGATGCCTATCCCGCGGCAATCTTTAACAAACACATTCTTGACGTTGACATACTGTCTTAGACTTCTTTTCCGCCCCCACACCTCCTTCTGATGGCAAGGGCACGTAATGTAATACTAAGGGCTCGTACAGGAGGGTCGGCTCCGACAGGTCCGAAGCCCTCGTATATCATGTACGTGAGGGTGAGGACTTAATTCTATCTAGTCACTACGCACTCCCCTCTCTTCATCCATCTTTAGATAACATTGTCAAAACTCTACGCCGCGCCTTAACCCCATTTCACCATGCCTTTCGGAACATTAAACGTCAATGAACCGACCACCATCCCTCTCTGTTCCCCGCCATACTCCGATAGCGTGATTTCAGCATCAAAAATCACCATGGTCACCATCATCTACCGTGTTGCCTTAAACTCGGTCTGCAGCCTTGTACCGGATTTCCTTGAACTCGAGGAAGAACCTAGAGTCACGTCTCGATTCATTCACTACGGAGCCAGCACGGTCGGCCCATATTCCGAATTCGTCCAGCAAGTCGAAGTCACCTACCAGGGTGAGAAGTTCGACTACAACTTGATACTAATTCTCGACAACGAGGCGGCTATCTTCCTCGGACGCGAAAAGTTCGGATTTGCTAAAGTGTTTGGCACAATCAACATCCAAACGTCGAGCGACAACCGTTCTTACTCTGGAAACGCGGAGAGGCTCGACAAACGAACATGCGTTGAGTTCGACTTTGTCCCAAGAACTGCCGTTCAACCTGAAAAATCGACGCCTAAAACTTGGATGCTGAACATACGAAATGTTCCATCGCCGCTGACGGGGGCGCCCCCGTCTGTTCGCGAGCTTGTTCCGGTCACTATGGATATGGAATTTTCCTCCATGTGGCTAGGAACTGGCAGCGTCAACTTTCCGAAGTACTCTTCGGGCGAAGACCTCTGGTCCAATTTAGATGTCCTGAGATATGAGGGTGCCTTTCTTGTCGAAAATGCACAGGCAAATCTTTATGCGCGCGAAACAAGCAGGCTTTGACAGCCTGTTTCTAGTTCATGTACTCTAGTTAACTTCGTTTCCCACGGCATTTGCAATAGCCTTGAAGCAACTTCAATACTCTGACAATCAGCTATCATCACGACCGGCCGGAGAGGGGACATTTGACATGCCCAACGTACAATTTTTGCATAGTCGTGCGTCAAAAGAGCCATTCCAAGTAATAATGAGCCAGTTCAAGTTTAAAAAGATCCAGGGTAATTCAAGAAAAATCAACACGAAACGGCCATACGCGATCATTCGTTCAGCTGTCTTAACATGCCTGCGCAAACTGAGACATTGATTCGGCCCTTCGAGTGTCGCCAAAAGTATGTCCCAGCGGCTTCTGACCGTCTTTCACGGCTTGGTGAAGGCTCCACCTGGAAGCGCGCATCTGGTGCATTCCTGGGTTTGAGAGAATGTATAAGGTGTGACGCGTTGTCAACTGTTCCTCATCCTCTGAGGACCTTCAACGATCAGTTCTCCATCCCACCACGGTCTGCACATCACCGAACCCGACGCAGCTTTGCGTTCTCAACTATATACCTCGACCCATATCATTGAATACTCCGCAATGGACTGGTTCAACAGGGCCGATGTCCATTTCACACATGCCAAATCAACAGTCCAGCTGCACGAGGAGGGTGGACACCCGACTGATCTTCTCCGCGTGTGTGAACGGTCTGCACCTCCTTGTCACCTCAACCCGCTGCTGTCAAATGGCCATCTTCAGACGTTCTGGACAGTCGCTAGCCAAGACGCTCCTCTGATATACTACAAGAGGCGAATCTTCTCGTCGAATGATCAAAGGTACAATGGCACTTTTGCGGTTGACTTCGTAACCAACAGCTTCACGACGATAGACCATGAGCTCCCTCCCAGGACAGTCTTCTACAAGGATGAAGAATTCGATCAGATGGGTTCGGATGATCACAGACCGCAACTCATCGTGCTACACGGCCTCACAGGTGGATCTCATGAGGCTTATGTACGGCATTGTATCGCTCTCTTGATCAAGGAAGGCAATTGGGATATCTGCGTTGTCAATTCTCGGGGTTGTGCCGGCAGCAAACTGACCAGCGGGGTTTTGTACAACGCCAGGGCAACTTGGGACATGCGACAAATCGTAAGATGGCTGCGGGAGACTTTTCCAAACAGGCCGCTGTTTGGTCTGGGATTCTCCCTTGGTGCCAATATACTCACCAATGTAAGGGGTCTGGCGTTGTTTAACCTACCTTGACTAACATTGTGATAGTATTGTGGAGAGGAGGGCGAAAGTTGCGCCTTGAAGGCTGCAGTCGTTTGCTCCAATCCCTTCAATCTTGAAGTGGTTAGTCGGGCCATGCTGCGAACCTTTTTAGGGAGACATGTGTACCTTAGAGTCTTGGGAGGTAAGCTTCAATCCCTGCACTCTGCGAACTGGGACTAGATGGGCGTGCCGGTCGGGGCGCTGGGAGCCCGGGGTCGTTGCTTGTTGACATCGAGGATCCTTTCGGCGCTGG
Source organism: Verticillium klebahnii (assembly GCA_002851715.1). Taxonomy (NCBI): domain Eukaryota; kingdom Fungi; phylum Ascomycota; class Sordariomycetes; order Glomerellales; family Plectosphaerellaceae; genus Verticillium; species Verticillium klebahnii. The sequence continues at coordinate 2,325,739 of NMXL01000001.1, read as the reverse complement.
AGTTGGAATCGAGACGAGGCGCTGGACGAACGAAATAGCGTTCACCAGCTGAAAAGGCACGCTAACAAATCAACCAGCCGCTGTGAAGAATTACGTGCAGGATAACATCGAGGACATCAAGGCGCACACAGATATAGACCACGACCGTATCATGTCTGCTACGACTCTGACGGAGGTCGATAAAGAGATTCACTGCAGCACCTGGGGATACCCGACTGTCTTCTCATACTATCGCGATGCCTCATCGAGCGACTCTGTTCTCGCGATCAGAATTCCATTTCTGGCTCTTCACTCGAGAGATGATCCAGTTGGTGGTCTGTTCGTCCTCCAGACGAAATGTTTGCTTACTTGTCACAGATCGCAGTGGATGAAGCAGTCCCGTACGATGAGTTTCGACGCAATCGCCACACAGTTCTCTGTACAACTTCGCGTGGTGGCCATCTTGGCTGGTTTGGGATGAATGATGACCGCTGGTATGGCGAAGTAGTAAGGAACTTCCTAAGTCGCATGGCGTTCAACATACATTCGAATGATCTCACCAGCAAAACCGATGACCACCTCGACATTCCGGAGGTGAAGAGTAAAAGGTTTAGTCCAATGAGAAGGAAGATGGATATAAATCTAGCGTTATGAATAAGGTGAACTCTAGGACTAACGTACATAATAAGTAGCTTAGCTATCTAACTATGGTTTACTTCCTCTATTAAAACACTACGGTTTTCTCAATAATCTTGATAGGAATAAACTATTAAAAGGCCTAGCTACTAATTTCCAACTCTCTAGTTACTTCAGAAAGATAACTATCTGAGTAGATACAATACTACTTAGATCTTTAGTACTCTGGTTGAGAGTATATGCACCTACTATTAGAGGCCTAGTTGGGTGCTGAATTGGGGTTTTTTAAGAAGCTTCATTCTTTCTACCTGGTCTAGTATTCTGGCCGAGGATAATTAGTCCCTCTGGCCGCCGGATTAAATATCCGCCGGAGGCCATTCTAGCTAGAGGGCCACTCTGGCGGTACCCAACATCTACTATCTAGGGCTCCCTCCACTCTTAAAGCTACTTATGCTAATTCGCTTGTCCTAACGGTGGGCAGGAGATTCTCTTGTTACTGTTCTTAGGATGGTAGATAGGTGGAAAATGATGAATATGCGAGCAACCGTATACAACCCCATGGAGCCTATCATTGAGCACGCTAAGCCCGTTGGAGTTGCCAGCAGTCTGCCCCCTACCTCTCGTCACCAGGTCATCATCAAGCCCCTAGACAGCGCGGCAAAGTGTCCGGATGGATTGTGGCACCCCCTTCAAGCCGGATCTCCCCCAAACCTCCCCGAATTTCCCCCGAATCCCCCCTGGCCAGAGCCCTAGTGGCTGCCCTGGGGTTGGTTGGGGCGTGAGGGGTAAGCTGGCTCCAGCGTTGGGGGGGGCTGCACCCAACGGACAGCACGTTTCGGGGTTCAAGGACCAGCCTAGATCAGCTGCCACGCTGGATGCGCCCAATAGCTCCCCGGCTAGACGTTTCAATGACCAACGCGATATGCCGGTGCCGTTGTCGGCCCCTACACACCTCACGAGATGAGCTACTAAGACAGCCAACCCGGCCGCCCCGCCACTCTCACGACGCATCAAGTTTCAGTCCGTGTCTGCTCCGAGGGCCAACGGCTACAGCCAGGCAATCGGATGCGACGGCCTCCCTCGCCCGCCTCAGACAGAGACCATGTCACCAGAGCCCGCTCAAGAAGAACCCCGCAAGACGAGACGAACCGCGAACGCGTGAGGCACAACCCCAGATAGCCTTGGCGAACATAGCTGAAAGACTAACCGGGCCTTAGATGCGTCGCATGTCGACAGAGTAAGATCAAGTGTTCTGGTGAGGTCCCGTGCAGCAACTGCCAGCGACGCTTCACCAGGTGTCACTTCACGGAGAGCGGGAACAAGGTCGTCGTGTCCGAAAGGTTATTTCACGTCCCTCGTCTCATCCGGATGCCTTCCTCATGGACCAAGGACCTGACAGCTGGAACAGGCTTCTACAACAACTCCGAGAACAGGCCAGGGCCCATCGGCCGAGCCGGTCTCCTTCGCGTCGGGCGGATGACCAGAGCCAGTCCGGAGGAGGGAGTCGGACGCCCGGGAGCCACGAGGGGACCCAGTCTCGCGGCCCCAGGCAGCAAAGCTCGCCGAACGACTGCCAGGGGGGGTCTCGCCGTGAACGAGATCTGTCCCGACCCCGGGACTCAATGAACATCAACAGTCGCCGCTCACAGAACCAAGCCGGACCAGACTACCCCCCACTGAGAGGTCCGGCCTCAGCCCCAGGCCCATCGTCCGGCAACATCCGCGACAGCGTCCTGAGTGACACTCCGGACCGCGCGGCACCCCATACCCATCGGAGGGCTTCTTCGTCGCTTTACAGCTCGTCTGGGCTCAAGCGTCGTCGCCATGCTCCTGAGGCGTACGAGCCAGACGTCGATGATGAAGATGACCACACTACTGCCGGGACTCCGCCTCTGGTTCGCGGACGAATACACCCAGAACGCCACCTCCAGGAAACGCCGAAACCTCAGCAGGAAGAGCTGCCCCCTCTGCGGCCGTTGGTCTCGGCGCTGAACTCTACAGAACTGACATCGCGGCGTTTCACTCTACCATCCAAGATCATCAAGAACAAGCACCCTAGCGGGCAAGGTTGGAGTGAGTGTGCAGTTCGACCCGTCTCCAACGTCCGCATCGACTGACCACTCTAGTCTGGCTGGCGCCGTGGTCCACCTGGTCCTTCACCGTCCGGCTGCGCCTTTTGATGAAGGAAAAGCTGTACCCGGCCATGGCAGAGGATGCCGTCGAGGTCTACGACGGAAAGATATACCCCATGCGGTGGAAACCCTCGACTGATGACGCTCCGGACATATCTGGGCTCCCATCGATCGACTACGCCCTCTACCTTTTCAACGCGGTCAAGTTCCATCTCGGCCGCGCCTACCGCTTCTTCGAAGACGTGACGTTCCTAAACCGGATCCACGAGTTCTATGAGGGCGACGCCCAGGCTATAGCCACGGAACACCGCTTCTGGTTCGTCCAGTATCTGCTGGTTTTGGCTTTCGGAAAGGCGTTCGTCTCGAGATCGAGAGCGCATAAAGAACCGCCGGGCGCATTCTACTTCGCACGCGCCATGTCACTGATGCCTGACCCTGCCGTCTTCCGGAGAGACAGCATCCTCGCCATAGAGGTTACGGCGCTGGCAGGCTTGTATTTCTACGCCATCGACCACCGGGAGTCTGCACACGTATATGTAAGTCCTGTCAAGATGTCTCGTCTCCGGTTTTACACAGCTCGTTTAGTTGACCTCACTCCAGCTTGGCCACTCCATCCGGATTGCACAGCTAGAAGGCCTGCATACTCCTCTACCGGAACAGGAGCTGGGCGTCCAGACGGTAAAGCGGTGCCGAAATCTCTGGTGGACGCTTTACATCATGGACAGGCAATTCTCCACGTCGTTGGGCTTACCGATGACCATGCAAGACAGCGGTATTTCCACACCCCTAAGCCTTCCCGGTGAGAACTCTCAGGAGGACACCGCGCTGGTCCTCCAAGTCAAGTTGTCCCAGCTGCTATCGCACATTCTGTCTTGTAGGTACAAATTCGCAGAGGTCGACTGGCATTGCGCTGACAACGGCTAGCAATCTACCAGACTGACCAGACGCAACTCGGCCCCTTCCTCGAAGTCACCGGGACCATCCTGCGTACGTTGGCCGGGCACGCCCAGGACATCGAAAAGGTCATTGACCACAAGTTCAAGAACTCTGTGGACACCATGCCCAAGGGCATCAGGCACATCTCGCTGCTGTACCATCAGGTCAGGCCCAGCAGCCCGAAGACCCACACCACCCATCTTTCCATTTCACTGACGCGTGTTTATTTAGTGCGTCATGGTGGCCACCCGCCCGCTGTTGCTTTTCGTGCTCCAGGAGCGTCTGAACACCTCGGGGCGCGGCGACACGAACTGGGAGCCCTTCCTGGCGACGACGACGTCCTTGATATCCACCGGCATCAAGTCCGCCGTCAAGACGCTGCAGATCCTGACGGACGAGGATTACCTCCTAGGTACGTTTCCGCCTCCATGAACCCCCATCCCGATTCGTCATCCGGAAAGCTGACCCCCCGGGCCGCAGAGGTGTTTCTCGTCTTCGACCTCGAGTTCGTCTACAGCGCCGCCATCCACCTGACCATGGCCGACGCGCTGTTCCCGAGCGTGGCCGAGGACGCCCGCGGCCACAGCCAGGCGGCGCACTCGATCATCGACGACATGGTCTCCAAGGGGAACAAGGTGGCCGTGGTGCGCAAGGCGGACCTTGCGCAGCTGGAGGGCCTCTGCCGCGAGCTGGCGGCGCAGTCGGACGCGCGCGGGCTGCAAACGCTGACGCTGCTGGGGCTCGACGACTCGATCTCCGGGTCGTCGCAGGCGGGGACGAACCTGGACGCCGGGCTGGGCGGCGGCGGCGGTGGGGTGGACGACGCCGGGCTGAACGGGTCCGGCGGCGCGGGGGCCGACGCCATGGCGGAGGAGTCGCAGATGCTGTGGGCGTCGCTGCCGCCGCCGACGACGAACCTCGAGTTCCTCGACAACATGGGCATCTCGTCGGAGGAGGTCTTTTCGATCCTGGACCAGATCGGGAACATGGACAACTATGGGGGGGTGATGTATCACTGGCCTGATGCGGAGTGAACTTGACGAGTGACGAGTGTGAGATTGCTTTGTACCCTATCATAGCGTTTTGAGATGATGATTCCGATATGATAAGCAGGGAGGCAGCTTGGCCGTAATCATACATACGCATAATTCCCAAGTCCGCTCTGCTGATCGCTCCATCCTTGCTTCTGGGAGTTAAAATCCAAAGTAACCCCAGTTATACAGGCAGAGAGTCTGCCCAGTCACGTCTCTCAAACACACACACAATAAGACTGCATTTCATCGTGGAGCCGACCTTGGCTCCTCTGGCAAGGACTATGTGTAAGGTATTCGTCTTTTCTCTGTTGTCGTGGTCGGGACGTCTCTGGGATACAGTGTCGAATTTTGTGCCATGGTCTCGCCAGTGACAGATGATGTGTTCCGAAGATTTTGCAGACTTGACGGCAACATTGTGTCCATTGATGATCGCCTGCGTTCTCTCAGAGATGAGAGCACGCTCCTCGACAGGTGGGCGGACAGTGTATAGGTCGGCGACATGGAGTGAGCCGGGCGCTGCCGTCCCGAAGTAAGAACCGGGCAGAGCGTTGCAGGAATTTAGTAGCGATGATAAAGGACCAATGCGAGTAGGGTCTGATGAAAAGTTTTGAGCAGCAAAGACAGTGCTTGTTATTTGTGTTATGGGATGAACAGCGCGGATTTAGAAGGACGGCTTGTAATGGCTAGGGGATCTGGCTACTAACATGAGAGAGGGAGTTCGCGCTCAGTTTTAACCAAACGCCGAAGCCGAGAATAGGTTGACTCCAGCTCAGATCATCTGATGCAGGACTTCGAGCAGCGGCTCTAGGCCCCGAGACGTGCTGGGCAGGTGTCTTGGGCGTCGGCTTCCGAAGCCGATCCAGGGGTGCTGGTGGATCTGCGGGGTTGACGGAGGGTGGAATGGGTAGCCCTGATGGGCTGTCTAGCACAGACATATTTCTTCTACTATTCCTGTTCCTATTTGCCAGCTCATTTTTACCTCGAGACTTTCGGGGAGGGCAGAGTGTCGTATCACGTCGGTCGTATTCATGCCGTCCACAGGAGACCAGGGAGTATCATCATCCAGGCAGGCGGCAGCCGTTGCCGAGCCCTGCAAACCTGAAAAAGAAACAGCCCAGCCATGTCGGGCACTTGTTTCCTTTGTGGATGAATGCCTTTGCCCCGGCTTCTTCTGGTCGAGCCAGGGGAAGCAGACGGAACAAGACGGAGGAACAGACGGAAGGCATACTGAAGAACAAACGGACGAGTCTTATCTCCTTCCGTCACGATAAGGCAAAACGGCGGGAGCCCTACGGAAGCCCCTCCCCACCAATCATCAGCACCTCACAACCCCATCGTTTTCTCAAAATGCATCTCCACCTCCCCCCTCCACTCCACCCTCCTCACGACTCGATGGCGAATGGCCGCGGCCGGCACTCGACTCGACGACTTTGTCGTGGGCCGACGCACCCTCCTCCCCGCCATCTCGCATAGCAGCATACCTTAGATATCGACCATGGGATGCCCGCGCTGACACATCTGCCGTGATGGTCCCTGGAAGCTTGTCACCACCAACTCGACGCATCCCAGCCAACGTCTCATCCTGTTGAGATCGCCACTGCCCCACCACATCACACACAACCAGCCATGGAGATGGCCGAAGACGGCTCGTGGGTGGAAACCGGCGACATGTTCGAGGATCCCGAGGAGAAAAAGGTCGTCTGCTGCGCCTTGGACTCCTTTCTGTGTGTAACACCCCCTTGAGCCTTGCCGCCTCCCATGACCATCTCTTGTCTCTTTTCGGGGGGGCCGTGACTCACCGCATCGCGAGCCCCTCCGACGAGATGGTTACACGAGGCTCATCACGCTCACCCTCACTCTCACCCCCTTTCTACACACCCTCCCGCTGACCAGACGCCAGCCAATACGCCAAGGTCGCCCACTTCAACGTAACCCACCTCCGCCGCCAGAGCTTCTACGCCCTCCCCCAGGCCCAATGGCAGATGCTCGCCCAGCCCCCCTTCAGCTTCCTCGAGACGCTCGACCGCACCGACGACGCCATCGACGCCAACGCCCGCCTCGCCCGCGCCATCGCCCACCACGGCATCACCTCCTTCGGCCTCGCCAACCCCGACGCCGCATCCACCTCCGTCTCGGGTTCGGCCTCGGCCCCGGATGAGCCCACCCTCGCCCGCGAGTGGGTCGGCATCGCCAAGCACAGCGACATCGACAAGGCCCGCAGCACCCTCCGCCAGTTCTTCCGCGACTGGACGGCGGCCGGCGCGGCCGAGCGGCAGGCCTCGTACGCGCCCGTGTTCGCGGCCGTCGAGGGCCAGCGCGCGCGCCTCGGCCCCGGGGCGGCGAACCCCAGCGTGCTCGTTCCCGGCGCGGGGCTCGGGCGCCTCGTCTTCGACCTCTGCCGCGCGGGCTGCGACGTCGAGGGCAACGAGATCTCGTACCACCAGCTCCTCGCGTCCGACTTCATCCTCAACCACACGCGGGCGGCGGGCCAGTTCACCATCTACCCCTGGGTGCACACCTTCTCGAACCACCGCACGCGCGCCAACCACCTGCGCAGCTACGCCGTGCCGGACCTGCACCCGGGGGCGGCGCTGCGCGAGGCGGCCCGCCCCGGCACCATGTCCATGTGCGCCGCCGACTTCCTCTGCCTGTACGGCGAGCCCGGGCGGCGCGCGACCTACGACGTCGTGGCCACCGTCTTCTTCCTCGACACGGCGCCCAACCTCGTGCGCTACCTCGAGACCATCTTCGCCTGCCTCAAGCCCGGCGGCGTCCTCGTCAACGTCGGGCCCCTTCTGTGGCACTTTGAGAACAACGCGCCCGGCAACCACGGCCGCGACGACGACGGCGACGGCGAGCACGACTACAACAACTCGTCCGGCATCGCCGACCCCGGCAGCTTCGAGCTCGCCGACGACGAGGTCATGGCCCTCGTCGAGCGCGTCGGCTTCGTCGTCGAGACCCGCGCCACGGGGCTCGAGGCCCCCTACATCCAGGACCGCCAGTCCATGATGCAGACCCTGTACCACGCCAGCACGTGGGTCGCGCGCAAGCCGGACGACGCGAGGGATGCAGAAGCCTGAGGGGTCGGGGGGAACACATGTTTTCCGTTCACGCATAGCAGCGAGCGTAAGCACAGATAGAAACATACACAGAACGAAACAAGTAGTACAATATGTCTTCATCTACCGTGTCACGTATCCCACATGCCTGCACCACCCGAGCGCCCCCAGCAAAAGTCCGGCCAAGACAACCAACCTACAGCTTCACGTTCAGCTCGCCGCGCACCCACTGCGCGCCGCCGTCGATGGAGATGACCTCGCCGTTGACGTGGGAGGCGGCGCGGCTGGCCAGGTAGACGACGGCGCCGGCGATGTCCTCGGGGCGGCCGAGGCGGCCCATGGGGTTCCCCTTGCCGACCTCGTCGGGCCCGCCGGCGAGGTCGAGCAGGCCGTTGGACATCTTGCTGGGGAAGAAGCCGGGGGCGATGGAGTTGACGGTGATGCCGCGGGGGCCGAGCTCGACGGCGAGGTTGCGGCCGAGGTGGATGACGGCGGCCTTGCTGGCGCTGTAGCCGTAGGTGCCGGCCTCGCCGAGGGAGCCGACGCCGAGCCCCGCGACCGAGGCCGTGATGATGACGCGGCTGGGGTCCTCGCGGCTGGCCCGCGCCTGCAGCAGCGGCGCGAAGTCGCGGATCGTCGCGAACACGGCCTTGACGTTGAGGTCCATGACCTTGGCGAACGCGCCGTCCGGGTGCTTGTCGAAGGCCTCGCCCCACGTGGCGCCGGCGTTGGCCAGGAGCAGGTCGACGTGCGGCGTGTGCTTCTTGACCGTCGCGAGGAGCGACGCCACGCCCTGCGGCGTGGCGATGTCGGCCGGCGCCGAGATGGCCACGGCGCCCGGCGCGAGGTTGGGGAGCGCGTTGAGCTCCTTGCAGGCCGAGTCGCAGGCCGCGGCCTTGCGGGACGAGATGAAGACCTTGGAGGCGCCGGCCTGGAGGATGCTGGAAAGGGCACGGGACGGGTTAGCGGGTGGCACGCGCGGGGGCGTGACGGGACGGGGGGACACGTACGCGGAGGCCGCGTGCAGGCCGAGGCCGCGGGAGCCGCCGGTGATGACGGCGACCTTGCCCTTGAGCGAGAAGAGGGAGGGGAAGTCCTTGATGTCGGTTTCGGAGGCCATGATTTCGGTTGCTGCGGTACGTGCTGCGGTGGGAGGAAGAGTGTCGAGATCCGGGGTGATGGGTTTCGAGGGGAGGTGATGTAGGTTTCGAGGTCGGACAGGGGAGGGAGGTCTCGAGATCGGAGGTGGAGGGATGCGAGAGATGGCCAGGCAATGTCGAGGGGCGTCTCGTCGTTTTGTCGTCGGTCGTCGGCTCTGTTGCTGTTGCTGGGAGAGCGAGCGAAAAGGTGTTGACCAGGGGTTCAAACTCTGGACAACGGGCAGCCGTCGTGCACACTCGGAGCTCTCCACACCAATGGGAACATGACGTTTGCGGGGGAAGATACCGAGGCTCGGCTCACCCTCACGTCTGGAGTTTGGTCTGGTCTGGTCTGTCTGGTCTGAGTGGAGCTGGGACCTGGACCAGGAGCTGGCGCCCGGGGGGAGCTAACCCTTGTTGTCCCCATCCCCGAGCCAAGTCTGGCGGGGGAGGGCGGGGCACGCTCACCGAGCCCAGACCGAGACTCACCGAGCAAAGCCCCTCAAGACGCAGAACGCAGCATCGACATCCTGTCTTACTCTCCCGAGCCGTCGACCGCGGCAGCCCGGCTCACCAAGACGGAACACCAAATCAACCCACCCGCCCCAGTCGGAAAAACGATGAGCTTCTCCGTCCATCATCGGGTGCGTGTGGGTCATTCCTCGTCGGGACGTCATGCCACGTCAGGCTCAGGCAGCCAGGGACCAAATTCCAATCTTTTGGAATTCCAAAGGCTGCAGGAACGAGCTGCGCCTCCGATCGGGCAATGCGTCGTGGCGCTGTTTGATCGGAGATTTTTTTTTTTTTTTATCTTTACTCCTTCGCGTCATTTTCGGAATTCAGGCTGCAGATCCGTCACCCGCCAAGCGTGTCGGTCCTGGTGATTTCACCGGCGAGCAGTGAATCTTGTGCGCTGCTAGGCGCGCCAGGTGGCGGACAGGACGACGTGCTTCGAGAAGTCTACAGCGCTCACGAGACTTTCCAGGCCAGAGGTGCGAGACAATTGGCGTACTATGGGCGCTGTGCCTGATGCTACAGAAAGATTCGTCAGGCTACCCCCCCCCCCCCCCCCCCCCCCCCCCCCCCCCCCCCCCCCCACACCAGCCAGCTCTCGCCTCCCGGTGTCTTCGCCCGCGATCAGCCAGCCCCGTCGTTTGCTGCTGGCTGTCGTCAAAGTCGCCCAAGAACATTCCCCGTGCAAAGCCTGCAAGTCGTAGAAAGTCATCTCTCGTGGCCCGTGATAGCAACCTGCCAGTATATAAGCATAGTAGAAAAGGGCAGCCCGGCCAGTGTCCGGATGAATGGCTGCCAGAAACATCGTACTGCCTTCAGCAACGGATTCGCCGTTGTTCGGCGAGGCGTGGTGAAGGAAATCCTCCTCACGTAACGTATTTATATCGGTGCGTCGAGGCGCTGCATTGTGTCGCGACGCCTCGATCCGCGCGTGGTGCGGTGCGTGGACACTCTGTCGTGTCAGCCCGTGTTTTGTTCGTAATCTCTCTGCCTGTGGTGCTCCTTGGCCTCCCAGCACCGGTTGACGGCGTCGAAAACGATGTGGTAGTCCGCCGGCGCTATGCGTCCGATGAAGAAGACCTTCACGTTGTGCTCGATCGTCATCATCTTGGAGTAGTTCACGCGGGAGCTCCTCGAGAGCTTTTCGCCCGACTCCGTAACGTCCATCTTTGTCGGGGGCGCCCCAAGATCCGGCTCGCCGTCAAGCATTCTCGGCTTCGACGACGTGTAGATGACGCCGTGGTGATGGGGTTTGACGCCCCGCTTCTTGCAGGCCTGGTCTCCGTATGTGAGGATGGGCCTGGGTCACGTCGTTAGAGAAAAGGGGTTCGGATGGTGGGGGATGGGGACGTGACATACACACAGGTGCTGTGTCCCTCGTCTGTCGCAATGACGATAAAACGCCGGAAGCCTACGTGGACCATGCCACCAAAGCGGTCTTTTAGAGCACCTCGATCCGAGATGGTAGGAGCTCCCGGCATGGCCCCCATAGGTTCTGGCCAGAGAACTTTAAAGACCTGAGAAAACGTCAATGGTCGATCGCGTGGACTCCGGCTCGAAGTGGCCTACCTCGCCAGGTTTAAACTTCTTAGAGGCATGGATTTTGTAGCCTGGACGGGAGGTCAGCTTGCTTCCTTGTCCAGGGTCGATCGACTTGCGCTTGTCCAAGGTCTCCTTGTCGCCGACTTTGCCGTAGCCCCGGATGGTCGGGGTGTCCTCGGCCTGGCCCGGTTGGACGCCGTCTTCCTCGTGGATGTCAAGAGGCGCTTGATCTGGTCAGCGCGACACGTCCCACGTCAGCGATACCTGAGTGCCTACCGTATGCCCCGCTGCTTGATGCCCCGCCCGGGTGATAGGATTGCTGGTACCGTCGGCTCTCGTCCAGCACTTGCTCGAGCTCGGGGTCATCGACAGCGCCGTACGATCCGTATCCGGACGTGGGCGCATAAGCTGAGCCAGACCCCGGCTCGTAGGCGTTCTCGTCGTGAGGTTCATAGAGATCGTCTGGCCCGGGCGTGTCTTCGTACGAGACATGCCTGTGCTTGTCTTTGCCTTTGCCCCGACGACGACGCCCCAACTCATCCCCTACCGGCTCGTTTCTCGCGCCCGTGTATGAATACGATGGTTCTACAGTCACTGATGCGTCAGTACCAGCCACGTTGACGAGACGTGGGACAAGGATCGACGCACGGTCTGAGGCGGAGGCCTGGCCAAAATCGTCGACGGGATACTCGTCCCCCGTGTTAGTGGAGATGCTGGCGAAGCGCTCCGTCAGGTCTTCGACGGGTGCGTCTCGGGGGGTCGCGGGGTCCTCGTGAGGTGTTTCTAGCGGCTGGCCGTTCTGGTCCTCGTATACCCATTCGCCTTTGGACTCAATTAGCACGCGGCTCAACGAGACGACGGACAAGGAAGCGGGAGGGGCCTTCATGAGGTCGTACCGTTTGATTTCTGCCGAACATGATAGTACAGATTGAGCTCGGCGGACCAGATCCAATCGCTCCACTCATGCCGTGACTTGTGCTTGTCGGCCTTGTGTTTTGGCATGGTGTATAGTTGAGCGCATGAAGGTCGCCAGAAGGGGGGTGGGATATGTGTGTGTATCGAAGCGGGAGAGGGGCCAGCAGCACTGCTGGCTGGAACATGTGGTTGTCCCGGCGATCGGGTTTGCGATGAGCAGGAGGGAGATTGAGGCTAAAGAAAGAGCTGCTGCGGCTGCTGCGTGGGAGGAGGACAGCTTGTGATGGCGACCTCGGTCATGTGGGCCAGCCTGGCAGCCGGAGCAAGGCAGCGAGCGAGCGCAGCGTGAATAATAAGGCAAGGGGGGACGTCGGGCCTTGCGCCTCGAGCCTGGGGCCTTGGGCCTTGAGCCTCTGCTTCTTAGCTGGGTAGGTCGGTAGGTCGAAGGGTAGATGGCGGGGCTCGCCCTTATTGGGGGATGCGCTGCACCGCGACCCGTGACGTCTGTGAGGGGATATTACTGGCAGGCATGGCCGTCATGCAGCCCGTCGGCTAATGAGATGGGGGTATGGGATCATATAGACTGCATTCAGTCGCAGGCATGAAAGTACGGCCTGAAGACTGGAGACTCGGCGGGATGGGGGACGCGAGAGCCAGAGAGAGAGAGGGTGTGGGAGAGGGGGGCGACGGAGCAGGACGGAAGGACGGAACCATGGCTCGAGAAGCATGGCATGGGCCTGGTAACAGCGTCGACGCCGACCGAGACGCCAGCCGGGACCACGATCACGACCGCTGGCTGTCCAGGTCGTGGTAGGTCGGACTAATGTCATCGGCCATCATCGGGAGACGCTGCGTCCTGTGGAACGTGGCAAGCCGTCCTTTGGCTGAGGTGGGCTGGTCTGATTTGGCTTTTCTTTCTGGGGACCCGCCGCTCGGAGGCCTGTGTGAATGGTGGGACGTATGGGTGCCCGAATCCGTCAACGTTGGCTGCCAATCGGTTGGTGGGTTGGCAGTTGGGTAGGGATCGAAGACGGACGTATCTGTACTTTGGTCGGCAGCCTTGTGGAAAGGTGATGCGAGGTGGGTGCAGAGAGAGAGGCGGAGACGGCAGCTTGTCGCGTCAGCCGGCTGTGTCTCGGCCTTGATTGCTTGATCGATAAGAAGCAAAGTGCTTGGCTGACCGGGGGTTTAAGGTGCGTGGGAGGTGGCTGCTAGCCTATGCTTTTCGTGCTTTTCGTGCTTTTCAGCGTGGCGGCGTGAGAGAGACCACGGGAGGTGCCCCACTGCCATGTCGAAAAGTGCACCTCACCTACCCCAACTCCCGTCTCCCGTCTCCCCAAGCCGCTGTAGCGTGGTTCCCTTTGCAGCGACTGCTCAGCAACAACTGCAGGCTGGTCTGTCGGGAAGTGGAGCATCTAAGCCCCTAAGCCCCAAATCCCCCCAAGGGCCCCCCCTGCGGATAGTACTGCTAGCGCCTGACGCTTCCCTAGACTGGATAGCTCCCGCTTCGCTTCTTGTCGAAAAACGTGGGGTTGGCTGATGCTTCCTCCACCCAGACCGAAGAGGGGGGGGTGGGAGATGATGGCCAAAAGTGAACACGGCCGAGTGCCGGGAAGGCAATTCGGATGCGGCTGGAGGACAGAGGAGGGGGGGGGGGGGGGGGGGGGGNGGGGGGGGGGGGGGGAGGGGGGGGGGGGGGGGGGGGGGGGGGGGGGGGGGGGGGGGGGGGGGGGGGGGGGGGGGGGCGGCAGGCCCGTGTTGTTCGCTCTCGCCAAACAGGCATTCTGCTAGCACCTTCTGGACTCGGGTGATGGCACGGGGGGGCTGAATCACTCAGAGAGCTTCCTGCCCTGTAATCTCCTACCCCTGGCACGATATGTTCACGTCGCACGCGCTGGCTGGCATTCGCTGGGCTGGACAATCTGCCCGAGCAACCACCCGTCCACGGTTGAGCCTCCAACACGTATCCCGCACCGAGGCAATCGTCCGCCTCATTCCAACTTGCCGCTCCCTCCTGCTCGTCGCTGCCCTCACCGCAACGCTGACCCCAACGCCGACCGCGCAAGCATGACAGCTTCGGGAAGCACTCGACCGATATCCTCGACTCACCACATCCATCCCATGGCCACCGCGCGTCAGTCTTCCACCGCTGCCCTACATTCAGTCCTTCTTCGCCAGACGCGTCCTGCTACCCTCCCGTCAGCACGCCCCGGATCGTTGCGCATCCCTTTGCCAGCAGCTCTACCCGTCTTCGCATGGCTCGGCGCCACCGAGCTGATACAGATCCCTCCTACCCTCGTCGACGACAGCACGACTCGGCAACGACGAGATGCCGCTCGAGGCTCTAACGACCGCTCACACTCGACCTCTCTATTCCTCTCCTTCACCGCCGCCCAAGACTCCACCGCCTCCACCGCCTCCTCCCCTCCGATCGAGCCCCCGACACCATGCCTCCCAAAGGTCCAAAACAGCATACGGCCCAGTCCTCTACTTCTCGCATTCGCCTCCTCTTCAACCTCCGCCCCAGAAAGCGTCGCCCGGGATGCTTCATGACGCTGCTCTCTCCCCGTCACGACTGCTTTCCCGTCGATCCTCGGGGCGACATCAAACTAGTGACGAGGAGCCTGTGGAGCTGCGCATCTCACGCGCTCGTCGCCCTTCGTCCTCGACGGCACCGTCGTTGTCCATGTCGTCTCAGCCAGGACAATCCGAACAATCAAGCGATCTCACAGGCAACGACGATGAAGAATACCATAACAACACGAGCCAGCACTTCCCTCCCTTGCTGCCCACTGCCAGGAACCGCACCTCCGTGTCCCGGAACAGAAAGTCCGTCACGGCCAAGATACGCGACCAGGTGGCACGCTATGAGCGTCAAGTCCCAGCCTTACGCGCTCCGTCAGACACTTCTTCGCCTGCTTCCGAGCACTACTCCTCCGAGGATGAAGCCCAGCGCTTGTGGGTGCTTTTGAAGCAGAAACGGCAACTGCTTGGGGACTCCAGGTCGCAGATGGCGAGGCGACGCAAACAGCTGCGGAGTCTGCGTCGGCAGAAGGACGAAGCTGACAACACATTCATGGGGTTCCTCCGTCCGCTTCTCGCCAAGGGCCAGCTGAGCAGCTTGTCCGGCTCGCAAGAGCTCCTTCAGGTCTGCTTTAATGATATGCAAGCACTCCGAACGGAATATCACTCTACCGAGTCCGCCTACGAGGGCCTTGAGGTGGCTCTGGACGAGCAGGAAGAGGAAATCAACAGGCTCGAGATTCGTTTCTTCACTCTACTGGCCGAAAGAACCTCCCAAAGCTCGGATGCAAGGGAGTCGCAGAAGCCCACCGAGGGAGGAGATGCATCGGGCACACCCTATGTGCTGCTAGGCATCTCTCCAGACGGTCCTCCAGAGCGGGTCCACCCTCTCTGGCACGAGCTACTGGACGCAATCGGCGAGATGAACATTGCCCAGGAAGAACTGGACGACGTACAGCTGTCCCGGGAGGCGCTCGAGTACGAACTAGGTGTAAAGGAACGTACCAATCGCTCTATTAGTTACGACGACCTAGAATTGTTACGCGAGTTTCCGGCGGATGAAAAGGCGAAGAGGCAGCGAGTGCAGGAGATGACCGAGCAGGTTCACCAGCTCCGAGACCGCTGCATGGCCATGGGTGTAGACCAGAAGGATCCTCCTTCCCACGTGGCATACGCACTGGGCTTGGAACTTAGCGAGGAAATCACGTTGGATGAGCCTCTACCTGGTACAGAGCAGACGCTGGCGCACGCCCGCTATCCTGGGCTTCTCTCGCAGCCCGACCATCTTCTCCAGTCCGAGCCTTTGTCCGCAGTTGCAAATCTGAAACAGGCAGCCAGGTTGCCTGCCGAAGATGTCACCAAAGAGAGTCGGATGCGAGCTGCGTTCAAAGAGTACGACATATCCGAGCTGCTGCGCAACACCGGGGAGACGGACAAAACGGACTTCATCACCCGCTGGCTCCTGCAAAATCTCCGGACCTCGCCGCACCAGTTAGACCTGCTCGCCAACACATTTACTCAGAGCACACGCCTGAAAATAGTGGACACCCGGCGCTGGGAGCTGGATGTCCTGCTCCAGTGGTGGAAGGATGATGCCGCGGTTCAGTCCGTGGATGATGTCGGGCAGCAGGCTTTTACGATAGGCACGACAAGATCGTCAAGCGACCCCACGCAGCGTATTCGGATTCGCGGGTCCTCGCGGTCGTCTCGGATCATGGGGCTGGCGAGCGAGCCACCGGACGACCACCCCGGGAGCAACGATATCTGGGAGCGCCAGGGGGCTGTGTCCCGTCAGCTTGGTTCTGAAACAGCGTCTGATGATATTTTTATTCGATTCTGGGATGAAAGGTTTGGCGGAAAGCCTGCATAGGGTCAGATCATGTTCGGCGCCTGCTTGGCCCACATGACCTGTTGGGGCGTTTAGACGGCGCATGTTGTACTTTGACATTGGGATACCCGGTTCGACGCGAAGTTCAAGGTTGGAAGATGACGACTGAGCTGCATGGGCGGCCGGCGGGAGCCTTCGACGGTTGTAAGAAATACTTGTCGGCCATGGGAGATCGGGCAAATGTACACTAAGAAGACCATGGCGGGCGGGACGGGGAAGCTGGCGAGCTTCAGATATCTCAGCGCACATAAGATACCCCATTTTATTTCTCTCTCGCTCCTGTTCTTCAGCCTCCTAGGATTTGGCTTTATATCATCATTTTATCTCCCGTCTCAGCCGCCCAAACGATGCTAGTGTTGCCGTGGTTCGACCCTGTCTCCCCCCGCCGCGCGCCAGTCCACTCCTCCACGAAGAGTGATTCGTCACCACGATCTCTCCGGCCGGGGCAAGGGGAAAGGGGGACCGACGTACCTGTACCTCCGCGTCTGCGACGCACCCGCGCCGCGGACAGGCTAATGCACGACAACCCGCATCTGGACGGTCCAGCGAGAGCCCGCAGCGTGGACATGTGACGCCTGCTTACACACCCGGCCGCGCCGCGCCTGCAGCGAGCCGTCCTCCGCGGTGCGTGGAGCGGGGGTCGGCCGAGCGGGTGGGGATCCCGCGCACGAGCTGTGCGAAAGCTAGTCTGTTTGGCATTTGGCATTTGCCTGTCTTTTCTTTTCTTGTTCGTTTTGGAAATTACAATTCGAAATGGTCTTTCCCCCTCGCTTTTCGGGGTGCACAGAGCTGCTATTGGATGGACGGATTGGAATTTGGGGGAGGAGCCTGATGATGTTGGGCTCTACCGCGGGGGGGGCTCGGTGGCCTGATTGAGGCGTCCTCTGTTGACTCACGCTCGTGACGGAGAAGAGAAGGGGATGGGGGAGGGCGGGCATGTGCTTGTCGTTTCCGAGTGTTGTATCGGCGGGATGTCCCGTGGCGAGGCCATGCGGGTTAGGCAGCGGCGCAGCCCTACAGACCCAGGACGGTGGTTTGGGTTTGTGGATGAGGGCTTCGATGCATGGGAGGGGTGGAGGGCTTGGGCTGGATTTCGGGTTTGAGGGGGGCGGGCAGGGTGATGAGGCTGTGCTGTGGTGATCTTCGGGGTGCAGGCGGCGGCGATGAGAGCCGGCCGGCTGGGTCTGGGGGCTGGGGATTCGGGAAAGCCCCGGTGTTGATGCACGCAGGGCCATTGTGCGAGACGACGGCATATGATGACAATATGGCATGGCCACGACCATTTCAAGGTGAAGAGCAAATGTTAATTACCACCTATCCTAGCCCAAGGAGATGCCATCCAGCCAGCGTCAGTATTGGCGAATAACCCAGAGTACAGTTCCCAGTCAAACCATCATTTTCAAACAGAACCAACCCCCAAACGCATGACGCCGGCCCGTAGGCACAGGCACTGCAATTTATTACATGATTTTCGTGACAACAGAGCTCAATGAAGGTAGAACCGCGTTTGTGTCCGGTGAAGAGCGGTAAGACTTGTTGTTAGTGTCTTTGACGATCCTCGAAGTCGGGTATGCAATTGGAAAGCACAAAGACTAAGGAAAATCGCGCCAAGAAAACTCTATTGAAATATCAGTACTTGCTTTACCAGTTTCGGATGAGGAAACGTATCAAATCAGTAGGCCAAAGCCATATGTTGGATGCGAATTCATGTTCTCGTGTATGTCATCATGCCAGAGACAAGCACCAAGCTCAATGCTCGGCACCATCAATTCTTCAGGAGCAACTCAAATCCTGGTTTGCACTTCGCCTTCTTGTTTCCGCTGCTTGCTGCAACGCGGCCATCAACCTAGCCCTTGATACCGGGAACAGGGCTTGGAAGGTCTCTGCGGCTTGCAACCGAGGTGAAGGCAGTTGACTTGTTGTTGTCGGAGTCCTGCTGAGATGTCTTTCCAGTGCTGGCAGATTCCATTGTCTCGTCGCTAGGCGTATCTGAACTCGCGGGGCTGGCCACGAGATGACCACTGACATGATCGCTTGGCACATGATAAGGACTATTGCGCACGACTGGAGGCCAGGTCTCGACTAAGGGAACCGGATGCCCTTGTGGAAGAGGCGGGTGCTCGATACTGACAAGGTCGCGGAACACACGGTCATGGTCGGCAAAATTCGTGCCCCGATTGTTGGGCAGACCTGGTGGCGGGGCCACAATGTGGGAGGACGACAATCCGTGCGAAGGATATGACGTCCAGTTGATATCTGAAGGCGGGTTGGGCCACCCGCCTTGATAGCTGACCTGGGCTTTAGGGAACAGATCCCCAGAAGTAGGCCTCGACGGCGGCGGCGAAGGCTCTGCGGCTCCGATGGCAATGATGGCAGGGTCGTGTCTGGAATCGAAGGCCCTAGAAGCTGGGGCTGTGGAGCTGGGGACGGGTGCTGGAACTAAGGGCTGTATGAACCGTGACTGACGAGCAGTGTAGGGCCCATGGCTTGGAGCCGCCTGATTGCCCCGCCCGACGTTGACATGCTGTTGCCACGAAGACGGGTTACTGGAGGAACCAAAAGGTGAAGGACTTGGCCACGGCTGGGTCACGGGTATTCGGGTGTCAAGTTGAGGTTGGCGAAAAAGAGAAGCGGTCTGGTGAGGTGCCCCCGCGTTTTCAGTCGCTTTGGCCAAAGGCCGTGGCCGAGGGATGTAATCGGGCCTGTACTGGCGAACAATCTCCAGACCCCTGGCGTTCGCACTCCCGTCGGCCTCTCTGAGAGGCGTCCAGATGCCATTCTCGAAGATTCCCTCGGGCAGGTACATGTGGTAGCCGAATCCTCGGTTGGTGGTGCGCTGACCTTTGTTGTTGAGCTGGTGGCAGGGGAAGGGGTGCGACTTCGTCTGTTTGTAGCATCGGTAGAAAGCCTGACCATCATAGTGGAAGCCAATCTTGGCGTGCAGGAATCTGCAGGAGCTCAAGACACGGCAGGTTCCGCGTGCAAAGTATTTGCAGATGCCCCTGGCCTTGGTGAACTTTTCCTCGTGACCCTGAGTACAGGGTCCGAGATAGATACTGGGATCCAGCTCGGGGTCGAAGAACGGGCTGCTTGGGTCGACACCCATGTCGACGGGGACCAGGGAAGCAATTTTCTGGGGCATGGTCAATGAGACTTCGTCCTGGTCCGGGAGCAATTAGTAGTAGTTGGACTGTAGGTGGGAAGCAATTGATGACCGGGCCAAGATGGACGGAATCAAATGAACCATCCATCGAAGGGACTGGCATATTTATTTGTGTCAGAGACGTATCTCCGCCAGGTACTGTTTCGATATTCATGGCTGCGAAACTTTGCGTGTTGGTGAGGCAGAACTTGGAAGTTGGCAACCTTAAGTCCAGAGAGTGCAAGGCGGACAGGCCGTCACGGTTTGGATTGGAAGTCGGACAGTGTGGGACCGGCGAGTATAATCCAAAGAACACCTTGATATCTGCCAACCTTAAATGTAGTTCGGAGCGTGATTCGCCATAGAAGCGATCTGAGATAGATCGAAGTCTTCAATTTCAGCCACATGGCTGGCATGTCTTCTCGAACCATGTGGATGGCACGGCGGCTCGCAGATGCTGCGCAGCTCGGCGCCAACCCCAGCAGAGTAGGGACGTCTTGAAGAAGCCTCGGGAGTTTGGCATTGTCCCGTAAAAGGACTGAACAGCATTGCCTCCATATTGGTGATAATCAGGAACTGTCGTTAGAATCATGGCACGCCTTAGGTAAGCATCGAGAATCACTCCCGAGCGGCCATGCACCATTCGGGACAGGCGGGATGCAGGAAGTGGATGGATCTGGATCTGTGCAAGGAGCGGCAGTGACATGGACAAGGGCATTGACCTGGCTGGCATGCTGAGGCAGGCACAGAGACGGATACAGGAGGTTGAAAAGGGGGGCACTCGAGACGGGAACAGACGGGAACAGACGGCGGACGTCTGGAATGGAAACGGGGGGAAGGGCGCATGAAACCGATCGACCAAGCGCGCGTCGGGTGTCAAGGCCTGGGCGAACAGGCGCCAAGTGGGCGACGGAATTCATGCGTGGAGCACTCGGTCTGAAATGGTTGGGTCGGTCAGGGATACGGAGTGAGGGTATCGTGGTGTGAGCTGGATGAGCTGGTCGTCCACGTTGAGGCTCCTATGGGCGTAGTGGGTGGAACGTTTGTCGATGCAGGATGGCAACCGATCTGCGTACTCATCACGATTCTCCTCATTGGCGGAGTTGCGCCAGTACAAGGCCTAAAGATTGAGCATACTTGAGCAAGCCGGGTTCCTGTTAGTCTTGTAGCGGCTACCAGGTGCGGCTGCTAACACAGCAAGCACGTGCACATGTATGCGCGTCCCAAGGCCCCAGCGACAGGCGTGTCCCAGTCAAGGCCTAGCCAGCACCTGAGGATGCGGCGCAGCGGGGGCCAACAGTGGACACGGGCAGGCAGGCACAAGGCACAGAGAGGCAGAATGCAGGCAGTAGGTTGCAGGTTGCAGCTGCCAGGTTGGGGTGAGTGGTGCAGTCCAGCAGGCGCATTCCACCCTTTTCACGCTTGCGCGCTCCTTCTCCTCTCTGCCTCAACCCTTCCTTCTCTTTCGTCCTGTCCTGCCCCGTCCTGCCCCATTCCATCCATCCCATCTTCCTACCACTCCCGATAGGTTCTTCTCCCTCTATCATCCTCCTGTCGTCCCTGTTCCCAATATCCTCCCTTTTCGGTGACACCCTGGGTGGTTCTCGTCGCCTCACTACGGACCTCGCCCGATTAAGACCCTGCGACCGCTCGATCTAGCCCCAGGCCGGTATCGATATCGATACAAGGGCGAACCCACACGACCCCGTCCCCGTCCGCCCGCAGCAGGCCGCCCGCCCGCCTAGCCCAGCCCACCCAGACCCCATCCGATCAGATCAGCAAAGCAGCGCAACGCAGCAGCAAGCAAGCAGGGTCAGGTCCTTACGCCGCTTCGGTCGGGCAAGCCGTGGAGCCCCAGCAACCCAGCGACACCACCGCCAACTCCGACTCGACAACCCATCACTTCCATCACCACCACCACCACCACCAACGATCTGGTATCACACAAACCTCCCGCCATCGAACCTTCCTCATCTTTGCTTTCTTTTGTTTCATCCATCGCACAGCACGGCGCCCCCCGATTTTTTCATACTTCAGCATCCTTAGCCAACAACCCCGGCGAATGCTGCGTTTGCGGCGGTGACGCCAGTCGTCCCCTCGATCCCGCCCACCCGGTTCGGAATCGACGTCGCCACCCTCCTTCAACCTTGAACTCGCCCCGACACCCGAACTCCTACACATTCACCATCACGAACCATGCCCGCAACGAATCCCTCCTCCGCCCTCAACGGCGTCGTCATCGGCCTCCTCTCCTCCTTCGGCTCCGCCTTCCTTATCGCCGTCATCTTCCTCATCGTCTATTTCTTCCGATACACGACCAGCGGTCGCATCTTCCTCGACCGCATCGGCCGCCCCGGCGAGTATGACGACGAACAGGCATTCGCTCGCGAAGAGGCGGAAGCCCTCGAGTCTATGGAGGAGAACCAGCGGATTGAATACTTGAGAGCCAAAGGTATGTTTGTCGCGCAGCCCGCTCGTTAAGCCGACCGGCCGTCCATCCCTTCGAACCTCACCTGACCGTGTTTTACCAGCCTTCGTCACCGCCAACCCTCCCGAGTCTCTTCAAACCGATATTTCTCTCTCCCAGTACCTCGCCATCCAAGAAAAAGGCGTGTCCGCCTGGGAGTTCGAGCCCGAGCTCGAAATCGCCAACTGCTTTGTCGAAGGCCGCACCGAGATTGAATTCTTCGACTCTGAATGCACCGTACTCAGCAACTTGCCCGTTCCCAAACAAAATGAGGTCTACTACTGGGAGGCCAAGATCTATGATAAGCCCGAGAACACTCTGCTCAGCATCGGCATGGCCACAAAGCCGTACCCGTTGTTCAGGCTTCCAGGTACGTTGTCTCACATGTCGTATGACATACGACCCCACGCTGACCTGTTCAGGCTTCCACAAGTACTCGGCCGCGTACACGTCAACCGGCCAGCGCCGCTATAACCAGCCCTTCAACGGCACCCAGTACGGCCCGCAATACGTCCAGGGCGACGTCATCGGCGTGGGCTACCGCCCGCGAACGGGCACCATCTTCTTTACCCGCAACGGCAAGAAGCTGGAGGACGTTGTTCACGGTTTCAAGTCACAGAACTTCTTCCCTGCTGTCGGTGCCAATGGTCCTTGTGTCGTTCACGTCAACTTTGGCCAGGCCGGCTTTGTTTTCATCGAGGCCAACGTCAAGAAGTGGGGTCTCGCACCCATGACCGGCAGCCTGGCGCCCCCGCCTCCCTACGGATCCGAGCAAGGCGACATTCTGTTGGAGGCCGGTCGCAAGGATGGATATTCGGCCAGCGTTCCTCAGCACTCGCAGTCCTTCTCGCAGTCGGTGCAATCGACGTCTCGTGGAGGCGGTGGAAGTCAGGTGCTCACCCCTCAACCCGGACACGGCCGCACACGGAGCGGCAACTTCAGGGTTCTTCCTCCAAGAAGCCCCGGCCCAGTCCGGAGCCCGACCGACATTTCTCTGGCGCACTTCGTCCCGAGCGACGAGGGCGGCGAGCCCAGCGGCAGTGCACACGCAGACCACGACAATGACGACGAGAGCGATGTTGGCTTGGGGATGCAGGATGCTCTGAACCCACCCCCCGACTACACGAGCCCGGATCACTCCGACAACGGGAGCCGCAGGAATAGCTCAGACAGCGAGGAGAACACCCCCCTCATCCGTGTCGTCAATCGCAGCCGCAGCAGCACAGCCACCCCACTCGCCGGCCCGTCGCACCCCCCGATCCCCAGCTACAGCGACGCCGTCCGGGACGGCGCCACGCGGGAGAGCAGTAGCAACAACAGGCCCGGGCTCAATCGGCACATCTCCCGGTCGAGATCCCACAGTGCTCAATAAGGCGGAGGCAATCTCAGTTGTGGCAACTCTAGCGTGGATGGACTTGGCTTGTGTCTCAGGCCGCGCACCTGCGGTTATCCCCCCATCGAATCTGGCGAACTCGGCGTTGTGGTGCTTGCGTTCCTTTGTTTCTTTTTTTGACTAGATGATGACGGCTCAAGTGGCAGATGGGACGGACTTTTGACGCTGGATGGCCGGGCTGCTAGCGTCACTACGATACCTTGATTCGATGGCTGGATTGACGCGTCCCCTTTTTGGAATCCACGAGCGTTAGCAGGCATATCCCCGCGCAGGGGGCAAGTGAGGCTTGGAAAGGCATGGAAGTATTGGTAGCATTGTGCGCTGAATATACCACGCTTGCTTAAGGTGCCGTCGTGATGTGCTGCTATGGAGAAACTTTGGTGGCGGATGCACCGGCGTACGCTCGTTCGGCTTCGGTACGACATGTCCTTCTCATCCCTCGAGCTGTGCTTCCGCTGACCTTCCAGCAGAAATGACCTAGCCTGGAAAACGATCAGTACTTCACGATCAAGCGGTCAGGCCCCGTCTGCCTCACATCCTCGGCCGACGGGGTCCCACGCCGGAGACGCGCGTACTGCTGCTCCGTGGACCAACGTGCGTGAGACTGGTTGATCGGAGCCATTCCACTTGCTTTTCTTGCCTTGATGGCCAGCACTCGCGCGGCTGAGACTTGCTTGCTTGCTTGCTGCTGGGCCTCGGGCTGCTCTGTGCTCGACGGCACTGCAAGCCGACCAGTCACGGTGCGCAATGTCACCCCCAGTCGCACGCGCCCGACGGCTGCATCCCGTCCATGTGGCCTGCCCGCACGAGCGACCTGAGACCCTGCCCCGGAAGAGGCGGTTTCCGGCCGGCGGCTCGCGCGGGCGAGAGACGGTGTGCTCTTGTGGAGATGAGGGAGCGCAGAGCCCCGGGAGGGTCGCGGCCGGTATCGAGCGCGCGGCGCCTTCGACTTGAGGCGTGGCGTTGCATGTCTCTTGCTGAGTCTTGCATCCTGATGTAGACTCTGTTGAGGCGGGCTGCGGTGCGGGTTGGTGGTTTGGGGCGGTAGGTGCGGAAGCGTGGCGTCGCGGTCCGTAGATAGTTGCTAGAGCTATAGAGCTAATCTTGCGTTAGTCACCACCCGCCAGATATCTGGGAACTTGGGTCGTCTCTCGTCTGGGACAGCGACTTGATGGTTCGGTGCTCTGCTGAGAGAGGTGAAGGCCAGAGGGCATTTCAGAGCTCGCATGCACGTAGCGAGAGCGTGATGGTTGTCAGCATGTTGACCGGCAGACTCACACCACGGGCCAGCAAAACTTGCGACGGAAGAGTATCTGAACCTGCAGGCCGTGTGACTTTGTTGTTCGCATGCGACATTCTCGCATGGGAGACATACACGCCATGGGAGACATTCTTGCCACTGTGTCAGCGTGACCCGAGGCTCCCACAACTATAGACCAGACCTTTGATGCCGGGGACGTGTTCCGCAACCTAAAACTCGATAAGACAAAGAGCGCCTATCTTTAACCATGCGATCCCAAGACGTTAACCAGCCTTGCGAGGGCTTGCGGCCAGTCACTGCCAGCCACAAAGCTGCGATGAGATATAAGAGAACCTGGCGACGGGATACAAAAAGCAACGGATTCGCTGACACAGAACGGGCGTTGTAGACCGCAACGCAACCACCGGACAGCGAGAACGCTTCCTCTTCTTGAGCCTTGGCACGCATGTCCGAGAGTTGCTTTCCAGATGCAGCCGTTGCGGCTCATGCCGTCTCTGCCCAACCACCGAGAGTCGAGGACGGACACACAAGTCCCCCCCTCCCGTCAGCAGAACCATTTCGCTCCTCGATGTCGCCCGTGACTCACCCGAGCAGCATGTCGGGAAGATCAAATCATCAACAGAGTGCCATCGATCGCCCTGAAACCTGCAGCGACGTCGCCGCGACATGATGGCAAAGGTCCCCAACCGGCAGCTTCCGACAACCACCCGCCCCAAGGGCCGGCCAGACAGGCTTTCGGGTGCTCCGTCCCGCGGACAGCCGCTGCAGGACCGTTTTGCATCTCAGCCTGCCTCGGAAGTCCCCCTGATGAACACCCGGTCGGATTGGCACAGGGGGGGGGGGGTTCAGACCAAAACTCTGAGCAACGCCCCGAGGCAAGCCGTCAGCAACGGCGGCGTCGGGCCTGCCGTCCAAAAGCAGGCGCCAAGATTCGATGGCAACCCGCGAGATCGGCCGCGGCAGCATCATTCACAGGCCGCTTTCAGAGGATTCGAGGTCGTGCCAAACGTCGAGACACCCCTGACAGCAACGACGAACCGACCGCCGACCGCTGACCACTGACGAAGGGGCGGGCGGGCGTCTATTTTTAGCAGCGGGTGCCAGAGTCTCTCTTCCTGCGGTCGTCGAATGAGGGGCTTCTCCGGCCCGACGTCTGGCTTGGCGACGACGGCACCGTGTCGTCAGGACGAACGACTTCGGCGCCGCGGGGGAAAGGGGGGGGGGGGGGGGATTTTGGGGCTCGACACATCGGGAGGGCTGTCCCGGCCTCGTCGGCGCGAGCGTCCAACACGGATCTCGCCCCCTCGCAACATGCGGCGAACAGCGCCCGGCGCGGACATTCGCAGAGCAGCAGAGGTCATGACCAGCCGGGCGGGCCACCGAGAGCAGACAGACGTGCCCACTCGGCGACGAAGCTCACGTTCCACGGTGCCTGTCCGGCGTCAGCAAGAAGCTCACGGCACGAGCCGTCGAGCACGGCGTCCAAGTCGCAGAAGCTCCCCTGTTCACCATGTCAGAACCTTCCGCAGGCTGGGGGCGCCTCAGACTCAAGCAAGCATCGGGCTCAACTTGCTGCTGGCAGCTCTGCCGTGCCCTGCACCGGCGCGCATCTGCCACAGCGCCCTCAGTCTGCCCCGTCCGTCCGCCCGCCCATTCTCAAGCAGCCTTCGCAGACAATATGCGCGCACGGCAGAACACAGCCTGCTCCTGCTCCTGCTCCTGCTCCTGCTCCTGCTCCTGCTCCTCCCTTGCCGTCCCAGCACCGTCATCATCACCATCACCGGACGGCGCGGCGCAGACACACGGCTGCAGCGTGCCCCCCAGCCAAAGCATCGAGTAACACGAGACTCATCCCACACGCCCACCGTCCGCAACGTGCCCTGCAGAAACAAACCCTGCCATCACCAAGAGCGTAATCAGCCTCTGCACCTCCCCCCTTTCTTCGTGGACCCCTGACCGACGGCGCCCGGGCGCCAAGACCACTCAGCCTCCTCACCCCCCCCTTGCCTGACCTGACGTAACGTGTCAGCTCACGACCGCCGCCGCCGTCAGCACGCCGCACACCACCGCCGCCGCCATGCCACGAGCCCATCGAGCCCATCACCGTCGCACAGTACGCCACGCGCGTGGGCGTGCTATTCTCAGCCGTGTCACACGCCGATCGCATGGCACCGCCAGGCACGCCGGGCGTGTCAACGCCGCTAGACGCCTGTGCTGACCGAGGGGGTGGTGACCCATGCCGGCTTGACATTCACGTAACGCGGACCAAGCCAAGGTGACGAGTGTGACCAGAACGATAGTGTGTGTGGTGGGAGGCGCAGGGCCCCAAGCATCCATTGAATTAATCCATCATCCCACGCATGGGATTCCCTCTCGTAACAGCATGACTATCCACGAGTACATCTCCTCAAATCAAATCCTCCTCTTGTTGCTGTCCCCGTCATCCATCCTCCCTCTTTTCGTCTCCAGACCCGCAAAGGCAACGCTGGTGCTCAACATAGATCGCATGCTCTGGAGCAGCATCAAACCAATAAAAAACAAAAAACAATCGCAAATAACGCCGCCCAATGCTGTGTGTGTGTCCCGCCAAAAAGCACCCAGTCGGGCCCTTGGACCGACACGAATAGCAACCGCTATGCATTCAAAAAGCCCCAATGGTTCCCAGCCAGCCAATGTTCTTTCCCCTTTCGCTTCATCTTCATCTTCTTGTTCTTCCCGTTCTTCTTCTTTTCTTCTTTCGTAAGGAGTGTAATGTCTATTCCGTCCCTTCGGCCACGAGGGCCGGGTCGTCAAGTCGTCATAAGGAATGTGTCTGTGCAGCCGATTCGTGCACAGTGTTTGGGGTTGGGGTATCGCATGTTTGTTCCGGTGACCGCAAGGAATGTCTAGCGTGGGGGTATCATGATAGTAAGGAGCGTCGTGAGATATTATCCGTATTAATGTGTAGCGGTCATGGTTGTCGGTAGTGCGTAAAGGAATGTCGTGGGCGTGGGCGCAAGACTAGCTTGGCCGGCTCGCCGGGGGGGTATCGTCAAAGGAGTGTGGTGTACATTGGTGCTGGGGTCGATGTCGAATCAACAAAATCAAAAATAAACGTGTCGCAAAATTCACGTGTTGGTTGTGGTGTCGTGGTGCGGGATCGTTCGTGCCCGTCGCGAGGGCCCTCACAGCTCACGCTCCTTGCCCTTCTCGCTCTTGAGCATGCCCGCCGGAGGGGACGGTCCAGGCCCGAGCTGGCGCGGCGGGAACGGCGCACTGATGGCCCTGGGTGACTCCCCCTGAACGGAGGAGGATGGCGTGGTCGGTCGTCGGTGGCGGGGCATGGAGGCGAGGACGGGGATGGGCGACTCCGGGAGAGGCAGCATGCCCAGCTGCTCAGGCTGCAGGAACGGAGAAGGCACCGTCGAGTGTACCGTCGACGAGAGCAGGTAGGTGTCTTCGGGCGGAGGGAAGCTGGGGGTGGTTGTCATCCTGGCCGTCGGTCAATCCCCGTGCTCGCAAGCTTCAACGAAATTCTGCGCCGGTGTGGTGTAGGTGCCATGGGTGGACGCTCCTAGTTCCACACGGACTGGATGGGAGAGACGAACCCGCTCAAGTTGCTGCTGGAGCCGAACATGTGGTGGCTGGAAGGCATGCCGCTCATGTCGTAGGAGCCGTATTCCTCCGAGTCGCTGTAGGCGATGGATCCCTCAAAGGTGGACGACGCCGGGCTGTACCCGCCGTAGTTGGGCGAGGGGATGCTCAGGTACTGCTGGTTGACAAAGGGCGACGACAGGGTCAGCGGGCTGACGGCGTTCTGAGGGATCCCTTCCGTGTTGAGCATGGTGCCAGACAGCGACTCGTGGCTGTAGCTGAAGGCCGGGTTGCCGTAGGGCATGTAGGACTCGGTGACCTGGGGCAGACTGGCCGCTTCGTTCGTGTAGAAGTTGGGCGGGTTGAACTGCGGGAACGAGGGCGTGCGCGCGGGCTCCATGATGCCGATGCGGTTGCGGAACTCGTTGACCATGTCGATAGGGAACTGCATCAGCTTCATGGGCGTGTGCAGATCGCCATCGGCCGAGCCCGAAATGTTGATGGACAGCAGACGGCGGGCAATCTCCTCCACGGGTGCGATGGAGAGGTTACCAAAGTACGCAGCACCAATCTCGGGGAACAGGCGTTCCATCAGGACGGCCACCGTGTAGTAGTGCGCGATGGTGACCAGGGAGGTGACGGAGCTGCCGCTCTGTTGCAGGGCCATGACGGGCAGGTAGAACAACCAGGTGCGCAGGGGCCGGAGGCGCTCAAACTGCTGGGCCACGGAGAGCGTCGGGCTCACTTTGCGGGAGCCCTTGAGAAAGCTGATCAGCTGCTGGATCTGCTTCGGGTCCTCCTTGTTGTGCTTCTGGTGGGCCTCGACCTTCTGCAGCTGGGCGAGGGTCCGGTTGAGAGCGTCCAGGTCCTCCTTGCGCGGTTGGCTAGGCTTGTGGTCCGGGGTGGGCGAGGGAGGGGCCGTCGGGAACGTGCCCGTCTCGTTGATCCAGTCGTAGAACTGGGAGCTCTCGCTCCAGGAAGCCATGGCATCAACAACCTAAAGCACGTTAGGTCACACAACCGACGGGGTCGAGTCGGGCAGAAGGGCTTACCGAGGAGGTCCCCTGCATGAGTTGGGTCCAGCTCCGCCTGCAGCTCATGTTAGCGGCGGCGCCTCGCGTCGGCTACGTGCAGAACATTGCTTACCAGTCGGTGGCTTGCCACGACAAGACGAGGGAGGCTGCCAGGACAGCATCAGACGTCTCCCGTCCGAAGGATCCGATGCCCTCCTGCAGACCCTTCAGGGCAATGCCGCGGTGCTCATACGCCAAGTTGCCCACGATGGGGCAGTCGGTGAGGAATGCAATGTGCATCGCCGAGAAGGCTAGGAGGGAGTGCATCACGTAGCGATGTGTCGAGCCCAGGTTGATGATGCTACAGAGGTCAGCGTCCGGCCCGGCACGAGAAGAGGGAGGAGAACACGTACGCCGGGATCTGACGAGTCCACAAGGTGAAGTTGTTGGCACCCAGGACCTCCATCTCGTTGCAGATGGACGCAACATGGTGGATCAGGCGGAGATCCTCCACGCTGTACTCGGCCGGGTTGGGGGTCGAGTAGATGGAGAGATTGGGAAAGGGGAAGATCCCCGTGCGCTGCCACTGCTCGATATCGGCAACGACGCTGGGCGTCCACATGAGATCCGGCTTGTCGGGGGTCGTCGACCGATCCTCCATGGCGGGCATGTCGTTGTAGGGGCATCGGATCTTGTGCTTGGTGCAGTTGCGGCTGCCGATGCGTGTTAGTGAAACAAACCCCACCAAGCCTACTCTGCGAACCACCGAGTCCACGTACCACTGGGGAAAGTTCTCGTCACATCGGATGTGTCGACGTTTGCTACAAACATCAGTCAGCTTCTGTCACCGTCGAGAAGGGCGCAGGCGGGGAGAAGACTCACCAGGTCTCACAGCCCTTCCGGGACTTGGTGTGGCTGCGACGGGGAGGACCGCCACCGGGACCAGCCATTTTGAAGCTGGTAAAGGGAATTGAGCGAAAGAACTGAGGATGGTCGTTAGTTGCGGCTTGTGAGCAGGGCGGTCTTGGCACGAGGCCTTACACGAAAGTATACACGGACAGTCAGGCCGTGTACGTGGGGTGTTTTAGGTAGCGAGCGTAAGATCGTCGAAACGGAGGGGGGAGCTGTTTGTTTGGTTGGTGACCAGGGAAGTCAACGAGTCCAAGTCACGGTGGCGAGACGATGTGGAATGGTTCAACACGGATCGTGCTACGCGTGGACGTTTTGCTTCTGGTTCGGGTGCGCGGGTCCTTTTGCTTTGATACTACGAGCGAAGGTCGGTTTGGTTTGGTGGTTTTCCCCTTCCCCTTCTTCTTTTTCTTCTCTCTGCCGGATTTCTTTTTTCTTTTTGGAAAGCGAGTGTGGTGGATTGGAGACTTCAGTTCTCGAGCGACGTCATCTGCTACAGGCACGAGAGAATCTGGTGCAGGCGGCCTGGTCCTGGTTAGGGTTCCGATATGTCGATGCGGCGAGGATGGTCGAGGTCTGTGGCGGGTTGGTTTCGTTTTCCGGGAATCGGCTCGAGACAAAGAAGAACAACGAACGCAAAAGCGAATGACAGGAGTCAACGAGGACTTCCTAAGGGTGGTGGAGGGTTAGCGAGAGTGGGTGGAGGGCGAGAGGGCGCAACGAGGCTGGTGATGTCTTGATGGAGGTGATACTGGAGGGGAGACAAAAAGGCGGGCGACCGGGCTGGGGGGGGGGGAAGGCCGACTAGTTAAATACAGAGGGTCGCAGGGCGGCTGGCAGCACAGGATCGACCCGAACGGGACAGGCAGGACGGGGGGCACACACATACGGCGGCTTCAACCCACCAGGGTGGGTGGGCAGGGCAAAAGCAACAATGACAGGAAAAGAACAGGCCGGCTGTGCTGTGCCAGCAAGCAAGCCAGCCAGCCAGCCAGCCGGGCGAGTGAGCCAACGAGGCCAGCTCGAGCCAACCCAAGCTGGGTAGAAGCCGAACGCCCAAGCCAGCACAAGCACCACGCACGAGCACAGGGCAGGGCCCGGGGCAGGAGAGCAGCAGCCAGCAACACCACGCCCGCCCGAGCCCCAGCCAAGCGCAAGTGGAGGGGAGGGGAGGGGCCGTCCGCGCCGCCGCCGACGCCGCCCAGTGCCAGGCAGTGACTGGTGCGAGAGAGAGAGAGGGAGAGAGAGAGAGCACCGGAAGGCGAGGCAGGGCAGGCCCCAGCTCTGCCAGGTGGGCCGTCCAGGCAGCCAGAACAGGGTACAAAGTGAAGGGGGATGGGGTGGTATTGAGGTGTGGGTAGGCGGCGGAGGGGGGGGTGCCACAGTGAGCAGTGGGTACTCTCGGTGGATGATGGTGGGCCGCGGGTTGGGCAGGGTGCTGTACAGTAGCGCAGGTGGGTAGCGTAGGGTGACGGAGAGGAAGGGGGGNGGGGGGGGGGGGGGGGGGGGGGGGGGGGGGGGGGGGTCCAACGGAACAGAGAAGAATGGAAGGGTTCGACACTACGTCGTACATCGTACTTCGTACGTGACTGCCCAAGCGCAGAGGTGCAGCCGGTGCGTGCGAACCACGAGCGAGCCCTGTGCGGGACCCAGCAGCGCTTCCGCTGTCGACTGTTTGGTTGCTGACAAGCCCATCGGTCGGTCGGTCGGTCGGTCGGTCGGCTGGCTGGCTGTCTCAGGGTCGTCATGCTCATGACAATGGCCGCACGGCCTCGTTCGTTCGCTGGTGCCCGAGCCCGCGGCGTGGCGAAACTGAGAACGGGAGGGAGGGGGCTTGCACATCTCTTCCGTCGACACGCCCGGCGGGAAGGATGCCATTCTTTCCGCGTGTCGGCAGACGTGCGCCGAGAGAAAACACATCTTGGGCCACCCAGCTTGGCCCATCGTCACCGGGGGGGGGGGGGGGGGGGGGGGGGGGGGGGGGGGGGGGGGGGCAGGATGGATGGGTGGCATGGGATGGCCGTGATGCTCGTGTTGAGGGAAGGCACAGCGAGAAGACGGTCGAAGCGGTCAGGTCAGAGTCCCCCGTTCCTCACCAGCTGGCTTGGCTCGGGTTGACGTTGCAGTCGTGGCATCCATGTGCCTCTGTGCTGCGGCGCCCGATTCGTCGCATCACACGTCCAGGGAGTCTGTCAGTCAGTGCCTCCCTCCCCCGTCCTTCCCCTCTCTCTGCTCGGTCAAGAGTCATGGTGAGTCGCCCTCGGTGGCAGATTAACATCATGCTAAGGCCATGGTGTTGGGACAACGTGGCTGTGCCGTCACCAACCCCAAAGGGGAGGGGCGGATGGATGGATGATAATCGTGTCGTCGCCGTCCGTGGCGGCCTTCCGCTGTACGCAAGGGCGAATAGGGAGTGGGAGTGAGCAGTCGGCGAGACGGAGAGGGACACTTACCACTCCTCACGCGCATGACCACCCACACGATCAGACTTTCACAGGGCCGCTGATTCCGTCGGTCGCATGAGTTGAGCCAGTGTCGCAGCGCGCCCAAGCGTCCTCTGCTCTCTCTCTCTCTCTCTCGCTCTTTCTCCCCCCCCTCTCTCTCTCTCACCTCCTCTGCTGTCGCCTCACCGGTTAGGCCACCGTCTCTCCACACCACAAGCGAGCCGATTGAACCTTACCACGGCGGACCACGCCGAAATGGGTCTACTCTCGCCATGTTGCTAAAAACTCCCTCGCCGCCCTCGAGCGGAACCGAGCCTTGTCGAAGCACTTGTTTTCGTCTCCATAAACACACACCCACACCGGCTTGACCGAGCTCATGCCCTCAAGAGCCGCATGCCCATGCCCTCCACATGGCCCTGCTCTGCGCGAGCAGATGCGGGGCCGGCAGACAGCAAAAATCGACCAGATGCTCCCATCCCCTCTGCCGTACGTGTGCCCTAGCCGGTCGCCTTTGTCGTCGAATCCCGGCCCCCCAGCTGGCAGGGTGCCCGTCACTCTGGGCTTGGATGGGATTGCCCCAGCGTGACACCGTGGTGTTTCGGCGAGTCCCACTTCATCAATTGTAATAACAACATGCGGCAATACCGCTACCACCGTCGTGGTACCCTGTAAAGTAGCGTGTGGGCTGTCATGGCCAGTAGCTCCCAGCCAGCTGGGCAACGGGGCACAAGGCCAGCAATGCCGACGTCACACGACAACCCAGGCTTGGCCTACCTCCTGTGAACTCGAGCTCCATCGCCAGTCTCCTGTTGGACGCCTTTTAGAGGAGAGTGGCTGGCAACCTCGATCCATCACAGTCCACAATGCTGGGTACCAAAGCATGGTATCTTAGGGATGCCACTCTCTTGCCCCCTGGTGGGTATGGGCTGGGCAATAATGCGCTGGCCTGAAGATGAAGCTCAAGGCGAGTCGCGGAGCTAATTGCGCCGGCACCCCGCCGGGACCTTCCATCTCTGCCGATATGTCTGGCGAGTCGTTCATAGGGCCAGACACGTCGTGGCATGCGGTTTCAACTCGGCCATTGTGCTCTGTCGTTGCTTGGGTGAGGCAGCACTCTTTACCCCTCCAGAAATGCAGAACGTCCGATCTGGCAGAGCATACAGTACGCCGCCGCATCGTGGCTCCAGGTTTCACTCAGCTCGATCTGGTGTGGCGTGAATCTCAGCCATGAAGAGGCCCTGCCCTGCCAGTCGGCTTGTGAAGCTGTGCACGCCCGGCACCTGGCATCAGAGGCTTCTGCTCGCTAGAACCAACAAGTCCTTCGTTCGGCTTTGTCCGCTGACTGCCCTCTGGAAACGGTTCACCAGGGGGCATGCCGGGAGGCAACCCTCTCTGGGGTTCGTGTCATGACTTTCGTTCCGCCCAAGAGCCATTGGTTCTCGACAGTCGGCGGACCCTCTGAATCTCAGCAGCTCTTTCAACTTGACACAATCATTCTCCCGACTCAAATAATCATCCGTAGGGCCGAAGGGAGCGGAGCGTCTTGGTTTGCTACCTCGATAGTGGAGAATCCGGTCGAGCAATGGGCACAAGAACACAACCCCATTAATGGACCAAGCACCATCCACTAGTTGGCGTCTTGAACCCGGACGGTGTGCCATTGTTGTCGCTCCATCGAAACGCCTCCGTCCCCTGTTGCCCACCCGCGCGAACCATTCAGGGGTGTGTATAGCAATAGGGCATCCCCGAAGCAGCGCCCCTGGATCTGAAGACGTTGTCCCCTAGTTGGGTGGGGAGGCTGTTGTGCCGGGGCTGGGGCAGATCGGGGTTTGCAGGGCTGGCCACGTCTGGTTGGCTGAAACAGCAGTTTCTCGTGTCCAAATTTGGCCATCTCATACCCATGTGCCTATCCTCGCTTGTCAAATACTGATATCGTCATGGTCAACGTTCCTCTAGAACCCATGGGTTTGGCATCCGTTCGGTGCACTGCGCACGAGTACGGGAGAAGCCCCTCAACGGTCAACGAACAACGCGCCTGAGCTGCATGTTCAACTTCAGCCTCGGAGACTAAATTGCGGGCGACCCGACTGCCGGTTCAGGCGATTCGCACAGGCTGCCGCCCCCAGTAGGGGTCCTTGAAGGTCTTGCTTCCACTGTGATTCCTTCTGTCATGACCTTCATGCGAGACCCCGCCCGAGGCCTAGTGTCCCAACGCGAGAGCGATATCAAGTCAGACAAGGGACCAACAAAACTCGTTAAGCCCACGGTTCTCGACCAGGCAGCTCGCCCCATTGGCAGTGTTTGGCGGCACTGTCGGATGAGCGGGCTCTGATGGGACCACATGAGAGGCAACAGAGCATTCGGCGCCCGAGGGGTCCGTTGCTGAGGCAGCCTCCCTAGCAGAAATGGATGTGGCGGATTGTCTCGTTTGTGTCTTGTCCATGCGATTGGCCTATTTGCACAAAAAAAAAAAAGATATGGTCTCCGCTGCCTGAGGCTCTAGCCCTGCCCGCGTTGTAGTCTTTGACGGCAACTGCGCCAGGCCGGATGAGGCATGGTTTGTTTCTATTTCTGAACAACCTTCTTTCAGGGCAACCCTGAAGTCAAATATTGCTGTCTTGTCTTTCGTGCGTGGTGTTCGGTCATCGGGCCAGTTGTGTCCATCACGCGTGCCATCTCCTTCTCGCGATTCGGCTGGAGAAGATGCGAAGACGGTCGCCGTTGATCTTAGCGATAACATGAGTCGTGGCTGGCAAGGCAACGTTCCATAGAGATCGGCTGTGATGCCACAGGCTGGTACTGCCGTACCAATCAAGAACGATGGTTCCATGGGTAGCGCGGCCTGGTTCCGAGGCGATCGCAGCTGTTCTCATCCTGTGAATGGGTGGAGGAATGGAGGGGAGGGAGTGTAGCTTGCCCGGTCCCGGGCACGGTGGTGAGCGACCTCTCAAGGGGCGATGTGGATACAGAGTATAGTGCTTCGAAGAAGGGCGCGAGGATTTCGATCGGAAGACGCCTCTATCAAGGCGAGGAGGACGTGCCTGAGGTGTGGCTGTGGAGAGCTGTTTGGGCTGGCGACCAAGCCGAGGTGACAATGATTGGATGAGCAAGGCCCAACCAAGAGGCAAACCCCTGCGCACATCACACAGGTCTGCATATGCGTGTCAGCACTGTCAGGCAACGTCCACCAAGCTGCTGTAAACTCTACGGTGGCTTGCTGCGAAGAGAAAGATCCAAGCCTACAGTCCAGGAGCGGAGACCGGTGTACGTAGGTAAGTTCTGGGGCGCCGATGGACAGGAATGCCTCATGCAGCAGCATGGAGAAGGCTGGGGGGGCGGTGAACAGCAGAGGGCACTGGAACTGGCCCAGCGGCCGCTACTGATGCGTCTCGACAAGGGCTCCCAGGACCACTCCACAAGTAGGGTTGGCCGGGGGCGGTGGGTGAAGTTGATTCGATCCGCGATTTTGCTCTCTGCTAGTCACCGGGATGCAACGACGAGGCCAGTTGGTACCGTCCTACCGTGCGACCGTGCAGAAGGGGCGGGGCACAAAGAGCCATGGGCAGAGACTAGCACCATGCCATGCGACGCTGAGCCATCTCCATGCCCATCAGCGCGGGCACCCGATCTGGATAGGCCAGCCGCGCTGCCGAGGCTGTCGTTGTCGGATCATGATGCCAGGCCATCACGATGACCGGCAGCGGCGATCTCTGCTGGTTGCGGTCCCGATGTCCGTAGGTCGGCCGTTCACGACGCAGGATCAACGTCACGGCGACGAAGGCCAGTCGATCATTGCTGTCGCGTGTCGTGCTGTTACGCTGTCGTGCCAAGTCGATGTCGCACCAAATGGGGCATCAACGAATAACTTGCTAAAGTCTACCCGTCGGCGAAAAACTTCGGGGTGTGGGCTCTCGTGCCATTCTCCGGTGGGGAGGTGTTGAATCTTGCCTTGCGATGAATGCACACCCACGCAAGCCTATTCCCAATCAAAACTAAGTTGCTGCTTGTCATGGTGAGGCCAGGAAGGGAAATGGTCGGCTTGGTCGAAAATTTCCCTCACGCAGAGGCTGACTCGACATACCTTAGGGAAGGCAGGTAGGTAGGCAGTTGAGGAGAAGCTCTCATGCCAGACAACCCGCCCCGTCCCCTCGTTTCCCCCGCCCCCCTTGGCCCCCACCTCACTTCCATTGCCTCGTCCTGGGAAGGGGCCAGGGCAGGTGCTGCTGCCGTGCTTTCTCCTCCTTCGCATGATCTGAGGGGGAAGCAATATATGGGACTGGGCAGGGAAGGAAGGTATCATCGAGGCGAGCGGAAGGGGGCGTCAGGTCCCTGTTCGCTGCTGCCTGCCCGCTCTCGCGAGGAGATCCTGGGACGAAAGTGGGACCGGTGCAGGGGCTCGCGGCTGTTCATTCTTTCTTTCTGGTATGATCCCCTGGGCCTCTGGGTTCCTCCGTCTCTCCATTTTCACGACGAGAAGGGTCAACTGCGCTTGCTTGCCTCCCTTCTCCAAAGAAACCATCCCCATCGGCATCCTGAGTCTCCCCTACCCTGTTCCGCACTAGTGAACAAGTTGGGGGTTTTCCTGCCCGACACATCTCTCCGCGGACATCCACACAAAATGCGAGAGCTTTTCCCCTACACACTGGTCAACAAGCGCGCCCCGCAACTTCCAGAAGACATGGGATTCTGGGATTCATGAGTGGCCGCCTAAGAATAGGTCTTCCTGTTCAGGCAAGGTGCGTCCGTTGTTCTCCCGCTGGCAAGGGCTACCTAGTCGCGATGCCAAGACTCCCCATGTGACGGGTGGGTCACTCTGCTTGAG
This sequence comes from Verticillium klebahnii, assembly GCA_002851715.1. Taxonomy (NCBI): domain Eukaryota; kingdom Fungi; phylum Ascomycota; class Sordariomycetes; order Glomerellales; family Plectosphaerellaceae; genus Verticillium; species Verticillium klebahnii. The sequence goes on along the minus strand of NMXL01000001.1, from coordinate 2,288,416 downwards.
GAACAGAGCTACAGAGCAAGCCCAGAGGAAGGGAGCAGACGACAACAATTTCTCCCTCCAGTATTTCCTCGACAGGGCACACAACCACCGTGAGCAGTACTGGGTCCATTTCGGACCGCCATCGCATCTCGGAGTTTCGGCAACTAGAGGCCACCGTGACGCTTCAGCAAAGCCGCCCAACACAGTCTCACGTACTTGCTGGATACTCTGCCCAGACCATGGCCAATCAGTTGGCGGGACTTCACCTCGCTCCATGTCTCTGGAGGTCTGCAGCACGCCCTGCGCACCTTGCTGCTGCAGCGCTACCCATGCACGCCAATGCTCGCCCCAGGCTCTCCTCGTCTCCTCACAGGCCTGGCTTGACTTCCTTACCGCATGCTGAACCGCAGCTGATTGTGCGCTGATGCAACCGACGTCGAGCAAAAGAAGCAGCTTGCATTCAAGCCATCAGCAGGACCGGGGGGGAAGACCCCTCCCTCCCATGACCATAGGCGATATTCCGCGTCGAACACTGCAGTCTCGGTCACTACATCGACTCAAAACTCATCACACTCCTGGGATGTGTAATAGCAGCTAAAGTGTTGGGAACGTCTCCGCTGATCTTTTCGCGAGTCGACGGGGCGCCTTGTACTGTCTGTCTTGAAGACCCCCGAGACTCCGCATCATCAGGTCCGGTTCTTGACTATTCCACACACGCCCGACCAGTCGCCCTCCAGGTGCTCAGGTGCCCGACGCGTCGAGGATTTCCCAAACAGTACCATCTATTCGAAGGGTACGAAGCCGAGAGACAGCTATCTCCGTCAAGGATCATACAGGCCCATGTCCGCCCAACGACGTGGTCGCACTCCACTGCTGCATCGCATCTGTGTTGTCGCCGGCGGCCCTTTTCCCTTGTTGGCTGGCTCCGTGTCCCTCAACAGCTCAACCGACTCCCCCGGCCTTGGCGGGGGGGTTGACAGTCGGAGGTCAACTTCCTCATCGGCACAGGTTGTCGCACGGCGTGTCTCGTGACTGCAACTGCGGTCTCTGAGGTGTGTGCGTCTGCCTTTTGCGGTGAAGCCCACTGACCAAGCACAGCCTAGGATACGCAACCACACGTGGCACACTTGCTCAAGAGCTCCTACAATCCCCAACCGACAAATATGTACGCCCTCGCCACGATGTCGGATGGCTTTTGTGCGGACATGCCAGACAGACTAGCAAGTTCAGCGAATAAACGTTTCCGAGCAGTGCTGCGAAGTCGAGGACGAATCAATCACACGCTGACCACCCTTTTTCGCGACCGCTATTTCCTCTCGGCCCCCCGCCTCAGAACCCCCCTTCGAACCGAGACAGGCACTTGCGCCAGAAGGCGGGGGATGCTCCTGTCATGTCGTAGTGCACCGGCCCACCGGATTTACATCAAACAGCCGGTGGAAATGAGACTCATGAACTTCGTCCATACGGCGTCGTGATCAACAGCGTGCAGCTTGAGTAATTTTCTGTCAAGCCATCGGACGAACCGAACCGAACCGAGGCGAAATGGTCAAACCGTCGTTTGCCAACCCTGCTGGGCCCCTCGGACTCCCTAGCATCAAGAAATCAAGGCACTTTTGCGCCATTACTCATTCATGACAGTGCACTCGTCGCCCCATCCGCTTCACATCGTCACTCGGCCGAGATGCAACCAGATGGCCGATCATTATCTCTTGGCACAAGCCTCGGCTCGGCGCAATGTCTCAGGATGGATGGCCATGTCAAAATCCCATCATGGCCATCTTCATCAGTAGCCACCCCGTCTCTCGAAATGCCGCACGCCATGACGTCTTTATTGCCGTGAATTTTTTTGGATTTTTTTTCCACTTGACGCCAGTCGTCACACTTGGACCCTGCGGCTCAACCTATTCTATCTTGCCCCGGATCCTCATTGCGCGTGCCCCCTAGAGCACCAGGGGTGCACCAAGCACTTCAGCGGACGCCGCGGGAGCCGCATGTCCGTCCACAGCCGCAACAACCGACGGTCCGCTGGATGATGTAGTTGAAAGCTACCCCCGGTCCAGGCTGGCAAGCTGGCAGGCTCATCGACAAGCTCCCAGCATATCAGCTGATTCAAGCGGCAATCTATCATCAGCTGGCGTGCAGAATTCCTTTGCTCAATCTTTGCTTGCTATGACCAGTTCTGCGTCCATGAGACACAGACCGCCTATCAGGCATCGTGAGCTAGTTACCCGTTTACGTCTTTCGTGGGCCTGCTGACACGCCCTGCAGGCGAACCGTACGTTTCCTCTCAACATGGCCGCCGACCCGCGTCCGCCGCATGACCATCGCCTACTAGCTCATCGGCTAGGGCTCGATTTGTCGACCCAACCACCTAGAGCACCGACAGCGCGACCCCATTCCGCCCTGTCTCTCTTTACCGTCGGCCGCCATCCCAAAGCGACAATTTTTGGGAGTACTTGATGCTATTTTCATTCCCAGGCTGCATTAGCTCTCCCGCTCGCCGACACACCTGCGCTAACCTTATCCTCTCCATGCCTATGCTCAACCCCCCCACCCCCTTCCCGCCCCAATTCGACGATATGGTCAAATCCATCCTCATTGAGCGCCCACGGCCCTCAACCCCGGTGGCAAGCCGACAAGAAACGGCCGACTGTACCTCCGACCTGGCGGCATGCATCCCACGGACATGGAACCAATGGTCGGTGGAGTTCCGCTAACTGCAAACGCGCTGGCAACCGACTGGCTGACATGTCATGGCACACGCAGCGGCCTTGCCGATTGGGGCCGTTGTCTCACGCGCCTTGTGATGCGCGCAACGTTTGCCGCCCGGCCGCTGTCGTTGTCTCACTCCATGACCCCATCGAGAGGTGACAATGCGGAGAGAAACGTTACGCTCAGGATGCTACCCGTGGCATTCTCTCATCGTCGCCTCGACCGTGTCGCCAGGACCCTTGAGGCTGGTCATTTGTTGTCGAAGCATCTTCTTATCACCGGGCCAAGTTAATCACAGAGGGGTCAATAAGTCGCGAAGTTCATATGCAGTATGCTTCGGGCTCATCAGGCTGCCGAGAGGCGCCTGGCAGGCGGTGGGGGATTGTGCTTGACCAAATGAGGCCAGACACAGATTGAAGAACCCGAGTGAGCTCCGTGAACGCGCCCGATATCCATCGGACGGTCGCAGAAGCTTCCACAGCCAGCCTGGTTCCACACCGGCTCAAGAACCATTGGCGTGCTTGCAGTGAAGAATTCACGGCTTTCCCCGGTAGATCAAGGTTTTGATATGAGCTCGATGGAATCTCGGAATGCAGCTCCGCCTGGCACGATAATATGAGGGACTTGTGAAGGCTCCTGGCTTCCATAATCGATGTTCCGGAAGTTTCCGTGTGAACAGAGCTTGGAAGCTGCTACTGATCTTCCCGGGATGTCTGTCGGCTCGAGTATCATCCATTGGAGTTCACAAGCCAGTTGTTTTGCCATGGTGGCAACTGATCTGTGAGAACAGCAGTCGTCTAGTCAGTCTCAAGATTACGCAGTCGAGCCTAAGGACATGATGTCAAAGCCAGGAAGACACCGCGATGTTCATCCCTGTGCTGTAATTTGGTATGGATTCTCCTTCTCGTACCGGAGGTCTGTCAGGGAGGAAATGGTTAAGACTCGAACGCTCAACGTGGTTAGCCAGCTGCTTTCCCTGAAGATCACCACGCCAGAGGCGTCTAGCTGCGCCAACCGGATCGACGATGCCTTCACGGGCTCCCAAGGGTTCTCGAAACCTTCCTCTTCTGCACAGGTCGTGACGCCCTCGCCAAGCGTTCGAATCATGGGATTCTGACACGACCTCCCTCGGTCCCGTCTCCGCGCCCAACGTGGCGGCGAAGCCTAGCCGCCCAAGCGCTTGCCCATCACTCCCCAAAACGCTTGCCGGCGTCGTCATCCCATCACTCTCCCGCGTGCTCCCAACCCTCCCTCTCCCACCACGCCCCCGTGACACCATCTCACCCAAGGTCACCCGCCGGGCATCCACGCCTCGACGAGAAAACGCTCGCACTTGGGCCTCACGCGCCAACGCCAGCCAGATCGGCAGAGGACCCCCTACAAGCCCCCATCCCAAGCGTCCCCCTCCCACCGGGCAGCCGTACCCTCCCACCGGGGCCCAGTCGGGGGACCGAAAGTGGGCTGGCGGCCTTTCTACCGGCGTAGCACCTCGTCGGGTCGTATGATCATGACGGGCAACGACGGAGCAGTGCCAAGCAGCCGTCTCGTCGGCACTCGTTAAGGTTATCAGCTAACACTGTCCGCGTCGACGAGCCAACCTCCTAGTCTCGTCAGGAATGGCATGTCTTTTTTAATTATTTTCTCGTCTATTGGCCTCGCTACGAGGACCCCTGGCGATCAGAGCAGAGTTTCGCTAGTTGGAAGCACGTCGGGCAGACGAGGCGGGCAGAACGTCGACCCTCCCTCCTTCGGTACGATCCTGGCGGTGGGCGAGAGGGAGATGGCGCGGGAGGCGGCTCACTTGGGATCGACGACGGGCAGAACGTCGACCCTCCCCCCTTCGGTACGGTCCTGGCGGTGGCGAGAGGGAGATGGCGCGGGAGGCGGCTCACTTGGGATCGACGACGGGCAGAAAGGGTAAGCGAGAAAGGAAAAAAAGGGGGATAGCTTCGTTCGTTCACCCGTGTAGCCGTCGGGTGCGCCGCTTGCTTGGGAAAACGGACCGCGCTACTGAACTACCTAACTACCTAGACTACCTAACTAAACTACCTATCTATGGGGGGGTTGGGTGAGGTTCATTTCTATCTACGTTTGCGAGCCCTTTGTCTGTCTCGGTCGACCGGGTTCCGCGTGCCAAGGACGATCACCCGGCGCGATTCCATGCCTTGTTGCACTGCAACATGCCTCCCGCGTACCCATGCTCACTCACCCCGTGCTCCCTACCTCGTGTGCCCTGAGAGACAATCAGCGTCACCGGTCCCAAAAATAGCTTCAGCCTCAGCCTCAGCCGCCGCTACGCCTGCAGCTTCGCGTGGTCGTCGTTGGTGCTTTCATTCCTCGTCTCATGCTGCCTGCTGCCTGCTGCCGCTGCCGCTGCCGCTGCCGCCGTGCTTCTCCAGAAACATTCCGTCGGCTGCGCCAGCCCGTGTATCCACCCCGTCCCGCACAGCGGAAAGCAGCAGCACTCCGTCCCCGAAGCCCCTTTTCCTCCTGCTTACGATCGATCATGCAGCAGATGAACACACGCATGCGCCCGGCATGAATAGACAGATTCAGCTTGCCGGCCCATCAACACACTCCGGGTCCTCGATTCGTTTCCTCCGATCATAATCATAATGAGTAGTTCGCCTTGAGAGCCTGCTGGTCCTGGGGCTGCATCTGACCGATGAAGTCGGCGAAGGACGGGATCATCTGGCGATAGACGTCGAGGATCTGGACGGGTTAGCAGCAGCTCTCGTTAGACGGCAAAGTAGGGCACGAAAATAAATGGCACATCTCGGAAACTCACATTCTGGAAGATATGGTGCAGCTCTTGCTTGGTCGGGTTCTCCAGCTTCATGTCCCTGTACCGCGCAATCGCCACGAAGAACTGCGGCAGCACCTTCTCCATAGACTGGGGGTTGCGCGCAACGACGAGCGTGAATCCCTTGAACGCCGTGGCCTTCTCCTCGGACAGCTCGACCGTCTCCATGGATGTGAGGAAGTCCTCCGCAAAGTTGGGCAGCATGCTCGCCAGCTGTTCGTTGTGGTGCAAGCCCAGACGGCCGATCGTGATGGCCGCATTTTCCGTGACCGCGTGCGAGACGGCCGGGTTGGAGACAATGTCGACGAGACGCTGGAGCAGCTCAGGGACGAAGGGGGAGATGGCCTTGGTGTCGTGCATGACGATCTCGCCGGCCGACCAGCAGGCGTTGTTGACGACGCTGAAACCGCTGTCGATTTCCTCGTCGAGGATGCTGTCGAGGTCGAGCTGCTGCAGGAGGATGGGGATAACGGTTCCAAGGTGCTTCTCCAGCGAAGGGAAGACGTACTTGGCGCAGTCACCGAGGAGGGCGTAGGCAGACTGGCGGACGTCGTCCTGGGGGTCCTCGAGGCAGAAGCCGAGCAGCTCGAAGAAGGAGGCGTCCGCATTACTAACGAGCTCTTGCGACTTGTTGCTCTCCAAGGCCTGAACAATGGCGCTCAGGAGATCAAGGCTTGTGACGAGGAAGTCTTTGTCTGGGGAGTCGACTGCCGCATTGTTCGTCGCCTGCATGCTCTGCTCGAGGTTCATGTGGATGATGTTGACGCAGCGGGCGAAGATGGGCTGGGCGTAGGGAGAGAAGGAGTCGTTGAGCGCCATGGCAACGTAAGAGAGACACTCCAGCAGGGGGAACAGTTCGCGCGACTGATCGTTGACCTTCTGGTACCGGTCGATGAGCGACGGCATGAAGATGTTGACGATCTCGGGTTGCGCCATGAAGGGCCCAATCCGCTCAGCGAGCGTCTGGACACAGTCGTAGAGGATGTACATATTCCTGTCCTTGTAGCGGGCGAAGCAGCGGACGAATTGTTGCAAGATGGGCACGACATACGGCTGAAGCACCTTGCCAGACTGGTCCTCGAGATTCGCGAAGGCAGAAGCCGCCGCCTCCTGGACCTTCTTGTTCTTGTCGAGCATCTTCCGCAGGATGCCGTCCATCAGGGGCTCGAAGAAAGTGGCCTTCTGGGCCGGGTCCGTGAGAGTCGCCGCCCAATGCGAATAGCGGCCCAGCGTCCAGCAGGTGATCTGCCTTACTATCGGCTCTGAGTCTTCGAGCAGAGACAGCAGATACGGGATGAGCTCGGGGAGATGGGGTGTGACAGCTCGGCGCGCACCGTCGGCAACGGCTCCGAGCGCGAGCACGGCAGCTTCTCTGTACTGCCAATCTTCGTGCTTCAAATTCTTCGTGAGATACGGCAAGATGGCGGTGAAGACGGGGTCCTCGAAGTCCCTGGAGAAGACGTCCAGAGCCGCGGCAGAGCACTTCCGGATCGTCCATTTTCCTTCAGGGTCCTCGTCGCCGTCGTCGAGCTCGTCGATCTCACCGTCTTCCAGGTCCTCGTCATCCATATCGGCCAGCTTCTCGTACGCATTTCCGTTTTGCCCCGGATCGGCCGAGGCATCGGGTCCATTTGCCTGTCTTCCAGCAGACTTCTTGGCAAATGACGGCTTGATGTCCTCCTCGCGATCCTCCTCATCTTCGTCGTCCGACGCGCCACCCAGGAGAGCAATGTCCTCGCCGCTGTACACCATGCAGTCCAGGAGGACCGGGATGATCTTGTCAAGGTAGGGCGCCAGCGACTGCCACAGGTCGTGGTGTTCGCCCACGGCCAGCCAAAACTCGGCGGCCTCGCTGGCCAGCTCCTCGTCGTCGCTCTTCTGTTGGGAGATGATGTAGTCGACGAGGCCGCTGATGTGAGGTTGCAGCTTGTCCGGGCGAGCCTCCACCAGCTGCACAAAGGCGTGGCACACCTGCCGTCGCACGTCGGGGTTCTCGTCGGTGGCCAGCGTGAAAAGGTGAGACAGCAAGTTGTCAATGTTGTTGAGCATGGCCTGCGACTTGCGAGGGATGAAGACGTTGATGGCGGTCAGGGCCTGGGCGCGGACCTTGGGCAGGGGGTTCTTGGTGGCCTCGATGAACTTGGGCATCAGGAACGTCAGAGGTCGCTGGCCGTTGACTTCGCGGTCCAGAAGCTTCACGTTGTCCTCGCAGATCTTGGCCATGGCATGCATGGCGCCTTCCTGGGCCTCGTTGGGTACCTGGTCGGACTCGTTGGAGAGCAGACTGAGGAGCTGGGGCAGCAGCTCGGGCCAGCTCAGGAGGCCGCCGTTCTTGATGATCTCGGTCGCAATGTTGCCGGCGTAGCTGCGGATCTGCGGGTTCTTATCCTGAATGCCCATAGGGATGGCCAGCTTGATCAGAGACATGCTGCTCTCGGGGATCTGCTTGTACTGGGAGCGGGCGTTGTTCTTGAGCATGATGGCGGCGGCGGACCGCACGAGGTGGTACTCCATGGAGTTGCATGGTACGCCGGCGGGGGGTTCGGCGCTGGAGAAGAGGTAGGCGAGATAGTTGTTGATATCGGGCGACGACTTGGCCTGCGAGAGCATCTGCAGCAGGGTGCGTCAGTGACTGATTGCGATGGAGGGCTGCCGATTTTGCGATCCAAGAGGGATCGAGGGGGAGGGGTGAACCCACGTCTTCGGCCTGCTTGCGCGCATTCTTGTCGAAGCCGCTCAGGGAGTCCTTGAGACAGACGGCGAGCTGGCTCAAGGACTCCTGGGTTGGCTGCCAGGCCATGATTAGGGGCGCTGTGTGGGGAGGTCGTTCGAGGTGGGAGTCGAGAAACGTTGAGATGGTTTGATGCGGTCGTTCGAGGGATGCGCCAGATGGCCAGCAAAACGAAGGTATGCAGACGACGTGAATGGCTTGCTCCGTATTACATCCGCAGCGCGGTCCTGGTGTGGGGATGGCTGGTCAGCTTTTTTTTCTTCCTAACCCACGATGCGCCGGTCAGCGGTGGAAGTAGTGGTGGTGGTGTGGTGCGGTGCGGAAGGCGACAGAGGAATTTGAAGCCCCGCGACACACTCCAGGCTCGAGCCCCTCGCCGGGACCCGCTAGAGCCAGAGCCAGAGCCCAAAATCAGAGGAGAAAGGGTGGGGGGGCATGTGGCACTGCCGCCAAGAAGGAGGGGGTCCCACGTACCGGTGTCTCTGGGCTATCGACGATAAATCCATCAACGCTGCAGCTTGTATGCGGCGTGGAAATGAGGCCTTGCGGGTGGGAGATGGATTGATTCGGTCGGAGGCGGCAAACAGGAAACTGGAGGCTGGCAGTTGGAGGCAAACTGGTCTGGTGATGGATGGGTGGTGCAGGCACCTGCCACTGAGGGAGGAGGTACATCAGGTACCTTCATAAAGTGCTAGTGCTGCCTTCAGCCGGCTTCTGTGACTTCCCGGGCAGTGCTCCTGCCCGCGACGTCGCTGGTTGCGTTGTGGGTGGGGAACTGACGATAACAGCGCGATAACGTGATCGGATAATGCATCATAAACCACCTAAAGTGCCCTTTTTGCTGCCTATCTCCGAGGTACGCATAAGACTTTTCTGCTCCCCTCTAGATGTCTGGCATCTCGAGATGAAAGATGGAAGAGGCATCGTCACATCACATCTGACATCCGTCGACATGGGTGCTACGCCGGAACCTGGTGACTGAGGCTGCCTCGCAGACGGCAACGGCGACGGCAGGCATCCCTGCTCTGACGTCTATTGGACGCCCTACTTGCCGTCGCCAGGAGCACGCCCATCTTTCTCTCCTCCCTGCCGTCGCACAGGACAGCACACGAGATGCCGCCCCTGCGTGACATGTGTTTGATAGATATCAGCATCGCTGCACGTGGACAGGCCAATGTGCCGATGAACCACACTGAACCATGGTGGACTGAGAGAGAGGGAGGGAGACAGACGCCTGCAGTAGCCAGACTGACGTCGGCAAATCCCGGTCTTCGCAAGGCCTACTTGCTGCTGCCAGCCGTCTCTTCAGGCGAGCCGTGACCGTGGTGTAACGTACATCATCCGCTACCCGGCCTTGACCGTGTCGTCTACCCGAGCGCATCTGCTCTCCCGAGTCCATCAGTCCTCATCGCTTGCCGAGACATTCCGCTGGCGGCAAACCGCATCGCCTCTCATAATTCCCCCTTCTTCCGCTGCCAATCGTGATAGTGCGACGCGCCCAGCTACCTCTAGCCCTGCTGTCCCGTCGGCGGCGACCAGGACCGCTCCAGGCCGCACTCAACACCCCCAACCCCAAGCACGAAAGCTCTGGGCAGGCTCGGGAGAGGGCAGGCGCTGTCCAGGGAAAATCTCGAAGTAGTAGTCCTCAACGTGGCGCGAGCCGATGTGAACGCATGCCAGACCTCGCGGCTTCCCCGGGGCTACCGGCGTACTCAGATCCCGTTGACCGCCGGCGCCGGCTTGACGACTAGCTTGACCCGCTCCACGACAACAGCGACGACGCGTTTGAAGACGTCCATCTCCTCCTCGACGGTGCCGCCTTCGGGGCAGTTGGTGAAGGAGGTGCTGTTGCTAACGTACACGGGCATGTCGGCGCGCTTGGCGATCAGCTTGGCCATGCGCTGGGTGAACTCGAGCGTCGGCTCGTGGACGTAGAGTGTCGTTGCGATGGGCTGTGCCGGATTGAGGCGCTGGCTTGTCAGTACGTTGGAAAGAGGCCGGGACGAAGGGTTCTCACGTCGGGCAGAGCATAAATGAAGGAGCCCATGGCGGCCGGTGCTGAGGGGTCATCTTGGTTGGCGGTGGTGAGGAACAGCGTGATGGCCTTAGCCTTGATGGTGAGGTGGATGAAGACGCGCGTGTCGATGGAGCGGGGGAGGGGCAGGGAGACCTGGAGGGGTTCGTTTTCGAGGACCTCCATCGTGAAAATGAGCAAGTGAGATCTAAAGACGACTTGGTCGGGTCTTGTGATGAAATGGAGCTCATGAGAGTTCCTGTAGAGCGGCCCAGTTTCTGACTGGTCCAATTGGCCACGTGATGGAGCTGGTTTGGACGGGGCGAAGCCCGAGACCTCCTGCAAAGGTCGCCCGCCTCTTGCCAACCTCCACCAACTTGAGGAATACAAGCTGTCGATGGCTCCAAAAATTCCGATGTCGATGTCGATGTTTCTCCGCGGATAGTTCCATCGTTGTCCGGCGAGGCGGTTCACAGGCGCAATCGCCAACCTACGCTCAGCGCCACGCCAACGAGATGCCCCCTTGTCAATAATGCAGTGAGGCTTCGCACGATCGCATTGATTGTCCATTAAAAGTAGAATCTGATCAGTCCGGTCTGAGACTTCACAAGTTGCAATGTGCCCAAGTTAAGACTCTGGGTCCTCACTCCTTCAGACCGACTTCTGGTGGACATGCAGGACAAATTCTAAAGCTAAAGGCCCTTTCATGGTAAATAAAAGGGGGGGACTCCTCCGAGCAAAAAGCTCAGCGCCCGCGTCGGGCGCCTACGAAAACCCATCTATCAACTTTTCGGTCTGGAAATTGAACCCCAGGCCTAGTCGTGCTGAGCAGGATTTTTACCACCTATACCAGTTGCACCACGGGAGGCAGCTGGTACTGGTCGAAAACCATGCCAGGTTGGTGGCCTTAATGAAGACAGCGACGGGAGGAAGGTACGTAGTTGCTGGGTGATGAGCGAGTCTGGGCCATTGCAGATAGTAGCTGCGATCACGAGGGGCGGCCTGCCTATACCTAGCTGCTCCCGTCACGGCCCAGTTCGCGCCACGCAGACTTGGCACCCTTCCTACTGGAACCTGACAGGAGCCCTGAGTGACAGAGTAAAGGTCGTGAGCGGTGTCATGGCGGTCGAGCCTGAGTTGGCCGTTCCAGTTCTCGCCCTCACCACCGATGACACGTACGACAACGAGCTGGACGGTCACCGAGACTGCCTTCGATTGGTATGAAGTCGTTCGCGCCTAATCCTGGATCATGGCAGCCGAATTGACGAGCATGAGCTGAGACCGATGAAAGGAAAGATGAAAGGAGAGCGAAATTTGCGAATTTCAGTCCGTAATCACCAGCCTAGTTCTGTTTCAGAGAACTCTTAGTTTCACCATCTAATTCGCACCGACTACTATGAGCATCATTACTTCCGGGATTCTTGTTACCTCTACGACGAAAGCCAGACCGACATCGAATACAAGGCGTCCGAGTTCTGGCAGCACTACCTCAGGCAAGAGTTCGCTGACACTAGAACCTATGCTGTCACATGCAAAGTGTCAAAAGATAGTTCTCGAAGGCGCATCGACATGGTCCTCAAGCGATATGATATGAATCATCATACCATGTCGGCATTGCTCTGGGTGGAGTGTAAGAGGCCTGGCGGCAGTGTCCGTGAGGTAAAGGAGTAGGCCCTAGACGCCGCCAAAAGATGCGTCGACATGGACGATTTGCTGTTTATTTACACAATGACCATCGTGGGAGTCTCCTTCCGCGTTTGGTTCTACGAAAAGACAGCAAACGAGCTGAGGTCATTCCACGAGCGATCGAGCTTTGCAGACCGATCTCAGTACATCGATGCCAATTCGGAAGAGGCTTAGGTATTGCCCCTTTGCTTCGAGATGATCAAGAACGAGGTCCCTCTTCGGGACGCGCCGACCTCTAGGAGATCTTCAAGTTGCTGGCACTAGTCAACAACCACGGGCTCAGAGTCAGGATGACCCCGGCGAACAACCCTCATCCCCCTCTTGGGCGCACCAACAATCAGTCCCAGGCATGGAAGGCCCATCGACCGATGATGCCCCACGCCGGTCCGGGTCAGAGTTTGTCTCGAATCACATACGTTTCACCCGAATAAGTGCTTTTTCAAGCATATCAGAGGCAAGACGCGAGAGACTACCGGTGAGGACTGCTCGTAGGTCAAAAGAAAGAGTGGGCGTACTGGAGCAAGAAGACGGCGTACATCAGCGACATCGACATCGTCTAGGTCTTGATCCAACCACTTCCTACCCTTCGGTTTTGATTTGTTCCTATTCGGAGTAGATTAGTTTACTTTGGCGCTGCGAAAACCACCATTCAAGTCGCCCATGCCAAGGAATGTTCATCCAGGATAAAGACCCCGAATCGGTCGTGCCCAGCCTTTGTAAGCCCAGTTCTGCAACATACGGGAATCGCCTCTTGGTCCTGCCCATACCTATCCTCAGTATCTTCGAACGTTCCACGGACATGGTATCAAGTGCCCAGTCCAGGCGATACTGCCCCACACAGGCTCTATGATGATTGCCATAGCGCAGTAGCATGCCGATGATGGGTTGGTGAGGGGCTGCTTGGTCGACACAGCATGTGATTTCTACAACATCCTCTAATCGGCAGTTGGTATAATACCATGGTTCGTTGTATTGTGTGTAAGGCGGCGGTGATGATGGAGTCAGAGAAGGGGGATATCGAGTTCGATGTTGCTGGCCTTGTACTAAGGATATCTCTGTCTCTGTAGTATTTGCATCCACTCCGAAGTATTTGATCCACTGATCGTCGTAGAGTGGATCCCAATCGTGGAAGTATATTCGTGACGCATGGTTTGTTGTTGCGTAAATGCAGTGAAACTGAAGTTGGATCTCGGGATGTAGAATATAACTCCCGAAGATGACGCCTCGTTCGTGGCTGGTGAGGAACTAAATGAACGTCGTTAGGCCAAATGATTCCATGTAATATGATCCCCTGCCTCACCATCAATGCCATCATGCGAGAGGTGGAAGTTTTGATAGCCCAAATCTCCTTTAGGTACTCGTCCTGTTCGACAGGCATGTACATCCACAGCGTGGACCTAGGGATATCATCCACATCCCCATAGTCGCTCCTGCTGGCGCCAGAGTGATGGGCGTATAACTTCGCTATGTGTAGCCCATGGATGGCGGCGGAGTAGCCATGTGACGTCGGCTTGTTGCAATCGAAGGAGCTCATCCGCAGTCTTTCGGGCGTTCCCTTAGCGAAGTCACATGTATCCAAGTCTATCAACCTGTAGTCTGGTCCCGGTGTCGGCCATCCTTGCCCGAGAACTATGTTGTTCCTTGCAGAAAGAAAGTCTGTAGTGTCCAGGAGTTCTCTGACTTTCAAGCCCTTCCGCGGTGTGCTTGTTAGAACTTATACCGTCACAAGGATGGGCTCGTATTACACTCACATCCGACCTTGTCACAATACGTAGAATGCCTTCATTTCGAGCTAGTCCCGTCCACCATACTCCGGGGCAATCGCGGAGGGACTGTGGCAAGTCGTCACCGGGTAACACAAAGCGAATGCTTCGGATGCCAAGGTGATCATATCCAACGTAGATGTTTTGGATGGCATGGCCTTGTCCAGCATCGAGTACTCGCATTCCCTCTCCTGGTTGCGGAGCATTGCTCAAGGTCTGAAGGTACACGGCCCCCTCGAGTTTCATGTGTGTCGCGTAAACATCTTGAGAGAGATTGATGACGAAGTCAGACGGGCGAACGTCTCGGGCAAGTTCTTGATATACGACGATAGAACATTCCCGAACAAGATATGCCGCTGTCAATTGACAGAGCTCCAGGGGGATTCTGCGCATCAAGCCGAGTTTCAGTTTCCTTGCTAGCAGGTGTTTGATGCGACCTTGCCTTCGACGCTCGTAAGAGATTGGCGGACTGAAATCATATTCGGTGGCAGCGAGGAACGTTGGGGATATCGGAAAGGGGTTGAAAGAATGGCATCCGGCGTGATAGCAGTGTGCTCGACGGTATCTTCTGATGCAGCCGCTTGTACAACACATATGGAACTTGATTCCCGTCTCTTGCTCTTCGAATGATTCATTTAGACGAAAAGGGAATGAGCTAGAAGCGCGACTATCCTCTGGGACTAGATGCATGACGGGCATGAGGCCAGCAGATCTCCTGCCAAGCGAGTTGGGATGTAGGGACCATACCTACGAGTACCGACTCTCCCTCTTCGAGCCGTAATTGGCATAGCCTGCAGCGGGCTTGGTCAATGCAGTAATACTGCATATCATCCTCGGTCATTTTGGATCCCAGACGGTATGGAGGCTCGGCAGTGTCAGCACACGGGGTTTGTCGTTGCGTAGTGTTGATATGATGCTGCGGGGATGTCTTCTGTGGATTGTACCTAGGTACCTACCTACCTTAGGTAGTAACAATAGGTAGGAAGTTGACATGTCAGCCTTGGGTGAGGCACTCCTTTAGATGCATCTTCTCGTATGCAATGATTCAATTAATGGGGGTCATCGTCGAGATGCGATTAAGAACGCGATCGACTCACTTCTTTCTCTCTTCCCATCCTCGTCATCCTACCCCTCCTCGACTCTGACATGACATGGATGATGTGAACTTGGACGACTTCTTGCTCGATCACGGGGTCTTTTGGCCGCCGATGCCCTGCGCCCATTGCAGGTGCCACCGACTGCAATGCTTCATCCTCCGGACGACGGCGGCCAACCCGAACCCCGTCTCGTCATGCTCTTCGTGCGTCGCCCTCTTCCGGGACTGCACTCTGGCCGGCCAGGGGAAGCGAGGTCACTCCAGCTTTGAGACGTCGGAGCCCGTCATCGGCCACCTGCACGGCGTGAGCGAGGAGTACTCGACCTCAACCTCGACCCCTCTCATGGGTGGTTTCGCCCTCGGCAAGACTCTTCCCATGCCGCTAGCAGCACCAACAGCACCGGCAGCATCGGCATCTTCGGGGCTACCGACGACGTCCAGCAAGCGGGCGAGCTCGCGCTCCGTCCACAAGAACCGCGCCCTCAGGAACTGGTTCTCGGCCAACATGGACCACCCGTACCCCTCAGACGAGGTCAAAGACAACCTGGCGCAGCAGTCCGGCCTGAGCAAGTCCCAGGTCGTCAACTGGTTCACCAACGCGCGGCGCCGCCACAGACTGTCAGCCCGCGCCTCGAGGCAGTCCTCCAACCAGCATCACCCGCAGGGGTCGCCCAGGCCTCGATCCCTCCTGGCGGACCTGACGCCCCTCGAGCGGTGGCGGAGCTCGCCCCCCGACGAGGAGCCCGTCGATCCCTCCGTCATCGAGAGCGCCCTCGACGCCTTCCTGTCGGACAACTCGCACGACTTCGAGCCGGCCGGTGGCGGCGGCGGCGGCGGCAGCAGCAGCTACCACGACGGCGGCAGCGCGTCCTCGGCGAGCGGCGACTTCAACTTCCACGCGAGCGCCCGGTCCTCGGACTCTAACTCGTCGTGTTACTCCTTCCGGTCGGCAGCGAGCGGCGGCGCGCGCGGGCGGAGGGCGCGCTCGGCGCAGAGTTCCGACGGCGCGGCCGCCGGGGCCGACGTCATCTTCCCGTGCACGTTCTGCCCGCGGACGTTCCGGAAGAAGTTCGACTGGTCGCGGCACGAGCAGTCGATCCACCTGCCGGGCCTGCACTCGTGGGTGTGCGGGGTGCCGCTGGGGGCGGAGGCGCCGCTGGTGGTGTGGCGGCTGGGCCAGGACGGGCCCGAGTGCGTCTTCTGCGGGCGCGCGGCGCCCGACGTCGCGCACTTCCAGGCGCACCAGTTCGAGGAGTGCGCCGAGCGGAGCGCCGCCGCGCGCACCTTTGCCCGCAAGGATCACCTCGTCCAGCACCTGCACAAGTTCCACGGCTGCCGCCGCCGCGAGGGCTGGCCCATGGACGTGTCGATGCTGCGGCGCACGCAGGACGCCGTGCCCAGCCGGTGCGGGTTCTGCGGCGCGAGGATGGGCGGGTGGGAGCAGAGGGGCCAGCACCTGGCGGCGCACTTCCGGGCGGGCCTGACGATGGAGCAGTGGGAGGGGGGGTGCGGGATCGAGGAGCCCATGGCGGTGATGGTTCAGGGGGTGGAGGGCGTCTGATATTGGAGGTGCGAGAATCACGAACAGCCTGCCATGGCTGACGCGGCACTAGGATACGATACCCGGAAAGCACGACGCAGGAAATTTAATGTTTGGTTTTAATTTTGTCTGTCTCCTGACACGGTCCACAGCATCTATTCACGTCCAAATTATCCCGTGCACCCCTGAGCATGCATTTGCGTCCGAGTCACATGTCGTGCCCCTGAGCATCGTCAAATCCTCGCCGCCCGCTCCGGAACCTCGTACTCCCTCGGCCCCTCGGTCCCCAGCAGCACGATCACGGCATCCTCCGAGAGAACCCCCCGGGCCTGCTCCCCGCCGATGTCGCGCATCTTCCACAGCGCCGCCAGCGCCGCGGCACCGCACGGCCCGACCCGGACGCCGGCGTCCTCCAGGGCGCCGACGGCGCGATGCGCCTCGGGGCTCGACACCACGACGCTCACGTCGACGCCGGCGCGCAGGTCCGGCCAGGCCGCCGCCGACACGGTGCCGCAGTTCATGCCGTCCATGATGGTGGTGCGCCCCGCCGCGTGCGCCGTCACCGGCCGGCCGGCCCGCAGGCTCTCGGCGAGACACGGCGCCGTGTCCGGCTCGACGGCCACGACGGCCGGCCGGCCCGCGGCCCGCCCGTTGCAGTGCCGCACCACGGCGTGCGCCAGCGACCCGACCCCGACGGGCGTCACCACGGCCGTGGCCTCGACGCCGGCGGCCGCGAGCTGCGCCGCCGTCTCCGCCAGCATGGTCGAGTACCCCTCGACGATCCAGGCGGGGATGCGCTCGTATCCCGCGAACGAGGTGTCCTGGACGCAGACGCCGGCGGTCGTGCGCGCCGCGGCGGCGAAGGCCTCGCCGACGGCCACGTCGTAGTCGCCGGCCGAGGGCACGACGACGGCGCCCTCGGCGGCGATGCGGGCGGCGGCGGCGGGGTCCACGGCCGCGGGGACGTGGATCTCGGCCGCCACGCCGAGCATGCGGGCCATGGCGGCGACGGCGCGGCCGTGGTTGCCCTCGGTGGCGGCGAACAGGACGATGCGCTCGGCGCGGGCGGCGCGCGCGACGTCGGCGAGGGGCGCGGAGGCGGGCAGCCCTAGGCGGTCGAGCAGGGCGCGGTAGGTGCCCCAGGAGGCGCCGAGGATCTTGAAGGCCGGGAGGCCGAGGCGGCTGCTCTCGTCCTTGATGAGAAGGGCGCGGACGCCGAGGGCGCGGGCGAGGCCCGGCAGTGGCGTGAGGGGCGTGGCCGCGTATGTCGGGAGCTGGGCGTGGAAGGCCTGGACGGCGGACGTGTCCCCCGGGGCCGCGACGGGGCCGGTTTCCGTGTTGAAGAAGACGTCTGTCGTGGATGGCGGCATCTTGAGCGGGGGAGGACGATGAATGGGATGTGGCAGTGTGGTCGGGCAAATGCGGTTTGGAGATGGTTCGATCCACCTACCCTTCGTCCCCGACGCCAGCGACCCGACTTATCACCACGAGACTGCCAAGCTGGAGGGCTTCACCGCACGGGAGGCCGTCGAGAACAACGTACGCAGCGCCCTCTTGCTACAGAGTCGTGTGTACGTTCCGGGGGTGCGCCCTCTGCAAGCTGCTCCCTCTGGCTACATTGCCCCGGCGCCCTCCGACTACAGCTGCCCCGCCGGCCCGCACGCTGTAGTCATTTCAAGATTCCTGTCATCGAAGCCCTTTTTTTCGCCAGTCGAAGTGTGCCGACTTCTTCATGTTCCATTCCGGCTCCCACGTCTTGCATGGTGTGATGTTTGAAAGGAAAATTCATAAAAAGATTGGAGGAACAAGTTCACCACAGACCAGCACATCTCACAGAGGTTTTGTCTTCCAGAGACTTTATATCCAGAGGTAGGACATGGCGATCACGGCTAGAGTATGTATAGCGTACTTCTTCAGCCATAATGAATTATTGTCATTCTCCGATGATGCTATGTAGTCAGGAAAGAATAACCAGCATTTCAATCAAACTGTCGCTCAATTGACCAGCCATCAGCATAAATCGTGTAACCTGGTCCATCTCATCTAGTAGTCCGCAGCCACATCACGCCGAGCTGCCCCTCACCTCGTCGTACTCCAGCACGGCATCCAGCAACGCCTGTGCCCCCGTCGCGCTGTAAAGTCAAGTCTGTCAGCAACGCCCAACACCGGGACAAGGCCACTCACCAGTCTTCCGGCGCGCAGTACTCCTCCGGGTGGTGGCTGACGCCGTCCAGGCAGGGCACGAAGATCATGGTCGTCGGGCACCGCCGGCTCGTGTAGACGCTGTCGTGTCCCGCGCCGCTCGTGATGGGCAGCCAGCCCTCTCGCCCCACGAGCCCGTCCGCCGCCCGCTCGACGGCGGCGATGCAGTCGGGGTGAAACTTGGTCGCTGGCGAGTCCGTGTCCAGCGTCCACGAGAGGTCAACGCCGCGCCCGTCCAGCCCCGCAATCTCCTTGAAGGTCGCGAGGACGGCGTCCTGGATCCGCGTGACGGCCGCGTCCTCCGGGTGCCGGATGTCCAGCGTGAAGCTCACGGTGCTCGCGATCGTGTTGGTGGACGAGTTGGTTGGCATCTTGAGCACGCCGGTGGACGCCAGCCCGCCTCCGGCCTTGGCCGCCTCGTGGGCGGCCACGATCATGCGGCTCGCGGCGAGCAGGGGGTCCCGGCGGGCGGTGAGCGGCGTGGTGCCCGTGTGGGCGTCCCGGCCCGTCACGGTAAAGGTGAACCAGCGGTAGGCCTGGGCGCCCTGGACGACGCCGATACGGCGGCCGGCGTCCTGCAGGATGGGTCCCTGCTCGATGTGCAGCTCGAAGTGGGCGCCGAGGGGGTAGCCCTCCGGGCCGGAGGAGCAGGCGACGTCGCCGAGGAAGCCGTGGCGCTCGAGCTCGGACTTGACGGTGGCCTTGGGGTCGAAGATGTCGGCCAGAGCCCAGGCCTTCTCGATGGGGATGTCGCCGGCCCAGACGCCGGAAGAGAGCATGGACTTGGGGAAGCGGGCGCCCTCCTCGCTGGGGGGTTGTCAGACGTGGGAGCCGCGGGAGGAAGAGAGGCGAAGGGACTCACTTGGTCCAGTTGACGGCGCCGACGTCGAAGCGCGTCTCGTGGTTGTTCTCGTGCAGGGTGCGCAGGACCTCGAGGCTGGCTAGGACGCCGAGGATGCCGTCGTAGCGGCCACCGCGCGGCTGGGTGTCGAGGTGACTGCCCATGGCAGTCATGGGGCCGGCGGTCCGGCCGCGGCGGCGGGCAAACTGGTTGCCCATGGCATCGACGGTGAGGTCGCATCCGAGGGCGCGGGCCTCGTTGGCGAACCAGCGGCGGGCGTGGGCGTCGTCATCAGTGAGAGCGAGGCGGGCCATGCCCGTCTCGGTGGGCGCGCTGGGCGTGTGAGCCTGGATTCTCTGGAGGGCAGGGGAGGAAAGGGGGAGTACCGGCCGTAAGTGTGGGCGGCGCCCCATTGGCACGTGTGGTGGAGGGTGTCGTTAAGACGGTCGGCGTTGATCTTGAGGCGGGAGGCAGCATGAGAGGTGGATGAGAGAGACCTGGCTCCCACAGAGGGGAGGTGCCTGAGGGCAAGGTGCCTGGCGAAGGGTGGCATCGTGATGTGTGTCGGCGGGTGTTAGTGAGGGGAAGACGTCGTAGTTGGCGGGGCACTCCTCCTGTTCACGAGAGTCAATCGTCCGGCGGGCTCAATGGTGGATGGATGCTGATTGAATGACGCGAGAAAGGGGAAGCAGAAGAAGAGGTGGTGGAATGAATAACCAATGTTGGATGGAAGAGGAGTCGACCGGACTAGACTTGATGTGCTTGACACACTGGAGACAGGTGCGCCTTCCAGAGACGGGTGCGCCTTCCAGAAACGAGTGCGCCTTCCAGAAACACGGCGGGCACCCGCTAGTCCCTGCTTCCTGCCTCTCCGATCGCACATGTGCCGCACCGGCAGCTGCACCCGCATCGCACCTGCCGGCCAAGACCGTCCCCGTCGACCACAAGCCCCTTCCCGCCCACTCCATTCCGAGGTACTACGACTACTACCTTCACCACCTTCACCACCACCAACACCATCACCACCACCACCATCACCATACCCAGGATCTCATCACCCACCAACACCACCACCGTGCCCCCTCGCCGCATTCACAATCCCCTCGAACCCGTTCGTCCGGTGTCCCTCCGCGAACCGCACCACCGCCCCCCAGTCTTTGCACACGTGCCGCGCCCCCTGCTCCCCCGGATGGCTCTTCATCCCGTCGAGGCTCACGTCGATCCGCCCCCCGAGCGCCGTGTCGCCGTGGCACGCGAGCGACACCCGCAGGTACTCGAAGCAGTGCCGCAGATGCGCCGCCGCCGCCGACTCGTCACCCGCCCCGTGGCCCCCGTGGCTGCCGCGGCCCCCGCGCACCGCCGCCGTGTACCCCTCCATGACCATGTACAGGCAGTGCAGCTGGTGGAACACGGCGATCGCGTGCGCCGGGTGGCCCTCCGGGTCCACCGACGGCGACGGCAGCTGCTCCGCGTTCTTCCCCGCCCGGAAGAACCCCTGCCCGACTGCCCACGTCAGCACGTCATCGCCGCGCCGTGAAGAGGGCCGCGAAACCTACCAGGCATGAGGGCGTCCCAGTGCGCGCGCACCCGGGCCACCGCCTCGTCCGTCGTGTTCATCGCGTCGACCGTGTACTCGGTCGACAGCTGGAAGTCCTGCACCACCGTCGAGACTGCGCGGCACGTCAGCAGGCCGCCACGAGATGCCCGCGCGGAGAGGAAGACAGGAAGACGACGCACACTCGGGGATGTTGCCCGTCGGGTCCCCCGCGAGGAGAGGCCCGCGCCTCGGACCGCAGTATCCCTCCCACGATGCGAGAAACACACACGCCGCCGCGAAGACGACGACGAGCCAGACTAGGAGCATGATCCGTGATGTCCACAAAATGGCTTTCCCCAGGCAGATCCGCCCCTTCGAAGGCCGGACGTAGTTGTGGGCGAACCCGTCGCCATGACCCAGTGAGCATGTTGGTGATTGCAGCATTTCCGTAGACGGCGTCCCGCCAGGCCGTTGATATTCGAAGCCCATGGCTGATGGTTCTGGCAGAATACTGACATGCAGCACAGGTGGGACCTATCGTCCAGTAGGTCCCTCTTCACGGCACTTCGGAGCTTATAGGCTTAGATTAAATAAACAAGCCGAAATTAAGTTTAGAAGCCATGACCTGGGACCAAACGCGCCGTATGGTTGGTCTTGCGTCGCGTCTTGGTGGCGCCGTCCGGCTTCCCCTGTTGCCCCTTTTGGGTGTCAATAGCCTCGCCGCCTATTCAGTCTGGACCTCGCTGCTCGTGAAGGCCTGGCACAAAGCCACCACACCGTCTCTGATGCTCACCTTTCATCTTTATACCGTGCCACTTCACAAGAGAAGCCTGCGACCAAATGGCGTTTGGACGATCTGGCAACCTGGGAATTCCTCGTCCAATAATTCCATCAGCAGCAGGCTGCAGTCCATCTCCTATTTTTATCTACATCGGTCGTCTATGAATGCAAGATATGGTACAGTCCAACAGTGATAATACAGCAGTACAGCAGATAGTACAGTAGACCAGCACCCGCCTCACCGCCCCATCCCGAGCATGCCCTTCACCTGGTCGAACAGGCCGGGCGCGGCACCCCCGTCCCCCTCCGCCGCAGCACCCGCGCTGGCAGTCGTCTCGGGCTCCTCCCCGACGGGCTCCTCCCGCGGCGCACGCGGCATCTTCTTCGTGAAGACGGCGACGAAGCCGCCGCCGCCCACCGTGTTGCCCACCTTGGGCCGGCACACGGGCACCTTCCGCTCGTGCTCGCCGGCGCCCTCGACCTCGCCGCGCGCCACCTTCTTCGGCGTCACGGTGCGCACGTCCCACTCGCGCCCGCCCACGCCGTCCGAGAAGCCCGGCGCGAACGTCGAGTTGGGCAGCTCGATGACCCGGTCCACGTACACCGGCTGGTCCGACTCGGTCGCCCACACCACAAAGTCGAGCACCTGCGTGATGGACGGGAAGAAGACGACGAGCTTGCCGTCGGGCCGCAGCGCCTCGACCACGAGCGCCGCGTGGTCCGCCGCCGCGGGGAGGTCCAGCACCGCGTGCGCGAGGAACGGCGCCCGCCCGGGGCTGCGCGCCAGCCGCGGCTCGAGGTACGCGCGGATCGTGCGCACGTGGAAGTCCACGTCGAGGAGGTACAGCCCGCGCCGGAACCCGCGCACCGTGCCGTGCGCGAGCCGGCTCGCCGACGGCCGGATGTCGAGCGTGTGCACCACGGCGCGCCGCGCCGGCCGGTACGCCTCCAGCTGCGCCTGCAGGTCCGCCGCGAGGCCGTCCGGCGAGTGCGGGTGCGGGCCCATCTCCGGCGAGTCGTCCGTGGCCACGTCCGCGAGCAGCTGGCCCTTGGCGTAGGGCGCCGCGCAGAGCGCCGCACGCAGCGGGGCCGGCACGGGGGCATTGGCCCCGTGGATCGCTCGCGCGAGGTGCAGCGTCAGCGAGCCCATGCCCGTGCCGGCCTCGAAGATCTCAAACGGTGGGCCCGCGTCCGCTACGGGGTCCTCGCCGGGGGCCGGGAGGTCCAGGTCGAGGAGGGAGACGATCATGGAGGAGTCGTGGGGGTAGATCTGCGCCGAAAACGTCAGGGAGGGCTGGCTTGGGCTCGGCGGGAAAGCATCATACCGGTGTCGCC
Source organism: Verticillium klebahnii (assembly GCA_002851715.1). Lineage (NCBI taxonomy): Eukaryota > Fungi > Ascomycota > Sordariomycetes > Glomerellales > Plectosphaerellaceae > Verticillium > Verticillium klebahnii. The sequence goes on along the minus strand of NMXL01000001.1, from coordinate 2,265,397 downwards.
GTCCGCGGGATGTTGGTCACGTATTGCGCCAGCGACACTTCCGAGAATCGCATCTCGTTGCCCTGGCTGTCGCTGATTGTGCACGGGAGCGTCTTTCCCAGGAGATCCGAGCCGTTCAGTGTGACGCCCCATGCTGCCTTGAAGCTGGTGTCCGGACGGATCGGGGGTGTGATTTGCCGCTTCGTCGCATTCCTTGCGCCCTTCTGTCGCAGAAGGACGACATCGTGTTCTGCGAGGCCCGAGGTCAGCAATAGTCGGCCAGCATGCCGGCGTTGGGGTGCGAACGTACCCTGAATAACCCTGGAGTAGCACCTGAGGCCGTTCAGCACGCCTAGTGCGTGGGTGCGAGGACCTCTGGTCCGGAGTAATGATCTGGAAAGCATCGCGAATGGAGAATGGGAGCTGCACCTCTGGGCTGCCGGCCGCTCTCTGATCGACAGGGCCAGGATCGCATTGATGCATTTTACTAGTGATCGGCGGTTTAATTGTATACCGGGCCAAGTCACTCTTGGCAAGTGCATAACGTCCTTCGACGTCGCGCGTCAGTATCTCCATCAAAACGAAACTCTCGCCTCATCATTCACATCTTTCAAGTACAAACAGTATTGTAGCACGCTCTGAATGAATGTCTTTAAAGATCGGGGTATCTAACTTTCCACGGCGCGCCGTGGACCCGCGCCCCAGCTCTTCCATCAAAACACGAAACAAACGCTCGCTGACATGCCAGAGTCCGCCTCGCCTCATTATACCATCGTCGATCATAAGCTTGCGGCTTCGAGCCATTACTCTGCAAACGGGCCTCCGGACCAAGCCGGTGGTAGGTAGCGAGAACCAAAGAAAAAAAAAAAGAAAGTGAAACAAAAGGGGGGGGATTGTTGCGGCCCAGCCCATACCCTCGTCCCATCGCAATGCAGTCGTCCCCCCATGTTCGTTCGTGTACGTCACATACAAGTTTCTGTTGAAAAGTTTTGTCGAGAAAAAAATTCATAATCCATCGGCATGCCAGCCAGTGGCCATCGTAGGAATTATCGTGGTGCGGCATCCGACCCATATCCAATTACAGCCGTCGCCGGCTTGTACCCATTGTACGCATGTATGGTGGAATGGTGACAATAAGAAAAGCTTGGTCGCCAGCTCTGAAAAGCCCAGGAAATGGACCGGAGAAGCGAAGGCCATCGTTCTATTCAACCGGAGGTCCGTTCAGTGTCATACACCATACCCCAGCAGAGATCCCCGGGGACGCTGGAGCAGGAGATGGGCTTGCGCCCTGCTGAGTCTTGCAAACAATATGAGTTTTGTGTGTTATAGTCAATGTGTTTCTTGATAACGTGGTGGGTGTCGTGTCTCGAATGTTGAAGGCCAGTTTATACACGGGTAGTCTGAAGTTGTGGCCATTCCAGGACGTGGGGAGGTCGACAACAATGGAAAAAGTGGAAAGGGGAAAGCCTAGATGCTAGCAACACGGCCCTTGTCGGGCACGCTCGCATAGCACACCGTGAGCTTCAGACTGGTTCGCCACTCCTCACACTCGGAAAGGAGCGCACGGTCGGCCCAGATGGTCTTCCGCGCAGTGGTGCTACCAACGGCACTCTCGTAGCAACGTGTGTACCACCAGCGACCAACCTTGGCGACCATCTTGGTGATGTTCTCGTCGGCAGCGTCGCTCTTGTCGTTCATCATCTCAGCCAAGCTTCGCTGATCTTTGGGCTTTCTGACGCCGCTCACAGGAGGCTTCTTTCCGCCTTCGGCGCGGGCGACGATGCTCGCGACGGGAACGCCGACATGGCATGTTTTGACATCGGCAAAGCCCTGCTGACCGAGGAGACGCAGCACAAGGTCTGAAGACGAGCCCAGACTGGTCTCGGGTGTCTTCTCGTGGATCCGCTCCTTCAGATTTCGCACCGTCCGGCGCGCTCGATTTCCCATGTTGTTGAGGTCGACGTCCAAAACCGAAAGCTCGATGTAGCCGCCAGGTTTGAGAACCCGGCGGGCCTCGGACATGATGTTGCGGTAGTGCGACTCGGGCGCAGCAGCCGGGAATCGATAGACCACAGACGTGAAGCTCTCAGCCCCGAAAGGGAACTTATCCGCGTGCGAGGTATACTGGATCTGGTGATGATTCGGAGGGCTGAGGGGGAATGTCGAGGCCGCCTTGTGCTCGGTAGGCAGCGGAGCTCGCGGAGACATGTTGAAGAAAGTGGCGGCAGGGTAGGTTTCGGCGGCATAGAATGACCAGTCGTCATTGCCGAGACCGTCAATAACGAGAATAGACGGTCGCTTGAGGGACCCAACATCAGGGACGAGTTGATCCCTAATAGGGCTGAAAAGGACATGTCCGAAAGACAGCCACTTGCTAACCGTCATTGATCCAACACGTAAATTGACTTGCGACAGGGGCGTCTCGTCTTCAGAAGACCTGCAGCTGCTGCTGGTAGATTTGCGAGACAAGTTGCTGTTTCTTTGGGAGACCAGCGACTCTTTGCGAGTTGTCTCTCCACTGTTACGGGGAGCGGTGTCCGGGGCGGGAGAGGTCTTGGCCGGTGTCTCTTCAGGCTTAGGTGCAAAGGCGGCCTTGATACGCTCAGTCATGTCGGCGCTGTAAACACTAGACTCAACAGCGAACCTATCGGCCTCTTCAGTAACGGACTGAATGCTTCGGGCTGAAGGAGGCGCGAGAGTTGGGGACTCCAGGATCTGGCTGTTCTTCTTCGGTAGCTTAATCTCACTCGATGCGTAGTTCTCGAGATGAAATGGCACGCCCTTGGAAGATGTTGCGGATGGGGGAACGTCCCCAAGGAGATCATTGTACTCATCCCAGATGTCGTCCTCGCCGAGACCGTTCGTGTCTGGCACGGCAATCATGGTCGTGGCGAGCGTGTAAGTGCCGGAACAGCTTGAGCTCGTGCTGTCGCGCTGTTGATACTTTTTATTAGGCGAGAACTTCAGAAACTCTCGGCCAATCTGAATCATCTCTGGTGGCGTATCCCGGCTCGTGCGACCAGGAGCGGAGTCAGTGCTGGTTGCCGTTGACGCTTCATGAGAGAGCTCCGGGGTCGATGTGTTCGGCGGGCTGGGACCCTTGGCGATGGAGCTGAGGTCAATCAACGTCGTACGAGGTTGTCCTTGAAAGCTCGTGCGGTTGAAGGGCCGAGAGAAACTGCGCGGTGAAGGGGGCTCAAGTCTGCTATTGACAACCTTAGGGATCCTGCCCACTTGAGGCAGGCGACTAGGGCGGGCAACCGAGGACTTGGCAGCCGTCGCCGCTTGCTGGGAGGATGCAAGGTCATGCGGTTTGTCGGTGAACTTCTTGTCAACGCGTCGAATCTGCGGTGGTTGCATTGATGCTTGATGACTGAGACCTGGCTGGGGATGAGTCGGATAACGCTCCCTTGTAGCGACCAGCGGTGGTGTCGGAACATCAACAGGATCATCGAAAACATGTGCGTCACGAAGCACATCCTCCACCGTCGGAACAGCCTCATCTTGCTCAGATCCATCCATCATGAAGTAGAAGGCTTCAGGCTTCTGCTGAACAACTTTGACAGTGGCGGCAACAGGCTCGGGTTCCTTCTTCTCCGATGACTTGTGCGAACGGCTGAAGATGTTCCACTTTCTTGGCGATCTTGCCCTCTTCGTCAGTTTCTTGGGTGGTACGATTGTGGGAGCGGCCTTGCGTCCACGAGCGGCGTGGTCGATGAACTCGAAACGAGAGTCGTCGGATACGACACTCGTATCAATGCTCGTGATAGAGGGCGAGGGCGCTCTAGAGGTTTTGATAGGCTTTGGCAGGTTGAGAGGAGCCTGATCAGGGGATGACCGAAGCCGCTGAGTCGATCTTCTGAAGGCTAGCGTCGACTTCATGGCGAGGGCCTCTGAATCGCTGCTGTCTGATGGGCGACGATGACTGAAGCCGGCCTTCGGGTTGCGAGGCAAGCCAGAAGCCCACATGGCCGTTCGTCCCGCGCTGGAAGTAGTTGACCTTTCGGAACCGCCCTTGGATTCGATGCTCGGGCGGCTCATTGCCAGGCTCTGGTTACTTTCAGTCCGGCTGAGGTCGGAGCTGACGTTCCTACCATGCTTGACCTCGCCGCCTGAGATGACCACGGGATTCATGCGCTCCAGCAAGAAAGGGTCCACAGATTGTGTGCTGTTGAGGCTCTCCTGAGATGCTCCTGGGCTTGCATTGATGCGACTCATATTGAGGGCACCGCTGCTGCGTCGGCGAGGCGCCCCGAGACGGCCGTAGCCTTCGTGCCCAGTGCCGGCAGCGGGGCCTTTGCGGACGGGCTTGTCTTTCTTCTCAACTTGAGGGATCTCTGGTGTCGTCTTCGCTCGCCTGCCGAAAAAAGGAAATCTACCATTGAAGGTGTTTGTGTTCGGGCTGGGAGTACGGGTGTGTACAGAAACTTCAGCCTTGACGGGGCTCGATGTTACTGTACGCGGCGCAGGCGTAGGCTCTCTGCCGATGGGGCGAGTAGGCAGCTCTGACTTGCTAGAAACGGGTGAGGCGGTGGCCTTGCGGGGCATGGAGATGCTGGGTCTGTCTTCGATCCCATGTCTTTCGCCAACCAGGGAAGCGGACGAGAGGTTACTTTGGATGATGGGCAAAGGACCAAACAACTGGGAGTGCAGGTCGGGGGTGCCGTCTCTGCTGGGCCGCAAAGGCGGAGTATCTCTGGCGGCAGTCGTGGAACTTGTGGCCGAAGCACTAGGTTTGGAGGGAGAAGTCGAGGGTCGGGCAGGCTCTCGCTGGCGTCGCGGGGAGGGTTCAGCGGTGCCTCGCTCGTCCTGGGACTTCTGGGACGACTTTCGGGGTGGCGGGCTCGGCGGCAGGGTAGACAGTCGCTTCTTCTTCTTCTTTTCCTGCTCTTTCCTCTCCACATCACGCACAGTAGAGTTCGATGAAGACGATGTCAAAGACTCCCTGACGGCTGCCAGACCCTGCGGGTCAGCGCTGATGACGTCCACTTCATTTGACGTGCTCCCACGCCTTCGGGTGACAGGTGGTCTTGTCCAAGTCGGGCTGAGCTGCCTTGGTTTCGAAGCGGGAAATCGGACAGGAGACATCAGGCTCGGGGACTGCGATGACATCGAAGTTGGTGTGGTGTCTCTGCTGTACGGTCCAGGGCCTGGTGAATCTGAGAACCGCGTGCAAGGGCTGCCGCTGAAGGCGCTCAGCTGGCTGCTGGTGCCAGAAAAGGCAGGGGTCGGGGGAGGAAGGTCCTGCGTGGACAGCTTGAAAGGGACTTCGAGGCCAGAGCAGTCCGACAAGACCGGAGGTCGAAGAGCTATGCCCCTATACCGGTCGAGCTCTGGGTAGATTGTGACCGTATGTGCTTGAGTCTTGGGCAGTTCAATCGAGTGGGCAACACGAACCTCCATTGGGCTCTCGGTGAACTCTTGATCCAGGGACTGGCCAGACGAAGGCTCCATGGAGGAGGTTGATCGTGGTATCGATGACGATGAGCCGGTCCGATTTGAATCAGTCCGCGAATGGTTTCCCGAACTGATGGTGGCCTGCGTGGCTGAGGATTGCTTCCGCCGTAAGACGTTGCGAGGTGACTTGGCAGGCGCCTCTTGCGATCTTCCAGACGAGGAGCCGGATGGTGTGGTGGGCTGAACCGTCGGTCGCGATGAGGTGGTGATCTTGGAACCCCATGATTGCGACTGGTGTGTCAGGGGCGGACGTCCTGCTGCCGTCGGGATGGAGGGTCTTCTTGTTGAGGGGTTCGATGCCGTACGGTTGGAGGGCTTGTAGGGTTGTGATGTTGATAGGCCCGGGAGTCGAGAAGGCTCGGCCTGCTGTCGTGGCTTTCGACCCACGATCGGGGGTGGCTCCTCCGCTGTCTCCATGACCATGCCAGCCCTTCGCGTCCTGGACGCCTCGCCGGTCCTGTTCGGCTGCAGTGGTCTTAGAGAAGACATGATGAGCCTGGACGTAATGGTGTCAGGCTATATGTTCCCACCATAGCCTCATACACTGCGGTCCTGTGTTACGTTCGAGCGTCCATGGAAAGCGGCTCCTGGTGTGCAAAGGTGGCGTGAGAGGCCGGTGTTATCCAGAACCGGCAGAACGGTGACTAAAAGGATCGAGGACGGGATTCAGGAGAGGTAGGTAGAGAGACTATCCAGCGAGGCAACAAAAGCGGAAGGCACGCTGGGCAGGGAGGCAGGGAAATAAGAAGCGAGAGGAGGTCGAGGGGATTGATGATACGGAACCCCTGGAGCTGGAGTCAAAATGTCGCAGGGCGATGCCTGTCTGGTAGAGAGGATCCAGGGCTTGGTCCGTGACGGGATGCTGGTGATGGAGGGTGGCTAAAGCTCCGCGGCTATCGTGGGTGCTCGGCTAGCCCTTCTGGTGGGATCCAGGTCCAAGTGGGTGGTGGGCGGACGCGGCGTCTAAGTAGCGTAGCCGTAGGGTGGCGGACGGGACTGAAGTCAAGACAGGCTTCTTTCGTTCTGAGGGCTGAATAATGTGAGGGATATGTGTGACGCTGTTGTCAACCCACACCTACTGGCAGTCTAGCTGCCACGGGGTCGAAAGAAGAAAGTGCGGTGGAAAGTTGTCGACGGCGTCTAAACGGGTGGCACGCGAAGAAGAAGAAGGGGAGGGATGGCAGTGAAGGTTACAGAAGGAGCTGTAGTTCAGCGGGGTCCGGGAAGAAGGGGGGGCACGTCGAGAAGAGTAACAAGGGCTGGTATAAGTGATTTCTGATGGTAGGCTGGTTGAGCCGCCCTACGAGTTGTGAATGGTCGACAGCCATCGGCAGGCGTTGCAAGGATATGGCCGACTTGCCAGGTTGCGAGACCATACCATCCGCCCATGGACGGTACTTCCGCGCGATGCTATTCTTTGCGCGTGGCGTAGTAGTCCCTGCTGCAGATGCAATTCTCGGTACAGGTCAGGCAATGGGCAGACGCACGGCAGGGCGTGCTGGCGCAGAGAGGACGGCAAACGGCAAGGGGCCGAGGAAGGCAGCAGGCCAGGTCATGTGGTTCCTTGCGTGGACAGGCCGAGAGTGACCTCGTCGGACAAGTTGGGATTGGATAGGTCTGACAAGGAAGAGACGGGCCATATCCCAAGACCACTGGGAAGTTGACTCGGCCTGTCTGGCTCTCGAAGGGTTGTACCGAGTACATAGGACGAGTACGCGCTCAGGGATGCAGGCCGCTTGCTGGGTCCAAACAAGAATCCGACAGGAAAAAGGGCCCCGGGCCGGCAAAGGTCAATCGCATCCGAAAATGGTTCTGGTTCAGGCTCTGACTCTGGCCCTGCTCTGGCTCTGGCTGCGCCTGCGCCGCGCTGCAGGCAGAAGGGCCCTTGAAGGTGCATACACGGCGGTCCTATGGGAATACAAGAGACCGTGGTTGAGGATGCCATTGGGCAGCAAACCCTGTCGAGGCCTGTTTAGCCTCCGGACGCATTGAGGATCTGGGGCTCCCGACGGATGGACGTGGGTCTCGATGGGCAGATGGGGCAGTCCAGGCTATGGCGGCGGGCAGGCGGGGCCAAGTTTGACGACCAACGACCAACGACGTGCCCTGGAGAAGACGGAAGACGGTGGATGATGCCTTGGCTGGATTGCTAGTGGAGGTGGTGGTGGCGGGCGGCGGGAGGGACTGCTCTGTAGGTTCACTGTCAAAACCAGCGGTATTTGGTCGAATCCTTGGTCGAATCCTTGGGGGTTGCGCGCCGTGAGGTGGGGATGTGAATTATCTGGCACATGGCTGGCCGGGCCAGATGCGGTAATCAAGTTGGTGGAATAGAGATGGTGGCCACAACGGCGTTGGTGGATGACTGGATGCTGAAGAACATGGAAAAGATGGTGTGAGAGAGAGGTGGGTGGATTGGGAGGGAGGGGGGAGGACCGGCGAGGAAAGAGGGTTGAGACACCACGCACGCCCACAACTGGCGCTGGCGCTGGCGCTATTGCTAGCACACTTGCCATCGCAGTTGCCCCGGCCTAAAAGTTTGGCACTGGCCAGTGCGTCCCAGGTCAACTCAGGCAGGTGTACCCACTGGAACGTGCACTTTCCCTCACTATCAGATGTCACTGCCTAACCTCACTGCACGCCTCCGTTCTCCCAGCGTTGCGGAAGTCATCGGCGCCGTCTCGACCTTGATCTGCCCACCTCAGCTAGCCTGGCGAACAGTGGCATCGAATCCAGGCACAGCATAACCGTCGTCAGTCTCTCGACCTCGCCATCTGACCGTCTACACGCCCGACGGAAGCCCGTCGTCAATTTCCTTCATCGTGATCTTCTGCATGTTTCGCTCCTCGCTCTCCGACAGGCCAGGTTTCTCCCTGTCTCAGTGCTACTGCTGTACCACCCTCCTCCATCATCACCACCACCACCATCACCACGCTTCTCGGTCTCCACCCATCCACTGGACGGCGCTTGTCTGGCGTTTCTCCATGACTCCACGGCGAAGAGGGGGGGCCACCCCTGGACCACGGAGATCGCCCAGCCTGCCAACCTCCGACCTCCATCCTCCATCCCGGTGTGGGCGCTGACAAGAGACGGCTTGATAACTCCACCACCTAGCTACTCTTGGAAGCACAGCTGATAACTTTGCTGTGAATTCAATCCACAAATCTGCACGGTTGATGGGTGGAAGAGAGACGCCCCTTCGACCATGGTCAACAAACATGATAAGACACTTTCACCTGGACGGCTCGGCTCAAAGGGCGGGCCAGTCGAAGCCAGACATCGGCCGACGACAAGACGGCCCCTACACCCACACCTCGACCACGCAGCGCACAACAGACACGCGCCACTAAACTGTCCGAGCCTGCCTCCATCTGCACCTCGCTCACTTGAAGCCTCCGACATGTCGCGGCACAGCAGTCTCTGGCCAACGAAATAGCTGGACATGCCAATCGTGACACACTGCCATCGGCTCCGATGCTCTGGATTCAACCCTCCAGCCTCTGAATGCCCCCCCTACCAGGCCGTCACCCCTGTTCATAGGATCGAAAGATGTCAACTATCACATTCCTGCTTCAGCATCTGGCATCACCCCATTGCGCGTCATGCCCAAGGTGCAGCATCGTCGATGCACCTGCAAGACAACCGGAGTCACAACACCACGTTGAGGCACGATTCCCAACTGCCCGTCGAACGTGAACTTCAACGCTAAGCGGATACCACGTCAGCTCGGGAACGTGGCCACCAAGGCGGGATCGCCCTTTCTATCCTGAAGAGGCCCTAGCCAGCTTCCCACTAACAGAGGCCCGAGCCCGAGCCCGAGCCCGTTCCCTTCCGCGCATCCACGGTGACGTCCAACCACGCGTTGAAGATGCAATAGGGGGGCGGTTGGCGGGCAGAGAGGAGGAACAAGACTATTGTTGGCGCTGGTGGAGGGGATGCGTGCCTGCCATTGGCTCACCAAGGGAAATCCGCCTCAGAGCTGATCCCTTCTTGGTGTGTTCATTGGTTGTGGTGATTCGAATATTGTCCAATCACCAAGTCTGGCCGAGACATATGCATGTCTTACACTTCCCGCGACGCCGCAGGAACTTCCTCTGCCCTCATTTGCTTCGATCGCACCGACGGACGGCCAGGCAACATGAGGACTGGGCAGGTCGCTCTCCGCCCCCCAAGAGGTGTAAACCTCGATGCCACTTCCAGAAGCGAACATGCGGGCGTCCTTGTACGACAAGGCCGATCCGGGGTTGCGTGAAGTCACATGAGGTGGCGAATAGCACGATGCGAAGAGCGGCCGGTCTCGCTCGCTTTTCGCGAGTACAGACCACTTGACATCCCAACGCAGGCGAACCAGGTCGCCGACCATGTGCTCGGCTCCCCCTGTCACTGGCCTCAGCGAAATCAACCGTCCGATGTTTCGACCGTAGCAACAGCCCTGGTGCCTGTATAGCTCAGGAAAGTTCCTCTTTCCAGCCACTCTCCGACCGCAACATAGACTCAAGAATCGCACCCAAGTAAAGTCCGATCTTGGAGGAAATGCCGTCAGCTGAAACCTGCATACGCCGGCGGCGGTGGCGACTATTGTGCGCTGGCCGCGTCTAACCCGGCTGCCAGGCTGGCGAAAAAGACGTCAAGATCTAAGGTTAGAATCCAGGGCGACAGTAATTGCACCGACCGTCTCACAGCCGAGACAATTCGCTGCCAGACATGCAGCTTCCGCACCGGCGTCTCGTTGGTGGCAGTTTTTGCTGGGGCCCAAAGAGGCAACCCACGCGCCACAACGACCTCTACTCGGATCTCCCGATCTTTTTCCATGCACTCCGCCACAGGCCTCACCGCTGGTCGGGCGAACATCACGGGGACCCTGAGGCTAGTGACGTGGCACGACGTCCCCCTTGGCAGTGGCTGGAGAGCGATGACGGGCGAGCAGACGCAGGGCAGCCTCTTCTCGAATGCTTCCGTTGCAAGCGCGCCCTGTTGTGGCTTTGCCATGCTGCATCGACAATCGCAGATCCCAGGGCGGCGGTCGGGTTGTCCTGCGTGGTCGTCTGGCGCAAGTACTCGATACTTCGGCGACAGCGAGGCGAAAAACGACGTAGCTTTCTCCACGCCGCCAAGGGCCAACGCATCGGATGCCTCTGACATCCCAGCATTTGGGATCCCATTAGCCGAGCCCGCAAGACACCGTATGAACCACCTCTCGTGCTTGTAAACGCGAGGCAATATCGACCCGCGCGAAATATCAGGACACACAACGGACCTACTAACCGCACTCTCAGGGCAGGCAAGCGCCAGCTCTGCCGAGACAAGGGGCGGACTCGCAACAGGGGGCTTCGGCACTTCCATTGGCCTGGCCGGGGTGTCCCTCGCAGGTAACGTGATGGCAACGAGGTGCGAGGGACATCACACTGGGTGTGCAAAGATGCCCCCCGATGGGCTTGCGGGCGCACGCACACACCATGATTCGAAGGCAATTTGAGTATCCTGCGATGTATCACAACAAGGCGCACGTCATTCTTTGCAGAATCCCGAGAGCTCGTTACGCAGCTGGGCGAGATGACCGCCAACGACATTCGCGCTTCTCAGCCGCTGTAGAATCTCAGCTTTTCTGAGACATAAGCCGGCCTCATGCGCACATCAGCCAGTCGTGAAGACGCCATTTTGCGGCAGGCCTCTATCGATCCATGGCTTGTTGCCTGGCTGCCTGTTTGGGCGACTCGACGCGTCGGTGGCTTCGTTGGTGCCACCCAGAGCATGGGTTCTATTCGTAAGGCTTCCCGAGACGGCGACGCCAACCAGGGCGCCCAACGGCGCAGGGAGAGACACTTCAACGACGGATTTACGCGTTCTAGCGGAAGGGCTGACTGGAGCTGTTTGTTTGGCGGGTTATTCGGCTTCAGCCGGGGTGTGATAGTTTGGCCAAGATCCTGGAGGAGTGAAGCCACCAACAGGCCAATACCCGGCGGTGTTCTCCCTGTTCGGAGAAACTCCCTGAGGAGCTGAATTCCGTTTGATCCGTATACGATCTGGATTGGACATCCATCCTCTTCATCGTAGCAAGTCACGAAGCAAGGGAAGCGGCACAGCTCCGAGACCAGTCCGCCGTTGGCGACTCCCTGACCTGCTCACACGCCATCATGGACGGACAAAGCTTATGGCCACTCGTGCTTGACTCCTGAACGTACGCACCGGCTTGAGCCAAGCATAGACTGGGCAAATCCACATTCAGTAGTCAGAAAGACATTGCGCGAACGTGCCTATGACAAGGTCGCGCCGGGGGGTTTGTCCTGGAACGATCAAAATCCCTCTACAGCTGCGCCATCACGTGGCTACTCGACGCCAATCAAGCGTCTTTGCAGCGCTGCATGTGACCTCGCGGTCGTTTTGACGCGGCCTTGAAGTCCCGCGCGTAGGATGCGAAAGCACGGTTGGCGGTGAAGGTGGTCGGTCATGTGCGTGCGGGATTACCATCAATGACGAGACCGAGTCGGTGAGCGTTGCCTGTCAAGGCCCGTATGATCGTGTGACTCCTGCTCAGGCATACAGAGGGGCTGCCCTCGACGCCGGGAGAAGATGGGCGTACGGATATGTTCGGTGTCCCATGTCCCGATAGCTTTGTCCTGGGTATGAAGGCTGAGTGACCATGGACTCTGGGGATCAGAGCCCAGCATGCATACGCACCCGTTGTTGCTAGAAGGCAAAAGGACCTGAACACGGGAAATACTGACCACTCCGTGACGGAGCCTTACCTTCGATTGCAGTAGACAGACAACAGCTTCCGTCAGATGCCGTCGAACCATCGGACCATCGGAGCAGTATCGCAGAAGCCCTCGCTGGCGATTCTCCACGGATAAGAGACTGCGCCAGAGCTACGACTCCTAATCACATACCGCGCATATCAGCCAAGTGTATCATATCGCTCTGATTCATTCCTAAAAATCGATGCCCGCGCATCAAAAAGCCCTCGTGCGTCCGAACCATCGTCGTTTTCAGCGTGCGCAGGGCTTTCCCACGCCCTCCCTCGCCTATCCTTGGGCATCCCTTAGGATGCCGCGTAGTGTACAATGCGGAGAGCTCTCCCGCGCGGGGGCCTCGGTCGTCGTTCCTCCCTGGATGTGTGCTTGCAGGTAGACGCACCCGAGGCAGGCTCTTCACGACGTCCCGAACCGCTTCTTCCGCGCCGCCATCTTGGCCTGCTCGGACACGTCGCTCCGTGCCTGCCCCTCCTAGGAGGCGGCGAACCGCTTCGCGCGAGCGTCCATCCTGGCCTTCTCGGCGGCGTCCACGGCGCCACCGCCCTGCTTGCGCCCCGCGTTCTCCCTCGGCGGCTGCTGGCGGCGCTCGCCCTGCTGCTGGCGACCGCGTCCCCTCCGCGCGCCGGCCTGCGCGTTGCCCTGGTTGCGGCCGCCGGTGGTCGTCTGCCTCTTGGCGTCCTGGCCGCCGTGATCGCCCTCGCCGCGGCCGCGCTTCGGCCTGCGCTCCGGCAGCGCGGCGTCGAGGGTGGAGGCGATGTCGCCCGAGTCGACACCGAAGCGGGCGGCGCGCTCGGCCTTCTTCTTGGCGGCCTCGTCGGCGCCGTCGTCGGTGATGCCGAAGCGTTTGGCGCGCTCGGCGCGCTTCTTGGTCTCCTCAGAGGCGTCGGTCGCCGTGAGGTGGAGGGCGAAGTCCTCCTTGGGGGCCTCGGGCTCTGCGGGCGCCACGGGCGCGGACTCCTCGGCGGCGGGTGCGTCGGCCGGGGCGGCTGTCTCGTCGGCGGCGGCGGCGGGAGCTTCCGTGGCGGCAGGCGCGGTCTCTGTGGAGGCGGGTGCGGGCGCGGCCTCCTTCGCGGGGGCGGCAGCAGCGGCAGCGGCCGCGGGCTTCGCGGGCTCCTCCTCGTCCTCGGACCAGGTGATTTCGACGTCGTTAGACTCGGCAGCAGCTGGTGCGGCGGCGGCAGGCTCAGTAGCCGCTGTGGAAGGGGGTTGATGGTCAGCTCGAGGTCCGTTCGGGAGGGAGGCGCGCTCGGTTGGGCGTTCGGGGGTCGGTCGGGCGCGGGAAGGGTTCACGTACTGGGCGCGTTCTGCTTGTCGTTCTCGGCGAGGCGGGCGACGAGGTCGGCCTTGTTGCCTGTGACGGAGAGAGAGCGGCCCTGGAGCAGCTTCTTCAGCTCCGGGACCTTCATGGAGTTGTAGTCGGCCATGATGAGCGTGTGTATGTGGAGGTGGAGGCGAACTGGTGGAGGAATTGATGCGACAGATTGATGTCGGGAGCAGGCGCGTCGATTGAGGCGCGTTGCGACGGAGTGGAAATATGCGCGAGTCTGATTATGAGGGTGCTTGGTTTGGCGGTACGAGATGGTGAAGTACGAATGAAACCAGATGGAGGAGCTGGAGATTGAGGAGAGAGCAGGTTTTGCGGGTCTTCCTTGTCGATGATGAAGGCTGGGTAGCTGAGGAAGCTGGAGCTGGATGGGAAGAATGACGATCTGGGGGGGGGGGGCGCGCGTTGGACCGTTCCATTCTTTCATCCGTCGCTGGGCTGCGATAATTGACGCACGGGCCACTCAGTACCTGCATTGACGCTCCCTGATGGGCACGTACATTGAGGTACCTCCCTGTGACCTCGAACGTGATGATCTGTCAGTCATCCACGGCGGTTCTGCGATGAAAATGACTTCGATTCCTCGGCCTCATGCCTCTTCTCTCTCACGCAATCCATTCTTTTTTTCCATCAAAAATTGCGGCGTAGAACTCGTCCTGACCGGATGACACCTGGCACTCGATGCACTTGGTGAGAATGGGGCAGGTACCTGCACCCCTCCCTGCCTCGACATGGTGGTGGCTTGTGATGCTGGCCTTTGTTAGATGAAAGGTGGCTCTTGGACCTTCGATCCGATCGGACATCCCACAGACCGTGCAGCTTCGTACTCTGGTTCTGGAAGTAGGACGAGATCGAAGCAGGCCGTGTCGTTCTCAACATGGGCTCTCGAAGGATCGACGCCGTGTAGCATACCTCGTCATCCATCTCAAGCCATGGGCATGTCTTATTAGACACAGGTATCAGAGGTCAAATTTTGTGAGCCCGACCACCTGCTCGTACTCTCCAGCCACCATGGCAGTGACCACCTTGGCAGGTAGTGTAGTTGGAGACAAGTGCTGTGGAAGGCAGATAGATTTCAGGCAGTCAGTCGCCGGCAGGGCAGGGGAAGTCCTGCCGGACGTGCGCCAGTGCTACCCCAGATTTCCGCGCCCAGCCAGGAGCAGCGGACGGCCCAGCTGGCAGGCCCAAAGGGGCCAGACCTCTCCCCCCGGGCGCCCAGTGCTTGCCTTGTTACAGTACCTCCGGTGAGCTGTCGCCTGAGGGGCTCCACTAAAGGGAGCTTGGCATTACATGCCCACCAGTGTGGCCGAGAACTGAACCTTTGCTCCTGGCCCAAGTCTTCTGGTCTCTCGTCCCGTCCGCGCCGTGTTGGCCGCTTCCCTCTTCCTGTACGATAATATTCCCTCCTCGACAGCTCCCTCTCCTGTATCGCGAGTTACACCGTAATCGACCTATCTGCCTCTCTCGTCCCGACCACCCTTCTAGTGACGTAACCACATCCATCCCGTACACTCGACCCGCGCATCATTTCGATCCACCTCCAGTCGCTCTCACTAGGATATGGCCTAGGCCGACCAAGACGAAGGCTCTCGCGAGTCCCCTCACCTCCGCCTCGCCTTCGCCTTCGCCCTCGGCCGAGCGCCGCCTCGCGCCCCCCCATCGCCCATATCTTCCCCCTCGTAAATGTTGCGTCTGGCTGGACACGACCCGTTCCAGCGCCTACATCATGACGCGCAAAGTGGTAGGTTCCTGGATCCGCCCCGTCCCTTTCCCCAGTCACATGCTCGGCTCTCCTGACCAGCCCGCGACAGATCCGATCCATCTTCCAGCTTGCTGGAGCGACCCTCGTCGCGTTCTGCTTCATCGTCCTCCTCGACCGTAACTTCAGGGTCCTCCCTAAATCCATCCACAACTACATGCCCCAGCACAACCACGGCCTCATCGTCACCGACATCACCATCGCCCAGTGCTCCAGCGTCAACCCCTTCGCCTCCTGCAAGCTCGACCCCAAAACCTGGCATCGCGTCGAGAAGGACCTCTACCTCGGCCAGACCTGGACATCCCACGCCTACCTACACGTTGCGCGCAAGAAGGAGGAGGAACTGCTGCCCGACGATCGCATCGTGCTCGATGTCTCTGTCGGCAGGCTCAACCCCACCAGCACCGGCACAAAGGGCGACGACTCTGACAGCTGGGAGGCCCGCCCCGGTGGCCTCTGGGTAAAGAGGACGTCCAATCAAAAACTGGGCGATTCCAAGGAGACCATTACCGCTGTCGATGTTCTCTTTGGCGACGACGCCGTCGAGGCACGTGACGGTTGGACCCTCGCCGGCAAAACTCCCTTTCTCCTCGGCATCAGCAGCGACACCCCGGTCTCCCATCTCACCGTCCGTCGCGGCCCCATGAAGGAGCCCGTCAAACCCAAGCCTCGAATCCCCGACAATGGCAAGTTCAAGATCATGCAGCTCGCCGATCTCCACCTCAGCACCGGCGTCGGAAAATGCCGTGATGCCGTGCCCGACAGCTACAACGGCGGCGCTTGCGAGGCCGACCCGAGGACCCTGGACTTTGTGACCAAGATCCTCGACGAAGAGAAGCCTAATCTGGTGGTCTTGAGCGGCGATCAGGTGAACGGCGAGACGGCCCCTGATGCTCAGTCTGTAAGTTGTTCTGGATCGTCTGAAGAGGGCTGCGCGCTAACTATCAAAAGGCCATCTTCAAATTTGCTCAGATCTTGGTCAAGCGCAAGATCCCCTACGTTGCCATTTTCGGAAATCACGACGACGAGGGCGCCCTACCACGAGCTGACCAGATGGCCATCCTCGAAGGCCTGCCATACTCGCTATCGATGGCCGGCCCGGATGAGGTGGATGGCGTTGGGAACTACTATGTGGAGGTACTGGCTCGCGGCAGCTCGGACCACTCAGCCTTGACCCTCTACATGCTCGACTCGCATTCCTATTCCCCCAATGAACGCACATATCATGGTTACGACTGGATCAAGCCGAGCCAGATCAGCTGGTTCAAGAACACGGCCTCGAACCTGGAGAAGAAGCACAAGGAGTACACGCACACACACATGGACCTCGCCTTCATTCACATCCCTCTGCCTGAATATCGGGATCGCAATAACCACTATACGGGCGAGTGGAAAGAGGGCGTTACGGCGCCCAATTTCAACTCGGGTTTCCGGGATGCTCTCGTTGAGCAGGGCGTCGTCATGGTCAGCGCCGGACAGTAAGTGACCTTTGGCTGGTGGTGCTTGTTCCACATGCTTACAATCTCTCAGTGATCACGTCAACGACTACTGCGCACTCTCAAACGGCGAGGACAAGAAGCCGGCACTATGGATGTGCTACGGCGGTGGCGTGGGCTTTGGTGGCTACGCCGGCTACGGCGGATACCACCGTCGCGTGCGCGTTTTCGACATTGACACCAACCAAGGACGCATCAAGACATGGAAGAGGCTCGAGTACGGCGATATCGAGAAGCGAGTCGACGAGCAGCTGATCGTCGATCACGGCAAGGCCGTGTTACCCGCGGCGACATGAGCCCAGGGGGCCAGAATACATCTGGGACAGAATTATGTGCTTAGGAATGCATGCAGGGGGTGCGTGCATCATGAACAGGCTGATGGGAATCGCAGCCAGATACATGGTCGACACGAGTCTTGAAGCGTCTTGGGGATGAAACCCGTCGGCAACGCTTTCGAGGGCTTTTGTGATCTCGGCCCACGTCGTAACGTGGCTGGAGGTGTGCGCACAGGAGACGGAAAGCAAGAAGATGACGACAGCGGTCAAGTTGGATGAAATACCCAAAGGACGGTGTCGAGCGCTTAGAATCACTCGCTAGGGAGCGCTGCTCCCGACTCCTACTTATTTGTATTGGACTCGAGCGGCATATACGATGAATTGACCTTTCTCTGCTTCACACAGAGCCGGCGAGTTATGTATGCAGATCTTGAGTGTGACCAGACTGCTGTGTAACTTCGGAACCCTTCAACAGGCCTAGCGCTGACATTGCTTGAGCTTGGTAATGCCCACGAGGATCTGGGCCCCACATTGGTCATAGAAATGTGATGTTGTCTACTACACTCAGCAAGGATGCTATATTCGAAGATGCTTGACAAGAAATGTTCAGGTTTGCGACTCGGGTCGTTCGTTTCCAACACAGCGCAGACTTGGAGCACACCCTCTCTCCGGCCGACTTGCATCGGAGTGATTGCCGGCCTTACGTAAGGTTTCATTGTTTCGGGATAGGCGCGGCCATGACGACATCCACCTTTTGGTCCACGATTTCTAATCAGTACACAAAGCAAGCATCCATGACAGTCTCAAGAGCTTT
Organism: Verticillium klebahnii; assembly: GCA_002851715.1. Taxonomy (NCBI): domain Eukaryota; kingdom Fungi; phylum Ascomycota; class Sordariomycetes; order Glomerellales; family Plectosphaerellaceae; genus Verticillium; species Verticillium klebahnii. Next base: position 2,247,544 of record NMXL01000001.1, on the reverse strand, counting down.
GTAATGCGGGGTTTGGTCGCGCCGCGAGGGACATGATTTGATCGGGCCGTCATAGGCCTCCTCGCCTGTGCTACTAGCTAGGTTGGAGCTCTTAAGAGCTTGATTGTTCCATGTTGGTTGACTCGGGTTGCTCTTCCTCACTTCACTTCGCTGCGCACTTTCCTCACTTCACCTCTACTCATCACACCAATCGCCTTGCGATAGTTCATGACTTCTAGACTAGGCCTTCTGTCGAAGCAACTCTTCAAAATGGCTGCCCCCAAGAGCGATATCCACCTGTACACCACTGGCACGCCCAACGGCATCAAGGCGTCTATTCTGCTTGAGGAGCTCGGCCTCCCGTACGAGGTTGGACTCCGTGACTGACTGATGTGAAATGTTGCTAATTCGCAATTACGAAGGTGACTCGCATTGACATTTCCAAGAACACACAGAAGGTAAGAAAACCATCTGACGACTCACCCACAGAGAGACGCTGACACGTCCCCCAGGAGCCTTGGTTCCTCGAGATCAACCCCAATGGTCGCATTCCCGCCCTGACGGACACCTTCGACGATGGTAAGCCCATCCGCATCTTCGAGAGCGGCAGCATCCTGCAGTACCTCGTCGACCGCTACGACAAGGACCACAAAGTCTCCTACCCCGCCGGCTCGCGGGAGCACTGGGAGACTACCAACTGGGTATGCTTTGCCCCCCCTTTCGGCGTGGAATTGACAGGCACTGACATGTAGCAGTTGATGTGGCAGATGGGCGGCCTCGGCCCCATGCAGGGCCAGGCCAACCACTTCAAGCGTACGTGCAAATCCAGGCAGCTCTAGCTGGCCTGCAACTCAACTCACGCGGTTCTAGGTTATGCCCCCGAGACTATCTAGTACGGCATCGACCGCTACACCAACGAGTCGCGCCGCCTCTACCGCACCCTCGACACGCATCTTGCCAAGTCCCCCTCAGGCTTCATCGTCGGCGACAGGGTGACCGTCGCTGACATCTCGTGCTGGGGCTGGGTCGCCTCGTCCCGTATGTCACAACTCACTCCGATCCCCCCGGGTATCACGTAGCTGACACATCCAGACTGGGCTGGCCTCGACATCGAAGAGTTCCCCGCCGTCAAGAAGTGGCTGTACAAGCTGCTCGAGCGCCCCGGGTTCGAGAAGGGCCGCCACGTGCCGACGAAGCACACCGCGCTGGAGCAGGCGCAGAAGAGCGAGGCCGATCTGGAGAAGGCGGCGGCCGAATCGAGGGCGTGGGTGCAGCAGGGCATGAAGGAGGATGCCGCGAAATGAGTGCTAAATTGTTCAGGGTGTTACAAGACGTGGTCATTGTTGTGAAAGATGGTGTTATTCTAAAGCTTATTTAAAGAGTAGTAGGCTTTATTCGCTCAGGATTTTTCATGAAGGGTGAATGCCGTGAAGACCAACCACGAAATCGTGAATGTGACGATTGCTTCCCGTATGCTTGCCACAATCAGACTTTCGTGATGCCGAGGCAGCATATCCATGGAGGTAGAAAGCACCACGTGACCGAGTATCCCAGTGTCGAGCTAGCCTCTTCTGCGCTAACCGTGTTTGGTGCACTAGCCCCCTGACCCATATTAAAATCGCATCCCCAAAGTCGAGTCCCCTGCCTTTAGGTGGTCGTTGCTTCCTAACAACTGACAGCGACTTACGCGCAACATCTACCAACAAAGACCCTCACCCGCGCATCGCATCCGCCATTGCGCAGCCTCCATCATGTCGTGGAGAAGCCAGGGAATCACTGGGTCGAACAATATCCCTCTCGGGAAGCGTCGCTTTGGCGACGACGATGGCGGTGGCGGCGGTGGTGATCGCGACCACGCTCCTCCTGTTGGCGGCTCCGAACTGAAGCGCGGCCGCAGCCCTGAGCCTCGTACGCCTCGCACGTCAAACTCCGCGGAAGCCTTCCCTGCTGACATTTGTATCAAAGGCACCGATGCTGATGGCCCGCGACGCCGCAAGAAGCGCAACCGATGGGGTGATGCCTCCGAGAACAAGGCCGCCGGCCTCATGGGCCTTCCGACAGCCATTATGGCCAATATGACCAGCGAACAGCTCGAGGCCTACACCCTGCATCTTCGCATCGAGGAGATCAGCCAAAAGTTGCGCATCGACGATGTCGTCCCTGCCGACGGAGACAGGTATGTTTGCCCCCTCGCGAAACGGAACTTCGACTGACGGCATCCCAGATCGCCGTCCCCCGCACCCCAATACGACAACCACGGTCGTCGTATCAACACGCGCGAGTACCGCTACCGCAAGAAGCTCGAGGATGAGCGCCACAAGCTTATCGAGAAGGCCATGAAGACGATCCCCAACTACCACCCGCCTCAGGACTACCGCAGGCCGACCAAGACCCAGGAGAAGGTCTACGTGCCTGTCAACGACTATCCAGAAATTAACTTCAGTATGATTGCTAACCCTCTAACCCTTCTAACTACCCTACTTTCCTCCCCGTACCTGGAACGGGCCAGCTTGCCATGCGTTTTCCGGATGTTGTGGCAGGCTTGGCCTTGTTGAGAGACCTAACGTTCCATCTGCCCTTTACTTGACACAGAGACTAACGCTTAGCTTTCCACTTGAAGTCGGCTTACTCATTGGCCCTCGTGGCAACACACTGAAGAAGATGGAGAACGAGTCGGGCGCCAAGATTGCCATTCGAGGCAAGGGTTCCGTCAAGGAGGGCAAGGGTCGTTCCGACGCCGCTCACTCCAGCAACCAGGAGGAGGATCTTCACTGCCTGATCATGGCCGACACGGAGGAGAAGGTCAACAAGGCCAAGAAGCTGATCCACAACGTCATCGAGACGGTACGTACTTCCTGTCCTTCTTTTCACCTGTCTGCTCGCTAACCGTGTACAGGCCGCATCCATCCCCGAGGGTCAAAACGAGCTCAAGCGTAACCAGCTGCGAGAGCTTGCCGCACTCAACGGTACTCTCCGAGACGACGAGAACCAGGCTTGCCAGAACTGTGGTCAAATCGGACATCGCAAGTACGACTGCCCGGAGAAGCAGAACTACACTGCCAGCATCATCTGCAGAGTCTGTGGCAACGCCGGTCACATGGCCAGGGATTGTCCCGACCGCCAGCGCGGAGCCAGCTGGCGTAACGACGGCGCCGGCCCGCGCCCCGCTGGTCGTATCGACGGCGGCGATGCCGTTGACCGCGAGTACGAGGTATGTTTGCCCTCTCGCGATTTGGTTTCATTTTCGGTTACTGACCTCAGCACAGCAACTCATGCAAGAGCTCGGCGGCGGTCCTGCCGATGGCGCGCCTCCCGCTCGCATCGAAGCCGGTCCTGGCTCTTTTAACAACGACCAGAGAGGCGGCGGCGGCGATGTCAAGCCCTGGCAGCGTGGTCCTACAGGTGGCCCTGCCCCCTGGCGGTCGCGCAACGAGTCGAACAACGAGGGTGGCTCCGGCGGTGCTGCTCCCTGGGCACGCGACCGCAACCGTGGACAAGACGACCAGCGCGGTGGCGGCGGCGACAGCTACTACGGCGGCAGCGGCGGTAACAACTACGGCGGCCATGGTGGCCAGGGCGGCCACAACGCAGCACCCTGGCAGCAGGCCCCCGGCACGCAGAGCGGCTATGGTGGCTATGGAGGCTACTCTGGCGGTTATGGTGCCCCTCCTGGCATGGGCGCTCCTCCCGGCGTCCCTCCCCCTCCTGGCGCCCCTGGTCTCGGAGCCCCTCCCAACTTGAACGGGAACATCAACGCGCTCATCCAGCAGTACGGGGGTGGTGCTCCTCCTCCTCCCCCGCCCCCTTCGGACAATGCTCCTCCCCCGCCTCCCAGCGATCAGCCGCCCCCGCCTCCTCCTCCCGGCGCATGAGGAGACCATCCGACCACCATCCGACCACTGGCCTGACAGTCATTACGGACTAACTGCGTTTGGCTTTTGAGGCGACTGACAGGCTTGCTGCGTGGGCCGTCGGAGGGAGTCTACGTACTGACGACCAGGACAAGCGGGATCGCATGACTTCTTGATCACACAGCCGTCTTGACTTCTAGGTTTCCGAACTCGGCCTGTCTTCCTGCAGAGGCGTCTAACGGGCCCAGGGAAGAGTTTGACGACAGGAGAGCCTGCGCCGGTCCCGCGCAGTGCCGACGACGACAGGAGAACGCGGCAGGGGACCTGCTTGTACCATTAGACTGACTCGAGAACTCACCCAGTATGTAGTGACTAACGCAGGAATTCTGAGAGCTAGTAATGAACATCGTGCATGTCTATTTTGTGTGAGGTAATGAGAGTCCCTGGAAGTGAAACCTTGGCTGCTGGTTGTCTTGTTGCTATCCTCAAGTACGAACAGGTGCAGGGGAGGTAAAGGCGCTGCACTGGCCAATTGCCACAGGCTATCTATCAGTGCTGCAGGCCGCTGGAGGCGATGACTTGCATGTGCGCTGCAAGCACCAACGAAATCGGTTCGCCTCGGCCACAGCGACAAGGCAGTGGCGGCGCCCGCCCCGCATTCTGTATGATGACATCGCCCGAGTGCAGCGTTGATGGAGCTTGGGCCACCTCTCCCACCTCCCCGAATCAGCCGTGCCGACCTCTTCCCTCTCTGCCTTGCGGCGACCTCCTCTCTTGCGCTTCGCTATCACCTCCCTCCACTCCGCCCGTCGTCTGCTCGCTACCCATCACCCGCCATGAAGTGTCACAACCCCTTCGGCTTTCGGGTCGGACCCGTGACCTTCTGGTCCATCATCCTCTACCTTGCTCTCCTCGTACCTCTGCTGTGGATCCACGAGACCGTACCCCCCGCGCCGTCCTCTCCGACCCCGACCCCCGGTATCAATTTGACCGAAGCCTGGCATGACCTGACCACGATCACCAAGCACTACCACCCGTACAATAGCCGTGACAACGAACGTGTTGGTGACTACATCCTGGACCGCATCGTGAAGATCCTCGATCGCAACGGCGTAGCCTATACTCTGGAGAGGTCGGGGGCTGTCCCAGGGACCAAGACCACGTCAGTCCTTCACCCCGCCCTGGCTCGTGCTTTCGCTCGACTGACCCTTTGTCTTCAGCGCTCCCGAAAATGACGTCGATGCCAGCCAGGATCTCTCGAGCCGATCTTCTTCCGTCCCTGCCGTGACCGTCTTCGACGACAACAACTCCAATGTGACGTGGGCGACCGACATAGGCATGCTCGGCGACCGCACTGCCGGTGTGGGCACGTACTTTGAGGGGACCAACAAGCTGGTCTACATCCACGGCACGGAGGATGAAGAAGGCGAGTGGTGGAAGTCTGGCAAGACCGACGTGCGTGTCATTGGCAAGGGCGGCGTTCTCGTAAACGCCCATTACGACTCGTGAGGACCACATCGCTGTCTTCTGTGCCAAAAACACCAAAACTGACATCAACCAGGGTCGCGTCCGGTTACGGTGCCACTGACGACGGCATGGGATGCGTGAGCATTCTGCAGATCCTCAACTACTTTACCACCCCAGGACGCCAGCCGAAGCGAGGCATCGTGCTCCTGTTCAACAATGGCGAGGAGGACGGCCTTCTAGGAGCGAAGGCCTTCGCCAACAGCCCCCTGTTCTCTTTCCCCACGACTTTCGTCAATCTGGAGGGCGCCGGAGCCGGTGGCCGGGCTGTCCTGTTCCGATCTTCTGATCAGCAGGTCACCAAGGCGTACCAGAAGGCTCCCCACCCCTTCGGTCTCGTTGTCGCCTCGGATGGGTTTTCCATGGGTCTCGTCAAGAGCCAGACTGACTTTGTCGTCTGGGACGATATCTTCGGTCAACGAGGGCTCGACATTGCCTTCTACAGGCCCCGCCCGCGGTACCACACCAACCAGGATGACACGCGTCACGCTTCCCACGCGAGCCTGTGGCACATGCTTTCCAACTCGATTGCTGCCGTTCAGAGCCTCTCTGACAACGTCAACACTTTCTCCGGCAAGCGGCCTGATGGTGACAGGCGAAAGGTCCCGAGCGGGTCACACACGAGTCAAGGCGTTTGGTTCGACATGTTCGGCAAGGGTTTCGCGGTCTTTGCCCTGCGAGGTCTCTTTGCCTGGTCCCTGACGCTGCTCATTGTCTCACCTCTAATCATTGCTGTCATTGTTTTCATTCTCAACCGCCAGGACAAGCTCTACTTCTTCTCGAGGAAGATTAATGTTCACAACGAGGGTTCCGAAGATCCCGTGTCGCTCGGGGGCTTCCGTGGTCTGACGCGCTTCCCCATTGCCGTTGGTTTCGCAGGAGCCCTGACATTGGCCTCTGCCTTTCTTCTCAAGAAGATCAATCCCATGATCGTCTACAGCAGTGAATACGCAGTGTAAGTCAACAGCTGAGGTTACTCTATACGTTCATGACTGACACGCGTCAGCTGGGGCATGATGCTCTCCCTTTTCTACGTGTCCCTCTGGATGGCTTTGAAAGGATCAAGCGCTGTCCGGCCGAGCGCCCTGCAGCGAGGCTACATCCACATCTGGCTTTTCACCGCTAGCTGGGCCCTCCTCATCATTGCGGCTGTCGCGGAAGATCGCCTCAAGATTGCATCGAGCTACCCCATCGTGTTTCTGCACTCGGCCTTGTTCGTGTCGACTGTGATCAGCTTCCTCGAGCTATTTGCTCTCACGAAGAAACACGACTTTGCCCGCCGGGCACACGATGACCACCAGGTCCGCGACAGGATCAACGAGCTGCCACACGACGATAGCTTGATAGCACCGGCAAACGATGAAGCCGAGGGCAGTGGCGACGACGATAGTGTGCATGAGGCTACCGAAACCACGCCTCTCAGGGCTGGTGAGAACGACCGCACGCGAACCACGTTTGGAACGGCGTACAGATCCGTCTTCACCAGAAAGAGCAGCGATGACAAACACAAGCCGTTCGACAAAGAGCAGTCCTGGTCCGGCCGGCTGCCGACCTGGACATGGCTTCTGCAGCTCTTGTTGTTGGCCCCCATCAACGTCATCCTCTGGGGACAGATCGGGCTGTTTGCCGTTGCGGCGACGCAGGCTGGTGGCGCCGATGGAGGCAGCGTCCTCACTACCTATCTGATCATTGCGGTTCTCAGCATTATTATCCTGGTACCCCTTGCTCCGTTCATCCACCGAGTCCATTACTACGTTCCCACGATTCTCTTCGCTGCGTTCGTCGGCACCCTCGTCTACAACCTCATCGCATTTCCTTTCTCTGCGAACAACAGGTACAAGATCTACTTTTGGCAGGAAATTGATCTGAGCGACGACTCCTCCAAGGTTCACTTGATGGGCCTCGATAAGTACGTCCGCTTGGTCATCGACGAGTTGCCTTCGGCGTCCGGAAAGAAGGTCACCTGCAGCGATTCAGGTGTTCGATCTGGCCTTGTCGACTGTTCATACGACGGTTCCTCTGTGCCGCCTCAGCTGACCGGTCCCCTGGGTAATGGATCTGTGACCATCACTAACAAACGGTACGAGGGCCTGGTGTCCGTCAATCTCACCCGGTCCGACGACAACACGAACAGCGCTTCTCTGGCGATTGATGCCACTGACTCGAAGGTGTGCACCATCACCTTCGACGATCCTGTGTCGAACTTCGCCGTGCGTGGCTCTAATGGCCTGGACTCTCGCCTTGGACAGTATCCCGACGCGGGCGTCGGGTCCATCAAGCTCTTCCGGCGCGATTGGTCCACGCCTTGGGTTGTGGACGTTGAGTGGAACGACCAACACAAGTCCCACGAGGCCACCCTGGAGACCGCGGGCGAGACTGATGACGACGCCGTCGAGGAGCTCAGGAAGAGAGCAGGTATATCAGGCAAAGTGAAGTGCCACTACAGTGACGCCAACATGCCGGAGACCATTCCGGCCTTCCATGAGTGCCTTCAATACTCGCCAGACTGGGCGGCCTTTTCGAAGGCGGACGTGGGCTTGGTTCAGGCGGTCAAGCGATTCTAAGGGCTCGGCGGGTAACGAATGGTATGATTAGGTTGGCGTTCGCGTTCCTAATAGTTTGCATCCTTACAAAGAAGGCGTTACAATTATTTGTTACATGATTTTGGATGGCTGTCGTTTTGAGTGACCGTGTTCAGCTTGTGAATGGTCGATCACGATCCTAGTAGCAATACGTATTTACTATCGAAGCAGTGCTAGCGCGCCAGAGTACATGAACTGTTATCGTTCTGCTGAATCTTACGTCGTGGACTATAAAGACTGGCGCCCCTCTCCCATGCCTGGCTCCGAGAAAGCCCACATATGTAACTTATCACTCTGGAAGACGGTGTATGTTGGGAACTTAATCCCGAGTCTGAATATTTGATTCCAAAGACTCGTCCTCACGCCGAGAAGACGAGGTAGATACCACCACCCTTTCGCCCTCCCTGTGCGTGCCCGGCCACTACTAGGGTCCCAACCATCATGAACGCCAAATTCACATGCAACTCCAGCCAAGTCACCGACCAGCGATCCATCCTCACGACACCATCTTGTCCTCCCCGCTGCCATCACCCTTGCCGCCGCCCTGGCCCTCTTCACCTTCCAGAAATGTCCTCATCCGCCCCCACAGCTCCGCCTCCATATCCCTCTCGACCTTGCTATTCCGGCTGTTCAGCCAGCCGACGTCCAGGGCGCCGATGCCACCGACGCCGTTGGGCTCGAGCGACGGCTTCGCGACAATCTTGGCGTCCTCGTTCATGACCTTCGCATCCTGGCGCAGGCGGATGATGCCGGCCTCCTCGAGGGCGAGGATCTGGCGCTTCATGCGGACGTCGACGGTGTGCAGGGTGGAGAGGAGGCCGTCCATAGACGACCGGAAGGTGTCCGTCTGCTGGGACTGGGGGATCTGGGGCTGCGGGGAGAGGGCGGTGAGGGCGGTTGCCGTGTGGGACATGAGGGCTACGATGTTCTGCAAATATAAGCAAAGTGAATAATTATGTCTGGAAATGGGAACGTGGTACCTTGTCGATCTCGCAGAGCTGGGAGATGCGCTCCTCGAGGGTGAAGGTGTTGTCGTCGGCGGGGGTGGGTGGTTGCTGCTGCTGCTGGGCGTCGGGTGCGCCGTTCATGGGGCTGTCGTCTGCCATTTTGGCTGAGATTCCGGGGAGCTCTGCATGAGCTGGCGAGGAATTGATATCTTTTCCGACTTGTCGCGATGAGCTGGGGTGTTTGTAGATGAACGTCAAGACGCTGCCGTGAGATGAGCATGAACGGATAGCTGCGTCGAATTCAGCTGCCGGGGTGGAGGTCGCGGTAGGCGCATCAACCTGGATTGACTCCCGATAAATGCATGGTCTGGGGGCAGGTGGAGAAATTGGACGCGCCGATCCTTGCATCGCGTTCCGGCGTTCATTGACCACAGCGCTTTCATCCACCTACCCACCCACCCACGTCTCACTCATTCAACGACATCCGGAGCTTCGCCATCTCATGAATGGGTTCCGGTTTGCTATCCAATCACACATACTTTCTCTCCTCATGAATAGCCTTCCCTGTATTTCTCTACACCCTTGAACCGCGACATCTCTCGCTCTCTCTCCTTGGCTGGTCTCCCGCCCAAACCTCGATTCACCCTGAGCAGGCCACGACCCGACTGAGTGATCGCGACTCGACCCCGAACCTAGGACAGAAAACTTCCATCACCAGTCAACATGTCGGGCGCTGGAGCCCCCGGCGGTCCGCCTGGAGGCAACGGCCCCCCAAGTGCCGGACCGCAGCAGAACAACTTCGCGCCGCCGCCACAGCAGCCGCCAACCCCCAGCACAGCAGCAGCAGCAACAGCAGCAGCACCCGCGACAACGCCGGCGCCTCCTGCCCCAGCACAGCCGCCTATGTCGAACCAAAATCTAAACCAGATTGTGAGTTGCGCTTCTTCCCTTCCCTTTGTCTCCTCGAGGCGACACACGAGGGATCACAACCATCCATCCATCTTCCCAACCACCGACTCATCATGACTGTCGACCATTCGCAAACTGCTGACATAGTGTCCCAGGTGACCGACTATCTATTGAAGCGTGGTTTCACTAGGACAGAAAACATCTTCCGTCAAGAATCTAGCCACCTAGGTCCCGATGGTCGGCCCATTCAGGCCAAGGTCGATGACATGGGCCCTCAGAAGTACAAGAAGGCTTTTACCATGCTGAAGGACTGGGTCGACAACGGCCTGGACATCTACAAGGTTTGCGCTGCTTCCCTCTACCGGGTTCCATTGTAGTTGACACCCTCTTCTAGTTCGAGCTTGGCAAGCTTCTCTGGCCCGTCTTCGTCTACTCTTGGATGGAGCTCATCAACCAGGGTTATCTGGACGATGCCAAGAACCTCCTCACCGGCCTCAAGCCCTTCTTTGAGAACGGACATGCCGACGACCTCAAGACCTTCTCTACCATCTCCATTCCTCACCACCTCAAGGAGAATGCCACCTGCAAGCTCTACACCGAGAACAAGTTCCGCATCCCCCTGAACCAGCACGTCACCGGCAACCTGTTTCACTTCCTTGAGCGCGAGAAGGAGAATGGAGGCGCCGTCATCATCTATATCCTCCAGACCTTCTGCCAGATCGACTCGACCGCCCGAGGTCCCATCGAGCCCTTCAGCTTCGAGGCCATTTACCGCCGCACACAGAACATGACGCTCGATGAAATTGACGACAACGAAGGCATTCCTGGCGTCTCCCTTGGCCTGACGAACCGTGACATGCTCGACACATCTGTGGCCCTGCGCCTGGGACCCCTGCCGATGGACGAGGAGCTTCGCGACGATGTACGGGCGGAGCTTGCCGACGAGGACCAGCGCAACCCGCCTACTGAGGGCAAGGCTTCGCTTACGGACGAGTTCGAGCAGAAGATCAAGCGCGAGGACAGCGCCGATGCGCCGTCCAGAGCTGATCTGCCTCTGCCTCCCTCTCGCGCCAGAGACGTCGTCATGGAGATGCAGAAGGTCCGGGAGAACCGCGATCGCTTCAAGATCGAAGGCCGTACGGGTGGCGTCGGTGTCCCCGTCAGCTCTTGCATGTTCACCTTCCACAACTCTCTCGGCAGGTGAGTAATCATGATTCAGACTATACATGGAATGCGTGTTAATCGATATAACAGCGTCTCATGTCTGGACTTCTCCAAGGACCACGAGCTAGTTGCCGCTGGCACCACGGACTCCTACATTCGTGTGTGGACTTTGGATGGAAAGGCCCTCAAGTCCAAAGCCGCCCACGACCTCGACTTCAAGGCCAACAACCGCAAGCTCATCGGCCACTCTGGCCCTGTCTACGATGTCGCCTTCTCCGATGCTATTGCCAGCGGGAGCCATGCTCCCTTCGCCAACGAGGGCAAAGGCAACGGCGCCCTCGACACGGGAGCCAAGCTCCTGCTGTCAGCTTCGGCAGATGGTCACGTTCGCCTGTGGTCTTTGGACCTCTGGCAGTGTCTGTGCATCTACAAGGGCCACGACGGCCCCGTTCTGAGAGTGTCGTGGAGCCCACACGGTCACTACTTTGTGAGCGGCGGCTGGGACAAGACGGCTCGTCTCTGGATGCAGGATCATGCCTCGGCCATGCGACTGCTCGTTGGGCACAACACCAGTATCTCCGCCGTCACGTGGCACCCCAACGGTACCTACCTCTTCACTGCCTCCGACGAGACGGACAAGTCGATCCGCATGTGGTCTGTCATAACTGGCGGCTGCGTTCGCGTCTTTACCGGCCACAACGAGTACATCTCGTCGCTGACCTGCGCGCCCAACGGCAAGATCCTCGCCAGCGGCGACACGGGCGGCAACATTATGTTCTGGGACATTGAGAAGGGAACTCGCATCAAGAGGTCGCGTGGACACGCGAAGGGTGGCATTTGGTCGATGGACTTCAGCGTCGAGTCCAACGTGCTTGTCTCTGGTGGCCAGGACGGCACCGTTCGCCTCTGGGATGTCGAGCTTCCTGCCGACGGGCACAAGGCTATCCAGCAGCAGGGTACTGCGCCCGCTCAGGAAGGCGCCGACGGTGCTCCTGCGACTGGCGGCGCCGCCCCGGAGCGGGGCAACACCGGCGGCCAGGCTTCGTCGGGTGCTGGCACTGGTGGTGCGGGCGGAGGCAAGAAGAAGGGGAAGGAGGTTATGATCACTCCCGACCAGATCAGCGCCTTCCCGACCAAGAAGACGCCCGTCATGGCAGTGCAGTTCACCAGGATGAACCTCGTGGTGGCTGGTGGGTGCTTCGATCCTGAGCGGTGAGCATAGAAGGGGCGTACTATGCGACAAGACTGGGCTGCTCGTATGGCGTTGGGGGTATAGCCTTGGGTGGCTCAAGGCTCGTTAGGGTAGCTGTCAGTTCACAATATCATTGCAATGATTCAAGGGGGGTTGCTGCGTTCCGTGACCGAACCATCGAAAGCCGTTTAGTAAAACACATGTCAAGCGTTGAAAAAGAAGAAATAGCCCCATATCTCTGAAAACCACACCCAAGCCCCCTTCCGGTATGGGTTTACAACCAGATTCAGGAACAAATTTCTCCCACCGATTAGGGTTCTACATCCTCGCAGGCAACTCCACAAGAGTGGGCGAAGCCGGCATCTCCGTCCTCTCATCCGTGGTCATCTCCAACGGCCTCTCCTCACTCGCCACCTCCGTGCGTCTCTCCTCGCTGAGCACCTCATTCGGCTTCTCAACGCTGGCCACCTCGTTCGGGCTCTCCCTGCTGATCACAGCCTGGGCCTCGTCCAGTGGAGACTCGGCGGGTCCCGGAGGAACACCAGCCTGGTCTTCGCCGCCCTCCGGTTCCGGCTCAGCAGGCTTCACCCGTCGACGGTAGAAGAACAGCGCCAGCGTGAGCCCCACCGCAGCGAGCACGCCGAGGGGCACGCCGACAGCGACGACCATCTTGGTCGTGGACCAGCCTCCCGCGCCTCCCCCCGCGTTGTCCCCGAGCTGGCCGGCCGACGTCCCCGCGTCGGCCGTCTCGGTGGGGTCGACGGCGTTGAAGACCCAGCCGTTGATGTGCAGCCCGTCGACGGTCGACACCTGGGGCGCGAAGCTGGTGAACTCCCACGCGCCGCTCATGGCTGACACGGGCTCGGCCCAGGTGATGACCTGGTTCGGGCGCACGTCCGAGGTGCACTCGCCCATACGATTCGGCCCCACGAAGGAGATGAAGCTGTAGCCGCTGCGTCGCGGGAGAGCGGTCAGTCTACGGTGTCTCCTCTACCGAAAATCGAGGTGGGGGAAAGGAGAAGCAGCAGAAGCAGCAGCAGCAAGACAGCCTCACCTCGGACAGCACCCGACGAGGGTGGAGCCGCCGCCCGCATCGCTGGTGGTGGCGGTGGTGTAGGCCTCCGGGCAAACGAGGGGCCCGAGGCTCCAGCGGGTCTGGACGACGTCCTCGGCGCGGTCCTCGGCGTGCCACCAGGAGGAGACGGCGGGGGGCTGGCACGAGGCGCTGGCGTCAACCCAGAGCTCGTAGCCAGGGTCCCAGGCCACGATGGGGGAGTCCTCCTTGTCGAGACGCCAGAAGAGGGAGGCACAGGAGGAGTAGGAGGGGTATGCGGTCTCGAGGGGAATCCAGAGGGTTGTCAGGTCGCCGTTGATTTCGGGGGGGCGGGTCTCGGTGAGGGGCTTCGGGGGCGTCATTCTGTTCTCGCCTGTGGTGGCAGGGGGGACGGACCGTGGGCTCAGGGGCATGAGAGCCAGGGAGGCGGGAGATCGACCGGGCGATGCGGCCATGCATTATAAGGGGCTTGCAGAGGGCTCACGTCGGACAGCCAGGATCAGTATCACGTTCTCGGTATCATGATGGCTTGCGGGTAGGGATACGGAGGCTACTCTCGGCGTGGGAGGTTGCATAAAAAGGGTACAAGTCTCGAGCCACAGGTAACTACAACCTGAATCATGGGTCAGAACGCCTTGCGTCGTTGAGAATTAATATTGGGGGTAAAGAGACTGGTCAGTGGCTAGACCTTTGGCGTGGTGTTGATGATATTAGGGTAGGGTGCTCAAGTGGCACAACTGTTGCATCGTGTCACCTTAGGAGCCGAGATCCTAGAGGGATTGATCCTAGAGAACCAAACCGATTCGCTGAAGATTCACCATAGTGTTGGTTGCACGTTCCAATCGTAAATCATCTGAAGATGAACGAGGACCGAACATGGTAACAGGAACGGTCAAGTAGGTGACATGTGGCTGTGTCATCTGGATGTGGCTGGTTGTGGCGCCAGCTGTCGGCAGGCATTCGTCCCCTCGTGCGTAATGCTCCAGGCGGACAGTTGAGGTACATCGCAACGACATCCCCCCCACGCCGCGGCCCTCATCCCACCTCTCTCTGGCGCCGACCTCCGATCACTCTCTATTCCTTCCCTCCACATCACCCACCGCATCGTGTGTCATCATGGACCCCCTCGAAGAGTCCCCTTGGGGCGAATCCGCTCCTTCGCAATCCTCGCAACCCGAGCCCTCCCAATCGCAGGACGACGCACCCAAGTCCTCCACGCCGAGCACCTCCTCCGCCCGCCCCTCCCGCGCCGCGCCTCGCCGCCTGGTAGCCCAGCCCACCCGGCTCGAAGCTGTCGACGATGATCCTCTCGGCCCATTGGGCCCCCTCGGCGGACCCGCCACCCCCGGCACTCCCGACCTCGGCCAGGATGCGCCGCCCGTCCCCCCTCAGAAGGAGGAGATGGTCATCCGCACCACCATGCCGCCCTCCCAGGCGCGCCGCGCCGGCCCTGCCGACCCTCACCGTGTCGACGATGCGGACGACGAGTTCAACCGCTCTGCGGGCCCCCGCGCGCCACCCCCCGTCCAGGCCGCGCACCCGAGCCCCGTTCGGACGAGCACCAACCCCAGCATGAGCGTCGAGCAGGCGAGCAGGCCGACATTCCACATCTCGGTCGGCGACCCTCACAAGGTCGGCGACTTCACGAGCTCGCACGTACAGTACGCTGTGCGCACCAAGGTAGGCCGCTCCACGCACGGGGACTTACAAGCAGCCGCTGATGCACCAGGCAGACGACGTCCAAGGCCTACAAGGAGCCCGAGTTTGAGGTGAAGCGCCGGTACCGCGACTTCCTGTGGCTGTATAACACACTGCACGGGAACAACCCCGGCATCGTCGTGCCGCCGCCTCCGGAGAAGCAGGCCGTCGGCCGGTTCGAGACCAACTTCGTCGAGAGCCGCCGCGCCGCGCTGGAGAAGATGCTGAACAAGATCGCGGCGCACCCAACGCTGCAGCAGGACGGCGACCTGAAGCTGTTCCTTGAGAGCGAGTCGTTCAACGTGGACATCAAGCACAAGGAGCGGAGGGACCCCATCCCAGGGGAGAGCAAGGGTGTCTTGGGGAGCCTGGGCATCAGCGTCGGCAGCAGCAGCAAGTTTGTCGAGCAGGATGACGTGAGTACATGGTCAACCAGAAGACGGGGCACGGCTAACAGATGCAGTGGTTCCACGACCGCAAGGTCTACCTTGATGCGCTGGAGAACCAGCTTCGGGCCCTGCTCAAGGCCATGGAGACCATGGTCGGCCAGAGGAAGATGATGGCCGAGGCCGCCGGCGACTTCTCTGCCTCCCTCCACGCCCTCTCCACCGTCGAGCTTTCGCCGTCCCTGTCCGGCCCGCTCGATGCCCTCTCGGAGCTGCAGCTCACCATCCGCGACGTCTACGACCGCCAGGCGCAGCAGGACGTGCTCACCTTCGGTATCATCCTCGAGGAGTACATCCGGCTCATCGGGTCCGTCAAGCAGGCGTTCGCGCAGCGGCAGAAAGCCTTCTACTCGTGGCACACGGCCGAGTCGGACCTGCAGAAGAAGAAGACGACGCAGGACAAGCTGCTGCGGCAGGGCAAGAGCCAGCAGGACCGCCTGAACCAGATGGGTGCCGAGGTGGCGGACGCGGAGCGCAAGTGCCACCACGCGCGGGTGCTGTTCGAGGACATGGGCCGGCTGATGCGGGCAGAGCTGGACCGATTCGAGAAGGAGAAGGTCGAGGACTTCAAGAGCGGAGTCGAGACGTTCCTGGAGAGTGCCGTGGAAGCGCAGAAGGAGGTGAGTTTGATCCGGCTCGACCGTCTTTTGTCACAATGTCACTAACAGCAGCCGCAGTTGATTGAAAAGTGGGAGACGTTCCTCATGCAGCTCGACGCCGAGGACGACGAGACGGTCTTCTACCGCCCGCCTGTGGCGGACAGCAACAAGCCGGCGGGCGACACAGCCATCGACCGGGCCCGAGCGACGATCAACGACGACTCGGACTAGGTGCCGACCAAGATGGCTCCACGGCGCACCTCGGTCATCTCGTTCTGGGGTCCGCCGTGCGATAAGAGTCGCTGGGTGGCGCCGTCAGTGTCTCTTAACAGGCGTATGGTCAGCTGGCTGCGGTTCGACAAGCCCCATCTTCACTATGACTCGTGAGGGGCC
Organism: Verticillium klebahnii; assembly: GCA_002851715.1. Taxonomy (NCBI): domain Eukaryota; kingdom Fungi; phylum Ascomycota; class Sordariomycetes; order Glomerellales; family Plectosphaerellaceae; genus Verticillium; species Verticillium klebahnii. The sequence continues at coordinate 2,231,206 of NMXL01000001.1, read as the reverse complement.
GCCTTCGCAGGGTGCACGGAGAGGAGGGCCGAGGAAGTGAACAAGCAGTCGGGTTGTTTTGGTGGTCGTGTTGTACATATATGACAGTAGAGTCCTACCTGGACCCTCTAATCCCACGTTGAGCGTCTTCCTCCTACACTGATTGCCGCCTCCGTCCGTTCCCCCGTCTCTCTCGTCCAGCGTGCTATACACGGGGTCGCCGCCCCTAGTCTCGACCGGGATGCGGTCGTCTATTTCTTCTTCCCCGCCGCGTCGCCCTTCTTCTGCCACTGCGGCGCCTTGGGCTCGGCCATGGGCGTCGAGTAGCCGCTGATCAGGTCGCCCATGTCCCAGGCCTCCTCCTCGTCCTCCTCGGCGCCCTTCTTGGCGCCCGTCTTGTCGGCGGCGGCCTGGGCCTCGGCGTCCTCGGACGCGGCGTCCAGGAGGTCGAAGCCGCGGCCGAACCTCTGTCGGAAGGCGGCGAGCTTGCCGGCCTCGTCGAGCTCGACGTTGTGGAGGGCCTTCTCGGAGGGCTGCCAGAGGATGTGGTTGCGGGAGTCCTTGTCGGCGCGGTGCAGGGGGGCGGGGGAGGTGGTGCGGGCGGTGAAGGTCGAGCCGTCGGAGAGCTGGATGAGCTGGGTGAAGGTGTAGGGGCGGCGGGGGCGGTGGATGTAGGTCGCGGCGCGGGACTGGCGGGCGGCGAGGTGTGATGGTTGCGTGGGGAGGAGGGAGGCGGTGGTGGTCTTTGTCGTCGTCTGGAGGAGGGGCCGGCGGGCCAGCGTGGATGTAAGGGAGGCCATTGCGGCGGGTGCTCGAGGGGACGGTCGAGGGCGGAGCGATTGGTGAGGCCGGAGGGGTGGTGGTGCGTCGCGATGGAGGATGGTTTGATGGGAGCTCAATGGCGCGTGAAGCTGCAGGGTCAAAATTTCCCGGCCGGGGTCCCCCTCGGTGAGGCCCATTCGGTGAGCTCACCGAGACTCAATACACCACGGACCAATCGGCACTGAAAATCCACTTCTTATCGATAAACCCTCGGTCGCCGCTCAATGACGGCGCCGACGCAAAAAGTTCCGTGGAGCCCGCCCATCCTGACCCCCGACGCGCCCCGGACATTTCACTCGGAAGCCGACTGCGGATCCCCATTGACGAACGGGTACGCTTTTCTACGCTCGCTGCCCACCTCGAGCAATGTTTGCTTCCGCACCAACCGGCCGTACCATGCGATGAGCTCCCCTCGTGTCCTCGGCTTTGCGGCCAGGTCGTCTTCCTCTACCTCGATGCGCCGTGCCCTTGCACGTGCTTCACCATGCTCGGCGCGCCCAGCGCTGCGTCTACCCAGTGGGCATGACACCCACGGAACCAGTACGTCGTCCGGAGTGAGGCTCGCGGCATCTTCTCTGACCTCCCGTCCAGCCTCCCGACCCTTCAGCGCCTCGTCCCGCCGGCCCTCCGCCTGGCACACCACACCACCACAACCGCCCTCCTACCACCCCTCCTCCTCCTCGACCACGACCCTCCCCCTCTCCGAACAGCTCCGCGGCCTCATGCGCCTCCTCCCCCACTCCGTCGTCGTTTGCACGGCGACGAACCCCGCCGACAACACGCCCCGCGCCATGACCATGTCCTCCCTCACCTCCCTGACGCTGCACCCCACGCCGCTCGTCACCTTTAACATCGCGACGCCGAGCCGCACCCTCACGGCCGTTAAGGGCGCCCGGCGGTTCAACGTCCACGTCCTGCGGGGCGGGGTCGAGGGCGCCAAGGTGGCCGACTGGTTCACGAGGGGCAACGCCGAGGGGGCGCACGTGTTCTCCGGGCTCGGCACGCGCGAGGGCCCGTCCTGCTCGGCTGACATGAGGGGGGAGGCGCCCATACTTCGGGGCGAGGGCGTGCTGTATGTCCTGCGGTGTCGGGTGCTGGACGATGCGCCTGGGCAGGGGTTCATGAGGGTGCGGGATCATGTCATTGTTGTGGGGGAGGTGGTGGAGATCGTCAAGGGGGAGGAGGACGGGGAGGACGAGTTCGGGCTTGTGTATGCTGATCGGAGGTATCGCTGCATTGGCGACGGGATCATCAAGGGGGAGGAACCGTCATGAGGCCGAGGGTTTCTATTTGTCACTTGTCATAGAGAGTCGCAATGTCGATCATAGAGTGTAGAACACGATGTATAATAGAACAAAACACCCACCCACCCAGGAAAGCAAAAAGAGTTCAGGACCCCGGTGGTCCCTACGTCTCTGCCGAGTTTCGAACCTGCGTCAGGTCCCGTTGATGGGGGTTGCCGTTGTTGTCGTCGTGGTTCCGGATTTGGGTTTGTTTTGGCGCTCTTCCGGTCGTTGCCCCCCAATCCCTCGGCCAGTACCGTTTGACCAGAACGCCTACCGAGCGCCGCCTTCGGTACTGACAGGAAGGCGAACTGGTACAGGGGGTTATAAAGGGTTGGACGGGGGAGATACACCACATGCGCGTTGGTCGCCATGGCACCCTTGGGGCTGCGCGAAGCCACCGCCGTTTAGCTGTGGAGAAGGCAGTATATCAATTTTATACGTCTGATATATCTTAGCCTTTCTTGGTTCAACAGCCCCTCTGCACAAGATGGACATGTTCTAGCATGCCTCAACCATTCCCTGCCTCTTAATGTCCTCACTGTCAAATGCATTCAAGTTGTGGTCTCACTGAGCAAGGAGGCTATCATAGCGTAGCCCTGAGCGTGGTACTAGCAGGCATTCGATTGTAGTGGTTCTGAGGTCTAAGAAATAACTGTTTTGGAATGGCACTGGTTATGTCCAATTCAACCTGCCCATACAATGGTGTGAGAAAGGGATAGTCCGCGCTCCCTTCCCTCTGCGAATGCTTAAGATACCATTTTAGACTCTCAGGCAAACAGTACTCGTCTAGCAGAATAGCCCACCTTGGGACGTCACATTGAAGGGCCACAGCTAGGTAAACGGCAAGCAGCGAAGCAGCAGCCAGTACATAGCTTGACCGCGCAACAGCTCCGTGGCATCGCAGCACCCAGCCATAACGGAGAAGCCTAGACAGACACCAAAGAGTTTTCTGACGAGTCCACATCCACGCTTGCGGAGGCCATGCTACTACTCAGTCAAGACTCAAGTAAGCCATGATAAGAAGCCGGCGCAGATGAGCATCCCACAGACAAAGGCTGGGCCTTTCTCTTTCCGGCTCGAAAAAGCTTTTCGTGGCACAAAACCCATGAAACCCATACTAGAGAGATTTGGGAGGAATTCTACTGTGTAGCCAGAATTCACATGACATCCCTGAACGACAACTTGGCGATGATTGGACTGGTGTTTCGATGTTTCGCTGCTTACCGATGAATGGCTGCAGCGGCAGGGCCCACTAGTCGAACGCCTGGACCTGCCAGGGAGCCTCGCGCGCTGGCGGCTGGTCGGATCAGTGGCCTGGAATCCGGGGTCCAGACGCTTCCACTTGCGCTTCCCCTCAGCCTCGTGGAGGCCGGCCTAGGCAGCGAGCGATAAGAGGCTTATCGGGCCCAATGCGAGTGACATTCTGGGGGGGACTGGTCGTGATGACTCGAGGCTCTGCCGGAGCCGCCTGGAAGTCTCGAGAGCTGTCACCGACCCCGCCATCGAAAAATCGTGATGCACGCAGAGAGGCTGAGGGGCAAAGGAGCTCCTCTCCGCATGAGGCAACGGCAATCCACTTGAAAGAACTGCATCGAAGAGAGCGCAAGGCGGGCAGAGAAGGCAACCACGGCCGGACCGCCTCTTTTTTCGCCCTCGTCCCACCGAGCCCGCTGAAATTGACCAATCAGCACCCACCATTCGTTGCCGTGGTGGCAGGGCAAGCGAATCAGAGAAGGGTCTGGAAGGTGGAAGGTGCGAGAAGGATAGAATCGCATAGAATTCTCCAGGCGCCGCAGGGGCTCCTCTAGCTTGGGCTTCAGTCTTCTTTTTTACTGCGACCGACTGCCTCAACTGCTTTTCTCTCCTCTCCTCTTCCTCTCATCACAAACTTCTACTCTCCTCCCACAAACCCTCCATCCCCCATCACCACACTCCAGCGAACTCTATTCTCTTGAACCTCTAGACCAAGAGTTTCTTTGCTGCATTTCCCTTTAGGTAAGCTCCCCCTCGTCGAGAGCTCGTCTCTCTCCACAGGCATCCCACCACCACTCCCCCTCACTTGGCGGGAACGGCAGCCTTGCTCTTGATCTCTCGATCTGCCTCTTGCGCTGGACGAGATTATCTTCTGCTTCGCTCCTTCCTTCCCCCTTCCTCCCTTTTTCCTCAATATCGACACCGCACCCAGCCCCGCTCCCACCGCTCCTTCCGCCGCTAACCCACCGCCTCAGATCACGACCGTCACGCTTTGATACCCCCCGCCAAGATGTCTGAGACCTTCGAGTTCCAGGCTGAGATCTCTCAGCTGTTGTCTCTCATCATCAACACCGTCTACTCCAACAAGGAGATCTTCCTCCGTGAGCTTGTCTCCAACGCCTCCGATGCCCTCGACAAGATCCGCTATGAGTCCCTCTCGGACCCCAGCAAGCTGGACTCCAACAAGGACCTCCGCGTCGACATCATCCCCGACAAGGAGAACAAGACCCTGACCATCCAGGACTCTGGTATTGGTTTCACCAAGGCTGTAAGCTTTTAAATCTGCCCCGCTCTTGCCCATATCAGCTTGCTGACCTCAGCCTCAGGACCTCGTCAACAACCTGGGTACCATCGCCCGCTCTGGTACCAAGCAGTTCATGGAGGCCCTCACCGCTGGTGCCGATATCTCCATGATCGGCCAGTTCGGTGTTGGTTTCTACTCTGCCTACCTCGTCGCCGACCGCGTCACCGTCATCTCCAAGCACAACGATGACGAGCAGTACATCTGGGAGTCCTCTGCCGGTGGCACCTTCTCCATCCGCCCCGACACCGAGGGCGAGCAGCTCGGCCGCGGCACCAAGATCATCCTCCACCTGAAGGATGAGCAGACCGAGTACCTCAACGAGGCCAAGATCAAGGAGGTCATCAAGAAGCACTCCGAGTTCATCTCCTACCCCATCTACCTCCACGTCCTCAAGGAGACCGAGAAGGAGGTCCCCGATGAGGAGGGTGAGGAGGCCGCCGCCGAGGAGGACGACGACAAGAAGCCCAAGATCGAGGAGGTCGATGACGAGGAGGAGGAGAAGAAGGAGAAGAAGGTCAAGAAGGTCAAGGAGACCTCCATCGAGCAGGAGGAGCTCAACAAGCAGAAGCCCATCTGGACTCGCAACCCCCAGGACATCTCCCAGGAGGAGTACGCCGCCTTCTACAAGTCCCTCTCCAACGACTGGGAGGACCACCTCGGCGTCAAGCACTTCTCCGTCGAGGGTCAGCTCGAGTTCCGCGCCATCCTCTTCGTCCCCAAGCGCGCTCCCTTCGACCTGTTCGAGACCAAGAAGACCAAGAACAACATCAAGCTCTACGTCCGCCGCGTCTTCATCACCGACGACGCCACCGACCTCATCCCCGAGTGGCTCAGCTTCGTCAAGGGTGTCGTCGACTCCGAGGACCTTCCCCTCAACCTGTCTCGTGAGACTCTCCAGCAGAACAAGATCATGAAGGTCATCAAGAAGAACATCGTCAAGAAGGCCCTCGAGCTCTTCACTGAGATCGCCGAGGACAAGGAGCAGTTCGACAAGTTCTACTCTGCCTTCTCCAAGAACATCAAGCTTGGTATCCACGAGGACTCCCAGAACCGCGGAACCCTCGCCAAGCTCCTCCGCTTCAACTCCACCAAGTCTGGTGATGACATGACCTCGCTGACCGACTACATCGCTCGCATGCCCGAGGTCCAGCAGAACATCTACTACATCACTGGCGAGTCCCTGAAGGCCGTCACCAAGTCGCCCTTCCTCGACTCCCTGAAGCAGAAGAACTTCGAGGTTCTCTTCCTCGTCGACCCCATCGATGAGTACGCCATGACTCAGATGAAGGAGTTCGAGGGCAAGAAGCTCGTCGACATCACCAAGGACTTCGAGCTTGAGGAGACCGAGGAGGAGAAGACCCAGCGCGAGGCTGAGGAGAAGGAGTACGAGGGCCTCGCCAAGTCGCTGAAGAACGTTCTCGGCGACAAGGTCGAGAAGGTCGTTGTCAGCCACAAGCTCGGCGACGCCCCCTGCGCCATCCGTACCGGCCAGTTCGGCTGGTCCGCCAACATGGAGCGTATCATGAAGGCTCAGGCCCTCCGTGACACCTCCATGTCCTCGTACATGTCTTCCAAGAAGACCTTCGAGATCTCCCCCAAGAGCTCCATCGTCCAGGAGCTCAAGAAGAAGGTCGAGACCGACGGCGAGAACGACCGCACCGTCAAGTCCATCGTCCAGCTTCTCTTCGAGACCTCGCTCCTCGTCTCTGGCTTCACCATCGAGGAGCCCGCCGGCTTCTCCGAGCGCATCCACAAGCTCGTCCAGATCGGCCTCAACATCGAGGAGGACGACTCCAAGACCGAGGACGCCCCCGCCACTGCCGCTACCACCACCGAGACTGGTGACAGCGCCATGGAGGAGGTCGACTAAGCGGTTCATGAAGTCGACACGGGATACCAGAAAAGTCATGGAGTTGGACGGTTTTCGGGTTCGGTTGCCCTTGGACTTGGCGTACTTTCCTCTTTCGCGTTGATGCGGCCGCATTAATCCCCCCTCGTCCGCATGGAGCGGCCTGGGTGTACTCTAGCTAGCTCGTCATGATTATGAGACAGATGAGGCGATGCAGAATTGAACGGTTAAGAACATTTGATGATGACTATTGTGAACAAGTGACCTGACATGCGTGTGACTGAAGTATCTCGTCCAGGCCGGGCCTTACGGTCCGTTCCTGGATCGGCAGTGGTTGCGGGGGGTTGGAGGCCGGCAATGTAAATATGCCCGGCCTCGGAAATGGGTCAAGTTTCTTCGAGGCTTCATAGCATTAGGTTGATGCATCGTAGTATAGCCGTGCCTGCGCGACGTCCAGAGGTTTGCCTCGCCTGTCCCCGATGCAATGACCAATATGTATACCAGGTACGGTCAAATTGAATGAAGCTCAACATGAAATCATGACTCGTAATAAACCAGACATGTACATCCAACTACCAAAGACAACCGCTGCCCCTCATACATTCGGTCTGTAGAGGTCAAGCACCGCTGCCTCCGCCAGAGTACATCCCCCCGGGCTGCCCGGCCATCACGTACTTCGTCTCGATGATCTGTCCCTGCTCGTTGCGGTGATACGTTGTCTTGGGCGTCTGCGGCGTGCGCTCGGCGGCCTTGACGGCCGGGCTGCGAAACGCATGCTTCAGCTTGCCGAGCACGGAGATGGGGTACTCCGGGGGCCGGTTGTCGGGGACGGCGTCGACGACGCGGGTCTCCGTGAAGACGTAGCCGCTCGTCTCGGGGGTGAAGGTCGGCTTGTAGGGTTCGGGCATTGTGGGGTGTGAGGCTGGGGAGTTCGGGACGCAGGGTGATGGTCCTCCGGCTGTGGCACGCTGAGAGCGCCGCGGGGGCGATGACCGGGGGTTTTATGCCTGGCCATCAGCCTTGATGATCATCGCGGCCTTTGCGCCCGGGCTCTGTGGCCGGCGTTCGCGTCGAGCTGTGCCGCCAGTGTGGACGGTGGCAGGGCGGATTGCCAGAACGCCTGACGCCGACCAACGACGTGGGAGGTGTGGTGGCTATGCTCAATGAGGTGTCTCGCTTCGTGCAGGCGTGACACATGGGCTTTTTGGAGGGTGGGTTGTTGGAGGGCCGCTGGGCCCGATGGGCGCATGTGCCCAATCTCCTCGTTTGGGCCATGCTGTACTGGTTGCATGCGCCCTGCAGTGAAAGCCATGGAAGATCGCAGCCTAGTGTTGGGAGAGCCTTACCCTACTGCCGTCGGTTCAGGGTCTTCCATCGCCGTACACCTGGTCAAGGCACAGCCTTACTTGGTGGCATCGTCAAAGTGAAGGATTACCCCGCTTCCTTCGCATGCCGGGTCCGAATCTTTCGCCTTTTGGTTTACGGGCATCGCCCATCTTGGCGAGCCTCGCTCAATCTACGAGAACAATTGCAGATGACTGCGGCGCACTGATCAAGGAGGCTCTAGACAACCTGGTCCCCCAATATGCCGACAGTCTACAGCCAGGGGGGTCCGGGAATAAATTCCGGGATGCTCGTAAGAGGCTGAAATGGCTCTGGAACGAAGGAGGTCTGCTCCAGAGGCTACAGCAGAAGCTGAGCAAGAACAACGAATATCTGTCACTCCTGGCTACTGCCGCTGTGCGGTAAGTCCTGAGCAGGTGTCCTGGTTTGAAGAACGATGTGCCCCGTTTGAAGAGCTGAACATGCTGATATATGTGTTTCCTGAAATAGCCACTCAGTACGCGCGGGCAACGCCACGGTAATCGCCCGTATCGAAGAGGTCCACCATCAGCTTGACCTACAGGTGCAAGCACACCAGAAGATTCTGGATCACCTGTCTAGACACGAAGGCCAGTGCGAGGACCAGTCGCGGCGGCTCATCGACATGGGCCAGTGTCTTGATAGGCAAGAGAAGTCGCAGTTGACACTTCTGGACACGGCGAAGGATATTATGACCGCTATTCTTCAGGTGAAAGACACACTTGGGAATATCGCGAGGGGTATCGTCTACATACAAGACATGATCTCAAATTTCATCTACATCCGCTCCCTAGACCCCACCAAGGGTCTACCGATAACGCTTGAGGATGCTTTTGGCTATGTACTCCAATTTCCCGAGGATTGGATAGAAGAATGGGCGGTATGCATCCCGTTAACCCTTTGAGTCTTCGGAAGCCGCTAACTTTTGTTTAAGAATCTCCATGTCTTTCTCGAACAGCGGTTCAGAAACGTGGGTAAAGGATACGAAATGGTCTTGAAACGACGGTTTACCCTTGAAGACCATTGCTCAGGTCAAGACCTCAACCAGAGCTTGCCCATCAGGTCGTGCCTTCGCCGAGGGATGAAAATCAACATGAGTATGGTCTTCTTCGACGCCGAAATGGTGCAGGGGTCCTGCCCGCGGTGTAAGACCGCTACAGAGGCCCGTGAGAATGCGAACACTCAGTGGTGAGTGGTCGTCTACGTAACGAATACTCAGACCATGACTGATATTTGATTCGTCTCTCAGCCGCAATGAAAGCTGCAAAATGTGGTTTCGCGTGCAAACCCTCCTCATCGAGGTAGAGCAGGATGTGTCGGACATTGAAGTGTACGTGGAAGAGGCCGTCCTCGAGTTACTTAAAAGCATCAGGGCGAGACACTGAAACCAAAAGTCCAGAGTCCGCAGTGTTCCGGTAACACCCTCTGACTTTCAAAGAGTGCGTTTATATAGTAAGTCACACTTACCAGTCATCAATACACCAGCAGACGCTCAATCAAAAACTGCCAGAAGCCCCCTTTTATTCGACGATGATTTCTTCAGTCGCGGACCAATATCCGGACACTGAAGCTCCCGCAAACAACATCTGTCCGCCAGATTGTAAGAATACATTCCGCAACGTCAGCAAATTGCGGTGAGTCCACAATAGAACAACGGTTCTCATTACTTCTTCCTGGTTATCCCGGTATTCTTATCTAAGCGCATGGACTAATGAAATTAGGGAACATTTAAGACGATATCACTCCATAAAAGTTAATTGCGTTACGTGTGCGGGGAGGGTTTATACTGCGGACGTCCAGAGCCCTGAGCCACAGTAGGCAAGACAAGGCTACAGAGGCACTACAAGAGCTATATAAGAAGCAGTAGAAAGCCTCATCTACTATGAAAGAGTTGGGATTGTTGACGATGTTATGATAGGCAGGGAGTCCCGATCCCACATCCCCGAAACCAAGTATTCTTCCAGGGTAGAAGACAGCGACATTGTGTAGAAACCGCGCTAGAACATTCCCAGTACACACAAGAGCCCCAAAAGGTCGTCAAACATTTTTCCCCGGACACCATTCACCGCATGAACGCCTCCGCCGCCTCAGCAATCACCCCCGCCGTCTCCTCCGGCCGGCTCAGCATAGGCGAGTGTCCGCTCTCCAGCTCCCTCACCGTGACATCCGCCCCCTGCGCCCTGGCCACGCCCACCATCTCCCTCTGCAGCCCCGCCGGCAGCGCCCGGTCGTCCGCCGTGATGACATACCACACCGGCACGTCCTTCCACCCGGCATACGCCCTCTCGCCCCCTTCGGCCAGCGCCCCCAGCGCCTGTCTCGTCAGCCGGCCGACCCACGCCTCGCCCTCCGCGACCGGCAGGTCATGGTACAGCATGTCCCGCGCGTTGACGACGATGACGGCCCACCCGCTCTCGGTGTCGGCCCTCCACTGCGGCGGCGGCACGCCGCCCATGGCGTCGAGGAAGCTGAGGCCCGAGGGCATGAAGCCTGAGGCGATCAGCACGAGACCCCTGACGCGGGGCATATCGCGGAGGGCGCTCGCGGCGACGGCGCCGCCGTAGGAGTGGGCCACGAGGACGACGTCGCGGGCGCGGTCGGTCTCGGCGCGAATGGCGGCGCAAAGGGCGTCGACGTCGTTGGCGAAGGTGGCTGCCGGGTCGCCCTGGGTGGAGGGGAGGGCGAGGCGGACGCAGGGGTAGGCGAGGGCCTCGAGGAGGGTGGTCGTCTGGAGCCAGGTGGCGGGGGTGTGCCAGGCGCCGGGGACGAAGATGAGGGTTGGCTTTTGGGACATGGCGTTGTTTGTGAGCTCTGTTGAGGAACGATGTGGATGAGGATGGAGATGCGGAGGGGGATGGCGTTGCGTTCGTTGGAAGTGGAACGGTTGGTCTTTTATACCGATTCATAGCCGCCACAAGTTCTGCGAAAGCAAGAATGGCATGTTCAAGGTCAAGATAATTCAACGGAACGTGTAAGCATAAGGAGGGACCCGTCAAGGCTCATCGTCAGGAGTCTGCGTCGGGCGTCGTGGTGGACAGTTCCACAACGGCGTCAGTCTCGGCCGTTCCGAGCTGTGTCCAATCATCATGGCCAGGTCGTAAAGAATGAGTGGAACAGCACAGCTGCTGTGGCCCGATGGTTTCCGCGTCATCTTGAGTCCCTAGACCAGTTTGGCTTACTTCAGAAACACAAAATCAGTGGTACACGAGATGCCTCGTGTTATGTCTGGCGGCCGTCGACCAGCTCCGCGTACACCGTGGTCCATCTGCCGGTCCGAAGATGGCCCCACAGCGCCGATGAGACGGCTCCGATGCCCCACCCGGACCGGCCGACGCGGACCTTCCAATAGGGCGACGGCATTCCCTCCTCGATAGGGCCTGTTGACACGGCACGCGGAAGAATTTCCCAGGTCCCCGGAGAGATGCATTTCAGGCTCTGAGTCTGTCTACGCACCGGCCGTCACCTCCAGCCTCCATCCGCCAGGCCCTTCCCCCTCACTTCAACCTAGAGGTACCTTGCATCCCCCGCGAGCCAGCCGATCACGAACGGCCAGCACAGCCCCCCCGAGCCCCTCGACCCGATCGCATCCCCAGGCGGAGAACCATGCATCCCCAGATCCTCCAATCTCCTCTCTCAATTCCCACCCCCAGATCGTCGTCCCTCGCGCCAGCTACCCCCGCCTCTCTCGGCCATGACTTACCCCGACCTCCCCCTCACCCCGCCCTTGCACGTCCTCTCTCCTCCGCGCGAAGGATTCACCCCCAGATGCGACTAGCTCACCATGGGCCAAGCCCGACCCGTCGGCTCGGAAACTCTTTTTGGGGGATGAACCTGATGATCTCGTCGGGTGGGCATGCTGCACATCTCTGGGAGGTCTCGAGGTGAATGGGTCTTAAAAGAGGGCTCCTGGCCATCCCTCGTCGAATGCCTGAACACGCCTCTTCTGTCCAAGGTGCAGCAGTCCGTCTTCTCAGCACGACCTGACATCCCACCACCATGGCGCCCTCCATCCTGCGCTGGGCGTCCCTCGCCCTTGCCCTCGCGTCTTCGACAGCTGCGCGCCTCGCCGCCCGCGATGACGGCTCCGCCAAACCCTGGGAAGGCTACATCCGGTCTCCGACCTCCCGCACCATCACGCCCAAGAGCATCTACGCCGTCAAGGGCGACGCCGTCATCCACGTCTCTGATGGCGACGGTGATGATGACGACGAGGAAACAAACTACATCCTCACGATGAACCCCGGCGCCCAGATCTCTCTCGACTTTGGTTACGTCGGCGGACTGCTCTCCCTGACCACCGAGACCAAAGCGACGACCCAGCAGTTCTCTCTCGCCTTTTCCGAGTCCCCGGCCTTTGTCCGCGCCATCTCGGACGACACGGGCGCCGTCCACACCCAGGACTACGACAAGCAGCTCAACGTGACCGTGCCTGCGGGGACCCACGCCTACGAGATGCCCACGGAGCGCTTCCGCGGCGGCTTCAAGTACGTCACCATTGTCGCCTACGAGGCCGTCACCATCTCGGACATCGTCTGCCACCTCGGCTACTCGCCCTCGCAGGACGATCCCAGCGCCTACGACGGCTACTTCTGGGCGCCCCAGGACGACACGCTCGTGCGCGCCTGGTACGCCGGCGTCTTCACAGCGCAGACCAACATTGGCCCGCCGAACACGTCGCGCTTCCTGCCCCAGGTCAAGGACGGCTGGGCGTACAACGCGTCGCTCGGCGTCGAGGGTCCCATGATGCTCGACGGAGCCAAGCGGGACCGCGCCGTCTGGCCCGGTGACCTGGGCATCGCCGGCACCACCGCCTACTTGGGCCTCGGCGCCGCCGGGCTCGAGTCCATCTACTACGCCATCGAGACCATGTTCTTCTACCAGAACGAGACGACAGGCCAGACGCCGTTCGCGGGCCCGACGACGGGATCGTGGCGGAACGGCGCCCTGAGCGACACGTACCACGCCTGGACCATGATCGCCTGCTACAACTACGCCGTCTTCACGGGGGATGCGGACTGGGTGGACAGGTCGTGGGGAAACATCACGGCGGGGCTGGAGTACATCTACCGAGCGGTGGACAACGAGATCGGGCTCGCGCATCAAGCGTTCCCCAATGACTGGGCGCGTCTCGGCGGCGGAGGGTATAACTCGGCCCTCAACGCGCTCGACTACCACGCTCTGGTGGCGCTGGCCTCCCTCGCAGCGGATACGGCGACGAAGGACAATGGCCGCGCCGAGCAGGCAGAGAAGTGGGACAAGGCGGCCGCCGCTCTGAAGGTGGCCTTCAACGAGGTGCTCTGGGACGACTCGCAGTCTCTGTACCGCGACAACGAGACGGATCGCGGGGCGCTCCTCTTCCCGCAGGACGGCAACGCGCTGGCCATCTACTACAACCTCACAACGTCAAGGTCCCAAGCGGTGGCCATCTCGGAGGCCCTGTCGAAGAGGTGGAACGCCATCGGACCGCTGACGCCCGAGCTGCCGGACACCATCTCATCGTTCATCTCGTCGATCGAGGTGTTGGCACACTTCACGGCGGGCAAGGCAGCGACAGGCTTGAAGCTGGTGCGCCGAATGTGGGGGTACATGCTGGACTCGCCGCTCATGACGGGCACGACACTGATTGAGGGCATGTCGGCCAACGGATCGCTGTACTACCGATCGCAGCGCAGCTACCGGTACGATGCGGCATACACGTCGCTGAGCCACTCGTGGTCGACTGGTCCAACGCAGGCGCTGAGCTTCAAGGCCGTGGGGCTCGAAGTGGTGAGCTGGGGGCGCTGGGTGTTCAAGCCGCTGCCGGGGGATCTGACGAGCCTGCGCAGCGGATGGACGAGTCCCGTGGGTGACTGGGAGGCGGTGATCGAGATCGAGGGCGAGGGCGGTGGTCGGAAGGTGGCCATTGAGCTAGCAACGCCGAAGGGCACGAAGGGTGAGATTTCGCTGCCGTGGCAATGTGCTAAGGTCACGGTGGACGGAAAGACATATGATGGTGGTGAGGTGGAGGGAGGCGGTCGCAGGGTGATCCAGGGCGAAGGGTGCCGGCTATCGACATGCTGATGTCGTTACGATATGATGGTGCCGGGGGGGGCAGGGGTGGTTGGCGAGCGAGGCGGAAGCACCGGGGAAGGAGATCGGTATTTAGGAGTCATCCTTTCGACCCGGATCCTTGAGCTTCGGCTTTGAACTGTCGTCGAGTAATGCGTGTCATCTGATGATACCAGTGTGTTGTTTGTAACATGCTTTGATTATGAACCAGGTTCGTTGAAGGTGCCGGGAGTGGTCGGAGGCGAGGAGCCGGCGGACTTTTGAAGGCACCGATGCCGATGAGGGAGCGGCATTCTCCGTCGTCGGCGCGGAAGCTTGGGCAGGTGTTCTGTCAACGAACTCGTTTTTGTCACTGGCGTATGTCGATGACATCCTTGGAAGATGGCTCTTGGCACGTGGCGTACGGACAGATGGAGAGGCAGTCGGCCAACCGTTGGATGTGATGTGCCGTGAAAGCCTAAAGAAGCAGGTTGCACAAGATCCGGATTCCTCGGCAGTGTGATGACCTCCGGGAGGCATGGCACTTGGTCTGTTCCTTTGACGTCAGCTCAGGGTAGGGCTGAGTGCTAGATAATGCTAGATAATGCTAGGCGCTGGCTCTGAGTGGAGGGTTCCCCATGTGCGGTGTCTGCCGGCACGCTCGGGCTGGTGGTGGTAACCGGCGACTTTGAGAGGTTCCCAATATGGTCGGATTTTTCGGGATGATGGACCACGCGACCACACGGTCGATCGGCCAAAGTATGACGAGAAGAACGAAAATGGAAGAGTGTGCTGAAGTGGACGGGTATGTTGAGATGGCGATGGCTTCCATGACTTCCGCCAGGCAGCAGGAAGGCATTGGGAAGGAAGACGACAGAGGTACGAGGTACGAGGGACAAGGTACAAGGTACTTCGAACCATCGATGCTGAGGTAATGAGGTCAGGAAGGGCAGGGGCAGCCCAGGAGGGAGTTGACAGTGACGTAGAGTGGGTGGAGCTGCAGGGCCGGTACAGTGGCAGTGGCCACTGCCGCGGATGGCCTCGAAATATCCACGGCCGGGATCCAGGTCATGTCTACCTGCCTGGGTCGTAGCGGGCGGGCAGGAACGACCAAGACTCTAAAAACCCGAACACCCGAGCACCCTCCATCGGCACGGCTCTCGGACTCTGTTCTGGGACCCTCCTCTTCACAGCACAGCGATCCATTTCCATCCTCGCGACCTTCGGACCCTCATCCTACATTAATACGACGGGACCGAGTCGGCGCGTTTTGCCTTCCGACCTCGTCGCTTTCTGGTCTCGCTCTCGTACCTCTGTCAAACACATCATCAATCCTTGACCCCTCCACTTTAACCCCCCATTCTTCATCTTCTTCGACCTTCCCTCCTGTTCATAATTCCCCCTTGGTATATCACTCGGACGAATGCGACCCCCATAGAGCCGATGGAAGCCCCCTCTCCTCGCTCTGCCTGACATCGCAACCCCATCAACCACCATCGATCCCATCGCGAGCACGACATACCCATACCACCACCCCCGCTGCGCATCCTCAACCGCCGACCACCATGGCTTCCACCGCCACCGACAGCAACACCAATGGCCACGCCAACGGTCAAGCCCATGATCACATCCTGCGCCCCCGCCCCAGGAAACCCGTCCACTCCCAGCTGAGCGCCGTCAGCAACGTATCCGAGACCTCCTCCAACGGTGATGCCAGCAGCTACGCGGGCGCCCTCGCCGAGAGCGGCGTGACCAGGTGCGTTCCCTCCCTGTTCCTCCACGATCCTGCCTTCCCCCCTCCGGGGTCGATGTCCTGCCCCGTGTCTGTCCTGTCTGCTAACCGTTGCAGCGGCCGCTCGACGCCCGTCCCTCAGGATGCCCCTCCCTCCGTGAAGTCCATCTCCTCCGCGAAGAAGACAGCCCGTGCCGAGCAGCGCCGTCGCATCTTCCCGACCATCGAGTACGCCAGCCGCGTCTCCCACTTTGACCCCAACTCCGACTACCGCGACTTCCACGGCTTCTTCAACCTCTTCTGGATCGGCCTCGCCATCATGGCCATCACCACCATGCTGCGCAACATAAAGGACACCGGCCACCCCATGCGCGTCCAGATCTGGTACCTCTTCACCATCAAGACGTGGCACCTCGCCATTGCCGACTTCCTCATGGTCGCCACCACCGCCGTCTCCGTCCTGCTGCACCGCGCCTTCCGCGCCGCCCCCGCCGACGGCCCCCTGACCTGGAAGACGGGCGGCATGGCCATCCAGAGCCTCTACCAGGTCGGCTGGCTCGCCGTTTGGGTCGCCGTGCCCTTCTGGCTCGAGTGGACCTGGACCGCGCAGGTCTTCTTCCTCCTGCACACCATGGTGCTGCTCATGAAGATGCACAGCTGGGCCTTCTACAACGGCCACCTCAGCGAGACCGAGAAGCGCCTGCGCGAGCTCGACAACCCCACCGGCGCGAACCGCGACCCGGCCTACCTCTATCCCACATCCGAGAACCCCCTGCGCGACCAGGGGGCCAAGAGTCCCAAGAGTCCCAAAGGCGCGAACACAGCTGGCGAGCCGCGCCTCGAGCTCAACGGCAGCCCCAAGAAGCGCACCGCCAGCAGCGGCAGCTCCGAGGCAAAGCCTGATGTCACCCTCGGGGGCAAGCACGAGGGACACGACAGTGACGAGGAGATCTCGGACCTGCGCGAGGACCTCGCCCGCGAGCTCACCTCGCCCATGGGCAACGTCGCCTACCCGCGCAACCTCACGTGGGCCAACTACTCCGACTTCCTCCTCTGCCCGACCCTGTGCTACGAGCTCGAATACCCGCGCACCCCCAAGCGCGACTGGACCTCGCTCATCTCCAAGATTGTCGCCGTCTTCGGCTGCATCTTCCTCCTGACCATCATCTCCGAAGAGTTCATCCTCCCCATCCTCGTCGAGTCCTCTCTCCGCCTTAACCCACCCATCGCGCCCGGCGTGCTCTCCCCCTCCGCCATCGAGCGCAGCCTGATCCTGGCCGAGACGGTCTCCTGGCTCCTCTTCCCGTTCATGCTCACCTTCCTCCTCGTCTTCCTCGTCATCTTCGAGTACGCCCTTGGCGCCTGCGCCGAGATGACGCGCTTCGGCGACCGCCACTTCTACAGCGACTGGTGGAACTCGACCGACTGGATGGAGTTCTCGCGCGAGTGGAACGTCCCCGTCTACTCGTTCCTCCGGCGCCACGTCTACAGCGCCTCGCGCCCTCACGTCGGCCGCATGCGCGCCACCGTAATCACCTTTCTCATTTCCGCCATCGGTCACGAAATCGTCATGGCCTGCATCACCAAGAAGCTGCGTGGCTACGGGTTCATCTGCCAGATGCTGCAGCTGCCCATTGTCATGCTGCAGCGCACCAAGCTCGTCCGCGGGAAGAAGACGCTCAACAACGTTATGTTTTGGATCTCCATGGTGATGGGGCTGAGCATGGTGAGTTTTCCTCGCCGGTCTGTGACGAAGAACCACTTGCTAACGGGTGCAGATCTGCTCTCTGTACGTTCTCGTGTAATGCCGTCCAACGTCCGTCTCCTCTGTCGCAAGGAAGGCACTGTGCATATTTCCTCCTGTCCATACGCCCATCATGTGTCGGCGCTCTTGTACCATAGACTCACATTATACCCCCACCCTTTCCTTTCAAAATGGCATCATCATCTTGTTTGACATCTCCCGCGGAGGCAGCCAGGCCCCTCCTCCTGCTCGTCTCGTCTTGATCCCCCGTGCTGCGAACCGTGACCCGCAGCCCCCGTCCCGGCGGATATGAAGCCCACCGCCGCGGCTCCACAGCATCCAGGGGCGATTGGTTTAGTGGTATAACGTCTGCTTAGCATCCGAAGAAATAATCACTCATGAGCGATTATGGTGCCTGCTGAAGGTCGCGCGTTCGATTCGCGCATTGTCCATCGTTTTTTGGTCATCAGGGGCTTCATCACCCTTGTGTTTTGCGCCGAGGGCGACAGCGCAAGATGCTGCGCAGAATTTGTGGTAGGTGGTTCACTTGTGGGGCGGCTCCCTTCCCCCTTTTTGGCCAGCTGATGGGCCACGGTGGGTGGGCCGGATTGACGGGCTACATGACGTTGCCATGGTTGAAACCGACCTCAGTCAGGCAGCCTTGGGGCCAACGATCAACAACACCTTGGTCTCTTCGTGCTGCTGCTGCTAGCGGGTTTGCACTTACGGTTGCTTCATCGTCCGAACTACCGGGGCGTTGACATGTCCGTAAAAGCAATGCCCGGGACCTCTCGACAGGGTACTTCAACGGGACCGGCTCATCACGCAGACACATGGCGAAAGAAAAGCACTCTAGAGCATCGATTCATCTATCTGCTATACCATAAAAGCGCCCATCACGTCATAAAACCCCTACCCCTTCGCTACCCTTTTCCACCGCTGTCGACCAGAAGCTCCCGTCGCGACTGAAGCCCGTAGTTCCTCCAAACCAAATGGTCAATAAATAAAAAGCAACACCGAGCGCCAACATATCGCTCCAGGAGGGCGTTCAAGGGAACGGGCCCCCTACATGTACAGGTGGAGATGCGGCTCAAAATCAATCAAAAAGTGTCAACACCAGCCCAAACCGCGCGCCGATCCCGGCCAGCCCGAATCATCCGACAAGCAAATACTAAAATAAAAAAGCAGATGCCGGATTAATGGAGGGATGGGATGAATGATCAAGGGGAGTTTCATCAGAAGAAAAAAAGACGTGAGTGGGAGTCATGCCGTGTACGCTCATGCATACAGGTTGTGCTGTTGTCCTTCGCATCGCCGTGAGGGAGGGCTACCTCATGCCGCCAAAGTCCATCTCGTTGCCGCCCATGCCGGCCAGGGTGTTCAGGTCGCCCGTGTTCGATCGCTGCAGCGCGTGGAAGTCGCCCACGGTGCGGACCTGCCCCTGTTGCGGCATGGCGAAGCTGTTTGTCCTCTGCGGCGGCTGGCGGGACGCCTGGCTCATCATGCCCTGCGACATGGAGTGCGCCGTCGGCATGGACGCCGTGTTCATGCCGGGAGGACTGGGCGTTGACGGTGAGTTGAAGCTGTTCATGCTCTGGCTCTGAGGTATGCCGTGTTGGTTGGCGTGCTGACTCCCCATGTACTGACTCTGTAGAATGTGATTGTGGTGCTGGTGCTGTTGATGCTGCTGGTGGGACTGTTGATGTTGCTGCAGATTTTGGAAGCTCATTGAGCTGGATCCGCTCATGGACTGCTGCCCGACCGGGCTCATGACCTGCTCGGGAATCGGGTTGCAAAAGTCGTTGAGGTTCTGGCGGGGAAACTCCATGCCGGGAGACATGACGCCCGGGGAGCTGGCGAACGGCGAGTTCAGGTCCGCGCCGGTGGCAGCTGGGAGGCCGGCAGAGCTGGAAGACGAGGGAGCAACGTGGGACTCGTTGCTGACGCCGTTCATCTCGAAGTTCTTCTCGTACTCGGCCACCGAGAACTTGCGCTCGTATTCGCTGTCCATCTGCATCTGCAACTGGGGCGGCGGCTGCGCCATGCCGGCATTGCCGAAGCCATCAAAGATATCAATGTTGGCAAGAGCACAGTTCTCCGGGGCGTTCTGCAGCATGAGGTTGGTCAGGCGCGGCAGGAAGTCGTTGATCTTGCTGAAGAGGAGCGGCAAGACGTGGTTGTTGCCGTTACGCATGACGCCAACGATGTTCAGAATCTGGTTGAGTTGCTCACGAGGTCCCATGCTGAACGGATCCCGAGAAGCAGGCTGCGTGACGAGGAAGTCCATCATATTCGAGCCGATCTCGAAGACCTTTTCGATCTAAAGTGTGTTAGCGTGGGCCCACCATCGTCGGGCTGCGAACTCGACTTACCAATCCAGATCCCAACAGCTCCATGCCTTGGCCGGGGAACTGGGAGGCCATCTTCATCAGGAGGTCGCGCGAGAGATCGCGTGGAACCTGCCAGTCGATGCCGTCGGCGTTATGAGAGCTCATGCTGCCGTTGCTCAACTGCCAGTGCGTTGACTTGAGCCACTGCTGGTTGGTGTGGAGGTTAGACAGGTTGTCGTCTTGGCAGAGGTACGTCGGCAGCATTTCGGCCAGCTGCTTCTGCAGCGAGGCAATGTGCTGGGGCGGAACGTTGCCGCGGGTCTTGTTCCACGCGCCGGTGAAAGGGTCGTCGAAGGAGTGGAACAGCTTGACGAGCATGATGAAGCTCGTCAGCTGGTGTGCCTGGGGATCGGTGGGGTCATCCGCCGATGAGGGAGGCTTGATGCTGGCTTGGAGCGTCAGTGGTCGCTGGCGCTGGAGAGCGTGTGCCCTCTCCAGCACGAAGAACAGCCAGTACAGTCGTCTCCTCCGGGAGGACTCGGCGGCGTCCCACTGGCCGTAGGTCTCCTCCTTGTTCATGCCGTTAAGGTGGATCATGGTGGTGGCCTCACGCAGGTAGAACCAGGCCTTGTCGTGGAGCTCGAGGGACTGGTACATGGCGAAGATGAAGAAACTGGTAGCCAGGGTGTCGAGGGTCGGGCTGTCCAGGTAGTCGTGACCCTTACGGACGCGCAGGCACTCCTCGAGGAGGACCTGGCTGGCGGCGAGATCAGCACCGGGGTACATGTCGAGGTTGTAGTCCCCCAGGGGCAGGGCCATGCCGGGCTGGACGACGATAAAGCCGCACAGGGCGGTCAGCAGGCAGTAGGTGTCGCGGTTCTGCTCCTTGTAGGGCAGCTGCTGTTCGAGTCGGCGGCGGTCGAGGACGGGCGCCTTTTCGTAGAGGTTCGCAAAGTAGAAGTCGAGGCAGTCCTTCACGAGCTCGGGCGACAGCATGCCCGGTGTGGGTGCGCCGCCGGCGGGCTCTGGCGGGCTGGCCATGCCGTTCATGCGGTTGTGCACCTTGGCCGTGAGGCTCGTCTGTCGCTGGGTCTCCCTCAACTCGCTGATGACCTTGGCGCGGGAGCCCTTGGGGCCCTTCTTCTGGGGGATGGCATTGTAGGTGCACGACAGCTGGGCGGACGAGCAGTTGCGACACGGGTTGATGCCATCGCACTTGACCTTGCGACGGTGACAGGCGTCACAGGCCCTCTTGACAGCCTGGGACATGGCGGCGTCAAGAGCAGCTGGTCGATAGACGTCCGTGGTGCGAAGACGGTGGAATCGGGCCAGACGTTTGACTTGGTGAGAGTTTTCGGTGTTTCTCGAGGGTCAGGCGTACAACTAAGACGACCGGAAACGGGGAGCAACGTGGATGGCGACGGCGAGGTGTCGTTTCAACGCTTCGTACGGGGTGGATTTGTGGTTTGCGGGGAAAGCAGCGTTGGCTCTGGGTTGACTGGGCTGGGGTGGGAGCGAATCGTGGAGAGAGAGCGATTTGACCGAGAAGTATTCGGCCCTTTCTGCACGACAGAGGCTGCTTCGCTTGCAAAACGCGGGGGGGCTTCGAATTTCGAATCCGGGGAGGGTTTCTTGGGGGGCGTTCGATTCGGTCTTCGTTAGACTCGTTCTGTCTATGCGGTCGACGGGCGACACGAAGTTGTCGCCAGTGCAACGATCATGAAAGGCGGGTTGTTGATGGATTGCGCTGTCGAGTGATGTCGGGGGGGGGAGGTTGAAGGAGAGTGATTGAATGGGAGCGAAGAGGTCGCAGGGGGGGGAGGCAGCGGGCTGTTAGGTCGGGAGGATGAAAAGAAGGACGGTAAGGAGGGTGTGGGGCCTGGACATGGGGCTTGTCACTGGCACTGACTGGACTACAGCTGGGCTACGCTGGGCTGGGCTGGGGGAGAGTCGAGGGGGTGACGGGAAATGGGGAAGCGGCCTGGCGCGGTACAGTGTAGGCATGGCACAGTGTGTCGAGTGGCTGAGGGTGTGGTCACAGTGTGCCGCTAGCCGTAGCAGCTTTGAGGAGGCACAACACACTGTAGACCCGCCTCCCACCCGCCTCCGCCCGTATGGTGTCGCCCAATGAAAAAATTGGCTTGGCACACTATCCTCCGCACCGTGCTTGACTCAGGATGAGGCGCCATGGAGGCTTCCCTCAGTCCTGTAACGTTGTTCGAACCGGGAGGAAAGAAGCCCAGCTGAGGCGGTCTGCCAGCCAAGCGCACAGTGGTAAATGCAGCGCACCAAGTGAGTCCTCTGCATTAGACACGTTAGTCATCGGACCATCCACTGCCTCGGCTGCGGCGTCCGCAAACAAAAACCATTGACAGCTGGAAGGGATATCGATGCCGTCGAGTAGCACGGCATAACCTACAACGGTAATCGATTCCCTTGTTCGGCCTCACAGCATGCTTTCAGATCTCGCTCCCTTGTCGTTCGACTGACAAGTGGTAGCCCCCCCCCCCCTCTTCAGGTCTCAGAATAACACAGCCAGCAGACAGCAGCCAGCAGCCAGCGGCCATCATCCGCTCATCATCGGGGTTCACCTGCCCGAAGTCAGGGGGTCAGGCCCTGTAGGCCGCAGCGGTGCGGAATGAAACCTTGTACATCGTGGTGCGTCTTGGGAGCCTCCTTGACTTACATGGCGCCAGCCGCCTCTTACCCGGGGGGCCTGCCCACGCTTCCCACGCCTGGATCAAGGAGACTCCAATGCACTTCTGCCTTCCACCCGACGCCCCTTGCTTGCTGTTGTTCTGTGTGCCGCGTGGGGATTCCAGCTGTTGAATCCAAGACCATGGCATGCGTTCCCATTGCTTCGTCACGAACGCGGCGACGATCGGTCTCAGAAAACATGGGCCTAGCCCCCAAGACCTCTCAGCGTTGATCGTGGCCCGTCGTATATCGTACCAGTACGAGGCCGACAATCTGAGCCACCCAGCAAGACACTCCCGGCTCCCCGGTCTCCCTCGCTGGCCCAGCTGGCAACTGGTCAGTGGCTGACTGTACCGTGCTGTACTGCTAGGCGGTGGGCGCAGGAACGGGAGAAACATAACACGGCACGCTCACGAGCCATCTGCCACTTGTTCCTCCGCACAGATCAGGCTTCATCTCCGCCCGTCTCATTATCCGGTTTATGCAGTCGCGGCCGGAGGGCTAGAGGGTTGGGGAAGAAACAATGCGCCGTGCTAGCGAGGCGCGCGGCGGTTGAGCTGCTGGAGCCCTTGGCTGGGGCCTGTCTCGTGAGGTGGTGTTTGGGTGGAGGCATGGGCAGAGAGAGTTCGCGGCGGCAGCAGACAGCAGACAGCAGACAGCAACCAGCAGACAACAACTCTCTCTGCCTGAAAAGGACTGGGCAGCCAGACTGAACGCGATGACCTGATGTGTGGCCGGAGCGGATGGGTGACACAGTGCTACGATGACTGTATTGACCCCTGTCCCGATCGCTCCCCTCCCGCACTGTGCCCACTTGGGTCAGCCGGAAGGCTGTGGCATACGGCAGTCCCGATCCCTCGTAGCGCTGTTGCTGCTGTTACGTCTTCTGAGTCTACTGCGACTGAGCCTCAGCTGGGTACTACTCGCTTAGACCAACGCGTCTGGTCATGGCCGGTTCTGACCTGCTTTCCCCCTCCTCCATCGTGCCACGCCACAGCGACATTTTCCACCTCGAATACCACCCCGATCAGGCCACGGGCCTCGGGCTCCTCTCGTTGCCCGCGAGCACCCTCGTCCGCCGCCAGTACAGCCGAAATGTCGGGGACAGAAAACCTGGAGCACGCTGCCTCCACGAAAGCCAAAAGCCGCACCAAGCCAATCGTGTCTCATCATGGCGTCTCCCCACATGCGCCATGCCTGATACGGCCCTAGCGCAGCGCCTTCGGTCCGAAAAGGCCATTCTCAGTGGCCGTCGCGCCCAGGCACTCGAGGCGTCTGCGCGCTGCAAGGCTGACACTCTGCCACCCGCACACTCCAGCACCTTATTTGACGACCTGGAATGCGGCTTCAACGCTTTCTTCCCATCCATCTCCACCTCCCACCAGGACGATGGATGCGATGGGGCTGCCGCGTTCCTCGACCGCCTGTCAAGAACGTCACCCCCTTCCTGCTGCTTTCGGACTTTACCTATGGCCTCTGCTGTCGGGTTTCGGACGTTGGCCCCGGCAGTCAGGTCTCCAAGCTCCCGGGAGAGCAGACAGGTAGAGCGGCACCGGCCCACCCACCTCTCCCGGATGGCCCGCGCATTCCTTCGAGATTCGACTGCCGCGATATCGCCCCCGTCCCTTGTCTCACGCGAATCGAGTACCGAGACGAGCGATGCGATACGATACTTTCTGATAACGATCCTGCTCAACTGTGCCAAAGCTGACAGCTCACAAATCCCATTCCCGACGTCTCGAGACAACGCCCTAAAACCAGACACCTTCAGCTCGATGCCCCCTCTCCCTGGAAAACATGCCTCAGCGGATGACGCTCCCATCACAGCTCGCCGTCGCCCGCACACCCCCCGGGCAGCCGACACACCTTGGGCAGATACCAGACCTCCTCGCCACAGTTCCTCGCGTCCCCGTGCTCCCCGTACGTCTCCGCCGGCACAAACTGCCCCGTCTGCAAGCTCCCCTGCACGAAGAACGCATACCACGCCTCGTGAAGCACCGCGCCCCCGCGCCCGCTGCACCGCAGCACGACCTTGCCCCCCGTGTGCGCCGAGAGCGCCCCCTCGATCGCCTTGATCGGGTACTTGTGCTCGCGCGTCGGGACAATGTCCGCCTTGGCCAGCACCGCGTACGTGTCGAGCGTGCGGAAGAGGGCGAAGGCGCGCGTGAAGTAGTCGACGACCTCGGCGCCGGGGCTGTAGGCCGAGGCGTAGCACGCCGGCGCCAGCGTGTTGATGCAGCTGGCGTGCTTGTTGTACTCGTGGGCCCAGAGGTGGTCGTTCGAGCCGCTGCGGATATACGTTAACCTGGAACTCCTCGAGTGAGGGGACCAAACGGGGGAAGGGAGGCGGGGACGGGGGCGGACGTACTAGGCCGCGACCCAGTATCTGTTCATCTGCTTGACGAGGTCCTCTTGGCCCTGGTCGACGAGGATGTCGGTGATGTTGTTGAAGTGCGGCGTCATTCCGCAGAACGCCTTGTAGCTGCCGTCGCAGAGGTCTGGCCTGTGGCACGGTCAGCCCGGCTGTCTTTCCGCCCTTCGATCTCTTCCCCTCCGTGAGCAGGCCCGCACATACCAGAGCCCGTGAACGGTCCAATCGTGCTCGGACCCGCCAGCGTGGACCTGCTGGTCCCAGAACTGGGTCAGCAGCATCCGCCCGCTCGGGGCCACGAAGCAGCACGAGGCGCCGTCCTTGGGTGTGCTGAGGCAGCTCGTCGGCCCGTCGATGGGACACGAGGGGGCGCTGGTCAGAGGCCGGTAGGGCGTGAGCTCGCTGGGGCTGGGCGAGGATATGGGGATCTGCGACAGGAAGTCGGCGGCGTGGCTGAAGAGCCCGCGGAGGGAGAATTGGGGCGCCATCTTCACACTGTTTTCAAAATGAACAAGAACAAGATAACAACTGAAGAGAGGAGTTTCAAGAGTCACCTCTGAAGCGTGCTTGTGGTTGAGGTTCGCTCGGCAGGCAGCTGGAGCTCAGGTGCCTGACGACGGGGAGATAAGAGATAAGAGACGTCACATGAGATTCTGCCGGTTTCACGTGGTCCAGCTTCGCCTCGTTTTCTTCACCGCCTTGGGGTAGGGAAGCTGGTGGGCCTGATGGGGCACCGTCGCCGTTCGCTCTACGCCTTGAAGCGGCCGCAATCGGCGCCGAATAGATGACCGATTGATGATTGCCCAAAATGTGGCGATTGCTCGGAGTCTTTACGCCTCATCTACGACGTCGCGAGCCCTCACGTCCGAGCTTGTGGCTTGCCTGTCGTTGCAAATGCGCACCAGACTTTAGGTCATGAGCTGGGCCATCGCCGGTGCCCTCGCGTCACCGCCATCTCTCCCGACATCGAAATGGAGTCATATCGAAGTGCTTCAGCACCCAGGTCGAGGCACGGGAACTAGTTGGTTGACAAGACTTAGCCACCGCTAGATGTGGGCTGGGCGGTTCTCGAGGATCGAAACCAGCTACACCCATGCATCAACGCCTGACGCCTTGGACCTCGCCTATTCTCGGAATTATGCCCGCTGTACAGACAAGTCGATGCCAAGTGGTCGTTGTTAGCTTCTGTCAAGCGGCACAAAACGGCAAATCAGGCTGCCCAGCGATGATGGTCCAGGACCACAGTGATAACTTTCTCTCCGATACACTCTACTTGACCGTTTAGCATCCGGCTCCTAATCTTCTCCGTCCACAGCTCACCTCGCGGAACACAGACATGGGAGCAACAAACAAGTCAAACGGACAGTTGGTCAAATGCCCTGGATGATAGCACGTTCGGTTGCCGGCTAGAACAACGACTCTCCAAGCATCCAATCCTGAAGTCGCATCGCACACAAACCATATCTGAGCAACATGTCAGGAGTCCCTCACCTTCGATCTCGCTTGCCAGCCAAGCCATGCCAGGTTACGTCACGTCTAGCCAACACCCCCAGCCATGTTAGCTGAAGTTCTTTTCAACATGCTCCGCCGCCACGCTGCCAGCCTATGATTGGACCCTCTACAACCAAGCTCGTCAGGCCAGGTCTGAAGCTGAGGGTGCCTCTTTCTCTTGTTCCTGTCCTGGATAGACTGTGTGTCCCGCTCTTCAGCCGAGCGACCACGAAGCCCTCGTTGCTTGACGGTGCGGAAAACTGTTGCCGTTTCCCGCCCAGGATCGTCGTGACAGTGAAGTCAGACGCCATTCGCCCAGGTCTTGTTGGCTCGTTGGCTCTCAACGAAAATCGCTTGCCCGGGCCAAGACGCAGGAGCCGACAGCGGCTGGGAAGAGACCTTCAGCAGATCCAGGCTTCGATAACACGGCGGATCTCGCCCAACTCTCGTCATAGCGCATGTACCCGCCGCTGGCCTGCCGAATCACCCAAGAGTGCAGCCATCCCTGGGGCTAGCAGGTTGCTTGAAGCCCGACTACCCCGGCACGCAGAAACGCTGTGGGCTGAGATTGCTTCTCGATCCAGCCGTCGATCCAGCCGTCATCAGACGGCAGCTGTCCAGGCAGCAGGGTCACCTTGCCTGCCCGTTTCCACCAAGGACGTGGTCCGCTCCCGACAGATGCTCCCCGCCCGATCGCGCGAACGCAATCAATCAGTCAGACCCACTCATCAAGCAGCTTTGATTGTCAAGTGGACAGTGCTATCAAGTACGGCTCGCCGGCCAGCCTTACACTATCTTAGCCTGACTGTCCAAAGTCTACCTCGACCTCACAGATGGACGGCCAGCTTCGGACTAATTCACTGGCTCTTTCGAAGGAGAAGACTTCGAAGTCTTCCGCGACGCTCTCGGCGGTCACCTAACGGCCAATCACGTTTATGACTCTCTGCTGCGGCTATGCAACCTGGGGGCCAAAATAAGCGAATGGACTTCGGTCATCTGGTGCTACCTGCATAGCCCTACCAGGGGGGGGGGTGACATTGGACGAGCCGGAAACTGGGTGCTGGGTGCTGGGATTCGGACTCGGGTATGAGTGTTCCGATTCCGTGCCCTGGGGCAAAAAGCCAAAGACGCAACTGTCTCGTTCGTCACTTGCCCCAGCACCAGCGGGATCCTCCCGGGCTCTGGCGAGCGACATCTCGAACCATGATACGTATCGGAGGGGCATGGGTCCCAGAGGACTAGCCACCATCGACTCACGGTACCCTCCAAGTCCCTCGACCGGTAGATATCCACCGGCTCGTCTGTCCCCAAAAAGACTATTTGTTCAGTGCACTCAGGCGGCAGCGCTGCTCTCTCCAGACACTTTGCTCAAACCACTTCCAACCACAACTTCTGGAAATCGCTTCGGTGGCTAGCATTGACAGCGAAAACTATATTCCAGCCATATAGGGATCGTCTTCCTTTCTCGCATGTCTGTAGTCTACGTCAGACGTCCTGCACTGACACCCAGGACCTCTCTCCAAAGAACCCATGCCGAGGGAACTTTTGAAAGTCCCGTACTCGTATTCCAACCAACAACAGCTTGGGAGCGATCGGACCCAGCAGAACGGAACGCCGCTGTGCGTCCAGAATATTACTTCCCAGCATCCGATGGAACAAACTCCTTACCTCTCCACCAACGAGCCTCGTCCTCCGAGACGTGGCGCCCGGCACACCTCAGATGCGCACAGTCCCTCCGTACATGGTCCAACGAGCGGTCCGCCGTCCTTCGCAGTTGGAGAGCCAGCAAACCAGCACCATGGGCCCTCCTTAGGCTGGACACAATCGTCGACTCAACAGGCGAGCTTTGCGCTTGATCTGGCCGGGAGCCATGCGTACTTCAATCAAGGCTTCGTCTTGACTGGCATGCAGAGCGACAGCGTGTCACCAAATTTCTTTGACGTCGAAGACATTCATGCACCGCACCACGTCGAAGCTGCGAGTTTAGACAGGACAGTTCTGCTACCGCCGTCATCGTCATGCGACACCCATCCAGAGGCGGGGCTCTTCGCCACCGACGAAGGAATCTGTTCTTCATCATCCGACGTCCCAGACTTTTGGAAAGACCCATCGTTCTCAGGCGCGGCAATATTTTCGCCTGCCGGTCAGCATGTCGAGGCAGAAGAGGTCATTGACGACACGGCCGTCCAGCCAGACCACGGCACCCTATCATCGCCGGCACCGCGTCATGCGGACACCGGCGCCCTGGTTCACCGGCCGCCACAGCCTGTACAGCGGAGGAACAATCAATCACAAAAGGTCATTTACTCTCGGTTTCGCTGGGGTTCGCAATACTAACGTGCGCAGGTCCGGCGAAAGAGCAGCTTGCGACCGGACGGTGCCGCGGCCAAGCAACGGACTGCGAGCCGGCCGTCTCGTGAACAGGTCCCTTCCGACACGTGGGACAGGTATAAGCACGCTATTCGAGAGCTGTACCTAGAGGAGCGCAAACCGCTGAAGGAAGTCATCCACATCATGAAAGAGCGCCATGGCTTCGAAGCAACGTCAGTCTTCGTTCGATTGCAGTCTGCTGTTGCATGCTGACTAGAGCCAGGGCCAAGATGTACAAGACACGATTCTCACAGTGGGGTTTCGTCAAGAACAACACCGAAGACGAAGTCAAACGACTGCTCTCGATGAAGTTTGAAAGAGACGCGAAGGGGAAGGTGTCCGAGTTCATACGCAACGGCAAGGTGGTCAACCTCGCAACTTATCTGAAACGCAAAGGCGTTACCGAGTACGACCTCGTCGACTTCGAGACGATGCCCCAACTGCCTTCGCACGTGCGATGCCGTACCCCGTCGCCGCCGCCTCCGGCGCCCGGGTACATGCGATCGCCGGACCTCGTACGAGCGCAGGAGATACTCGTGGGCAACATGCGCAAGGCCTTGGTCCACTGCCAGCAAAACGAGTTCAACACCCCCCGACAACACGGATGGACGTCGCTGCTGGTGTGGGGAGCTGGGTCGAGCGACATGCTGTACGAAGCCGGTAAGCTTTTCGAGGCCAGCCAAAACGCCCGTGCCGGCAGCCTCCTCATGCGAGCATTCCAGCATCTGGAGGTTGACCTGCGGCAGCTATCAACGCAGGGCACGAAGGAGCTGCTGTTCGGCATGTCTCACCGGAATCCAGGCATGATGACGGCTCTGTCCAAGTACCTGGCCGCGTACTCGACAACGAACTACGAACGGCTGCACCCTCTGCGGATCATCTTCGTCAACTTGTACGAGATACAGCAGAAACACGGGTCTGACGCCTTGTCGGATCTCGTTTGGAGCGCCCTACCCACGCTGGCGGAGGAAATCGAAGCCATACACGGGTCGAACTCTCCGGTGGCCGTCCGGACGTGGATCGACCTCTCCATGCTCTATAATCACACAAACACGTATCGCCTGGCCAACTTGTACACAGAGCTGGAACCGCTGAACCGAAATCACGACACGATCAGCGTGGAAGACATGGCATTCCGCTACGCTCGGCTTCAGCTGGCGGCCTCTGCGGATCTGAGCGGCATCACGCACCGCGAGCAGCTCGCGATGCTCTGGAACTTTTGCGTCGTCAACAAGCTCATCTTCGGCATCCGCGGCCAGCCCGAACACTACTGCTACCACCCCGTCCTGCACGTCGAGCCCTGGATGAAGCGCGTGCGGCAGCGGTACATAGAGACGTTGGAGCACACCCAGATGGCTCTCAACTGCACGATGATGTGCTGCTTCCCCGAAGAGCCTCACTCCATGGAGCACGCTAACGAGTCCGACCCGCCCGAGGATCATCGCCTGCTCAAGGTGCCGATATCTCTGAGCGACATGCTGCCGATGCCGTCGCCGGCTACTGGCGAGGGGTTTACGAGCCCGCCATTTTGAGGGTCCTGGCAAGTGTTGAGCCGTGCGGACGGCGAGCCAGTGAAGGGTTCGTCGGGCTGTCACCTCCCGCGGGTTCGGCTTCTGTCCGCGATGCCAAGAATAGCTTGCACAGGGGCAATGGTGTGGCCCAGGATTGTTTGATGAGGGTCCCCGAATTCGGACCTCCCCCCCCCCCCCCCCCCCCCCCCCCCCAATCGCTAGGCGTATATACGAGTGTCTTCCAATGATTCCTTACCATCTCCCAAGGTCACCAGTCCGGCATATTGACAACCACCTCGGGGACGGTGGAGAGTATTGTGCCGCTTGTGGACGAGAGTTCTCCCGACATTGCAGCGCAGCATCGTCAGTCTCGCCGTGGCCCGGCTACGGCACAACTCGACCAGATCGTGTGAGGCCGCCAAGCCACCGATACGGGCGCAATCCTGAATGTGACAGCGACAGCCGCGCTTGCATGCAAGCGACCTCAATGCAACGTCGGGCCCAGGCAGGGAAGAGACGATTGCGGTGCGGCCAATCAGGGGTAGAGGGTCACGAGGCAGCATTCTATTCAAGGAACAAATTCCGTCTGCAGAAGGAGAGGAGACAGACCTGCTTGGGTCCGGGGGGGCCCAATGAAGAAGACCTGCGCGCGTCGAATCTTGATTGCGTAGACGCCTTCTGCGGATGCAAAGCAAAAGGTAATTGTCACTTGGCAGCACACAGCCCTCATCTGGACGCGTCTGTCGCGGCAAGTCGCATCTCAGAACCTGCTCGTGCGTGCTCCCGCATCGTGTCTCTGGACGCAACCGTTGGTGCGCTTTAAGAGGTTCCCGGCTCTCGCAGGGGTGACGGTGACGGGCCAAGTGAGATTTTCCATGAAATTATCCGCGGGGAAAATGGCAAGTATCGTTGCCGCGAACCGCGGGCCGGCACGGCGGGGCGAGTCCATTTTCGCCAGACAGCACACGCTCTCCCACGACACGACGGATGTTGGCAAACGAGTGGCACCTGGATCTCCCATCTGTACTAGATGTCCCGGAGCCCGCTGCTTTCGACCCGAGCCACCCCGAGCGACCCCTGAATTGGGTGTTGGTGGCTCAGCATGCCTGACTCGACTCGGCCACGGCTGCATGAAATGCACTGCAAATATGATCCTTCTCCGCATTGATGGACGGTAATTTCTGGCGTACTTGTTATCCTCGACGGTACCTAGGTAGTAGTCAAGAGGACACTGATTCGAAAGCCTGCCGATGTCTCGGGGGCATGGTGTGATCACTTGTCTTGACGCACTCCCAGCGCCTCCAAGGCGAGTTTCCTCATCTCTTCTGTGATGGGTATGGCTGCCAAGGTTTCGAGCGTCGCCCAGGTACCCTCGGAGTGCTCGTCCTGGTTGACGACAACGTCGTCCCCATCTCCCTCGACCTTGACAAGGTAGCTCAGCTGGACCGCGACGCGTGGGACGACCTGCGTGCGCGGCCCCTCCCCGACCCGCCTCTCGGTCGTGTAGACGAACGGGTTCAGCGATTTTGTGACATTTGTGACAGTGAGGTCCGCCTCTTCGTGCACTTCTCGTACGACTGCGTCGCGGATCGACGCGTCTGACTCGTCGACCTTTCCGCCCGGCATCTCAAAGACACCCGGATAGTGGGCCTCGTGGGCGGCCCTTTTCAGGAGCAGGATCTCGATGCGCCCATGCTGGCCGGTGCGGACGATCGCGGCCCCGACGGTGACTTTATCGACTGGGGAGGCTATTGTGGAGGCAGCCTAGGCCAGGACATTCTCCTCTGACATGTCGGGAAATTCCATGCCTCGGCCAAAGTTGATGAAGAACCATGGGAGGTGCCGATGCTCTGGATGGGGAAGTGTCCGAGTTGAAAGCACCGTCCTCTGCGTGACAAAGATGAGACCCTCGTAGGAACGACTGCGTGAGATATAAGATGATATCGAGGGGGGAAGATATACTTGGACAATGATAAAGGGAAATGCAGTTTTTGTGTTGGATATTTCTCGGCCGCGCATGGGCTCAACCAGGTCTTCGACCTGATCGTGAATCGCCGACAAAGGTCACGAGAGCACAACGGCCGACCGCAAACTTACCTTACGTTCAGGTTTCCAGCAGTGCAAGTGGCGTACCAACGAGCGCCACTCCAAGCAGGCCACTTCGTTGCATGAGCACGAATTTCGATCAGCTTGGCCAGTTGCAGCACACGCCTCGCCAGGGAGAATTTCTGCGTTGCCCGATCTGGGGCTTGACAGATCTCTTGGCATGTGCGTCAATACTGTCATCAGGCACGGAGAGGCTAGCGAAGTAAAGAGGTCCGTCACTTGCTCTGGCGACCTGAGCGTTCCTATATTATTTGTAGCCCGCTGTGTAGAAGGCCACGGTGCCGCCTAGCCCGACGTGGTGTCACAATACTCGTAATCCATCACCCTCGGTCATTGAAGTACCACTCATCCACTGGCGTGCCCCTTGGCTAAGTCTATGGGCCATAGTCCAGGTTTTAAGACTTGTACTTGCAGTCATGGCGAAAATCAACAACTAGCCGGCAACGGTAACGATGTGGCTATGAGAATGACCAAGCCAGAGAATGACCAAGCCACCTCGAAGCGGCACCTGCAACTTCGGCACACCTGCTCAAGTTCCACCACAAGGACGTGCTATCATCAAGGGACTGGAAACTCCCGCGCGAACATCACTCAGCCGGACCCGGGCGCGTACCCGCTGAGCGACACCCGGCACGGGTACTGACCGGTGGGGTGCGCCGCGCCGGCGTCGACCATGTACGGGCGGTGGCCGGCCACGCCGCGCAGGTCCGGCTGCCGATCCCTGCCCTCGTCCAGCTCGGCGTAGCACTCGCGGATGTCGAACTCTCGGACGGTGCAGGCCAGCACGGCCTTGATCTCGGTGAGCACCTGCTGCTGGCCGGGACAGGCGCGGGGCCCGTGGGCGAAGGGGCGCCAGGCCTTGGGCGGCGGGTACAGCTCGTGGCCGCGCTCGACGAGCCACCGCTCCGGGAGGAACTCGTCGACTCGCCGCCACACCCGGGGGTTCATGTGGTTGGCGTAGTGCGACGTGATGATCTGGAACCCGGCGGTCGGGTACCGGTTGCCCTTGGCGTCGACCAGCTCGAAGTCGGGCGAGCCGTCGCGGGTGCCGTTCGCCACGGGGAAGAGACGCATCGTCTCCTTGATGACGGCCAACGTGTAGGGGAGGGCGTTGAGGGTCTGGGGCTTCGCGGTGATCTGCTGGGGCACGCTGTCAATGCTGGCGCCGAAGACGGCGTCGTGCTCGGCGCGGACCCGGGCGAGCACCTCCGGGTGCTTCCACAGGGTGTAGTAGCAGAAGAGGACGGTGCTGGCGGTCGAGTCGTAGCCGACGAAGAAGGCCGCGCGCATGTTCCGCGTCATCAGGCGCAGGAAGTCGGGGTCTACCGTGGCGGCGGCTGCGCGTCCGGGCTGGCGGAGATACTCCTCGATGGCGATGTCGATCATGGGCTTGAAGAGGCGCGCTTCCTCGGCCGTCTTGTCGGACCGGTACGCCTCGAGTCTCTCGATCAGCTGGGCCTCCATGCCCGCGTCCAGGATGCGGCTGTTGTTCCAGAGCCTGTACCGCGAGAAGGGGTTCAGGAAGGCGAGAATGTTGGCCGGGTTGTGCGTGGTGAACTTCATGCGGAGCTGGGCCATCATGGCCTCGGTGAGGGGGTGCCCCCGGCGCTGGACGTCCGACTTCATGCCGAGCAAGGTCTCGCAGATCATATCGTTGATCAGGTTGAGGACGAAAGGCTCCAGCAGGAACCTCTCGCCGGTGGCCGCCTTCTCGCGCAGAATCTGGCGGAAGATCTCGACGCGGTCGACGATGACGGGGGCCATGGCGTTGACGTTGCTGGTGCTGAAAGCCGGGCTGAACAGGTCGTGCAGATACTTCCACGGGGCGCCGTTGAGGTCCGACTGGGACGGGCCGCCCGCGATGGGACGGAACCAGCCCTGGAGGCTTGCGGGCTTCGTGACGCCGACCCTGGGGTGCGTCTCGACCGCGTACGACATGTCCGGGTCCGTGACGATGACGAAAGGGGTCACCATGGGCCAGAGATCGAAGTAGTACACGCCGTTCGGGTAGTCTAGCGACAGCATCTGGAACATGTAGCAGCTGTGGCTGTCGGCTGGCAGGTGATCGTACACCTTGCCCGCCGCGAGCAGGTGGCCGAACAGCGGGTTCCATGCCGGCATAGGCTGTTCGCGCATGTCAGTCACGTAGCTGGGCGCCTCGGCGGCTCCACGACGAGGGCGCGTACCTTTCCCAGCTTCCTGGCAGCTCTCGTGGGCGCTCTGGCGCGCCACACGATCCGCGCCACCTGGAAGAATCCGGCCAAGGCAGCGACGAGCAGTGCCGTCGCGGCCGGGCTCCAGGGGAGCCGGAGCTCGAACGGGGCCATGGGTGTGGGTGGGGCGATTACCGACGGTACCTCGATCAGTCTGAGTCTCGCGGCAGGTGGGTGAGCAAACGGAGATCGGCAGACTCTAGAGCTGCCGCCGTCAGGTCTGGTCCTAGGATGAGGGTTCGGCGACGATCGAGCTGGCAGAGTTAGTTGTCGACGGCACGGATTGGTACAGGCCACAGAAGAAAAGGAGGAATCCCGTCGAGCGAAGAGTAATAAGCACAGCGGATGCGGTAGGATGAGTTCCGGAGCTTGGGCCATCGGTGAACTTGAACTTTAGCAAGCCTAGGGGCTGGGAATGACAAGGGTCCTGCTTACGCAGGCAGCGTAGGATGAATAAATTACAGGGATGAAGCTGTGAGGGAGGGCTCATCTACATCTCGAGGCAAACCGACCGGCACGAAGGATCATGGACAGGTCAGAAAAAAATGGAGCACTAGAAAGACTTCAAGGCCCTGACCTTCGCCTGCAGCGCCTTCTGGCTCCAGCTCAGCGAGCTGAACATGTCAAACGCGTGCGGGAGCCCAGGCAGCAAGTGGAACTCGACGTCGACGTCCCCGGCCGCCAGGCGCTGGACGTAGGCGATCGTCTCGTGTACGAACAGGTCGACCCCTCCGACCTCCACATACGTAGAGGGCAGGCCGGACAGGTCCTGAGCCCGGCCCGGCACCGTGTAGATGGAGACGTCGGCCGCGTCGTTCCCCGCCCTGTCGGCGCCGAGCACCGCCGCCCACGCCGTCCGGTTGTGCGCCGCGCTCCACATGTGGTGCTCGGCCACGAGACTTTCCTCCGGCACCGTCGTCCGGTCGTCAAGCATGGGGTACACGAGGACCTGCTTGGCGAGGGGCGGGTGCAGGCCCATGTCCCGCGCCATGAGCGTCGCGCCGGCCGCGAGCCCCCCGCCGGCCGACTCGCCCATGATGGCAATGCGCGCGGGGTCGACGTTCCACTCGGCCGCGTGGGCAGAGAGGTGCGCGAGGGCATAGTAGACGTCGGTGACGGGGCCTTGGCCGGGGTTCTCCGGCGCGAGCCGGTACTCGACCGAGAAGAAGGGCAGGCCCGTGCTCTTGACGAAGCGGGCGACGAGAGAGGCGAACATGGACACGCTGCCGGTGATCATGCCGCCGCCGTGGACGTGAACCACAGCGGGCTGCGGCTCCGGGGCCTCTGCCATTGTCCTGGTCGCGAAGCGGTGCAGCGTGATGGTGGCGTCGTCGAAGCTCTTGATGGGGATCTTGGTCTCGATCACGTCCTGCGGGTACGGCGCCAAGCCCAGCAAGCTGCCCAGGAACGCTCCGGACCGCGACCGGATCTGGAAGACATCTGCGTCGGGGTCCGGTTTCTTGTTGTCGGTCGGGCCCTGGGCCGCGAAGATGGCCGCGAGTTCCGGGTCGAGACGCGACCTGGTCGGCTTGGAGCTGCTGGCGCACATCTTTTGGTCGGGGAGATGATGTATAAGTGCGACGGGGCTAGAGGGTTTGATAGTGTAAGGCGAGGTCAAGTTCCGGTGAATGCGATGGCGTCCAGTAGATTCACGATCCAAGACGGCGATTCCCGACTCTTATGTCGTCCCTCGTGTCCCAACCGGAGGGTTTTCATTTGGCTCCCGAGCAGGTTCACCTGCCCGACTGGCTGAGCGAAAGTGTTGGTAATCCCGGTCCTCCCTCGAAGGAGATTATAGACAGAGCAAGCAGGTCGAGAGCGTGCAGTGAGGCCTGCCCTGACCTCGAGCCCATCCACGGAGTCCGTGGGAATCAAGCGCCGGTCCAATATCGGGTGCGCATTGGTAAGTGCAATGGAGTAGAGTCGCGATGACACCCTGCTCGCGAGGAGGTAGATTGAATTGCCATTGGTTCACGTTCGGGAGGACCGGCCGCTAGGGAGTGTCGCCCTGGTCGTTTTGGTGTTGTGCTATTCGTTTGAAGGTGTTATTCGTTTGAAGGTGGACCAGGCAGTAAGGAGCTCGAGTCATGCCATTCCGGAGCCGCTGCGTAGCATCTTGAGTAGAATATTCGGAATGAAAGCGGTCTATTTCAATGCCCTGCTGAGTAATTGCTATGTTCTACTTCATGTTTCTGCATGTCAATAACACTACGAGGAAGAGAAAGGGCAGACGCCTCTGGCCAGCATTCTCGTCTGCCAGAATCCTTACCGCCGTCTAAAGGTACGACCTGACAAACGCGTTCCATGTTTCTTGATCACCATCTGATTGAGGTGAAGTTTGAGTTTTCGAAGAGAGAAGAAAGACATGTTGCTGCGACTCTTGGTAGAGTCGAGGTGAATCCTCACCATGCAGTGCTCGTTAGCGGGGTCCTCCAGAGCCTCCTGTTTGTTGCGGGGTGCGCAACACTTGTCCATGAGGTGGAGACGACGCTGTGGACGGAGAGCATTCTTGCCAACTCTGTTTCATTGCTGAGAGAAGCTACCGTGGAAGACACAGGCAGATCATCAACCTTGTCCAGAAGGCTGAAAAGCTGGAATCTTCCGTCGAGTTGGTGGTTGATTTTGGATGACTTTGAAGGTTGGTGGTCCTTGTCATTCGATGGTTTTGCAGATCGGTGTTTACAAAGACGAACGTATGGAAAGAACAACATATAGGTTTCGTGCAGCCATCTCCGATGAGAAGGCGCCTCCCGCTGCTCGCCCGTGCAGCCATCACTATGAGCAGTGGCGCCGTTCGCTGTTCCTGCTAAGCTTTTCCTTTAGCTACAGTTGCAGGGTCACGAGGCTGGACTGAGTTCCATCGTGGCAATTTGCCATTCAACGTCGGCTATACCGTCTGATGTTGTTTGCCATGGAGAGAATAAGGATTGCCATTCGAATAGCGTAGCAGGGGTCGAAAAGGGGCCACCTGCCCCAGAATGCTTTGTGACGAGACCCGGCGCCAAAGCCTAGGCCGACGACGGCGAATAAACCATCAGCATTCGGGCTGAATGATGCGTCTTGCGTCTTGCGTCTTTCGGAGTCCGGCTCCGGGTGTACCGCACCGAGGCTAGAGCCGAATCAGGTCGATCGACTCCGGGGCGTGTCCTCCACGAGTGTCATCGAGAGTGACGCAGCTTTCTGAGAGTAAGGACGTTCCATGCAACCAGTTCTCGGATTCTAGAGCCGGTGCCTCTGTGTCTGTTCGCCAGAAACAAGCCTCGATGACGGGCACTCAATCATAGCGATCCCGTCACAAGGATCGGCATTCTGGTCGATCAGAACCCCACAGAATAGAAAGATCGGCCGCGAAACAGAGATCGGGATGCGCTGGCGACACGGTGGGATGGAGCAGGGGGCCTTCAAGGGTTCAAGCATTGAGCGAGCGCGTTGACGACCGACTAGACTGTCGTTGTTGCTTCGGTGCTCTGGCTGGTGAATTTTCTGCTGAAAAAAACCTAGCGAGTGCAATGCCCTCGGGTGGCCGGACCCCTGGGACCAGGGCCGTTCGTTCGGCTGCAGGTGTCGGGTGGGAGTCCGTCGGAGCAGTCAGGCGGCCGTGGGCCGTTGGCTCCAAAGGGCTGGCTCCGTGCAATGATCCAGACGAGTCGATGGGCAGGCGTGGTGATACGATGGACCCGACATCACTAGGGGACGTGCCATCGAAAGTTGGGAGGGTCATCAATGACAGGATGCGACGGACGTTCCTGCTGGGACTCGACGTCTCGACAGTACACGACAGGAGCAACAACTCCGTGCAAGGCCGATCCTCTCCACAGATGTTACCCGACAGCTGGGAGACGGGGGAACAGTCCAGACCACTGCGGATTGGAGGGATTGCTGGCGTGCAGTGCAGGGTGGGCTGCCAGGCGAACCCGTGGACCCGTGGCCCCCCTACTGCCTTACAAGTAGTAGGCGTGGGGATCGACGCGTGCCGAGATTGTTGCCACTTGGTGGAGAGGGGTGCAGGAGGCAATATCGACATCGAGATTCATTCTTGGGCTGTCGAGATTGGTCAAGATTAACCAGACAAGCGCACATTTGTTGCGGGTAAGAGAAGAGAGGGCGAGGGAACGTGTGGCTTTCCTCGACGAGGGGGGCTCGTTCCGTTCATAGGTGGGGTGTTTTCCTGATTCGACGAATATGGGAAAGTTGGTGAGCGTGGTAAAGTCGATGGGCTGGCCATTTCACGATGGCGTCCTTTCGTGGCTGGGCTTGCTCAAAACGCCCTGGCCGTTGAAATCTGCTTCAGAGGCGGCGGGAGGCAGGATCTGACATGGAGGGGCCGAGCAATCGCGATGGTGCATCGAGGGCCGAAGAGGACGACGGTGACTTGATGGGGTGACAACGAGACGAGGGAAGCATGACGAGAGGGGCCGGTTCCAACGGTCCAGAAACCTCCGCTGGTTGGCTGGTTAGAGGTTGCTCCCCTCTGTCCGACCCCCCTCGTCTCCCGTTGCGGCGATGGGTGGGCGGCACAATCACAAGTCATCGTGATGCTACTTACGCGTGTAGCAGTGTTGACGTCGCAGCCTGGGACCGGTCAGCGGGAAACCGGAGGGGGGAGAGCGAGCGGTCAGGTCAGTTGATGCAGTCGATCAGTTCCGTCATCCACGGGACGCCGCGGGGTGGTCAGGCGGTTATGATCGAGGCGCCCGGCGTGAGGTGACGACGAAGAGGATGCAGAGCCCAGAAAGCAGGCCGAGTGAGGTGCGTGATGGAGCAGGGAGAGATCATCTAGGCCGAGGCCTTTGTGGCTTGCGTCGTTGTGGCAGAGGAACGGTCGATCAAGACGTCTTCCGGCTTGGAAGAGCCAAAACGGACCGGTCCAGACCAAAGCCCTGCACGAAGACCCTTGAGGATCGGGCTTTGGCTGCCATAATCGCACATG
The DNA here is from genome assembly GCA_002851715.1 of Verticillium klebahnii. Lineage (NCBI taxonomy): Eukaryota > Fungi > Ascomycota > Sordariomycetes > Glomerellales > Plectosphaerellaceae > Verticillium > Verticillium klebahnii. Next base: position 2,191,829 of record NMXL01000001.1, on the reverse strand, counting down.
GCACGCTCTGGGACCCTTCCTGCCAGGCAGCAGCAATCGGAGACTGGGTGTGCCATCAGAAACCAAGGGCCCCACTCTTACGGCAGATTTGCGGCTTTAGGCTTCTTTGGGCATGGTCGGGCATTTCCGTTTCCTGGGCCTCCACTTTGGAAGGAGAAGAGAAGGAGAGAGAGAAGGAGAGGGAGAGGGAGAGGGGCAAATGAAGAAGGAGTGAAGGACCAGAAACGGTCCCACTGCACCGCCACGCAGAGCACTCGGGGCGGGAAACGGCAGGTTGCATCCGACCAGTACGTGTACCCTGTCGTACGTTTTCTGCAAAGGAAGGTTCGACGGACCAGTTGTTCTGGGGATAGGGTCGGCCGAACAGCGGACAGAGCATCCTCCCGCAACCCCGGCCGCCATTTCCGGGTCCCTTTTCAGCTGTCTGCTCTTCGTGTGTGCTGACCAGGCGCTGGCGAGGAGTCATAGCCAGCACAGCTTACTGACACGGCTTACCCACGGCCTCCTCGGCCTGTCCTTCCACTGAACAGCAAGCACGACCACACGCCCCTGTCGTGCCGCCTTGCGGCCACGTAAGTTCTGTCTGGCGGGGGAGACGTAGTGGAGACCGACAAAAAGGTCATCCAGAAGCGGGCGGTAAGGGGCCGCCTCTCGCTCCTCTCCTCGCTCATCACGGCTGGCATCGATGACCCGAGGACGATGCGAAGGCCCCTGTAGAAAAAGGGTCGACCCACGAAACGGAGAGTCTGGCCGCCTGGGAAAACGTCTCATCCGCCAGCAAATGAAGCAAATGAACGGCTGCTGATGAGGCGTCGTCCCTGTGGTTTGCCTCGGCAGCAGGACAGCGTATCCACAGCAGGACATGAAACTGCCTGAGATGAAATCTGTGGCCAATCACGAGTGATGCATCTCCACCGTCAGGAGCAACGTCCGGGCTGAGCAACTGCTCCGTGCTTCTGGCCGTACCATCCGTTTGCCTCCGTTGCCGTAGTCGGTATCCGCCCTCCGTCTGGCCGCCCCCCTTCGAATATCATCGAGATTGATGAGGGCTGTCTCGGACAGATGAGGCCCCTCTGATACGCCTGCATGTCCTGCCTGTGCCTCTGGGCACCTGGCCGCCCGATTGCGAGAGCGAAACGCGATGAGAAACCCTCTCGCGGCAGCCTGGGCATTGCGCTTGTGGAGCGGGGGGCCGGCAGTTTAATTGTTTTAATTGTGTTATATCAACAGTCGGCTCCCCCAAGCTTCGGCTTTCTGATGTTGTTTTGCTCTCTGGCTGCCAAATCCATCGACCGTTTTCCTTGACCATCCTGGAGCGCCACAGCTCGCCATCCATCGCCAGTTCCTCCTTCTCGAGTCAGATAGCTCACTCAGCCAGGCACCCTTACACCGCGAACGTCAGTCGCGACCAACCTGAGCGTTCCTTTCCCCCCTACCTCAACATCATTGCCAAGAGTACACACGGGCAGGAACAAAGCTCAAGCAGCTGCCAAGGCCCAACACCGCAGCCTGACGACGACCGACGCATCCCTTTTCGTCAGGAGCAGAAAAAAAAAGTTTCGGCGCACGCCCCCGCTCCGCCTCCAGCCACGCCCCTGGGCCCCACCCTCACCCCTCTCTGGCGACTCTGCCGCTGTGCCTGACGTTACAAGTGCGCCATCCTTGTTCTGGCCTGCCGAACCCTTGTCTTGCTCCTTAGGCAAGACCGACGTCGAAGGCGCTGCCCTGCGCAGTTCCCAATCCACCCAAGGATCAGTCTCACACACCCGGACTCTGGTCGATCACATAAGACCCTGCCAGGCCCTCCTCACACGTCCCGTCTGCCTCCTGCCCAGAACCACCAACGCTCACCACCACATCCGCATATACACTCAAGAGGACTCTCGTCACAGACGCAAACAAGAACACAACGACGACCGGCATCGACACCACGACATCATCACCACCACCACCACCACCACCAAATCTGGACAGTCTCGGCTTCGTCGACTTGGCTATCATCCACTCACCCTACCGGCACTCACCACCGGCACTCACCACCGGCACTCACCACCGGCGACGGCATCGAACATCGCTCATCATGCCCACAGCACGCCCCCCTACCGTCCACTACGGCAGCTCTTCCTCCTCGTCCAGCTCTGACTCGGACCTCTCCTCAGCGCCAGGCTCCTACCGCCCCAGCATGGACGCCGCACCGGCCGTCGCCTCGGTCGAGACGATCCGGTGCATGCGCTGCGCGTCGGCCACGGAGATGACCTCGACGGACGACCCGCGCTCCTACGGCATGGTTCGCATCTCCACCAACCTCTACTACTGCGAGCGGTGCGCCAAGAAGACGGGTTTCACCTGAGCGGCGGACGCCGCCAGGCAGAACGGGAAAGAGCCCGCGGCATCGACGAATTGAATGCACCCTAGAGAGCTGAGCTTCTCTGTACGAAAACAGCACCACCACGACCGCCCATGAAGGGCCTTCATTACACGACCTTCAGCGCATCGGAAAGGGCAGACCGCAGATGCGCAAACCCACGAATGCCATGGCAACACTACTGCCGACGCCAGCACCAGCACCAACGCCAACGCTTCGATGACGAAGGGCAGTTGGCGGCCACTCAGGCGAGCCAGCCATCCGCAGCCACCGAACGGACTCGGGTTCGGACCCGGGCACCGCGACGCATGACGGGAATTGAGTTGGCACTACCGCAGCACCAGGCCCTACGGGGGCGGGGAGCTCTCGAGCTCCAGCTCCGGTCGGCCCAACCTTGTGGGTGTGCCATGACTCGGGTTCGGTCGTTATCTCCAGGCAGACGTCCGCCAAAACCGAGGTGCCACTCTACCTGGTACGACCCGACGTGGAAGCATGATCCCGGAGAATACCCATTCACCCACCGCAGGGCAGGACAGGGCAGCTCAGCTCAGCTCAGGCCGGCCCAACCGCGATGATCGACAGGCATCTGGCTGCCAATCCGTCCCAAGACGGCGGAAACGCACGGCAACTGTACTGGGTTCCTGACGGCCCAACGCGACTTTTTTCTTCTTCTTCTATTTTCTTACTCATTTTCCTTCTCATGGCTCGACGAGTCGCACGATGGGGCCGCGGCATGGGCTGAGGTCCGCGGGCTGTGTGCGTCCAAGCCTCAAGGCCGCGCGCATCCGGTGGTTCTTGGGTGTTTGGTTCTCCCGGCTCATCCCATTGGCCGCCCGACATGCCAACCACACCCCCCCACTTTGTTTTCCTTTCGACGAGGGTCCAGACCATGGGCCTTCGTGACGTTGGTCACTTGGGTTTACCTGTCATCTGGACGGTTTCGAACAGCCACGGGCCGCGGGCGACGACCAGACCCGACAGAGTCAATGCATGACGACGTCGGCAGTCGCGAGCGGTCGCGCGTCGGAACGTCACCTCCGGGTACTGGGCTCGTTCCTGGCGGACGACCCTCTCATGGTGCTGCACCCAATGGCAGCAGGATGGAGGCTGGCGAAGACGTCGGCGCCAATCAGCGGGGGAGGGGGGGGTTTCCGCCGCCTGTCGGCCTGCAGACAGGGCATCGTCGTCACATCCGCGCCGACCGTTGCGCTGCATGTCGCGCCCCGCCGCTGACGTCGCGCGCACGTCACGCGGCATGGTGGGAATGGCTTCATTTGTTTGGTCGTTTCATGATGTCTTTCCTTGCGTCGCGCTGGTTGTGGGTATGGGGAGATGGCACTGTCTGGTTTGTTTGATGTGCGCACATGATCAGCGATTTGTGTGGACAGGATGAAGCGTTGTTTTACAGATACCACTTTTTTACATTTCTCCGACGAGCCATGCAATTGAGCAGTTTTCTTCACATGAATTTCTTCACATGAATCGTCGCGTGTTGTGTTGCTGTCCTCGGTGCCCGAATTGAGTGCTTTTTCTGGCAGTGCACTCCACAGCGTGACGTCGAGCTGGGGCCGACCCTGACGTCCCTGAAATTCCAGGGTCCAGCGGCGCAAGCCCCGAAGCCCCTGCTGTGTCCTGAGTGGTGTTGAGGGTCCTTAGTGCCCTACAGCCCCTAACGCGCCCGCTGCACCCCGACGCGCAGGCAGCGTACCCCGCCGCCAGCCAGTCGACCAGCCAGCCAGTCATGCCGCCAGCCTGCTTGACTGCCCGCCGCATGCCCGTAGTCGTCGAGAATGCCCTCATCACCACCACCGCGCCCCGCTGGCATGTTCACGAGTAGGGCAGGCAGACGGGCAGACGACAGGGGGAGGATCCGTTTCATTCCCGTGGAGCGCATGCGCAGAGCGGCCTCCCCCCAATCTGCCGATCTGCCGCTCTTCATCTCTGGCGTCTCTTGTCTCTGTCTGCCCGACGGCCGCTCGGGTCCGCTGCTGGCGCGTGAGAGCTGCCTCGAGGCCGGGGATCCCGAGGGCGTCTGTGAGACGATTTAGGCTTTTCGGGGCCACGGTCGCAGATTGACGCTCTCTTGTCTGCTGTCACCGTTTCAGCGAGGGACATGGGATGCCCGCCTGGATGCCGGTCCCTAGGGGGGGGGGGCATCACCGCCACGCACAAGGGATGCGATGGTACGTTGCGACGGCACCTCGGGCGGTCTGTAAATAATCTCCCCTCCCCTTCGCTGCTGCTGCTGCTGCGCTGCGCTGCACGGCACCCGGCGTGGCTGAGCTTACATGCGCATGCCAGCATCAGCGCCATTACTCTGTGCACCCTCCTCAAGATGCCCTCAGGACACACCCCTCAGTCGAAAGAACAGGGGCAGAAGAATAAGCAGCAGAGACTCCAAGCAGCTCCAGCAGGCTGATCAGCGCTGCAGGGCTGGCCTCCGTCCCCTTTGGGCGCCTAGCGCAGCGGCGTTGCTATTTCTGGGCGGCGTCGGGGCGTTCAGGAATACGAGCCTCTGAAGCGGAAGCATGGGAAGCATGAAATGGGAAGCACCGTGGAAGTCCGCCGTGTTTTTTTTTTATTAGTAGTAAAATTGTAGAAAGAAAAAGGCCCTATGGATCTCTCCTCGTATACGACTGGCGGGAATAGTGAAGCAACGGGCTGCGGGAAATAGAAGAAAAAGAACAACGAGTGATTTACGATTCATCAGCCCCCGTCCGTTGCTGCAGAGGAAGCAAAGCAGAACAACAGCCAGCCAGCCAAGAAAGCGCCGCATCCACCGGCCGGCACATGCACCAGTAGCGGCAAGATTTCCTCAATCAAGGCACGCACTCGGCAGCACAGCGTCCTACCAGCGAGAGCGCGTACGAGCATGGCCTGCGGGTGAGCTGCAGAACCCCCTCCCCGCAGCACTCGAAGCACCAGCGGCACTCGAAGCACCAGCAGGTCCGTCTTGTTTCTCGTCTGGTCCTCAGCAGGTTCTCTGTCCAGATCGAGATCGCCAAGTCCGCCTCGAACGACGCCGTGTGTCGTCTCGAACCCTGCCCTGCCCTGCTCCAGCGCTCCCTCTGGCGAAGAAGCAGACCAGACCAGAGGAAGAAAACGACATGCCAGCGTGCCGAGGCGCCCCCCGGCAGGCAACCAACTAGCAGCCCTAAGGTCCGCCGCTAGCCACGCCTGCGATGTCATCGTGCCGCGGGGATGCAGGGCTCTGCTGCTCTCCTCTTCTCCTCTGGCCTTCCTGCGGCTTCATACTTTGTGATTTTACTAATCGCTCCTCTCTGTAGTCACGTTTCTTTTTTTGTTTTTGCCGGGGCCAAACACCGGCGACTCGTCTGACAGCGACGATCCGGGCGGGAGGACGAAAAAGCAGTGCTCGCTCCACCGCCAAGCTGCCAGCGGCAAGGCTTGTCAACGTGTGCCTGTAATGGTCTCCGTTTTTTTTTATTAATAAAAAAAAGATAAAAAAACACGCCGGGAGAGCAGTGGGGAATCCGTCTCTTCCCAGCCGGCCCTGCCAGGAAAGGCCATGAAACGGCCCGCCGGGTGGAGGGACTGGGAATGCCCTCACCCCACCCCCCGGTCCCCCGTCCCGTCCGTCGCCCAAGAAGAGACGTGGCACGACTAACGAGGAGCCAGACAATGACAATGCCAGACGAGCCACCAATATCTGCCAACTCTGGCAGCCCTGGCACCGCAGCGGCGCGACCTCGCCGGAGACGTTGCTCCGGCGCCTGGCCCGGTCCAGACCCTCCTGTGACGAACTGCCCGTCTCGGATGACGCACCGCGGGCTGCTCTGCCCGCCTCCAAGCCTGTGTGCCCCCCAGCCCGTGCCTGCCCGTCTTTCCAACCTGCCCACCCGCCGGACCCTAGCCCAGGCACGCCTCGGGGTCCGCCCGTCCGCCCTGACGATGCCGCGGGCGTGGTGTTGACGACGGTGGGGGAGGCAGCGGGCCGTGACCTCATCGTGCAGTCGTGCCCGTTAGGGTCCGTTTCCTCGGGACGGAAGGGGGCCCCCTTGGGCGGCGGGACGCGAGGGGTGAGGCTGGGCATGTGGCTCTGCTTCTCTTTTCGTCCAGCGTCTCCGACGGGGGCAGCCACTTGACGGCCGGACCGTTTCCTGGCCGCGGCCGAACAAATGGTTCGAACCGAACACTCCTGGCCTCGAGTGCCGAGCTGCTGTCTCTGTATCGTGGATTCCACCGTGGAGGCGCGGCTTCGTCGGAGGGCCGGCAGGTTCGGCGTGGTCTTTTGTTGGCTCGTCCACTCCCCCTGGAAGAAACGCACCATTCCGAGGCCGCCGGCGAAAGGAGCATCGGACCACCAGCCTATGCTGAGCACGCAGACATGGGCTGATAGAAATCTTCCGCAGCGAGGGCATCACAAGGCCACGGGCCACGCAATGCTTCAGGTCTCGATGCTGAGCCATGCCATCATAACACTGGTCGAGAGACATGGTGGCGTGGTTTGTGCTCGCCCACCCTGTCGTGATCGAAATGTCCATCACGTGTATTCATCCCTAAGACTGTTGCCGCCGTGCTGCAGAAAGCACCACGAGGTAGAACACCAACAGGTGCTCGGCGAGAGGACATGGCAATGAATACCAAGTGCATCGGGCATAACCATGCTCGCGGAAGCACGACGGCACACAAGGCGGCGAAGACGCCACTGGGATCATGCCGAAAGACGACCACGGTAACCAAGTCAAATTGCTGTGCTGTAATGAATACCCAAACGCCGATAGCCCGCCCAGATCGCGGGCCTCCGTCTCCCAGGGCGAATGCCGACGCCCATCCTACCAGATATTCACAGACCGATATGTCACGCCTCGTAGACACCCGCGAGGCATCCAACCGCTCGAGACGCTCCGTGCTGCCTCCAAACCTAGGTGCCCTCGATCGATGCAACCCCCCATGCGCCCCCAGGACCGTCCCGCTATGAGCCCTCCATCTTGACGTCCTGCTCGCGCGCCTTGTCCAGGTTCTTGAGCAGGTAGCTCCGCTTGAAGTACTCGTTCGGGTGCACAATCGTCTCCAGCTGCGCGGACGTGAAGATGCTCTCGTCCTTGGCCTTTTTGATCTCCTGCCTGTGGAGGTGCTCGAAGACGCTGCAAGATGGTTAGCCAAAGTCCCACCGCGGCTGAGAGACAAGATATGGAGCGTGGCGCTCTGGGAAGGGGGCGAGGAAAACAGAAGAAATAGGCAGAAGGGCGAGAAACAGCGGAAACAGCAGAAACAGCAGAAACAGCAGAAACAGGCACACCCACCGATTGCACGCCATGTGAAACCTCTGGCTCTCCTTGTCCTCCTTGACGCCCTGCAGCACCCCCCTCTCGCTGACGCCCATGCCCTGCACCAGCGCGTTCAGGTTCTCGAGGTCGAAGTGGCGGTACGGGCAGCCGTGCGCCTCGCCGGGGCCGGGGGGGTGCTCGGTCAGGATCTTCTGGCAGCTGAAGGGGCTGTAGCCGCCGCCGCGGCGGATGGCGTCGCCGCCGACGTCGCCGTACGTGTGGCGCACGTTGTAGCGGTACTCCTTGTTGAACGTGTCGTCGGTGATGTTGCGGAAGCCCTGGCGCCAGAAGAGCAGGCACTCCTCGAGGCTCAGGCCGATGCCCTTGAGGAAGAGCGTGTACTGCAGGCGGCCGTAGTGCTTGAGGTGGGCGTCGCGCCGGAACGAGCGGTGCAGGTGCGACATGCACGCCGGGAAGTGCGTCGCGAGGTTGTCGATGTTGCGGGCCGAGATCTCCGCGCCGAGCGGCGCCGTCGACGTGCCGGACAGGTAGGCGGCGTCGGGCGTGATGAAGTTCTTGGAGAGGTGGTCGAGGATGGGCGTGAGGCGGTCGTCCTCGTCGAGGCGCGGCAGCGCGCGCGCCGTGAGCTCGAGCTGCTTCTCCAGCCGCTGGGTGAACTCGCCGAGCACCATGCTCGCCTGCTCGCGGCCCGGCACGAACGCCTTGCCGCCCTTGAGGAACACCCGCCTCTGCTCGACCAGCTCCGGCACCCGCGCCCAGTCGACCTTGAACCACGTCTCGTCGTCGGCGTTGCCGGCCTTGCGCGTCATGCTCGCCAGCTCCGTGGCAAACTCTTTCCGCTCGTCGTCGCTCACCGTCTCCCACCAGTCCAGCTCGAGGCCCGCGACAAAGGCGTTGCGGTCCGCCAGGTCGTCCGAGTTGAACCGCAGCCGGAACAGCATGCTCTCGACGCGCGAGAACCGGCGGCGCAGGTCCTCGGTCGACGCAAACGCCAGGCGCAGGATGAAGTGGCTGTAGTGGTCCTTCTGGCGCTGCGCGAACAGCTGACTCGACTGGGAGGAAGAGGACTCGAGCGGTAGGAACTTGTCGAGGAGAGGCTTCATGTGGGCGGCGACCTCGGTGGGAGACTTGTTGCGGAAGGAGCAGACTTCGAGCTCGGCGAGAACTGGACGATAGCGGTCAGCATGGAACAACCTCCGGAGCTTGTTTTTTTTTTGGGTTTCCTCCAGGGAGACGCACTCCTTAGCCTGTCAATGGCCCATTGCTCAAACTGTTCGAGGGTGATGTCGGCCGTGGGTGCGTCGACGTAGAAGTTCAGGCGATGGGGGTACTTTTGCTCCTTGTACGACGCCTCGGCGAACTGCTTCTTGCGGTAGTCGCCGATATTTCGCCGTTTGGCGTCGATGCGGTTGTGGTCTGGTCGAAACATGGTGAGTGCGTGGTCGGTCGGGCTCTCTCTGTGTGGTGATGTGGTGGACTCGAAGGAGGTCAGTCTGCGGTCTAGTTGCTGCAACAATGGAGGGATCTGGCGGAAGACGCGCTCGGGCCGTGGTGAGACGCGTCGAGGGGAAATCAATTAAGTCTGGCCCATCTTTGACCAATCAACGCGTGACATGAGTTAGTGTCTATCACTTGAGAACACTGTATTTTAACACTGTAAAGACAATCTTAGTCATGCAGACAATCTTAGTCATCTCGCTCCTCACGACGTCTCTCCCTCGCGGTGGCAGTCAGCAATCGTCCAGACAGCGACGACGACAGCGATGAGTTTTGGACGCTCACCCTCACCCAGCGGAAATCCTCCGCATCCTTCTCCATTCTGCATCGTCATGCGTGTCGACCGGCGCGGCCAGTGAGCGTGTTCTCACGTTCCTTCGCGCTTCATCCTTCGGGCATGCCACGGCACCCCCCTGCACTCTTCCTTCCTTCGGGGCAGCCAAGCCAGCTGGGTGTACGTCGCCCTGCCCCTCAGGTCGGCGATCACGCTCGCAGACGGCTCAACAATCCTTCCAACAACGGTCCCCTACGTCTGGGAAGGATTCGGACCCCAAGGCTTGTGCTTTGCGACCCACCATTTCACTTCTGAGCAGCCATTCGACGCCCGATGAAGGAATGACACGCCCGGCGAGTGCCGAACTCATGAGCTTGAGGTCCGGCTCGCCATGTAACGCACAAGCAGGTCTTGCTGGAGCCCAAACGGGGACACACGGAGCGGCTCGGCACACGGAGGACCCCGCTGTTCCCGAGCCTGCGACTCGTGTGCCGTCGGCCTCGCGAAAGGGCTTCACGACAATGTCTGAGGCACGCGGACCGGCCCCGAAGGCCACTTTCCTCGGGACCATGGAGAAGAAATGGCGCCCGGGTAACCAACAAGACGACACCAACACCGCCTCACCCGGCACCCCACTCGGGATGTCACCTGGGAAATGCCACCGGGCCCTGACGTGAGCAGGCAGGTGTGTTCACCAAAGATCTTTTGGTGCTCCGGCTCCTGATTCTGCCGAGATGACACCTCTCTGGCTGGCCAGCCTGCCTGCCTGTCCGTCTGCCCGCCAGAGAAGACGGGAATACGACTGATACGCTGGCATCATGCCACCGGCGTGCATATCTCGGCGCTCACCGTGCACTCTCCAACGAATCCAGAGCCGCGTGAAGCGAGGCGGGCGAATCGACCAATCGTGCAAGACAGCCGGAGACATATGTTGACGGCAAGATCCGCCTCGGCGCCATGTCAGGCCGCCAAAGAGGAGCGGATCAACAACACCGGCTCCGGTAACTCCGCATGCCTTCAGACCCCTCGTCCTTGCTTTGGCCGTGTCCCTCTGAGGCGCTGCCTCAGCTCATTAACACGCGCCGTTGATCAACGGTGATAGGGCTCGTCCGGGCGTGCCTTGATGCCAACAGAGTACCACGGATTGTCGTTCCAAGCTGGCGAGCGTCATGTGACCGAGGGGGTCTGGGTGTCTGCCACCGGCCGTCCGTGGATTAGATGGACCGTCATTCGGTTGCGCCGGGCGTTGATCCCCTTGACGACGGCCTCAATGGGCCCTTGGCAGGTATACAGCTTAGCTAGAACTCTGTTGAGCCTTGCGCACTGGTGGCAAGCCAGTGGTCTTGGGAACACATCCAGCCAACTATCCCCAGTCCACGAGCGCTGACCAGCTCATTTCCCCCACCCCAAAGTGTATTTACCCCTTCCCCCGGGTTTTCATCACAGAAGGCCGTCCAGGCAGCCATCTGCCTGATGACGGGGGCTACCTTAAACAAGAATCGCCACTGTCCTCGATCGGGCGCGATTAGACGAATGGCGGGGCCCTGATTACTAGCAAGACTGCGTGAAGCAGGGGACTCCGCGCAGCCGTGTTGCCGCTAGGGCGATCAGTATCGAGGACGATGGGGGTGAACGTTGCGTTACCGAACCATGTCTAGCTGATACAGCAAGGCTGGGCATCAGGCCATGGCCGAGACCGACACGGCTGCGTTCGGCAGGCATCCGTTGTGCCATGACGCACGCGCAACGCCTGAGGACTCAAGGCAGGCCAGGCCAGGCCAGGCCAGACCAACCAAGCTCAACAGGAACGGCCATCATGGGACGCAGCATTAACCGTCGGGCTTTTTCGTTGAACACCATCGAGAGTCCGTGTGTCAGTAGTCCAGGCGCCGCCCGCCCCCTCGGCCACGAGGGGGGCGGCCGGCCGGGCGATCTCCCCTGCATGTTACCACCCTCGACCACCCCGGACAGCCACCACCACCGCTGCCATGTCTGCGGCGTTCTCCAGGGGCTTGCCACGATGGGGCTGGTTTGACAAGCATGGGTGCCCGGCCTGTCACCTTTGCGGATGCCAGATTCGAAAACGGGCGCCTCGGCCGCAGAAGGCCTGCTGCACTGTGCCGCTACGGTCGTTGGTCGAGGGTATCGAGGGGCACGAACGGTGACAGGCCGGCTATTTGCTTGATCGCCATGTCGAGCTGTGGTTAGTTGTGACGCATACCTGACGACCAGCATCTGAATCCTACGGCAGCTGCATTCTCTACTTTGGGGGTGCCAAGAGGCATCCTATCGCGCCTTGCTTTTGATGGGAAGAAGACGGGGGCCGTTCTAGGCTTGGCGGGCGAATGGCACGCGTTTTCCTGAGGTAATATCTGGTTCCCGCGGACGCCCGGAAGGCCGTAGTCTCCTCCGCCGAAGCAGGGGGCGACCTGGTCCAGCTCTCTGTCATGCTGAAAGTGACGCGAGGAACAGCGATTGTGAGCCGACACAGCTTCACAGGCAGGGAGGGACACGTTCAAGCCTCCAGGTCTGAAAGACCTCGCCGCCTACCGCTCCACGATCCTCGAAACGCGAGCCGTGCGTAGATAGGATGAAAAAGAGACGCCTAAGGCGCGGCCTAATTATCACGGCGATCCAGGTCACTTCGAGGCCTGTCATTTGCGAACGACCGAGAAGGGGAGAGTGGGAGCAAAATAGACCACGCTGCAGCCATTTCAACCCACGTGCATACCCCTCTCCTTTTCGCCCCCACCCGACGAGGAAGGTATCATCGTATGGGACTGGAATGACACTCATGCATGGTGTTGGGAGGGGATGGGATGAGATGGGGGCATGTTACCTGTGCGTGCCGAGAGTGGCTCAAGATGGCGCGTCTCCCATCCCCAAGGGATTACAACCGCGTAGGTGCCTATTCTTGGCATGTTGCTTGGCTATTAGCCCAGAAGTGAAGAGGCGATGCTGTGCTTTGTTCTGCTGGGGCAGGGACAGGAAAGGGGTGAGAAGCAACTCCGATCCATGGACGCCTGCGTTCTGTCTCCATCGAGGGAGGATAGGGGTGGGACGCTCGACCCTTGGTCTTCTGCACCCAAATCGATGGTCGGCAGCAGGGTTGCAGGGTTGCAGGGACCAGGGCAAGAATCCAGAACCCGGCCCCTCGGCTTCTGGACCGTCATCGCGTATGTGCAGCAGATGGGACAATGCGCGCGGGGGTTTCGGCTCGGCTACTTCGACTTGAACTGAAAGTCGTTGACGTGTCGTGCCCACGCCGCACGTTGCAGCCATGTAGGAAAGGCCTCGGGGAATCAGCACACGGCCAGGAGACGACGTCCTGAGTAGTAGGCGTGGTGGTGCGCAAGGCGCTGGTTGGCATGAACGACATGATGAGCGTGTCCGCTCGCAAGCCAGACAGGCGGGCAGGGCGCCCCTTGAATTCGCTTCAAGTGCCGCGAGGTTGATCCAGCGAAGGATGAACAGGGTAGCCCGATACTTCGGCAGGGTCACTCCATTCCTTCAGTCATCTGGGATTCTGGGAAGCCCTCTCGGGAGTGTACTGCCGGCAGAACCGCAGAGAAAAGGGCTGCGGGGCCGGACAACGTCGCTTCAGGGGCTAATTAGCCACGGAGCGGACGACGCTGCCCTCGCCCCATCGCTCCATCTGCGTTCACAAGCGGCGGCTCCGCAGCAACGACATGGGCTGCTTGTCGCTTCAGTCCACCGCAACTTGTAATAATTAGCCTCTCGAGGTCCTGTGCCACTGGAAATGGGGGCCCCGCGGCTGTGTCTTTAGCGACGGGGGACGGGGAGCCGGTGGGAGCAGGGCCACCCATCCCGATCTAGGACGGTCTCGGGCGAGGTAGCCAGGAGTTACGGAATTCCTCGCCCCTTCTTCCATGGTCCGACGCCCGACGCCAACAGTGTCTTGTCTTTCGAGCACGCCAACCGGGATTCGTCTTGACCACAGAGCGCTCAGCGGCAGACTTGCAACGTTAACTTGGGGGCGGCTGGGCGAGCCCACTGTCCCCGTTATTGTGAGTGGTGGTCCGGGGGCCTCGGGCCCCTTGGGATAGATCTGCAAGGATCCAGACTTGAAGAAGAAGAGGATGCACGGAACTTTTGATGTTCCACCCACACAGTCGGTCGGGAACCCCCATACTACTGTGTTACCTTTGTGGTCGCGCGCCTCGTTTGTCATGCCCTGGGAGTCTCTACCCCCCCAAGTTTAGGCACAAGCGAGCGGTGGCCCCAGAGACCTGGCTGGTTCGTCTTGGATGCGACTTGCAACTGCAAGAGGGTCTGGCCGTATTGCCATGTCGTTCGGGACATCGAAAAGTCCAGGACGAGGAGGAGCCTCGCTTTTGGCCAGGTTCTTGCACGCCCTGCCGTCGTTGGTCGTCACGACGGTACAACTCCCACCACTTTGACTGGAGTAGCTGTCCGTGCAAGGCTGTGAAATTTGTACAGTTGTACAGGAATCCCTTGCCGTTGTCGTTGTCACAATCATCCAAGGGACCCTCCCCTCATCATACTGCGCTGCAATTCTAGTAATTTTCCCCAATCCGGTGACTTGACAGCCCGGGGTCGAAGGGTGGATCGCTTAGCGTTCACGTACGGTGGCCCACTGAGACGGTACTTAGGCGCGACGACAGGGACGGGTTCCACGGACTATAGCGGACCAGGAGGGTCCCCTGTAACATGACCGAGCCGACGCCGGCCGCCCCGCCGTGAACCCCCCGGCGACGCCCGCCCTGCTGTGCGTCTTGAACTCCGCACGTAGCCGCGCGTAAAATCCTGGCATGATTCAACTGGCTCGAGAAGAAACGAATAGAAGATCAATTGTCCTGGTGTGAGAATCTGGGTTGAAAGAGGTTTCCTTGTCTTGAGACCGAACTTGTCTGGTCTCTAACTCGTCTGGTCTCTAACCACCGGTGGCCCTGAAGTCGAGGCCCTTACCATAACCAAAGCATCACTGCATCGGTCAGAGCCGTGGCCCGTACTCTCGAGTCCGTAAAGCTTCGCTGTGGACAAGTGGTTGGCGAAAAGCCTTTCGTCACTTCCGTCCCCGCCGTGCTCATCGTCAAGGGCCCTGGACTTGTGCCTCCCGCAAACTGACCAATCCTACCCCTTGCCCGCTACTGGTCAACACAAACGAATGCCACAAGACGCTTGACACAGTAGCTCCAGATCCGGGCACAGACAATGCTTGGCTATCATGCCCCCCTGTCCAGCCGACTTGTTGAGCCTGACAATGATGATATGTCAACCGAGAGGGCACCTGCGTATTCTGTCGAGACGATCAAAATGTATGCTTCATTGTCTGCCGAAGGATTATGGTCGCCATGGTATAGATCATGCCTTGGTATTTTCTTTCTCACTTGGCCCATGGGGGCCCGTTGTGTTCCCACTCGGCGCAGGGTCGGTTTGGCCTGATATGCGGCTTGCTTGGCCACCCTCACGAGGCTCGGCGAGCTTCTGCTGTGGGCTCCTGTCGTCTTTCTTCTTGCTGCTCCTGGTAGAGGTGTGTCTACTCTGCCCACGAGTCTCGATCCGAGGCAGTAGTCCATCGAAGATGATGGCTGGACGGTCCTGCCCTTTGCCCTTGCGATCAGGGCTCGAACCTTTGGAGCTGCTCGCAGGAGGGTTGTTGGAGTCCATTGATGTCTGCAAGCCACCGAGAGCAGCGGCCTGGATTTCGCTGTGTTAGGAACGTGTCGTCGAAGTGCAGTTGGGAGACACTTACGGTTTTGATATCAAGCTTTCGAAGGAGAACAACGTTGTGCCTCTCCTCAACGGATAGCTGGGCGTTCTTGAAGGGGAGTTCGTCGTCGTGGCTGTAGGACGATATGCTCGGGGCTTGCAAATGATGTGGCATGTCGACGGCATACATCACGGAAGGCGAGACTCGTGATATATAGATGCTTCTTCGGTCTGGGAGAAGGACGGGCAACGACTTGTCTGGCGTCAACGGAGCCTCAAACCTGATGCCAGGGGTGTTGAAGAGAACCAGCACGAGCGAATTCAAGGCCTTTGGCTCGTAAACCGAACCCGGAGACAATGGATATGGCTTCGTTTGTTGACGTCGTTCCTGGCGACCAATCGAGAAGTCAAGGTAGTCAACAATGGCGGAGACGTCGATTGGCTCTCTCCCGAGCTGGGTGCCGGACAAGGGCAGGGCCGTGGGTCGGCAGGGGGAGGATTAGCAACGTGAGGACGAGAGAGGGCGAAGAGCGAGGTCGAAAACAAAAGGCGAAAAGCGAAAGGGGTTTCTGAGTGGCGCGAAGGCGATCGTGGGCCTTTCCGGAATCTGTTCGCATGTGTTTCGGAGCGTTGGAGTTCAGACGTTCTGCAGAGACCAGATCCGAATGTTTCGGACGACGAATTACTTTCGCGTGAACGCCGGCCCCGACGGGCGGGGTTGATAGCAGTGAGGACAGCGAGTCGCGGTCGCGCCCGGCTCGCTGGAGTCTCGCGCCTCACCAAAGTCCCAATGCCCTAACACAAGCAGGTGTATGAGTCGTGAGAGGCAGCTTGGCTCGTTGGAAACGCTGTCCATGGGGGGGTAACGAATGCTTCGCTCGACATCCTGTCGAGCCATTTTCGAGAGGCCCCCAGTCACTTTCCATGATTCGAGGGTCTGCAAGCCGGCCCAGTTCGAGTGTGAACCCCAATCCCGGTCCTGGTAGTGAAGTCTGACTCCTAACTTGTCTGGTCACCGAGGGTCTCTGATCACCTACCTCCCCCCTGGAACCCCACAATCTTCGCGGAGAACAAGCATCAGCCACCATCCATGCGGTCCAGTTATGATGCCTTGGATGCTTGCGGACGCCGGACCTGACAGTAGACTACTTTTGGTTTAGTAGGGCTGACGGCTGGGCCATGGTCCTCGTCGGCCGCTTTGGATGTCGATTTTCCACAGATCTGACTTGATGTGAGTGGTCGAACAGGTGGTCAAGTCGACGGGCTGTTCTCCGAGGGGGCTAATTAGCAACGCTGGTCCGCGCCACCAGCTTTCTAGAAGCGCACGATGCACATTGTAGGCTTGCCTGGTTCGTCATAGCGCAATCTGAATGCGCGTCCCCGGGTCCTGCACGAGGAATCCCATGCAAGCGCAGACAACAACAGTCGCGTGCCTTGCAAGTCCAAGTCGCGGCTGTGCTCGCCTACCGAGGACTTCGAGCGAGCGTGACAGGCAGTCGGTGACCCATACAAGTACGAGGGCCCGGAGACTGCCGCTCAGAAGAGACTAGCACCGACGAAGAAAAGGTACGCGAATGAACATGCTCTGGGGCCTTGAGCCTTCCGGTCTACCGTTGCCTATCTTCAGATAGGCAGTCAGTCGTCTGGGGTGACGTGCTCGCCCGCTGCCTCGCCTACCGCCGGTGACTGCGTTAACTCGCACTGGACCAAATGGGCAAGCCGCCGTGAATGCCAGACGCAGGCGTTATGTAGATAGGTATCTTCCAGAAGTGGCCTCCGATCGGCGGTTGATCTAGTCGGCCGGTCCGCGATGGGGACGTCAAGGGAGGCCGGCCGCTCCGGGCGGGCAAGGCAGGGAGTCGCGTGGGCCGGTGGATTCGTTGTTTGCTACCAGGAGCAAGCATTGACCTCAACGAGCTTCATCATTTGTCCAATAAGCGAATGCGAGCTGTTGCAGGACCAGTCGAATTGGCATTATGAGACTAGCTGGCATCCGGTCTGTGAACAGTGGATGATGCGGTGCGCCGTATTTCGTTTTGGGAAGGAGGGTAGCGTGTGCCGCCCTGCTTAGAGCTCTCATGAGCTGGTTGCTGAAGAGATCCTGTGAGACGTGCTGCAAAGGGTCCCGAGAGCTGACAAAGTCTCTCATGCACCTTTAACACACATATTGGCTGCGTCGGGTATGTTGCAAGATGAATCGATGTCACAGTTCGGGCCTCGTTCAACTTGCAACACAATCTGGTACGGTGAACACGTCCTTGGTGACAAACGAGGTTGACCGCCGGATCCCTTCACGTGTATATCCTTCTACGAATCGCAATCGAAGTCTGAAGAAAGCCAAGCCGCGATTTCTGGGTCCGGGACTGAGCGGATAAGAACTAATCAACAATGTCGTTCAGCCTTGGGTGTGGTGAGAGCTTCTCTTCGAGTACGACTTGACTGAACAAGGATCTTATTGATGGCCGGATTATCAGACAGGGGGCTCTTCCCCGGCGACGGTGTCTGCCGTGAGCCTCCTTGTCCAATAGCCAGAGGCAGAGGGAATCCTCGAGAGCCTGCCTGGTCTTTGTGCCCAATGGACTGGTCGTCTGTGCGCCGAGTCGCGCCACAACTAAACATGAAGTGCCAGCGGGGAAACGGTTGTCAAAGAACAAGAAGTGCTGTTTCCTTCCAACTTTCCATGAGGTAGTTCGTCGTTAGGGCTCTGGTGTGCGCAAGACAGGGGCCAGAACGGGATCGATACGCAGCGTCGGCCTCCCTTCTGAATGTGTAGGTATCCATGCACACTCAGCTGAGGCTGGGCTGTGTGGACAAGGCGGAGAGAGATGGGCCGAAAGTGAGGATGGGCGGTCACTCACCGATCCCAAGGCTGAGTGCGGCCGTGGGCACGAGCGCAGGTTTCCTTGGCTTGTGGTTCGCGCAAAATAGTGTGATGTGGTCAGATAAGAGGTCGTCCGGTAGCGACGTCCTGTGGTGCGCCAGACACCGCTGACGAGGGAGGGCCATGAGAGACTTGCAAGCTCGGTCGACGAATTGTGCGGGAAAGTGGGCGAGGCATTGGGCGCGACCCGGGATCCGCCTCCACTCCCACCTGGTCGCTACCCCCCTACCCAACCCCACTGTCCCAGGCCGCCAGGATTCTGGCCGCAAGACACATCCTTGATTGCAGTATCCCCTTCGTTTGCAAGGTGATGGCGGGATTTCACGCCATCGTACGGCCGCTGATTGGTCTTGAAGGGGGCGAATCTCCCTGTTGCAGTCGCGCTGCTGCAAGTGGACTACCTACCCACGTACCACACACCCCCTACACTGTAGAGGAGTTGCAGTTGTGCAATGTGAGTTGCCAGCACTAGGCAGAAGGCGAACCTGCTCAGCTGTGTCTCTGTACTGTGTGAGCTCGCACCCGGCGCCCCTTGTCGGGGGTTGCCTGGGTTGGCGGGGGTTGAGGTGAGGTGGTGCTGTTTATCCCACCCCTCGCCTCGCCTCTCATATACCTTCGACCACATCCCACCTCACATGCGCCCTGCTATATTAAAGGATGAGCATCGACCGTGATCTGAGGCAGAAACCCGTCCCCCTGGGCCTACTTTCCCATAATAGCTGGGCCCGACCATCGTCTCCCACACCGATAACCATGAAAGCAGACAGCGCGTCTGCGAAGCGAAAGGCGCCTTCAACCGACTCTGACGGCGATGATTCAGGCAGCTTGGGGTCGCAGCCGAAAATGCGCAAAAGAGTTCCGACGGAGGTTTGGGAGACCAAACGACCTCTCATCACGAGGCTGTACCAAGAGGAGAAGAAGTCGTTGAGAGAGGTGATGGAGATCATGGAGAGGGACTACCATTTCCAGGCCACGTAAGTTGGATGCGTCGTCCCCCTTGTTTCCCGCCCCAGAACCCCCCTCTCATCAGTTCGGCTAGTGTTAAGATGTATAAGTCGAGGATATGGAAATGGGGCCTCGACAAAAAGCTGAAGGGGGACGAAGTTCTCGCCATCTTAATCCTCAAGAGAGACCGGGATGCTCTGAACAGACCCTCAGAATTCAGGATTCGTGGTCAGCTTGTTGACTTTGAGAACATAAAGCGCTACGTCAAACGAAACCCAGCGCTGATGGCGAAGCTCCGCGCCGGACACGCGCCCAACATCCAGACTACCCGTGAGGTCACCTGTCGGACGCCATCCCCGCCTCCCGGGCCGGTCCAGGGCCTCGCCCCTTCGGCGGAGATGCAAGGCGTTGAGAAAGTCCTGGGTCTCTTTCGCGACTACGTTGACGGATCCTTTTCTTCGGGTGCATGGTATTGCGAGTACGATGTTGACTGCGGCAACAGTCGTTTCGACCAAGGAGACCGCAGCAACGAGCTTTTTGAAAGGGTCCTCGCCAGCTTCGCCCTCGTCAATCGATGCATGATGCGTGGCGACAAGATCGACATCAACAGCGTCCTTGGCCCGTCATTCGAGTCGCTGAAGGAAATCGTGGCAGCAGAGAGCCCCGATTTTGTAGCCCGAACAGTATGCCTTCTGTGGTATCTTGACAGACACCACAAGCACGACCTCTTACGTCTGGTTCTTGATTACCTGGCTGGCTTGGTACCTATTGTCCTCGGTCAACATCATATTCTGACACACATCTGGAGGGGCCTGAGTGCAACCAACCTCTCGGACTACTACGAGCTGTCCATGCGACTGTACGCACTCCTGCTACCCGACATTGAGGAACGAGTCGGCCCCGCCAACTTCTTGACGCATCTTCTCTACAGCGACTATCTCGACTGTGTTTTTTCGCGCCGAGGACCAGAGGAGTGTGACGGGGTGCTGACAAGACATCTCGCCCGCGCCGAGGCCTCGGGGAGGTGCCACCCTTGGCTTGGAGATTTGGCCTTGTCGCATGCCGGGATCCTTGCAGCGTGTAAGGAGCGCCAGGGCAGGCTGGACGAGGCGATTGAGATATTGACCGGCCACCTGAACGCGTACACCATGACAGAGGAGCAGACAGCGGCCATCAACCTCGAGCTTGGGGTAAAGTATTACCGCATGGGCAACACGATAGCAGCAACGGCCTCGTTTGAGACGGCGGCGAGGATTGCATTGACGTCCGATGCTGACGAGCGTCTCTCCATGACCGCCTTGGGAAATCTGGAGAAGATGTTGGAAGAGACAGGAAAGCTGGACAAGGCAGACAGGGTGCACGATTATCGCATGCAACGGCTTGCAGCGTTTGCAGAGAAGTCCGCGTCTCTCGCCAAAGGGTTCGGAGAGGAGGAGGATGCCGACGGCGAGAGCGATTCCGAGGCCACCGAGGTGGTAGAGCCACCTGAGTGGCTCTGGACGAACAACGACTTTGGCGATGCGCAGGTAGACTGGCTGGCCCCAGTGAGCTGTGCATACGAAGGCAAGGGGGTGTTTGCGCCGATCTGTCCGACCATGACTGTGGCATGGACAGATGTGCCGCACCATACCATGCCCTTGACGGTGTTGGACAGCAGCATCCCGTCACCGCCTCAGGTAACAATGGCCCATCCGGATACGGCGTTCATATATAGCCACGAGCTGGGGATCCCATGAGTCTATCAGGAACAGATTAGCACACGCACACACACACGCGCGCGCGCACATCTTCAGCTCACTCGACCTGGGAGTACTTACGGAGGCTCTTAGCCAGCTGCGATCAGCAAGCCCGACGCATGGTCCGACGCGTGATGGGATTCGAACACGACATCTCCCAGGTTGCTGCTCGAGGAAAGGCCAGACAACATCAACAATGCGCAAAACATCGTAACATTGGGGAAGGGGTTGGTTGTTGTTTGTCTTGTTTTTGTCAAATGTTGCACTGGGCGTGTCGAAGTGCGCGGCGCAGAACAGCTGCGTACCTCGTGGAGGGGCGGATGGAACATAAGAA
The DNA here is from genome assembly GCA_002851715.1 of Verticillium klebahnii. NCBI lineage: Eukaryota > Fungi > Ascomycota > Sordariomycetes > Glomerellales > Plectosphaerellaceae > Verticillium > Verticillium klebahnii. The sequence goes on along the minus strand of NMXL01000001.1, from coordinate 2,170,851 downwards.
CCTGAGCCCAGACGAGTACGTCGGCAAGGTTGGTCTCTTTTTCATGTTTGGACGGCAGATGCACGTTCGCTGGCGTAAACGGAGGACCTCCGACGGGGGACGGCAGGCTGGTGGATGATTCTTACAGGGTCTGGAGTCAATATGGGAGTTAGATGCGATGCAGACGGTAGTGGTTCAGGGAAAGAGATGCGACCCCCAAGAGTCTCACACGCCTGTCCTCACTCGTGAGTGGAGCTGGGCAACTGCAATCCTCCCCTCTGGCCGAAAACTCCTTCTTGGAGTTGACGCAGGTCGCACCTGCCCCGCCAAAAATAGCACAGACCGATCTCCGATCGCCCTACCTGCGTTGCGTTGTCCTAAATGTGCGCGAGAATACAGGTCCCCTACGGAGCCGTCACTTATCTGTCTACCTGAGCTGAGGTGCGGCGCCGAATGGCGAATCTTACGTGGGCGGGCGAATCATATCTTTCTTGATGCACTCGAAACTACTAGGTGCGTCCAGTCAACCAACCCCTTCGTGACATACTCGTATCACCCCTTCCCCGACAGCTGCCGCGACGAAAAGGAGGCCCTTGATGACGTATGCCGCTGATGGACAGCGTCTATAGCTGCGCAGATGGAGGAGTAGAGCGGAGCCCGAGGCATCCGCGGTTGAGTGAATGCTCTCTGGGGCCTTTGCCTGATCTGGCGTTCGGTCCCCTCGGGAAAAGGCTCTGCCATCACTGAATGATGATGAGTGGGGGATGCAGGTGGGCAGTTGACAGGTCAGTGGAAGGTGCACTGCAACCACTGGCGCCTGCTGCAACCACCCGCCGCCAGTGGATGGATATGGCGTCGATGGCCGATGGCAGGGCGAGTTGGGTTGGCAAGAGGGGAGGAAACACGAAAACGGACAGCTCCTGCCCAATGGCAGCGGGACGTTCCTGTCCTGGGAATGGTGACTGGCTGGGCATCCTGCGCTGTAACGTAATATCCGAGTCCCGCCTGCCTGACGGCGTCCTGGTCGGGGTGATCTCAGTGCCAATGGCAGAAAAGGTACATTCCGGCTTGCCGGCAACGGCAGTGCGCATGCGGAAGCAGAGACCTGAGGTAGGTACTGGACTAGCGCGATTCCTCCATTTGGCGCGCCCCAACGTAGCCTGAATCGCCAGAACATGCCCTCACGTTCCTTGACTCTGATAGCACTGCGGGGGTCCTTTTTTTTTATGGCGGGGTTGCTTAGAGTATGCGGTCACCGTGTGGCGTTCGTGTTGTTGAATGATACGATACGGTCTTGATGCATGCCCTTCTCTCGAGGGCTATCAGCTGCGCTGTTACCCGCTGATTCCTCATCATCATCATCCTTATGTATTTCGCTACCAGGCACAAAGGATGAATGGGCGGACGTCCAGTCCAAGTCCAGCCTTACGATGTAAAGATCATGTCGATTCACCACCATTACAGGCACAAGCCAATGAGGAGGCAGATTGACAGCCCCGCACGTTTTGTTTCGATGTGAGAAATGTGGGCCTCCCACCCGACCCTTTCCTCAGTCGGTCCAGAGGTCCAGGTACCCTGACAAACCTGCGAATACTGGCCTTCGGGGCACTCACGGCTTCCCCTAAGGGGTACCTGTACTGCAAGGCAATCAGGTAGCCCCCAACTCGCTCTTTCGTCTCATCCACCCCCCTCTGCAACCCTTTGATCTTCACCCTCATCCGTATCTGCTCCTCCTTCCTCTCCTCCTCCTCCTCCTCCTCTTCCTCCCTTGTCTCGCCTCTCATTCCAGCCGCCCTCGCCTCGGACGGGGGACCCTGCCTGCTCGCTGGTCTTCCCGGTACAGCACTCCACCAACTGGTTAAATCACCAGTCCTTCCAGCACAAGATCCCTACAATCGTACCTTCTGGCCTGCGCTATTGCGCCTGGACTCGGAGTCTAGCCCTTCTAGTCCACTTACTCATTCGACTACTCGGGACCCAACGTGACCATTCGTCTGTCATTCGGCACCACCAACCACAGCCTGGGATCCCAAACAGTCATCGATAAGTCTTTCCGTCGTCCTCCCCGAGCCGTCGCCGTCGCTGTCGCTGTCGCTCTACGCTACACGGACATCATACGCCGCCGTCTTGCTGCTAGCTTGGCTCCAGTCCACGTCGCCAGGACTTCCGACCAAGGCGAACCTTCTTCGCTCCCGCATCTTGGACTCTCCAATCCCATCCTTCGGTTACGGGTCTTGTCCTTCTGCCGCGCCTCAGCTCCCCGCCTGGCCGCCGTCTCAGCACCGCACACAACACTGCACTGCACAGCCCACCCATCGACCGACGCCTTTCATGTTACATCAGTAGCCAACGACGCCCCCTCCCTCTTCCTTTCTCTCGACTCTTCCGAGGTTCTCCTGCCTCTGCTCCAAGCTGGGATCTGTCATTGACTTGACTGCATCCCTCGCGTAAGTTCACACAGGCCCTTCGCAACCCCCTTATCCGCTTCGGACTGTTCTCGGACCACCCCAGCGACTGACCCTGAGCTTGTTGCTCTCAAACAGGTGGCTAGCTTCCGTCGCCCGTGCTGCGCCGCCGTCGCGGATCGCCTGGCCTCGCCCCCCCCCCCCCCCCCCCCCCCCTCGTCCATTGCTTGATCTCGACCTCTACCTCGACTTCATTTCGCCCGCGCCAGATCCCCTCGGGCTCTCCCTCGAGACGACGACTCGAAACGTCGACAGCACGACTCGCAACTAGAAATATGTACACCGGCCCAGCCCATTCCTTGCCCAGACGTTCAACGCAAGACGGTCCAGCGGATGAAACCTCCCTCAACGCCGCTACACAGCCTGTCACGACCAAGTTCACATCCCACCATGCTACTCCGAGCATCGACAACCCGGCCTCCTTCTCTTCTAACCCCCGGATTCAGTTTGACGACCATACCATAAGCCCGTCGCCGCCGCCCCCCGAATTCTCGAGCCAAGACTCTGGCAATACACCCAGCACCCCAGTCGGCTCCAGCTCCCTTCGACTCGAAACCGACGTCCGGCCGACGGCCCCGATCAGGATCGAGTCACTCGGCCGCAGCAGCTTGAATTCGCAGCACGAGGCGTCTTCCTCGAGCCTGAAACCGGTGTCTAGAACCCCGAGCTTCAAGAGAGCCATCGCAAGCGCACTGGGAAACCCCTCTACCCCAGTCTCCTGCGTGCCGAGCCCCGTTATCTCTGCTCTTGGCGACGTCACGCCGTTGCCCTCTCCTCTCCTATCCGGAGACTCGCCCGGTCCCTGGAAACTTCTCGGCGCTCGACCTCCGTCCCGCGAACAGATGCCCAACCCCACGCCGGACTCCGTCCTGGTCTCCGCCTCAGGCGAGTCGATAGCCGCGGCGCTGGCCAATGCCTCGAAACGGAAAGTATATGCCGGCCTGGGGCCCGACGGCACGGACGCGAAAGCCGGCAAGGATGGTAGCTCTGGCCCTGCGCAACATGGACGCAACCGAAGCGTGAGCGAATATGTCCCGGAATCAGTAGCTGTGCCCAGACGGCATGTCACAGTGTCGGGCTCCCACGCGAAACCAGAACAGACCGCCGAGGCCAACGAACCTCACATGCGGCGCGAGTTGAACTTGGCCGAGTCTCGAGGCCTGGCGCAGACGGTTGCCCAGCCGCCCACCCCCCCACCCAGTGAGTCGTCGAAGAGCGATTCCTCCGCCGGCAGCAAAACGAAATCCCAAGCCGAATGCTTCGAGGCCTACGGCAGGAACGATGGTAAGAAGCGGAGATGGAGGGCCGTCAAACTGCTAGGCCAGGGCACATTCAGCCGGGTCATGCTGGCAACGAGCCAGATGCAAGCCGAGGATGATGAGCACCCGAACCCGACGCAGCCAGATGCTCAGACGACGACGACACTCGACTCATCGCAGCCTCATAGGAAAACACTCGTAGCGGTCAAGGTATGCGAGCATGGACCAAGAGGAGGCGCTAGTGAGGAGCGCATCGAGATGAGTCTCAAGCGGGAGCTGGAAATCATGCAAAGCATCGATCATCCCTCACTGGTTCGACTGAAGGCGTGGGCCATCGAGCCCACACGAGCCGTTCTTGTGCTCAGTCACTGCCCCGGCGGCGACCTGTTCGATGTGGCCACCGGTCACCGGGAGGTACTCCGGCCCTCCCTATTACGGAGGATGTTTGCCGAGCTAGTAGGCGCGGTCAAATACCTGCATGAGCGCAGGATATGTCACCGAGACATCAAGCTTGAGAGTGCGTGCCTAATGTTGCTGGCGCGACTGTGCCTTGCTAATGTGATCCGCAGACGTCTTGGTGAACCCCTCCCCCGCCGAGCTCGCGGACGAGTCGATCGACTGGGCCACGTACCCTTACTCTGTCATCACGTTGGGCGACTTGGGACTCTCCCGCCGCATCGCCGACGACGAGAAGCTCGAGACGCGCTGCGGCTCGGAAGACTACGCCGCTCCCGAAGTGATCATGGGTCTGCCGTATGACGGCCGCGCCACAGACGCCTGGTCGCTCGGCGTCCTCCTCTACGCTCTCCTTGAGTCGCGTCTCCCCTTCGATCCATTGCCAGGCACAGGCGCCGATGCGCACCGCATGCGTAGCAGGACGAGCCACAGGATAGCGCGCGCCGAGTGGCGTTGGATCGAGTACGGCGGCAGCGACGGCGATCATGATGGCAGCATTGCCAAGTTCAGCGAAAAGGGCCTCCTCGGGGCGATGGAAATCACCGAGGGCTTGCTTATGCGGGCGAGGACCCGTTGGACGCTGGACAAGGTGTCGGCGAACGAGTGGGTCAGCCAGGCGGTGCAGGTTGAGGGTGGGATCCGGTTCCGGGAAGAGGTCGAGGCTGAAGAGGTGCGCTGACCTCGATCACTCGTCGTCTCTAGTGGCAGAGACGCACGAGTGGTCATGAGGCCACAAGAGGAACGGCGTGCTGTATAACACGCAACGACAGGACGGGACACGGCTGCTGGGTAGGTGGTTACGGTTGGGTACGTTGCCCGGGGACAGTGGCGGGACTGGACGGGTTTGGGTCGGTCGATTTGGGCCGGGTTCGGCTGGCTCTGAGGGCAACGGACCTCATTCCGATATGGATAGCGAAACACGACCTGCTGGCCTCACATCAACGCCCCAGCGAGCGAGGGTCGTTTTGCAATCCTCTACTAGTTCACGTCCTCGACAGGACAAGGCGGGGGCGGCGTCGGCTGACCCCCAGCCCCCTTTTCTTTTTTCTTTCTTCTTAGCTAGCTGCCGAGGCCGCAGATGTGTAAATGTACACCAAAAACATATACTGAAGAACAATCAGAGCAGCGATAGGTGTTTGGGGAAGCACGGAAAGGCATGGCGTATGTAGACAGGTTTCGGGCGGGCTTCTTATAGTCCCTTAGGGTTGAGTACACTACTTTGAGTGTGAATCGCCTCGTTCCAAGACGTGAAGTCCATAAGACCGTGTGTTTTTTATTTCCTGTCGTGCGTTCGCATAAGCATCTTTCACTCAGCTCAGTTCGTCAGCCAGCGCCAAGATCAACGGCAATGGCCGTGACTGAACCAGCCCGCCACGGGAGGCGGCCACCCGATCCAGAGCCACGCGACGCCGTGTGGTGAAGGACCCCTCCTCGAACCCAGACCCCGGCACGAATAGGGCTAAGCAGCCTCACGCCTCCACATCGTCACCACCGACCTCCACATCGCGAGTCCACAATTCAGAGGCAATATCAGCAGCAGAACCACACCATCTCTTTCATCAATCGGCCGCATGGCCCAATGGCAAGGCGTCTGACTACGATCAGTCACTATCTGAAGATCAGTGTTCTGTAGTGCATCAGGAGATTGCAGGTTCGAGCCCTGCTGTGGTCAATTCGAAGAGGCATCCGCGAGGGTGCCCGCAACTTTTGCTTTTGCGTTGGAGGGTACGGCGGGGATTCGATTCAAAGATTCGTTTTGCTTCGGTAGTTGAATCATTGGGCAGGCAAGCACGTCGGCACTTCATTTTGGCCGTCTCTCCAAAGGCCAGGAAAATAGAGCATCACCACTTTCAGTCGCCATGCACCAAACGGCCGAGCCATATCAGAACGCGTGTTATTCTCAACTACCTCCGGCACCCTCACTCTCCAAGCGGCAAACAGGGGCAGCCAGGCACCAAGGCCGGCGCGCAGTCGAATAAAGGGGGTATCAGGAAGTCAAATCGCCTAGATGGATGAATAGCCTCCGCAGTCCGTCTGTCTCGTCCCTTCCTCCCCATTCCAATCCTCCCGTCCAACCAATCCTCATCTCAATCCTCCCCTCGAAAAACTCATCGACTAAAGGAGGTATATTTTGAAGCCCCAATCTGACGTCTCGGAACAATGCACAGATAATGAAGTGCCCTCGGGGAACAGCAAGGAAAACGAGTAAAAGACGCTCATGCGTGACGCCTCGAAGCAGAAAAAAGGGTGACTAAATGTAATTCTATGCTGGTACAGATACTGTGATGTAGGTCGGAGGCGCGGGTATCGGCCTGATCGACAATCTCGGTGCTGGATAAGTCAGGTTGCTCGCGGGTTACCCTGGGTCCTGGAGGAAAAGGCCAGGATGCGCCATGACAGCGGTAAGATTTAACCTGAGGAACCACAAAGGAAATCAAGGCGTGCGCTCGCTTGGCTTGGCTCGGTTTGGTGGCCGGCTTGATGAAGTGCTGATAACATACACTGCTGGAATCGAAGTAGAGAGGAAAGTCGTAACGTCGTAAAAATGGGGCATGTCCCCATGACACTGCCGAAAATGGCGTGTTGCATGATCAAGTCGGCACCGTGCCGTCGGCAGAGCAGGTTGCAGGTTACATGACGATGCAGCACCCGCAGCCTCCCTTCTTTTGTGCCATGTCGTCGTTCTCTGCTTCCGTAGCCGGTACCCTCGCGAGAGGCTGCTGTGCCGTAGGCGGCGATTGTGGCATGGGGCCGGGGGTCCGCGGGCTGGGGAGAGGGCTGACCTGAGGCTTCTCAGAGATTTTGGGTATCGTCGAGTACGACGTGCCTTGCTTCAGGGTTGGGCTCTTGCTCTCCGTCGGTTTCAGCGGCCATTCGTCGGGTTGTTCTTGTGGCTGCTTCTCCTCTTCTTGCACGCCGCTCGGCCCGGCCACGGGGGGGCTCAGGAGGGCATCATCTGTCAAGGGCCTGAACTCCTTGTCATAGACGCTGCCAAACTTGCCCTCCTTTTCCCACTTCTCTTGCTGAAGGCGCCTGGCAACTGTCGGGAGCAGCTGTTGGTCGGGAGGCAAGCGTGGGTCGGGCTTGTAGCTCCCAATCATCCAAGGCGGCTCTCCCTCGGGCTGTCTGTTGCCGGGTGACAGTTCACCCGACCTCGTCGACGGGCGAGTGGTGCCCGTGCTACTCGTAGAGTCCTTGTTGGTGCCTCCTCGCGTTCGCGGTCGTCCAGATACTGAGCCGTTTGCCTTGATAGGAGCAGACGTCTTCCTTGCAGTCGGGGCCGTCTTCTTAGGCGAGACATCGGTAGCCGAGCGTTTGGCTTGCTGTGGCGCTCCAGTAGCAACAGAACCGGTAAGAGCATTAACACTGCCAGCTCTCGACCTCGTCTTAGGATACGCGATCGACTCGGCTTCCCGAGGAACGTCGCTCTGTCGACGGGACGAAGGAGAGTTGCGGTCGATAAAAGTTTCCGGGATCGGCATGGGGCTCATCTTCGCAACGGGGATCTTTGAACCGGCCCTGGACGCGCCATTCGTCCAGTAACCGTCGCCCTCAGCTTCAATCTCCTCGGGAAGTCGCAGGTCCCAGCTTGGCGTCTGGGGTTGGTTGTCGGAGAGGCTGTTCTCGGCAGCAGACGAGTTCTTCCGGTGCCGGCTCGCGGGGACAGAGTGATCACGATCCTCTGCGGCCGCTGATGCAGTCCTCTTGGTCCCCTGAGGGCGCTCCTCGCTCCGGCCCTTGCGGGGCCTGCTACTGGCTCGGGAGCGGGGGAGGTAGATGCCAGCAGCCTGAAGTTCCCTGCTTTCAATCTTGGCCAACTTGTCACGATGGATCCATTTCGAGTTTTCGTCGTCCCAGTGATTCAATGGCCCGTCGGCCGTGGATCGCTTTTCACCAGTGCCGGTTCGTTTCGGTCCACTCATGTCATCAGTCCAGGTGGGCTTTGCCGAGGCGTCAGATGACCGGTTGCTCTTGTCCCAGGACCGTGCGTTCTTCAGGGAGGCCATGTTTTCGACCGAAGCCTTCTTTCGGGATGGAGGAAGGGGTTCGAACCCATATTCGTACGGGCTCGAGGTGTTGCCGTTGGCAGCTCGGTTGGTATATTCACTGGTTATGGGCGAGACTGTGTCCTGGGAATAGTCCTACGAGTGGCTTCGAGTTAGTGACAGTGCCAGTGAAGATACTGCGGCGAAGGAAGACGCAGGACCATAGCCCTGAGGGAGCAGCCGGGCTAAACGTACCTCTGCATGATTGTTTGAGGCAAAGTCCCACTGCTGGACATCGTGATCATTGGTCGAGGCGGTGATGGTTGCGGTAGACGTCGGAGCTCCCGACATGGTGGTCATGCTCGAGGCTCAGCAAGCGCGAGGATCCGACTGGGCGTGGTTCTCGTACTGGAAGAGGAAGGCGAGACGCGTCGTAGGATTTGGATTTGGCGAAGGAGGGCGGCTGTCGTGGGGTAGAGACGGACGACAAGCCAAAAGACGTTTCTGCGCCGGATTCGAGAGAGTTTGGCGGAGATATGACGAAGGGGCAATGGCAGAAGGTCGTCAGCGAACAATCGCTTGTGTGAAGGTCAGGCTAACAAGCAGACTAGTGCTGGCGTGGAATGGGCTTGCGTGCCAGCGTTGGCCGTCACCGACAGACAAGAAGCAGACGAGGCGAAGACGGGGTCGCAGATGACGAGGCGCGGGATAGAGACGCAATTGGTGGCAGCCCCCTTATGGCCCGCTGGTGGTTCGAAATGGGGAGGGTCGAGGGGAGATCGAGATCAATGCGTGTCGACGGTAATGGCGGATGGTGATGGTAAATCGTAACATAAGAGAAAGTTGATTAGTGGAACGAGAGTCGTTGGATGTGGTGGAGAAGGCCGTCGCGATGGTGCGTCCTGGTCCTGTCTGCTTGCGTCTGTCTTTCGGAGACCAGCGACGTTCGCTGAGCAGAGCAGAGACGGTGCAGCAAGCAAGCTGGCAAGCAGGCAGGGAGTGGGTGGTGAGAGAGAGCAGGTGGTGGTAGAGGAATTTGGCGTGGCCAGTCCCCAGCCAGTGTCCACCTCAGCGTCGGGTCTTTTTTGGAAGGGGGTTGGCAAGCAGGCGCGACCCGGCTTGGTCATTGGTTGCGGCAAGTGGATCTCGACCCGGACGTCCAATCCTATGCCGCGAAGTAGTTCCACTAGTATCCACCTGCCTCTTGCCTTCAGTCTGGTCTGTGTGTTCCTCCTTCCTCTTCTTCGGGGCAGCTCACAAGGGGGGGAGGAGCGAGGGGACTGCTTCCAAGAGGGCGGGCGGGCAAGAAAGCCACTCTTTGTTTGATGAGATTGGATCCAATATGACCATGCCACCTCGCCGCTGTAACACCACCCCCGATTCGCCTGGACACATCTTGATGCTTCCTCCCTCCGTCCTGTCTGACACCGAAACTGATACCGTCCCTCCTCCTCCTCACCACCACGTCCAGCCACCAACCGGAGAGAAGACGACGGACGAGACAGACAAGGCCAGACCTTGCTACCCAATGCACCTCGTGCAGCGCAGCGATCCCCCTCCTTCCCCACAGAAGCAATTCACTGCGCGCACGCTGTAGTCCCCCCGAGCCAATAGCAGGGGCAGACCCTTCAGCCAAGGAAGCACCTCTCCATGCGCCATCCCATCGCCGCCTTCTCAGTGGTCCTCAGTGCCATCAGCGTCCTGCATCAGTGACGGACAGCAAGAGGGGGCCCAACGCTTCGCATCGAACGGCAGGACGCCCGTAACGCGGTGATTCGTCCTCGCGGGCAACCTCACTCGCTCCGTGACGGCAAAAAAGCAAGACAACCGGAGATGAGCGGCTCATGCGGATGGGACCCCGTCCACCGCGCATAAGCCGCCCAATGCCCAGTGGGCCAGGGCCGTCCAGGGCCCCCGTCCAGGGCTGTCATGGCTGCTTCCGGGGGGTGAGCCAGGGCTATGATTCAGATGCCTCCACTGTCGTCTCAACCAGATGACGGCTCATCAACGGTCGTGGTCATGGCCACGGCCGCACCGGAGACGATGGACACGAGGTGTCCGACTGCGGAAGCCATCGCGGTGTCTGCAACCAGTCGTGGTTCCGAAGGTCTCAAACGTGGGAGCCGACCCTTTTTGTTGTAGACAGTGTCTGCTAGGGAGTCGTGAGACTCTCCACTCCGGCACTTGACCCCGGTCAGCCCAAGCCTCGACTTATTAGTCACACCTGGCAGGCTTACCTGCTAAAGCCCCGTCCACCGACCGCCAGTGCAATGACCGCTGACGATGGCCTCATATGATTTGCATCAGTTTGACCTTGCCCTTTCCATGAGCAGAAGTCACACATTCCACCAATAACCGATTTAACCTTACACTATTAGGGATGCATCTTCGTTCCGGCGCTGGATGGTGCTGATGGTGTTTTGATAGATTCTCGTTCGTGAGTCAAACAGGTCCGGACAGCCAGACATTGTCACACAGCGAAGCCCCAACGAAGCCGGGACGGTGCCAACCACGGGCAAATGCAAAGGCGGAGACAGAGGCAGGAACGCTCGAGGCTGCTCCCTCGTTGCGGTAGAAACCAAAGCTCCCGGATAAGACCCATGTCATCAACACTGAGCCATCAATATTGAGAGGTTCAAACGACTGAACACGTCTCATCCTACGCTGCTCACATGTCTGGCTCATTACCAACCCCCATAGCATCAAAGACATACCTAATCCCGTGTTTCTCAGAATACCTACTTCCAGCATGATGCCACCCGAAAGGACCCTTCGCCGCACCCGCTTCGTCCTCATATCTGATACTCATAACCACACACCCGCCTTGCCCCGTGGCGATGTCCTCATCCATGCCGGCGACCTGACAAATCAAGGATCGTATTCCGAGGTGAGCCTCATACACTTCCTCAAATATCAAATCAGCCTGTGAGCAAACCTTGGTGGTATCAAGGGCTCGGACATGCGTCTCCCGATGCTCTTAGCCAGGGATGCGCTGTCTTCGTCTCGGCCCCAGCAGCCTATTCGAGCTCATTCGTAGTTTTGCATCCACCCATGTCGAGATCACATATCTTCATGTTAGCAGATGATTGACTCGAATATCAGCTCTCCCGTGCCGTCCAGTGGCTAGAGAAAGCAGACTTTGAAGCCAAGATTGTCATCGCAGGTTCGTCCGGCTTTCTCTAGGGCCCAGGTCTACCCCTATCCATCCTGTTTACCCTATATCAGCGATCTCATTCACCTCGACCTTCCCTCTATATCGATCACCACCTCAAGCTCGTCAACTAACACACAAAAAGGGAACCATGACCTCAGTCTCGACCCTGAACTCGTCGCCTCCCGAGGCCCCTCTCACGCCGTATCCCCCGATAGCCACCGGGACTGCCTTGCCCTCCTCACCTCTTCCCCTTCAATTACCTATCTGGCCCATACGTCTACCACTATCCGCCTTTCCTCCCCTACGGGACCGCACACGACCTTCAAAGCCTTCGGCTCCCCATTCTCCCCCCTAACAGCCTCACATGGCACATTCGCTGCCTTCACCTATCCGTCCCCTCTCCACGACCTGACCCCGACCACGACCGCCGACCTCCCCTCACTCTGGGATGTCGTGCCGCTCGACACCGACGTCCTCATCACCCACACGCCACCCCGCACCCACGCCGACGAATCCCCCACCCGCCGGCCAGCAGGCTGCGAAGCCCTCCGCCGCGCCCTCTGGCGCATTCGTCCCCGCCTCGCGGCATGCGGCCACGTCCACGAGGCCCGCGGCGCTGAGCGCGTCGCCTGGGACCTGTCCTGCGGCAACGTAGCCTTCAAAGAAGCCGCCACGACGCCCTGGGCGGACCCTGCCCCCGAGGGCAAGAAGCTGAGCATCATCAACCTCGGCGCCCGGGGCGGCGACCCCCTCCGGAACGATGGCGGGCATGTTTCCCTGGCGGAGGGAGAAGTTGCGCCACCGCACCCGCCGGCACTCTACCCTGACACTCGACCAGCTGCGCTGCCGCGCATCGGCACGCTGGGCCTCGGGGGTGATCCGTCGTCGGCGCGGAGCGACGGCGAGGCTCTGGCGGGTAGGATGGGCCGGCTGGAGACGTGCGTTGTGAACTGCGCCATCATGGCAAAAAGCTATCCGCACGTGGGCGGCAGGATGATGAACAAACCCATAGTGGTGGACTTGGATCTTCCTGTCTGGGAGGAGTGAATCGTGGCATGCATCTACGCTGTTGATTTGGATCCTCACGAACGAGCGTGGCACGGTGCATCGAAGGAATGCTGCTGGCACTACCGAGCAACACGCTGCGGTGTGTTTATCGTACCCTCAGTGTTCTGACCGCTCGAAGCACTGTACACCAAGGATCGGTAGGAGCCTGAACAGGTCGGGACTGCTACTTCACAATATGGACTCGTCAATCGGAACCAGCGAGACAAGTTTCACCCGATTCTTGCATCCCGGTGATACCATCATGACTGAGATCGGGAGGTCGTCACGCAGCAACGTTTAGGTAGATGAATAGGAGGCATGTGACACGTTCCGCTCAAAGTCCGGACCTTGTTTGGGGGTCAGGTAGAGTCACGGTGCTGTACACCAGCTGGTCTTTTCCACAACGAGCTTTGCGTATAGCAATTTTGCACATTCCATATCCAACCCAAGAGCGTGCAGCTTGATTTATATCACCTGATCGACATTCTTCTCGTCGACCATGCTGTGCATTTCATGTGCCATCAGGCTGGGATGCCCAGCCTTGTCACGGGGCATTCCTCCGATCCCCCATCTCGATCGACAAGAGCTTACCCGAGCTCTGGCCAATCCACTTCGCCGTGACTGCCGGACCCCCGAGTCACGCTGCATCGGCACCTCCAAGCTACGACTTGTACTTGATGCCCTTACTCGTCCAAGCTCAAGCCATCGTTGTACATCACAAACCTTGACAGTCGTGGACGAAGCATGGATCGCCGAGAGGGGGGGTATAGAGAGACGTTCAGTGCACAACCACCCGGAGTACCGGGCGCTTGCTAGATGACTCGCGTCCAATGGAGGGGCGCTGGGAGCTGACGATGCAGGTGCTCTTGCTGCGCCATTAACCGTGGGGTTGCGATGATGGCGCCGAATGGCAGGGTTGGGTGGCATCAGGGCTCGAGCGAGGCAGTGGCGAAAAGGGCGATTCGGATCGGGCGGGACAGGCAACAACTTTCCGATGCTTCGCTCAGGGTCGGGCGTCGCCGTCAAGACGGCAAAATCGATCTCAAGCGTTAAATCGCGATCAAACCTCTGTGGGTTTGGGATGGCCGAACGTGAGCGTGATTTTCTTCACACGAGGCGGGAAGAGCTGGCAAGGCTGGCAGTTTGTGCCTGAGACTGTTAAAAGTAGCAGCGATATCCTAGGTAGGGAAGGGGTTCACCGCCAAGTCCATCGTCACGCGTGACCTGGCAAGAAACCAGCTTGTTAATGTTCCGTGATCGAAGCCTGGTTGTTCCGTACCGATGCAGGGTAGCTTGCTCTAGCTCTACTTGGAACTTGTACATAGAGAAGCAAGCAAATGGCGGCGTCAACGGCGGCATGTGCGTCCTGGTCAGAGCGAAACAGGTGAGGCAGCATGCCGGAGACAAGAAGGTGGGGGACATTGGCGCGCGATGAGTTACCCGAGGGGTACAACGCAGAGGTCGCGACGTGCGGTGCTGACTCGTCTTCCTGAACGGGGCAGCATGCCTGACACAGATCTTCTCGTCCGATGAATGAGAAGCTGGCATCCCGATCACCTTGGTCTGCCCCGCCCCCACTCCGACTGTAGGCCTGCTCGGTTCTGTCGATATCGACGCCCATCATTTTCGGTCCGGAGGCAATGGGAGGTTGTGGTGAGACAGGTTTGGAATCCCACACGAGTGCGGCACCAGTGGGCATCGGTGGCACCAGCAGGTGATCATCCGCAGTGCCGCGGTGGAGTGGTCGATCACACTCGGCGGCTCGGAGGGCCTCGGAGCTCACTGGTGGCCGTGAGTGACAAGTATGAGCCCGACCTTGACCTTCAGACCGCTCACCCGTCCTCAGGGCGGTCCTTGACGGCCGACTGACACGGGGCACTGTTTTGAAGGGTCTGCCCTGGCACGGGTCAGTCAAGTCAGCATGTCCATGTCTGGAAGGCCCGGCCAGGTCAGAGGCCACCAGCAGTTCCCAGCTCCATTCCCTCGCTGGCCCCCCTCCCATCTGTCCCCTCCTCCGCCAGCCATTCGACTCGAAAGTCGACGGGTCCAGGCCGAGACTGGCGTCTCACTGGCTAGGACGAGGCGTCGCGATGATTGGCCGGGATGGGCCTGGTGCGTATCGAATCGTCCCGGCCGCTGCCCCTCCCTCCCGCGAGGGCCGCCTGAATTGACGTGCCGGACCACCAATCAAAAGATGTGATGGGGCACCCTTTCGAACAACGGCGCGGAAAGGCTTCACGTGGGCGCATCAGCTTTCGAGGCCTGGTGTGGTCCTTGGCCGTGAAGCTGAGATGGAAGATGGACCCTCCGCGAGATGGCGCACATAGTACCTGCTTTTCTGATGGCTGGGCCGCCGCCGACCGGTGACCTTTTGTGATGGGATCCCAGACACGCAGACGAAGTGGTTGGGAGCGTCGTCATAGAAGTATCATGGGACGAGAGGTAGGAGCAGGCGACCACGGCGTCGTCACTGTGGATGTGACAGGGCGTATCAGGCGGATAAAGGCGGTAGAGTGTACCTCTTGTGTGCGAACTGCGCGTGGTCTGGGGGCTCGCAGCTTGACTCCTGAGTCGTCAGTCAGGACGCTGCATATCGAGTGGCCCATGGCTGTGTTGCCATCCCATCGTGTGTTGTGGAAAGAGATAGAAAGGTCAAGACCGTGGGACCCCGGGGGTGGTCCAGAGGCGGAGGGCCACGATAGTAGGGCGATGCGGGTGACTGGCCAACTGGAAGCGGGCCGTGGAGTGCGCAGGCGGTGTCGGCAAGCCTCTGCATGAGACGACAGGCAATTGACCAGTCAGGGACGAGGCGATGGTGCCAGAAGGGCAGATGGTGCAGTGAGGGCGACGAGTAAAAAAGGTGGAGGTGCTGGCGCAGACGTGATGGACAGAATGGGGCAACATGTGTGAGCTGATACCAGGGCTGGAGGGGGCGGTCTTGGTCCTGGTGGCCCTGGAGTGAGGATGACGAGATGCGAGGTCGATAGGAGGACTGTCGTTGGGGCGTGGTGGAGAGAATTGGGCGTAGACGATGCTAGACGTGCTAGTGTACCTCCCTCGCACTTTTGCCTGGAGACCCGGGCAGGCAGGTGTACCTGGTGCCAACAGCCCGGGCAACCATCCCAGTGGTGAGGCTTACACGAGCAGGTACGAAGCAGTGCAGAGAAACAGTGGAGGGAAGGCGGGAGGGAGGGTACTGTACATGGCAGTGTGGGTGTGGGTGGTGGGGATGGATTGGAAGGAAGGATGATGGATGGGCGAGTGGGAGGAAGGGGCCATGGGGCGGATGAAGGCGCAGGGGGAAAGTGCCACCAGGATGCAGAAGGTGCGGGAAGGAAGTGCAGAAAGTGCCTGAGCTGATGAGACGGAAGGAAGCTTGGGGACGGAGGCAGAGAGGGAGAGAGGGGGAGAGAGAGACCAGACGACGCCAGTGACACCCCCGACTGATGCTATTTGCGCGACAACGCACTCATCGCGAGACCATCGCTCTGGGCCCTGCAGCTAACAGCCCCTAAACCCACAGCAACTCACCATCAGGGCGGTCGCCGTTGGTCAGGCCGCGGCAGACCACCAGCATCGACACGATATCCTGGACGGAATGACACAGTCGGCCGACTATCGCGTCCATCCCAACCCCGTTTCCTTCTCCATCCTCCACCAAGACCCAGCATCGACGCTCTATCAGGGTATCAAGCGGTCCGATCTGACCATCATTGCCCGCCCGCGCCAGCCAGCCTTACACTGTCATCGGAATCGCTTCTCGCGCCCAGTCATCTGCTCGCCCCCTGGAGCACAGGTGATATCATTGCCAGGACGCCTAGCAAACGAACATCAAACCGAAGCGACGCATCCGCAGCAACAGACCCAAGACCCTCCGAGCACCCCTCACCGCCAGATTCACCTCAACCCTGGCTCAAACGATACCTCTTTAGGACTGCCGCGCGATTGAGAGAGGATCAAGAGGAGACTCTTGCATCAATACTGCCCCGACGCCCATAGCAACGCCCCCGTCGAACAGGAGCTCCCCTCTGCTGGATGATTCCTGTTGGTATTGGAATTCCAAACAAGGCCTCGTCAACATAGACCGCATATCGCCCAACATCGGACGTCCTCTCTGGTCTTCCATTCTCCTTACACCACTCGCTGCTATTCTCCTCCTGACCGGTCATACCACCACACTGCACAGCACGCTACCAGACTGACAAGCACTGATCGTTTCCCTCATCCGATCCTTGTCCTCGGCAGGTACATCCATTCGCCACCACGCCCGGGAGGCCGCTCAAGTACCTCTGTACCTGCATTGTACCTCGACTGCCAGTTGTCTCCGGCCACTTCAAGCCCTTTCGTTCGCCTTCAAAGACATACCATCCCGTCCGCCAGCGCCAGCGCCAGCATAGCAGGCCGACTTGGACCAACAGCGCCATCCATCCAACGCAGCCTCTATTCGCCTCTAAGAAATCTCTTCTTCGCTATTCTTCCCGGCCCTCGGCCCTCGCGCTCTCGCCCACCTTCTGTCCTGTCCTCTTTCTGTCCGGACTGGCCGATTCAGCGACGAGGCGCAGCATTGGTCGATTTGTCCGCTGAGGTGGTCGTCGCACTTCGATTCCTCAGCTTTGTTAAGCACCCGTCACCCGCCACAGCCCCAACTGTCGCTGCATTGTCATCCATTCGTTCATTGTGCCACCTTCAGGAACGATACGGACCCTTCCATCGACTCATTCCCACCGTTTGGACTGCAACCTCAGCCGCCTGTCAGCACGGGGGCTTCATTCGACTGTCGGCTTTTCAAGCATTCGTCCCGTCTTGACCCCTCTGGAAGCTGAGCGAACGGCGCAGATCCCGTGCATTTGCACTTCTGCAGCACATTCCCACCGTACGCGACGGACCCTGTACGCGGGTGTGACCGTTCCCGCCCGTTACCTTCTTATTTCGCGCGACATATCAATAGCAAGACAGCAGCACTCACTCCAGTGCTAGTCCGGCCAAGAGCATCGCCCGTCTCACCTCAGGCCACTGGACTGCACACAGACCCGTCTGGTGTTCTGTCCGATCCCAAGGTCCCCTTGGTCCTGGTGTCCCCGCCCATTCGCCTTCCCCTCCTTTTCGAGCCACCCAGAACCACCCAGCCCGCTCTTTTCGCCGCCGCCCCCCCCAATCAGCTCCCGGCCGCCTTCAAGGACTGGCCCATCCTGACTCTGACCTCATCAGCTTCCCAGCCAGAGTCCCCGTCCGGCCCGTCTCCTGTCCAACTCGACCCTTCAACCTTCAACCTACAACCAACTCCCCACGTTGCACGTCGGACGACCAGACATAGGAGCCACGACCGACCACATTGACGTCGCCGCCCTCACTGCCGACACTCGTCATCCTCTCGTTGTTCACTCTTGTCCCTGCACTTGCACATCTCGGTGCATCAGGCGCCAACCTTCCCTCCTACGACCCAACCGCCTTGTCCGCCGGCCTCCATCCCTCGAATTCCTCGACCTCTTCAGAGGTTCGCCTTGCACCGCCTCACCATCACCCCCAACCCAACTCGCCGCCGCATCGATGCAATAACGGCCACTCGCTCCAACCCCGTTTTCGGATTACGAGCCTCGATTACTTATTTCAACGGTCTCCTTCACCGGTTCACTGTTGTCACGCCGATTCGTCACACCCAACGTCAACCACCATCACCACCACCACAACAACACGCACACGATGAATCCTTTACCCCCTTGCCCCTACAAGGTCCTGGGTGTTGCTAAAGATGCACAATTGCCCGAGGTTCGAACTGCGTATCGTAAACTTGTCCTCAAGTGCCACCCCGACAAGGTCCAAGACCCGGCCCTCAAGGCAGCCAAGCAAGATGAGTTCCAAAAGGTTCAACAGGCTTACGAGCTGCTGAGCGATGAAAATGAGCGGTCCAAGTACGATGATCAGATCAAATTAATGGAACTTCATAAGAGAAGGAACGTGGAAGCAAACACATCAGCCGCTCGTACGCCTCCCCGGTACTATGAAGTCCGGACTGCTGAGCCTCGACCCGACTCCTACAAGACAAAGTCCTCTTCTCGTGCTCCTAGCACCGCTGGGTCGAAGATGTACTCAAACTACCCGCCATCTCGGTCCTATGAAGACGAGATCCATAGTTCTGCTCGTGCCTTCGAGGACGCCGCGCGGAGCGCGCGACGCGCCGCCTCGTATGATGACAAGCCCTCGAAACGAGACGATGAACGTGAGCGCGATCGTGAGCGTCGACGCAGGAAGGAAGATCAAGAGGAGAAAGAAAGACTGGCGAGACAAGCTGACAAGGCGGAGAAGCTCGAAAGAGAAGCCCGCCGAGCCGAGAGGAAACGGCTTGAGAAGTTGCAGGAGAAGGAGCGCAAGCGCGAGTCTGAGGACAAGCGCAAGCACAAGTCAGCGTACGTCGAACCGTACGATGACGATGAATATCGCTCGCCCGCCAAGGCAGACCGGAAAAAGACGAGTTCATCTACCAAGAAGCACGACGACAAGGAGAAGCGAGAACGCGAGCGACCTCCTCCTGTTCACGACGACGAGCCGCCAATGGACAAGACACAGATGGCCATGATGGACGCAGTTCGTTACATGACTTCGGCTCGACAGAAGGGTCAGCCCCAGTTGAGTCGGTCCCAAACCTACCAAGAGTCGACCTACCGGTACGCACCTCCAGCTGCGGTCCCGACACCACCATCGGCCCAGGACTCCCCGTTTCAACCTCCCCCGATTTCTCCGATCTCGGTGGAGGAGGATGACACTCCTCGTCGCTCAGCTGCTAAACCCTCTCCCAGACGCTCTTCTGAAACACCCAAAGCCCGGGAAAAGACCAGTCACAAAAAGTCGTCTTCTGGACCCAAGGAGGCTCCTGCCACCAGTCCCATCGCGGTCGACCTGGCTTCTGCCCGCGTGCCTCCATCCTTCACAAAGGCTGGGACCACGCCTCCCATGGCTCCCGAGTCCCCACCCCGCAAGACCCAACTTCCTAGGGCCAACACCATGAGGGAGGCAGAGTACACTCGACCGCCGCCTCAGCCTACCATCTCGAGGTCGCAGACATATCACTTTGCCGGTGATCATGAGATTCGATCCTCTGCGGATCCGCGCGGGGCCGCCGATCCCCGTGGTCGTAGCCGATCGCGTTTGCAGCCACAGGTGAGCGAAGAGAGCGACTCCGATGATGAGGACCAGCAGCGCCGCTACAGGGAGGCTCGCCGACGCGAACGCCGCCACAAGACGCATTCCCCGGAACCGATCACTGCCGATTACCCTCCGCCACCTCCCCTGTCGCGTGCCACCACGGCACGATACGCCGTTAACAACGGGCGGACGGTACCGATGCACGCGGAACACGCCTACTCGTACCGCGACGAATCTCCTCCAAGGAAATCCAAGGGATCTTACTATCCGTCGGCACACGTCCGTGTGGCCGAGGTGCGGCCTCCCATGCCGTCACGAGAGGGCGCCTACTCCAGCAGCGGCGGAGGCGTTTACTTTCCCAAGGTCAAGACCACCAAGAGCTACACGCCCGATGACGTGCAGTACAGCAACATCCCGCATCACCGAGGCTACCACGAGGAGGCATATGCTTAAAGTACTTTTGAGTATATTGAGCATATTGTTCTCTGCGCCGCGGCTTCCCATCAACTACCAAACTGTCTTTTCAATCATTCATTTCTTGTTAGGTTGCGCATGTTCTGTAAGGTCGCCCTCCATGGGCGCAGGTCCATACAGCGACGACGACGACCGACCTGTCTTATCTGATATCTTTTTTGCGTTTTGCTTTGGGTATCCATACTTGGGGCGCGAAGGAGTGCATTTTTTGGGGGTTGAGAAGGGTCCCTGGTGGGTGTTGCCCGCACACGCTGGCGCCTACTCTGGTCTACTAGACGCGGTTGGTGCTCTAGGCGGGAGCCTGGCTGATACGACACGGCCTGGTCACACGGTCTTGCTGCCCCGCGCTGCTGCCACGTCGTCTCCGAGGTTAGCCGTTGGGTCAAAATTTCGCCGGCGCCTGACGGAAGGGCCGAGGCGGTGCAGCGGTGCGCGCAACACCCTTGGCTCCAACGAGCTGCTATGGACCCTTCTCTCACTGCTGTACGTTTGAGGCGAGCTGGGAGCAAGACGATCTACGACATGATACACACACACTCACATTTACAACATTGCATACCGGAGAGGGGCCACGATTTTTGCGATTGCGCTTGTTTTTCTTTTGGTTTTCTTATCGCGTTGTTCTTTGCCCCCTCCATTCGCTTACCGGAGTTGAGGACTGGGGAATACCACACTCGTTTCAAGGGGGACGATGTTGGGGAGAAGGGGCCGGAGCAGAGGATTCTGCTTCCGTGCCACGGGCTCAAGGCCCAGGTTGGAGCTGCAGTGCGCGTGCTCTAGCTACGTAATGTCAATAGACATGCTGATTAACCCTGCTTGACAATTTTGACTGACGTGAATGCCTTGGTCGCGTGTGTATATTTTGCTCCTGAAGCCGAAGATGATGTCTGCTTCCCCGTATTGTCAGTCTGTGCCATGACGTTTCCCCGCATCGTGATCGCGGTTGGGCAGCAAGATGTGAATCTGCACGTCGGACAGCTGACGCCCAACTTGGTCTCAGGAAGAATGGACTTTGACTCAATCATTGTGTGACTAGACCGACTAGCTACTTGCACTTGGGGTGCCGAATTCCGGGACAGGAGGCCAGGCCTTGGAATCTGTTGCGAACCATGCCGCCCCCTATCGGAAGCCACGTCGCGCCGTTGTCGTCAGAGGTGGCGTTGATCCCCTTGGCTTAACTCTTGCGGATAGTCATCTGTTAATGTCGCTCTGCTACTCGCCACCAGTCTGATCCTTCGTCGTATGAGGCTGTAGGCCGGCGGGTGGTCGTCGTCGCGAGCGCTCAAAGAATGCGAGACGCACGCACACCCTGTCGGGACAGAACAGGCTCGGGTTCTTCATCATGTGGCCTGAAGCTTCTGGGTCTAGATAGACTTTAGGATGGGTTTAGATTGTGACCTTACGGTTAGGCTTTTGAGGTACATGGGAGCTCCTTGCGGGTTTCTGTTTCCTCAGGGGTCATGGATGACTGACTTTCGCGGCTACATGTCACTACTCGGGCCGTTCGCCGATCAAAGTTGAGTGGTTTATTGAGCAATCTTGCTGTGTGTGTACGTTTGTCTCCTTTTCGGAGGGCTTGCAATGATGATTCCGGGGCCCTGAAAAACTTAACGCCCTAAAAAAAAGATACCATGTCCCATGCTATAGCAACGCCTCGTGATGCCCGTGATCAATCGCCTGTGCGCCAGGACCTACTCGTTAGAGGTACTACCTGCCCCCTTAGTGGGGGCATCCGACGCCTCTGCAACCGCCATGATAGCGCCAATGTGCTGATCGGCTGCCGATGCATCGCTGGTCTGCGGTGCAGCTGCTGCCATGGCTTCTTCAGTCTCCGCGGTAGAGTCGTCCTCC
The DNA here is from genome assembly GCA_002851715.1 of Verticillium klebahnii. Classification (NCBI taxonomy): domain Eukaryota; kingdom Fungi; phylum Ascomycota; class Sordariomycetes; order Glomerellales; family Plectosphaerellaceae; genus Verticillium; species Verticillium klebahnii. The sequence goes on along the minus strand of NMXL01000001.1, from coordinate 2,149,040 downwards.
TTCTTGACGAGGACAGAACTTCTTGGCTGCGTCTTTGCAGTTGCGTTCTTGGGGGCAGCCTTTGGTCGAGCAGGCGCCTTCGGCCGAGCAGGCGCCTTCGACTGCGCTTTGGCTGCCGGCTTCGTCTTCGGTGTCGCCTTGGGCGCCGGCTTTATCTTTGGTGCCGCCTTCGGCGTCGTCTTGCCTTTGGCGTCTGCCAGCGAGCGGCTGTCGTCGTCATCTCCATCCTCATCTTCGGTGTCGCTGGATACCTTGGCCCTCTCCCGCTTCGGCAAACTCAGCACGATGGGCTGCCAGTATCGACGCCACTCGACGAGTGCTATGCCGGCCGCTTCTTTAGCCTTCTTCAGCTCGTCAGACTGCTTTCCGAGGACCTTGCCGGTTGATTTACCGGCGGGAGCGCACGCATCCTTGAGCTGCTTTGCCAAGAGTTTGTGCAACTCAGAGCAACACTTCCCCCCTTTGTTGTTGTGAGAGCCCGAGATGAGGTGTTGCAGTTCGGCAATGCGGGTTTTCCTGCTTTTCAAGAGCTCACTCTCGATGAAATCGCGAGCTTCGACGAGCATGGGATTTATGACCATGTCGAATTGCTCCTTAATAGCCTCTTGCTGGCCCCGAAGTGTTCCCTTTCCTGGGCACACATTGTTAGGATGGGTAGTTTCCTAAGGGCTTGCCGAAGGCTGGATAGGGTAAACAGGAAGCGGGACTAGAATACTTACCTTTGATCTCTTTGGCTGTTGCGAAGCCTGGAGCCATATGCTCCTCGAATTTCTTGTGGGCTTCGGGTCTGATGCGACGAGCGTCCCCCCGAAAGCCGGCAGCCACGTGGCGAAGGCTTTTGAGAAGCTCATTGCGCTGAGTCTGCATTACCAGGACTTTTCGCCGGAGTAGTTCGCGAAATTCGTCTGGAAATCTCTCTTCGTTCAGAAGGCTGTCGACGAACAAGCCGAAGTCAGCTGTGAGTTTGTCCTCGACCTGATTCAAGTATCCTGGCAGCTTCTGAAGGAAGGCCTCGTTCCAGAACTTTCCGTGGGCTCGCCAGAAGTTTAGCTCGCTGTACAAAGGTTAGAGGCCAAGTAGAACTCAGAAAAACCATACCCAGTCTTGGCTTACATGCTGGACATCCAATTGTATGTGATACGAGGCTTTGAATGGGTAGTCCATTCCCGGCCATTCCTTGTGACACATGCTTTGAATGTCATATGCGAAAGCTTTGCGTACTTGTCCGCACTAGAAACTTGGTTGGAGGGTCGTCTGAAGACCCATTTCTCCTGCGCGCGTTTCGAACCTTCCAAAGCATACATTGTAGGGGCCTCGTCGCCCCAACTGGCACGGGTTTTGCACGACAGCGTAGTTTCCCGCAGTGGCTTCAACTTGCCAAGCTTAGATAAGAATAAAGCCTGTACTCTCTTGAGTTTCTGTTAATTCTTGTTAGTTGTCGTCGTAGTTTGATCCAACCTGGAAGCATACCTCGGTCAGTTCGTTGACCTTGTCGGTCAGGATGTCCTTCATTTCCTGCTTTTGTTCGGCTGAAACCTCGAGATGCAGGACGCTCTCATTTGAAACCCAGAGGTCAAGAGCATCAAATAGGACCTGAGCGTCCTGAATGTCATCGTCGGCTCCATTGTCTCTTTTGGGCAAGTAGGCACGAGCGAGCCAGTCTGCAAGGCCAGGAACGCCGGTGGATCCTGCGTCAGCGAAACCAGGCACAGTTTCTCCCGCTTTGATGTCAATAAAGGCAGTTGCGCTGATGGGAAGGACGCTGGATTCAAACTCGCCATCCTGCCTCGCGGCCTTGGGGCTCACCAGGGCTTTGATGTCGCTCAGATTTTGGCCTATAGCCTCCTTGACTCGGCGATTGCGAGCTTCGATGCATCGCCCTCTGAGGTCTGATGCTAGATTGCGGACGTTTTCAGCTCTCGAATGACGTTCGCGCTGCATAGAAAATATACGCTTGTGATCGTTTGTTGCTTCGCTCGATGTGTCCTGAACAGGATGTTTTCGCTTTCTTGGCGACTTCATGCGATCATTGCTGTCCCCGTTTTCTCCTTCGGAAGAGAGACTCGTCTCTCTCTCGTCCATGGTCTCCCGCAGTTCGACGATGTTCTCATCGATGGCAGCAAGGTGGTCTTTCTCGACTTGCAGAGCGTTGCTGGCATCAAGAACAGCGTTGTCGTCCGGCCAGTCATCTTCAGCATTGCTCACGTTGATGTCATCGATCTTGGTGACAATAACAGCGAGTGAGCTGGGCTCAAAAGTTCCTTCCAAACCCATGTCCATGGACAGTGTCGCGGGCAGTAGCATTGCATCAGAACCAGTTTTGTTGTCGGCAGCTCGCACTGCATGCACAACAACCAGCAGCTTGTCAATTCGCTCTAGAAAGCCCTTTGCCACTGCCGCTCTCGACTCGAGAGAGTCAGCGACTCCTGGAAGATCGACGAGCTTGATTCCGTGTCGGAGGACATCAGACTTGAGGAGAATCTCCACTTGCTGCACCAGGGGCCAGCGGTTGACGACGCTGCGATTGCGACTGGAGCTATCGATGTAAGGCTTCAGGTTCTTTCGAAAGCGCTTGAAGTCGGTGTCATAAATCTCTTCCTTATGGTTATTGGACCCATCTGGCAAGTTCAGACAATGCGTTGTCTTCTGGATCTTGGAGATGATCTGTTGCCGTCCCAGTTCTCTGATGTCGTCTTCGGTCAAACCAGACCAGTTCTGCACAACTTTGAGCTGTTTCTGAGCTTGGTTTCGTCGACTGACCGTTTCCTGATCAGGACGATTGTTCTGTTCCCTGATGTCGTATGCAATGTCTGAAAGCTCTTCTTGCAACAATTCAATGTCGTTCATGACCGCCTCTCGACTTTTGAAGGTCACGATGGCACCGAACACTTCGCTGGGATCAGAAGAGTGATTGTAAGAATATATGCAAGGGGCGGCGGTGCAGGCATCCGAGCTGTTGGTTGGCGAGATGTCGAAGCCGAGAAGGGCATTGGTGGCTGTGCTCTTGCCAGCGCCTGTGTCGCCCATTAGGCCCACGAGCCATTCTCGCTTGGTGACAGATTTCTCCAGGTTCACTATGACAGGTCAGTCATTGTTTGTACAAGGGAGATCACGGCAAACCTGATCTTTCGACCCAGTCGGGAATTTCGTGGGTATCAGAAGGATCCAGCTGCTCGACCATGAGTCTTACAGACTTGAGCTTGTCGAGGGCACAGTCAAGAGCTTGTTCCTTGGTGTCGACTCGTGTAGCGAGATCGGTCAAGATGTTGACTTTCGAGGGATGCTCGGCAGCGCCTCCTGCCACCTCAGCGGCCTGCGCCTCAACGGATTCGTTCGTGGACATGACGATGGCGATTGAGGACCTTGGTAGTTCTCGCTGTGGGAATCTTTACGATCGCGCTGTCGAGCTTTAGTTGTGCTGACTTCACGTGGATTGTAGTGTCCGGAAAGGTGCCTAAGCAGTGTCAGATATCGTCAATTGGAAGGATGTGTAGAAGGGGAGTTTATGTAGAGTGTAGGAGTGAAACCAACGAGAGGTTGACGGGCCAATTGTGGTTTGATATATCCAGGGGCTGACCGCAATGAATAGAGCAGGAGGAAAGAAGGTGACTCGTGTTCTGTTCTTTGCGAAGGAATATATATTTGTCGAAAGAGGCAACCTACCAAGTGTGAACTGGAAAGACCCCAGAGAAAGGAGACGTATTCTCCCGGAAGGATCGCAGCTGCTAAGTTGGAGGAAAGGACAGAGGAGAGTTAGATTGGCCTCGAGTGCTAGACTGAGGGGCAACACTCTGCAGCTTGACTGACTGCCACGTCCTGCTTCAAGGTTGATTGACTGATTTATTTGGGCTGCCCAGGTCAGGCTATTTGGTAAAGTGTGCGTACTTCCGTATACTGTGGGCAGCGAATGGTCTGTCGGTTTATTGCTGTATCAAGGTACCCAAGCAGGATATGCTTCGTGAGAGATGACTCGTAGGAGATGATTTGTAGGAGAGTGTCTTATATTTGGGATGTGGGAGAAGCAGGAAGCCATTCCCAAGGCAGAAGAAGTCCGAGTCAACAAATAAAAAGGCGCTACGTCGGAAAGACGGAAGGAACGGAGACCAGAGAGCTCCGAGAGGCAGTCATAGGGTTGCTAGAGAAAGGAAGGAGATACATAAGCATCATTTTCCGTCGCTGCTAGCTGAGTCGTCCGTCATGAACACACGTCTATTGATCTCGGGGTATTCGCTCTACTCTAAGTTAACTCGTTATTCAGCATCAACTTACGACCGCCTCTTCTCGAGCAGGTCGCAGGCCTCCTTGACCTTCTTCGTCGTGGCCGCGAGCCGACCCCACTCAAAGAGGTCGAAGTGATGGCCCTCGACGTCCAGCACCTCACCGACAAAGCCAGGGTGATAGCGGCTCCAGCCCAGGTCCCTCTGGTCGCGGTAAAAGTCGACGTGGCTCGTCTCCCCCTCGGTCTTCGTGGGCACGAACCCCTTGGCCCTGACGAGCACGGTCGGCGGCGGCCCGCCAGGCACGCGCGGCACCGTGGCCGAGTAGCCGTTGACGCCGACCTCGGCGGAGCGGCCGTCCTCCCACGGCCAGACGGGCATGTCCCAGTCGCGGATCATCTCGACGGCGGCCCTCATGGCCTGCCTCGCGAGCAGCACGTTCTTCCGGGCGGGCTCCTCGTCCTCGAGCCTGGCGCCGAACCTGCGGCCGGACATTTCGCTCTCGTCACGCCGCGGAAAGGGCGAGTCGACCATCATGAGACCAACGACCTCAACGTCCGGGTCGCCCTCGAGCTGGCGGGCCATTTCCAGGGCCAGCATGCCGCCGAGGCTCCAGCCGCCGAGGAAGATTTTGGCGCGGAGGCCGCCGCTGTCAGGAAAGTCGTCCGAGTCGACGGTGCGGCGCACCATGGCGACGTAGGTCTCGGCCATCTCGCGCAGGCCGCCGGGCCAGGGGGCGCCGGAGTGGAAGTGGGGGTTGGCGATGGCGTAGACGGGGCGGCGGAGGGGGTCCAGGCAGTGGTATGCGAAGGAAGTGCCGCCGCCGTCATGGACCAGGATGAGGGGCGTCGCGCCGGGGGAGGCGTACTGGGGGTACTGCACGACCTCGCACTGGGCCATGGCGGGGGGTGAGATGAGGCGTTTTTGCTCACGGGAGCTTGTTGTCAAGTAGGTTGTGGGTTGCCTTGTGGGCCGGATGGAGGGATGGAAAAGAGAGAGAGAGAGAGAGGGATGGAAAATCGGGGGTGATTGAGTTGGGGGGGTTGTGCTTTTAGGCTTGTGGTGATGTGATAGATATGTTGGTGTCGTGATGTTGCGTTGGGGGTTTGCCGCTCGCCCTCGGAGACGGAAGGCAGGGTCGAAGCTGATGCGACTGCCGCCGCTGCTGTGCTTGTCGAGAGTGAGTGGAAGGTGCCATGGTGGGTGGGTGACACGGGTACCTTCAGGTGAGTGAGTTCAGAGCCTGTCGCACTGGGTGGAGCGGTTTCTTCATCGAACATCGGGCTGTGCCTACCCCCTAATGAGTGTAGGACAGTGCACAGACTGTACGTGGCATGAGGCTCGTCGAGAAGCCCCTGAGCGCTCTTCCGGCAGACAACTTCTCCCCCTTCCTTCCCGATCTCTGAACCGCCTGAATACATCTCCCAGCAGTTCTCACCTACCAGATCTTCGGGAGTGGTTGTCTCAGATCCGAACCGCTGTCATGTGATCCTCCCGCTTGAGATCCAACCGGCGCGCGGTCATCTCTATCCCACATCGGCAAGAGGTTCGTTCCCGATCGGTACCCCCGGATGTGATTCGTAGAGCCAAACCAGCATGGATATCAGAGGAGACCTACCCGGCTTGAGAGCTGCTTCGCCACAAAAAAAAATACTTCGCAAGCACAGCATTGTAGTGGTCATGAAGATTCGCCGACCTGGGATGCAAGATAAAAGCCTGCCTCTCGAGCTCTCCGCCCCTGACTCTGTCCCTGGCCTTCTTCTGCCACGCAGCTTTCAACGCCAACTCAAGGCCAGACTATGCGTCTCACCACCTCTTTTCTCGCCCTCGCGGCTATTGCCACCGTCTCGGCCCACCCGTTGCTGGAGGACGAGGCTGATTGCCTCGCCATCAACGCTGCCAACGAGGCACTGGCCGGAGAACAAAACCCCTCAGAGCTTCCCTACGCTGCCGTCAATGAGGTGACAGCCGGCGATGCGGAGGCCGCCCCCCTAACCCCAGCCGCCGTGGAAGACGCGCTCGTGGCGCTGAGCCCGCCAACAGGATATCCCGACGGCGTCTCGGAAGCCCCCGAAACGTCCTCGTCGAAACCCCACGCCAGAAGGGCACTGGCCGGCTCGAAGCACAAGAAGAAGAAGAAGAAGAGGATCAAGGATGGGAAGAAGATGTACTCGGATTACAAGAGGCGCCTCTTCAAGTGCAGGAAGGCGTGCAGACGCAAATGCCAGAAGAAGTGCGAAAAGGCGAAGGCCACGCAGTGCCCAGAGAAATGCTACGATTGGTGTGAGAAAAAGAAGTCGACGTGAGTGCTGCTCGGACGGAGCCCTGTGAAGTTCGCGTACGCTGACCCGCGAGCAGGGGGGATGACTGGATAGACATGCCCCTCGCCCCCCTGAGCCGCGAAGACCAGAAGCACGACAGAATCATGAGCCGCAGGAGGGAGATCTGCATCGACAGCTGCCCCAAGTCCTTGATCCCATTCCTGTACTGCAGTAAGTCAAGCTCCTCATTGTCCGGACCCCCGGGTCGATGATTCCGGCGCGCGGCTTGGGGACCATCGTCCGTGTGACCATGCTGATCTTGGATATAGGGATCGCATGCTTGAAAAAGTCGCCCCTTACTAGACCGGATGGCGAACAGTAGGCCAGGAAGGGTGCCCGGCCTCCGCTGTTGGCCGCCTTCGTCGCAAGGTCTCGTGGGCCGCAGCTCCGGGGCCCGCTGGGCAGCCATGCGAGCACATCGATAGGTGCGAGGTGGGCAGTCCCTCAGCCCTCACCTGGCAAGACGGGGGAGACACGGCCAGCGGGGCGTATCCTGTCTATAGTCTGCTGGGATCGAGTCGAGCTCGGGGTATCAATGCTATGTACTTTCTGTTCCCCCATAGGAAAATCTGAGCAGGCAGTTTCTGTGCCTCTACCCAGAGGCCCCTACACGGCCTCCCAGTCCATCGCGTCGACCATGAAGTCGAACTCCTCCTCCTCTTCCCCGTCGATCCGCATCTCCGAGGCGCCGCCCTCGCCGTCCGCCTTCGGGAGCATCAGGCCCGCGCGGCCCGCCAGCTCGGCGAGCCAGGCCTCGGCGACGATGTAGCCCTCGTCGAAGCCGACAAAGATGTGCCAGAACATGGTGTCGAGGTCGTAGCTCTCGAGCGGCGCCCGCCCGCCCCGGCCGTTCCCCGCGTCGCCGTCCTCCTCGGCGTACTTCCACCGGTTGCGCAGGTCCTTCGCCCGCCCCAGACAGGCCCGCACCTCGCCGGACCCCAGCGCCTCCCTCAGCGGGCCGCCCGCCCTTTCCAGCGCCGCCAGCACGTTCTGGTGATACCGGTGCGTGCTGCTGCCGACGCCGCCGCCGACGCCGTTCGCCGGCGCGGGGCCCTCGCGCGACACGCTCACACCGAACACGCCGAGCAGGTGCACGAGCGCCCTCTCCAGCAGCATGTAGTACTCGTAAAAGTCCAGCTTGAACATGAGCTCGGCGTCGTCCTCGCCCGAGACCGCCCGCCGGTACCCGTCCTGCAGGTACGGCAGCTTCCACTTCATGCGGCGCACGATCTGCACGTAGCGGAGGAGCTCGCGCTGGGCGGCCGTGGCCGTGGCCGCCGCCGTCGAGGGAGAAGAAGCAGGAGGAGGGGAGACACGGGGCGTGGGCGCCGGGTTGGGGGTCTCCCACCACTGGACGGCGGGGGTGATGACCGAGGTCGCGCGCGGGGCGGTGCTGGTGCGCTGGGCGTAGGCGGAGGAGCCGCGGGATGTCCAGGTCGAGGTTGATGACGACGACGACGACGAGGCGGCCCATTTGGAGGAGGCGAGGCCGCCGGGCTTGATGCCGCGGGGGGCGGAGGATGCCGTCTGCATTGTGGGTTGGCTGGTTCGCGGGGAGGTCGTGATGCGGAATGGTTGTGCTAACGTGGGCGAGACACGGCGGCAGAGAGGTCAATCATTTGTATTCGTAAGAGCTGCCGTGACGGGGAGGTGGATGAGGATGGCGGCCGCCTCGCCAAGAGGGATTGACAAAGGTTGGCCGTTGGCATGTCGTTGGAGCAGTGACACGACCAACGCGTCTGACGCGTGCTGCGGCGGGGAAGAAGAAAGGACGCCCGTCAGGCCCCTGGTCGCTAGCGTCGCCCCCTAAATTTAGCCCCTAGCCCCTACCTTAGCTGGTGCCCGGAGCCAGGCCGCTGAACGGGACCCACTCACAGCCCCTGAAGCCCCTGACGTTTGACAAGCGCCCTGAATGACCATCACCAACCAGACCGACACGTCCGATCGAGCATCATGACATGTCCATGGCACGGCTGCAACATTGTCAATGCATCAAGCTCTTGCACGAAGCGCCCGGAGCCACGCCGTCTCTATGTACGAATGCCCTTTCAATGATATACAATTCATTCCGATGCCGGCTGTGCGGCCTATCCAGCCCGCCTGCCCCCGTTCCCCTGCTCATCATGTTCCACGTCAACCACGCACGGTAGATAAAAAACGCCAGACAATCAAACGCCTCGTACACCGGTCGACCAGCGAGACCCGAGGGAGGAGAGACCCTCCTACACCTTCTTCGTCGCTTTGGCCGTGCCAATGTGGGTATTGTGCACCTGATTTCCTCGTCAGCTTCCGTTACTGCCGTGACCAGACGAACAGACAAACATACCTTCGTCGCAAATCGCAAACTCGTCAACGTCTCCTTCAGGTGCGTCTCCAGCGGGCTCACCATGACGAACATGAGCGTCTTGCTGTTGCCCCCCAGCGAGTACTGCAGCAGGTGCGTCAGCTTGCTGTTCCGGTACGGCACGTGTCCGCTGCCCCGGCCCAGCGCCTCGATGACGTCGCCCAGGCACGACAGCGACTTGTTGATGCTCTGCGTCTCCTTCATCCGCTCGCCCTCGGCCCCCGACTGCTTCAGCCGCTCCGAGCCCGCCAGGTCCACCAGGTTGAGCGTGCCCTCGCACCGCTCCCCCGTCGCCGCGTTGTGGCCCACCAGCTTGAGGATGAAGACGCTGTGCGACCGCGACGACCGCTCGTTCGACTTGGTCGCCGCCACCGACCGGTTCGACTGCGCCTCCTGCAGCATCGTCTCCACCTTGTCCGGCGAGTCGAGCGCCACCGTCTTGCAGTTCGCCACCGTCGTCTGCTTGCGCGCCTCGTCGTGCCGGATCTCCAGCCTCTTGCCCCGGCTGCCGTCCGACTCGCGGCTGTTGGGCGTGAGCAGGTCGTTGAGCTCCTCGTTGTACACCTCGATGAACGACCCCTCCATCGTGTACGTCCACGACTTCTCCTTGAGCTTCGTGATCGTGTCGTAGATCATGTGCGTCGCCCGCGGGATCATGCCGTCTTCCGACGACATGGTGTGCGTCTTGCCCGAGCCCGTCTGGCCGTAGCAGAAGATGCACACGTTGTACCCGTCCAGCGCGCTCTGTACCAGCTGCGAGATCTCGTCGAACACGTCCTGGTTCATCGCCGCCGGCGCGAACACCCGGTCAAACTCAAAGTTGAAGTTCTTGCGGCTCACCTTGCCCATGGCCGTCGTCTCCTCCGCCCCCTGCAGCGCGATCTCCGCCGACGTCTTCTCGTCCGGGAACGTGATCTTGGCGCCCTCGCCCTCGCCCTGGCCCAGCACCGGCCGCACGCGGCACATGACGCGGATGTTGCCCTTGAGTTCCTGGTACTTGTTGAAGAGGATCCGTCGCTCCGTTTCCTCTCGGATCAGCTTCTGGCGCGCTTCATCCGCCGCCACGAGCGCCTCCTGCAGGCTCGCCTCCATGTTGGCGAATGAGTTGGACTGGGCCTGGCTGTCCGATTCGAGAAATTCGACGTGCGATTTGAGCGAGTTGATCTTGGCCTCGAGCGTCACGTTGGACGCCGCCAGCTCCGAAATGTTGCTCTCCAGCCCCCTCTTCAGCGTCTGCTCCCGGTCGAGGTCTCCCTTCAGCGCTTCCAACTGTGACCTCATGTCGGCCATCTCGCGGTCCTTCTTCTGCAGGGCAAGGTTGAGATCTTGTTGCTCGTTGCCCAGTCTGGACCGCAGCTCCTGCACCTCCCTGGACTTCGCACTCCGCTCGTCCTCGAGCGCCACCCGGTAGTGGCGCTCCAGGTCCTCCACGGCCTCGCGGTGACTTTTCTGCAGTCGTTCCGCCTCCTCGCTGAGTTCCTTGCGAAGCTCGTCCAGCTGGTGGCGGTGCCTCCTGGCCTCGTCTTCGAGCTCGTACTTGTGATTTCGTTTCTCTGCCTCGACGTCGAACTGTAGCGTTTTGAGCTTCTCCCTGGTGCTCTCCAGATCCGTCTGCAATGATTCGTTGCGTGAACCCAGCCGGTCTCGTTCCGTTTCGAGGTCGACCACTGCTCCCGTTAGCAAGGCTTGAGAATGCCACGTCTGTCTCACAGAACCTACCTCTTTTCCTCATCAAGTCATGCGCATCGTCGGCTGCCTTCTTCTCTGACAGCGAGTTGTCCATCAGATCCCGCAATTGCTTCATCTGGGTGTCGACGGCGCCTAGTCTCTCGTGAACATCGAGGGCTGTGAAATCAGTCGTGTTAGAAAACTTGGTCAAGAATTGCAGCTTATGCGGCGAAGGAGACTTGGTTGGTGATCGGGCATCCCTAGTGATTGACCTGACAGTCTCCTCCAGACGGTCCATCTGGGCCTTGATCTGCTTCGGCTCGACCCTGGGCGTGACAGGCGGGGCAGGCGGAGCGCGCAGCTTGGCCTGAAACGTCTTTGGCTTCGTCTCTGGCAGCCCCGACTTGACGACTGTCTTGCGAGGAGACCGCATGGTGATGTTTTCGTGAGGGAGGCTTGGGGTGAGGGTGCTGTGTGAGGGGGCGCGCTCGTTCGGAACCACTTGGCTCCCTTCGAACGTGGAGCGCTCCAAGCTGTCATCATGGATGGACAGATTGCTGAATTTCTGGCTGAGAGACACTTCTCTGTGAAGGGGTGTGGGAGAGCGTGTCGCGGCCCTTGGCTTCCTGCCCTGCACCTAGCCGGGGCGCGGGAGACGGGGTACGCTGCGCTGTCGGGGTATTCTGGTCGTACCGTTCTGCCCATTTCCTCCGTTGAGTTCCTCTTCTGGGTTGTGCCCGATGGCAGTCTGGGGTCGTGAGGTTGTCGTCGTGCCTCTCGGGCGGCCGTACTGGTTGCGGTTGCCCAGGGCGGATTTTGATCGATCGGAGGCATGCCGGCTCGGACCCAAGCTGCTGGCGAAGCTGCTATTTGACGTGTGACGAGATCCCGCCGAGGTTGTTGATGTTGAGGTCTGGCGGGATGAGAAGCCGCTGGAAGGCTGCTTAAGCTAGAAAGAACGACGTGTTAGTAACGTTCAGTTGACCGTCCAAGACCGTATGCGAACGTGATCCCGCTCCGACTCCAAGTCGCGAAACACAGAATCGCGCCGACACCCACCCATGCCTCTGTTTCCCTGAGTCTCCCAGACATGGCCAGACCTCATGGCGCGCGCGAGATAGGCAAATCCAAGAGGATCGGGCGGCATCTTGAGCGGCGGGGATGCGCGACTCTTCGCGCGCGGGGACGGCAGGGCGTCGGTGTCCATGCCAGTTGGTTTGCGGTGTCGTGGAGGGGGTTTGTCGATGCAAGGAGCAGGGAAAGCGAGAACTCACCGAACTCAATGACTGTCCCTTGATGTGGCCGCCAGCTCGGGGAGGAATCTTCCGGACGCCCGCAGCCGTGGCGGCAGGGTCCTTGTCTGGGTAGTCTGCGGCGCGCTCCCATATGTTCTTCCTGTCGGGCTGCGTCGCGGCTGCAACAGAGACAGGGTCAGCAAGCAAACAAACACCTAGGTTTGCCTCGGCGCGAGGCGACATCACGACAGGACATGCGCTCAACCCACCTGGCTGAGGAAGCTCGCGCTTGAGGCCGGCGGCGGCGCCGATGCCTCCGATTTTGGAAGGCGGCGGCATCATGGTGGCAGGATGAGGGCGCGCGTTGTTCTGGGATTCGCTGAGCTCGGAGAGGCCGTGAGGGGGCGCGCCGGGTCGAGGCAGCTGGCTTCGCTGCATGGTCGATGTTCGAAATGCTGGGTTCTCGTGGTCGTAGGTGGTGTCCATGCTAAGGATGCTGGGGGCTTGCCGCTGGATGACGACAGGAAAGACAACACAGGACACGAGGAGCAAAGCTCCGGCTCTGGCGGCGCGAGGAGACGACGTGATGATGGCGATGTGTTGGTGGGGAGTGCGGCGCACAGGTTCGAGACTGTGGGTAGCAGCTCGAGGTTGTTGCTTCACTTCCCAATCTGGCGTGGTCTGGGTTGGATCATCTATCTGTCTGTGGCGGGGGGGGGCGGCGCTGACATGCGGCGTTGTGCTGGAGCTGAATTGGGTGACCGGGGTGGAGTGGACAGTGGATGTAAATGTTTACGTGCCGTGCATGGGAAGGGAGTCAGTGCTGGTGTCCGGGCAACGGAGCTTCGGGTTGGTGCCTGAGGATAGCAACGGAGGAGCTCGAGGTGAGCGGATCACACCGAACTGACCTCGGTGAGTTCGTCTGATGGAGTGGGGGGGGAGGGGGGGGAAAGTGCTGGGCATGTTGTACCTGCCTGGTTTATCTGGGTACCCCCCAAAAATGGAAAGGGCAGGCGGTCACGCCGGGGCGGGCCTTCTTCACATGTCAGGGCCAATGACGATCTGGGGCAGGCGTCTCCGGGCGTTGGCGTCGGTGTCGGGGTCGGTGTCAGTGTCGTCAGGAAGCCATCGTGTCATTTGTCATACCCCACGACATCCCATCGGACGCAAGCCACCTCGTTTGCTTGCCCAACCTCATCGCATGCCTCGATAGCATCGCACCGACCGTCCACTCGCGACCCCGTCCTTTCAGCACTTTCGCCACATCACCTGAGGAGGTGCCCGGACTGCCCTGCCTTCAGCTCCGTCTAGTACATGTGCGACTCTCCCTCTCGCTCTCTTTCACCACCACCGCAGCCGCACGCTTCCTGATCGCACCCTCGACCACGAGTCCAAAGACGACCCCGACAGCTTCGCCTCTCGCACCAATCCTCGCATCACTCCTCGTATCAATCCCATCACCATGGAAAAGTTCAGTCAATTCCGCGACAAGGGCTCGGGCATCGCCCCCTTCATGCCCATCAAGACGCCCGTCTCGCCCCTCACCTACGCCGTCCACGCCTCGCTCTTCCTCCTCCGCCTCCCTCTCTTCCTGACTCTGACGGCCACCTACTTCCTCTTCCTCCACCACCTGCCCCTCCCCGTGGCCGCCCGCAAGGCCCTCCTCTGGTCCCTCATGGCCATACCCGGCATCTGGTGGATCGACCTCCAACTTGACGGCGTCCGCCGCGGCACCCTCGCCGACCAGCCTCCCAACCGCTTCCCTCACCCCGCCTCCGTCATCGCCGCTTCCCTCACCTCGCCCATCGACGCCCTCTACCTCGCCGCCATATTCGACCCCATCTTCACCCGCTCCTACCCCACCACCCGCAAGGTCGAGCGCATCTCCCTCCTCGCCGCCGTCGCCGCCGCCCTCGGCCCCGTCCGCCTCGCACCGCCCCCCTCCGCCACCCTCTACGACCTCGACGACCTCCTCGCCCGCCACCCGACCCGCGTCATCGCCGTCTTCCCCGAGGCCTCCACCACCAACGGGAAGGCCGTCCTCCCCTTCACCCCCTCCCTCCTCAACGCCCCCGCCGACACGGACATCTTCCCCGTCAGCCTGCGCTACACCCCCGGCGACGTCACCACTCCCGTCCCCGCTCGCTGGATCAAGTTCCTCTGGGACCTCCTCTCTCGGCCCACCATCTGCATTCGCGTTCGCGTCGCCGAGGCCGTCCGCAACTCCTCCCGCGCCAAGACGAACGGCGCCCACTCGACCGCACTCGACGCCGACGCCGACGGCCCCGCGCGGCGCGGCGGCGACAGTGGCCTGGCTGTGAACGTCACCGCCGAGGAGCAGCGCGTGCTGGACAAGGTCGCCGAGGCGCTGTCCCGGCTGGGAAGGAACAAGCGCGTCGGCCTGACGCTGAAGGACAAGGCTTCCTTCGTCGACACGTGGAACAGGCGGAAGAAGTGGTAAGAAAGAAAAAAATAAAAGAGAAAGGCACGATCGAGAGGAGCGGTGCCTCGGGGGGCCACGGAACAGCGAGCCCAGGCCTCTGCGTCCTCGGACCGAGACTGCATCGCTAGGAGCTGGGAATGATTTGTGAAGCGGTGCAAGGATGCTTCTTATGGCTGGCTGAATTGACAGGGGGCGGATATCTCTCTGGCTTTTTTCTTTCTTTCCAAAGCAACTCGACTTTGCGCTATCAGATACCACTTGCGCATGAATTGAAACGAAATCCTGAGCACCTTGTCCTGTATGGAAGAAATTAAATTTGGAACTCCGTTTTAACTACCTTTTTCCATGTCCTACAGTGGTATATCACAACAAGGAAATCAGCCGCCCCTTCCCCTCCTCTCGACCGCCGGCGCATCTTACACCCGAAGCCCGCTCTGCCGCGGCAGAGCTCGTCCTCCTTCCCGTCCGGTCCGCGTGGCACCGCGCATCCCTTAGATCGGCCCGTCGGTCACGCAGCCGGAGCTGGCGTCGCTGACGAGCGAGGCGTACTTCTTCAGGGTGCCCTTGGTGTACTTGAGAGGGGGCGCCTTCCACGCCGCCCTGCGCTTGCTCATCTCCGCCTCGGAGACGTCCGAGTCGATGACCCGCTGCTCGGCGTCGATGGTGATGATGTCGCCGTCCTGCACGAGGCCGATGGGCCCGCCCTCCTGGGCCTCGGGCACGATGTGGCCGATCAGGAAGCCGTGGCTGCCGCCGGAGAAGCGGCCGTCGGTCAGCAGCGCGACGTCCTGGCCGAGGCCGGCGCCCATGATGGCCGAGCTGGGCTTGAGCATCTCGGGCATGCCGGGCCCGCCCTTGGGGCCCTCGTAGCGGATGACGACGACCGTCTTCTCGCCCTTCTTGAGCTCGCCCGCCTCGAGCGACGCGATGAAGTGGTCCTCGTCGTCGTACACGCGCGCCTTGCCCTGGAAGCGGAGGCCCTCCTTGCCGGTGATCTTGCCGACCGAGCCGCCGGGCGCGAGCTGGCCGCGCAGGATCTGGATGTGGCCGGTGGGCTTGATGGGCTTGCTCAGCGGGCGGATGATCTGCTGGTCGGCGGGGAAGTCGGGGTACGCGTCGACGTTCTTGGCCATGGTCTTGCCCGTGACGGTCACGCCCGAGCCGTCGAGGATGCCCTCCTTGAGGAGGAACTTGAGCAGGGCCGGGGTGCCGCCGACGCGGTGCATGTCGGCCATGACGTACTTGCCCGAGGGCTTCAGGTCGGCCAGGAAGGGCGTCCTGTCGGAGACGGCCTGGAAGTCCTCCACGGTCAGCTTGATGCCGACGCTGTCGGCGATGGCGAGCAGGTGGAGGACGGCGTTGGTGCTGCCGCCGAGGATGTTGACGACGATCATGGCGTTCTCGAAGGCCTGGCGGGTGAGGATGTCGCGGGGGCGGAGGTCCTCGCGCAGGAGGTTCTTGATGGCCTCGCCGACGTTCTCGCACTCGGCCTTCTTGGCGGGGTCCTCGGCGGGGCTGCTGCTGCTGCCGGGGAGGGTCAGGCCGAGGGTCTCGATGGCCGTGGCCATGGTGTTGGCGGTGTACATGCCGCCGCAGGCACCGCTGCCGGGGCAGGCGTGGCGGATGATGTCGAAGCGCTCCTCCTCGGTGATCTCGCCGGTGATGTACTGGCCGTAGGCCTGGAAGGCGGAGACGATGTCGACGTCATCGCCCTTCTTGGTGCAGCCGGGCTTGATGGTGCCGCCGTAGACCATGATGCTGGGACGGTTGACACGGCCCATGGCGATGGCCACACCGGGCATGTTCTTGTCGCAGCCGGGCAGGGAGATGTTGCCGTCGTACCACTGGCCGTTCATGACGGTCTCGATGCTGTCGGCGATGATCTCACGGCTCTGCAGGGAGTAGCGCATGCCCTTGGTGCCCATGCTGATGCCGTCGGAGACGCCAATGGTGTTGAATCGGTAGGGGATGAGGCCGGCCTTGGCGACGGACTCGCGGACGACGGTGGACAGGTCGAGGAGGTGCATGTTGCAGGGGTTGCCCTCGTACCAGACGGAGGAGATGCCGACCTGGGCCTTGTTCATGTCGGACTCGCTGAGACCGGTGGCGTACAGCATGGCCTGGGAGGCACCCTGCGACTTGGGCTGGGTGATGTTGGCCGAGATCTTGTTCAGGGACTCTTCGCCGGACCGAGAGGCCGTCGTCGACAGAGCGCGACTGCTGCATCACATTGTCAGCCGGGCATCCATCATCGCCATCATCATCAGAGGCAATTGAGCCGGCGGACGGGGAGGGGGAGCATACGCATAGCTCGAGGGGGTCGACCGAGCCTTCGAGGCAGCTCGAAGGGCCGGCGACCGCAAGCCGAATGACCTCGAAAGCATGGTGAACGGCGGTGTCGGAGATGTCAATCGGAAGAGGATGAGGCCAATTGAAAGTCGAGTTGGATATGCCGGGAGCACTACCTGGACTTTATCTTGCCGAGATGGTAGCCAGGATGAGTCAATGGCAGGGCGTGGGCGCGGAGAGACCTAAAGATCACAGGGACAGACGCTAGGGACGAGAGCTTCGGTGCGATGCCGTCAGCTCCATGGAGAACGGACACTGAAATTTTGGGCGATGTCGGCCTGCAAAACCCGGGCCAGCTCCCCCCTCTGGGCTCCCCGCATTGCAATAGGAGCTGCGCTATTGGCCGCATCAGGGGTCGCTCCAACGCTGACTAAGGACATCTGTTCGAGCTCTCAGTGCTCGTGCCTCCGATGAAGTGAGTACCTGTGATGGTACCTTAGCACAACAGCTCGCTGGTCACGGCACGTGATGATAAGATAAGGCACGTCCGCGACGTCGGGGCCCGTTGACAGCGACCTGCGACTGGCGATGGGCTGCACGGCAGCTTCAGTCTATCGGCGATCAGCATCCGGCATCCTCACAAACATGCTCTGTCGACGCCCTCTCCTCCGAGCGCTGAGGGCCATGCCCCGGCCGCAAGCGCGGGCCATGTCGCATTTCTCGGGCGGACCGGGTCAACCACCAAGCGCCGGCATCCCTCTGCCTTACATCACAGAAGTCTCGGTACGCACAGCGACCTCCGAAGCCGCGGATCGACCCAGCTAACCACGGAGCAGTCCAGCGGCTGGAGGACATGTTAGTCTCAACTCGAGAAATGATCCCGGCGACCCCATCGATCGGCTGACGCGGTGCCAGACGACATCTTCTCCAAGCTCCTACAGGTAGGCCGACCTCCGCCGACCCTCTGTTGGCCCCTCGCGAAGTTCCTTTCCTCTCCTAAAGTGAATAAGCATCCTGACATCCGCCCCAGGAGCGAATCATCTGCCTCAATGGCGCAATTGACGACACCGTCTCCGCGTCCATCGTCGCGCAGCTGCTCTGGCTCGAGTCCGACAACCCCGACAAGGCCATCACGCTCTACATCAACTCCCCTGGCGGCTCCGTCTCGTCCGGTAGGCAGCGCTCCTCTCCTGAGGTGCCGAATCGATTTCTGACACGAAGACGCAGGCCTCGCCATCTACGACACAATGACCTACATCAAGTCGCCCGTCTCGACCATCTGCCTCGGCGCCGCCTCGTCCATGGGCGCGCTGCTCCTCACGGGCGGCGAGGCCGGCAAGCGCTACGCCCTCCCGCACAGCTCGGTCATGATCCACCAGCCGCTCGGCGGCACGCAGGGCCAGGCGTCGGACATTCTCATATACGCGAACCAGATCCAGCGCGTGCGCACCAAGCTCAACGAGATCATGCGGCGGCACCTCAACGCGGCGTTCGGGCGCGAGAGATACAACCTCGAGGAGGTCAACGACATGATGGAGAGGGACAAGTACCTGTCGCCCGAGGAGGCCAAGGAGATTGGCGTCATTGACGAGATCCTGACGAGGCGGACCGAGAAGGACGAGAAGGAGAAGGGAGATGAGCAGAAGACGAAGCCGTGAGCTGGCCTCGATCCCGCTGCCTTTAGACCATGAGTTGCAGGCTCCTAATAATGCGCAAACTCGGGACCTGATGTACAATGAGCTAGATGTCCAATTGTTCACTGAAGAAGCAGCATCATATTGTGTTGGGCTCTCCTCGTGATTCATGCCAATGCTCTTTGTAGTGCACCGTACACCCCCGACACGCGACTCGCCCCGCCAAGCGCGTAGAGCTCAACGTCACTCGACATCCGCCGCCATCCAAACCAAAATCGACTCGCCAATTCCTCCTCACCACCGCCCAGTACCGCCCATCTCCGGTGATGCCATCATGCACGAACCTCCGCAAAGCAACGCCGGTCCTCGGTAGGGCACTCGGGCAGTGCCAATGCCGCCACGTCAGCACCGTCCGCCCGACGCGCGATGAGACCAAAGCAGCCTTCGCAGCCAAGGTCGACAGGGCGCTCCAGACCGACGAGCACGGCGCCACGCTCAAGCTGCACCCGGAGAGCAAGAAGATCGCCACGGCCGTCGGCGACCTGCCCATCTCGCCGGTGATGGACCCCGCGTGGATGGAGGCGAGGCAGCGCTTCCGCACGCCGAAGCCCAAGACACCGGCACACACCTACGTCGGCAGGTTCAGGAAGAAGCTCTACCTGAACCCCTACGGTAAGCATCCTGGCTCTCCGAGCTCCGCACGGGCAAAGACTGACCGACCGAACGCAGCACAAGCGCTCGCGACGCCGTGGCGCCTCTGCACGGCGACCGACACGGGCCTCCCGCGCTACTTCCTCCAGGACTTCAAGGTCGTCACGAACCCCGACACCGGCGCCCCGTGGTTCGTCCCGGGCGACCTGACCGACCCCCCAAAGGACGTCTCCCCTCCTCCCGAACATCCGCCCTCGGCGGGAGGCCGGCCCGCGCCCTCCGCCCCCGCCCCGCCCGCCGGCTACGCCCTCGCCCGCCACGAGGCCCTCGACCTCCTCGGCGCGCCGCGCCACGCCTCCACCCTCGGCGGCAAGCACGTCACCATGCTCGCCCGCCGCGCTCACCTCTCCCGGTCCGGCCTCCTGCAGCGCCTCGTCTGGCGGCCCCGCATGCACCTCCTCGTGCTCGACCTCCTGCGCTCCCGCGCCGTCGACCAGCTGCGCCACCTCGCGCGCCTCGACGCCGCCGACGCCGCGGCGACGCCCCGTGGCTACATCCGCCCCTGCGCCGGCTGGGCCGCCATCGACAGGACCATGCCCCACCGCGGCTGCGTCCTCTGGCGCGCTGACGCCGGCGGCGACGCCGCTGCCGCCGCTCCCGGGCAATGGGCGACGCTCGACGTCGAGGACGCCAAGTACGAGGCCAAGATGCCCGTGCATGACCTGAAGAGGCTGCTGGGGGAGGAGCATTTCGCGCGGCTGCTGGAGGAGCCGGTCTTCCGGGACAACACGCTTCTGGTGCTGGGCAAGAGGCGGACCATCGAGGCGCAGCTCCTGCTGTGGAAGCTGCAGGGCTATCTGGCCGAGTATGATGCGCCGGCGGAGACTTCGAGTGACTGAGTGCCGTGTACAACAGAGATACCCAAGATCGCGTCGACTGTAGAGCAAAGAATGTCGCGACATCGAGCAGGTTTAAGCAATGAATAAGGGGAAATGTCTGCTTCAGCAGGTCAAATTTCTGATATCTAAACATCCTCACCACAGCCAGCCCCAACCAAGCGGTCGCCACAAACAAAGATTCCTCCAGCGCCGTCGCCAATGCCAATGCAATTAGGTACCCGTCCATCCACCTTTAACCTGGTATATAACGCTTGGAAACCCTAGGGGGAAAAATGACAAAGAAAAAGAAGTGAAAGGAGTCGGCCTCCCGTGGTATCCATCGCTAATAAAATAAGACAAAACAAAACAAAACAAATAAAAAGACAGTGTGTCAAAGACGAATCATGTGAACAAGTAGAGATCAGGCTCACGCCCGCATCACTTCCTGATGTACAAGCCTCAGCACCCATCCCGCCTCGCCGACGCTCGCGCACTGGAAGCACCACTTCTTGATGCTTCCCGCCGCGCCGCCCGTCGCGGGCGCAATGCCGACCTCGCCGGCCGCCGTGCGCATCTCCTCCCAGATGCCGCAGATGATGCCGCGGGATCCCATTGGCGTGAAGCAGCCTGATCCCAGCACGGCGTCCAGGACGATACGGGGCTTTTCGGAGTCCTTCCTTGGCATGGTGGTGACGGTAATGCGCTTTTCGAGGCCGTGGTTGGCGCGTAGCTCCTGATGCCACCCTGGCGGCGGGCGGCGGATCTGTAGGCTGCAGTTGCCATAGTCTTCCCATTTGGTTGCTGTGACAAGGAGGTGAAGGCGGATGCGAATGTTGTCGGAGGACAGTGGCTGACCGTTGGCGGTGCGAGCCGACGAGTAAAGCGACGGTGCGCGAGGAGAAGCCGCGCCGCCTGAAGAGCCCGATTCGGAAGCGTATTGGCTGTTGTTGCCATAGTGTGAGTTCTTGTCGACGGAAGACCGGGCAATGTTGAAGGAGAGATTGCCACCCCCAGTGAGACGCTTGAGGAAGCTGGACGCCGAGATGCTCGAGGACGGCGCGATGCTGCCGCCTTCTTGGGATTGCGAGGGCGCACGGGTCGACGCGCGATAGCTGTTCTTCCTACCGAACCAGCTACGCCGCCTGCTGCTGCCGTCGTCATCACGCTCCAGCGGTGCTTGTCGTTCGCCAAAGTGCTTGAATCGCGCGTCGTTCTCGAGCTGAATGAACTTCTGGTTGTTGAGGCGAGCATGGTGCACAGCCATGTAAAGATTATAGCACTCAGTGCTTGAGGGGCAACGGAATCGGAAGTTGCCTCCCCCAAGGTCCTGGTGCTGACAGTGATCCTGCACCGCAGAGCGGATCTCGAGATCGACAACTGTGGATTGCCGAAGAAGCACTAGCGGTGTGAGGTCGAGCGCAACGAGAGGCTTCGACTGGTCATGGCTATCTCCATCTCCTTGGTTGACGACGAGATTGTAGGCTTCGATCATGCCAGGGCCTACAATGATGGAGCATGGCTCGCTAGAGATATCCTTCCAGACACCCCGCTTGTCGGACCAGTACGAGAGCGTAGCGATGTACTTGGTGAAGTTTTCGGGGGTGCCAGAGTTACGCCTGGGCATGCCAGCTTGGGACGCAGAATTTGAGGGCGTCACGCTACACAACGACTCGGAGATCATGGAGTCCGTCGGCATGTGTCCAGGGGTAGGGAGGGGCGTAGAGTCCCTGATACTGACGCCAAGTTCTGTGTCGGGCACTTCGGTGCCATCTTCCGAGTCGTCATCTGAGTATTCTTCGTCTGAGCTCTCGGTAAAAGAATCGTCGGTCACGGAAGAGCGATCAGATGGCAGATATTCGTGCTTCAGCGGGGAGGAAGTCCGACGTTTGACTCGAGCGCTCTGCAACTCAACTTCAGGTGCAGGTGACTTTGAGAACTCGCGGTGCACCGGCGGAGGGGGAGCACCATCCTCCCGGTATGACGACGTGTCGTCTGAAATATCGGATTCAGTTTGGTCTAATGACAGCGACTCTGGCCTCATGCTCTCGTTCAAGGGGCGGCTGCGATCATGATCGAGGTGTGAGGGGTCGTCATAAGACTTCTGAGTAGGGGTCCTGTCTGGGGATGGGATCTGAAGCGCAGGTGCCGATGCCATGATTGGGGTTGTCGGCAAACTGGCGCCCCGGACATGATACCTACTAGGTGTCGGCCGCTTGGCGGGTGTTGAGGGATCAGGTGAAGTCGATTCTCGGATCGGCGATGAAGGAGTGCCAGCGCGCAGTCGGCCGCCGACCGGGACGTCTGTGGCTTTGGTTCGCGGAGAAGACGAGGGGAGCGCGTCCTGCTCTATGGTCGGCGCTCGGCGAAGTGGCGGTACAGGTGTCGTGCCGAGGATGTCCAGCCAGTCTTCAACTTGCTCGTCGTCATCGGTTGAAAGGGTGAGCAGCTCATACCATGATTTGCCATTGTGGGTTCCCGAGATCATGATGACGAGCTCAAACTCGTTCTCACCCCTGCGAGCCGATACGGCGGATTCTGGCGCAGGAGGGAAGAGGAGCCATGTCTTGCGACTACCGCCAGTCTCCCGAATGAGGAGGTCTCCCTGGTCGTTGGGTCGGGAGGGGTTGTCTCTGTGAACAAGTTCGACACGGCACTCGAGTCGCTGGCCGTTGGAATGCGTCAAGTTGAGGGAGAAGAGATCTTTGGCGCTGACTTGCTTGGTGGGGTCGATCTTGATGGACCCTAGGGGAGCCAGTGTTCTCAGATCTCGTGTTCTAGATGTATCCGTATTAAAGGCGTCTTCGTCGGCCAGACGAGCCGACTCTTCTTTCTGACGGCGGCGAGCCTTGTCTTGCAGCGCCTCGTAGTCTCCGACGAGTGCAAGCGTTTCATGGGTCGAAAGCAGGGTATGCGCACCCTGCAACTGTTAGTGACGTCCTCTTGAGAGCAGCATGAATGCTTACCTTGGCCCAGCTTGCCAGCAGCTTGATGCGTAGCACAGGCCGCTTCAGCAGGTGCGCAACGTCGACCCTCTCGCCATTTTCGTTAACCACATCTCCCTCCTCATTGCGCGGCAAAGCGCCGATCAACGAGTCCTCGTCATCCAAGCGATGGGCGGCGGGCAGCAGGTTTACGATGAGGTCTTGGAAACCGAGCCGCCAGGCGTCAAGATAGCTGTTGTAGATGGGAGCGGTCGTTTGCATCCACGACACCAATCGGTCAATGTCGGAGTGGGACGCCTTCCTATGGGCGTTCTTCAGCTTCTCCAGCGCAATACCCATGCTGACGACCGCTTTCGAAAGGCCCGAGGTCTTCGTGCCAGGTGAGCCCGGTCCGAAGAGTCCGGCAGTGCTGTTTCGGTCTCCTTTCAGCACTGTCGTGAGCAAGACAGGGATGACACCGTCGACGAGAGTCTTCAATTCTCGTTGATACAAGTTCTCGTCGTCGACAAATTCTTGCATTAGATCACCCACTGTGACAGAAATCACAGAGTCGGTGTGGCTTTTGCCCTTCCTCAAGCTGGGACGGGATCTTGAATTGAGTACCCCACCGGGTACGTGGCTGTCATTAGGCAGCGAGAGAACCGAAACAAGATCGGAGTGTTTGGTAAGTCTTCGTTTGAGTCCTGTGCCGGAAGTGTGGCTCTTCTGCCGAGAAACCTCCGTGTCCTTCGTAAGGGCAGTGGATTGTGTGACGGTCGTGTCAGAGACGATGGAAGTCAGGTCGGACTCGAAGCTGCTGTAGCCTTCAACTGAACCCACAATTGTGGAAAGCTCGTGCACGCCGTTCGTAGGGGGTCGACGTCGGGGGCCCTGCATCGCTGGTGCTCTGTTGTCGCCCACCGAAGAGGGTTCATCAGTCCAGCTTCCGCTGGAACCGGAATACCTGCGACGATCATCCCGTCGGCTGGAGTAATCGTCGTCGTCGTAGCTGTCATAGTCCGGCTCGGGTTCCTTCTCGCAGCTGGGATAAACTTTGGGCGTGAAGAAGTGAGCACCGGATTCCCCACGGAAAGCCTCCTTGAGAACCTCTCTGAACGGTTTCTTGCCGGTTGGTTTGAGCGGTGATGACGTGGCTCTCGTGGCGGCCCTTCTTCTGAGACCGGCTGATGTGGGTGTCGTGGCGGGACTGCGAGCTTGCTTTTCGTCGGCATCCCGATGGGGCTCTTTGTTTTCGTCATTCTCGGTCGTGGTAGTTGTTCCTGTGTAGCCCGTTGACTCGGTAAAGCCGGTTGATTCGGTAAAGCCGGTTGATCCTGTGAGCCCGGTCGATTCCGTGAAACCTGTAGACTCTGTGAACCCCGTAGACTCTGTTAAACCCGTAGTTTCGGTGAGTTGAGTGAGTTCAGTCTTGGGGGGAGGAGATGACTTTCGCCGCCTGTTCTCTCCGGAGGGGCGTCTGCGGGCAGGGGCGTCTCGCGGGCGATCCTTCGGCGACGACTCTTTTTCGGCGTCTTTCGAGTCCGGACCGTCCGTCTTCTCGACAAACGGGTCGACGGTTCGACTGAGCCACTTCTCGATGCTCGGAGGCTTGTTCGCAACAACCGGCTTGGGTGGCTCCTTGGCTTCGTGGAGGATCTTCTTGCCCTCTGTGACTACCTTTTTGAAGACGTTCGGGACGGCCTTGAAGCTAGGGGTGCGTTGTGCCCTTGGGCGTTTGCTCCTGTCATTTGGCAAATCCAGCTCGCTGAAAGCAGAGAAGCCAACAGGAATATCTGCCAAAGATTTGGCTCCAACAGCGCTGGTAAGTACACTTGAACCAAGGTCGGAGTCCATGCCTGCTCTGATGGCAGACTCGTCTGTGCTGACCCATGATCGGTCATCTGGGATTGTATCGTTTCGCGATTTCGGTGGTGTTCGCTTTCTGCTCGCTCGCCGAGACCTTTCCCTAGACGGCTTTCTCGTTGGTGTGTCAGGGCACGAATCGGATTCTTCGATGACCTCGATACAGTCTGATTCGTCATCCTCCATGACGACAATATCATCTCGTGTTGGTGAAGACTCGCGTTTGGAGCTGGAGGTAGCCCGGCTGTGATCCTGCGCCGATAGGCGGGATGAGGAGAATTGTGATGAGTTGCCTGCGTCCGAGGTATCGCGAGACGGCCTGACTCTAATGCCATCGTCTGGAAGGGGGCTCCTCACGGGCTTGACGCGTATACCATCATCAGTGAGCTTCTTCGTTCTCAACGGTGCGACGCGAATGCCATCATCGTCCAGCGGTTTTGGCTTGGAGGACTTTTTCGGGGTGTCGTCCTCCTCCCCATCCTCGCCATCGGTCGTCGCTCCCTTGGACTTTGCCCTGCGGTGCTTCAGCGGAGGCGGCGAGGCTGGCAGTTCGACCTTGGCGGCCCAGTCCTGGATCTTCTTGGATACGGGTGGGTTGACAGATGGTCGCTGTAGGAACCCCTTGGGAAGCGGCATGGGGCCTGGACTCGGGCTCGCGACCTTGGGCTTCGGGGGCGATTTGGACCGTGGCGGGCTTTTCCTGTTCTTCTTGGCCATCCAATTTGTGTCGCTGACGACTCTCTTGGGCGGACCCTTGGATCGCGGACGTTTTGACCCAGACCCAGGCCCTTGGTCTGCGGACTTGTCGTCGCTCTCCTTCTCGCCCGCTGCGTCGTTGTGCACGACAGCCTTGGCAGGCTTCTTCTTCTGCCTCATCTTGATCCGCACGCGGTCATCTTCGTTGACGCTGTCGGCCTCGCCTGGAAATGCGGCGATCTCGGTCGGCTCGCTGGGGGTAGCGGCGGGGTCGCCAGCGGCCATGGCGGCGGCGTTCGACTTCTGCCACAGCTTGACGCGGTCCCGCACGCCGCCGGGCTGCTGGATCTTGCGGACGCTTGACTGCCGCATCTCAGCCTTGACAGCGTCGAGGCTCAGGCGGCGCTGCCGTGATCGCTCGGCGGCGACGCGCTGAGGCGAGGGCCGGCCAAGCAGGAAATCCGCGAGCAGCGTGGGAGGTTCCTGCATGGTCTTCCTGTTGCTCATGGCGCGGGCGCGGGCGGCGGCGGGCGCGCTTCGGGGCGTGGCCGCTGCGCGGGCTGCACGGGCTGCGCGGGCAGCGGCGGGGGTTGTCGGTGTGGCGGCGGGGTCATCGTTGTTGTTCTCGGGAGGAGATGCCTTGCGCGGAGTGGAAGGCGTCGTAGACTCGACTGAGTCTTGCTCAGCGGGAGGGGCGGAAGACATGGTCTGGAGGGGCTTCTTGACGTCAGTCGCATTCGTGCGATGGCTCAGGTGGTGGGCGTTGGGGAATGCCAGGAACGCCGCAGCGTTGAGCGACACCAACACCCGGGAGCTGGGTTGCGGCCCAGAGCGTACCTGTTGTTATCTGAGCTGCATGCTGCCGTGGAGTGCGTGAAAGGCAATGTCTTCGAGTGCGACACGCGGTGCATGGGTCAACAGCGGTCGGTGCTATAGATATCGACGCCGCGAGGGAGGTGGTGGAGGAGAAACAGCACCTCGCAAGGCGAAGGAGGAAGGAAGGGATAACGGGTCGGATCGACCGGGCGGAATGGCTGACTCTGCTGATGGCGGTTGTTTTGCCACATACACGAGACGGATGCAAGAGATGGCCGAGGCAGAGAAAGTGGTGAGGTGGGAGGGAGGGCTTGCATGAGATTACTGTTCCTGCTCTTACAGCCCGGTCACCGATTGTGCTTGCCTCTCTCTCTGTTCTTGCTATGCTGTGCTCTGCTCTGCCGCAGTTCTGCATCGTTATGTCGTCGTCGCCGGGGCAGCAACCAATGGCAGCGTCAACAGAGCTTGGGCGTAAACATTGACTTCCGGTGGGGACCTCCCCCCCCCTCCACCTCCCTGTCCCCCAAGAGTGCCCCTCCATTGTAGGTGGTTAGGGGCCTCCCACGGCGAATCAGACGCTGGAAGCCCGCCAGGTGGGGAGGACAACCGCCCTAGCTGCCTTGTTCGGATGCTGATGTACAGGGGACTCCCCTGTCTGGGTTTGGCCTTGGACTCGGGACGTCGCGATCGCTTGGCCGGGCGATTTCCTCTGATCTTTTCCCTCTTAGCCCATCCACGGGCGACGGACCATGGATCACCGTGCCATAACTTACTTTGAGACCCTTAATTCTTAGTTCGACATCGTGAGCCTCTTCTCTTCACGACTGCTGTCCTCAACGATTCAGAGCCAGCAATGTCAGGATCAGACGGCCAAGGAACGGTCACCGTGGATTACGACGGCGCATATCTACCATCCTGACTCGCCGAGCCGTACAGGTGCGGTCGTGTCATGGACCGATCGAGACAGCCAATCCAACAATCCAGCTAGCAACCCGTGTCTTCGACGCGACCCTCCGCGTCGCTCGATCGCCCCCTTGGCCAACATTCCGCCCTCGTATCGGCACTCTTCATGTCGCACGCCAATAAAGGTGCTTAGCAAGATCGGACATGTCGTGTCGCCGCAAGTTTCACCTTGACCGAATCTGGCCGTCTCGGTGTGCGCCCTCTCACCTGAGTGAGCTGAGCTCCCTCAAACGCTGTGTGACCACCTAGCCTGCCTCAGCCCGCACCACCACCACGCCGCCCCGGACCAAAAGCCGCGAGCAGATCACATGAACATCAAACACCAGTCACCAGTTTCATCTGGATGGCAGGTCCCTGAGACAGCAGGCATGCAGCGTGATGCCGGATCTCGATGGAATCAGATGGAATTCCCGAACCAGCTGAGCCGCACAAGATGCAAAATCGCCATGGCATTTCCAGAATGACTCCGTATCTTGCTGAGCCCCTTCCACCCACGGTGGCAAACACTTGAGGAACCAAGCAGGCACACAGAGCGGGCTGCTGCTGGCAGGCAGCCGAAGGAGTCACAGCAGGCAACAAGGCAATCTACGACAGGCACCTCTTTCACAGCATCAAACAGAAAAGCCAGGTGGGTAGAGTATTGTAGTTGTAATTTCCAAATCGCCTCAGCAGAGACATCAACGCTACGTATGCTGCGGATGTCGGCTCGACAGTCTCGCTGTAAATGACAAGACTCGTCGCTATCTCGAGGCATCTAGCCTCGGCACCACCGAGGTGGTATGCATGCAATGTCCAGAACCAGACCAGAACCAAACCAGAACCACACCAGAACGCCAGTAATGCGACCCACGCAACCCATGCAACGGACCAACATAGTAGCCCAGAAGACAAAACCAAACCAAGGAAAGTATGCAAAAACGGGGAGGGGGCGGTCCGTGTGCTGCCTAGTTCTCCGTCATTAGATCTCCTCCGCAGGCAGCACAAACCGGACCTTCTTCATCGGCTTCGCAGCCTGTATGTCTACCAGAGGAGTGCGGTCCTTCTTCATCGCTGAGGCCAACGCCTCGGCACCGTCACAAGCATCGCTCCGTGCGGCAGCGCTGCTGCCTATCTCGCCCATGTCCTCCTCTGTCTCTTCTTCGATCGACCACACGTCAGGGCTGGGCTCCCGCCACACCTGCTGGGAGCGGCGGCGCGGTGTAGCGAAGCTGGGCTGCCTGCCTCGCCCTGTCGGTCTCGAGCCGCGAGATCGTCCCCTCGGGGAGCCCAGGGGAGAAGACGGTGAGGTGGAAGTTGGGGTGTGCTTAGACTTCATGCCATCCATCATAAAGTCTCGCAGGGTAGAGGGGAGGCCAAAGTGGTGAGGCGCAAAGCGAATGTAGCTCTCTTCCTCGTCATCTGTGTCGGGGGTGGCGAGGTCGGAGAGATCGGGGACGGGTGGTGAGCCTGGCTTGCTGAGACCTTCGAGGCTCGACGGGCTGACGCTGCGGACAATGTCGTGCGACGTGCGCGGGCTCTCGATGCCGGCATCAAAGTCGAACATGTCGATGTCGTCACTGGCACCCTCGCACTCGGAGGGTGGCGTCAGAAAGTAGTTGAGGGGGTCCTCGTTGATGTCGTCCAAGGACGGGTAGTCCTTGGGGGTGGAAGGCGTAAGACGCATCTGGGTCGGTGGCCAGGCGTCCCACCGCGACTTAGACTGAAGGTGGGAGGACATATCGGTGATGAGGGTTGACCGAGATGGGAAAGTGATGACAGCGACCGTGGGAGGCTAGCTCTGATATAGAATCTGGGGAAGTGATCGTCTGCGGAAGTGACAACGATATGGCGACAGTACCTAGGGGACCCTCGCCGGCGTGACCGGCTCAGAGGCGTGCTGGGTTGAGGAAAGGGGGAGTGTGGAAGGGGAAGACGATTGGTGCAGCCTGCTTGTACGACGTGACGGGATAGGGGAGCCAACCGAGGAGCTGAAAACGAGGGCGCAGCTGAGCGAGGCAAGTCTTATAGATGTGAGATCCAACATGCCGACCATGCTTGGAGGGGGAGGGAGGGGGGTGGTTCAGTCATCAGGATGTGAGAAGTGAAATGCGGCACACCCATTTCTGGGGCGGTTGGGCACACCTCCCTCGGACGGAACTCTGTCACACCGGGCAAAGTGAAGCAATAGGTTGCCTGGCTTTTGCCTGGCTTACCTGGTGAGGACTGGAAAGGCGGTCACCCGCCAGGGCTGAGCGACACCCCGACACCCCAGGCGGCGGCCAAGGGGCGAGCGACTTGACTCGTCAACCAGGATGTGACGACTAGGTGCGGTGACTGACCGACCCGAGCGACAGAGAAAAAAAGATGGCGGCTGATGAGGAGGAGGACCAGAGACTCCTCGGCCGCGTCTCCCACAGTTCGTGGTGGGCATGCGCGGTTTTGACGCACCATGCAAGGCACTCGACCTTGCATCGATGCTCCCAGGTCGACAGCCTCAACATGTCCCAGTCCCCCGACCCTGCGTGGTCGGGGCGGTAGCGCACGATATGGCAGCGTGCGAGCCGGCTGATGCGCCTGTCTCAGGATATCCCCATCGCAAATGGCGGCGTGGTTCGCTGATGGGTCCGATTAGCGGCTCCTGCACCTTGATTTTGGGAACGATCTGGTGGGCTCCAACGTGGGATCGTCGTCATAGCGAGCAGAGAGACTTGGACGGCGTGCGGGAAAAAGCTGATCTGCTGATCAGGTGCCCGTCTTGGCCACGGTAGTGGCTGCCAACCCCGTCTCAGCTTACCCATCCCGCAAAGGTCAGAATCGCAGCACCAGGAGACCGCTTCGGGGCTTGGGGGCCTTGTGAACACCCACACGCGTGAAAGGCGTCGCCACCATGTGGCTCGGCTTCCGGCGACGAGTCCGTATTCGCGGCCATCCGGGGTGTGGTGATGATGGGAATGTGAGACGAAGGAGGGTCGGGGGTCGGCAGGGTCGGGGGCTTGCGAGGAACGTGATCGAGAGAAGAGATGGCGGGGACCATGGATTGGGCGATCAAGCCTCTCGGCACTTGAGCCAATCCTTGTGGGGCTTCCGTGCAGAGGTCAGACGGATCACGTGGGCTCGCTCCAGAAGACGCCGCCTGCTTCCCATTCCTTTCCTCTCTCCTTATCAACACGGCTCGCTCGACCAAGACATCATCCCGTCCTTCAGCACATCTATCCTGCAGTGAACTCGTCTGCTCGTTGCATCTATTGGTGGGACTTGGCGAACGGCTCGATTTAGCAGACGAACATGCCGGTTTGCGGCTGACTGGGTTGCGACATGACGGGAGAGAGACGGCACCGTGTTGATCCGGGTTGACACAAAAACGCGAGGACCGCAAGAGAAGAAGTCTGGCCACATGCGGCCAGCTGCAAGGAAGACGGCACGGTCGGCTGTCTTTGTACTGAGCTATGTCCAGGAGTTCCAGGCCCGCCATCGCCACTTGCCGCGTTCTGGATATGTTCCACGTTTATTCTGATTCCGCAGCGCTGGTACAGCTTTCTTGTGCAGCTGCCGCTGCCGTGTGTCTCACGAGTCCTGAAATGGTACATGATGCAGAAACCGAGCATCTGCCCGGCTTCAAGAATTAGTTTGTCGTCCTACTCCCACCCCCTCACCCACCACACCAAACGTTGTCCATTTTGTTGGTAAACAACTGATGTACACATCAAAGGGGAGTGAAGTGGTAGTCTTCCTGAACCGCAGCAACGGCATACTCGATAGTGATCGCTTTCACTAGCTACCCCGGTGGTCAAGTGGTCACGTCGTAAAACTCTTTGCCCCCAAATACATGCTGGGTGTGGGCGCGGAGCTGTGGCCGCTTAGACCAAATAAGCGAGTGAGCATACCATTGCGCGTTCTCAGTGCCAGATGGACTGGCTACAACCGACATTGGAGGGACTGCCCTATCCTGGATGCGCCTGCTTCTACGTGCTGGGATCCGCCAGTGTCCATTGGTCTCTACGGGGGACGGCCTACCTCTTCCACTCCCCTATGGCTGCTAGTGATATGTGTACTCAACGACGGAGAAGCAAGAGGATGTTGCAATCAAGCCACGGCTTCCACATAAACACTAGTTGCATGATGATACAGGGAATAAGAGCTGGATAGGGTGGACACTATAGGGGACAAGTAGCTATACATGACGAGCGCCATATGTCAATGGCGAGATCAACAGAAACGGGTCTTCTAACCTATCTGGGCGATGCATGTACTAGGGATACCAGGCAATAGGCATGTTGATCCCGTCGC
The DNA here is from genome assembly GCA_002851715.1 of Verticillium klebahnii. Lineage (NCBI taxonomy): Eukaryota > Fungi > Ascomycota > Sordariomycetes > Glomerellales > Plectosphaerellaceae > Verticillium > Verticillium klebahnii. Next base: position 2,117,835 of record NMXL01000001.1, on the reverse strand, counting down.
TGAGACTATGAAGGTGCCAAAACCCGGTTCATGGACATCCATCAACTCCAAGATCTAGACAGTTACTTAGGAAGCTTGACGCAAATAAGTAAAGACTGGGGGATTTACTCGTTTGCTGGTAGATGCTCCTTGGCCTCCCGCTTGGTGATACTTCTGGTGGCTTCCGAAAACGAAGCACTGTGACTTCTTTCACGGACCCGATAGACTTAGGTTGGGAGGAAAGTCCACTTGAGTTGTTCCTTCCTTCTAGGGCGCATTCACCTTTCGCAGGCAAACGCCTGACTGACTTCACTTGCAGAAAACACTGCATCCAGTCCTGGTTCCATTCCGGGCTACCCTCCAGCATTTTCCGGCCGATGGCATGCAACATATGACTATCAACTGCAGACAACGAGATAAGCTTGTCGAGCTCCATCATGTCTGAAAATTACAGCCACCTTCAACCAGAACTAGCAGGACAATCTCTGATGCTTCCTACTGGCCTAGCATTAGCGATCATGCCAGGATCCAATCCCGGATCTGCGTGTACACCAGGCCACCGAATTCCAGCTGGTGCTGACCCCTTTCATAGGAAAGCCCTCGACAGCACGCAGAGGATGAGAGTCTTCGTCCCAGCAAGCCTGAGTACAGCCACGAAGCCAAGATATATTCCACTGGACAGCTTACACGTGATCTGGACTCCGTCTGGGAAGGGGATTCGCAAGACGATTACGCTCTTAAGACCATGATGTCGAGCTGTCAGTCTGAGGAGACATCTCGACAGTGGGAGGAGCACACGCATGGTTTAGATGAAGAGTTCATCGCGTCACAGACGAAGACTTACACTGGACAACCGGGATTCATACGTCCGTTCGTCGCCCACGTCATCAAAATGGTTGAGTTTGGCCCTAGCCACCGAGACGTTGTTCGCCCCCCCGAGGCAAGTCTTGAAGCATGACGAACTACTTTGGAAGCTAATGTCCTATCACTACCACATTTCACCCTCGGCTGAGGATCACCTACATCAGGATGGCAAAGGTGAGGGTCGGCGGGGATTCGTTTCGCGGCACAGCACAGGAGGCTCGTCAGACTTCAGGTTGCGAGTTTAGGGTCGGGCTGCCCCACGAAGTCGGAGACGTACAGAAAGCAGTTGCTTCTGTAATGAAATCAGCAGCGATCGGCCGCATGCAGAAATTGTATGACACGAACCGGGGAAGCAGTTCGGTATCCACATTGTGATGTTCTGGGTATGATTCACTGCCCCTGGAGGCTTGTCCTCTGAACCTCAAGCTATCCCGAGCCCAATCATGGCAAGCCCGATGATGGCCGATGTTGTGATAGCGATGCTCGTCTCATTCACGGTCGTTCCAAGTTCACCCGAAAGCCCTAACCCGACATCTCCTCGTCCCCGTCCCCACCGCCCATCTTCCTCCGTAACCTCGTGGCGTCTTCGTCCCGCTTTCTCCTCTCGAGACCCTCCTTGATCCACGCCTCGTAGGCATCACCGCCGGCCTTGACCTTCTCACCAACCACTCCCTTCATGACCTCCCCAGCAAAGCCCACAAAGTTGTGCCTCCGCAGCGCGTTCTCCCACTGCCACTGCCGCCTCTTCTCCGACTCGCGCGCAATCGTCTCCTGGTCGCCAATCTCCGCCGCGGCAATCCTCGGATCCCTGACCATGGCCAGCACGTTGAACCGGATCTCGCTGCTCGCATACGTCGCAACCCGGTCCGACAGGATCCCGGACACCTTGACGGGGAACTCGTCCGTGCTACAGTCGCCGTGCGAGATGGGCGCCGGCTGCAGCCCGTCCAGCTCGTACAGCTTGCCGGCGATGGACGAGTAGGCGACAAAGTGGAACGCGTCCTCGCCGCCCTCGTCCCCCCTCTGCGTCTCGTCCACAAAGGGGCTGCTCTTGGCGAAGCTGTTGTGGACCTCCCGGATCAGGTCCGAGTTGCCCAGCGCCTCGCCGCGGAACTCGGGCGGCAGCTCCATGGCGAAGTGGCGGAATTCGGCCAGCCGGTCGCCAATGTCGACCTCGTCGTTCTTGTTCATGACCACGGAGAGCAGCGCCTGGGTGCCGCAGGCGTTCTGAATCGTCTGGCGCGCGAAGAAGAGGCGCTCGGCGGCGTCCTCATCGTATGATTCCTTGGGTCGCGGTGGCAGGCCCTCGGAGGGGTAGCGGAAGAGGAAGATGATTCCGTAGACGGGCTGGAGCGGGGCGAGGTCGTCGGGGGAGAGGGTGAGGAGCTCCTCGAACTGGACGCCCTTGACGCCGAGGTTCTCCAGGAGGTAGGTGAAGACGCCGGCGTCCGACTCGACTGTGGGCGCCGCATTAGCAGAGGCCTGGGGAGAGGAGGGCGGGGAGCCGTCACGTACTCGTGTTCCAGCCGCCACTCATCGTGTCGGTGGGGGTTGGTGTCGGTTGATGGTCGCGGAGGACGTCACAGTCGTCTTTCTGAATAGTCTTCTTCTGTTGGTTACGGGGTGCTGGAGAGAAATGGTGGTGAATTGGTCTCGCAAAATGTGTGTTTGTCAACAGTTACTGTATTGACTGGACTGGCCAGGCACTGCCAGTTGACGCAACGAAAGAGCTTTGGTGGGTCCTGGAGGGTTGTAGGTACGGCGAGCCGCATCTACCCAACTGCCCCGATTGCGTCACTTCGCCGGCCCAGCTCTCTCGTAGCTTGAACATGGACGGCTCTGGCCCTCTCCAACGAACATCATCCCACTGGAGAGCCGATGCCGCTCATCAAGGGATTGAGAGAGTATTCCTTGTTACTGGTAAATATTATGCAGGATGGATCAAACGGCAGTGATGCGAACGACGTGTATTGTAAAGTAGGATGGCAAGTAAGATGAGAAGAGTGAGTGGTGAATCTACTGTCAGGCCCGTAGGAGCCCGCCGATTCCTCCGTCAGACGATCGTTATAACAACGTCGAGTTACGCCCCAGCCTGCAGCCCGCGTGAGACCTGGCTTCGCATCTCTTCTCCTAATGCTGCCTCGCAGCCGCGACGCCGATGGCCACCGCTGCGGCGCCTGTCCCCAGGATGACAGCCCACCGAAGCAAGCCCCTGCCGATGTGCCGTTTCGCAAACGCATCTATGGCCTTCCCGTCATTGATCCTCGGGAACGGCACGTCGGGGATCGGCAGGTCCAGCGCTCGGCAGAGCGGCTCCCACCCGTCTTTGACATCCACGAACACGAGCTTCTCCGGCGACACGACCTTCTTGAGCCACGCGATGTGGCCGTCGTAGGTCTTGCTGGTCAGAGGCTCCGCCTCGCCGTACATGTGAACGTACTGCCGTCGCAGGCCGTTTATGTAGTCGTAGAAGAACCGCATGGACGGGACCGGGAAGAGCACGATGCGCAGGAACCACTGCGTGGTCACGTTGGTCACCTTGTCCATGCTCTTCTCCCATCCCTCGACGTCTCGCACCGTGCACAGGACCACGGCGTCGGGATGGGCTTCCATGAGCTCCGGCACCAGCCCGCACGCTGGGCTGTCGGTGATGGCGGCGAAGCCCTCGGTCAGCCTTTTCAGGAGCTCAACGTTGTTGCCGTGCACCTGACTGTCTTTTGGCGGGAACTGCGAGAGCACTTTGATGCAGGTCTTGATCTCTTTCTCGGGGCCCAGCAGCAATTGGGTACCACAGTGGTAAACCGGGGCGTCCAGGAGGATCTCGAGCGCTCGACCGAACGAGGTGGTTCCTGTACGAGGAAGGCCGGCGCCGATGACACGAAGCTTCGTGCCTGGCTGTGGTTGAGAGTATTCTTGGCCCATTTTGTTCAAGACCGCAAGCTGGACAGTGAGAAGGGCGCCGGGAGTACATGAAGGTGTAGTGAAAGTTACTGTCACTACCGTTCATGGCGATGGGGGCGCCATAAAGATGCCAACTACGTTTTGCTCATACGCCCCATACGCGTATCGAAACTTGTTTCCTCTTTTATCGAAAGTAGGGGTTGGCACGCATGTATGCTCTGACTAAGACGCGCCTGAATCCTTCGCCTGGAAGGAAGTGATCCAAATGGCCAAGTCAGTGAGATGCGGATTGCTCAATCCAGATAACATGCGTTACATCACTAGATACTCGTCGTGAATCGCGTGCATCATTGCTTCGAGATGCCTAGCTGCTGGGGCGCGATACAACGCCTGCAGATCCCTATCTACAACGCCTCGAATCTCGTACAATGGCCACGTCCAACTCCCCCCCCCCAAAAAAACAGAACTCCAAATGATCGTAGAGATCCACCGTATTGAGTTCCTTATCAGTACACCCGTTGGGTTCATACCTCAAACTTCATGCCGCCGTTGGGGGGGTACGCGTTCGTGGAGTCCAGCCATACGGCAGACGTTGTTAAACCACTAACAGGCAGAGGTAAGCCTCGCTCTCGTCGGCGGTTTTTTGCACTTGAGCTTAATGCATCGAGCGCGGGGTGACGGCCCGCTGGGGGGTGTTCGCGCCATCCCGGTTGTCGCCATCATAAGCGCTCTCCTGCTCTTGCATGGTAGAACGCTTGCTGGCCTCATCGGCTTCATCGGGGCCATCGTCAGACTTGGTGAGGCAACCCTTCTTGCGAACGGCTCGTACAAACCAGGGGGCCTTGCCAGAGCCTTTCCACGACCAATACTCCTTCAAATCGTAGTCGCGAGGCTCCAGTCGACCGCGACTGACCCAGACGGTAATGGCAATTGCTCCGTTGAGGACGGCATAGACGAAGACGCCACTAAGTCGAACGTGTGAGCTGAGAGGAAGGATCCAGGGGGACAGGGTGATACTTACGCGATGAGGCCATATGCGACGCTATACGAAAAGGGAATGAAGGTCATGACGACGAAGGACGGGAGCACATCTCCTATGTAGCGCCAGTTGATCTGAGTGATTTGCCTAATCATCATGCAGCCAACGAGCACCAGGGTGCAGCCGGTGGCCCAGGGGGGAATAGAGGCGAAGACAGGAGCGAAAAAGACGGCCACGAGGAAGCAGAGTCCGGTGACCATAGCTGTAAGCCCAGTGCGGCCGCCTTCGGCGATTCCGGCACCGCTTTCAATAAAAGCTGTGACAGGAGAGCATCCAAACAGCGCACCAATGGAGATACAGCTGGCGTCGCAGCAGTAGGCGATGGTCGAACGAGGGAAATCTCCGTCCTTGGGATCGACCACGTCGCAGAAGCGAACCATGGAGTAGAGGGTGGCCGTTGCGTCGATAATGTCGACATAAAGGAAGGTAAAGAGGGCGAGGGCAAAGTGAGTCCTATTTGACGTGACACCCCAGTCCAAGACGTTCAGAGTGTGCTCCATGGGGTGGAACGTGACGATCTGCTTGAAGAATTCGAAGCGCGTGTCGCCCTCCTCCGTGTAAGGGAAGTACGTTATGTCCGTGTTGCGGCTATGGGAGGTCAGTATAGCGACAAACCACATGGCAGCGAGAACCTACGGCCACGACAAAATGGAGACCAGAGCAATACCCATGATTAGTGCGTACTTGACCCGGAAAGACATGAGGTAAGCCGTGACGATACCACCAGCGAAGATTGCCGTCCACATCTGCAACAAAGTCAGCCGACGACAAGGGCCTGACATGGGATCGAGTATACCTTGGGACTCGTCATGATGGCACCATCGCACATCTGAGTCTCGGGATTAATTTGCTCAACCGGACATCCAGCAATGGCCAGGGGAGTAGCCTTGTAGCCTCCAGTGATGGCACCGATGCCTGCAGCATACGAGAGACCGATCTCGGTGAGGAAGAAGCCGATGCCGACGCCGGTGGCAGTCTTGATAGTGGCGGGGATCAGCTTGACGAGCCACTGGCGCATGCCGGTCAGGGCGAGAAATATGAAGATGAGACCTTCGACAAAGACGGCGGTGAGGGCAACCTCGTACGAGATGGGCCCGGAACCGTTGGGCCCAACAACTTGAAAGGCAAAATAGGCGTTGAGACCCATTCCGGGCCTACATGTACATCATCAGTCGGGGTATTCCCGGGAGAGCACACCGGAGTAGTCAGACTGAAGAGGACTTACGCGAGGGCGACCGGAAGGTTGGTGAAGAAACCGAAGACGAAGCTAGATAGACCCGAGATGGCAGCGGTGGCCGTGATTAGATCAAGGCGGACTCCTGCGAGGCGTGTCAGAACCTGTCGCCACCTGCAGGTAGAATCAACCCACCCTCCTTGCACTTCTTGTACGAGGCAATGCCATCACAGGCAATCCGATCCTTCAAGCCGCAGGGGCAGGTACCGCCTGTCTGGGAAAGAATGATGGCCTGTGATCTAGGTCAGTAGTTGATAACGATTCCAGAGCAAGAGTCGGGAGGGGGTTGGGCTTGGTGCCGTGCTGAGACGTACGTTGACAGCGATGATGTAGGCCATGGTGGCGAAGGTCGTGACTCCAGCACGAACCTCCTTGAAGAAAGTCGCGCCGGGGATCTCCTTAGGCTGTGGTAATACCTCGTCAGCAACGATGCGTTTGGAAATGTAACCAAGGGCGGGTAACGGAAAGGCAGGGGATTCTTACGTGACCACTACCCTCGAGACGGAAAATGCGTCCAAAGGTCGTCGCCGAAATACGCTTGTCGGCTCTAGCGAAAAGGTTTCCGACGCGACGGATGCGGGCCTTCATGCGAACCACGAAGGTCTTCCGCTGGACCGAAGGCGCCTCCATGTGCTCGAGAGGCTCCATGATGGAATTGGTAGGCGTCTGAGCCTGAATCGTAATGAGGATGTGGCTGCTAGAACGCGGGAGACGATGTCAGTTGAATCGAAGAATCCGATTTCGACGAGTGTTGTGGGTTGGGGACGATCAAGACGTCGGTCAGCAGTTCCTCCAGTCGACAACGATGGATGATGGAAAAAAGGTTTTTCGTGGGGGTTGCTCGTGGTGAGATGGTGACACTACGTGCCGGAGAAGATTGGAAAGGGGGGAAGAGGGAGGTGAGGGCCTTGGACGACGCCAAAGGCGAAGACGAAGACGAACGGTCCGAGACGATGTTTGGTTAGAGCTAGGTTATCAGTTGGAGGAAATCCAGACGGTAGTGCCCAAACCTTGCGTTGTCTCAGACTTCTTCAGGTTGTGCGAGTGACTCGAGCAGGAGGCGTCCGAGGGGAAGGTGGAAGGGAGTGATGTGGGGAAGGTCGAGGATTCGAGGCAGAGGCAAAGAGAGTCGATGACCAAGCCGAGGGGCCGGGAGGAAGGAGGGATCGAAAGGGGAGGGGCGCCCCGGGGCCCGCTTGTCAACAGAACTATCACTGCGGCTGATACTGCTCGAGACGGGGGAGGAGCCACCTAGGGTGCTGCTGCTCGCTGAGTCTGCAAGTAGTCACGGCTTTCGGCAGTCGGCAGGCAGGAAATCGGTTCCAGGAGGGTCTTTCGGCTTACTGGCCGGCACTGGAAGCTCCTGCAGGACTGAAAGGCTCGTGATGCGAGGAGAGATAAGGAGGCGTCGGCCCAGAGAAGAAAGGCCGGGGCGAGACCAATGCGCTGATGGAGGCCGTTGATATTGGTCAAGAGACAAGGAACAGCAAAACAATAGGACCCAGGAGTTGCGCATCTCTCCAGGTTCATGTCTTTCAACCACCATTACCATGTTCAACAAGATGGCCTACGATCTGGTGGCCGCTCGGCCGAGAACGAGACTGTTCAGTGCCCCTTGGGCCATGTATGGCACGGCGCCATCCGTCACCTCATCATGCTACTCATGCTTCCTCCATGCGTTGCAAGGGCTGCCTAGGCTCACTGCATTCTTCGCTTAACCCTCTCTCCAAAAGACTTCTCCTCCGTCTTCGAAGAGCACCAGTCGCGGGTTTTTAGAAGAGCAAGGAGCACAGGGGATGCTGTGCCAACCGAGGCACCTCTAACATAACTTGAGAGCAGGCCAAGAAGAGGGACAAATGGGAGGAGAGCGGCCGCAACCATGGCACATGTCCACTGCCGAGGTCAATCAATCGAAACCCCAAGTACTGCAGAGAACTTCTGGAGGGCGCCAGTTGGCGGTTGAACCTCACTGGACAGTCTTGCACGCGCCGGCTGAAGCCAGCAAGGCTGCCATGGACGCGAATCGCGGCCTCGAACATGCATCCCTGAAGCAATCTGGTTCGTAATCATCTCGAAACCATAGATCGCTGCGATGCCAGAATCATTGGATCCCGTAGCCTACCTGCAGCATCGGCATGTGTTGCTCTCGCACACGACTTCGCCCTTCATATGCAAACCTACTGAATCTCATCTCGCGCCTCGCATGAACAAGCAACACAGGTGCCGAAGTCAGTGCTTGCGCGTACCTGTACTCTCTGCGACCCTCAGGTCAGGGTTGGCCGAGCCAAGAGATGGGCGAGGTGGGCAAAGTGGCCTCTTCGAGTCTGCAACCTCCCATGGTCATGTCGCACACCTCGGACGAGACATGTCTTCGGGCCCCGTGATAGGGTCATTCGAACCCGGGTTGGCGGGATTACGCATGAGACATGCGGGTAATTTGGCAAGCACCGAGCTTCGGGCTATGGAAGCCCATGGCGCTTTAATGGTCTTCGGCATTTCTCTTGTTCCATCGGATACGGTTCCGTTGTTGCCCGATGCCCCGTCCATGGCGATGTCCGATGCCCGCCAGCGGTGGCCGCGTCGCAAGTCAGGGGAGTTGGTGGGTATGGGGACGAGAGTTTGAAAGGCCAGGAACAGCTTTCTCCCTGCACGAATCCATCAGTGACTCTGACTACATGCTGAGCGGTTCCCAGATTGACGATGAAATTGTGGTCCTGGCTATCCAAGAAGGAGTTGGAATCAGGGCCACTCGGGGCCTGCCAGCAGGTCTCTTCCTGCGAAGATACAGCCCATCGGCACAACAGGTGGTTCTGGGGAGAGTGACTTGACTGTATCAGGACATACGCCGCAAAGCTTTCGACAGGCAGTGTTGGCCTCGCTAAAGCAGTCGAAGGAGACTTGGATGACGCTGTTCCTGGAGACGCTTAAAAGTACCCATATCCTTGGCCAGCATGGCTCCAGGGGCTGTTGATCCAGGGGCTGTTGATCCAGGATTGGAACCAGTCTTGTATATTCTTGCAGGGATTGATTACGTCTCCGTGTCCCTGTAAAGCTGCAAATACAGACGTAGATGAGGAAGAGAGGCCACAAAGAAGTGCAGGTTGTTCTACCAGCGACCGTGAATCCGCTGGACAGCGATTGCCCCTGAGCCAAAGCAAAGGAAGTTCAGCAGAAGCTCCTTTTAGGGGGGGTTGGGTTGGGTTAAGCGACCCAATTATAAATGTGAGGCGGGCTGGCTCCATCTTACCCTCACGTGCGTGTCCGCGGGCCAACAACACCACGTCGACTTCACTTCCAGGCATGAAAGCTTAAGATGCATCGCTTCTCACCCTGCCTGACCATAGGAAACATCAGGACTTTAAGTTTCACTGCTATCTGAATTGACTTATTTTACTTCGGATGTTTGATGACACGAACAGACCAAATCATCTCATTCTCCGCTGGGAGTCATCTGAACCCTACCTTCGTCCTTGAAGGCTGGACAGGGCGGCGTCCACGGCGCTGTCGCCCAACCCAGACCTGTCGATAGGATGGCTCTCTGGCTACCACATCTAGCGCCCCCAGATCGACCGTCCCACGACGATAAGAAAAATCCCCACCCCTTTTATAAGGTATGGGATAGGCATCTTGACAGCCTTACGTTCCCTCATCCGTGTCCCGGGGCACACATAGTACAGGTTGCTAGGCATCTCTAGCCGCCGGTGTCCCAGAGGGAACGAACTTCTGGGAAAGGGCGAGAGGAAAGAAAAGCCGGACGGTGTCACTAAACCCAGCCCGGGGCGGCACACCTGTCACCGGGGTTTGGTAGTGGCCCCTCTCACCTGGTCCAACTGGCCTACCTGGCTTGCCACCACTGATAGGGTCGGCAGCGCTTGTGGAAGGCGGCCTGCAGGATTCCCTAAGTACCAGTTTGCAGAGTGCAAGCAAACACCACCAGATGTTCGATCGTTGCCCAGGGTGGGTCGATACTGGACTAAAGGAGTCGCTCGCGCCGTATTGAATTCCATTCTGGGACTTGTGTGCCGCACTTGTAGTCGAGAGGCTTGGAAGGGCTACGGAGTGTCACTGTCGACAAGCGCCCCACTGAAGGCGGACGCAACCGCTACACGCGGGCTCATCGCTTTTTGTGTGCTGGCTTCAGCCGTCCTCTAGGCACATGGCAAGATCCACGCATGCACATGGGGGAGAGACACATGCACCAAGGAGAATGCCGTTTCTCCAAGCGCGCTATGCCTCCTCTCAGCCATTGTAGGCCTTGCAAATGGGACCGCCCCTCCAGTATCTGCGTCGGAAGGCTCGGGGGCAAACCTGGACCGAAGGACAAAGAGTTGGACAAGAGGATCGGATCTTTGTCACCTCCTGCAACATCCAGTACCGTAGGACGGCATGCTTAGTGAACTGCCCTCCCGTTGAGCCACCCTTCATCATGGCTAGCGGTTATGCGATCAGGACAACATGCTGAGTGGAGAAAGAGCAGGTCCTGGGAGGAGCGATTCCCAACTCTCTTGCCAGCCTGTTAATTTGCTTTCCACGGCCCCTTCTCAACTTCTTGCGGCTTGCTTGGTACGTTGAAGCACCCCCTGAGACCCTCGGGGCAGCTGATTGGCATCTTAGAGATGTAAAGCACCACAAGCGACAGCCATGGAAGACAGACAACGCCTCGTTCTCGCTTGTGGACGACCCGACCTAGACTGTAAAAGGATAGTCTGCGTCGACAGACCTGGCCGGGCGCATCCTGGCCATAAGCCTGGGGTCGTGATGGTGACACAGCAGGATGATAGAATTGGATCAGCCAGGGGACCCTTGCCTTCGAGATGTCCCGTTAGCAGGTAATCCTCTAGATGCCGTATGCCACGGTGCAGGCTGGAGTTTCACGCACGATCGCACATAGTCTCATGGGCATCCACTCGAAAATCCTCGGAACAATGTACAGGTGAGGCTGCTGGGCTGATGCGTGTCATGGGTTGGTCTCCAATGCCTTTGGGTACCACTTGCATTCGGGCAGGTCTCTGCCCTCTTTCTTCCTGCTTCTGATGTCAATGGATATTGGTAAAGTCGTGGATATTGCCATTCACCCATCCACCGCATCCGCCGAGACCTGACAGTGAAGTGAGATGAGGAGCGACTTGACTAGGTAATATATGGAGACCATTGCACGTCCAACCTGCCATGGGGGCCGAAACACTAGGTCTTTCAGTATCAGAATCACTGCTAGCTTCGTCGGCCTTATCGTCAAGGTAATCCATCTTCGCCTTCCCATCTGTGCCTCCCGCCCCCCGCCTACTGCTTCCCTGAGGCAGGCGGCCCTCTCACTGCTCCTGCCTCGATAAGACTGAACTTAGAGGCTGCCACAAGCCCTGACACATTGGTGGCGTTTCTCTTCGGCGAAACATCTCCTCGCCTCTTCCTCCTGTTTCCTTCCTCACAAGCCCTTCCAGCAGCTGCCCACATCCACCCCCGCCTTGCCTCCAAAAACACCAAATCTTTATTCAGCCTCCCCTCCCCCATCCTCCTCTTCCAGTGTCGCCCGATCCAAACGCCGGGCCAGCATCACCGCGTCTTCCCGGTCTTCTGCATCTCACTGTTCAACTGACTCCCGTCCCCTGCAAGGTGCCTTGGCTCGTTGCTGGGGAGGGAACGTCCTGTTACCACCGCGGGTTTGTTTCACCTCGACACATGCCATCTCCTCCCGTCGACAGCATCGTTACCTCTGTTCGTCCGCCTTGGTCAAGGTACCTTGGTCCCTTTTCTATCCTTACCCGCACTTTTGTTCTCAAGGATAGGAATCGGAGCCGGCCTCGTTCCTCCCGTACTCATCCTTGCCACGCGCTGTGTAGCTGAACTGTCAACTCCTCGATTTGTTCTTCCGCCCACACCCGGCCCAGGGCATCCGCTTAGAACCGCACCTGCATCGTCTATATCCACGGCATATCTCTCCATCCCTCGCCGCCGTCCGACTATCTACTCGGCAACAACATTACGTCTTATCAGCTCCAGACGACGATCCGACATCCCCATCGTTACCTGCATCCTCTAGCACCTGCACTCGTCACGATGTGGGAAGTGGTATGGACTGACCCCGACAAGGAGTCGCGGCGGGAACACCGTGAGAGAAAGGCAATGCAGAAGGAGCAGAAGGATAAAAACCGAGCCGCTAGGAGCTCCACGTCCACCCGCAGCTTGTCCCCCACGGACAGCAAGTCCTTCGGCTTCTTTGGGTCTAAGAGCCTGAAGAGGAGCACGACCCCCAAGCCAGAGTCGTCCGCGCCGACACTGGCGAGCTCCACCCACGAAAGCAAAACTCGACGCGTCTCCTATCTGTCCTCGGCACCTTCCGCAGCTGCATCGACCACCACCGCCTCGGAGCTGCTGGGCACTCCGCTGAACAAGTCCTCCACGGCAGGCTTCTTGACGGATAATTTCGCGGACTCATTACGTGAATCACCCGAGTCATCAACCAGAGGTACGTCGCCCGGCTCCGATACGGTACACGCAGCTCATGTATCCAGGTCTTATAGACTCTGTCTTTTCGAAATGGACCGATAGTTCGCTCCACCCGGCCTCGCCTTGCAACACGTCCATGACCGATTCGACCATCAAAACGGCCCACTACGTCCAGACACTCGGCCCTTCTTCCTTCATCACAAAGGATACGGAAGTGACTGTTGCCCCTCGGACTCGGGACGATGACATCACAGGTGTAATATCTGAGGTCAAGATCTCGGCCGACCTGGCCAAGGAGGAGCCTCCGACGCCGCCACAGTCCCCTGCCATGTCGTATGTACCCCTGACTTGCATTTACATATCCTATCAAGATGTAGGAAACCTAGCTGACGTTGAGAAGCGCTCACAGCCCTGTCAAGGTGGATACGCCCATCAGCCTCTTCCCTGGGCAGTTTTCGCCTCCTTCCAAAACGCCCCTCGCTCGTGTTCCGTCGTGGACTTCCAAATTTAAACCCAATAACCCTGATGCTTGGAAGCCGCCCGACGCTTGGGACTGTGCTCCGTCGCCGGAAGCTCGTGCCTCAACCTTTGAGGACATCTTGGAGGACCCCATGGAAGTTGAAGAGGACATGACGTTGTCTCTCAACCTGAACGGAATGCAGCGTGAAGTCAAACGCATGGCGGCCGCAAGTCCGCAGATCCGGCTCATTCGCCTGACGGAGTCATGGGGCGTGTCAGACGATGCGAAACTCTACAAAGAGCTTGAGATGGAGAAGAAACGGTGGATGCTCTCTTCTCTCGACAACTTGGACAAACCAGTGGACCTCGACCCGACAAAGCACGTTCCATGGAAAATCACGGCCGCCAAAGCCAAGAAAGTGCTGGCTCTGTACGAGTCTCAAGGTTTGCCGCGCTTCCAACTCCCGCCTGCAGCCCACAGCTAACCCGACACCAGCAACGACCTCGTATCTGGCGGCGATTCACTACACGAAGAACGTCTATCACATGTCACCCGCGCCGCTGTCGCATCGGCTGTTCCCCAACATCCACCCGGTGACGGTGCCAGCTATTTCGCCCTCCACATTCCCCGTGGCCCCTGGCTTGTTTGGTGCCGTCTACTCCCTCAGCCTCCCATCTCTAGTTCCCTCGCCGGACGTGCCGGGCATACTCAAGAGCGTACACCGGTGCCTGTCAACGGGCGGCACGTTTCACCTTACGCTCATAGACCCCCTGCCATCGACGGTGACACTGGGTCCGCTCCTCCGCGCGTGGCTGGACGAGCACCTCCTGTTCAACCTCGAGCGCAACTTTCGTTGCATGAATCCGAGCAAGCTCTTCCCCATCTGGCTGGCAGACGCTTCGCTCCGTGCTGAAGGCAGTACCATCACCACGGTGAAGTTCCTGGCCGTACCGCCGCATGGGCATGGATCCGATGGCGCCATGGCGGAGGGACAGCGGCGCTCGGAGAAGCTTGTGAAGCAGGAGCTCCGGAGCCTTGTGGGACGGATGCTGTGGATGGACGTGTGGAGCGGGTTCATCGCCGCGGACGGCTGGTGGTGGGAGGATGCCGCGATTGTGCAGGAGTGCCACCAGATGCGGACGTCGTGGGAGTATTGCGTGATCGAGGCAGTCAAGGATGGTTAATGGGGGTGGCAGGACCGCTCGGGGGAGGCTGGCTGATGACTTGACGACATGAGGCATTGGAGGGCAGCGCGAAGACGGAGACTGGTCTGCATGAGAGAGGCGTTGGGAGGCATCGGTCGGATCGGAATACCCCTACGGAAGATGCGGCAGCGACCTGTAAGATCGATGTCGGGACTGCGCTGTGTATATTGGTGATGATGGTTATCTTACGACGATGGCCTGTCGCGCAGTATTGCCTCGCCACGGGTCTGGGTCGGTGACGGCCGTGCGATGCTTCATGGCTAAGTCTTTTGGCGAGAGAGCTCCGGTTCGTGCGCGGTGGTCTTCTGCTTGTGAGGATAACGAGCATGCACGTGAATGAACGAGACGAGCCAAGGGGAGGGCCCCACGCAGGCATGTTCGGGAGACGCGGCTCAGACACGTTCCCGCTTGTCGAGGACATACTGCCACTTGGCGAGCGCGGCCCTGGGGGGGCCCTGGAGCGCGTCGTCCGCGGGCAGGCACCTCTCCTGGATGGCGACGATGCGCTTCAGCAGGGCGACGGCGTCGTCGAACCTCTGCTGGTCGGCGTAGGCGGTGGCGAGCCTGTACTCGGCGGCGAGGCGGTCGGGGTGGTGCTCGGCCTGGGTGCGGCGCCACATGGCGGCGACGGGCTCGCACAGGGCGAGGGCTTCGTCGCGGCGGCCGAGGGCGCGGTAGGCGGAGGCGAGGGTCCACTGCGACGACAGCAGCACGGGGTGCTCGGGGGGCAGGCGGGCGGCGGTGACGGCCAGGACCTGCTCGGTCAGGTCGGCGGCCTCGCGGGGCTGGCCGGCGGCGTCGAGGGCCGCGGCGAGGAGCTGGCGCGAGACGAGCAGGCTGTCGTTGTCGGGGGCCAGGGTGGCGGCGTGGACGGCGACGACGCCGCGCAGCAGGGCGACGGCGTCGGCGAGCCGGCCGGCCGACTTGTAGACGCGGGCGAGGGTGTGGCGCGACGCGAGCCGGCTGGGGTGGTCCTCGGGGAAGAGGCGGTCGCGCACGCGCACGACGTGCTCGAGCAGCGGCACGGCCTCGCCGACGCGCTCGGCCTCGTCGTACGTGATGGCCAGCGAGTGCTGCCACGAGAGCAGGTAGGCGTCGTCCTCGGGCAGCAGGCGCTCCTGGGCGGCGACGAGCGGCGCCACGAGGTCGGCCGACTCGCGCGCCCGGCCCTCGGCGCGCAGGCACCGGCCGGCCCAGAAGGCGAGCTCGCAGAGGTTCCAGCTCGCGTCCCGGCTGAGGGCGGGCGGGCCGAGGGCGTTGCCGGCGCGGAGCAGCCGCGTCACGTGCGGGAGGTCGAGGCGCCAGGTGAACCGGCTCGCCCACTCGTCGGTGGTGAAGATGCCCACGAGATGCGCCGCTGCCCGCTCGAGGGTCGATACTGCGGCGTCCTCTCTCTCGAGCCAGGCCGTCGTCGCGCGGTGCACCGAGGTCGGCATGTCGAGAAGCGGTGCCTCGTCCTCGTCCTCGTCCTCGTTCTCCTGCCTGCGGGCGAGGAAGGCGTGGGCGCGCAGGGTATCGATGGCCTTGTCGAACTCGTCCTCGGTGCCGGCCCGCGGGAGCATGTCCTCGGGGATGGCCCGCGGCTCGATCTGGGAGATGAACCGGACGAGTTCGGCCGCCTCGGGGCTGGCGCTTCGAATCTGCTCGAACGACGCGCGCCAGGTGCTGGCCACATCGTCACTAGTGTCCGTATCCATGCCCAAGTCCGCGGCCGGCGTCACGTCGCCCGGTGAGAGGGATGCGGTCATGTCGAATGCGGAGCGTCTAGGTGGGCGTTATGCGGGACACATGTCGTCGATGGCTTTCGCTCGCTTCCCTGGCTCGAGGTGGGAGGCGGAGGATCAGCGCACAGACCTGTCGTGTGCTGGCTGGCCCTCCTCATGCACGCATCGTAACTCGTTGCGTCTGTGGGGTCGTGTTATCATCAGGCGCGAGCACCACGAGGCACGCAACGACGTCCTCAGAACCAAGGTATGTATCCACAAGGAAAGACCAGAAAAAGAAAAGACGACAGAATAGGCTCGACCGAGGGAGGCCCACAAGAAACGGTGGCAGCTTGACAGGTGGAACCGCGGGGTAGCGCGCGCTTTGACCTCGGCCTCGGAATCGATGGCTTGGGATGGCATGGCCATGATCATCAGGGCGCGTGCAGAAACGACCCGTCATTTTGTACAGTACCTGAGGACGTCTCAACTCCTTCCAACAGACTTTCCAGCAGACACGAGCAAGCCCCAGGCCTCGTCACAAATGACCATCAGACGCCCGAAGCGAAGCAAAGCAAAGCATGGTCCACCCACCGCAAGGCTGCAGTCATCCGGGAAGCGTCTCCTCCGACCGTATAGGAGTAAATTAAGGGAAGAACAAGAAACAAAAAATGGGACATGCCCGCCTCCGACCCGACTCCTCCAACCGCTTCACGTCGCAACAAAGGGTATATGCCAACGCCCCGACCACCCACCCCATATATCCTGTACGTCAGACTCCTACCCCCCAACCCCCTTACGTCCGCGACAGCCGCTGGTGGTCGCTCGAGTCCGGCCGGCTCGGCTCGCTGTGCGCCAGCTCCGTCATGCTCTCCGTCTCGTAGTTCATCTTGGCCCCCCGGTCCCGGCTCCCCAGCTTGAACTGCTCCCCGCGCCCGAACCCGCTGCCGTCCGGCCTCGCCTCCCGCCGTCCCAGGCTCCGCAGCTCGCCCCAGAACGTCTGGCACGCCTTCCACGACGTCACCACGTAGATGATGGCGTTCCAGAACCCCTGCAGCGGCAGCACAAACGCGCTCATGTACTCCAGCACCGTCGACGACCGGTGGCTGTGCACCACCGAGTACACCCGGTTCGCGCTCGACGGGATCCACGTGATCAGCAGCGCCGTGAAGAAGAGGAGCGCGCACTTGGCGTACGACCACGCCGCGTTGTTCTTCTCGTACGTCCGCCGCCGCGCCGTCGCCGCAGGGGCCGCCGTCGCCGGCCGCCCCGCCTCTTCGGGCCGGTTGCTCTGGATCGGGAGCACAATGTCGCCCTGGCTGTTGCGCGGCTGGGGCCCGTTGGCCGTGATGCTGACCGAGTACGCCTCCGTGTTGGGCATCCTCGGTGCCGTCGTCGTCGAACCCATGACCGAGTCGCGCCGCTCCATCGGGACCAGCCCGATGGCGCCCTGCGGTTGCTCGATGGCCTCGTGCGTGATGCGCACCTCGGTCGTCTTGACCGACGCGAACAGATCGTTCAGGTTGGAGAAGTTCTCGGCGTCGTGCGAGCTGAAGTCCTGGAGCTGCTTGCGCTTTCGGTAGATGTCGCCTCCCGTCCGGATGTAGATGAAGAACGTGATGAGGATGACAAGCCTGCAGGCGGTCAGACGGAACAGAGAAAATGGGGGCTGGAAGAGGTAGGGGGGGGACAAACCAGACGGGGCCGTAGAAGGTCAGGATGCGCCAGATCTCCCACTGCTTGGTGACCCAGCACCACAGGGTGGCGTTGCCGTAAACGCGATCGCCGTTGCCGTTCGTGATGAAGACGTACGTCAGGGCCGGAACCAGAGGGATCCCGTAGCAGCAGATCATGTACGGTATCTCCATTCGGCGCAGCTTTTCGCCATCGAACTTGTAGTAAAATGTCAAGTACACATTGACTGCCATCGCCAGCGTCCAGAAGGCGTCTGCGGGCATGAACCTTGTTTCGTCAGCGTGGGAGGCGAGACACCGGACCTCGAGACACGTACATCTGGATCAAGAATCCTTGAAGCTGGCAGCCGGCTGAGTCGGGCGAGCCAATATAGGCCCTGGCCATCAAAGTCCCGATATTGGTGATGCCATTGCCAAAGGAGGCGTAAAACACCAGCCGGTTGATGGGTTTGTGGAACGCTTTTGAGCAACAGAATGTGATGATGATGAAGAGAGTCCCCAGCAGCGAAAGGACAGAGCAGACTCGCTCAACAATGCTGAGGGCATCCAGGGTGTCCTCGCCCAAGTTGATCTTTTCCTGTCGAATGGTCACCATCGTGAATCCTGGCAACTGGCAACCGCATGTGCTCAGGAAAAGAAACACGAGGACTAGCGAGGGAAGGGGATCGATGAGCTAGTCAGCGCCACGGTTTCTTGTCGAGTACTGGCGGACGGGGAGGTGGGTTCCGCGAGGTTGTGCACTGGCCCAGGTTCCCGGGGGGGTGCTGGCTGATATACCACAGTCGGAAGTCCGTGGCCCAAGTCGAGGGTGTGACAGAGCGATCGGACCTCCAAAGCATGCAAGCCGTTGTCAGATCGGTCCAAAGGGACATGCAATGGCGTGCAACGGCCGCTGATCGCAAGCAGATGGGGAAGGGCCGTTCGTCGATCAAGAAGAGAGCCGCGTTGGGTGGAAGAGGTCGCACCATGCAGACGGACGTGGACGGGCATAAAGAGTCAAGTCGATACCGCCGAGTCAAGATGCTTTCCAGGGGGGGTCTATACACCAGAACTGGAGCTGGCGACGTGACGCACAATCCAACTTCCCCGGGAGTCTGGGCTACTCCAAGACAGGAACATAATACGACGTGATCCCTCCCTCTTGGCCAGACATGACTGGGGCGTAAACATGGGGGGCGGACGGCGTCTGGGCCTGTCTGGGGTACTGGAGCAGGTTGGGGTAAAGGGGACAGCATTGCCGGGGAGAGTGATGCCGCTGCCGTTCTGCAAGGACAAGGGTCAATGAAGGGTCCGCATGGGACCGTTGGGTTCGAAGCGCATGGCACAGCAGGGGGCTGCGCATGGGTTCGAGCTCCGTCCCACCGAGGGTATGGCGCCCTTTACGTGCGAGGGGCCGCCAAGAGGCCGCCAAGAGCAGCTTCGCAGAGATGATCAAGGCTGCACCGGCAAATCGACCAAATCAAAAAAAAAAATCGCCTGACAGGTTGTGTCGTGTGGGTGGCAATCCACACAGACACGAAACCACCCCGTTGGGAGTGAGCCGCTGGGCTCCAGCGTAGCGGGTGTACAGTAAGGAAGTAGCCCTGGGTCTGAGCGATTGCTGGTGCGAGCAGAGTGATGAGAAGGGTACGACGATCGGCTGTTGTTGGTCAGGGGCTTAGCCTGATCCCTTTTGCTGATCGCAGCGCCCATGGCGGTAAGATGGACTTGACGACTCGAGAAGGCCTCGCTAGTGTCGTCGATTCTTCAGTGCACAAACAGGGGGAAACCCCCGGCCACCAAGCCACGGAGCAGGGACCTTGTCATGTGCAATCACCAGCAACTTGGCTGGGCGCGGCCGCTCCGTGTCGTCGTGGACTGCCTCAATTAGAGTTGGTCATGGGTGTGCTTTGGATTAACGTCCTGAAGCCGAAAGAGGATGGAGGCAACCACGAGAGGGCCGGCTGCCAGCGCCAGTTTCGGTGGCCGAAACCGAGCGAGATGATGTGCAGCTGGCACCCGGAGAAGATGAAAGATTCGTACAAAGATGAGACGAGTGTCGAAAATCTGCATGCCAGTGACACGCGGCACGCTGGCGGATGAGCGGCTTCGCCGAGCGGCGACTCTGTCTGGGCTGCGGCCAACCAGATCTGACCGACTATGCCACGACACGGCGGCGCAGGCAAGCAGCAAGCGATCACGGTCACCGAGAGTCGACCAGGCGATGTCGAGACAACGCGGATGATGATGAGAGCGCGGGCGGGATCCCGAAAAGGGGTGACAATGGCACGGATGTTGGTTGCCACGCCCACGTGGAGCGCGCCACGGCGTCGTTAGCGGCAGTGCCGGGTTGTTTGAGATGGCTGGAACTGTGTCGCTGACGCGATTATCTTTGCTTGGGCCCCTCGCTTGCGTCGTCTGAATCCTACTTCAAGTGGCGGTGGGTGGGTGGGTGGGACGTAACGAAGGTCTGTCGTCTGGTTCCTCCTGGGCTCGAGATGACCATTGGCCACGTTGAAGGGGAAGCGTAGGGCGTCGACCTCGTTTGCAGGGAATATCGCGTGCTAGCACTGCGTGGGAGGCTTGATGGTCTTCTCGGCAGAACGCCACAGGCGGCTTCGTCGACGAGACGGGACAATTTTGTCGAACGGTCAGCAGGCTTGAGCTGTCGACTCGTGGCCGAGGTGCGCATCCTCCCAACCCAAATTGAGGTTGGCGCCCGGACGCATCGCTATCCGTTCGAGCTTCTAGGATGTTGCTCCTCTGTCTCTCCAGCTCTCCAGACAAGAGGCGGCCGTTGCAGACGAGCAGTTGGGGAAACGAACGTCGTCCCGTCAGGTTCTGGGCTTTACCACAGCTTGGTGGGTCGACTTGATCAGGACTAGCGTGCTTGCCGCTCTTGCTCTTGCTCGGCTTACAGTCCAAGCTCAGCCACACCCCGGTCGGAAGAACTAGCTCGGATTTATGCACATGTTGCACAAAGTAAATGGTCGTTCTGGAACGGTCTGTATACCGTTTTGAGAGGACACCATCCGCCATAGCGTTGCAGTTGACAAGAAGCGTTACTAAGCGAAGGGCTCTGTCTACCTTACTTCAGACAGGATGGTGTGCAGAGGCATCGTCAGTCGAAGGGCCAGACGACTATCTTGGAGGCTGATTATACACAATACGGTGCTACAAAACAGAAGCCATTTACTCTTGAACAGCCCCAGTGTGACGTCGTTCAAGGACCCTTGCTCGGTCTTCGCTGCGAACTTGTAGTTGTTGACCTGACTTATTCCTACACACTCTTCGCTGCGAAACACCGTGAACCCATAAATTCTCGGCGAGCATGTGGGGCCGAACTTTCCTCATGGCGAACTTGCCCCACGCCCCTGTAAGTGTAGACAGACTCTCGATATAAACGATCGGTGACGACAGAGTATAAGAGACTCTCAATTCCATCCGCTGCCCAAGTTCAGCGGACTCTCCAGCATCCCTCAAGCTCGCTCGAACACGTACCTCGTCAATAAGCCTTCATCTTCCGTTGCCATGAGTCCCCGATTTCTCAAGTCTGCGTTGCTCTCCGCCACCGTGGAATCAAACCAAAGGGTCACCGACATCGTCCAAGCCGTCATACAGGACATCAGAAAGAATGGCGACAAGGCAGTGAGGACCTACTCGGAGAAGTTTGATAAATGGAGTCCCTTTTCTTTCAAGCTCACCGAGAGACAAATCCAAGACTGCATTGCCAAAGTGCCGGCGCAGACAGTCCGGGATATCAAGGCCGCACAGGAGAATGTGCGCAAGTTTGCACAGGCCCAGCGCGGCAGCATTCGCGACATCGAGGTCGAAATTCAACCTGGTGTCATTCTTGGCCATAAGAATAACCCCATCAACCGGGTCGGCGCGTAAGGGAATGACCAACGCTTTCGAAGGCGGCCGCTGACTGATATTGAACCAGGTACATACCCGGAGGCCGCTACCCTCTACTTGCGTCTGCGCACATGACTATTACCACGGCCAAGGTTGCCGGCGTTAAGCAAGTGATCGCTTGCACACCTCCTCTCAATGGAAGCCTGCCCGACGCCACCGTCGCGGCTGCACACTTTGCCGGAGCCGACGAGATCTTTATTCTAGGTGGGGCGCAAGCTGTGGCTGCCATGGCCGTCGGTACCGAGACTCTGAAGAAGGTCGACTTTATCGCGGGTCCAGGGAACGCCTTCGTAGCCGAAGCGAAGCGTCTTCTATTTGGGGAAATCGGTATTGATTTGTTCGCCGGTCCAACCGAAACCCTCATCATCGCCGACGAATCCGCAGACCCCTTCACCGCCGCGACGGATCTGCTATCCCAGGCCGAGCACGGTCCCGATTCACCTGCCGTGCTCATCACCTGCTCTCAATCCGTCGGCGAGCAGACTATCCAACATGTCGACACACTGCTCAAAAGCCTACCTACGGCCGAGCTAGCCGGGACCTCCTGGAGAGATTATGGCGAAGTGGTCCTTGTGGACAGCGTGGACGACGCATTTAGGCTCGCGGACGAATACTCAAGCGAGCATGTTCAAATTCTAACCAAGACGCCCCGCGAGGCACTGCACAAGATGACAAACTACGGTGCTCTCTTCCTTGGCGAGAAGACCACCGTTTCCTTCGGGGACAAGGTGAGTTGAACATTGGGTTACGAGACGCGTGGGTGGCGAAGCCATATGCTAACGTTTCAATGACAGTGCATCGGCACGAACCACGTGCTGCCCACACGCAAGGCGGGCAACTATACTGGCGGTCTCTGGGTGGGAAAGTTTCTGAAGACACAGACATACCAGGAGATCCTCGATGAAAAGACCAGTGGTGAGATGGGCAGGCTCTGTGCCAGATGCTCGCGCGCCGAGAACTTCGAGGGCCACGCTCGGTCTGGAGATCTGAGGGCGCATAAATACCTCGGGGACCATCACGACTGGGTGAAGGAGGGAAAAGGAGAAACCGGATCAACGAGCCGGCCGTAGGCGGGTTGTTTGAAACCTTCACGAGGAAAGATCCTGAGAGTTGACAAGACAAAATTGACAGCACCACCCGGGGTCGTGCTGTTCCAGCCGAAGGAGTCAGCAGTGGCTTTTGAAAACCATTGGCGATGCTCATTTGGTGCGGCGCCTCTGCCGCAATAGGACGACATTTATCCTCGCCTACTTCGCTACGTCAGCATGATCGTGTGTCCCATGTCTTCCATCACAACCCTCCAATCGATCGGCCCGAGCCCGTACGATAAAACATTTTCACCATCGTCATATATCTGACGGTCTACCCGCCTCCAAACCTCCATAACCACTTCCTTGGCCCTTGGGATGTTTCCGATTCCCTTTTCCGAAGCTCTCGCAAACCAACAAATGGCGCGATGGCGGAGATCGACCTCGAAGGATTCCACCGCAGCGATGAACGCCGGCCAAAGGGTGTTGCCTCGTCCTATCGGAGTATCTCGCGTCAAGCAGTCAAGATTTTCAAGGTGGTCCCAGATCTTCCTGATGACATCCTGAAGATTCGTGGACACGTGGACCACCTCAGCCTCACTAGTTCTCCGCAAGTGCTCAAGATGGGGTTCGGGGATGACGCGATGAAAGTAAAGCATGACCGCGTAGTGAAATGCCCACTGATGGTTGGCCTTGAGTTCGTCGTTGACGGCCTTTGGTAATCTTGCATAGTTGAATGGCATATTTAGCCCGCCCAGCCGAGACAGCTGAGCTAGTTGCTGTTGTGGTGTTGTCCGCGTGGTCAAGTTGCTTGTTTCTCGTTCCCCATTGTAGATCTGAATTGCCAAGTCATGGATCATGCTGCGTAGGGCCGGGGTATGAAGCTCAGCCATTGTGCATGCAATGGCCGCATCGGTTGTTTGAGACATTAATGACATGGTCTTCAAGCTAATGCCAAATGCCGTGTCTAGGATGAAACTGTGAGCCTTGAGCATAGCATCTTCCATTTCTGGCACTCGGGTCGTTTCGGACGCGGACGAGACATGCTGGCCTTTGCTGCCACTGCAAGACAAGCCACGCCTTTCGTTTCGAGGGTCTCCTGCATTTTTCTGCGCCGTTTTGGCCACTACGTCATAGCAGCGAAACATCTGATAGAGGGCGTTGGCGAGAGGATGTGCCGTCCAGAAGCCGTCATCTTCATTCATGTACACGACCCGTCGTGCTAGACCGAGGTGTATGTTGCAGTCAGAGGCTTGCGGGCTAAATATGTCAATGGAAATGAGTCCCAAGGCTGCAGCCAGAAGTGTGTGCCGGGCTTGGAGGAATGCAGACCCCTCTGCACTATCCACGATTTGTGTTAGCAGCAGTGACGCCTCTTTTCCGTGATGCAGAGCCTTCGCAACGTCCTGTGATATCTTGTTCCCATTTCGATGAGCACGCTGGTATGCCGCGACTGACAACACTGCGTGCCGAAGGGCAAGCTGACTGGGAGAGAGAGATCCCCCAAAAGCCAAGGGAAGATAAATTTGAAGCCATGGATTACCGGATGGGTCAACAACCGGCATCATCAAGCTTGCCGTCGTTGTTTGATAGTAGTTCAGAAGGTCACCGTCCTCAAAATCAGGGAGCGAAGTTACCTCGCCTTCCTCCGCATTGATCGGGCTCAGCAATGCTTCAATGTACGAGCTGAACGACGCATCGTCATGTAGTGGATTCGCATGGAAGTCAGAGCCTCGCTGAGGCCTTTGGCTGATGTTGTTGTAGGGTTGGCTTTGATGGCTCTGTATTGGACGGCCTTCGCGGGGTGATTCAATCGATAAGCCAAACGGGGGATGCAGATCCACAGCCTGCAGCCCCGCAGGTGGTGCTGGCGTCGTATGACGTGTTGTGCGGGTGCCGATAGTGGAATAGTTATCAATGAAGCCATGGCAACTATATCGCCGAGACCTCTCGCAGTTAAGACAAACTGGTCGCCGGTTGTCACACTGCGAACCCGTTGGTGAATGTGTCACTGACCGGTCGGGGGCAAGTCCTTACTTACTTTGATCTTCCGCTGGCGACAGGTCAAGCAGCCCTAACCGGACGGTGTCAGTCCTCTGATCAAGATCCATGTAGGAGCATATGGGCGGGATTTACTCGAAAAGCTCTTCCACGGTGCTTCCTTGCGTTCCTCTGGTCCGCCGTCGTGGCTTCCAGTCCGAAATTGGATTCGAAGAAAGGAGGCAGGTCAATCAAATCAATTTGCCAAGCATCCGACACGATATCTTCAGACATGATGCCGTTGAGTACGCACGGGAGGATGTTTGCTGTAGTCGAATCGCGCGGGCTACCCATGTAATTCACTTCGTCTAGTGTAGATGCATGTTAGACCTGGGTGTCGTCCTCTGATACCCGGGCTCATCGCGGTCATGTGAGGAGAATTCTTTGAGTTTGTTAGTACTCCAGCCCAATGGGGCTTCAGGGGATTCAACGGATAAACACATGGCCCGGCTCTCCCGACGTTACCTTGGTTGGAGGGCAAATTCAGGCTATGATTCAGGTAACCCGTGCCATGTCCCACTTCTTCAGACTCCGTTCCTCCATCAAGAAACGGTGTCAAACTTTCTAGGACGTTACTGTAAGGGAAGGGAGCGACGACCTTTTGAGGGTACCGTTACTCTAATACGGTACGAGCACGGGCTTTACCGTGAGACTTCACATTGTGTAATGTGGCTGGGTTGTGCATGCTGCGCTTTCCGACCCAGCTGAGGAGGGTTACTTAGCGTCGGCTCAGGCTAAAAGCAGCGGGGCTCCAGGATGCATCCACTTCAGAATGGGCCTAGTAAAACATATCTCAGGGGTTCCAGCAGGCTGGCGTTGTGGGCGAAGGGAAGACGCAAACAGGGAATTTGCTGCGGGGTCCATCCATGGAGCTGAAGCTGGGCAAGCTGGGGAAAGTGGAGTGAGCCACCTCCCTCCTCCCCAGTGGGTACGTACAGGATCGAATCACCTCGCGCAGGTGCTGTCGTGTGGCACCTCCCCTATCTTGCCTTTCTTCGGGCTTCAGTGCCTCCTTCCTTGCCTTCCTGCCTTGCTGTCGTTCTGCCTCTCGTACCTGCATCCCGGAAACGTGTCATGGGCCTGGACCTTTCTCTCAACCAGCTCATTTCTTCACCCTCCCCTGGCCTCCCCCCCCTGGCACCCAAGACGAGAAGGCCGCCGAATATGACACGGGGACTTTCTCCGATCTGTTTTCCCGGCCTGTCACTTATGACACTCGACAAACCCCTATCACCCCGCTCGCCGGCTTCATACAAGTACTCTCTGCTCGACGGGGCAATGGCTTCCTGCGCATTGGTTCTTGGCACATTGGACTGACACGCGTTTGCAGAATCAGTTTGAACCTACCCTGGCAATCCCCCAACTCACGACGGAACGCCCTAACAATCCTACTTCGGGATCACGTCTTCGAAAACGACTCGCAACGCATAACCCCTGAAAGCATCGAGGGCAATTAGCTCGCCAACGATCATCTGGCTACGCCGCATATCTGGTGACCAACACCGGACCCAGCGTCCCTTTGCGTGTCAACCTGCTTTCGTGCCAGCCGCCTCGCTTCATCCCACGACCGGGGTTTCGTCTGTGCGCTCCTTCGCCTCCCAGGGTTCCAATTAGCCTTTTTAGCAGCAGCTCCTCACCTTGATTCTTCCCCCTTGTTGACCTGCCAAACTGGACTTGGCCGAGGATTCAGCACGCCACAAATTCTGTCGACGATGATCTAACCCTGTGGGTAAAGTCGAGGGCATCACATGCGGACATGCACCACACAGCAGGCTAGCCTAGTGGTCTCGCTGCATGCGCGTGCATTTCACGTGGCACACAGATGGGCCAGATTCTCGGAACGGTCGCTGAACTGCCCAGCAGGGCCCTTGTCACCTTGTTGTCGTACAGTTGTCAGAGGAGTATTGATCCTGACTCGTGGGCTGGTGATCGAAGAAGGCCATTGGTGTTGTCAGCTGCCAAAAACCCTGTATCAATTTCGGCCTGCTTCGATGGCAAGGGGGCGGAGGCACAGTCGGGGGGCAGCCGTGAAAGCCATGGTTTTGCATTCTCCCCTGGCGGCATAACAACCCTCCGTATCTCTGCCAATACTCGTTCGGCCCCAGAAGCGAGGGCATGTTTGCAGAAACAGCAAGTCAGGGCTACGATGATTTCGCAAATGTCTCTCGGGTTGGGCGTACACCAACCCAAACCTTGAACTGCCCGGGTTCGAATTAGGTTCATCGGTCGATGCTTTTGCTGGCATATACGTGCGCTCAAGAAGCTTTTTCTGCGTTGCCGCTGCCACTGGGGCCATTGATGGAGGTATTGACATCTTCTTTCAGGTGTTGTTTCTATGGCCTACTGATATCTGGGGGAAATGACAGCGGTCCACGAGGCTGATTTACTACTTGAACCAACTGGCGGCCCATGTCTTGTCTTCACGGTATAGAGCTGACACTGGACTTCCGCACTTTTGTTGTGGGGGTGTACTGAAATTTATGTCTCTGGAGAAAGTGTCTTGAATGAGCTGTCCTGGCCCTTTCAATGTCAACAAGGCTGAGGTGCTTGACCAGTCTGTCTCACAGATGTCAGACCAGAGAAAAAGCACACTCAAAGGGGAAGCGTGCGAGGTTTTGATCTTTATGAAAGTTTAGTTGTCTCCATGCCAGACACATCTGACCGCGAGAAGCCTCGTTATGCCTTCGACTTCCATGGCAGATTGTAAAGGTTCGAAGAAAGATGATAAAACCACACAATATCGCATGGCCAGTTCTATCAGTAGGGCCATGGCCAAGCCCGGTGGACAATAGACATGTCATTCTTTCTAATCTTGGACTCTCAAGGGCAAGACGACACCTGCTACTTCGCAAGAGCACACTGTCAAACTCGGAATAGACCCCAAGCTGTTGCTCCATCGCCCTTATCGTCACCGTCATGTCTCCTAGAGCACGCCCTTATAGAAACCGCAGTTCCACTATCTCTGTCCCGGATCAGACCACAAGCCAACCATGGAGCCATGATGCTGTTCTGGACCGGCGCAGTCTACCCAACCACCAGCACCAAGGCAGGAGACACAACGAAGCAACCTCGACGCCTGCCCGCGAGTCCCGTCGGACCCGCCCAAGGCGCAACAGACGAGCAGCTACTGCAGAGGTCGACACCGACCTGGACGGCGACTTGCCCATGGCGCCCGTCCTCCCAACCCCTCCACCATCAGAGAACCAAGAGCAGCGACCTAGCCAACCCTTCGCCGACGCAAGCCCGAACCGTGCTCGCAAGCACCGCCACGAACGTTGTGAAACTCGACGCGAGCGCCCTGATCACGGTGAAGGCCGACACCCTCGTCCCGGCCGTCCTGAAAATTGGCATGAGCGCTCGTTCCGGAAATCGCAGCCAAGACATTCCACCCCGGACCCCTTTTCTCATGCCGAGCTCGCCCGCGAGCGAACGCGCATCCACCGCCGCAACATCCAGCTGAAATGCGACCTGGCAGAACTTGCTTCGCAGGCGCGATGGATCCTGGACGATTGGGCGGAGGATGTGGAGGCCCAGGAGTGGCAGCCTGAGCCGATGGACTGGCAGCCCGAGCCTTTGATACTGGTGAGGATATGTGAGAGGGTAGGACTTCAACTGGACCTGGGGACGGGCACCTGGGAGAGGAGCACGTGGCAGCGAGGTGTGGCTGAGTCTGGATCTCGTGGAGCGCCGAGTCGGGGAACAGGGTTAGGCTTTCAGGATGACATCTCGTGAGATGAAGATGGCGATGGTAGTCAAAAGCAAGGCGCCGGCGCGTCTTCCTTCCCGACCATGTGACACGGGCTTCGTCTCCTTGCTCAGGTCATGAGTGACGGTAAAGAATGCTACGTGGTTGGAAGTGGCTCTGAAAGAGGCTTATGACGAGGATGTCTCGCGATACCTCAAGTTGACCGGATGACTGGGGCTCAGGGCGTTGAGGGTGATTCAGGTGGTCGTCAGTGGGCATCTTGAGAACTACGAGCATCATGTTAGTCGTCACTCCAGGCATCCGCTGCGCATCATCATCTAGTGCTTTAACGTCTTGAATTCGGCTGAAATATAGCTGAACGAGACAATCATGGAACCTTACAACGCCTGCCCTTTGGTAAAAGCCCAACCGACCCAAGTAACCGAGAAGCAAGAAAGCCGAACATCGTGGGAATCTCGCATGTCATGTACAGATCAACAGCTCGCCCCGCACGCAACCCTGCGCATCACACACCCCAGCTTATTTTCCGTAACGGTTGTACTCGGCGGCGACCAAGCAATGGTCACGCTCGAAGGGCTCTGCGCGGTCGTTAGTCACGGCACGTCAAGAAGGCGGGTCGGGTTCATGCTTACCAAGCGTCAGCTGCTCCTTGGGGGAGATGCGCTCCGCGCGGAGCTTCTCGACCTCCTGGGCGAAAACCTTGGCGGGAGGGGCCGTCGAGTCGATACAGTTGGCCTTGATGGAGATGAGGATACCACCGCCGACCTTCAGGAAGTGGTGTGCGTTCATGGCGACGATACGGGCCTGGTCGGGCTGGGCAACATCGGCGAAGATGCAGTCGACCATGGGCATGATCATGCGGTACTTGAGGGGTTGACGGGCGTCCTCGACAATGGGAACGACGTTGGTGCGCTTGGAGGCCATGCCGATCAGGTCGCGACCGGAGCGGGGAGAGAACTCGACAGCGTAGACGAAGCCGGTGGGACCGACGATATCGGCAACGTGGGAGACGGAGGTACCGGAGGCACCACCGAGGTAGAGGACCTTGGAGCCAGGGCCGAAGTAGAGCCTGTCGAGACCACCAATGACACCGGCAGCCAGCTTCGAACGGAAGGGGTTCCAGACGCGGTACTCGATCTTGGTGTTGGTGGTGGTGCCGTCCTCGTTAGTCTCGGGGTTGTCGACGGAGACACGCTTCTCGCCGTAGACAGACTCGCCAGGAGTCAGGTTGCGGGTCGCAATGGCGTCCTCCTTGCCGCGAACGACGAAGATACCCTCGTGACGATGGGGCTCCTGTTTGTCTCATTAGCAACGCACCGGGAAGCTCCAATGGCGAGCTCAACGTACAACAATGACCTTCTGGCCGCCCTTCTGGCCACCGGCAGCACCGCCGCGGCCGCCGCGAGGCTTGCCAACACCACCACGGCCGCGAGGAGCACCGCGACCACCACCACGACCGCCGCGGTCGCCGAAGCCTCCACGGCCACCGCCGCGACCACCACGGTCGCCAAAGCCGCCGCGGCCACCGCCACGACCACCACGATCACCGAAGCCACCGCGGCCGCCGCCACGACCACCGCGGTCACCACCGAAACCGCCACGACCACCACCTCGGCTTTGGAAAGGAGCCATCTCTGTTGTAGGAAGTAATTGGGATATGAAACGGAAGCTTCAAAAGATGTCGAGATCTCAACACCTCTAAGTTCGTCCGGGTGAATTGAGGGGAGAGGACGAAAGTGGTGGATCTTGTCGTGCTACGGACAGGCTGCTGCAGATAACAATCCGGCGGGTGAAATTTTTCTCTAGACTTTTTTCTTGTCGGAGCTGCAAAGAGGTCGAGAGCTCGGACCAAGCTCCATGCAGAAAGCGAAATGGTGGGGCTGCACCTTGATTGGCCTGGACGGGGATCTATTTTTCCAGGGCCGTGATAAGATAAGACGACACGCACAAACACAGAAGTGGAGCGCAAAATCAATTTTCTCTGGCCCCAAAGCGAAAAGCTGCAGTCCTTTCCGCCCTCCCACTCAACAGCGCAGCCATAGGGTAGAGCCCTACAGACAAGTTGTACCCTTCCTGATTCGGTAAGCGAACCAACCAGCCCCGGCAGCAGAGGAGGCCCATCAAGCAACTTTCGAAATCTTCTAACCTCAACGCCCAGTCCACCAAACCGAACCGACGACGACGACCATCACCTCACCCAGCAATCACGATGGTGAGTGCTCCCCAATCCGACCGATCTTCGACCTGCCGTCATCTATACCCAACTTTTCCGAAGGCCCTGCGTGCCTGCCGCATCTCAGAACCGCGGGGTCGTCATGGGAAATTTTGTCTGGCAGAGCGACGCATTGCGAGGGAAAAAACACCATTCTGGCAGAGATGGAGGGGCTGACACGGTTGCATCATAGGTTCGATACGCCGCCACCGAGATCGCGCCCGCGAAGTCGGCCCGCGCCCGCGGTGCCTACCTCCGTGTGTCCTTCAAGAACACCCGCGAGACCGCCCAGGCCATCAACGGCTGGAAGCTGGAGCGCGCTCTGACCTTCCTCGAGAACGTCAGGACGAAGACTGAGGCCGTCCCCATGCGCCGCTACGCCGGCTCTACCGGCCGCACCGCCCAAGGTACGATGCGACGATCCTCGATCCCGTTCTGCTCGGACACGGATGGACGACTGGGTTCTGCTGGGGCAGCGGAAGCCGAGAGTGGTTCCCACGACACCATCCGTCCACGAGCAGCGGGACGTTCTACGACGGAACGGCGGTGACTAACAAATCCACAGGCAAGCAGTTCGGTGTCTCCAAGGCCCGCTGGCCCGTCAAGTCCGCCGATTTCCTCCTCGGCCTCCTCCGCAACGCTCAGTCCAACGCCGACGCCAAGGGCCTCGACACCGGCAACCTCGTCGTCAAGCACATCCAGGTCAACCAGGCCCCCAAGCAGCGCAGGCGCACGTACCGTGCTCACGGTCGCGTATGTTTTCCCCCTCGAAAAACCCCCCTCTCCTTGGCACACAGCGAGACTAACCCACGCGTGTCTAGATCAACCCCTACATGTCCAACCCCTGCCACATCGAGCTCATCCTCACCGAGGGCGAGGAGGTCGTTCAGAAGTCCGAGGCCGTCGTCGGCCGTGATGCCCACCTCTCCTCCAGGCAGCGCGGTGCCCGCACCCGCAAGGCCATCACCGCCGCCTAAGGGATTTCACCCCAAACTCCTCTGAGGCTAAGGTCTCGCCCGGCAAACGCTTGGAGTCTGGTCAGGTTTTCGACACGAAAGGCAAAAGCAGGGGCGGGGCAACAAACGGCGGGCGTCGGTCGGGCGGGAAACGAAATGCAAATGATGCATATGTCCCCTATGCGTTGCGGCTTTCTTTCTCGTTCATTTGCTACGGTGTACTGGGAAAGGCTATGGTGATTCATGGCATTTTAGGGATTGGCATGCGACAGACAAAAATGCTCGTTTTCCGAGAGGGCTCTCCGAAATACACTAAAGGCAAATGAACCATGTCCGTCTGTCGTGATGCCGTGACTGCCTGTGACTGTCTGTTGGGAGAAGAGCATGTTGGTCTTGCCAACCGGCTACATTCATGACTCTTTCACTTATTAATTGTTTAGGAAACATGTCAAGCAGACAGTACCCCTCCCCCTCCCTCCCACCAGACAACGAAGCCCTCGACACTACGCTGGCCTTGCACAAATACAAT
This sequence comes from Verticillium klebahnii, assembly GCA_002851715.1. NCBI lineage: Eukaryota > Fungi > Ascomycota > Sordariomycetes > Glomerellales > Plectosphaerellaceae > Verticillium > Verticillium klebahnii. The sequence goes on along the minus strand of NMXL01000001.1, from coordinate 2,085,947 downwards.
AAACACTGGACGGCGACGACCTGGTGACACGATTCGAACGACGGCCATGGCCAGGTCACTCGACAGACGCCAAGGTTGAAGGCGAACCCGACAGTGGGAAGAATTTGAGCCACGAACACAAGGCAAGCACTCCAACACGTTCAACAGCAAGGATCTCAACTATTACAATCTCAAACACGGTACCTAGACCTATGGCTTTGCTTCTCGCAACCCTCGTTTTTATAACCTGACCTTGAAAGCCGTAATGTCATCTGTATCCAGGGGACAATCCATGTCCACCATCCTGTGACGTGCGAATCCTTGCATATCCTTGCATCGTTCGTACAACATACTCATTAGAGAAAGGGCCGCCCAGTCCTGGCGAAACTCCAGGCAGGCCTGCCTGTGCCTTCTTACCAAACGCCGAAACCCCCAAAGGGCCTTTCCATGAGCCTGGCCAGGCTCGATGTTTCCAGTATTACCTGTATCATACAATCAACAGCACTTCTTAGTCCATCAGCTCCTCGTCAGTTTCCCAGTTCAGCTCATCGTCGGCATCCCAGCCGGAATTTTCGTCCTCATCGTCGGGCTCACTGTCGAGATCCATAGGGAGGCCCAAGCCCGGTCCCAGTCCCAGGTGCAGAGAGTGTGCGCCTGTGGAGATTATGGGTTTTGGCCTCAGTTTGCCCGTCCGTTCGTCAAAGAGACGCTCCTACGGCCCCTCGGCGGGCGGAGGCTTGGGTCCCTTGACAATGCCGCTGAAACGGCCACGGCCAGGCTCCAAGATGCCGTCCAGCTGCGCCTCCCTGATTGTGCTTGCGTCGTAAAGGTTAGTCCATCCCTGCCTCATGCCCCATGTGGTGGCAAAGTGAAGTTCATCCTCTGGCGGCAGCTTGTTGATGATCTTGGCCATGCCGTGGTCATTGCAGACCTGCATGAAGCCCTCAAGCTCCCTCATCCGTGCGGCTATATCACTGTCACCCCACGGGACATCGTTAACCACCGAGCCGATTGTGTTCATCGGCACGAGGCGAACGTAGCCGCATGACTTGAAGGATATGCTCTGCAACTTGTAATCACCCTTCTCACGCTCTTCGGCAAAAGCGCGCCCACGAGGTAACCACCGACGGATTTGTGGGCCTTCCACTCGCGGTGGTGTGTCTCCGGGCTGTCTCCTTGTCATATCCTCGAACGTCGCGCCTGGTGTGAAGTGATTGATGAATCCAGCCCAGGACATCTGGCTCGGTGGGCGGAGACCACCCCGTGGCTCTGCGGGTGCGGCGCCGGGATCGAGATCGGAGTCCGAATCGGAATGATCGTCGTCAGCTACAGGCTGATCCTGGGGAGGCCCTTGAAACGGAACGGTCCCGTTGTTGTCAGCAGCGGCAACCGCGACAGTTCCGAACACGACGATGGATTCGAATACACGCTCACCGCTCGGCGTTGTCCCAGCCAAGCGAGGCCTCTTCCGCATATGTCCAGTCAAAGATACAGATTCAAGCTCGAGTCTGGAGAGCGATTTCAGAGTCATGGTGCGGATGACCTGGTTAAAAACATGGGGGGTGCTGTAGCAGTTCTTCAAGGAGAGGTGTTGCACGTGTGGCATCTCCAGCAACGGGCCGGCAATGGCTGTGTGAGGTTCGAACATGGCGGTAGGAGCGCAGAACGGCGCGGGAAGAACGTAGTTGTTCCGTTGGTACACGCCAGGTGCAAATTCGCCTCCGCAGATCCACTCAAAGTGGAAGAAGGTGATGTTCTGTCGCAGAGAGACGTACTCGGAAAGAAGTTCGAACACCTGGCCGACGGCCTCCAAAGGCGAGACGCGCCATTCCTGCACCAAGTAGCCTGGCGAAGGCTTGGACACGGTGCGCCAATCAGGGATGACTGCAAGTGTCAGGTTCTTGAGGCCGGTCAGGGTATTCCAGAGGTCGTGTCGCTGCAGCATCTCGATGTGGCTGCTGGGGATCTTGGCGATGGTCAAAGACGTCAGCGACGTTAATCGGTTCGCTAGCGAGTTGTCTAGGATGGCGATAACGTAGGACTGGATGAGAGCCCGGTGTGCCCAGTCCATCTCGAGAACCATCTCTCGCTGGCCCCTCGTCAACGTCTTGGGGTGCAGGGGATAATGGGATGGAGGGTTGCCCCAGCGCTGCTGGAGTGTGATGGCTCTCTGGCCGGCAGGGGAGTTCATTGAGCCCCAAGCATCGGGCGTTGTGGGCTCGGCGGGTGGGGGGGTGGCAGGCGCTGGCGCTGGAGCAGGTGCGCCTCTCTCGTCGAATTCGATGCCCGAGAGAGTGGCGCCCTCGGTGCTGAGTAGAGTCTCGATGGCGTCCTGGGTTTGCGCTTCGGTGTAGCCGGCACGCCTGACCATGGACTTGAGAACGCTCAGCTTGGTGTCTCTGGGATGCAGAAGAGCCGTCCTTCTGGACGTCCGCTCCGGCCGTTGGAGGGATCCATAGGGCACGTTGCGCAGGCCGAAGACGGGGTGCGGTGCGGGCAGCGTGCGGGTGTCTCGGTCTGGGCCACAGAGGTAGCCCAGGCCGGCGTCACAGCTCAGACCCAGATCCTTCACTTGGGTCAGGCTCGTCAGGGCCTCTCTCAGGCGCAAGGTCTCGTCGGCCGTGTCTTCGAGGGTCTCGATCTCGGCGTAGCGGGCGTAGGAATCGACGGGCCAGCGATAAATGCCCCAGTAGGTAGGAATGGCTTTCTGGGTGGTCTTGATGGGTGGGTAGGCAAGATGGTCCTCGCTGAGTTCGAGGGAAAGAGCGAAGCGCACAATGTGGTGCCCAAAGGACTCAAAGATGCGCATGCCATTCGAAAGGATGCTGCCGGCATGTGAAAGGGTGTTAGCCGTGACTGTCGGTTGATCCTCTACTTGTCTCTCGGCATCAGTCTGGGCGGTGTACAGCTCCGCCCTGAACGGCACGACGACGTTGCGGAAGTATTGGGAGGCTAGTTTGAATTCGAACTCTCTGTTGACGACGCGCAGGCTCTCGACATCAGAGCGCGGCAGGTACGATATGATCTCGTTGAAGAGCTCCACCGGGATGGTGTTAGCGGGCCACTGGAGAGGGCGGTCAGAGCCGTCTTGCTGCTGCTGGGGGTCTGACGAGGTTCGTGGAGCCGTGCGACGTTGCTTGCGTGGGAAAGCGAACCTGGCAGACCTGCGCGTCGAGAATCGCGACTGGCGACGGCTCGGCATGGTTATCCTTGAGGGGCAGCCTGGCCGCCCGTGGAGCAGGGTCGCGCGGTGAGAAGGGGGCCAGTAACGTGTATGCCGTGTGTGTGTTGCTGGATGATGAATATGAGTACAGCGACAGACGTTGCAACTTCAGGGGAAAAAAGGATGCTATCGAGAATGCAAGCTCTGCGAGTCGAGAGGAGGAGCCGGTAGGTGGCAGTCACACGGGTCGCGACGCAAGGTTCAGGTCCCGCGATGGGCCGGCAACAAGGGAAAGATGGAGATGGGAAGGTGCTAATGCCGGCACAGCTCATAAATCCAGAGTCCAGGCCGCGGTGCAGTCACTTTTCTTGCCGTTATCGAGGGACCCGTGATTCACCGCCTTTGATTGGCTCAACAGATCAGTGCCTTGGCCCAAGCCGAGGGGCCGACATGTCGTCAGCGGGGTAGTCGGCCTGGTCGGCTTAGTCACGTAGCCTAAAGACGCCGGGTTGGCTGCATCTCCCTGTCCTTTGTGCTGTCGGACCCCACCATTCAACAGGCCCCTCAACACCATGATTCCCCCTGTATTCAAGCTTGCCATTATCACGCCTTCCGAACAGGCCAAAGGCCTCCGGGTTGAGGCTTGTAGGTGTGCACATCACCCAAAAGACAGCATCACAACATGTAGCTTTGTATAACAACATTCCCATGACCGAATTAGTTTGGCAATTAGATCGGTAGCCTACATCGAGAGAGATATTGCTGTTGAGGGCCCTCACGGCCACGCAGGCCACGGGCGACCTCGCAACTATCATCCATCGACCGACACCGAAAAGATACAAAGACGCGGCACACCAGACTGGACAAAACCTCCCCTTCTACTCCTCGTCGTCGTCAGACTCCTCCGGAGCAGGGCCCGCGTAGAACCAGTACCTGATCCATCGTATTAGCATCCCAGCGCAGCAGGAAAGTGGAAGGGGGGAAGAACTCACGCAGCCGCGTACTGCACCTGGAAACTCTCCGGCTGGTCGGCGCACGAGCTGGGCGCGCTGCCCCCCGCCGTCGTGAGCCGGTACACCTCGCGCATGTCGCCCGTCGACCCCTCCTTGGCCACGAGCTTCAGCCACGGCACGGCCTTCTCGCCCCGCTGGCCCACGGCCGCGACGCCGGGCGCGGGCGTCGACGCGTTGAGGCCGCAGTAGGCGTCTCCGATCTCGCGCTCGCCGTCGCGCACGTGGAAGTAGGGTGTCTTGGCGTCGTGGAAGAAGTGGTCGCCCGCGAAGACGGCGCTGCTGGGGCCCAGGCGCGCGCTGGCGGCGCCGTCGGCGAGCGGCTCGGTCGACAGGTTGAACTGCATCGAGACCTTGGGGAGCAGGGTGAGGAGGTCCGGATAGGCCACGGCGATGCAGCTGACGTTGAAGAGCGAGGCCACGGCGCCGGCGGCCTGCGGGGTGGCCGTCGCGTTGCCGGCGTCGCAGGTGTAGTTCTGGGTGCCGCGGCCCACGGCGACGTGCTTGAGGGACAGGCCTTCGGAGACGGGCGGGAGAGGCTCGGAGGCTGGTGGAGCTGTTAGCGTGCCTGTGCCAGGGGGGTCTGATGGGCGGCGGGTGACTGACCAGTGGGCATCCGGGCTTGTGAGAGATCGCACGAGGGCGCGAACGAGGTGTAGCGGCTGGCCTGGACCTTGGACGCGAGGAGGTTGAAGTACTCAGACATGGCTTCCATGCTGCGTGCTGGGATGTTGTCGCCCCCGAGCTCGGGATATCTGGGCGCGGCGAGGGCCGAGGCGGCCAATGCCGGTGCGAGCAATGCCGAGAAGCGCATATCTGGCGAGGTGCTCTGGTGATGGTTAAGGTCGTGAGGGTGCGTTGGAGCGTGGGAATGGCGGAATGTTGAGCCGTCTGCGTCGTGTCGAGTTGGCGACCCGAAATCGATATGGCGAGAAGAGAAATCACGAAAGAATCAAGTACCGGTGGATAGGAATAGGAAAACAGACGAATGAAACCAACAGAAAGGAAAAAGGTTCCAGCCTCTTGATATGGATATGAACACGGGTCTGAAGTTGAAGAAAGCGATCACCAGCAGACTCAGGATCGTCGTGTGTAGCAGGGCGCCGACGTCTATTATACCACGTTCCACGAGATCGCATCTGACACCTCAACCCGGCGGCAGCGCTGATCGACAGCCGACATGCTACGAGCCAGCCAGAAGGCTTTCCCTCCCCCCCCCCCCCCCCCCCCCCCCCCCCCCCCCCCCCCCCCCCCTTCTGCAGCCACCCTCAGGCGAGCAGGGGGGTCCATGAACGGAAGGCGGGTCGGCTGGTGGATGTTCGTCCGGAGGGCCAAGCCTGGCAGCCGCCGGTGCCACGGCGGGTGCGGGTGGCCGGGGGCTGCGGGCCCTGAGTGGCTGGACGATCGTCGCCGGGTTAGGACGCAAGCGCCCGGGCGGCAGAGGAGGGGGGGATTGGTTTGCCGCTTCCGAGTGGGCGGGGACATGGGAAATGGCAGTGTCTATTCTGGGGAATGGCATTTGCCCAAGGACATGCGTGGCAGCTGTCAACAAGTCTGGTCTGTGCATGATTGATGGTTCTTGTCAGAGGCAGGTTAGCCTGCAAGTTAGCCTGCAAAACCCCAATCAGGTACCTGAGGCAAGGTAGGTAGGTAGGTAGAGAACTTTGTCTCAATGTACTTTATTATGGCGTCCCAGAAGCATCACCGGCAAACCGAGGCATCAAAAGGTAGACATGAACACCGAACATCATGAATCTAGATCTCAAGAATCAATTCTCAATTCCCGCCCATATCTGCAAACTCGTGCCACAACCCACGCAGAGTCAAGCCATCCCGCCGCTGTAGAACCACCACCAGGCGTCTATCCCCCCCTCCCAAAAATAGGCAATAGCCAGCAGCCGCTGTTGATTGGCCGCAAGATTCGCATGGCTGGTAGCCCCTCGTCCATCTCCAGATACCGGACGCGGCAATGCAGGACATCGCAGGGCCGCGTTCCCATTGGACGTACGACCCTCGAACTTCGACGCGCTTTCGTATCCGTTTGGCCGCACGAAGCGGCCGGCGGCAAAGATCAAGTCGCCGTTCAGGGTTCTCGGTTTTACCACCACCCATGGAGCTGGTCTAATCGGGTTAGCGCCCTTGCCGCTCTTGCTCAGGCTCGGCTCAGTCCAAGCTCAGCCACGCCTCAGTCAAGGCGAATTTATGCATGTTGTGCACAACGNGGGTTCTCGGTTTTACCACCACCCATGGAGCTGGTCTAATCGGGTTAGCGCCCTTGCCGCTCTTGCTCAGGCTCGGCTCAGTCCAAGCTCAGCCACGCCTCAGTCAAGGCGAATTTATGCATGTTGTGCACAACGTCTGAATGTTGAAACGGTCGCCTTGAAACGGTAATCCTGTTCCGTATTAAAGCGGACTTGGCCACGTCTTTGCTTGATTTACTGTGGCGCCAGTCACTGACCAGACGTTGACACCAATCCCAGGGCGCCTGGCTGATTGCTCCGTTCGCCCAGGATGCCACCCTAACCCTGCTATTTACCAGACTCTCGTGACTTCCCAGGAAGTCACCCGGTGAATAGATGCACATATTGCCACGGTTGAGATATAGTTAGTGGCATCAATCATATACGCCCTTACCAACTCGGGGCTCCGGTGAGAGCGACGTTTATTGTCAGAGGTGAGTCTTGCACCGAGTGGAAGATCGGCAATTGTTAACCCTTCCTGAACTCGGGGGCCATCTCGCCCCTTGTATGCCTTACGCCTTGTTCCTTGCTATCCGTACTTCCGTGGCCTCACACGCGAAACATTCCTTCGGATTCCCTGAAACTTATTCTTTCACTATCTTCCTGCTATGCCCCTTATCTCCCCCAGTGAATGGTCGCCCATGTAGCATCTATGCCATGCTATCCAGCTTGATTTCTACCCGGACCCTGGGGGGCTTACGGGGATAAAATAACTTAGCATGAACCCAAACCCGTACTGGAGGTTTTGGATCATCAAGTTCATGTCCAAAACTTTTCGTTTCAAAAGCAGCAAGAGAAAGATATTTCTTAGCTGCTTCTATGAAATTCCTATTATATCCCGAATTATCCGCAAAACTAAAACCTCCGGCCCCGACAAGCTATAAATTATCCTTACTACACTCCGGGAGGCTGCCCTATCCAGCCAACAGGTTTTCCAACCTCTGATAATCCCCGTTAAATGTGGTCGACAGATCAAACATCTGTCCGCTTTCGTGATAATTTATGAAACCTCCCATCGTGTCCCAGTCGAATTGCGCAGCAGTACTGGCAGAGCTGGTTCCGTCTTCCAAGGGGGCTAAGCCTGGCGGACCTGGTCTCTGCGGGGATGCTGGGGACCAACTGGCAGCAGGCGAGATACCGCTGCTGGAAGAGCCGTGACGACTTGTCGTGAAGCTGTCGGACCTCTGCGTTAAGCTGGCAGCGGCGTCTTCGATGTAGCTCTCGATGAAGGAGCAGCCGCAGCCACCGTGTTGGAGGACCATGTCCTTGAGCAAGACGACTTCGCTGCGTAGCTCGGCGTACTGGTTCTTGAGGCTCTGATTTACGGCACTAATGGCGGCCTCTTCGGTTTGCAGGTCCTCGATGCCGCGCTGCTTGCGAATGCGGCACTTGCGCGCGGCCTCGCGGTTGCGGGCACGAAGGCGTGTTTTCTTCTCGGAGTTGGAGGAAGGATCGTCGGACTGGACGGAGATGGCAGAGTGGACAGAAGAAGCTGAAAGGCGACGACCGGTTGGAGGTCTCGGAGTTACCGCCTTGGACGTATTGTGCTTGTTTTGATGGGCTGGTGATCCTTTCGGAGGGCGACCGCGTCGTTTTGGCTTAACGGATAAAGGTTCTGCCTCAGCCTGCTGCTGTTGTGTGTGATGGACCTCGTTCGAGGCATCGTTGTGCACCATGGGTTGTCCGTTAGAGTTGATTTCAGAAAAAGAGTCTGAGGGAGGGGCGTCACGAGGGACAGCATCGCTGTTTACCCTCGACCAGACCCCTGCTATCGCGGGTGGCAGAGTCATGGTCCTAGCCTTGGCTTTGCCCTTGCGTGTCCAGGGGGCATGGCCGCAGACTGCGCCAGTAATAGGCTCGCCAGACTCGTCCAATATTCCCCTATTCAGCGAGTGCGACAAAAGCTCGGGCGCCTCTGGCGAATGAAGCTAGGTAAGGGAGTGAAGCGCGATATTGCCGCTCGCGCTGAATCAACAAGAAGATTTGCGTGATGATGATGGCCTTGTTGGTCGGCCGTTGCTTATGTAGACAAGAAGCGGCCGGGAGGAGCTGTACGCAATATGTACCAACTCGGGACGAGTAAAGAGTAGGGGTGTGTGTGGTGGGTTGCGGAGTGAAGTAGAGCTTGGGGGTTAGGACCCTGTAGCAATAAGTGGTAGAATCAAGGGCTTTGAGACGGTAATGGCGTAGTTCAGCAAGGAGATATTGCGATGGAATGCTCGCCAGGGCCACCATGAGTTATTGGGCGTGCATAGGCCTTCAAATAGCCCAGCCGCAAGGCGAGACACGCCATAACTCCCCGAAGAGGCGGGCATCCTCAGAACTGACGGGCGGGCTTGGAGGCGAAAACAGAAAAGTGGCATGAGAAAGGCACCCCCGACTGCATCCCGCATGGGAAACCGGGACGATCCCACACATAACAGGTAAGGTACCAGCGCATGCCCAGTGCGGTCTCCTAGTCCATTAGCCAACGGGATAGAAACCTTGTGCCAAGCAGGTGGAAAAGACCGGGTAAGGCCTGGTTAGACAGGAAGGGGGGTGGGTAACATCTTGGAAGGCAACGCGAGCTGCCGATACTGAAATATTCGCCATCGTAGTGATGATCCCGCTTGCCCCCTACCTAGGTCGATACAGCGTCCTTTGTACTTGCCTTCCATCTAAGCCGTTAGACGACATGGCAGTGAGGTATCGCCCGAGTCCTCGAGGCGCCAAGCAGAATGCCCCTGTATTATTGGCCAATGCTGTTCCCGGACGTTACTCCGGCCCAAAGAGTGGGACCTTCGTCTGAGGGGGGCCCGGAGAACTTGCTCCGGTTGGTACAGCCTCCCTCTTGTCCTCCCAGATAATTTTGTGCCCGAGCTGTGGGGATTCTCGACTGTGCTCGCCCAAAGTCGGGTCCCTTTGCTTGTGAATGGGCATGCAAGGCAGCACTTCCGTTTATCAGACGGAGTCAGCTCCGTCCCATCCATTGAGACCTGCGAGCTTCCACTGCCATGAAGATCGGTCATCATCAGTCGTTGCCAAATTTCATGGCTGAGACTCACTAATCAAGCCGGCTTCTGGAGCCCACCTTGGTGACGGATAGGGCTGGCCTGAATTTCTGAGTCGTTGGGCCGCGGAGCCGGACCAGACGGGGCGCTTTCATGAGGCACGACCTGATTCATGTCAAATTACAATACAGGCGGGGCAGGCAAGGGTGGTGACTTGAAGTTGAAGGTGGAGGCTCAGGAACCGGTGGTACGTCCGCTCACCGTTCCAAAGGTCGCCTCATCCAGTAGCTTGTGCGTCCCGCGTCGATGGTTTACAGGACGGCAATATCATCGACTCAATAACTGATTAATCAATCGTTGCTCCGTTCTTCTCCCACCTACTTTTTGTACGGTGGCCTGACCTTGGTAGTGGCGGAAATGGTGCGAAAGAGAGGAGATTAGCGGCTGGGCGATTCTGCTCCTCTGAACACCTGGCACCCGGGAAGGCTGCGCCTTGGCTGAGTGCCCCACGAGCGGCGGGCAAGTGCGATGTGCATGGACACGCGACGAGATAGGTACATGTGGTCGTTGCGTGGCCGCAAGGAGTAGCCTGGTCCAACGAACACCAACCAGCCTGCAGATGCCCTCATCATCAGTCAAGCGCCCGTCGCAATGGTTGGCCTGCGATGTTCGTGCGATGATCATTTGCAGTCTTGCCCCTAATGTCCCATTGAGCAACAGGATCCCGAACCTCTCTGTCGCAATGCCAACGCCGTGGAGCCAAGTGCGCACCGTTTTGCTTCCGTCCACTGAGCCGTGGCTGTTGACCAGCCTCTACCAGCTGCCCCCTTCGCCATGCAAGTCCTGGAGCACGACAACGCGGCGTTTCCCACCGCCTCGCGACGCGTAGAGAGCGTTCTCGTACACCTGCTGCCGCATCAAGCCGGATGCCGGCGGACGACCTGACTACCCTGCCCATCCGTCCGTGTTCGCCTGCGTCGATGCGGAGCTCAAGCTGCAGGGCCTCACTCTGTCCGGCTGATTGTGGATCGTGGGACGGCCCATGCCGCCATGCCCGTTCCATCAACAGCGCCTCCTCAATCGCGATATACTGACCGAGAGGTTAGACTTGCACCTGATGTGGTGGGTGCTGCATTTTTTACAAGCCGTTGCTCCGCTTCCTCCTCGAGCTGCGCTTCTGAGAGGACAACCTGCGGTGCCGCAGCCGGGTCCGTCGGGAGCGCGCCCTCAGCATCGTGTTCTCCTATGAGGCTCTCATAGCCCGTGAGAGTGACTTCCAGATTGCCAACCAGGCACCTCCCAGTACAGCTCCCATTTGGCGACACCTTTGTCTCGCTGGCCGGTTCGACAATCTACATCGCTGTATCCCGTTGGCGATGCAGGTCAGCCTCGCGACGATGTTCCCAGGAGAACAGAACCTTCCTGTCGGCCTCGAACAGCGTCACCTTTCCATTCTAGGGCACTGTCGCCGCAGGCCTCGTCATGATCATTTTCTAATCGATTTCCCAGCAACTGGGTCGCCACGAGGCGCTACGAAAAGAGGGATGGGGGAAAGGACAGGGTAAAAGACACGGGTTAGTGCACTACCCTCTGGGTGATGCCCGCTTCTCCATTCGGGCGACATGTTGACTGGACGTGAAGTTCAAACCTCAGGCGTGCAGGCGAAGGCTGTCACAGAGACAATGCCAAGTACTCTCATGACTTCCTAGGAAGTCAGCCTTCTTTGGGGGCCCAAGCCACCAGAGCTCGGACGCTCACGAATCCTTTGACACCCATCCCTATCTCCTGGCTTGCCCAATTCTATGGGAGAGCCGCAGCTCATCTTGCGCTACGGAGGACCCTCGCCGACCTGATCTCAACCGCTCAGGTGAGATAAACAAGATGTCCTGCTTGCCCAGATACTGGACGAATGGCCGAAATAGGCCGAATATGAATATGGCCGTCGCCTCCTTTCGACTTCGCTCACTAATCATAAATCCAACGTCCGCTCTACTGAGCCCAGTGCTTGAGCCACACGAACTACATCAAACATGGCTTTCAACGTGGCCTTGTCGATTCTTTTTCTTGCTTTGCCCATATCTGGTGCCTACTCGTGGGTCGACCGCCTCAAACGGCTCGACTTGAACGGCACCATGGTCGGTGATCCTGCCCTCGCGTGTATAGCCTCTCTGCCCCGCTGTCCGGTTGTCGATACTAGTTGTCCGGTTGTCAATATCAGTTCGACTGCGTGTCAGAACATTCTTCTTCCAGTACTGCTAAGTATATCGTGAGTAGCCCAGAAAACAAATACCGGCCCGTCATTCGATAACTTACCAGACTTAATCTTCCTCGACTTGACCTGACTCTAGACTAAAGGGTCCAAATGGCGAGATCTTTTCGTGGGGATGCTCGTAGTTTCCGATACAGACCGCTTTCGGGGTTTAGCGACGGCCCCTTGATTGAGCAGTTGCACAGTCTCCGTGTGGCCTCCCGATGAGGCAGCCTGGAGAGCGTTGCCGTACTGGCCACCCTGCGCGTTGACGTCGGCTCCCATTTCCAGCAGAGGTTGCACAATCTCTATGTGGCCTCCCGATGAGGCAGCCTGGAGAGCGTTGCCGTAGGGGCCACCCTGCGCGTTGACATCGGCTCCCTTTTCCAGCAGAAGTTGCACAATCTCCGTGTGGCCTCCCGATGAGGCAGCCTGGAGAGCGTTGCCGTAGTGGCCGCCCTGCGCGTTGACGTCGGCTTTCCTTTCCAGTAGGAGTTGCACAATCTCTATGTGGCCTCTGCATGAGGCAGCCTGGAGAGCGTTGCCGTAGTGGCCACCTTGCGCGTGGATATCGGCTCCCATTTCCAACAGCAGTTGCACAATCTCCGTGTGGCCTTCTGATGAGGCAGCCTGGAGAGCGTTGCCGTAGAAGCCACCCTGCGCGTCGACGTCGGCTCCTTCTTCCAGCAGCAGTTGCACAGTCTCCGTGTGGCCTCCTGATGACGCAGCCTGGAGAGCGTTGCCGTAGTGGCCACCCTGCGCGTTGACGTCGGCTCCCATTTCCAGCAGAAGTTGCACAATCTCCATGTGGCCTCCCGATGAGGCATCCTGGAGAGCGTTGCCGTAGAAGCCACCCTGCGCGTTGACATCGGCTCCCTTTTCCAGCAGAAGTTGCACAATCTCCGTGTGGCCTCCCGATGAGGCAGCCTGGAGAGCGTTGCCGTACTGGCCACCCTGCGCGTTGACGTCGGCTCCCATTTCCAGCAGCAGTTGCACAATCTCCATGTGGCCTCCCGATGAGGCATCCTGGAGAGCGTTGCCGTAGTGGCCACCTTGCGCGTGGATATCGGCTCCCATTTCCAACAGCAGTTGCACAGTCTCCGTGTGGCCTCCTGATGAGGCAGCCTGGAGAGCGTTGCCGTAGTGGCCACCCTGCGCGTTGACATCGGCTCCCTTTTCCAGCAGAAGTTGCACAATCTCCGTGTGGCCTCCCGATGTTTGCCGTAGTGGCCACCCTGCGCGTTGACATCGGCTCCCTTTTCCAGCAGAAGTTGCACAATCTCCGTGTGGCCTCCCGATGAGGCAGCCTGGAGAGCGTTGCCGTACTGGCCACCCTGCGCGTTGACGTCGGCTCCCATTTACAGCAGCAGTTGCACAATCTCCATGTGGCCTCCCGATGAGGCATCCTGGAGAGCGTTGCTGTAATAATCATCCTGCGCGTTGACGTCGGCTCCCATTTCCAGCAGCAGTTGCACAGTCTCCGTGTGGCCTCCTGATGAGGCAGCCTGGAGAGCGTTGCCGTAGTGGCCACCCTGCGCGTTGACATCGGCTCCCTTTTCCAGCAGAAGTTGCACAATCTCCGTGTGGCCTCCCGATGAGGCAGCCTGGAGAGCGTTGCCGTACTGGCCACCCTGCGCGTTGACGTCGGCTCCCATTTCCAGCAGCAGTTGCACAATCTCCATGTGGCCTCCCGATGAGGCATCCTGGAGAGCGTTGCCGTAGTGGCCACCTTGCGCGTGGATATCGGCTCCCATTTCCAACAGCAGTTGCACAGTCTCCGTGTGGCCTCCTGATGAGGCAGCCTGGAGAGCGTTGCCGTAGTGGCCACCCTGCGCGTTGACATCGGCTCCCTTTTCCAGCAGAAGTTGCACAATCTCCGTGTGGCCTCCCGATGAGGCAGCCTGGAGAGCGTTGCCGTAGGGGCCACCCTGCACGTTGACATCCGCTCCCATTTCTAGCAGGCGTTGTGCAGTCTGATGGAGCCCACTGAGGCACGCATAGTAAAGTTTCGATCCTTCCGGTGGACCCGGGTCATTATTCCATGGTGTTTCAGCCTGGTACAACTGAGCCCACCGCTGGAAGGACCTGTCGTCTTGCAAAAAGCTGACCGTGTCTCGAACAATGTCTTCTGACCCCTCTGCCGAAGCAGCAAACCCTGTCCACACCTCTGCGGCAAACCGCGCCATCGGGTAATCCCTCTTCACATACTTGTAGCTGCCCTTGATATCTGTAAGATAAGTCAAGCACGTCCTCGTGATGGCGATGTCGGCATTTTGGCGCTCAAACTGCGTTTGTCGGAGAAGATACTCTTTCACTGAGAAATGCGCGAGGCGAAGTTCCTCCACGTTCTTGCTGTCTTCCGTGGCTTGAGCGATCAATACCAAGCTCGGGCACACGCGAACAACATCGGATTCACGGCATAGCCTGCCCCCAACGTCGAACCCTCGGTGTTCCCGCTCTATTCGCGTCGCTACCACCTCTATAGCTTCTGATACTTTCAGCGGCCTCTTAGCGTGCACGAGAAACTGTAAGAGACGGATTGCGTCCGGCTTATGCTCTGAAGGTATACTCTGGAGCATACGATCGTATGTTTCGCTTAGATCATGGGGTAAAGACTTGAGAGCTGTCTTTATGGCGTTGGGGCTTAGACACTTGGCAAGACTGTCCAGTTGACAAGCCGCCCACCTGAACCTGTGTTGGGTGTTAGGAACGTGTTTACGCTTAAGCAACTTAGATCAACACTTACATCCCGTTGGCCCCGTTTCCGACTTTGTCACGGATCTCGTCAAGGAGATCCCGGGACAACCTTTTATCCACGAAATCGGAAGACTGCGCAAGCCTTGCCATGACGTAGGACCGTATATCAGCGTCCACGGCCTTCTTTTCCAGTGGGACGCAATTTTCCTGGCCCCATCTGTCGGGCATTTCATGTTGGAACTCTGCTTCTGGCCGCCCAGTCGCAATAAACTGGGTGTTGTCCAAGGCCGAGTCAGAGACAATGCCTCGCATCCAAGACAGCAGCTCGCTTTTCGTGGTACACTCATCCAGGGCATCGAGAACCACGGTGGCCTTCCCGGAAACTTTCATCATTGATCCAACACAGGCTGAGAGGGCACTCATGTCTGGCGGTCTGCGGCCTTCAATGTGAGATGCGAAAAGGCTGTCGAGCTTCCGCGCTGCTTCTCCCCCGGTATGGTAAAGCTGAATCGCTAGCGACCGAAGCAGACCATCTAGGGTCTGCTTCTTAGTGTCGTTGAAGTCGAAGAAGAATGCAAGCGTGCTGCGGGCATCCGTTTTAAGGTGGTCCAGGATCGTTGTAGTTAGGACTGTCTTGCCACATCCTGCAAAACCGTAAAGCCATAGATGTCGACGTGTGCCAGCCTTCCACTCCTGGAATGCAGAGCTTTCGAGAAGCCACGCTCCAGTGCCGGTGTGCCGGCGTTCTCTTGCCAGCTTGGCGTTGGTTGAATAGTCTGGCGGAGACAGCCAGCGCTCGAGTTTGATGAGGTGATCATCAGACTTCATGGTGTTTACCGCATGCTTGGTTTCCGCCGTTATCTGTTGCAAACGCTGCATATCTTCTCGAACTAGTTATTGACAGTTAGATAGTATTCTATTTAAGTTAAACTGTGACACTGACCCAGTCCTAAGATCTCACTGATGGGTCTCTCAGCCTCGACTTTGTTCGGCGGGATATGTCGCAACAGGTCCTTCGCATATGCTGCCGCCATCATGGCCGCGAAACCCTGCCACTCCTTGTTCTTGTGTGAGTCGGCATAGTCGCAGATCCCACGGATCACCAGGCATGAGAAGTGGTTCACCAAGCCGGCGGCCTCCATCTCGAAGCAGAGCACGTTCTTTTCGGCCGCCAGCTTGTCCCGGGTGGTAGCATCTTTCATCAGCCGGTTTGCGCTAGCAATCAGTCCGTGGTGAATTTTGGGGTCGTCGTCTTCTTCGTCACGCTGAGACCTGGTCACAAGGTGGGATGGGTCTTCGCTGGACACATCGCTGCAGCATTCAAACCCATCCCGGCGATGTGCAATGCCCGCCTTGTACAGCCTGTCGCTTGCTGGGGGAGGGCGCGCATACTTTTTCCGTTTCTTAATATGCTTGAGTGCCTCGTCCACGCCCTTGTTTAGTTGGTGGCCTTTCAGCTCGTATTTGCCCTTCAGTGCGCTGATAGCCGTCCGGAGCACTGGTGGCGATTGATTCAGGAAACCCGTGTGCTGAAACGCTTGATTCTGAATAGTCTTGCCAAAGTCGTACTGGAGCACACCGCCGTTGCCGCCGCCGGTGCTACTGACAACAACGTCGCCAAGTCGTACATCGTGCTCCGGGAGTCTGGGGGCGGCGCCTCCAATGCCGACCATCAATCCGATGCGCACGTTCGGAAAGCTGTGCAGCATGTCCCGGGCTACTGTCGCCGCCGAGGTCGTGCCGTACTCTGCATCAGGCAGGACGGCAATAACGACGTTGTGACTGCCGACGCTGCCCAGAACGTAGCTGTTGTTGTCGTGCGGGGCGACATGACGAGGGGGGTCGTGTTCTTCGTCGAGGAAGGCCTGGGCGGCGACAAATTCGGTGGTGATGGCGCAGATCCACCCGACTGTGTACTTCTGGGGATCCGACATTGGAGGCTGTTGACCTCAAGAGTTCGCAAATGCGCAAGTTGTCGATGACGAGAGGTATGCGACGGTCAAGGAATCGAGTCTGGCATCAAGTCGGACAACATGGCAGAGACCGGTTGCATCTGCCTGGCGGGCACAAGATCAGGCTGGTGCTGGTTCCATAAGGATAGGACCAGAGAGGCCACAGCCACGGGCGCTTGCATGCAGCACCTTGCAGCAGGCTGGGCAACCTACCACGCATGATTGGGGAAGGTTTACCAAGGCAGCTTGGCTCTGCGAAGGAACTTGGTCGGACCTTGCCGGCCTGAGAATTGAGGAACAGCCTGGGCATGGTAGGATTGATTGGCTGTGGCGGTCAGTGCTCTGTAACACCGCTCTACCCGGTGTAGTGCATCGCCAACCGTCACACAGCCAGGGCAATGGGCCTCGACATCGCACTTGGCCTCTGGAACGCCAGTGTTGCGAGAGAGTAAAGACCCCAAGCTGAACAAGTCACAAAGATGGCAGACGCCCCCAAGACGGAGCGTAAACGGAACAGCAGCGCTGATACAAACCATTCACCCCTTCACCCACGGCATGAGGCGGCAACTAACACTTGAGGCAGTCGCAACTGCAACATCCAGCCCCTGCGCCATGGTGAGGCGAGTATTTCGATGAGCAGCCGACGCCGGTCCTCTGCCGGCGTCAAGCGGCAACAGCCACAGACCGTTGCCGGCGCGTGCTACTCTGTGAGGTGGAAGTGCCGCCGCCGACCTAGTCGGCAACGATGTTGCATCCATCGCCGCTCCAAGTTGACTGGCGAAATGCCGTTGGCCGACGTGAGGCAGACCTTTGGAGGCGAGGCACTAAAAAGAGTGACAGCACGCGTATCCTGGCATGAACTGGAGTGCCTACCTGAAGGCGCTTGAGGGCCATGACGACGACATCGAGTCGGTCGCGTTTACCGCAAACGAGCTACGAGGCGTACAGAAAGGAGAGATGGAAGGGTCGTCCGACTAGGCAGCCAATCTGATGAGTAAGACACAGCGCTTCCATCGGCGCCGGCCGTGCTCTCCTTCTTTAATCTTGCATTGGGAATGGCGATCCCTCAAGCGCCGAGCTCCACGGGTTGTTGCTTCTGACTTTGGCGCCAGTCACTGGCTGCCAGGTGCTGACACCAATCCCAGGGTGGCTGGTAATTGCCCCCGTTCGCCCAGGACTCTCCTTACTGTGAATGAAACTCTCGTGACTTCCTAGGAAGTCACCCTGCTTCAGGTGCACAAGCCCCCAGAACTCCATGAACACTCACTCACGGATCCTCGCCACCAAAGCCGTTTCCCTGGCTTGCCCGCTTCGTCCTGCGATTAGGCGTTAGTATTACCAGCCGCTGGAGGAGGCCTTGCGCGAACGGTGTGACCGATCAAAATGGCAAGCCAGACGTGCATGCAATTCACGGCCACTGCACCTAATGCGCACTGGTTCTCCAGCAATCCCCATCCCGCTCCATGAGATAGTGACAGCTGGCCTTGAGTAGCGGAGGCGTCCTGGCGATATGATTCCGCCAGCGTAGGTGAGATACACAATCTCCTGCTGCGCCGGACAACGCGCAAATGGCCGAAACTGGCTGAGGACGAATATGGCCGTCCTTGCTTTTGGCCCCGCACCAAGCATATATAAACCTCACGTCGGCTCTACTGGGCTCATTCATGGGGCAGACAGGCTACATCAACATGGCTTTCAACGTGCTCTTGACGATTTCTCTCCTTGCCTTGCCCCTATCCAGTGCCCACTCGTGGGTCGAGCGCCTTAGACGTCTCGACCTGAACGGCACCATGGTCGGTGATCCTGGATACATTCGGGGGTTTGTGTCTAGGCTTGATCCAACGTTTAACGACCTCCGAATGCAACATCACCTTCCACCGAACCGCAGACAGGCAGAGCAAGGCATCCTCCCGACCGATCGTATCTGCAGAGACTCGCAGCGAGCTGCGCAGCCGAGCGAGATGTTTCCCCCGTTGCAGGCACGGCCGGGAGACTTCATCGCTCTTCAGCATCAGGAGAACGGGCATGTGACCCTCCCAGAAACAAGTCCGCACAAGGAGCACGGCGGTACGATCTTCATCTACGGCACCCAGGTTCCCTCCGAGGACGATAGGCTGCTCTCCATCCATCGAGTCTGGAACGCAGAGGGCACCGGGGGCGACCGGCGAGGCTCCCTCTTAGCCACTAGGCCCTTCGACGACGGCCAGTGCTATCAGATCAACAACGGGAAACTATCGATCGATCGCCAGGACGCATTCAGGAAAGACCCCGCGGATCCTCAAGGCGCCGACCTCTGGTGTCAATGCGATGTCCGTCTTCCCAATGACATAAGTGATACGTACACTCTCTATTGGGTCTGGGAATGGCCTTCCAAGCCGGGCGACAAAGAGCCGCCCACCGACATCTACACGAGCTGCATGGATATTGATGTTTCCGCGTGTATTCAACTGGGCGAGGTCTCTTACGTGGACGGGCAGGATTTGAACTGGGCTGGGGTTAAGGGGCAGATGCTAGCTGACTAGTTCCCGAGGCGTAGATGTCGCCAATGAGGTACAATCATTCGTCATCATACCATAGAAAGCAGGCTTTCTTCCTTCTAGCCTTACAGAATTCTTTCTACCGTATAACTACTCTCGTTCGCTCGTTCTGAGGGCGGCCGGCGCCTCATTGACCAATGGGCTGGGATGGCCTGGGATGCTCTGTGACAGGATTACGGTCGCACATTACCACATGGGTGACATAACCCTTTTTGGAAGCCACAACCATGTTGAAATACTTAGTAATTTCGAGCCCCCTTGCAAGGCCACAGCACCACACACTATCCCGAAGGTATCTCTTGTTTGATGGCATCTCCACCAGGGTTGATGTCGTGATAATTCCTGGCCAGGCGTCACAATTCTTCCACTCCCACATCCAGACCATCGCCATCTTACAGTTATTATGGCCTATCCTCCTCGCCTATTCCTCAAGTAAGCTCAGGCCCATCTATCATGGGATTATATGACTGACCGTTTGTACATAGATATGCCAGATCACGTCCTACCCCAAACATGTCCCGATGTTCCGAAGACCGTGGCCCCTAAACCGTACCAAAAGAGTCACGATTTCATCCGCGATAGCCACCCGGGCTCGAATCTGTGTCCATACTGCGGAAGACGTTGGCCCACGAGTATCTCCATCCTCGATGGTTCGCCAGTCCCGTTCGAGAGGTTGAGACAGCTTGGGGTTCGAGATCGTGGTAGAGGTTCGAGTTCAACCCTCCTCCTTCCAAGGCTTTCAGCTGCAATATCGCCCCCCCTCTGAACCGGCATTATCGGAGCTTCGGAGCCGACGGAATGGCATCAACGCCGCTTGGTATGGCATCAGTTCTGCTACAATGAAAACAGTGTATTCTCACATCAAAACACTGTAGCCCCATATAAAAATGTCGAAACCCTCTGTGCGAATAGCTCCGGTCATTTTCGTACAGGGTTTTGTCACCCATGTGGTAATGTGCGACCGTACAGGATCTACGCTGGGCCACTCTTGATGTTAGCGTGGTCCAGACTACTCCTCTTGCTCCATAAAAGTCTCCATCATCAGCTACTCCAGCGACAGGGTGACGTGTCCTATACGGCGAGATGCCCACCCCCAGGCCAATTCTTCCACTGCCTTGCTTGGATTCAGCAAGGCAGCAGGACCCCTGCGACAACCATGGAGCCATCAACATTAAGAAGCGGCGCAAGACTATCGACGTCGCGTGTGACCGTTGCCGCATCAGAAAGAATGCTGTCAGTGCCCCCCATAATCCCTACTGGACTCATTAGGTGTGGTGGTCACTGACGGGGTGGGGTCTAGTGTGATGGGAACCGGCCGACTTGCACTAAATGTTTGAAACGGAATACGCAGTGCACATACCGCACCAACAAAGAGAGGGCGAAGGATTATACGAACGAGATCAAGACTCTACGGGAGAAGCTTCGACGGTACGAAGAGCTTATTGCACGCCTCAAAAGACTACCAGAAGGAGAGGCCGTTCGATTACTCCAGCGTTTACGCTCCACGCCTGAAGGGCTCGATATGCTACCTTCGATACAGCGAACACCTTCTCCGCTGCTTGCGGTTCCCATCATGATCCCTCCTTCACAGTCTACTTACGACCTCGAACCCGAAGTCTCTCATCCGGCATTGTACTCGATGTCCAACCCACTGTACGCCTCGGACAACGTGGTAGTTTTGCCTGAAACTCAGGAACGCACATCCATTCCCAACCTCTCTGAAACTTGCCTTACTCGTAGGCTCTCACCGTCGTTAACTTTGGAAACACCACGGCTACAGAGTGCAAGGGAAGCGACGCTCCAAACGGAGCCGTCCCATGATTTTCATCTAATGTCTTGGGCGAATGATTACCTTAATGGCTGCGACTATGTGAACTGGCCTTAGTGAGACTTGCGCAAGCTGTCGAGAAGCCCTTTATTGTTCTCATATCGTTTTGTACACTATGAGACATAGAAATTATTATTATAATCCTTCATTTAGTTTCCCTCCTTCGCTGGCGCCCCATCACCGCTATGCACAACAAGATGATGAAGTCAAGCCAGCTGAGAGTAACTTAATTCAGGCCGACGATGCCCCGACATATTTTGGAGAGGGCGGGCGCCGCAAGAGACTGTCGCCATCCTATCTCATCATTATTTGGTAGCCTTCGGCAGGAGGTTCCTCTGCGCTACCATTTTTCTTACCCCATCCCCCTCTGTGTATGGGCCTGATCACCTAGGTACATAGCGGGAGATCAGTGTCCCCACAACCTTTCCTGTATCTTCAAGACAGTCACGCCACTTCATCCGTTTCTTCGTCGCTCTGTGACCGTCCACCGACGTGTTTATCTTCTTCGATACATCTACTTAACCTTATTAGGGTGACAATGCGTGACACCGATGCACGAGAAACACCTCGGCGGCTCCTTCTCGCTCTTGATGACGACGGACAGCATGGGGGGTTAGCAAGTAGTCCTTTCCCAGTGGCTTCATACAGTTCTTCAACACCGCAGTGAGCGACGCTCGCTCCTGTCGTATAGTTTTGTGCGTCGGTGATGACCTCCGAATGAAGGTCATTTGCTTGCACATGCAACGCCAATGCGCGAAGACGACGCACTCAATATTCACGCCAATTGTGCACATGTAGAGGCACCGCTCGACGCGGAGGAATCACTTTGGAACGTGAGGAAGAACGAATACAGTAGTAGACGAAGATAGCGAGTACTGAGGCGTATCCCACTCCCCAGTCTACGAAAAAGAAAAATAGCGCATCAAAAGACATTCGAAAGTCGGGCGAAGCATGGCGAGACCAAGGCAGTGGTCACGAGCTCAAAGGACACAGCCACTGTTGAAATAAACCTTGGCTTGAGCCTTTGGTGGACTTTTCCAGTCCTTGAGGCTTTGCATCCGCGGGTTCCATGAACCCGTTGACCCCCTTGTAGCTTATAGCTGTGTCATGGAGCGCACCCTTTTCCCTATGATCACCGAGCTTTGAACTGCTCGATCCCGAGGCTCGGCGCCTCCATCTGCAAAACGTCTAGCATCTCATCCCTGTGCCTCATCAGTAGTTGCCTGGCAATGGAGCATTTCGCCACAAACCTACCACGATCTCACTTGGAGGGATGTAAGTTTCCCGACAACTGTGGCCAATACTTTCACCTGTCGTCTTAGATCTTTGACCTGGGCCTCGAGGCTACCGTCGGGACTGTGTACTATCAGTACCGCATCGAGTGCAGGCATGTTCATGATGCATACTCATGTTTGAGGACTGGATCCCTGGATTCGAGTCCCCGGTCGAGATCCTGAGGTTGATTTGCTTGATCAGGCATGATGTGGCAACTTCGACTGGATTTACCTTGCTGGGTGAGTCTCCAATTGATCAAGGTATAGAATAAAGCACAAACATCGAGGAGACAGGAACTGAGGCCGCCTATCACTTTAAATAGGCTTTCATCCGCGACGGTCATCACGTGGGATGACAAGCATAACTGTGATGACCCAACATGGTTTGCACTGAGGCAGTCATCATGGATCATGGCTACAACTAATGCGACTCCGTGGGCGAGCATCCGGAAACGGCAACGCCCACAATGCATCCACTCGAGATCTGGGAAGCCAAAACGCCTTGATCACACTACAGTCCTACATTTACCTTCACCTGGCTGGCGTCCCACAACCTTGCACCCTTACTGAATGCGGTGAAAATCAGCTCAAGCGCACAAACCGTCCCACTCTGTGCCTGATCACGACCAACATGGATCACGCTAGAATGACCAGGTCTAGAGGGGTTCCTTAGCGCCAACGGCCATTCCTGATGCCCTCATCCGTTACCTGATCATCCAGCAAGCACCTGGTCCTTAACCTCGGCCCGTTGAATGACTCTGTTGAACGTCATCTTCCCCAAACAGCATAGAGGCAGAGCAGGACATCCTACCGTCCGATCATATCTGCAGAAAGCAGTTGACTCGATGTCCCTCCAACAGTAGTGGTGACAACAGTATCAACAGCTGGTCACCAATGGCTCCCATAAGTATGGGGGGTACGTCTCGGAATGATTCTCCCGGGAGGTCCAAGGTCCGTGTTCTCTTGCTTAGAGGACGCAACATCCCAGCAGCACGATCGCTGAACGGACGCATCGTAGACGGCTGCATGGGCTGCTGCTGTTCATGGTGTATGGACAGCCTCATGCTACCGCCAGTGTCCACCCGTAACACTGAGAGACTTTAAATCGCATCAGCGTCTGGAGGACAGACGTGATTTTCCAGAAACAAGCCGTCATAAGGATCGTGGGGCTACGATTTTCACTTGCGGCACCGGGGTTTCCTCCGAGGCTCATGTGTTTACCACCCATCAAACCTGGAACACAGAGAGCACCAGGCCAACTGGCGAGATTCCCTCTAGGCCACCAAGCCCATTGATGATGGCTAATACTATCAGATCAACAAGGGGAAGATATCGATCGATCACCAGGAAGCAGTCAGGAAAGGATCTCCAGATCTTTAGGGCGCCAACCTGCGGTACTAATCTGACATCCGGCCCCTAACAACATGTGATAGGCCCCCACCCCGCGGTCTTGACAACAGCCACATGGAGGTCTGGCTGTCCTATTTCGACGGCTGCGAGTCCGAAGCCCAGCGCATCGCCAAGAAACTAATACCGCTAGCTTAGGTGAGATACACATAGTTGTCCCACTGCGCTAGACAACGCGCAAATGGCCGAAACTGGCCAAGGATGACTATGGCCGTTGCCTGCTTTGGATTTAGCCACCAAGCATAAATAAATCTGACGTCGGCTCTCCTGAGTCCATTGCTGAGGGCAGACAAACTACACCAGCATGGCTTTCAACGTGCTCTTGACCATTCTTCTCCTTGCCTTGCCCCTATCCAGTGCCCACTCGTGGGTCGAGCGCCTTAGACGGCTCGACCTGAACGGCACCATGGTCGGTGATCCTGGATACATTCGGGGGTTTGTGTCTAGGCTTCATCCCACATTCAACGACCTTCGGATGCAACACCATCTTCCGCCGAACGGTAGAGTGGCAGAGCAAGGCATCCTCCCGACCGATCGTATCTGTAGGGACTCGCAGCGAGCAATACAATCGAGCGATCTCTCTCCCCGACTGTAGGCGCGGCCGGGAGACTTCATCGCTCTTCAGCACCAGGAGAACGGGCATGTGACCCTCCCAGAAACAAGCCCGCACAAGGAGCACGGCGGTAC
Organism: Verticillium klebahnii; assembly: GCA_002851715.1. Lineage (NCBI taxonomy): Eukaryota > Fungi > Ascomycota > Sordariomycetes > Glomerellales > Plectosphaerellaceae > Verticillium > Verticillium klebahnii. The sequence continues at coordinate 2,061,935 of NMXL01000001.1, read as the reverse complement.
GATCTTCATCTACGGCACCCGGGTTCCCTCCGAGGACGATAGGTTGCTTTCCATCCATCGTGTCTGGAACGAAGAGGGCACCGGAGGCGACCGGCGAGGTTCCCTCTTAGCTGTTAGGTCCTTCGACGATGGCCAATGCTATCAGATCAACAGCGGGCAGATATCAATCTCTCGCCAAGACGCCTTCAGAAAAGGTCCTGCGGATCCTCAAGGCGCCGACCTGTGGTGCCAATCCGACATCCGGCTTCCTAACAACGTAGATGGTATGTACACTCTCTACTGGGTCTGGGAATGGCCTTCCAAATCGGGCGACAAACAGCCGCCCGCCGACATTTACACGAGCTGTATGGATATTGAAGTTTCTGGGTGCAATCAACAGGGTGAGGTCTCTTACATCGATGGGCAGGACCTGAACTGGGCCGGAATTGAGGGGCAGATGCTGGCTGGCTAGCTCCCTGTAGAAATATGGTTGTCCGTAAAGTGAAGTCATTCGTTATTCTACCATCGAAAGCAGGCTTTCTTCCCAGGCTCTGGAATGCTTTTGTCCGAGAAGCCACGACCGCCCGAGACCCATGGCAGCTAATCAACGTCTGCCGACTGCTCTGCTTCCTAGCAGCTTTGAAACACGGTGCACCAATTTTGGAGGCCGCACGCTACCTAGTAGACCCCGATTATATCCCCGTGCCTGTCTGCGTGAATAGAGTGCTCCAACCTGGGGACTTACTGATGTCCGCAGTAGTTTGCGGATCACGGGACAACCCATGCCGTTGAGCTCGCTCCATCAACAGTACTTCAATCGCATATTAACCTGCATTCGAAGCAGGGGCCGGGGGTAACAGGGCACATATTTCTCGGCCCGTTGCCACTGGCAGGAACTGCGCTATGGGGCAGGACGTCTCCATTCTGTTGATGGTAACACAGCCTAGCCCTAAATGTATCACGAACGGAGTGAAGCCTTCCAGTCGGCTCCGTTCAGTGGGTGCAAGGAATAACACATCGACTAAAATTGTTCCATGGTGTACTTGGTAAACGCGTGGCGGACCAAAAAGAGTAAATACATCTTGCGCCAAACAACCCTCAAAAGCCTAGCTCCGCGTAAATGTTCTGCTTCCGATCTATGTATTGAATCGTCCAACCTCGTTCCAGATGGCCCTTCAGCATCTGCGAGTCCGTCTGCCAGAGGACTGAAGCCTTTTCTTCATGCTCCTCCTCGGGACCTGCAAGTAGCACCCTAATAGAACCGGGTACCTTGAGGTTGCGGAGCAGCATCTCAGTGGACTCTCTGTCCGTCTCCCATTTCGAGTCTTCGATGAGGAACCTTCGAATGTGGCTGACCTGGGCTCCATAATGTTTCGAAATCTCCTCCAAGTCTTCCTGATCGATATCATCCACGAGACAGAGCACGTCGGACAGCGGGTTGAAGTAAGATGCGACGTTTTGCAGTTTGGGATTCTGGATGAGCTTGTGCGCTCTTAAGAAGAGCATCCTAGACTCATGGCACACGCGAAGCGCGACAGAGCTGGGGCATTCTTCGAATGGGGCATCGATGGCAACCCTGTCATTGAAATCATGCTCTAGCCACGACGATAGACGGCTAGTTGGGCGAAGGCAGAGAATTTCCTGGCTGAGCGCATCGTACTGGGCGATTTCAAAGACCCTAGACTCTGGCCAAGTGTATTCCCAGATCTTGGCTCGAAGTTCCTGGGGCAGAAATGAAAACTTGGGGAAAGTAGAAGGGAGACAGCCGGACCTATTTTCGTGTTATTGAAGGTTGAGATGGTATGGCTGGGGTGACACATACGTGGAAACACAATCTTCCGTCCCGCTATAAAGGGGGTGACCTGCAGGAGGAGTTAGTGTGAACCAGTAAGACAGAGTTGCCACCTACACGAAGCATCATCGCTGCTCTGTGCTCGTTCCTCTTGGCAGATGCCAACGCGTCCTCTCGGGCTTTTATCTTCTGCAGAGCTTCTTCACTTCCTTGCTGGAGTATTTCGATCTGGAGCTGGTTTGACTCGATCTGGTGGCGGAGACGGGGCACTTCGGTGTCAACCGTCACTTGAGCTGCGATCAGCCTGTCGTGCAGCTGTTTGTGGAACATCGTAAATGTGCAGCTTCGCATCGTGGCCTTTTCGGTGACTATGTGTAAAAGCGCGAGCAGTGGTAACGCAGGACAGACTGTAGGCTTGTTGTTCCTTTTTGAACTGCGAGGGCCATTGCGAGAGCCGCTCACAGTTGGGGGCCACAAACGTAGCTTCATCAAGTGATGCTATTCTTGGCTGTAGTGGATGCAGCCTCTGGGGGGATAACTTAGCGCCAACGGTCACTGTCGGCACCGTTGAGCTGCCGTACTAGCGCCTCGTGGTGTAGCTCCTAAGAACTTGTTCTCCAAGTATCTTGAACCTTGGTCTTGCCCAGCAACGAGGTCCAAAAAGACACCCCAAAATTCTTGGGCGAGCCGGCGCGGATGTGGCTGAGATGCCGTCCTAGTGCTGCTTTTTTAGGCGTGCGCTAGCACTTTGAAACAGTACAGGGAGCACACGGCGTCTATCTTTAGCAGCGATCTGCACCCGCCTGGTCGGCCGGCTATTGTGAGATGTTCTGCCATCTAATCCCGTCGGGGCTCATAGCCCCGAACGCCTTGTTGTTCACTGATGGTTGCTTTCACGTCAGGCTTTTAGCAACTGCAACCTGATTGCACGAAGAAGTGTCAAGGTTGCAAGACAGTCTCGGAGTGTCCTAGAGCGTTGACGAGAAGTGCCTTCATAGGATATGTAAATGCCTGCGATAACGGGACAGCCGGGCTGGCCAGCGGATTGACACAAACATGATGGCCACATTGTCCGTGGTGCATCTCCCTCTAGCGAGCCTGTGGTTGGTCAGGCTCAACGTCCATGTTGTCTATTGCACTCGATCATCTCTGCCCGTCACTTTCCCCGGAGACTCAGGCTTCTGCTTGCTTAATTCACAAGGTCTCCTCTGCTGGGAAGCCACTCCGCTCCGTATTCAAACACACGACGTTATCTGGATGCGTCAGACAGCCTTGCGAGTCCAAGCCCATGCCGTTCCTGTCGAACAAGAGCAACTGCAGACCTTCATTTGCCTGCCGCACCTCATGAATATTCTCGATAATGGACCGGCGGCGGCATCGTTTGGCATTCTCCCAGCCTCCTACTCTCCAAAGGAGAATCGTCATGTCTTGGTCCCCAAGCTGCATGATTTCCTGGTTCGTATTTGGCTCCTCGGCCAGTTCTGAAAGGTCGCGAACGAAGGTGGTGAGATCGGATTTCTGGTTGGGAAGGGCCGGATTTTGGACGGTGATGCTCCTGTGTCGCTGGGTTTTCAGTTGCAGTTGTTTATGCTTCTGGACCCCCCGTATGGGCCTTTTCTGTGCCCGTCTCCGTGCTTTGGGTCTTGAAAAGGCTGGAGCTTCTTCCATTCTATCGTCCTCTGGTGGAGGTATGCTTGATTCACCTTCTTCCGACACGTCAGACATGGAGTCATCCCTACCATCCTCTTCTTCGACGCCATGTAAGCCCCAGAAGGCGTGAAATACCGACCTTCGCACAAATAGGGATGTGATATCGAGGTTCTTCTCGATACTGCAGGTGAACCATTGAGTCGTAAAGAACCGGCGGTCCCGGATATACGCTCCAGAAAACTGCCGACCGCATCTTCTCGGCAGAGGCTCACCCAAGCCGGATGTGGTAAGGGCTGGGTGATCGTCTCCTCCCTGTATTGGTTGTGCTTGCTTGAACGCGGTCGCAACCAAGTCTGATAACCTGTCGAGGTTCGGCCCGTAGTCAAAACTTGATGGCGGGCGAATACTTAGCAGGACCCTTTTTGCTGTTTCCTTGTCAGGGTCCAGTTGACACAGTCGTGCTATTTCTTCTGATTGGAAGCCCAAGTCTTGAGCCAGCATTGCTAGCTGATGCCAAGCTGCTTGATCGTACTGAAGCGGCTCCCTCTTCACCTCATCGTCCTCTAGGAGAGGGTTTTCGCCCGAAAGTTCAACCAGATTTTGTATAATGTGCAAATAGAGGCACTTGAGTTTTCCCAGAAAGATTGCTTCGAGATGCCAGCGAGATGTATTGTCAATTTGGAACGCTTGGAAGGCGACAGCCTGAACTGTGATCGGCAGCCGGAACGACCCTAGAATGAGCTTTCTCACAATGCCTGTGCACTGCCGTACATACTTGAAGTCCTGCTGCAGTGTATGTATGGAGGGAATCAATTGATCGATGCGCTTGAGGCCGTTCAACATACTTTTCTTTCTCGACACGTCTGCCAGGCACCGGAAAGCCTCGCCCGTCTGGAGAACCCCAGAGATATGAAGGTAATCACGGCTGGACACTGCTGGAGCACGGCACTCAAACTCGCGCACAGCGTCGTCATCCACAAACTCCAGGGCCTCCTTGGACCCCAATATTTGTGTCCACGTGTCATAGATATGCTGGAGGTAGTGAATGATTTCCTGGATGTCGAGAGTCAGTTCAATTGAGGGCAGGAACAGACATTTTCCTTCGGAACCGCACCTCGTCACACCTTTCTGCCAAGATCTTGCCCCAGATGCCGAGTTGAAGGCCTGAACGTAAGCCCGGTATTGTCAAAGTTTTCCTAAGAGCTGGAGCCAGAGTTGGGTGCCTCAGCAGCCTCCTCGCGGTCTCGGCCTTGTGCGGACTGAGCCTCACGAACCATCGGTTCGAATCAAGGGATATCAACGGGTACTGGGCGATCTTGGTCAAAATCAGCCCGTCCGAGAATGTTCCCTCGTGAGAGAACTCCTCAGCCAGTGATCGTTTGGCCTCCAGGGACAAGTCTAGAAGATTAGCTACCTTGATAGCCCCTTGTGACAGCACCTCAACATACCGACATAAAGTTCAACCGTCCACCAGCCTTGAAGATGGGCACACCTTTGGAGTGCCGCCACACGATGCTTGCCGTGAAGGCATTCTATCCGAAAGCCAGGAGGAAGCTTCAGGGATGGTGGCTCGGGTCCCCTCAATGCGTCCAAGGACAGATCAGAGTGTTGCAACGATGCCTGCAGCACATCCGCTGGAATATTCCCTGGAATGACATGACGGGGATTCAAGCGGTCGCATCCTTCCTTTTTGAAGATCCTCACAAGGCGATCAACATTTTTGGGGTCAGGACATTCGCGAGGATCGAACAATAGGTTTTCTAAAGAGATGGTTGCAGTTCCCTTGAATTTGGAGGAAGTCTCGGCGACGAGGCGCCTTGACCGCGTTTCCAGTGCTTCGTAGGCCATTGAGGCATGGCTCGTGCGTTGCCCGTCATCTAGAAGCCCAGAGGGCCTTAAATACTTTCATATAAGGTTGCACTGTTGCCTCACGGGCCCTACGGCAACAATCAGCTATTGGAAGCATGGCAGAAACTGCCCGGGGGTCGTATGGCCGGAAATCGATGTCAGCAAGGAGCAGGGTAGGGGCCGTTGGGGCCGAGGTCCCCTGATGGCAGGAAAACGTGTAGCAGGAATGGTCTGTCCAGAGACTGCATGGCTGGAAGCCGGTATCAACAAGCAGCACAGCAGGAGCAGTTGGGGGCCGAGGTCCCCTGATGGCAGGAAAACGTGTAGCAGGAATGGTCTGTCCAGAGACTGCATGGCTGGAAGCCGGTATCAACAAGCAGCACAGCATGGGGAAGTTGGGGGCTGAGGTCCCTTGATGGCAGGGGACTGTATGGCAGAAAGCTGCCTGTCCGGAGACTGCATGGCCGGAAGCCGGTATCAGCAAGCAGCACAGCATGGGGAAGTTGGGGGCTGAGGTCCCTGATGGCAGGGAAACGTATGGCAGGAAACGGCCTGTCTGGAAACCGACGTCAACAAGCAGCGCGGCAGAGACAGTTGGGGGCTATAGAGGAACCATAAATAGATGGGCTATTAAAGTGATGTGGGGCCATAAATAGATGGGCTACTAAAGTGATGTGGGACAAAATCGGCCGCAAAAGCATCAAAACGACCCCTCCACTCACTCACCACAGGTGCGCCAAAACGGTGAATAAAAGCCTCGCGGCCACTTCGAAGCACCGGGAAACCAGCAAATCGTTACTTACAAAATGCCGGATACCAAACGCCATACTCGCTTCATCGAGGAGCCTTCGGTAGTTGTGGTTGGTGGTGTTGTCACCGGTCAGAACACCAACCACGGCACCCCGCACCCCACCTTGGTGGATGGTGAGGTTGGGACGGCACCGAAAGCCGAAGAAAAGCCGCCGCCGTTCCACACCCGCTTCCAAATCAAGACTTCCTCTGAGAGTCACAGGCCTAAGCCACTCCCGCTGATTGCCGGCTCACCGTGGAAACACTATGACGCTCACTACCGCATAATGCTCGGCTATTCTTTTGGAGTTGTCACTCCTCGCGATGGACCGTACCTGCCTAGGATGATCCGAGCCATTACCGGCCCCAACAGTGAAGAGCACATACAACGGTTTCATCAGCTATGCCACCCCAACATTGTGAAGGCCATGGAGGCATACGACTGCCCCGTGGATGGCAGCTTTCTCGTTTCAGAGTTCATGCTCACGTCCCTTCGGCACCTGTGTCAGGCGCCAATTTACCCTAACGAGCCGCAGCTTAGCTCCATCCTCCATCAGGTACGTGCGCTTGGCGCAGCTGCAACTTAACTAACCATGTTAAAGGTCCTCTCTGGCCTCGATTTCCTTCTCAAGAATGATCTCGTCCACGAAGAAGTGTCTGTTGGGAATGTCTTGGTAAATCCCGACGGGAGCGTCAAGATTTGCGACATGGACCGTTGCCAGCGAGCGGGGGACGGCGCGAAGCTCCTCGATTCTTTCAGCCGCCTACAGATGAGACTTATGGACAAGGAGAAAGACGAGTCTGACACTATCGGGCTGACTCGTCTTGGTAACTGGTCTGATGAAGCCCTCGACATGTTTACTAACGCGATCTCCGGGTCTGCCGTCAAAGAGCTGCTTGGCCACCCCTTCATGAAGAAGAGGGACCAGGCGCAGCTGATGTGGTTGGTGCCGTACGTCTCTATGACTGCTTTCCATAGCACTGATTAGGCTCGCATGGGACACCGTTCGTCTCGATTGTGGCTGACGCTACCCAATACTTCCTGCTAGTGATGAGCCCACGTGATGGTACTGGTCGGTGTAGTGCGAGTTGATCGTCCTGCAGCTCGGTAATCCATGGACGACGATACTGATTTGACGGTGCGGGATCAGAGAGCGCAGCCGGATACCGTGGAGCCTATCGTCGAGGGTGCTAAGGTACGACGAGAAAATGAAAAGCGGAACTGGTGTGTATTTAACAAAAGACGATACTTTTCATAAAGGACTGCTCAAGCCTCCAGATGATTGTGCTTGATACTCGATGTGGGTGGTTCCCCAGCAGAAGCAGTCAAGTGAGACTGGAAGGGAGGATCTGGTGGCATACCAATCAAACACGGGGCTGGCCAGCCGGCATCTATTCCTTGATCCTGACCCAAATCAATTCCTGCTCATCGAAATTCACGCAAGAATAGCAATGCCCACGCAGCTCGTGTATGCCGGCGGACCTGTCTATGCCACCCGGCTTGAAAGGTCATTCCCAGACCCATTAGAGAGTGTACGCATCACATAATGTCCCTTTGTAGACGGATGTCTGTTTGGGACCACAAGTCTGCTGGCCGACGTTGTCGAAGCAGGTAATGTAGCCATGCTCATCGCTGTTGACTTGGTCTTCTCCACGCAACGTTGGCACGGCATAAACAACGTTCTCAATATAGCTCTTCTTGTCTGCTAGAATTTGATGATGAGAGCGGCCGATACAGTCAGGAGCATAAAAGGCAACCTCCTGTAAACGGGGAGAATAACAAAAGTTGATCCACACTGTGTTAGGTAATCAAGCCTACACACAGTGTACATGCGTGGCAGACCGTAGTAACGACGATTGGTCAAAGCACTTAAACTATGCTTATAATGCAAACAGGAATGACCGGTCCGGCAAGCGGCCCGCCGAAAAAAGCCTGGAGGAACTGGCGGGTGTCCTGTGAACCTTGTCAACCTTGCAGTGTCAAGTTCTATGGGGAGGCACCGCCTCCTACAGACTATGGCTGGATACTGTCTCAGCGAAGGGGATGGAGCCTGATTTATTGTGTTACTTAAAATGTCGTGTCCGGGTCCGGAGCCTAAATGGCATTGAGGAGGGCTAATTGTATGCTGTTACGTTCGACAGAAGAAGAGGTGCAAGGTCAACATTGGGAAGCTACTACTACTACTACTACTGGCGTGGCCTATTTTTTCGTGCCCTGGTCCTCCTTCCCCGAACTTCTGGCTCAGGAGAGCCCCGTTCCTTCCTCTTACGCGTTGGAGAGGTGTCAGTGGAAGCGAGCTGATCTTCCAGCAACCTTTCCACGCCCACGTCGGTATCTCGGGTGGCGGTTAGCTGAGACCATAGCCGGAGAAGGGACGAGACATACCTGGACTTGCAGTTGATAATAATGGGTCCACATCTTGTGTCGTGGCGCTTGGTGTTGTTTGTTCTTCTCCAGGGTCCACCGATGGTCCGGCACCCAGACCCTCCGAAGGCAGTGTAGGGAAAGTAGATTTGGGCTCTGAAAAAAGCTTGCGGCCGCTCAGTGGAGATGAAAATGGGTTCCTGCTTCTGACACCGCCACGGCCAGGCAGTCCCGGTGTCGTAGGAGACGCACTGGCAGGGTTCGAGGAGGAAGGTGTAGAGGCATTGTGCGCGGATAAAGCATTCTGGCGAACGAAGTCCCAGTCGTCGGGAAGAATTACCAAAATTCGAACGGTAGAATCAACAAGTCGAGGGCCTTGGATGAGGTCCCGGTTGAGAACTCCCATGATGCGGCCACTGCACACAATCCAGGACCCTTTAGGAAAGGGGTTCGCAGCTTGTCGCATCCAACCCAGCAGAGAACTCCACGGTTGTTGCTCTATGGGGAAAATGAGAAGGATGTGGCAGACGTGGACGCCTTTGTGAGGCGAGCGGTTGTTTTCTGGTAGCAAATAAGAGCCCAGCTTTACGAAGACGCAAGCCTTGGTCAGGGTCTCGGGCCAGGCGCCCTCTTTTATTTGGAAGGTGTCCAAGTCGACGGGACCGGCGAAGGAGGCATGTGTGGAGGAGCTGGGCCAGGAGGCGCTTTCCGTGGCGCTGCTGAGGATTCGGGGGATGATTCTACTTGACTGTGAGTATGGGAACAGCAGGGCGAGCAGAAGCGCAGGGATATTGCGCACGGAGTGAGGCCTCCATCTCGAGGCAGCGCCAGCGAATATTGCACAGATGGAGGGTCGTCCGTCTCCCAGCCGTCGACCGCCACGCCGTGGAAGGTGAGCTTGTTGGGGCAAACTCGGGCGACTATGGTGAACCATTTCCCTTCCCAGTCGTCTTCCAGCGTCGCTGTTCTCGCTTCGGCGTTGAAGGTGGTGAGTAGCAGAGGGATTCCCGACGTCTCTCCTTCCTCAGTACTAAGAAGACGCGGATAGAGGTCGAGAAGGAAGGATGGCTGGTTAAATGGCAGGAAGGTGCCCGCCTTGAAGTTGCCCGAATTTGTGTAGCGCGAGCCGGGCGGGAGGATCTGGCACTGGGCACAATCGGAGTGGTAGGTGATGATGAGATCCGCACCGATGGAGCCCTGGTCCCTCTTGTTTGGCAGCGGAGGCAGCGGGTAGATGATCGAGTCTGATGAAAGAGCCATACATGCCAACTGCAGCCATGTAACATGGAATGGTAGTGTAAGGCAGATGTACTGACATCCGGAGAGAACGGCATAGGAAGGCGGGGAAGCCTCCCTGCTTATAGGAAGTGGTGGTGAGGGTAGACATTGCTTTTGCGATTCTTTGAGCCTATGAATGAAGAGGTGCATTGACGTGAGGTATCTCTGAGACAAAAATGAGTAAGCAGCCTGAGATTATTGGCGAGGATTTGCTTTTTCCTGTCACGGAATCCGGGGAAGCGTATTGACTGGCATTGATCTGGCTGGTTATTCGCAGACTGGTCAACTGGAGGGGATGCCTGGGAAGCCAGCCCCAGCCCATGGAAACGTGATTTCCGAAGGAGGAGGGGGCGGGGGAGACCAGCAGGACAGAATCTGAAGCTCCTCGAAAGGAGCTGGCCGTCACCCACTGCATTATTCGATGACAGGAGAAAAGCTCCAGAAAGAGGTACTGCAGAGATCTTCAAGATGGATGAATCATCCAGGACTGCCTTTAACCTGGTGACGCCACCACACACACAACCAACGCAGCAGGGGAGCACGAGAAACAGAGTGATCGAGCACAGATGGGCCAGCTTCGGAGCCCCAAGGGAAGGAGGCGGGGTTAGCGGGGACCAGATCGTCATGCCAGGGTTGCAGTACGGCCGGGGCCATCCCCGGGCGAGCGCGACGGGACCACAGACCGAGGAGAGCAGGCTGATTCGAGAAGCAGCACAGCAGAGGCTGGATGAGCAGAGGCTACGCGAGCGACAGGCGTCGGCGAATTTGGGCGGAGATGTCCAGCACCGCATCGAGTCGCACATAAACTTGTCTGTGGAGGAGCGCCGCGGGCACCTCCGGCCGAGCGTGACAGGCCCACAGAGCGAGGAGAGTCGGTCCACTAGAGAGGCATCCCGGCAGAGGCTGAAGGAGCAGAGGCAGCGCGAGCGTGGAGCGGTAAGAAACCAGCCGCAGACGAGAGGGGTTGAGTCGGAGGCAAGCCGCTTTCAGTGGGCGGAAACGATAACGTTACAGAATTACGGGGGCGGATCGAGAGAACGGGGGCAAGAACGGAACCCGCAGGCTCAAGAAATGAGTCTCCAGGCGACAGGGCAGCACCAGATCGCAGGGGAATTTGCGCGGTGCGGGCAGGAGCTGGCAGAAGAGACTGCGCAACGGCGGCAGCAGGTTAGGAGGGAGAGGGCACATCGGGATTTATCAGGCCCAGAGTACGTCTACCATACCCTCCCTACATCTGGTCGTCCCTGAGAAGGCATAGACTTATATCACAACTGCAGGAGGCGCCGCGCGCCGAGGCGGGACGAACCTTCTGACACAGCCGGGGACGGCCCACCGGCGGGTGTCCCTGACCCGGCGTCCGCCCAGGCGGTCGCGCAGCAAAGGGAAGCGCTAGTTCGCTTGATCCAGGCAGAGGACAGAGCTTTTGAAGAGAAAAGAGCGGCATCGACCCGCCGTGACTGGTGCATTACCATCCCCCCCGAGCGCAAAGTGAACACCGTGCAGGCTTTCCTGAAAGCTTTCCACGACGAGAGTACGATGGAGATAGGGACGTGCTCAGTCTGCTACATGAAAAAGAAGCCGCGAGACCTTCAGGACGTCGACTGGAAGAAGGTGATTCCCGTTGAGGCGCGGTCTACGATGGACACTCTACTGGCATGCAGAAGGTGCTTCCCGCAGGAAAGTGAGCGGTCCGCTGTGCCGATCTGCTTCACCTGCCGTGCCGCTTTCGACCGAGGCCGACTTCCGCAGGCCTGCATGGGGAGCACAATGGATATCGGGTGCGAGCACAGGTATCCGGCGGCACTGCGAGAACTCACTCCTCTGGAGGAGAAGCTCGTCTCCCTCAATGCGGCGTACGGGTTCATAACTAAGTTCAACGTCCGGCGCGGACAGCAGACAGGCACGACGTATAGGAAGCACATTGCGGGCCACGTCACGGTGTTCCCCAACGACGTCGAGTCTCTGGCCGCCACGATCCTGCCACATCCCTTGGTTTCGGTGCTGGACCAGGTGCATGTGATCTGGACAGGCGTGGAGCGGCCGACGGCTCGGGATGTGAGTAAGCTGCTGAGCGTCCGACCAGCCGCCCTCCGGTCGGCGCTCCGGTGGCTCCGGGCGAACAATCCTCTTTACGCCACCATTGCCGTCAATGAAGAGGAGATGGAAGGCTGGACGTTCGTAGACGGCAGCGATGTGCCATGCCTGGCGTATGGGCGCATGGTGAGAGAACGGGAGACGGCAGAAGAGCTGATCCGCACAGCGCAGATCGTGCCTCCGACCGACCGGGGACAGGAGGCCTCCTCCCAGCTGCCAACAGTCGAGGACGTCGTGATGGAGCTGACAGAAGGGCCCGCTCACGAGATGACCCAGCCCGTGCCCGCAAATGGCGTGCGGGAGCCCAGCCTGGAGGAGGCGACGGCGGCCGAAACGTCAGAGATGGTGTTCGAGCTTCGATCGTCGGCTATGTTTCCGATCGACGGTCAGTCTGCCTTCTCCGGACAGGAGAAGCTGGGGTTTATCAGTTCGGCGCTGCGGGCAGAGAACGGCGTCGAAGACGAGGAGGGGGAGGGTGGAGTGGGTGAGCTTCCTTCCATGCAGGTTCACGGGCCCTCAGAACGGCCGTTCATCTGGGTGTGTCGTGGTGGCGAGTTCGCCGATACCTTCTCCCCGGATTTCTTCCCCAAGACGTTTCCGACCTGCTTTCCGCTCGGCCGAGGCGGGCCGCGGGCGACGGACAGAGACGACGCCGGTGGCCCGGCAAACCCGCTGCTCCGAGACATGACCCTGGAGTCCTGGGTCAAGGTCGTTTTACAGCGACACGGCGGGCATTGTGCCCAGCACCCGGCTTTTTCTTTCCTCATCTTCAATATGTCAGTGAGATCCCGTAACCAGCGGATTGCACAGGGTCGCTTTAGGCGGTCGGGTTTCCGACGGATAGCTGGCATACATCGGAGGCTGAGCACTGAGCGCATACGAAAGGCGCAGCAAGAGATGGCAGAAAGGGGAAAGACCACGGACTGGGATGTTGTCGCTCTTTTGAAGGAGCTCTCGCTGTACGGCAGTCGGCACCCTCTATCGAATGAGAGTCGGCTGGCCATGCGGAAAAAGCTCCGGGCCATGGTCATCGCGATCGGGCTCACGGCCATCTGGATCACGATAAACCCCAACGACATCAACAGCCCGGTAAAGCTAAGACTAGCAGCGTACAGGGGACACAGTGAAGAGGCTGCCAGATCGTTGCTCGAATCGTTGAGCTCCTCAATGCAGGTAACGACCCTGTCGGTCCACGACCCCCTCAGCTCAACCCTCTTCTTTTTCCGAGAGATACTACTCTTCTTTGAGCATTATGTTCGTGCCGGGAACTCGTCCGTCTTCGGGAGGGTGAGCCATTACTACGCCACAGTGGAAACCAACGACCGTGGGGCCCTCCACTTGCATGGGCTACTATGGCTGGACGGCAACCTGGTGCTGCCCGATCTCGTCCGTGACATGGCCAATCCCGACGAGGAGGAATACCGCGCGAAGGTGAAGAAATACGTGGACAACGTTTTCGCCGAGACCCTAGACGAGGAATTGGCGAGAGAGGCGGTGCAGTGTGGCAGGAAGACGACGGTGGTAGAGCGCAGGCTAATGCGGGACACGGACTGGCTGTCCAGGGAGTTTGAGCGCGAGGCCAACTTCATCGCGTCCCGATGCCAGGTCCACCACCACAGTGCCACATGCGTGAAGTACTCCATTAAGGAGGTGCTGAAAGAGGGCCTAGCAAAGTGCAAGACGCAGCTGTGCCGCTTCAGGGCCCCCTGGAGGTTCGTGCCGGAGACCGGCTTTACGGAGGATGGCTTGCTTGAGGTGAGGAGAGACCACCAGATGGTCAACCGGTACAACCAGAGCATGGCGATCGGACTGCGGCACAACGTCGATGTGTCGATGATCCTGACGCGGAAGAAAGGACTGGCGCTTATGCACTACATCTGCAACTACGCCACCAAGCTCAACGCGCCCATGTGGAAGCGGCTCGCTGCTGCCGCCGAGCTCTCGGATCTCATCAGCCAGCAGCAGGGCGACGAAGGAGACTCGCCTACAATCGGAGAAGAAACGAAGTCGTTCCTGGTACGAGTCGCGAACCGGATCTTCACGAGCAGAGAGCTGTCGCAGCCGGAGGTACTTGGCTATCTCCTCGGCTTCGAGACCGATTTCACAAACGTACCCGCCTGGGCTTGGGTGCATATCAACGGGCTGTATTGGGCCTGCGCGAAACGATGGGCAGGTCTCCGTGAGGCCCTTTCGGCACTTGGCCGAGAACCGCAGCCTGACAATGTCTACTTCCAAGCGGACGGCTTTAAGCTGTCCTACATAGACGCGTACCAACACCGTGGGCCAGTGCTCGAGGATCTCTGTCTCTATGACTACATGTCTTTTGTAGTCCTCAGGAGAGAGCGGTCCCGCCGGCGAGGTACAACGCCGATCCCCTTTCCGCATACAGCAACAGTGTCTAGGGGCTGGGTACAATGCCTCCGCACTCCCGGGAAAACGGCGGTCCCAGTCTTTGACGGCCAATTTACAGATGAGTTTGACGAGCAGGACGGAAACTATGTGAAGAGGTAGGTGCTGCCGCCCTCGAGCGCCGAGAAGGAGGTTCATGATACAGCAGAAACTTAGTCTTGCATCTTGCCCTGTTCGTGCCTTGGGAAAGGTTTCAGCACGAGCCAGCGGACGACATATTGGGCCTCTGGCGGTCTTTCGAGGAGAGGCTTAGCGACAGAGTCCAGTCCCACGTCCGGAACATCGCTTTGTTACGCATCTCAGCAGACGACGCTCGGACCGACCGCAAGCTGCAAGGCCTGGACGAGGACTTTGAAGAGATTGTGGATGCGCACGGTTTTGCGGATCAGGGAGGGGACATGGACGACAGCGGGAGGGATGGAAAGAACGCCGACGACTACTACGAAGCCTTCCTCGGCGTCCTCTCCGCAGTCCGAGAAAGTGAGATCAAAAACATGCCGGTGAGCTCCGCACTACGATACGTAGATGAAGAGTCAAGGGCAATCGAACTAGAACAAGATGATAGCAGCGACGAACAGCGGGGGCGTCAGTTTTATACGACGCTACAGGGCAATCAAGACTCACCCTTCCGGAGCGTGGGTCTCCTCAGCCGGGAGGAGATCGATGCGATATCCAGATTCCAAAAGAAAGAAGACACCAACGTCACGGCGAACATCCGGGACGGGGGGCAGGGGGAGTCTTCGACATACAGCAGGCCATCCGATAACAGGATAGACGTCCTGCGACTTGGTTCCGAGGTAGTCAGTCCCGTGGGGGGGATAAGCCTCGAAGTCGGTCCATATACATCATACGTCGATGTGGCCATGGGCGTGACGAGGCAGTGGACGTTGAATAAGCTACAATCGATGGCGGTGCTGCTGCCGGCAGTTTTCCTCGACGAGCGCGGCGCGCGGCTGCAGGAAGATGAGGGCCAGCAGCATTTCCAGTATGTTGGTGGTGAAGGGGGGACGGGGAAGTCGCGTATCATCCACGCAATAAAGGACATGTTCCGGTTGAAAGACAGCCTGCACACGCTGCTGCTGACGGGCGCCAACGGAAACGCAGCCGCGCTCATCGGCGGCGTGACGCTCCACTCGGCGTCCAACATAGGGTTCGAAGGGAAGAACGAGACGACAAGAAATGTGTCGGAGGAGGAGAAGCTGCGATGGAAGAACAAGGTCATGCTGGTCGTCGACGAGATCAGCCAGGTTGGCGGCCAGACACTGGCAGCCGTGGACAGCCGGCTGAGGCTCTACAGAGAAGACAGGCACCGGCCGTTTGGCGGGATACCGATAGTCATCTTCTTCGGCGACTTCTTCCAGTTCGACCCGGTCAGACAGACTAGTCTCCTTCTGGCAGAGCCGAAGAACAGCGACAGACAGAGACCGGAGAGTTTGTCCAGACACGTCGCTGGACATAAACTGTTCCTCCGGTTCACAGCCGTAGTCATCCTCCGCGAACAAGTCCGCACCGCCGGCTGCGAGAGACTGCGAGGCTTCCTTCGACGGCTGCGCAACGGACAGCAGACCGAGCTGGACTTTCAACAGCTATGTCGCCGCCTCTACAACCAGCAATCTGGGCCCTCCTTCGCGGACGGGTTGAGGGCGATCACCCCTCTGAACCAAGACAGGTGGGACATGAACATGGCGGCCGTGGTGCAGTGGGCCAGAGCCCACGACAAGCACGTCTCGATCTTTGTGGCGAAACACCACACCGAAGCGGGGACGCAGCTCAGTATCGAAGAGCTGCGTAGTGTGCTCCGGCACGGAGATGATTCTCATCTCCCAACCCCAGGCTTGTTCTTCTACGCGCAGGGGATGCCGGTAATAGTGACTCGAAACCAGCTCGTCGGCTTGAAGCTGGTCAACGGAGCGCCCTTCAGGGCCGTCGACATCATTCCTGATCTTTCCTTCCGTACCATCGCCACCGCCAGCGATGTGACGCTGCACCTGGGCCCGCCGGCGGCCGTTCTCCTTCAGTCGGAAGATATAGCGGACGTCGGAATACCTGGCCTACCAAAGGGCACGATTCTTATCAAGAGCAAGATGGTAGCGATACCCGAGCCCATGCGAGGCAAAAGTTCCACCTCGAGAGGCAAGCCTGGATTTGGGCGGGTTACGCATAGAACGGGACCACTGTGCACGCCCGCCTTCGCGATGACTGATCAGAAGAGCCAGGGAAAGCAGTTCTCGGAGGTCCTGCTAAACCTCAAAGGCGTCCACGGCAGCGGCAAGACGACGAGGCCCAGCTTTATGAGCCTATACGTGCAGCTGTCGAGGGCGGAGAGGTGGGAAGGGCTGTACCTCTTCAGGGAACCCGGACGGGGTGATTTCATCGAGCCGAAAAACGTGCTGGAGAGCGGCATGAGGTATGCGGTCGCCAAGCTAGAGAGACTGGGAGACGAAACCAGGCAGCGCTTCGAACAAGACCACAGATGCGAGAGCTGGTTTCAGGACTGGGATGCCATGCCGAACTTCATCCCGGAAACAGATGTCTCCGACAGAGAGGATGCCTCTTTCTGGTGTGAACCCGAGGTTCCCGAGACCGCATAATCGAAAGATGGGCAATTTGTATATAGCGTACTCAAGAAGCCTCGTATTCGTCATGGTGTCCTGACCTCAAATAGGCGAGGACGCAGCCGACGTTGTGCGCGGGCTTGACATCGCGTGCATTTCCTGACGCCTTTCAATACCGTCGCGAGGGATTGCGGGTCGCTACCGAGTGGCCGGTCGCCGGTGGACCCGCGAAACCCAGACGTAGTGTTTCCGGCCACGGGTGGGTCCGGCATCTGAGACCGGGCTTGTCGGTTCTAGCAGAACCAGCACGCGGCGGTCGGGATCGCGGAAGACGCGTGTGGAAAAAGTGTAAAGTGTAAAGGCGATTGAAGTCAGCCACTCTGAACCGAGAGGTGAACGGGGACGGATTGGAGTAGTTCCAATTGTAATGAACGAGAAAGCAGGACGAGTGAAGTTTTCAAGTCAAAAGCGAAGAATTCAGGGTGTAACCCGCTCGGATCAGATAAGATAAGATAAAAAAGATAAGGGACAAGATAAGGTTGCCCGGATAGGGCCGGGGAGACGGGATTAGATGAGAGGAGGGTACCGTGTGAAAATACAGTGAAGAGGGCTAAGCTGCACCGTTCTAAGCATAACCCGTAGCGCTGTGGGGCAACGGGAACGAATCTGCCAGCTGCAATGAATCCGGCGGCGGCCGGGCACTACTGGCTTGAACTGGCAACAGGGGGTGGCGCATCGTGCGAAGGACCGTGAGAATAAATACGGACCCCGCACCGTCGTGCGGGGTCCGAACAGGGAAGGCGGTCAGCATCGGCGCTGTCAGTGAAGGGGCGGCCAATGGAAGGAAGCCTTCCGGCACTGACCTTCGGTAGTTCCTCCAGGCACAAGGCAGACTTGATATACGCGCTCAACGGCGTCAACTATCAATTCCCCAAGATTCCCCAAGAAAGAACACTCAGTCTGGAAGACAAGCTAGAAGATTTTCAATTTTCTTATGCCGGTCGCTGCCGTCACCAAAAACCCTTCGAGCACCCGTAAGAGCTACCATGTACATCCCCCTCGCCCGTGCCGTTCGTCCTTGATCTGCGTGAAGAGATCCCAGGTTAGTGACAGTATTCATGAAGGGAACATACGTCAAGATGCCATCTTTCCCCAGTGCTTTTTCGTAGCCTTGCAGCGCCCGCTCGTACATGACCTCGGCCTCCTTGAAGCGCCCTTGGTTCGTGTAGAGGTTTGCGAGATTGTTGACTGTGTCGAGCGTCGACGTGTGCTCCGGTCCCCATGCCTTCTCTTTGCCTTGCAGCGCCCGCTCGTACATGACCTCGGCCTCCTTGAGCCGCCCTTGGTCCTTGTAGAAGCTTGCGAGATTGTTGACTGTGTCGAGCGTCGACGTGTGCTCCGGTCCCCATGCCTTCTCTTTGCCTTGCAGCGCCCGCTCGTACATGACCTCGGCCTCCTTGAAGCGCCCTTGGTTCGTGTAGAGGATTGCGAGATTGTTGACTGTGTCGAGCGTCGACGTGTGCTCCGGTCCCCATGCCTTCTCTTTGCCTTGCAGCGCCCGCTCGTACATGACCTCGGCCTCCTTGAAGCGCCCTTGGTTCGCGTAGAGGTTTGCGAGATTGTTGACTGTGTCGAGCGTCGACGTGTGCTCCGGTCCCCATGCCTTCTCTTTGCCTTGCAGCGCCCGCTCGTACATGACCTCGGCCTCCTTGAGCCGCCCTTGGTCCGCGTAGAGGCTGCCAAGTCCTGCTAGCATCCAGGCGCTCTTCCTGTCGTCATTGACCCCGTCTAGCAATTGGCGGCATCGATCAGCATGCTGCAAGAGCCGGCGTTGAATCAACCAGTACTCGGGAATCTCCTCGCTAGGTACACGCAGGCTGATGCACTCCATTGCCAGCCCAGCGAGGCCTTGCTCATCCGAAGAATTCAGCACATGCACCATCCATGAGTGCACACAAGCGTGTACGCTGTAGCCGCTTGACTCAGTCCCGTTCTGCGCTGTCGCCGAATGTGTCTCCACGAGCCCGTGGTTACAGAGCACCCGCATTTCGTGATCAAAAGTCAACCGGGTGACTACTAGATCTTGAAGCCACCGAGGTCCATTCTTTTTGCCTCCCTGCTGCAGTAATTCATACCATAAGTCTTTGTTGGCGAAAAAAGCCCACAATCGCAGGAGCATTGCCGCAGATTCGCTCCGTCGTCGAATGCTCGCATATGAGATGTTCCATGTCGAATACATTGCGCGATTCTCGTACGTCAGGAGTTGCGGGCTCAGCTTCTGCAACTGGCCCCACTCATTCTCGTAATCTTGCAAATATTGTTCCCACGACGTCGAAACCTGTGTGAGATACG
Organism: Verticillium klebahnii; assembly: GCA_002851715.1. Taxonomy (NCBI): domain Eukaryota; kingdom Fungi; phylum Ascomycota; class Sordariomycetes; order Glomerellales; family Plectosphaerellaceae; genus Verticillium; species Verticillium klebahnii. Next base: position 2,042,824 of record NMXL01000001.1, on the reverse strand, counting down.
AACCGGCCGTCGAAAGGGCGAGTGGGAGACCGTCGAGCTTACGGGCAAGTGCCACAGCGAAAACATCTATCACACCAGCAGCAGACCTTGTCAGAATCGCCCATATTAAATGGGGTCAGGAAACAACCACGTACCGTCTCGAGTTACATTACGTCCTGATGTTGACTCTAGGATGCGAAGACCGTCTTCTATTCTGCGCAATTTTTGCAACCGCAGAAGCTCCCCGATATGAACTGCTGATGATCGCGTCGTCACAAGAACCGCTCCATGGTCTGTATCCGGGAGGTACTGGCGAACATCGTAGCCATCTGGTGCTTTCTGGTCCACCTCGCCAGGTCGGTCTGGGCTGCCGTCTTCGTCGGGCACCTCACTGGTATGGCCTCCCATCTTGGGATGATCATAGTTGTCGTAGATCAAAAGCCATCGGTCATTCTTCGGTTCATCCAGCCACCTCTTGACAGCCAGCGATGCATGTCCGTCCTTGTCTGACGCAGCGCTTCTCATGTAAGCCAGATCAGGATGTTCCCGGGAGATCCTCAAAGCTGCAATCTGGAAGCTCTGGTTCAATGACGTTTCATCTCTCGCGTTCAGCCAGATCGATGCGGAATAGTCATTGCGGTGCCGCTTTATATATGCGATGGCGAGCTGCGTCTTACCCATGCCTCCCAGGCCATGTACGACTACAGTCCGCCGGCCCGGAGACCTGCCCAGCTTTTCTTGCATCCATGCAAGCTCATCTTCCCTTGCAACATAGTGATTTGTTTCAGTTGCCCCGGACAGGCTCAGAGAAAGGGTGAAACGGGTGACGTTGCCTCGTGCTGGTGACATCCACTGTTAATCAAGATTGGCTACTTCCAGGGTCAAACGTCCCTACCGTCATCTACTCTTGCCTCCGCTTCCCATCGTTGCTGGACAATACCCGTGGCATCCTTGGCCATGATCTGCAGGTGTTCCGACACCGTCGCGTACCCGACGTCTTCCCTTGATACATATCGAACCATGGAGGTGTGATTCGCGTGGATGACGATCGGCTCGACGTCTGCGTGTCCTGGCACGACCGCCGATGCCTTTGGAACGACCTAATGTTGATGAGTGCCAGTGTCCATGTGAGAGTAGAAATCACGAACCATGATGCTGTGTCCTAAAACGGTTGGAGTCTTATACTCCTCGTAGGCAAACTTCGTCACAAAGTCGTTACTGATCGGTCCGTATTGTCCCAGCTGCTGCTGCAACCATTCAGAGTCCCGCTCAAGGTGCTTCAGGAGACGGTCATCTGCTGCCACGACAAGAGACGCTGCATTGGCGAGAATTCGTCCCAGCTGCACGCCATTGCCACCCTGGTGAGGAGTTCCCATGAACAAAATCCCGTATGTTGACAGTTTGATCGAGCGGTGTTCGGCCAAGGCGCCCTGGCGAGCGGCGTCGGAATGTATAAGGGCCTAACGGAACCGGTCAGCTGAGTTTTGGTACGTAGAGTCAAGCGGATTGACCTACACTCTTGAGGACGAGCCCTCCCAGGCTGTGGGCGACGAAGATGATCGGTCGGTCGATGGACTAGATGGCCTGTTAACACTAGTGCAAGATCGTAGCTGGAGCGCAACCTACATCCGTCATATTCCGCTTCCTACACAGATCGGACACCAGTGTTCTCGCATGGTCGTAGAGGTACTGCCAGCTCACTCGATCGGCGGCATGCGTATTCGCGTCGTAGCCCCAGCAGAGGATACGTGCTTGGGGGAGATCGCCGGGAAGAGGTCTCGGAGCCAGTGTACGCCGTTTTCTGCTGTCCATGTGTTCTCTCGGTGGCCGTTGAGGCCATGTAGTGCGACGATGCTGTCGTTGTGAGAAAGGAAGGGAGCAGAAACTTAGGTAGCACCTACTCGACGATCGGATTGTCCCCCTCGTCGACAACCTCCAGGCCTTGTGGGTGCTCCACAGTCTGACTTAGCGTGCGGGGCTCCCGCGATAGTACCCGTTTCGTGCGATCGACTAAGCGCGAGAGTTTCGATGAAGCCATGCCGATTAATGCTGTAGCTGTATACGATGTTCGAAGCTGTGTATTGAGTCTACACCGTTCTGTCGCTCGAGCGTGTCGTTTTCAGTCTCGATTTCCTCCGTGGCGTTGATGCACCGCAGGATGTTAACCGGTTACTTCTCGCGGGTTTGCTGTCGAAACCAACGGGTCGCAAACGGCCCCCATACCTTCGACACCCTTCCATTCCATTCTACGGTCAAGGTCACGTGAATGATACCAGTAACCCATTTTTTGGCGCAGCAATCAAACTGAAGACAAGATCAATTTCTATGAAGCTATTTTGGTACTTTGAGCCTCGCCGACCGTATTGGTGAGTGGAGGGGAGAATTATCAGGGGCCTGCGAGCGATTGGGGCCGGTACTGGAACTTGCGATCGGATGTAATTAGAGTGCGGAGGAAAAGTACCCGTCAGGCATGACTAGGTAATGTAAGTCGGTTCGCACTGGCTGGTGGATCGTCTCCCCATGTTTGTCTTCCTAACCATCCGCCTGTACATGGAAGTACCGACAGGTTGTACGTGTCAGCGTGACTCGCTATGTTCCCTTAGGTAGCGCCAGTGGTCCAATAAAGAGCACTCTTCACTCGGAGAGGACATTACTTATGCTCCCGATTGTAGACAATGCCTTTCATCACTACAAACATCTTGGACAAAACGGATGGTGCTTGTTCGGGAGACCACGCTGGCCACGCATCGCGCTGTCGGGAGACGATTCAGGTCACCAATTTCCGGCCACATGGGAGGCAATGACAATAGCCGGCTTTGGCGTGTGGGCGGGCATGCTTGGTGTGAGTACAGAATTGGCCGACCAGAAGTGGCCACCGTCCGGCCCCCAAAGTAGGCGTGCGGATGTGTGTTCTTAAAACCCGCAGGTTTTTTGAAGGGCAAGGCGCCCAGACCACAACTACAGGCATTATCGAGCCACTATGTCAGACCCAAACCCCCATACTTGTCTTATCGCGGAGAACTTTCAAATGGAAAGTCATAAGAGCCAACAGAACATTGCCCCAAGGTCAACCAGCGCCAAAGAACACCAAGAGGAAAGGAGGGGCAAACTTGTACCGGTACGCATCTCTTCACCTGGGAAACACTACACGAGTAGGTACCCCCTAAAATTCGGTTATTCCTTCACCGTTGCCACATCGACCGCATCACGACTGCCCCTGATGATCCGGCCAATCACGAGCCCCAGCACCGCCGAACAGGTAGAGCTTCTCCGCCATCTGCGCCATCCCAACGTTGTCAAAAGCTTAGAGCTTTATACCTGCCCAGAGGCAGGCTACTTCCTCGTATCCGAGTTTCTGCCCACCACCCTCTGGCATGTCTACGGGGCACCGATCTGCCCCACTGAGCCACAGCTCAGTTCCATCCTACACCAGGTAGGTACGATTCTTCCGGTGATGTGAACCTTCACTCACAACGTCTCAGGTCCTGACCGGTATCGACATTCTGCTTGCTCGCAGCCTGGTCTATAGGCAGGTCTCGGCTGCAAACTTGCTGGTGAGCCCCGCTGGGGATGTCAAGATCTGTGATGTAGAGCGTTGTAGCCCGAGCGGCGATGTATCGAAGCATTTAGAATCATTCACCGTATTGATGATGAAGCTCATGGACAAGGAGAAGGCGGGAAATGAGGTGGCTGACCTAACTCACCCCGACCGTTGGTCTCTCGAGGCCATCGATATGTTCACCAAGGCTAGAACAAAGTCTCCTGTCAAAGAGTTGCTGGGACATCCCTTTATGCGCAAGAGAGAGCAGAGAGATTTGGTATGGCTTGTTCAATTTGTCCTGATCAGGGCGCGCCATAGAATTGCTGGGGGACGAGGATCCTGGATTAGATCTCTCAGGAGTAAAACAAGTATGCACCTCCATCATAGCCTGCTTCAGTCTTGTAACTCTGCATGTCATGTGACGATCCCAATTGCCAGGGCGGTGCGCAGCTCCCGGCATTGCATCAACTCTGCGACGACCCCCGTCCCCCAGACTTCGCATCTTGTGCGCCCCTTCCCCGCTGATTTGAAAACCCGAGAGTGCGAAGCCTTGTAGCCAGGCGACTGCCGCGGCCAAGCCCGCTATCACGCGTGTTATAGACAACGGCGACACCGGACTGGAGACTGGGATGCTTTAAATAGATGACCAGTTCAGCCTGGTATAAAAGGGGTCCGTCCCTAGCACCCTCTCGTTCCCCCTCCTTAACTTTTTACCCCCCTCCTTCCTCTTCAAAGCCGAAACACCGCTGTCACCATGAACCCCCCCAAGAAAGTGCCTGGAAGAGGCCCCGCCCCGAAAAACTACATGACACTTCAAGGAGGCGTCGAAATTCCCTCATCCATTGTGAACGACAAACCGGTCAACAAGAACGTCGAAGGCATCACGGAAAAGAACTACGAACGACAACTGCAGAACTGGGATGACTTGTGAGTGTTCGAATCAACCTCCGCACAGTGCTTCGTCTCACCAGACCAGTGTCCAAGCGTATGGCCCGCGGAGTGTGGACTCTCTTGAGGACCTTAAGGAGTACGTCCTGCGTTTGGGCATGGCAATGAGAGCTGGTCTACGGCCAAACCAAAAGCTTGCCGCAAAGGGCATCAAATCGTACTGGAAAAAGTTCACTGCTGGCTACAACCGAGAGCGGGGCACCATACCAAAAGATCACCTCCTATCCGTCACCCGCGTACGTAAACGGTCTGGTGGTTGCTGAAGACCGGTCGCTGACATTGCTAGCTCATCGAGCCACGGGGAGCCCTGGGCAAGCTCCTTAATCTCGTGGCGGACACAGGCCCGAGGCGCCATGCCACTGCGGAGGTGTTGACCTGGGCAGGAGAGTTCTCCTGGACTCTCGACTGGAAAATCTTCGCTCGACCAAGACTACGCATCGACCATTGGGCCGTTCTCCAGGCAGCAGCATTTACGGCTGCCCGAATCTCCGATTACATCGAGTCCTCCGCTCGATACCAGAGTAATGTAGGACTCCACTACAAGGTAACATTCGCGGCCCGACACTGCTTCAAACCCTGACCTGCGTCCCAGGATACTACTCTTATTGTCCTCCGAAACGAGAGCGGGGAGACCGAGTTCGGTTTGCAGTTGACGAAGTGGTTGAAAGGCAAATGCCATGAACCCAGCACCTTGTGAGTGAAGCAACTGACATGATCACGTTCGGACATCTAACGACTGAGAGGCCAAACCCAGATATTCACGAGCGTGGCAACTTGGAGCCCCAGCCGCTCTATACAAACCCCATCCTGTTTCTTTTGGCCATTTTCTGTTCCGCAGGGGCCTTGAGAGACTATGCGGGGTTGGATGGACTATCCAGGCTTCTAGATCTGAAAGTTGCCCCTGGTGAGCCGGCCATCCACATTCAGTGGCACAAGGACGTCCTCCACTTGCCGATTTTCTCTGGTCCTAGCGGAAGGATCATGACTGCGAACCTTTTCTCCTCAGAGTTGCGGTCCCTGTTGATGAGGGCAGGCTTTCCAGACCCTCCAGGGCTTCACTGCTTCCGGGCAGAGGGCCTCACCAACATTGGTTTGTGGCATACCATTTATGTTCTCTGGTGCTGGACTTACGAGTTCTAGACACGAATCCCACCTACTCAGATATCCAAAGACAAACGATGGCGGGCCATGTAACCAACTCCATCCAGGCACGGTACTACTCGAGCCGGAACCCCGGCATCGACAGCCAGGCAGCGTTCATGCGCACTCAGGCTCGGCTGATGAATTTAGGGGAGCACTTTCGAAACCTCGAGATTTCATGGGAACCAGAACTGTGGCACTCCCTACCGATAGGGAAGAAAGAACAGCTGGCAATGACCGAAGAATATCGAGAAATAGAGGCCCAGATCCGGGGATCTTCAACGAGTAAACCCGAGCTCCTCATGGACATGTTACCGACGGGCCAAAATGTCAAGGCCGAAGTCAATACTCCGCCTCCGACCAAGTTAAAAGATTCACCTCTCGCCCATCCCGTTCGCAAACTCAGGCGTAAGCTTGAAAGCCTCGAGAAAAGAGAGTTGAGCACATTATGGGAGGAGACTTCCAAGGGAACGGTGGTTGGCAACAAGCGCACGTTTGTTTGCAGAGGGGTCAGCCGGCCCTTCACACGACTCCGTTCGATTATGCCACTCCGCGCAAAATTAGCGGATCTCCTCACGATCTCGGCACGCCTCAGAAGCCCGGAAGGAAGAGCATCCCTTGAGGCCTTGGTAAAGCTCTACGAAAGCAATACGGAAGTGGACCGACCTGGATTAGGCCCAACCTGCCATTGCCACAGATTAAGTTCGTAAGTACATCCTGCCATCCTGTGAGGACGACCCTAACCGAACAGGGACCATCTGCACATATACCAATGCACGAAGAAGCATGTCAAGTACGCAGAGTTCTGCTTCTTCTGCAACCAGTGGCTGTATGAGCCTGAGGCTTGGGAGCAACACTGCCACGAGCACTTGACGAAGGACCACATTCCGATGGAGCTGTCCTGGGAAAAGGTGGAGACAACTTTCTTGCCAGGCCACTGCCCTTTCTGTCTGTGGGATGTAGGACTCGGATGCTCAAAACGGCTACACTCGTTCTGTTCCCAGCTGGATTGGGAGACACACATCAGAGCGCACGGCGTATCCTGGCAGGCGCGATGCCCAGACCCGCGCTGCGCGGAGACGTTTCTCGACGGCAACTCCTTCCAGAATCACCTACATGACCTCCACCATGTACCCAAAAAGTTCTTCCTGCCTGTCGAGACGGGGCTCAAGAGGGGGATGAATGATGCCACCCAAGAGGAAATCCCAGCCAAGAAGACAAAGCTGGAAGAGGCACCGGTCGAGACGCGTTTCGTCTTTCAATACTGTAATGTAGAAGAGACGGAATCGGACAGGTAGGGGTTGGAATGGATTTCCACAGAATAAGAAGGCATGTTCTATTATGGGAATGGACGATTCTGAACACCGCAGAGTACGGACACGGCCACTGCCGCCAACTGATTTGGGAGTTGGTATTGCTGCTAGATAAAGGAAAGCCAAAGAAGATGAATTATCAATTCAAGCAACCACAACGCCAAGATGCCTTCCTGGCTGCCCACGATTTCAATGTCAACTCCAAAGAAGCAGAGCAATGTGGAACGGGCGGAGTGGCGCGCCAAATGCCGAAAAATGTTGGCACAGCATCTCGAGGCACGACTGGGCATCATTCTGGATCCGTCACAAGTGAGACTGCAGACGTCCCGCGAAGATGCTTACGACTGGCAGGTTCTCCCCGAAAAGCAACACCTCTTCGAGAAGAATCTCAGTAACCACTCTATCCGCGTCTACAAAGAACTCTGCGACAGCGTCGGGGTCAGCTTTGAAGCTGTACCAAAAGCCACAGCGCCGCCGTATTCTGGCCAGCAAACATTCGTAGGTTAGACGACACGGGATTAGTTGCACTCTGACCATCGTTAGAGCTCTGCGCCGTCCGAGCCTCTGAGCTTTGCCTCGAGGATCAACGAACTTCAGGTGCAAAATGCTTACATGTCTCAGCAGCTCCAGCTGCTCAAGCTCCAGCTGGAGGCCGAGGTCAAGCAGCGACTGAACCTGGACGACAAGCTTAAACTGTCTTACGAGAGAACCGAGGAGCTGCAGAATGACTTGAAGTCTGCAGCCCGTGGAGAGAGCTATTTTCGGGACATGGCCATGAAATATTCCCGAGGTATCTCCCGGCTTGTGCCGATTCTGGACGAGCTCCAGGAAAACCCAGGGATAACGGATGACGGGTTTCTATGAATAACAGGAAGACGTGGCATGCTCTCGTGTATATAATCAGGCTTCTCGTCCTCCTCTTGTTTTCAAGCTCGACACCTTGACTCGTTAGCAATTCTTTCCGCAAGCCACACCAGTGACGCATCATACCCAACATGAGACGACTCGTGTCCATCTTCTTGCTGACCGTCAGCGCGGTCCTTCTCATGGTTGGACTTGCCAGCAAGGAGATGCGCACAAAGGGCATCGTCACCGTTCGACTTGACGTACCGAGACTTGATCCCCGACAGCCCTTGGACCTCCCTGCCATCCCCAAATTCTCCGACCTTCCTGACCTTCCTAGTCTTCCCGATGGGGTAAACAGTGTTGCCACTGCCATTGCCACCCGAGTATCCGATGCTGTGAGCCAGCCAACTGGCTTTCTTGGTTCCATACTCGATGGCATTCCTGACGAGATTACCGTTGGGACAGATCAGGTCTGCTACGGAGGCGGGAGCGCTGCCGAAACCTGCCAAAAGATCCCTTCTGAGATCTCGGAGTGGCTCCCCAGTCCCCTCGACGTCATCTTGGACATCAGGCCTGTGGCGGGAACGTTTTCCGCCGTTCTCAAAGTCAAACTTTACGCATGTCTCATCGCAACTCTTGTGGGAGTCCTGGTTCTCGTTCTGACACTCGGAGGCCTCCTACTTGTTGATGTCGGCACTCTCGGCATCTTCTCCCGGATTCCAATACTCAGCACTCTCTTGGTGGTGGGGGCCAGTCTTTTTGCTTTGGTTCCCCTCGTCTTGGCGTCGATGGTGGCGTTCTCTGTGCCGATGTTGCTTCGCAAGGTTAACGCACTCGAGGTGGATAACGGCCCTTTCTTGGGATGTCTTGGGGCCGTTCTGGTCTTGGTCGTATCGGCTGTTGTTTGCTGTGTTTTCCGCCGTCGTTCGTAAGTGCCGGGCTGGACCCGGTCTGTTCTCCTCGATGAGCTCAAGGCTCCCCTGTACATAGCCAAGGCCGTAGTCAATAAGAGGACGATTTTGGACGGTCCTTTTTTAGGTTCGATGCGTGGGGGCGTCTGTTGGGCGCCTCTTTACAAAGCTAGGATTGTCCCGTTTCTCCAAGGACGGCAACTGCTTCACCCATTGTCACGCAGTCAGTGATAATCATGGACTCTTTAATTGACGAACTTCTTCTACGCCTGGAAGACATGGAGAATGCCGAAGACAAGGCAAAAATACACAAACTAGAAAAGGAGTCGTTGATCCTGCAACGAGAGATACATATCGCACACAAACGCCTCTCCACCACCATCACGCTCCTCAAAGAAACCACGAAACTCCTTCATATCATGTTTGCCATTGCCCGAGCCCATGACGGGAGGAAAGTGCAGGCGGAAAGCAGCTGGGGGTCGTACTGGGGTATTGGTCGGGAGTGCGAGAAGGCAGTCGTCGAGATGGAGGCTATTGGCCCACATCTCCGGTGAGTGACTTCCTAGGAAGTCACATCGTGGGAGTGGCCGCGGAGGATAGGGATTCTTCATCCCCGACGCCGGAGTCGGCTTTCTGTACCATGCCAACCAGATCCAATATCATGCGATTTTGCTCTCGGTAGTGCGCCTCCATGTCGTTCGACCAGGTAGTGAGCTTATCGACCATGCTGTTGGTTTTCTGAGCGGATGTGGCGAGATGCTCCAGGCGGAGAGAAAGGTATCCAACAGTCTCGCTGCTCTGTTGAAGCGAAGCCTCCAGATACTGCACTCTGGTGGCAAGAGATTGAGCTTGAGCGACGAGAAGCTGCAGTGGCGAGTGCATCTCCGTGTCGAAAGGTATGAGAGCCGAGTTCTGGAAGGCCGGCTCCCCTGATGAGGCTGCAAAGTTTCCTTCGTTGTCGGCTGGCAATTCCATGTCTCCACTCATACTGTAATTTCCAGGAGAGAAGAAGCTGGCGGTTTGGTCCTCCTCCGGCAGGAATATAGAGTCCATTGTCGGTGCGAACATGAGAGAATCAGCATCGGTGTTGTTGAGAACAGCCGCGAGATCCATGTGTGCAAGCTGGACGGTGGTGGGGTTCACTGGCGTCTCTTCTGGCTGGCTAGAGTTTGACATGATGAAATGTTGGTGAAGATGGGATTTGGTATGTTTGATGCCCAAAAACGTCTGCCAACCTCGTTGCACCCCAACGGGTAGTAGCAGTATTTAAGTTGCTCAAGACGAAGACATGAGTTCTGGGAAGAGCTACGGTTGCAAAGATAGATCAACCTAGTGTTTCAAGAGGAAGGCTCAGTATTCCACAGAGGCAGCAGCAAGGTTGGCCTGCCGCCTCAAGGTGTCGAAGCTCCCTGAAGATGGAGATGAAAGTTGTCATAGCCCCGGCGGTTAGGCTACGCGTCAAGGCGGCTACGGAGGTTCCGCGCTCGGATATCGCATGGCAGGCCGACTCGGGATCGCCGTGGTGACAGAAAGGGAGTCGTCGTTAACCACCAACGGGCATCCTTTCGGAAGACGTTTCCATCCGTTCTATTCGAAGAAACGAGAGGGCATCTTGACCAACATTGACAGATCATGTGAAGAGCCGACAATGTGGCGGGGTATGATGTTGGTCACTGCCCCCAACTGCCACTACCGGCCGGAGTGGATCCCCGGGTGGCCCCCGCAATCGCTCAGGGGAAAGATAGTGCTCGGACCACCTCCTGTACCATTTCGGTCGCTAAGGTGATGTTGCTAAAAGCAGCCACACTCGATCTTCGATAACGAGGGGGGGTAGAACGGCCAATTTTGGCATGTCTCCTTTCGACCATGAGCAGAATTGTACGTTGCGCCTCAATATAAAGTGCTGCTCTCCGTGAGACAAAGACCACAACTCTTTGTCTCAAAACAACCTCCTCCTGCATACCCAGACAAGCCCAACTACCCACGACGAAACATACCATGGATACCCCACTCAAGGTTCGGCGCAAAAGACGGGGACGGAGCTTGTATAACAAGATCTTCGAGTATGGCGAGCTTTTCGACATGAACATCACCATCATCGCCCAAGAGAGAGCCAGCGGGGACTACGAGGTCTTCCAGCCGGTTCGGAACGATAACTGGCCTCCCGCCATGAGAGACATCGTAAGACAGTCATGATTGATCTGGAGGATATCAACTGACCAAGACAGCGCCCTGAGATTCTCCACACCGGCCGCCCGATCACACCCAAGTGTGGCAGGGGACGTCAATCCAAGCTAAGAAAGATAGAGAAACTGCTCCGACAGCGCAAGGTGCCAAAGCCGCCGAGAATCCAGAAGATTGAGCGTGGAGTGGAGGAAATCTCCCTGGATAGAGCCTGAGCAATCTTCTGGCCTCGGGTGAACTTTGATAGCCCAATTGAACACCTCCTTGTCGCCAATTCAACAGGGTCAAATCCAAGTGACGTGCATGACGGCTATGCAAAAACATTGGGGAGTGCTTATTGATCGTCCTTGTTATTCCATTTTCGCCCGACAGTGGCGAACTTTTCCCTCTCGAGTTGGTGTGTACTCCATGTTGGTTGATGTCGATCCCAGATCGTATGATTCAAGGTGTCGCCGCTGTCGCACAGCCACCTGGAGCGCCCTGTAATGCCTCTAGTGCTTATCGGGCCTGATAGTGCCGACCCAAACTGTCGGGTCGGCCCGCTATTTTCAGGGGATGGTCCCCTGATCTTGCCGGGAGGTTATCCCCAGAGCTTCAATGGTTGCCTGGCCGCATTCCATTGCTGAGCCCGGCAATATCTCGGCAAGGTCTACCCCCGCAAGTCAACTTTGGTAGAAACCGTCGACCATAATAAAAGAGTCCGTCAGATGTAAAGAGTAATGATCAGAAAGATACGTGTCCTTAAGGTAGCCTAACAGAGTGTCATAGTTTGAAGCCAGCTCAGTACGCAGGTAGGTGTCTGCAGCTGCAGCCATCTGGTCCATGATCTCGAGTAAGCCTAGTCACTCTGCTTACCAAATGCCACACTCACAACCTCTAAAAATGTAAGGATCAAAATCTCGAGACTGCCGGCTCGCCACCCCCCCGGTCCCTCGCCACGTAAGGTTCGTACCCTAAGCAGACCGCAAAGTGTTCCCTTCTCTAAGTCCACCTACATGCACATCCGTCCACTCCGGCCCCTTGCCCGACACCACGCTGACATAGCAGTTCCATTGACAGAGCTATGACCAACCTACCCTTATACACCATATGTTCCTACTGAAGCAATGTGCTGTCGCCATCCGCGAGCCGCACCAGCCAGCCGTAGCTAGCAACTCGGGTTTAACGACTCTTTCCCCAAGGGTCTTAAAAGCTTCCATCGCGCCAGCTCTTCCACTTTGGTTTCGTTCAGGTCTCGCGACTAATCTGCGTTTTTCACCGTCCCCGAGGCCGGAGGGGACGAGGCTTCGTCAGATGGTTTTCTTGCCTAGGTTACCTCTTCGTAGGACAGGGCTTCCGTCTCGAGCTCGAATTGTCGTCAATTCATCGTCGTATCGATTTAAGTAGCGGTTGTTGTGTTGGGCGAATATTTACGCAACACCAAAACAGCTCGCCTGCTGACCATCAACGACATAACATATTATCCGTCGACCAGCACCACCGTCAACAGAATTAGCCCAGGCCAAGCTCCACCTGGTTCGTCTCACCGGATTACTGTGGGCACACCTGGCGTCCACGGGTGTCAATTCAACGTCAGGGGGAGCATTGCGATCTGTAAAGGCCTTGCAGCCTCAAGTAGGCACTTCGGGACTATTGCTTGCTTTGGATTACAAAAGTTTCGTTTGTGCTGGTTGTGACGTTCCCTTTCGTCTTGTAGCTTCCTCCTTAGCGTACCCAAACCAGTGGCTTCGGCATTAGTCAGCCAAGTCGACTGCTGACAAAGAAAGTTGCCTAGACATCGACGAGCGAATCAAAGGAAAGCCCAACATTCTCCCTTGTAACACTAAAATTGCCAGCGTAAAACGACCTTTCATTCATACCTTCCTCTCGATGCAGATACAGTACGTTTCATGCCGTTGGATCATCCTTATCCTCCTAAATTCTATCGCAGCTTCCGACTCGCAGCATGGTGGTTCGTACCTGGACATGATGTATCTTCCTCGAAACCACCCAACTCCCCGAACAACCTCCGCTAATTTGGCTTCTTTCCAGCTATAGTTAACGCTTACGATGCCGCCGACAATGGAAATTCTCGGCCAAGGCCCTATCACGATCGAGTCGGCCCTCAACGAGGAGAAGAACCTCATCAATTGGGCCTCCTACGGGCCTGCAACCGACAACCTCTATCAAGAGATTTGGGAGCAAAGGGATTCGGTGGCAGCTCTTGTCAAACATCATATGGCACTGCGCAGACAAGACAAATGCATCGTTTTGCCGCCACACAACTGGATTCGTGGCAGCTTCAATGTGTGCATCTTCGTCGAAGTGAACAGCAGCGGCGTGAGGCGGAAGGTCGTCTTCCGTTGTCCTTTGCCACACAAGCTTGCCGAAGCCAGGTATCCAGGCAGCATAGACGAGAAATCAAGCTGCGAGGCGGGAGCTTATGTATGGGTCGAAGAAAATTGCCCAGAGATCCGCTCACCACATCTGTTTGGCTTCGGATTCATGGACGGCCGCCATGTTGGTCTTCCCTTTCGTCGTTTGTTTGCGCTCTCGCTGATCAATTAGTTCACTCACTCGAAACACGCTCCATTCTTCTCTCGCACCTGGCGACAGTTGTGGCGCTTTATTTACAAGTTCTTCCGACTTCCGTTGCTTTCCCACTATGTCTGGAATCCGCCGAGGCATCAAGTGCGTTCTGCGTACATGGTGTTGGAGTATCTAGGCCATGAAACCGGTCAGCCGCTTTCAGATACGTTCGATACGTACCGAGAAAACGGACCCCAGAGGCAGAGACTGTTCAGGGGCATATCCCGGATTTTGCTTTCTCTCGCGCGTATTCCCCAGGCGCGAATTGGATCCTTCCGATTTAATGATAACGGTACCGTTACGCTGACGAATCGACCTCTCTCCTGTTCGATGATGATATTAGAGAACGACGGCGCGGTTAGGACAATGCAGAGGAACGACACATTCAGCTGTACAGATGCATTCGTATCGGACGCACTCACCTTTCACGATCACCGATTCCTTAGCCAGCCAAACGCTGTCTACAGCGAGAGTGATTGCCGTGGTCAGATGGCAGTCAAGACACTGCTCCGAGTACTGTCACACGTTTACATCAAACCAGAACTCCGCAACGGCCCTTTCCTCCTTCAGCTTACTGACTTCCACGCGAGCAACATTCTGGTTGACAAGCTGTGGAACGTCACTGGCTTGATAGACCTGGAGTGGATATGTGCCCTTCCCTCAGAGATGTTTGATGTACCGTACTGGTTGACCGGCTGTGCCATTGACCAGATCAAAGGCGAGAAGCTTGAGCATTTTGACCAGGTACGACGAGAGTTCATGCGCGTATTTGAGGCGGAAGAGCAAGCAACGAAAGTCAAGGCAGGCCACAATATCACTCTCTCAGAAGTTATGAAGGACATGTGGGATTCAAAAGGAGTGTGGTTTTGGCATTGTGTTTCGTCTGTGAATGCCATGTACTGCATTCTCGAGGAACATTTGTATCCGCCGAAATCTCTTTCAACCGAAGCCGAGAGGCTTGTATCAAGGTTTTGGTGCAGAAACTCGGAGGATGTTGTTCAGAAGAAGCTCGCGGACAAGCAAGCATACGATGATGAGCTTCGAAACTTGTTTCGTAATGAATGATTGTTGAGGCTGTCGTAGAGCCTCCAGCGGTCGAAATGGATGGAGAGAGTGTAAGTGACCAGAAAAGTCCGAGCATGTGTATCACAAGTCGATGTGTTGGGTGGTCTTTCGTTTTCTGGCTTCTGACGCCCTGGGTTGTGTCGGTTGAGGTTTGGTCATCACCCCTTTTCTTCTCTTTCCTCTCTCTCCTTGTTCTCTCTGTTTTGGCGTCTCTTTGCTTGGGCGCTCTTGCCCGAAGAGATCACGGCAGCCATATCCTTCCCCTTTCCACTCACTGCGACTTTTGCCTCCTCAACAACACCACTGTATTCTCCAGAAGAGTGACTATCCTTTCCTTCTTCGGGCATTTTGTTGTTCGGCGGATATGAATAGGGCCAGGATATCTCGATTTGATGGCGGAACAGAGACGGAACGCCCTTCAAGAGGAGGGTGCTGGCCAGGTGTAGGCAACCATGCCGGGAACTCCCATGTTAGGTTGTTTGTCTGCATGCCCTACATCCCGTCCCGTTCCGTGTCCTTCCCGTTGAACATGCCGCTGTGTGGGCCATCATTGCAGCCTATACACAAAAACTATATGTACGACGTGGTGATGGTGGGGATGTGAACAGGGATTGTATCTCTTGGAAAGCAGCACCGAGTGACGTTTCAAGGTAGGCTGTCCGGGGAAGCCAGGGGTGTGATGCACCATCATCAGCCTGTGTGTTGGCTGTGTCGCCAAAAACCCGCACGGTTGACTGGAGGGAGGCCCGCTCCTATCGCAACGATTGGCTGAGTGACGGGAGAGAACGGTACCACAGCCGTCGGATTGGATGTACAGTTCACTCCCCACTGTTGATTGGGCTGTTTTAGGCGCGCCAAAGACAGTGTGTGGACCAGTAGACCAAATACAAGAGACCAAAGTCGCCCCATTTCATTTCATTTCATTTCTTTTCATTTCATCCCTCCACATCATCATTGCCGACAACATCAGATAATGGAGACGAACAATCACATGCTCGAGGTTTTGAAGAAGGTCCAGTCAAAATCCAAAGAACTAGGTGTGGAACTCAGCTCCAAGGAACTCCAAGTCCTGAAAAGTCGCCTCACGTTTCTTTGGGAACCAGTTCAATCCGATGCAACTGACATCACGAAGTGGCGCCACCGGCGAAGTCGCCGAGGTTACGAGGAAGTCCAAGACATTGACAACCACCTTTTCCTTGCGGTAGTGTTGTCCGTCAATCCGACTGAGTGTGGGCAAACGAGATTTCAGGCAGTTGTCAATCATCTGCGCAATCTTGGACACTACGGGGCATACCACTTCGCGCCTAAGGTATCAACAGTAAAAGCGCTACAAACTCTATCCGACAAATGCCACATTGCGAACAATAGTCGCTATCGTCGTCTTATGGAGGGGATGACTGAAGGTCGGTCATCTCATTATTGGCAACAAGGACTGAGCTGACAGAATAAAAAGGCCAAACAGACGCTATACGTAAGTCAAATTCCGCACGCAACTAGTACTACTCTGATTAGCTCTAGCGAAGATCGAGTTTGCCTTCTCACAGGTACCCATGGAGAAACTATCACTGTTGTCTGGATTCGTCATGGATGCGATGACCACCAGCAGCAAGTTCCGCCAGGAGACAGCGCAAGGAGAACCCAAGACCACGTGTGTGAATATATTTCTGCGACCAAGGGAAGAGGACGGCAGCATCGTCATAACTGCTGGATCAAGAACCCTCCATATGATCAGGAACGCTCTTGCGATGTCCGAGTGGGACATCAACAAAACTTGACTTTCTTCCCACTTATAACTTCGGTTTCTTTTCCCATGGGAACGTCGCGAAATGTAGTCGTCTTGATGTCGTACCAGTCGACACTGTTGTCCTTGTCGAATATGCGCAGATAGGATGCCTGAGCAAGCGAGATGCTTCGGTCTGTCGAGGACGCTGGGAATATTTTGGAGATGATGTCCTCTTCCTCACCGCGAATCGCCTTGGCTCCCTGTAAGATATGGCGTCAATAGGTTTTTGGCAGTGCAATTTCTTGAAGGCTTACCTCTTCCTCGGCCTCCGTCATGATGGATTGGTCAGCCTGGAGTTGCGCGGTCCGAAATGAGTAGTTGGGACTTCGAGGGTTTCGGAAGCCACTGAAGTATTGATCTTAGTATGAGTGCTGCGCGTGCAAGACTCGTCAGATAAGTAATGCGCAGCATGATGACATTCGTACGAGTTGGGCCGGGATAAGGCTGGGTCATTGATCACGTGCTTATGCGCGAATTACAGTTTCTTCTACCCTCTACCCCCCCCCCCCCCCCGCAATTCATGACACCACCAGCTCGCTCCCACGGTAGCACACGTCACTACGTTACATTGCATTACACCGCACTAACATCAAGCCATGAACTACACCACATTACATTACATTATATTACACTGCACTACACTGCACTACATTACACTACCCTGCACTATACTACACTGCACTACACTACACTACACTACACTACTCTGCATTACACTACATTACACTTCACTGCATCGCACTACACTCCATCACACCACACTCCATCACATCAAATTATCTCCTACTGCACCACGAACGACGTTCCAATGTCTCTGGAAAGAATAGCCAACAGTGAATAGATTCTGTTCTTTCGAGGCTCATTCATGATACTTGAGAAGGCCATGGTTAATTAACATCTGACACTTGGTCACCAATCCCGGCTTAAATGTCTTTGTGACCCCTCGGATTAGGAACAGTCTCGGAAATATCAGACTCATGATGATCATCCTGGAAGCAAGATCTCGCGATGTACAAGTTGACATCCATGGAACGTCAAAACGGCGGGCTGAGACATACCAGGCAGATTGGATAAAGGTGCATGGTACGGTCAGCCGGAGCGCCGATGACCAGAAATGCGGCCCTGCTATTATCCTGGTTGCCACTATCCTTGTCAAGTGCTTGGACGCTTACGGCCGCATGTCGTGGAGAGCCTCTGGTATCGCCAATAATTGTGGGATTCTCGGGGGATGTGACCTCGCCCTTTGTGCACAGAATGTAGGCACCAGTACTCCCCGACTCAAGCTGGTCATCATCTTAACTTACGAGAGCTCCTGAAATATGGGCTTCCGTAGGGCTGGTTCGTCATTGCATGTCCTGGAAAGACGTGCTGGCGCAGCTGTCCGATTCTGACAAGGGCTGCGAAGATGTCAAGCTAGCTCGTAAGCCATACGCTTTAACTATGAACTCAATGGCTGATTCCTGGCTGGGCTACCTTTCCCGATGGTCCATTGTATTTGGGATCAACAATGTGTGTATACCAGCGGGACTCCGGCCAGTCGGGTCCTGGTGGTCAATACCGTTCGGTAGGTTTCCTGAAGCTGGGGATGTGTGGGGAATGTTACACATCCTGAGAGCGTACCAACTCGACGAACCCCCCTGAAGATGCAGGCCGTGCAGGAAGCTACTGTCAACGGCTTGCCCACCATGCGAAGAACTCCTGTGACAGCTTGGTATGTTGATTGACTGACCGATCAACAAAGTATAAGAACGACCGTCCTTCCGGACACCCTGCCGCCAACTCTGTTCCAGGCCATCTCTCCCGCCGCCGTCGATGGCCAGATCATCTCTTTTTTGAGTACTGCTATAATTGACATATCCGTGGTAAGTTAATGCTTGTTCATACAGTCTGTCTCTGATGAGTCTACCCATTGACCCCCCCCCCCCCCCCCCCCCCCCCCCCCCCCTTCGTTCTCTGCTAGCGAAGTCAGTTGGGTTCTGGCGATTGGTCACAGGCAGTGCCTTGAACGCCTGGTTCCCCAAGTCGAGACTCCATCATCCTGGCCAATACCGATTGCCTGTGCCAATACGTTGATACTTGAAAGCTTCAATCTTTGCTGTCGCACCTGCTGAGTATTCTGCCGTCCGTATTGCATTCTATGGAGCCGGTGACCTTACCACACCTTGTGCGATCATCCTTTTCAACCTCTTCTGCTTCCTTCCTATCAGTAAGAACTGCCAGATTATCTCACGTCCATATACAATTTACATGTCCATTACTGAGTACTGTTCCTTTGGCGTGGAAGCCACATCTGTGTTCAACTACTCACCACCGTCACAAACCGCCGGGTCAGTCTTGCTAACGTCGATGATGCCAGAACTTCTCGATTCCGATTATAAGAGCATCCTCTTCTCCCATCGAGCCATCTCCATCTAGCTCATAGCTTAGCATACTCTGCCAGGAACCCTACCGAGAATACCTCAGCTATTCCATTCATCCTTCCTCGAAACACTTTCGTATTCTCAGTTGGACTCTGTGAGTGCGCCAACTACCTCCTCTACAGACTCATACGCCCTGAGTACGAGCCTCAGTTTCTGGTCAGCCATGTCGTTAGAGTCGAAGAAGCCGGATCCTCCTGCTCCTCCCCCAAGTCCTTCGGTAAGGATCCATCAACCAAGTGCCGCCAGTCACGCTGACAAGCCAAAGGAGCAGGATAAGACGAACACCGATGATCCAGTCATTAGCGATTTGGATGACGTTGTGGAGAAGGCCAACGAAAAGGATGAGTAAATCGGATTCCAAATTGAAGGAGTGGGGTAACTGGAGGTAGTGCTGGGAGAGCAGACGCCCAATGCCATTCTCCCTTCGACTGAGTCTATATCATGATTGGAAGGCCTTAAAGTCCGTCTAGTTGATGTGCTATGCACGGAGAGCCCAGAGTCTCACCTGCGTAAAGATGGGGAACCAGCCAGAAGGCTCAATAGTCCAACATACATACTAAAGTCTGACGCACAGCATTCGGCTAGTTGACAGCCATCTTGTCGACGTCTCGTGTTGGAGTGGGTGGTGCTGCAAAAGTGGACGGCACTGCTCCTTCTGAGGTGTGATTCATCAAGTGTCACGCTGAGAGTTCTTGCAGTCCATGTCTTCCTCTCAACCACTCTCACAAGAACTTGTCAGGCAGCAACCTGGATTGCCCCGTCAATTAGATTTGGCCATTCACGAGTTCATATCCCGTCTCTTAGCACTAGAAGAAGAAACACTCTGTAAAGTGCAGAGCCTCAGGCGTTGCTGCCGATGGCAGTACATCAAGAAGTCATTCACGACGACACCACCAAGCATACTCCGATGGGAGATCTACACTTCCATGTGGCTGATTAGATAACAGTATTCTCCACTTTCATGTGGACCCCTCTCGCGCCCAAGGTACACTTGCATGGACTATGCCAGGCTCCCAGTCTTTCTGACACATGGTCATTGTCGCGCACCTTAAATAAGCAAGGCCCCAATGAATCTTGCTAAAGAGATGGATGCCCTTTGCTCCTGACTATTTCAGATGCCGTGTCGCGACTTCACATGCTCTTCATCAGCTCCTCGGATATTACCCGGCATCTGGACATTGTCCAAGATGCCGGAAACGACATTCATGATTTCGTGAAGGGTATACAGGCGCTGGCGATGCAAGTTGACTGCTACTCCGCCGATATGGAGACGGCAGGGAGGGAGGACTTGTTGAGACTACCTATTCCACGTCTGCCCAAACCCGCTCGAGAGCTAAGTGATCTCTTTCGCCACGAGACCATGGTCCGTCAGCCTAAGACAGGTGATAACCAGGCGCTTACCGAAAGAAAAGGAAACGTTCTTGTCCGTATGGGCCCAGAAAAGAGGATTCCGCATCGACCACTCCGTATATCACGGGCCGCAAATTGTCTGGCTCCAGAGCGGTGGCCTGTCTGCTCGGGTAGACCGAATCTCAATTTTCGTGGTCCTACAAGCACCAAAATCCGGAGGCAGCGAGGTCGACTGCGTCACCGGAGCAGTCGATGGAGAGGCATTCGCAGCGCCGCAATCGCCGTCGCCCAAAGTTTTCATCAGATCACCTATTGGCGGATCTCTCTTCGTGAAGTCAACGTTAGATTGCCAGGTGGGAGATATTGTTGTTCTGGAGGGAGGGGAAACAATCCTAATGAGGCCTAAGGAGGATGCTACGGGAGGTGAAGGTATCTGCATGCTCTCAACTCTGCATCTCACAAGCCCTCAGATGCCGGAGCAGGAATGAGGGTTGGGCTTATGAAAACATAAGCCTAGAATCCTCCAACCAGTCCAATTCAATAACCTGATCAAGATCATTGACCTGTTGCTCATCATTTGAAAAAGCCCACCCGCCCGTAGTGGCTACCTGGTCCCTTCCTAGATCCCGCCCTTGGTAACAGCCCGTATCGTGAATGGAGGCTCCGCCAAGGGCATCAGTACTGGCGTACTGTATTGGGCACACAGTTGAAAATTCTGTGTGCCCGGTCTCTTGCCCTTCCGCACCGATACTATGAAGCTGAGGCGATCGTCGTGCGCTACTCGGAGGAATTTCGGATCCAAGAGACCCAGTCGATGATTCGTGAGGATCTGGTGACGTAAGGCTGGAAGTTCTGCGTACTTGTTGTGGGGTCTGAGTAACTTGGCCCCTTGGGTCCTCATGATTGTCGTCGAGCGGCCAGCTTCCGGGGCTTTGTACGGATGGTCCAAGGACTGTTTCTAAACCCATTTCCTGTCTGTCGGTCATTCGCGAAACTAGTTGTAAACTCTGAGTGGTCAGGTCTGGCCTCGTCGTGTCTTTTCGAGGCGGGAAATCCTCGACAGCCGGAGATTTGGCATTCAATGCACGTGGCGAGGAACTGGATCGCAACTTGGGAGAAGTGAGGGTCGACGCTTGCGGTTGGGCATATTCTCGCCGTGAGAGCTCGCTCACGCCTTCGTCGTACTTACCACTATTTTGGGCAGAGGTAGCCTCTGGAGCTGGTCAGTTAGCTCAATCTTGGCCACGGATCAGATTCGGGCGACACACCTTCTCTTGCCGGGCTGGAATCAGATGTCAATGTCAAGCCGTTCTTTTTATCTGGAAAGGACCATAAATGATCGGTCCCGTCTCTGCCGAGGAGCAGATGTATAGGTACTCCCAAAGCAAACCCTTCTACCTCTGAAGCTGATAGCGACAGCAATTTCAGGTTATTCAACCCCAGAGAATCGCAAATATCTTTGAGTCTTGATTCGATTCAGTAAAATATAATCCGTGGGTTGGAGGCCATGTTGAACCTACTGAATTCCTGGGCAGTTGCAGGCGAGGAAAACCGCAGGATGTAACACATGAAGGTCAGTCGGCACGGCAATTGGTTCGTAGCGCAATGCACTGGCGACCAGTGCTGCTATTCGTCTCCGCCGTTCGACGCCAACCCTTGGAGCCGTACCGAGATTATATTGCATGACTGGATGATGAGCGGGATGAACAGTCAGTATGTGTGTCGGCGTACTAACCGCACAGAGCCGGGAACAGGACCAACGCTAATGATTTGCGCCATTTGTAGAGGTCGTTCACGACCCAGCAAAGCATGGCGATCGCATCTCCATGCCTCTTCTGCGTCTTTTCTCTTTCGGGGTCGGGATCGGTGCCAGGCGGTCGCAGGTTGTTTGCGTTGCAGTAGATGCGACAGCAAGAGGACAGCAAGCGATCCCGCCATGCAGTATTCACTGCCTTCCTCTCCGTTTCCTCTGAAAGCCTCCAAAGATCAACCCCAAGCTGACCAATGTCGGCAGTTTTCTTCTCCACTGTGATTTGGATGAACTGTGAATCGTAGCTGAGACGCTGGTATGCAGGAACAACATGCCCTAATCTCAGCGCCGCGATGCCACGGAGAAGCTTGTTTGCTATTTTTGTCGCCATGGTTATGTCCGTGTCGGTCTCGTCGTTCTTGTTTGATATGCCGTCATCGTGGAGGGGCAGGCCACCTCGCCCTGGAGGAGAAGTGCTGGTAGTGCTATTCAGATCGTCTTCCGTCCTCGGTCGCTTCTTGGGTTTCCGTTTGGCCTTCGTTCGCACTGTTTCTGTTAGTTCGCTACGTAGCGAGTCGAAACTCTCTTGCGCTTTTTGGAGGCAATTGGTTTCCGAGCAGGCATCCGAGCGGAAAATATGTCTATTGACATCAGTGTAAGCCTCGAAGAGCACTTGACATTGCTTACTGGTTTCCGCGAACCCATGCACCAGCGGGGAATTTGGAAACGATGAACCGATCGAGCTGGTGACAGATGTAGTCCGTCGATAAGTTTTCGCAGCACGACAGAATTTTCGACTGGCACACGTAGAAGACCTGAGGGACCTCCGATAGCGATCGCGGAGTAAACGTCGTTCGTACTGCGGCCCAGTGTCCTTCATATGACAGAAGATAATTTTCCTTATTCTCGGACGGGCTTGCCATGTCCAATACTGAAGCCGCACTTGAGCTGGGCGCGATCATTGATGCGTATCGTGATTAGTCTGTGTGGCCGGAGCCTTCCCAACAAGAGGTCGAAGCGGTGGAAAGTTGTCGTCAGGACTTCGGCGCTTAAAACTGATCGTGTTGTTGCCCACCACGGCGTGACCAGGGTTCTCCTTTCAGCAGGTGCAGGTGCAGCTAGGCCCGAGCGAGCCCCACCCACACAAGCTGGCCCAACACCCCTGTGGTCCAATTGTGAGAATTGGACCTCAGGGGATCGTGGGAGTGTGGCGGGGTTGGACATCCAGATGCAAGACATCCTGCTTGAAGTTCGGATCATCGCAGCTCGCTCTGGACGCATAATGTCAAGCATGTTGCTTCTTCCGTAGACATACTCTGAGATGAAGGTCGAGGACATACAAAGGCCATGGCCCCCGATCTCGCAAATGCACCTCTGCAGCTGCATCTCGTTGCCTCGTTTGTCTCTGCTTTCCCACCCCCTTCTTCTTCCCTATTTTGCAAACCACAATAGTTGCCTTATTTCTGCTCGGCTGCTCTTGCCACTCAAGTCATGGATCATTCTACCAACAGTGGCCACCTAGTCGATGCATCAGTCGCGTTCGTTGCCGTGGTGCTTTTTCAAGCCGCGTATTGTGGGTTGAAGTTCGGGGGTGCCTTGCTGGTACTAGACCGCTCTCAACTCCGGATGCTCGTTTGGATGAGCTGCGGCTTGGGACTCACTGGGCTCTTGTTCTCCCTCTTATTCTTGGTCATGCGGAAGCATGACAATGATTCAATGTCCTTTGTCATGCTGACCATNACTAGACCGCTCTCAACTCCGGATGCTCGTTTGGATGAGCTGCGGCTTGGGACTCACTGGGCTCTTGTTCTCCCTCTTATTCTTGGTCATGCGGAAGCATGACAATGATTCAATGTCCTTTGTCATGCTGACCATATGGAAGGTCAGCTCTGAGCTCTCCATCTGTTGTGTTGAGGTGAGCCTACTCCCTAATCCACCCAGTCTCCCCTTTTCATCACAAAATTAGCTCATGTTCTCGCAGGGCTTCGAGGTACTGTACCATATGAGGTATGCCTGGCCAACACCTCAAAAGAGGCCCCTCAGCTTTTGGTCTTACTTGGCAGTCCAGTCCATCGTTGTGGGCCTGGGAGCCTGGCAACTGGCAGAACGCCGGTTCGCTGTCTTGTGGGCTTTACCTATCGTCTTGCATGTCCAGTTCTTAGTCACGGCTGTTGATGCCATTGTCTATAAGGTCGACCTCTACACGTTACCATCATGTGTCCCATCATGGGTGCCTTGGATCTGGGTAACCAGTGGCGTTTGCGCTTCCGCTATGGCGTTTGGTGTCAACTGGGCACCGCACCAGACAGCTCTTCAATGTCTTGCTTGCATGTTAGTGGTTTCCAACAAGGGAATCTGCGACTGGCTCAAAGTTGACGATGACCTGGTGAGTGGGGAACTTGTCACACTGCCTGACCGCAACTGACATTCAACAGGACCGGCCCTGGTTTGAGCGATTTGATGGTCACAATTCTGAAATCAACAATGACCCTGAGCTCGAATGTCAAGCCACGGAAAGTCTGAAGCCATCCGTCTCGCAAAGCTCTAGCTCCGATGTTAGATTGGCAGCATCTGCGACGCTTTCGCAGTCCATCCCCGCGCCATCCGATGCTGAGCAGTCAGCCACTTCCGACGTGGCTCTAGACAATGGTATTATCTGTGTTCAAACGATTGAACAGGTATTTATACTGATCCGCAGCACTGGGCATTCCGCTGACGATACTAGATTACCGAAAATATTCCCAACGGCCTGTTCGAGATGCCATCAAACAACGAGGCGTGGGTGCGCTGTTTTCTCACGGTAGCTGATTTCACGGTATACCGGCAAACGATCGAGAAGCTGCCAACTGCGCACGTCGTTGGGAAGACTTGGGATACTCACTACTACGAGGTCGCGATGACTGGCTCTTGCCTCCAATGGCTCTTCGACCATGATGTACCCTTCCTCCTGGCATCTGAGTCCGGCCTCTCGTATGACCTGACAGAGCCAAGTGAAGGAGAGGTCCATGTATTTGGTGTCATGCCAGCCAGAGAAATGGCTGCGCGCAGATTCATGTTGAATGCCATGGAGGCGACCTCGTCAGCGAGGCATGGCCATGGCCTTGACAGATATTATCTGCGCAACACCAGCGACAAGAGTGTGCTGGCAACATTCATGTGGACGTTCCTGCTCCGCGATTTATCAGTATGCCATCACATCCTCGTCCTCAGGGCAGAAGCTAACAACCACCAGCTATCCAGCGCAGCAGTCCGCCGACGATTCTTACAACACTGCGTCTTCATCAGCCTCCACGCACTAGAAGACGCAGAGAGCTCCTCCACGCTGGAGGTTCTAGAAAGGGATGAGAAAACGTGGATCAACTCGATTCGAGACCTATGCCTCGACAGGATAAGGTGGCCGCTTGGGAACCCGAAAGAGGAGATGCATCTTGCATTGCTACTCCGGGGATTGTTCGAATCAGCCGAGGAAACAGATTGGTTCCTCCACTGTCACGAATTTGACATGCGCTATTCGGCCAAGGACAACATCAAAAAGCTGGGCTGCCTCATGGATTGCGATGACGACCCACACTCAGTCCCCTTCGGCAGTCTCAAACAGGACAGGGTGAGATGGATGCTCTCGAGATGCACGATGTTCGACGGCGCCGGCGAGCTCGATGTTACCAAACTAACGGAGCAGATTCGCAAGTATGTACCTGTTGATTTCCAGGATATGGAGAGGCTTCCCGCCAGTCTGGTACATACTATTCGGCACGAAACGGCCAATGTCATAAGAATCGAGATGTGAGTTACCGATGGTCGTCGTCCTATGTTGATGCGCTAATGCTTCATAGTTCCAAGACGTACTCTTCGGCGCCCTGGCTTACAGAGCCTGATGACGACATGCTCGTATTTCTGTGTAGCTGCTTGCCCTTGACGACAATTGACGCCGCGATTCATGAATGGGCAGCGTCGCCAGAGGGCAGTGACTTCTACCAGCAGACCATGCTAGGTTTCCTGAGATATGAGTCGAAGGAGCGGGCATGTTTGAGGGTATTGGCCTTGCTCAGCTTCGAGAGACTCCTCCCTCCTTGCCCAGATGGGACCTTGGGCCCAATCTTTGGTTGTTACCTTGAAGATTTTGACCGGCACTTGGATGGTGAGTTTCTCGACAATAGGGAAGCCATACTTGAACGAATGGCTCATTCCCTTCGGCGTGTTGTTGGCGAAGGATGTTGTCCGAGAATCCGTCAATTCTTCGACATGGTCGGCACAGAGCGTCCCTTGCATTCTCTCGACGGGGTCTCGGATGTGTATTGGGTGTACAAAGTCGATTGGCGGTTGAGTCACATTGCGGCCTGGAACATGACATGGATGTCACTGGAGAACAGCATCACCCGTGGTGGCGCAGACCTTACTATCCAGTAAGGGCGGAGAGTGGACGATGGCTATTCTGGCGGCTGTCTTTGAGGGCCAGCGTTATATTCTGGGTATCTTTCCCTGGCCTTCTTCATTTGTATAAGTTTCTACTTTATAAAGACATGTTTGTCCCCCGAACTTGCCATTCGTTCTTGGACTTCTCAGACTGCGAGATCGCTTGAGTGGCGGGGTTGAAAAGGGTACAGGGAGTGTCTTCTATGGCTTCATTCCCCTGGACTGCTCTTTTTGGTGCTTCCTTGATATTGGGTAACTTCATTGATTCAGCGACGATGCGAGAGAGAGAGAGACGCGGTGTGTGAAGGCTTGACAACAAAACAAGAAAGACTATGAGAAGTCGCATCAATCACCCAAGGGCACACACTTGTGGCTCTCCAAAAACGGTGGGTAGTACTTGTTTTTCGTACTAGGCCCCATCCCAGAACCGACAACTACCATGCGAGTAAGGGTGGATATTGCAGAGAAATGGCCACTGGTTGGTTGAGTGCTACCCAAACAAAGGACTGTTGCTCGTACCCGGCAGCAAGTTGAGTTTCGGAGCGTGAATATATAACACAACCATTCCCAGTGGCTCTCCTCCTGCATTCTAGCTTCGTCTACCCCCGTAAATATTGTGCCTAATCCCATTCTTGGTCGCAAATGTAAGCTGAACCTTATGGATTCTCAAGGCCGTCTTGAACTGATGCACTGCTAGACTAGCTACATTACAACAGCCGCTGAGCGAGCGAGCGATCATCTTAGGATCATATTCTCCCCCTCCAGATCAGAAGTCCTGGGTCATGGCTTCTGAGAAACGTGCTTGGCGTGGCAAACGCAGCGCAACAGAACTACTCACAGATTTGCGGAGTGAATCAGGTACCCTTCTGCAGGAATCACTGCCGGCGTCTGGATTGGAAGATCTTGGAACTCGGCAGGGCTTCTTCAACATGTTGGACCAAACATCGCTTCACAAGATTTCAACATTTGCACTTTATTACTTGGAACAGATCAGGCCACACAGAATCAAAGCGATGATGGACGCGGTCAAACGGAACATCGACTCAGACACGAATTACGACAAGATCAAGAGCACTCTCGAGTCGATAGAAGAATGTTGTCAGGCAGTTGCCTCAGACCTCCTCCGTGAGGGTTGGAGTGAGCGGATCACGGTATTGAGAAACGGCTTGACCAAGGTACAGGAGTTGGTCACAGCTGAGCTAGAGAAGGAGAAGGAACAGAGACATGGCTCCGGCACGACACTTGACAATACTGGAGAGATCTTAGGAGGGGCATTGGACGTGGATCCTGTCTTTTGCCAACCTCTAGCTCACTCGCAGCAGCAAAACTGTGACGCGAGGTTCGCGGGACGCGACGAACATACATCGGCGGACAAGCACCGACCTACAACCCCCCAGAACCAGAAACGACACCGAACCCTCCTCAGCCCTGGACTTGACTCTAGGAAATCCAAACGCCGATCTTGCGAAGACCTCCCTATGGCGGCAGACGACACAAGACAGCGTTTCCAGGACAAAGACATTCATAGAGAGGACAACTCTGATGGTGAAGAAGCTGGCAAGCCCGATACTAAAGGACGAACACGACCCTTCGGAGCACTGAAGTCAGAGTTTTTGGCAGGAAAACGGACGATTTTATTGCTGTCACGGGTGGCACAGGTAGGTACATCTCCACGGGAAGTCAAGGAGAGAAACTTACGGCTCGACAGGGTCAGCTGGGCGTCTTGGAGGGTTTGAAAGCGCTGACACTGGGAGAAAAAGAATGGCATTGCTGCTGGGTTTTGAAAGAGGAGATTGAATCAGCTTCTTCGGACTGGCGTCAGTTGGAACAACTCCCCGGAGTCCACGTCGTCAGAAGCCTGCAGGCAGACCTAGGGCCTCACATTTCAGGCGAGCGCACCTATGACGAGATTGCTGTCTGCGACTCATATCGGCGTCAGCTACTGTCCAATGGCTTCCAACTACAAGCTGTAAGCATCGAACCTGACGACTGGACGGTCCCGAGCAACGAAGAAATCCGCGTGCACGGGATGCGGCATGCTGAGGAGACGGTGGTAGACCACGCTGAGGACTACATCAGATGCGCCTCGGAAGCCTTGGAATCCGGGCTTGGTCCAGGGCTTGACGAATTTTATCGTCGCTTCGCGCCCTCTGGGTTGCGCGTCACGGTGGAGTGGATCATCCTTATGAGACGGCTTCTGGTATGCTCCCCCACTGAACCTTGCCATATCGTCACTGACTGTCAAGACGGCCGATGACAAGCTCTTCCACCGTTTTGCGCAGCATTGTGTAGCTCTGTGTCTGTCTTTACTTCAAGACATGGAGGGTCTTGCGGCGGAGGAGGTAATTCTGAGAGGTTTAACTTCGTGGAGAGAATTCTTTCGTTCAATACGAGGCGACAGGCTTAGGTGGCCCTCTGGAGTTCGAACTGTCGAACTTCATGATATAGCCGTTCTGCGCTACATCATGGATCACTCCGGCTTTGACAGAGACCCCGAGTCGTTGCAGCACTGCTTCGACGACGCCTGTTCGAGCGAGGAGAAGGTGGGCAGACTTGGTTCTCTCTTCGACCTTGGCATGGGGCCCTACGCCGGCAGCAATGAAGACATCGTGAGCGAGGCATTTTCGCGAGCACAGGTGTGGGAGGAGGGTACTTGGGAGGCTGCCAAAGCATTGGCGTTGGTGCTTGTGCCGGGATGCTTATATGGGAGATAGTTGTACTATTGGAATTTATACAAGAATGGTCTGGTTAAATAGACCTTTGTATAGGGCCTCACGTATTCCAACGGTCGTTAGGTCTGGCATCTGAGAACCCGATAGCCCATCCAAAGGGCGTTGGAGGACCAAATCAGGTAAGGCAATGGCAGTTCAGCTAGTGTCAGTGGTTTCGGAGAAGGATACGACGCCCACCCCTGGCTCACCCACCAGTCGAAAGGTCTTTTTAGGCGGATGTCGGGACAATGGCAGAGCACCGGAAGACAGTAGTGAGTAAGATCTAGATTGACACGCATCATGCTCGTGTGCGGGAGGAAGGAAAATGAAAAACAATTCAGTCCCGCTTGATTGCTGCGGCATGTCTATTCAAAACGAGGATACGTGATTGGCCTGTTAGCCCTCATGAGGAACGTGTGCGATCCGTGGACTTTACTCACACTGAAGAGCGCCAACAAGCCCGAGCTCTGGGCATATAAGATGGCTCTTCTCCATCTATACTTCCAATCACTTACCTATTCCCTCCAGTTCCTTGCTTTCCACCACCGTAGGGATGTTTCCTGCGTCCACCGGCACAACGATCTTCTCTGACGGTGTGCTCCGGTCATCGAGACTGCCACCAACACATCCCCCGTCCAATGTAAGCTCGGCTAACTCAAGACCACTGACTCCGGAACCTAGCGTCAGTTCAGCTGTCGCGGAGGCGGGTGCAGAAAGCACACACCGCAGACCTGATTCGGCCCCCGGAGGTCTGATCAACCATCCTGCCCAGCGCCTTTCGCTAGGCGCGGTAGGCTCCACCGTTTGGGGAATCCAGATGGCGAGCTCTACAACATCCCAAAGACATCAAACCAAGGTCGAGCGGTGGCTCGGCAACCTCGATTGTGAAGGCAAGGACTCGCAGTACGACAACGACTCACGGCGCCGTGAAAAGTTCTCTCTCTCAAAGCTTGTGTTGGAGGCCGACAAGCTCGTGCAATTGGTCTTTGTAAGTGTCGCTCGTCCGGCCAAGACCGTATGCTAACTAGTCTAGGCTGCTGAGCCAGAGGTTCGAGCTAGATTGGATCAATTTCTGCAATCATACAATGGCGGAGAACAAGACTTTCATTGGGTTCTTGACGGAGGTTTACCACCGAACCGCCCGATACAAGCCCAGTGTGACGTCTCACTTTGCGGGTACCTTTTGAATTTTGCTGGTGGGCCGAAATGTTCTGTGCTGCATCCCGAGCTGGAAGAAGAGGATCTGTCAGCGTTGCGGGATGCTTGCCAAAGAGACTGGAAGGGAACTGAAGCAGGAGGGGGGGGACCGTCAACAGAGTGACGCTCACCTAGATCGGTCATGTTAGTGTTCTCACTCAATATAAACAAGAGGAGCTTTCCCCAGAGGCTTTGCTTGCTTGGCATCGAAATCATGGGATGTGGCTTCGCGTGTCTTTTGTCCCGATCTTCGCTGGGGTGCTCAGGTCGAATGCAGTCACCATGTGTCCGAACGAGTTGCACTTCCAGCTCCTGGTGCGCTGCCATTAGGACAAAAGATCCCGCGTCCTCATCATGCCTTACACCTTCACATCTCCCAGGAATATTTTTCTCTTCCTTCCACTGCCAGATATCAGTTTTCGACAACATGCGTATCTCCATTAACGACCTCACAGACTTCCTCAAATTCGACAAGGTCCTTGGTCCGGAGCCCGGTATTATTCGCCGTATCCTCTACCACATCGCATTCTTTTTTACCACCCTTCCCTTGGCCATCATCCTGGTCCTCGACGCTTTCAACAGAAAGCATAGGAGGACGGATATCTTCCCAATCTTCGTATTCCAGCTCATCAGCGTCGGTGTCTGTACTGGTCTTGGCCTCGGTCTATATTACCTCTGTCGTTCCATTCTCCGACCACCAGCAGTGATGGTCGAGCAAGTAACCATCGGATGCTGTCTCGAACAATCACAGTCGCTTACACACCCGATGTGTCACCTTCTACCAGCTGATGGGGAACCCAAAGCAGCTTGAGGAGAGGCGTGGTCGGAATGAGGCTAGGCAGCAGTGGAGGCTGAGCAGCTCAGACACCACGGTCATGGGCCATTCTTTCTGGTCACCAATGGAGGACTTTTTGCAAGTGGGAGCGTTTGATATGGGTTGTGGGACGAAATCCTGCGGGTCGG
This sequence comes from Verticillium klebahnii, assembly GCA_002851715.1. Taxonomy (NCBI): domain Eukaryota; kingdom Fungi; phylum Ascomycota; class Sordariomycetes; order Glomerellales; family Plectosphaerellaceae; genus Verticillium; species Verticillium klebahnii. The sequence continues at coordinate 2,011,742 of NMXL01000001.1, read as the reverse complement.
AGCGACGAAGCCAGCCATGAATGGACATCAGGAGTTGATGTCTCGGTGAAGCCCCGGATCACTGTGGGGCTTAGAGTAGAGTGGCAGCCGACCCCGATATTGCGCTATAGCGGTTGTCTCGTAGTGCAAATCCATTTATGATGGAATTCGGGCATAATTACATATGTATTGCATCATGTGCCCCGCTATCGTGCAAGAGAATAAGCCTAGTGACTAGGCTTAATGTTGCCCAAAGTGTGTGCCAGATCCATAGCAGATGGTGATCTCCTCAGCGTCCATTATGCTCCTCCTCGCCAATACTGCCGTCACGTATCTACCCCCCTTTCTCTTTTGCACGAGGTAGGCTGACGGGTTAAGGGCATGATTGAGAAGCCTAAAACAGTTGCCGACTTCTGCGACTCGGATTTGACACACCACGGGCTCCTCAGGAAGATCTGGTCGCACAAAATCGAGCGTCTGATTATCGTCATACGTTTTCGGGGGGGCAATCTCACCCGAGAGCATGCCCAGGAAGGCGCCCTTCTCATAAGCTACTCCACCTGGCTCGGACGCCACGGCTTGAAGTCCTAGGCCTTTGGCTCCGTACGACTTGATTTGAGGTACGACCTGGGCAGTGGCATTGTGACAGCCATAAGTATCATCGTCGCAAAAGTCGCACTGCTTATCAGTGTCCGGAATTCTCGTCGGATCAGCCGGCCATGCCCATGCAGAAGGCCACTCAGCAGGCCTTGACCAGTCCGAGAACTTCTCCTCGTCCCAGATGTTCTCTTCGATGAAGGGGACAGGTTGTATAAGGTGAAGCATCTTCTCCTCGTCGCACGTCAGTAGGCAGATGTCGCTGCTCTCGCACCGAAACTCAACAGGTCTCGATGGATCAAGAAGCGAGTCCTGGAAAGCTTTTGCAGCAGAGAAAATACGAATGGCGTATTCATCATCGAGGAGCCCGTGTAAATGCCGCAGGCTGGCTTCGTCGAGCTGGAGATACTGACTTGTAGACACCTGGAAAGGGTTTGGCTTTTTGAGGATATAGCAAAGGAGACCATCGCGGTTTCCAGCCACGGCCTTCCACCGAGAACCTTTGCCACAGTGGTACTCGAGATTCTTCTTTGTCCAGCCGACGTCTTCCTTGAGGGTTTTGATGAACGTAGTCTTGGCGCGGATTCGCCCTCGTCTGCTCTCTTCAATCAGCTCAGTGAGTTTGACTTGGTTTAGGCGGGTCCGAAGTTGTTTCAGTCCAACATGGCCTTCGCCTGCGTCGATGCCCTGGACACACCGTCTCAGCCGGTCGTCGTCGTCCGTTTGGGTTGTGGGTTCAGGACGATCAACGTTCATGTCCCTCTGTCTTTTGATGAGATCAAATAGCTGAGAAATTGCATGTCTGCTTCGGATAGCTGCGGCAAGCTTGAAGACGTCCGGGGTCGGAAACGGCTCAAAGCCGTACCGGGGAATGCTGCATCGTGCATCGATCTTGTTGATCTCTTTCACTGTGTCGTCCAATGTCGAAGATGCTATGGATTGCAGCCGGGAGACTTTCGATGCCCTGCCGCTGGGAGCATCAGCTCTGGTCCGCTTCGTCAGTGGCCGCTTCACAGGCAACTGGGTTCGTTTCCCTCCCTTCCGGTTGGATCGATCACCTGTGGAGGCTGTGACATTGTCGCCAGCGACCGGAGAATCAGCTAGGTCAGAGTTTTTGTCTTTCAAGGGAGGAGGAGCGACTTTTCGAAGTCTTTCGTCTTGCAGGGGGTAAAGCCCGCAGTCCTTGCAAACAGCCAGGCCGTCGGGCAAGGCCGGCTCCCCCGGAGGCACGAAGTTGGTGGATATCGCAACACATGGGGACCAGTTGACGACAGCGTGGTACTCCCCGGGACGGACTAGAATCATATCCCCCGGCCCAGCGCAGTGAATGGTGAATCCGATGCCCTCGGCTCGGAGCGTTCTGGGCCCGACAAAGAGCGATAGATGCCTCACGAAGTGGGCGCAACTACCACCCTTGTACCGGCGTCTGACAAACTCCTCAAACTTTGTCCTGTGATTCGCCCATATGACGATCCAAAGCTTCCACCCACCGAAGACGAGGTTGGATGAGTACCATTTTTCTCCATCTTCCAAATGGAAAGGGGTGGCGGAGAAGCGATCACCAAACTGCCACCAGTCGGTATTGGCTCCTGAGACGCTTGGAAGCTGGCAAAGTTCGGCTCCTGAGTGAAGCAGACCATCAAAGTCACTCACGAGAGAATCGCCGATGTAGTAGAATATCTTGTCGACTGGGGGGGCCTCGGCCGCTTCGTCCAGGAAGGCCTCGACCTCGGCATCGGAGGGCCTTTCTACCCTTTGCGACATGTCCGGTAGTTTTAAGGCCGAGGGGTGGGTAGGATTGGCTAGCCTCACGCGGGAAATACCTGCTGTGTCGGGTGCGTATTGGACGGCAAGGAACTCGGGACTGTCCGGTATCTCGATCCTCTCCATCACGTCCTTCCAGTCGACGTCATCGACTTCGACGCGGACCATGCCCGTGAATGCTGGATCGTTGGCAAACTTTGCAAGGTACGGGACACTATGCTCCCCCATCTGCTCGGAGGACAGGACAAACTGCCGCTGAGTGCCCAGGGAGGAGGGCCGGCTCGTTCTGGGATCTTGGGCTGCTGCGTCGTCTCGACCAATGGAATCTGGCGCCTCAGCTGGAACGTTCTCGGCCGACACAGCCTGTGTGGGTGGTGTCGGCGCCTGGACGACGTAAGAATGGCGTTCGCTTGTGGCTACGAAGTCGTGGTCCTTTGTCAAAGGTCGGGTTTCCTGCTCGCACGTCGACCTGGCGGGCTCGCGACGAACATCTTCTTGGACTTGCGCCAGCTGGCTTGACACATCGTTGAGAGCCTTCAAAACCTTCTCGAGCAAGGATGGGGTCGCCTCAGGATGGTGAAGCCGGAATGAACGACGAGGAGCTCGACGCTGGGCGTCCACAAAATTTGAACCGTGCGATGAAAGTGCGTTCCTGATCTGCAGCACAGCTTCCTCTAGCGCCTTCAGTCTGGTGTCGATGCTCGACATGGCGCCGAGCGGGTCATATGTGAGATGGTGTTTGCGTGATGGGGAGAGGTCACAACAGGGTCAAGTTCTGAAATTCGTGATCAGCCGTGTTTCTCTCTTAATCGTTCTGCTCTGGTGTGGCTGTGCATTGCACAAATCAGCCACCCCCTCCACGCAGCACGGAACGTCGTGTTCCAATCTCCGTTCCCACGCACGGCCCCAGCCCTGGATAACAACAGGACCACTGTCTTAGTTAACACGCCTTCGTCGTGTCGGACGCCCTTCCAGCTCCGAGTCTGCCATTCTCTTGTGCGTGCTAGTGCCAAATGATGCGGCTAGTCCCCCACGGGTGACCAGTCTGGGAAGACCGTACGGTGCGCCGCTCAAGGGGAAGGCCTGCCCCGTACGACTCTCCTTCAATTCAATTGCAATGGACTGGTTAGCAACAAAAACGAGCGGCAGCTTGATGTTACCGTGTGCATCCTCTAGGGGCCTGGCAGGTGTCGCCTTCCCGTCGATCAGGATTGTGCAGCTACCGAGCCGCCGCACGATGTGAGGTAACGCCGGGTCTCCCGCCTTTCGCTTGCAGAGTACCTGCCCCTCGACACGATGCCGAGAGCCTGACCTGATAGGGACCGATGTCAGCTCAAAGTAGAACAGCGCTGCAAACAGCCTCTGCGCGATCTCCCTAGTCGCTTGCGGGAGCAGCCGGTCTTGAAGCATGAGCGACTTCAAGAACGGCATGGCCGAAGTGTCATCGAGCCGAACCTCTTTCTTGAGGGTTATGTCGAGCCGGTAGTGACCACTCTCGGCCGACCCATTTTGAGATAGACAGGCGGTATCATCCCAGGTCTTTTGGCCGTGGGTGAGAGCCATGTAGGCATCGCTGAGCCGGGTAAGACCGAAGTTTCCCAGAAACCCCACGATTCCGTGTCTCGGATCCCATGCAACGACAAGGAGCCTGTTCCAAAGTTAAGGACCATGTCTGGTTTCAAGTTCGGATTGATTAGCGAGAACTCCGAGCGACCGACCACGATGGCGTTGCAGCCCATCACTCCTCCATCTTGAGTCATGCCCAGCCCGGGAATGTACATCGGGGGGAAGAAGCTAATCGACAATCAGCCGTGATCAAGGCCATCCATGCAGGATTCTTACAAAGGGGCGGCCGAGGTAGCGCGCGCTCTGTGTTTTCATTAGCAATATGTGGTAAAGTTCTGCTTTTCAAGTCACTTACACTTCCCAGGTCTTGACTGTATGACACTTATCGGGTACATTGTAGCCTGTTCTCTCGTTGCCAACGCCGTTGTAGTTGGTGAAGAGGCAAGTGGACGGCGAGTTGATATTCGCTGTTAAGATACCTATTTTCGTGCCGATAGACATGGCGTATGATGGACTCGCCAGTGGTTTGTCCCCAAAAGCCTTCTGCAGGGCCGTCTCGATGCCGCGGGCGGAGTACAAGTGGCCGAGGACAAGCCCAGCAAGCACCTTGACCCACCCTAGGGTTAGGAAGAACCGTACGAAGACAGGTCCAGGAGGCTTGAAAGCTTCCTCGGTCAGTGTCTCCAGCATGACGGCGCACATCGCTGCTGACCACCCTTTCTCATACAGGCCCAAGATGACCAGGGCACCTGTCAGAATGTTAGTTCTGCCAAACAACCTGGGTGGTCTTCACGCACAAACACTGACACCGTAAGCAAATCCAAAGTGCTCCTGCACCGGGATCGGGAGGGCTAGCTCTTCTTCGATGCGCTTAAGGTAGAGGGGATGGTAGATTCCCCTTACGCCCCCACCATCCATACAGAGAATGGCTGAACTGGCGGTGGGAGGACAAATGCGCACCGTCAGCTTGACTTGCTTTTGGCAGAGCGTGCACTGGTCAACCTTGAAGAGCCAAGGATCGCCACCGTCTGATCGATAGAAGGCTTGCACGCAGTTCTCGCAGAGCCAGTGCCCACACGACAGCCCATACTGCGGCGTCCGCGATAGACATGTGAGGCAGGTTTGGTGACTGCTGACGCAACGCCATTCCTCTTCAAACCGAGACAGGGTGTCCAGATGGATTGAACATGAGGATTGGCCCTCGATCAACCTCTCAAACAACGATTTCAGACTGGCTAGTACCATGTCGCAAAATACCTTCGGGCTTGGAATGCTCAAATCCCCTTTGCACTGATCGAAGGCGTCCTGTGCAGCTGAGAAGCACACAGAGCTGTACAGTGTATCATACACTTCTTCCGGCTTGAAAACTGCGAATGTGAGCCCGGAGAGCCGTAGATGATGCTGAAATACTTACAGTGCATTCCAGGGGGATACTGGTCTAGGAGGATACAAGACGCTATCACTGGAGCTGCAAAATCTTCCAGTCGTCTAGGGAACGGCTGGCAGGCTAGGAATGTTCTGAAGTGTGATTCCATGTCGGCAGCGACAGGAAGGTCCTGCCTCGCCGCTTTCAAGGTACTGAAACTAAATCCGGGGGAGCCACAAACTCCGGAGAAAGCTCTATCGAAAAGTGTGTTGAGATGTTGGGTGGAGAAGAGGGTGTGAGCGAGTCGACGTTGTCTCCGGACATCTTGAAGTCGTGGGGTTAAGGATTGACGGATACCGGTGAGAGGATCTTGGTCGGTCATCTGGAGAAGAATTGTTTCCGGGAAAGAGGATCTCAGTGTCCCTGTCGTGGCTTCACCCACGAGGCCTTCAAAGCGCCTCTTCAATGCTTGAATGTCCGGATTCTGCCAGCTACTATGATCCAGGACGATAAATAGCTGCGGAGGGTAGGCTGATCGCGTTTCGGGCTGTCCTGTGTTAATCCACTTGCTTACTTGACCTGCGATCTTACGTAGGTCCCGCGGGCCATACGCGTAGAAGCAGAATGCGTCGACAAACGGGAAGAGCAGCTGCGAGTAGATAAGTGGTTCGGCCTCAGCCTGTGAGAAGCACTCCGGCAGGCGGTTGTCTCTTTCCGGCCGACAGCAAGGTAATCTGAGCCGATATCTCTTTTGAATCCCCGCAGTAGCGACGAGCAACGGAGTTTCACTGTCATGTATCAGATCCAAGCACAACCGCGCTGGTTGACGTCTAGGTCGGCGACACTGAGTGGGACGACGGCGGCACCCGATCAGTACGATGATGCTTGGGGCGGGGTGCTGCGGATGTAAGGATGATGTGACTTGTTCCAGCCGGCGGGATACCTCTAGTGTTGGGGAACCATACCCGGAAGACCATATCCAGTGGGAGCATGCGGAATCCATCTTTACGGTGTATGGCTTTTGTTGAAAAGGAGCATAATGAGCCTTTGTAGTTCTTATATAACACCACTGCCATCGGAGCCTGCCCCAATATGTCACTTTCGGACGTCCTATTTCGGGCGATGGGCAAAACCAGCCAGGAGTTGTCAGAAATGGCAGGCCTGGGCAGCAGATCTAGGCAGCAACCCTACATAAAGGGCTGTAGTTGAACTCAGGACAGGTCTGTCACGACTGTTTGGTTCCCCAGCGCCACTTTTCACCTACTAGCCATGCCTTCCGATCCGGACCGCCACCAATCCCGTCGCCACCGCTCTCGGGACCCACACCACGCCGACGCATGCCGTCCGCCGGTGAGAGGTCTTTGTCGCCAATGCCGCTCCCCTACAGAGGTAGCATACGTTCACGTCCATCATCATCATTGGTACTCTGCCCCGGAACCGCGTCATCAGCGTACAAGCAATAGCAATCGCACCTCAAGAGGCTCTTCCGATGCCAAGTCCTATCCGACAACCGATGCGCCTCCAGGCTACTTCGAGCTCCCTGCAGAACCACGGGGGTGTCGTGTGTCCACGAAAGCGACGAGCACCCCTATCTCTAGGTCGAAATCCTACGAGCTTCCAGTTGATGAAACTCCTCCTCCTGTAGGGCCCAAACCCCGATACTCACGCATTGGCCGAGTCATCGATTATCTCCTTGCATAAGATCAGATGTATCATTCTTGGGAGTTCCGCAGTCAACGCAAAGAACTAGCTAGCCTGAGTTGGAGGGGTGTGAGGTCTTGGTGACTTCCTAGGAAGTCACCAAACAGAGAGGCGGGCCCCGAGAAGGAAACAATGTAGCCGAAGAGAGCCAATCAATTCAATGTTCGCTGAAATGATCAATTGCAACCCGAAATGAACCAATCCCCCCCATAACAGCAACATCACTATCCAGGTTGTTGCCCGCCCAGGCATGCCCTGTGGTGTTGACGATTATCTCGTCCTTCACCTCCTCGCTATACCTAAGCTCCCTCTCCTTCCTCTTCTCTCGCTGCTGCTTTGCTCGATGGCATGTGTGTTGACTTTCAAGAAGTCGCTTCTGTTGTAGTGTCAATACATGCCTTCACCTCCTTGAGAAACGGCATACCATTCCTGCAATGAATGCATTTGATCTCTCCAAGTCTTCACTACTTCTTTGCGCTTGCAGATGGCTACGGGCGGATCGTGCCACTTCCTGCAACTCATCGAGGTCTTGATGCATTGACACTCCGAGTTCCGCCTGTAGCTGAGCATTTTTCCCCATGTCGTCCTCGAGATCTGCCAGACGCTTCAGGGCGGCTTCGCGAAAATCCACGAGCTTCTGTCCCTCCTCGCGAAGAAGATGAATTCTCTCTTGGTAGGTTCGTTGGCGCATTTCCAGGCACACTGATTCCATCAGAGCCGCATCGTGATCGTCAGTGTTCCTTTTGAGGGTGAGAGCCTCGACTTCAGTCTCATATCTTACGACAAGTCGTTGGCTGCGTTGCAGTGACCAAAGTGTGCGCACTTCTCATGGCGCCGCCAGCGATCTAGAGATTCAAACTCCTTCTGACAGAAAACACAGGAAAAGTTAGCCATTGAGTTAAGAAATCGAGGTCCAGTAAAGGCTAGTGCATGAAGCAGCTTATCAGGCCATCGTAGCTTGGGCTAAGTACGATATCTCCTGAATGTTGGGCATCTTAGAGGGCGGTTGGTTATCCCAAGCCGATTTTGAACACTCTATGAACCTGAGGTAAGGTAGGCCGAGAGGGCTGGATGTGGCGCCTTAAAATTGAGTCATATGCGGCCGACTACGACCCGGGGTTACATAGTGGCTTGGGTGGGCAAAGCCGCTAGGATGTGCTAATCCCGTCCCCAGGCAACCCGTACCCGAATGCCAAGAACCTAAGTGGGCAGTGCTGTCGTTCGGGGGGTGAGGGACCCACCCACCAGTTCCAGAGTGATGGGTCCAGTGGCTACCTTGGGTCTTGCTGGTTCCTGGGCCTTGCGGATCCCCTGATCCAACTGACCTTGATAAAACGCACTTGATTATCATGGCTTGATTTCAGCTGCAATCATCTCTCAATACCCTTTGCATCTCGCCCCGAACAGTCCTTTATGCATGATACTTCCTCAACCTCCTTTTCTCGGTGTTATGTTGAGAGGAAACCAGTAACTCAACGAAGTTTCCAGGTACGACATTGTAATCCGTGAAACCATAACGGTTTATTGATTGCCATAGGACGAAGTCAGAGCATTTGTGGATGCACTGGAGGTCTGTCTCACGGATGGTCCCTGCAGTGATGCATTTGCACGGAAACGCGAGTATATTCTTGCTGAGCATGGCAAGCTTGAGACCGCCGTGTTGAGGATATCGACTCTCGGCACAATCGCGGCTGCAGCTGTGGCTGACTCAAGCTCAAGTATGGAATGTTAGCCCACTGCTAAGCATATCTTCGGTAAGCGGACGAAGTCGACTGGAGGGCAAAGCTGACAAAACATATGGTTTCGGCTGTTTATGCTTGTCACGATCTCTGCACGGAGGTGTGGACGATGGAAAACGACGTCCAAGAGCGTACGCAGCGATGGATGAGAATGCACTCCTCCACACAAGGGGATCAATTCGACCTTCAACGCTAGCGACAAAGAACAAGTGGCCTGGATGGGAACCCTCATGACCACGACAACATCCCAGGAGCAGCGGTCTAATTACAGAAGCCCACATGTCGTAGAAACCCGAATTCGCTCCAGTAATCGGTGAACGCAGATCGCAGCTTTGTTAGTTGACCTCTGGCAACGGTGGTGATTGAGGCTGCGCGACAGCACAGACGCTGTGGGGGCTGACGGAGGAGATCCCCAGATCAAACCCGAGGAGCTTGACAGTGGCCGGCGGCGAAGTCGGTGTCTGACTGTTCGCAGGCACAAATGGCCTCAGATTTTGATTCTGGAGAGGTCATCTTCTACAGTTGGTGCTTTGGATTGTCCCGTGTCCGATAGGGTCTGTGAGAAGCCGGAATGCCGCATTCAATTCGAAATTATCAACTGTGGATGGACTTGCATTCCTGCTGGTGCTACAACCAGCCCTGCGTTTGGCCTTGTGGTGGTACGACGATGACAGGAACTGGTTTGATATGCGGGCATGAAACTTGTTTGAGTTGTCGCTCCGGCCATGCGTGGGACGCTTGATGAGGAAGGGCAACAAACAATATCAGCAGGGTAAGGAATCTGTCCATCCACGTTGACGGCTTAGCAAATTGCTCGTGGGTTGACGGTCATAATTCTGAAACCATATGGCGGCGGTATGGGAATCTTCTGGCGGTAGATCGTGGCTTAATGCACGAGTTTGAGTCGGCGCGGGTGTGGGATGCCTTCTTTATCATCAGGAGCGGGGGGTTCCAAAGGGGGTGATAGGACGGTCGTGGAGACATATACATAGGGGCTTTCGTAAACAAGCCAAGCATACAAGGCTTCCAACCGTCGTGATATACTGGTCGCAATTTCGACTTCTGATCATAGAAAACATGTTTGTGTTCGACAGCGCCACAATCTCGTATCATTGGGAGAGCCGGCCTTGCCCGACGACCTGGCCGTTTACAAGCACGGCGGGCTTTACCACTTGCAAGACGAAATACTTCGAAAAATCCCTCCTCCTCCCTTGAAAGACAAGAACCCCGACCTAGCCGATTCTCCGGTCGCTAGCGACAACGTTACAGCCTCCACAGACGATCGATTCAAGCGGAAGGGAGGGGGACGAACCCAATTGCCTTCGAAGCGGCCACTGACAAAGCGGACCAGAGCTAACGCTCCCTGCGGTAGGGCATCAAAAGTCTCCCGGCTGCAATATAGAGCATCTTCAGTATTAGACGACAAGGCGAAAGAGATCAACAAGATTAATAGGCGATGCAGAATTCCCTAGTACGACGTAGAGCCGTTTCCGACCCCGGACGTCTTCAAGCTTACCGCAGCCATCCGAAGCCGACTTGCAATTTCTCACCTACTCAATCTCATCAAATAGCACAGGGATTTAAACGCTAATCGTCTTCAGACTACACTTTAAATGGACGACGATTAGCTAAGACGATATACCCAGGGCATCACCACAGACGAAGGCCATGCTGGATTAAAGCGACTTCAGACTCGCCTCAACCAATTCAAACTCATCGAGATAATTAAAAAGAGCAGGCAAGGGCGGTCCCTCGCCAAGACCGAGTACATTCAAACCCTCCAAAAAGAGGTCAACTAGACAAAGTCGAGATCGATCACCACCGTGGCAGAGGGTCGAAGTAGGAGGCCGTGGCTGGACCCCACGCTGATTTGCTTTGCTATATCCTTGGATACCCAAACCTTTTCCAAGTATCTGCAGATAGCTATCTCGAGCTCGACGAAGCCGACCTCCGGCACTTGCACGGCCTCCTCGACGATGAGTACTCGACTCTCATTTTTTTCGGCTGCAAAGGCCTTTCAGGACCCGCCACTTGATCCATCGAAACCTGTTGAGTTTTGGTGCGAGAGCAGTGACACCTTTACTAACGTGCGAGGAGGAGGAGATGCTTCCCCTAATTCAACCCGTCCCCTTTACCATCGAGAACATCTGGGCTGCGGAGAAGTTCCCGAACTGAGAGAGGCCTGTTGAATGGCCTTCTGCGTGGTCATGGCCGACTAATCCGATGATAGTACCGGATACTGAGAAGCAGTGCTACTTTTGTGATGATACTAGTTGTGGCTGTCACCATACCATTACCCATGCCATACCTCAAATCAAGTTTTAGGAAGACAAAGGCCTAGGACTTCAAGCCGTGGCGTTCAAGCCCGGCGAACTAGCCTATGAGGAGGGCTCCTTCTTGGGGTGATCTCTGGCGAGATCCTCCCCCCCCCCAGAACATATGATGACGACCAGACGCTCGATTTTGTGCGACCAGATCTTCCTGAAGACCCCGTGGTGTGTCAAATCCAAGTGGCAGAAGTCGGCAACTGTTTCAGGCTTCTCAATCATGCACTTGACCCATCGTCCTACCTCGAGCGAAGAAAAAGGGGGGGCAAGTACGTGACGGCAGTATTGGCGAAGAAAAGAATCATGGGACGCAGCAAATCACCATCAATAGGTCGGGGATACACCATGGTCAATAATAAGCCTGGTCACTTGTCACCACGAAATTGAACGAAGTGGATTGCTTGTTGTTATGGTACAAAAGGAGACTTTCCTGTAGTCACTCCCCGACGACCGTAGTGATCCGGGATTTCGCTGAGATATCGACTCCTAATGTGCACCCATGGCTGGCTGGGCTGCCTAGCCTCATTCTGGCCTCACCTGGGCCTTGTGGCTAAGGAGTCCGCGCTTCCCCGCATCTGTCAACAGGTTGCTCGTTCTCGTTTTCAGACCCAGTCTATCTGTCGACATGCCTTCCAAGCCATTCGACAACGCCGTTTGAATGAGGCTGACCTCACACGATAATAGCGACTCGATTGCTACAGAAGTTCAAATCGAAAATCAGCTCGCGACCGACCCCTCCTCGTCCATTGCTGGCTCCCGCAACCTCTCCTTAGTCCTCAGCCCTTTCCGAAACCGAGGTGACGAGCCTCCAGGTGCGGCTCTGAAACCAAGCGTGCGACGGGCTCAAAACGGACGAGCCGGATGTAGTCGAGGCATACGATAAGGTTTCATCGGCCGAGCTTCAGGATGGAGACTCGACCGGCAATACGGACGCTGTCGTAAATACACCTGTGGCCCCGCTTCTCACAGGGGTGGCAACTAGGTCGCTCTCCAGTACACTTGAGCAAAAGCCTGTCTGAGAAACCAATTAACCCCAAGAGGAAGGCTGGAATTGGAAATCCTTCCCTTGCCCTTTCGATCCCGACAAGCCTTGCACACAGACTTGATGGCTTGAGCTCGCTGGCGAGGTGCACCCAGCCTCGCCCAGTCTCTCCGGCGGTGGTTGGTGGTTGAGGAGGCCGGCAACGTGGGGAGGAGCAGACATGGAACGGATACGCCTGAATTTAGATGGCAACGACGTAGGAAGGACCATCTTATATCCTGCATCACTAATTCGAGGCCCGTTTCCCATGACTGCGCGATGGAAGACTTAAGATCAACTGACTTGCCCCGTAATCAGGGAATTGCGGATTGAGTCTGGTAGAAGCAGTAAATTGATGATGCCGGCCACAGCGAGCGTGTTGCCATAGTGTCGTCGGGGTCTTCCCGATCACGTGGCTCTGACACGTAATTCTCTCATCATGGTGGCACGATTCTGGAGCCCCATAGACCCCAGGTTCTGTGAAATGGTTGGAAGCAGGAGGGCCCAGGGGAAGTCCTCCGTCTGTCGGTGCCCACGTGATCTGGAAGACGCTCGCGTCTCCAAAGATTACTGCCAACTAATGGTACAAGGAGCAACCTGCATCATCAATTGGTTCGCGTCAGGCGGAGGCCTTGGGTGGGTTAGTGAGGTCACAGAAAGATCGTAGATGCACTTCATACATATTTGTTGAGGTTAGACGTTCTGTGTCCATCCGATCTTCATCAGCTTTCGTAAGAGTCGTAGAATGAGGGGTCACCGTAGTCGTCAACGGTGTCCTGCAAATACAAAAGCCCCAAAGGCACCGCCGGTGCGTATCCCCTACCGCCCCTTAAGCCAGAGTCGTAGTGAAGGACCACAAAGTTGCGAAACCATCCACAGCTCGGACTTTGTGGCCAGTCGGTGATTGGTGGATTTTTACCCTCTTAATAGTGCCGTTGGAGATCGTCGCGTGTCATCGGCTGCATTAGTGTTGGGATAGCGATAAGACTAACGTCAGGTTGACGTCGGGTTGACGTCGGGTTGACGTCGGGTTGACGTCGGGTTGACGTCGGGTTGACGTCGGGTTGACGTCGGGTTGACGTCGGGTTGACGTCGGGTTGATGTTGATTTAACGATGGGTTGACATCGAGATCGGGCGTTGCTATAAAAAGTGGCAAAAAACCCAGCCAGTAAGATGCGTTGCCTCCAAAGTGTGCCACTCCTAGATTATCTGAATTCCTCCATTTCCTGATCAACCTCGAAGTCATCATACAAAGTGTGCTCTGAATTCCCCGAAACTCTCTCGTGCGCCGTCTCACTTAAGGATGATCCGTTCGAAAAAAGGTTGAAGTCCAAGTCGAATAGATTCCCGGACGTCATGTCGCTGGTCGAGCCGCCCGCACCCCGTGTCGCGTTTGATGTGACGCATGACGCCGATGGATCACTGGGGCTGGCGCTTGTGTCAAAGCAATCGTGTAGCTCTTCAGGCATAAAGAGCTGTCGATAACCCTCTAGCAGCTTGAGCTGTGCATCCCGCACAATTTGGATAAGGTGCTGCTTTATGTCTGTATCGGCCATCTGAAGACTGTGTTCGATCTGCGCTTCGAGCTGTCGGCGGACTGGGAGTGGTAGTTCACGTCGGAGATAGTCTTCGTAACCTTCGAGATTCGGCTTTATGTCTGCCAAGTCATAGTCTGGGTAATCTTAGCGAGGCTAGAATTCTTCAGTGAAGAACAGATTCATGAACCAGAATGCTCAAAAGGAGAACCACGTACAAGGAGAAGGAACTTCGGATGCCTGAACATCGGGAAAGAGGATGAAATACATCCGTAGCCATTTGTCCGCCTCGGGGAGCTCCTTGGCGCCATGCTTCTTGCGTGATCGTAGCCTCACCTCCTGATCCTGCGTGATGCCATCGAAAGAGATGACCTTTTCAACTCGACACGGCGTTGGCATTTGAGCGTGTGCTTGGAGCTCCTCCTCATTTCCGAACGGCCGACAACATCGATGGCAGGTAAACTTTGGAAGCGAATGCTTTCGATAGACATGCTCTCTGATGTGAGGTTAGCGCTCCTGTCGGCCTGAATGATATCAATCTCCCTACTTGATTCGGTGAACTTGATCCCAACCTGGTCCGCAGCAAGGGCGTTGGCATCTGTATTTTCGAGGATTGTGCTTGAAAAAGGGACACGCTAATTTGTAATTGGCTAGCGGTTCTTGTCGATGGGCCACAGTGGTTGGAGGTTCATTGTCGTCCTCATCGTCATCGCTGCGGCGAAAAACTGCCTTGCGTTTCCTGTTCGTCAAGCTGTTTCCCTGATGCTGCAACGAGTCACAGGTCTCGTTGGTATTATACAAGTCAGCTTGAGAACCTGTAGTGCTACTCCTCTTATTGGAATATGGAACAGGACTCAAACAAGCCTGCGATGATGACATTGAATCATCTCTTGCCGCGAATCTGCGTACTGTCGCCGGCTCTAATTCCTTGCGCACTGGCGTCATATTCCTTCCCATCCAGGTAAACCACCTCTGGCCGTTGTAATAGTCGCACTTTTGGCCTATCGAAAAGATGATCTTGTGGAGGGCGCTTGATTGTGTCTTTTCGTAGCCTCTTTAGGAGACTCTTGGTCTCTTCGTCTTGTTTCTCAGGCTTCTACGAGACGGTATCTGTGTCGGGGGGACTGGATGATTGTGGGAATGTGGTGAGCGTTGAGCTGTGTAGTTGAGCCGAAGAGGTGTCTCCTTCAAAATGTGGGTTGTGCTGTTCCTTTGCCGTCCGTCGCAAGCATGTTTTGAGGGTCCATCGGCCCTCCTCAGTGCCTTGAAGCTAGTGGTTCTGTGTGTCAGAATCAACAGTTCGACTGGCGGTTACAGCGCGTTCGTAGTTGAATGCGGTGGTGCCACTTCTGTTGGCTCCACTATGTGTTCTGTGACATTAGACGGCATACCATCAAGGGAGGTTGAATGCCATGAGAGCACCTTACTAAAATTCAGACGCTATGACCTCTTTGCCCTGGCCCTATCGACCCTTTCTTCTTCGTTTCTTGGTTTGTCTTCTGCTCAAACTTCCGGCCGGGTACGTTCTAGCTGCGGCACCGAGAAGCGGTCCAACGCGGGACCAAACGACGTCGATGTATGCAACACTATATGCGGTCGGGAGTAGGACGGATGTCGGGACGGCGTCGGGGGGACTCGGCCGGTTTAGGTGGGTGCGACGACGTATGTGCGGATCGACGGGATTCGGCAGAGTCAGGGCAGGTGGACGTTACGAGAGAAGATGGAACAAAGGCGTGGACATAATATATGGGATTTAAGGGCCGGGTGGAGCTGGCTAAGTCAGGTTGGCTGTAACCTTGGTCGAGTTCTACGCAGCGGCGTAAAACGGTACCGCGTATAAGTCTCATGACCTATGTTGCGAGGCGGGGCAAACTCGGTTCGGCTCGCCCTTCCCCCTCCCCTACCATCATCGCCATGAATTGATCATTGCGACCCGAGTTCCCATTTACTCCGCACCAGAGCAATTCAAACTATCAATTAATAGTCTCGATTCACAAATCACCTAATAAAGACCAACACCGCTTCTGGACGCGCCTACTGCCACATCACTACGCTGCCTCGCTTTGAGACTATGGGCATCTGTGCCTCCCTGGTCCGCGGCACGCTTTCCGGGTTTCAATTGCCATGAGGCCCTACCGCGACCTCTTGCCAGCCAATGTGAGCTTCGCGTCAATGACAGAACCACACGTCCAGGCCGAGGAGACATTATCTGCTTTCTCTGTTGTAGGTCAGAGGAAGCGTGCCCCCACGACCCTGATCGCATGCGTCGAGTGTCGCCGTAAGCGAATCAAATGTGACGGTCGTCGACCTGTCTGCTCGGCTTGTGCTGCCAAGACCCTCGCTAGGACCCTCAGACCTGCTGAGGAGTGTCAGTATGACGCTGAACCCAATGTCACTCGAAACGCCGCCTTGAAGAAAAAGAATGGCGAACTTCACAAGCGCAATTTTCTGCTCGAACAACTCTTGCATTTGCTGACCCTGGGTTCCAAAGATGAGTCCGGGGAGATCATTGATCGGATGCGGAGGACGGACCTGAATACGGACCTCGATCATCTCGTTATCGACAGCGTCGATTTTCTCATGTTCCAACCCGCCGGTTCTAGCGACAACAATGCCGAACTTTCACCGTCGGAAGTATTCAATGGTATTTTTCTAGGGACAGGACCTTCGAACGACGAAGTAACTACGAAGCTGGAGGATTTGTGAGTAGCTTTCACGGGGACAGTCTGCTTGCGTTATTCGCTTTCTGACTCAGGAGCCACAGGCTTGCTTGTATAGCAAAGTTCGACCAGCCCAAAAGGGCCTCGTATTTGTCCGAACTCAAGTGCCGCATTGACGGAGTCGAATCCTGAGAACTGGCCCGACGACATACCATCGATTACCAGCATACCACATTGGAGGGAGACAGAACAGCTTTCAACCTCAAAACATGCACCACACCGTGGCAGCGTGGGCGGTACTTGCCGACACGCTTGCCAGCTAAGTCATTTTATGTCAGGATAGTTACGGATAGGATTCACGAGTGGAGACAGGAAGGAGCGCATGAACGCCGAGAACAGAACATGGGGGAAGGAACAGACCCCAGGAGCAGGAGGGCCGCTTACGAGGGAAAAACTGCGTCGGTCGTATCCTCCTCCTATCAGTGCGCAAGTCGTTGGGACAAGGATGACGAGGCCCGAGGATTTGGCCTCAGCTTCGTCGAGGGTTCTGGTGATCCCTCAAGACGCTTCGTGATACTTCAGTAGAACGGTTACGAAAGGTGTCGATGACAGTCATCCTGTACATATCAAATCATCCCACGATTTCAGCAAGACGCCGATAGGTGGATATTCCTCCCCGGGAGGTGCTTGGTCCTTTAACTATATGAACTCCAGTCTCAATGTTCCAGGCCCGGCTCCCCTGCCTTGCTCATGAGGCGCAGAAATTGGAGACTAGTCATCGGTGACAGCCCAGCTACCATGACGAGCCTTGTAAGAGAAGAATGAGACCGTGTCGGGGTGTTGGAATCCGAATAACTTCCAGCCGGCTTACAGAAGTATACATGGGAAGGAACAAAGTTGATAATAAGACTTTTCGTGTTCGATGTAAAGCATTATTGGTCCTCGGTAGCGGAACAGCCGTCAAAGTTGAGTTACACCTTTGGCCGGATTTGTCAAGTTCGAACTCATCACCAGTCAGTGCTCCTGATGCTGTTCCAATCAGCGGGAGTGAGGACACCGTATCATGGAAATTGGCGATGACGACGACGCTGGTCACGGCAGCGATAAATGCGAGTTTGAGGACGTTTGGAGATATAGTGTTGGCAGAGACGACGATGGCAAGGCCAACGACAAGGAGGTTGAAGTTATCAGAGACGAGAGGGGCAGCGATAATGACGATAGCAGCACCGACCTCGACACAAGCGACAACCCCTTTTAACCTAGAAGTGAGGGTGATTACGGGACGAGAGACGAATGCGATGTTGCCGATACGGTGCCACTCGATGATGCCTCTGATGAGGACGTAGTTGGTCGGGACCCAGAGAACGTCGCAGACAAAGAGCCCAACCCCGGTGACACGAATACGGATGATGAGGCCATCAACTTCGATCCAAACAACCTACGGAACCGGAGGATCCATGCGTACTGGTCAGTGTAAGAATCCCTAGAGCAAATTGCGACATTGATGGCGGCTAATATAAGACCAGGGACATCGTTTACGGATGCAAGCCAGACGACGCACCGATACCGACACCATAGGACGGAAATGGTGGCGAGCTATTTCTTTAAGCTGTGTGGTCTTATCTGTGAATAGATCCCTACGAAGCTTGTAAAGGTCTCGAGGGAGACACGACGAACGAGTCGCAACGATGTTGCTGCTCCGGGTGAGCTCCGCTTCGGCTGTATGTCGTCTCGGCGACGGATTCAAGTTCGAAGTTCGAATTTCTGGTGGTCGAGATTTTAGACGTATTGCGTCGCGCTCGCCGATGCCATCTTGTAAGAGGCCCCATCTCCGATGCGAGACAATCGCCTAACAGACTACCAAAAAGCTCGAACAAGATCACCCGGGCGGCCCTTGACGAGGACAAGGTCATGATCAATATTACAACGCAAAACCTCGAGAACCATCTCGAGGAGATTACTGTGACGAGACCGTCCGGTGCGGGGTGCGGGACCAGGGTCAAGAGCCGTCGCGTGGGGTAACATAACACGCGTCGGCGCCGACGCGCCACCTGCTCGATTCTCTCTCTCTCTCTCTCTCTCTCTCTCTCTCTCTCTCTCTCTCTGAGTCTTCTTGCAAAACAGTGGCATTATCTCTTGAGTTGATCTCACGAACCCAACCATCTCAAACCTCTTTGTCCGTGGTCACGACCTTCTCCCTGAATAAGAACTATCACCTCCTCAAATCGCATCGAAAGCCCGCGCTGTGATCGCCGAATCGCTACGCCTCGATGTCTCCACCTGACTATTTCGTGGAGTCGTATCTCACAAGTGACAATGACGACGACTGCGAAGTCACCGTGCGACGCAATGGCAAGGTTATCTACTTGCGGCTCTCTCCGTTACAGTTCCAGGAATCGCCCCCATCCCGTTGGCGATAACGCCCATCTGAAAGCCGGTCTCGTCAAAGTTGTACATGTCGGCGTCTTGGATGCCGTACTTGGCGACCATGTTCCGCACGAGGCGAAACCACGCGTTCATCGCGTCCGGATCTTCGCATTGGGCCCTCTTGTAGTCGTATCTGCGGAAGAAACGCGTCCGAAGCTCTGGTTGTCGTTTGACGAAGTTTGAAGCCCAGTTCTTCCCGACGCGTGGCGCGCCACGGTCGGCAAGCAGGCGATTCGCCATATCTCCAACCTCACCCAACCGAGGAGGGTAAGATCGCGCATCTAGGTCGAGGATATACTCGACAATCGTCTTCTCTTCTAATTCTGTCAATTTGGCAAAATTCGGCGGGCTCTCGCGTCGGGACGGGGTGCCCGCCTGACGGCGGCCCAGGGTCACTCGGCTGACGTTGTAGATCGTTGCAGCGCGTCGTGTGCTAAGCTTTGGGTCTTGTTTCATAGCTTGAAGGGCAAGGAATAATTGACCTTCTTTTAACGGAGTCTCCATGACGGGCGGGCTTGGAATCCGTAGAATATAATAGAAGATGGGAAGAACAGACAAAGTGGCCCACTCGCTTGTGGAATACGTTACACTGTTTTCAATTTAGCAAAGCTGATGCCATACCAAGCAGCGTTGATGCCATTCCATCGGTTCCGAAGCTCCGATAATGCCGGTTCAGAGGGGGCGCGATATTGCAGCTGAAAGCCTTGGAAGGAGGTTGAACTCCAACCTCTACCACGATCTCGAACCCCTGGTCTGCGTCTCGCACAATGCCTAGGCCCCGCAATGCCTTGGATCGCGTCAAGGACTGGATCCTCGAGCAGCGGCGAGAAGGACTATCCATTGACACTATATGTGCCCATCTCCGAGACGATGGGCACGTACGCGACGTCAGAACCCCGAAGAGGAGGTTAGCGGAATGGGGTGCCCAGGAGTACTCTCCCCTTCGCTCAAATATTGATACCAACACCTTCATCGAGCTGATCAAAGGCTATTGCTACCGATACGGATTTAGCGACACTTCCATCGTCCGTGATCTCAAGCGACGCGGCATCGAGATTTCCGAGCGGACTGTACAGGAGTACCGTCTGAAGCACGGCATGAAGCGACGTTTCCGAGATCCTGCTGCAGGGTGGCGATCAACTCAACCCAAATTTCGAGGTGGACCACCTCGTTGATGTCAATCCACTCAACCTCAACTCAACGGCGCTCTGACTGATTAATAATCAACTCAATCTCAACCCTAGATTGAGTTGAATTGAGTTGATTAGGTTGAGTTGGCATTGGGAGTAACGTACATGATAAGCGAGTGAGGCAGACAACCGCGACAACGCGACTCTCAATATTCAAGCACGTTTTTCTCCACCAACAATGATGAGCTCGACCAGCAAAGAAAGTGGATTAATCCTGGCCGTTCAGGCTATCAGGCAAGACCCAAATCTTAGCGCCCGGGCTGCAGCCAAAATCTACAGTGTCAGTCATGCAACACTGGATCGCCGGCTGCTTGGTAAACCGTCACGACACGACAGTCCGCCCAATTCGCGGAAATTGACAGCGCTGGAGGGATCAACAATTGTTCAGCATGTCCTCGACTTGGACTCCCGATCATTTCCTCACCGGCTTCGTGGGGTGGAAGATATGGCCAATCGATTGCTCGCCGAGCGCGACGCGCCCAACGTCGGGAAGCGCTGGGCTTCCAACTTCGTAAAGCGACAACTATAGCTCCGGACGCGTTTCTTTCGCAGATACGACTACAAGAGAGCCCAATGCGAGGATCCGGACATTATTCGTGGCTGGTTCGCCCTCGTGCGGAACACAATCGCGAAGTACGGCATCCGGGAGTCGGATATTACAACTTCGACGAGACCGGCTTTATGATGGGCATCATCTCATCAGGCATGGTTGTCACGAGTGCAAATAGGTGTTCAAACACGAAATTGGCCCAGCTTGGCAATCGGTAATGGGTGACAGTCATCCAGGGCGTCAATTCCTCGGGCTGGACGGTCCCTCCGTTCATCATCGTTTCGGGCAAATATCACCTATCGACCTGGTATGAGACCAGTCCTCTACCTCACGACTGGGTTATCGCCACGTCTGATAACGGCTGGACCACCAACGAGAGAGGCCTGGAATGGATTCAGCACTTCGAGAAGCACACAAAACCCCGCACAACAGGCGTGTATCGGCTTCTTATCCTGGATGGCCATCCAAGTCACCACTCGACGGACTTCGAACTGTACTGCAAGGGTAACAACATCATCACGCTCTGCATGCCTCCTCACTCGTCTCACATACTCCAGCCTCTGGATGTTGGCTGTTTTGGCCCGCTCAAGCAAGCGCATGGCCGGCAAATCGAGAAGAAGATGAGGGCGGGTACAAGCCACATCACCAAGGAGGATTTCTTCCCAGCGTTTTTGGCGGCATTCCAAGAGGCCATGACGGAAAAGAACGTCCAGAGAGGGTTTCGAGGCGCGGGGCTTGTTCCACTTGACCCTGAATCCGTGGTTTCGAGGCTTGATGTGGTGCCACGGACGCCAACGCCTGTTGAGGGGGTTCCAGAAACACCCGCACCTTGGGTCTCTAAGACGCCCAACAACCCGATTGAAGCGAGCTCTCAGTCGGAATTCATCAAGGGTCGTATCTCACGTCATCAAAATAGCTCCCCGACATCTATTTGTGAGGCTGTCGACCGACTTTCGAAGGGAACGCGGGGAATCATGCACCAGATCGCCCTCCTCAAGTCTGAGATCTGCATCGTTCGAGGGGAGAATGACATCCTCAGCCGGCGTCGCTGGGCCAAAAAGACACGTCTCCGAAAAGGAGGGAGCATGACTCTAACCGAAGGCCAGGATGTCCAGGCTCAGAACGAGGTAGATGCGCAGGTGAAGCAGGAAATGCAGCAGTGTAGTGGTCGCAAGCCGAGGTCTGAGACGAAGAAACGGTGCTGTAGTGTCTGCAGCAAGCCGGGACACAACGCAAGAACTTGTCAGACAGTAGTGGAAAGGTCGTAGGGAACGATTCCGGTCGATGTTAATTGATCGCAGGCGTTGGGGTTGACGTTACGAGGAATGTTTTCGCGTGGTCGCGGTTGTCTGGTGTCGCCGATTCCATTACGCCAAAAGGCGGGCCCCACCTTGCTGGCAGGAATTCTTATCGGACTTTATCTGGTGACATCTGCCTCATATCTGCCTCACTCGCTTATCATGTGCGTTACTAGACGGAGACGCGGGGGTCAGTCTGTTGCCTTAGGCGAGCGATCCCCACTATTCCCCCAAAACATCCAATTTGCTTAGTAATCTGCTGGGCGAATAGGTTTTGATTGTATATACTTTAGTACACACCTATGTAAAGTGTAGCTGTAGGTATTCTGAAACTCGCCTTAACGCGTCGGGGAACGCGACGAATTGGCCATGGCGGGCGCTCTTTCCGCGTTTCTGCTCTTCCTTCCTGTGCTTCGGAGATCAGCCTTTCCTTCCTGCTACCTACGCTGCCGTTGGAAGATTTCGCTTTCATGACCTCAAATATGTCACGCGCTTCGGATTCCGATATGCTAACGCTGTTGGCTCGTCCCCCGAATCTTCACCGGCCCCAGAAACCCCAACAAAGCAACGGGTTGCTCGAGACGACGAACACCAACTATTTCGATACTTCCGGGGCTGGGCGTGGTCCCAACGAAGCCGGGATACGCTTTCCTGGGTGTGGCAGTTCGGATTCGATATCGGGAAGGAGACTGAGCGAAGATGGGTTTGCAAAGCCTGTGTTCGAAAGAAGGTACCCAAGCCAGGTAATGTGCTGGCTATTTTCGGCAGAACGCCGAGCGCCATCTCTGGGACCACCACCAGATTCAGGACCCTTCTGGCAAGCGGACTGCGCCGTCTTCTCGAAAGAAACCGCTGAGGTCCTATCGTACAATAACCCAGTCTTGGAACCTCGACCCCACGAAGCCTCGAGATCAGGCCATTACGAACAGCTTCATCAAGAGGTTCGATCGGACCGTCTTCCAAGGAATGCTTGTCGAATGGCTTGTCGAAAGCAATATATCCTTCCGCGAGCCCGAGAGCAAGCGATTACGAGCTGTGTTCGAATACCTGAACCCGCTTGTTGCGTCAACAGACGCCCATCTCTGCCACGATACAATTCGGAAGCGTGCGATAGCGTCAGTTCGAGAAACACAAAGAAACCGTGATGGGGGTTCTGAAGGCCGCGCCGGGTCTGCTTCACATATCGTTCGATGGCTGGAGATCAAGAAACCGGCACGCTTTGTATGGCGTAGCCTGCTTCTTTCGAGATGGACATAGGAAAGCTCAGAAATTGGCCCTCGGAATCCCAGAATTGACGGTTCTTCACTTCGGTACCAATATCGGGGACGAGATCCTCGAAATCATCGAATCTTATGAGATCGGCCACAAGATTTGGTTCTTCACCCTTGACAACGCAGGGAACTGCGATACTGCGGTGGAAACGATCGGCAAGAAACTCGGCTTTAAAGGATCTGAACGGCGGGGGCGTTGCTTCGGCCATGTGATTAATCTTGTCGTCAAAGCCATTCTGTTCGGAACGGACAGTGAGGCTGTCGAAGAAGAGTTGGATTCAGGACACGCATTGGCTACGCCTGAACACGAGCTCTGGCGCAGAAAAGGCCCGGTTGGCAAGCTTCATAATCTGGTGGTTGCGATTCACAGATCCGACCTACTTTCATCGCTTCTTCGCAGTCTTCAGCAGTTGGAAATCGACGCTTCGACCGATCCCCGGGTTAAGATTCGCAGGCCACTTAGTGTGGTGGTCGACAACGATACTAGATGGCTTTCCCAGTTGTATATGATCCGCCGCGCTTTGAAGCTTCGTCCCTACCTCGAAAGTCTTGTCGTCAAGCACAAACAAGAGTGGGAAAGGGAGAATACTTCGGAGAAGGCGAGGCGGCTGAAGCCAAGCGCAGTCATGCCTCTGGTCTGCCGCGACGAGAACCAACCGACGGACGAGGACTGGGCTGTCCTTGAAGCGTGTGGCGACATTCTTCAGAGCTTCGAAGATGCAGTCAAGGCGCTCGAAGGTGATGGAATCCAACGAAAGCGGAAGCAAGGATACTACGAATCGTACGGCAACGTGTGGGATGTGATATCCGGCTACGAGTTCTTGTTATCGCTGTTGGAGACGGCAAAGGCGACGGTTGATCAGTATCCCGAACTAGAGCACTTCAGGGTTAATATCAATCTCACTTGGAAGAAGCTTGACGAATACTACAACAGACTGGACGAGACCTCAATTTACTACACCTCCCTTGCCCTACACCCTGCTTATCGATGGGGCTATTTCGAGACGACGTGGTCGGACCGACCTACGTGGGTTGCGAAGGCGAAGGGTATGGTGCAGTCTGTTTGGGACAAGACGTATAAGACGATGGAGATGGTGGCGGAGGACACGGATGGGCTGCCGCCTGCGAAGCGTATGCAGTACTATTCTCCATTCGAACGCTTCAAGGACGAGGCTCGGATATCATCGTCTACAGCTACTCAGTCAGCTGGTATAGACGAGGACGAGTACACGAAGTGGCAAAAGGACG
This sequence comes from Verticillium klebahnii, assembly GCA_002851715.1. Classification (NCBI taxonomy): domain Eukaryota; kingdom Fungi; phylum Ascomycota; class Sordariomycetes; order Glomerellales; family Plectosphaerellaceae; genus Verticillium; species Verticillium klebahnii. Next base: position 1,987,502 of record NMXL01000001.1, on the reverse strand, counting down.
CCTTGCCAACTGACTTCCATATACAAGATCCCCTCGAGTACTGGCACGCGCAGAGGTTCGAATACCCCCGGCTTTCACGAATGGCGCTTGACTATATGACAATCCAGGCCATGAGTGCCGAGTGCGAGAGGCTCTTCTCGGCGGCAGGGCGAATCGTGACACCTATTCGCAATCGTCTCGAGGCAAGCACTCTTGGGATATGTCAGGTGTTGCGTTCGTGGCTGCGCGCGGATATTATCGATGAGCTTGATCCCATCCTGTTGAATAAGGCAGACGAATCCGAGGTGGATATTGCCAAATTAAGGGACGCCGAGGACGAGAGGGCAGTGGCGGAGAAGCTGTCTGCCTGGCTAACCGCCATGCCAAGGAAACTCCGAGAGGAAGAAGAGGGTTGGGAATAACCTGGGTCTGTACCAGACAGTTCAGACGAAGGGCTTACCTACACAGGGCTCGTCAACCTAGTCAACCCAACGTCAATCAACTCAATTTGGACTCTGCGTTGATCAACTCCACGGAGACAAGGCTTATTAAGCCATCAACTCAATCAACCGGAGGCTTAAGTTGACGTGGATTGAGTTGATCGCCACCCTCTCAGAGGGGCTCAAGGAGGGCGAGTTAAACTCGCTACCGATTGATAAGGCTGGCTGTACCTTCACCTCGGTCTTGACTAACTCTTTCTTGATTCCCTTCTCCTTTTTGAACGGCTTCACGGCTAGTCTCGATGTCTTGATATTACGAGGGGCCGGGACTTGTGGTCGAGGAGACAATGGCTCATAGAAAACAAGGAATAGAAGATACCTGCCCTCTGTTTTGCTGAAACGAAAAGGACAGTCCTCGCCGAAAAGCTCTGCGACTGTCTGTCTCTCCCAGTCGAGATCGCTCAGCTCCGTGATACCCTCTTTAATATGGGCGTTCTGAACGAGTCTCTTATCGAATTGAAGAACAGATGAGAGGGCAGGCTTGTCCTTGAACTGAGGGAAGAAGATGCTGTCGAACCAGAAGTGGACAGGTAGAGATGGTTCCTCGTCGACGAAGGGGCGCAAAGCGACCTTCAGCAGCTCTCTAGCCAAAGACCACCGGGGCTCCTCGTCTTCGTCTAGTATTTCCCACGGGTCAGGCCTCGCAAGGAAGACCGTGAGACGCATCGAGATCTTCCGTCTGCTCTTGTTTTGACTCTGTTTAGCCACGGCCTCACTGAGTTGCGACGAGCTCGCCCTCATGCTCCTCGCGATCCGGCTCTGGGTAAGTTTGGCATCTCGATACACGACGGAGGGCCGCGATACTGCGAGGATACGGCCAGGGCCGTCTCCAGAGCCGGTGAAGATCGTCTGTGAGGGGGTGGAACGATCGGAGGCTGTTAGGTCGATAGACTGCATAGCGGAGGAGGTGGAAGCTGTCTCAACGTCTCGAAACGGGACTGGCGAGCTATGGAGGATGGAGATACTCGTGGGCCAGCGTCTCCCGCAATATGGACATAAGTTCGACCCTGGGTGGCTATCGCGGATGAATCCTTTGGTACGATTTAGGAGCCACGGTCTTCGGAACATCGGGACATGTCTGCGGTAGGACGTGATCGGGCATTTCTACGTACAATACAAGATCAGTCGTACAATCTCATGATGGATAGACTCGGGCTTACTTAGGGAACGGATGGGGATAGCCCATAGCAGCTATGGGGTGACGATGGGCTGAGTATTATCGCTCGTGTGGATGTGTAAGTGGAAGAATTGTGACGCATCACCCAGAATTATCACGACATATTCGCTTGGTGGAGATGCCATCTAAATGACGAGATACCTTCCGGATAGTGTGCGATACTGTAGTGTTGCAAGGGGGGCACAAAATTAGTGTATTTCAACGTGGTTGAGGCTTCCAAAAAGGGTAATTAATGTCACCCATGTGGTAATGTGCGACCGTACGAGTCATGTGTAGGACGTGCTGCTCAAGTTAAAGAATGCGCCGGTGAAGCTCGCTATTCGCTTTCTTTAAGGCATCTATTTGAGTGATGCCTGGCTTGGCGCTATATCTACACTCCTCAGCAGGCCGAGCGGTCGTGGCGGTGCAGGACGAGCAGACAGGCCTTCGGCCGTCACACTGACGCCGCTTGCGGCGACAAGAAAATCAAGCGATCACGGTTTGAGGGCGGCGCTTGACGGGGTGTAGGCTAGGGCGAGTAGACGTTGCAGCCGCGGCCCGCGACCGCGGACCAGTTTCTTCCATGAAGCTCGTGTCGTGGGCCAGAAATTGGCGACAAAATTCCATGGTCATTCTGCAGTGGTTTATCTTGTTTCTTACGCTGTGAGATTCATCCCAGCAGTAGAATGGGACAAGGAAGGCAGTCTAGTTGTCCTTTGACCCACATCATTGACCCCGCATCAGGTGGAGGGCTCCAAAATGTTGCCGATCAGGCATGGTCCTGTTCTGCGACCCAAAGGTGCTTACACATTTGATGCATTTATTCTCTCGCTACCGCCCCGGTAGGATTCAATCCGTTTCACGGTTATTGGCAACTGGCCATTGGTCGTCCGGGAGTGACTACAGGACAGTCTCCTTCTGTACCATAACAACAACAACCATCCACTTCGTTCAATTTCGTGATGACAGTTTTGAGCCGGGGCGATGATACAGCTCCTTGACCTTCGAGACCTACAGCAGGGCGCCAAGGTCCCAGATCGGGACCACGGCCAGTACGCCTGCTGCGAAGCCGTCTACAGCTGTCGAGATGTAGCGCATGCATCGCTCGAAGATGATCATGACTTTTTTGGTAAGGAGGCGCTGAACATTTAGTGGCCAGGTGGAAAGTTGCTTGCGCCAATCCTTTTGAAAAGTTTCCTGGTGGCTTTCCCAGTCAGGCAGACGAGTTCTGTCGCCATGACCGTTCTTCGCGTGTGCCTCGCACTCATGCCTGAGGAGACAAGCCGCGGAGGAGAACTGTGCGCCGTCGCAGGAAGGATCGCTGTATCGGAAAGGCTTGAGGTGGGCATCCAAGAAATTGCTACCGACGAACATGGTCAGAAAGTCTTCAGCTTCCAGCGAGAGGGGGCTCACGAGTAGTTGCATGTTCGGTCGGTGATGGTAGCCGCTTGCCCCTTCTGTGTACAGTGAGGCAGGTCGAGGGGCCTTGTGCAAAAAAACAGGTACAAAGGACTCGTTCAGGGAGGGCCGTCGACAGTGCCAAGGTCACGACTAGACCCGAGTCCGAGCCAATGTTTTATCATAAGCAGATACAGCGCGGCTCTCAGCCGGTGCAGGGCCCTTGACCTGGCCTCATCCTGTTGGGTCGGGTGATAGATGCTGTGTATCGCGAGGTGCGTTTCCGCATCACCTCTAGTGATTAGAATGATACTAAAGAGATCTCTACCGTTCTGATGAAAAGGCCATTTTCGATGGTCGAGCCTCTTATTGACGAAAAAGCATGCCCTCGCAGGGCGTCCTCCCTTATTAGCGGGATAGTAGAGGTGGAACCGATCCTTTGCTGGGTGGTATGTCGTGTCGGTGAATGGGGTTTTCCACGCTTCCTGGATGTCGAGGATGTTGTAGTTGTCGATCCTGGGGTCGTGGACGAGCGTGGCCATCACCGTGTCCTTCGATTTTCTGATATTGTGCTGTAGTATTGTGAGCGTATTCTGCGTGATCATTCGTTGTCGTCGACGAATTCCATGCTGTTGCTGTCGTGTGTCGGCTGAATGTTGACATCTATGGCTTCGAGAGCCCGTCGCGATCATACTATGATGCGCTTCGGCCGGGCATCATCGTAGGCAACTCTAGCCGTGTCTTCGGCGTTCTCATCCTTTCTTGAATTGCTTGCTGGGTTCGCTCTCTTCTGGACTTTCTTAGCGATCTGCTGCGGTTCGGCCGCGCTCCTTGGGGTTGGCCTGCCTGGTTCCAGGTCTGGTCGCCCGATCCTTGACGCCATTCTGGGTTGACATTCGGTTGCCGCGGTTGGCGTGATCGAGATGTTCTCCGGATGGTAATTTGGTCGTGATTCGTAGGCTTCCCCGTTTCTGGTCATTTCTCATGTCCTGGTCGGACACTGGCCGTGCCAGGCTTCGTGGCTGCTGTCGCACACAGCGCACTTCCGGGCCGTGGCCGCGTCGTTCTTGGAGGGACACTCTCGGGTTGCATGCTCCTGCGCGCAGTAGCCACGTGCTACGGGTGCTTTGCACTGGGTTCCTATGTGGCCATATTTACGACATCTGAAGCATTGCCTAAGGCGGCACTGTCTGTCATATCGTTCGCATTGGAAAATTTCGCCTTTGCCAGATGAGGCCCTCGTCAATGATCTTGTTGGCATCCTCCGCCTTGGAGAATTCCACGACAATGGTGGATGTGGACTTCGTATGAGCGGACCGGGTCAGCCAGTTGATGTGTTTGATCTCTGAGGTAGCGATGGACGGTCTATTGTCCTGTAGCAGCTCGTCGCTCAGTTGTGCAGAGTTGTCCATGTCCATGGAGCTGGTTCGTATGCTGTGTGCTAATACGCCGCAAGTCGAGATCCGTACCGAGGCGCCGTTGCCGATGCGGTGTTCCCAGCCCCTAGAGAACTGGCGAAGCGCTTCCATGTCTGCTGTCGAGGCTGTTTTGATGCTCAAGTCGCCACCCTTCAGCTAGTTAGCCGATGCTACCTTCAGTTTGTCAACGTCCTCGTTGTTGCTCCGTTCAATGGCGCGGTCTACGTGTGCTTTGAGGCTGCTGGGGCCCATGGCTCTAAGATTGGTGATGGTGATTAGGTCTCTGATGTTTACGATGATCTCACGTAAGGTCTGTTCGTGGGACGTTCTGTGGTTCTGTGGGTTATACATGCTAGCTGCTAGTCCTAACCAGGCGGCTACACTGGCACATGTGCGTGCGATGCTGCCTTGATTCATCTGTCCCAGTGTCTTCGCATCCCTGACCATCTTGAGAGTCATATTGTTCGCCTCCAGTGCCTCCTTGGCGACGGCGTTGGCTACCCTCGCGGCAGCTGTATTCTCCTTGATATCGGTGGCGTTCTGCTGCATTGACTTGTTGTATTTTTTTTTTTAGTTCTTCTCGGAGGTTGTTCGTGGCTCGGATAGCATTCTCGCTGGCGGTATTGATTTCGGTATGGAGGTTTGCAATCGCGTCGCGGATGTCTCGAGGTCAGAGATATTCTGCAATTTGGCGACGAGAGTCAGAGCCCGATGAACGCCGCTCTGACTCTTTGCGGTTCGATAAGTTGTCCGTTTGCGCTGTCAATAGACTTCAGTGCTGCCTGTAGGTATCTGCTCAATTTCGTGGCATGCTCTCGGAAGGGAGTTGATCAGAGGTGTTCCTCAGGCTACAGGTTCGCCATGGTGCCGGCGTCGCTATGGACTTCACGACGGGCAGCAGGCTATCCGATTGTCCTTTCGGAGCGTGTTCTGGAGCTGTTGGTAGCTTCGGATTTCGGATTTCGTTCACGCTGGTGGTGATATCTTTCAATTGGCAGATGAACGCACGACTGGTGACAGGCGGCAGGCCAAGTCAATCATGTGACGTTTTCTACTGCTGGAAGCGGCTTAGGGCATAACCAAGTAAAAAAGGAGAGTAGCGATGATTGGCCCTCACTGGACTTGGCAGAACACGTGTTCTTCAGACCTAGGTGGGAGTTACCCCAGCCTTGGAATCCTGCTTCTTGCCCCTTACAACATCTCCCTCCCTCTTCGTCAGAAAACCGAAATCGTCCGTACAATGTCGAATTTTAAGGGAGAACAACTTCGCCCGCTTTTGCCCGCCACCAACGGCACCACCTCTCTCCAACCCTTCTCGTCAACCCGAATACGTAGTGACTCTGGCGCCGTTGCCGATGTCTTTGACGCGTCTCTGATTAATGACAGCGTTGCAGAGCCTTCCATCGCTGATGGCACTTCTTTTGAACATAGGAAGCCTAAGGAGCGAAATCGAATTGGCACAACACATGCCTGTAACGATTGCCGCCGCAGAAAGGCTCGGGTACATATATCCGATTTGGTCCCTGACTCTTATCACATCGTCCCAAACCATGAGCCTGACGAGTTTCTCCTTGGATGTCACTTAGTGCGATGGACAACTTCCCACCTGTCGGCCGTGCCATAAGAGGTCAATCCCTTGTGTGTACGCTCCGAGGCCGAGTTCAATCCCATCCGATAGTGTTATGGCTGCATCTTACGAGCTGCTGCAGCTTCTGCAGACCGCATCGACCGTCGAAGCTCTCGATATCATAGACATGCTAAAGACAAGTCCCAATCCTGCCGACGTACTCTCCGTTCTCAAAACCACCATGGGCCCACAACCGCCGACCCCGCTTTTTCAAGAAGTCAAGTCCGTTTTCCAAGCTGTATCCCATTCTAGCCTCGATTTTGAGCTTATGAGGAGCTACCCTATGGCATACCCTGCCTCCCGCCGCCTCAATCTCTTGCCCTCCAAGCTTCCAAAGTCAGATCAGTCTCAATACCCAGGACATTCCAGACAACCAGATCCAAGGTCTGTATGGCTTACAGGCTGTTTCTGATAAGATGCCCGGCTGACACAAGCTTCAGAAGCGCCCCATCTACCCATTTCCCTGTTCACGACATTGAATCTGTCCAACTTTCAACTGAAAATCCCGAACATGTCGTTAATGTTCAGGTGCATATTCTCTCGGCTGGTGATCTGCCTATGAACTACGCACGAAAAGCTCCTGCGGCATACTGCGATGACAGGTTAAGTCATTTAGACATGTCACTCTGGACCAATATCGCTGTGTCCAACGATGTCGCTGCCAGCATCATCTCCTTGTACCTGATGACCGATCATCCTCTCCTTGGAACCTTTGATCCTGACTTATTCGTTTCCGATCTGATTCGCCAGCAGTTCAGATTCTGCTCCCGGTTCCTAGTCCATGCCATCATGTGCTTGGGCGCCGTAAGCAGTCCTTCCTGACGGAAACAAACCCAAGACCCCAAGGTTGACTTCTGGTCTGGGTCTCCACACCACTGACGCGGCGCAGCAAATGTATACCACCTTAGATGAATCGGCTCACCCACTCATCGAACAGTTTGCCAACGAGGCCGAAAGGATTTGGTCGGTGGTCAAAGTCTCGGATACTCTGTGCAACATAGCTGGTGCCCAGCTGCTGAGCTTGGCGTTCATGGGAAATAGCCGAGACCACTACGTCTTGGAATTTCTCGCCGAGGCATACCACATGGCCGAACGAATGTCGCTCTTAGGAGTAGAACCGTCCGAGGCACTCAGGCACGTCGAGAGCATCCCGCTGCATTTGCGCTCAGCAAGTTCTTACACGGCGTGGGGAATTTTCAACTGGACCATGTAACATAACGCCAACTATTGAGTAATTACACAAGGCTGACGTTTACCCAGCCTCTTGTCCCTCTTTTACCAGCAACCAGGTCTCCAATACCCGGAGCACCCTCCCGTTCTTCCAATTCCCGGTGGCCCTTCAAACCTACGTCAAGCGCCTAGCTTCTCCCTGGGACCTTGGAAGAATTTTACATCGCAAACGGTTGGCAGTGCTCCCCCGTGGTACATGGGAGAGACCTTTCCAGCCCTTTGCAGTTTTTGGCGGATACTTCATGGCGTCAGCTTGGTGTACTACAGCAAGCCTGCAACCCCTCATAGGCCCATCAGTGCACGAGTCTCCGTTGAGTTTGCGGAGCGCAAATACCGTGAGCTCCTTGCATGGGTCGCGACGCTACCGCCGTCACTCGTACAGTCGGGCGATAGTCCAAATCACGTTACAGTCTTCCAGTAAGTTTTGCTAAGTATCAGAATTTCCCCATTTGTTTGCTTGCTGACCTCATAAGCTTGTGGTTTCACGCTGCCATTCTAGATATATTCCGCCCTTTTGTGCAGGCACCACCGTCTGAACCGTACCGTCTGGCAACCTTCTCATCAATTGAAAACTCTCCGGGCGCTGTTTTCCAGGCCTCCGTTGATCAGTTGAAGGGGCTTATCGTCATTTACCGGTCGAACTACCAGTCTTCTACGTACACCATCTTATGGCACACTGCGTTACGATACGTCGCAAATGCCGTACTTGAGGATACGAAGAACCCCGAATGGCGATTGAACTTCCTTTACTGCCTCAATGGATACGTGGGCCTTTGCAAGTCCTACCGCATGGCCGAAGCGGTCGGCCGCGCCCTACTTTCTATAGCACTGCGCAACGGGGATATCTCTGAGACGGAGGCGCGGACACTGGTCCAGCGGCTGAGTCAGAGAGGCTTTCAGCATCCTTCAAGAGATATCAGAGCTACCATCATGGGCGATCTTCGGCTGGCTTTGACGGATCGTGACGAGGCTTAAGATCGAAGAGCTTTTCAAACAGTTCGAAGATTTGGCACTCTTTCTAACTCTTTCAAGACCTCGTCAATATGGAGGAAGATCCACCAATTGGCAACATGCTGCCAGAGCGTGGGATAAGGAGGAGGACTAGGAAACAAGGGAAATTGGGCAGTGTTGGCGTCGAGTCCGACTATCGCCTGATGCCGCATTTTGCGTTTAAGGAAGTGACAGGCACTCCGCTGGTTCGGTGCAAAGGTATATGTGAAGCATTCCACTAAAAATGCCTCCCGGCGCCTTTCCCCATGTGAAGTCCATCAATAGCTCCCATAACAAGCCTTGAGAGCACCTCGCGACATGCAGAAATCAGAATTAATTCAGATCAGGGACCCCATCATGATTCTCCATGTCCCATGAAAATATTCTCATTCAACGTTGCCTCCATGTCGACGAAGTCCTGAAAGAGCGCCGCATCCTCAAACTGCCCGGTGAGGTTTTCGACCCTTGCCTCGCATGGATTTGTCAAGGCCAAATCGAGGTCGCCCATGAACGTGACCCGAATGTCGCCAGAGGGATGGTCCAGGCCTCGCTGCTCCAGCTGATGGAGTATGGTACGCGCCTCCGGCCCAGAGATGTCACCATTGCGCAACGACATGGAGAGAAGGGCGCGACCGATGGCCTCAGCAAGGCGGTATGATTTGCGGAGAGCCTCGTATCCGTAGACGCAGTGGAGGAAGTAGAAACTCCGTTCCGGATCCCCCGTGTCTTCGAGAACGGCGTTGGCGACGTCGACCAACGCTGTGTGCCAGAGAATAGTGTACGCGGATGATTGGTACTCCGAACGGTAGACAACGATGAGCCGTTTGAGTTGGTTGACGGATGCCTTGAAAGCAGCTCCGGCGGAGTTCTCCCTCGACGAGAATGTTGCAAGATGAGGTTGCTGAGAAGTCGGTTGCTGCAGAAACGCGCGAAAGATATCCAAGATTGCGGCGTGGAACCACAGGCTGAGAGGGCTAAGCAAATCCATTCTTGACGTCATCTAGCAGTGTACTCACTGGAACGTCATATTATGGTGAGGGCTGTCGTCTGCCTGCGCAAACGACGAAGGAAGCGTCTCGATCCAGGCCAAAAGCTCACGGTACTTGCGCTCCGCAAACTCGATCGAGACGCGCTGACTGATATGCGCAGGCATACTCACAGACCTATTGATATACACCATCGTAACACTGTGAAGAATGCGCCAGAATCTGCACAGTGCCGTAAAGGTCTCACCCATGTACCACGGAGAGCTCTTGTCTTGAGTTTGCGAGGTCCTTTCCGTGCTCGGACTCTGGCGCGACTCGGGCGATTGGGCGAACTCTCGAGAATCAGCTGGTATAGGCAGCCTTGGAGGGTACTCCGGATACTCCAACCCGGGCTGTTGGTAGAATAGTGAGAGTAGGCTGCACAGATCAGACTCTGTCATACGCTGAAATGCGACAGAACGGAACTTACATGGACCAGTTGAAGATTCCCCACGCCGCATACGAAGTTGCAGAGCGCATTTCTGGTGAGACTTCACTTTGTCTCGGGGCCTCGGATTGATCAACTCCCAACAGCGACATTCTTTTCGCCATGCGGCACGCTTCGGTAAGGAACACCGAGACGAAGTGATCTCGTCCATTTCCCATGAAGGCCAAGCTCAAAAGCTGGGCACCTGCGATGTTGCACAGGCTGTCGGTCGATTTGGCTGCCCACCATAGCCTTTCGGCCTCAGTCCCGAACTGCGCAATCAGTGGATGCGTAGATTCGTCCAGGCTGGTGTACATTTGCTGGAGCATGACTGTGAGCACTCTGAAAATCTTGAGGGATTATGAAAGAAGGAAAGCTTACTGTGCCCCAATACATAAGGGCGTGCACCAAGGCACGGGAACAGAATTGGCCCCGGTGACGAACCAGGTCGGAAACGAACAAGTCGGGATCAAACGCGCCTAAGAGGGGGTGGTCGGTTCTTAAATATAAGGAGATGATGTTCATGGCAAGTTCATTGGAGAGAGGGATGTCGGTCCAGAACGACATGTCGAGATTGCGCAATCTTTCATCGCATATTGGTAACAAAGACGGTGGTGTGTCCATCATCGAATCAGCCAAAAAGGGGTTATCTTCATGATCGGCCATACCCGCACCATCTTTCAACTGGCCGATCTGGGGACCATTGCCCGAGAGGTGAATAACCAAATTGGCTCTGACATTTGCATTAGCCTGGCGACTCGCTTTTAGAAGAGAAAGCCCAGGATTGATGGTCACCTTTGATCCATGGACCTGGTTCTGCGGATGTACGGGAGTCGGCTCAGATCGGACGTATCAGGACGCGACACCGGGTTCGGCGCCGGGTTCGGACGGAATAGGATTGGAGCTTGTGGAATCTTTGAGGACGGCGAGAACGGCAGAGGGGTAGCGGTTAGCTCTCAATATGCGTAGTATGCCCAGTGCTTCAGCCTCGGAGGTTGACTTGAGGAGTTGCAGTACTTCGTACGACTCGGCCATGGCGGTATCGGTGGCCCCTCGCGCGGGTTTCTCAGTGTAGAATCAAGCGGACAGAGGATCTCCCTGCTGCAGGCGTATCCGTATCGTGGCCGCCTTCTAGAAGGCCTGGCTCTCTACGAATACATGTCGGTGGTCCGGCTGAAGCGGAAAGGGCGAGGTGTTTCTTGGGGAGAGGTTGAACTCGTCAGCACCTGGCCTCCGTCGAGGTCGTGGGTTCAGGTATTACGGCGGCCAGGAGAGCAAGCCAGAGTGTAAGCACAGTTCCTAGCGTAACGTGTACTTCAGATTCCATACTAACTGCAATTAGGCCACAATTGCATTCGTTGCGGGCTGGCCTGCCCTGGTTACCTATCGCAAGAGGGTACTTGTCGGACCTCGTCCATTTTGCTACGGCCCCAAGACGTCGGTTCTGTTCCGCCCGATCTCAACGGCATACCGCTACAGAACACTGGAGCGAACATGCCCGTGGCACAACAGAGGCTGGACACCTTGCCGCGGGACGGTCAAGGACACATGGTGCAGACTAACCCATCTCAGGGGTGGAGGCCAGTTAATGGCGATAACAACCGCACGGCATTCACCGCCCCTGGTGCAACTGCCCCACGCCCGGTGCTCCGTCCGCTGCTCCCCGCACCAACATACCCTCTCCCAAGCCGTGTCAGCGGTCAAGCAATTCCGCAACAGGCTGGTGTTAGTATTCGGAAGGGCTATCAAAATGCTGTGAACGCTGTGTCCTCCCATCCAAATGCCAGTACGACTCACGTAACGGCCAGAGCCAAACGTCCAAGTCAGGCCAAGGATCAGGACAAGATACCAGAGACATAGAAATGCGTCGGCATGATGTCGAGATGCGCGTTGATCGTCGTTTAAGTTTGACCTTGGAGGCAAACCATGAGCGTACACGCCCGGATAACGGTTTTAATCTGTCCGGCAGGCAACTTATCGCAACAGGAATCTCTGAAAGCCCTCACCAAATCCATCAACACGCTGAAAAGTGGCAAGCGGAGGTTGATCCAAGAATCTCTCTATCTCCATTCTCTTTAACTCGTCTGGCGAATGAGGCAGTAGCTTTTGTTGGGATGAAGTAGTTAGCTTCTAGCCTGAATCCGCCATAGCTTAATTCATTCCAAACTTCGACATTCGCCACTAAGAAACCACACCAAAATGTTCACCACGGCCATCACACATAAGCTGCATCATCACCGTATCCTTGACTTCAAGCCTCCGGCCGCCAATACTCTCGAACCCCTCAAAAACATCCTTACGGGGGTTAAACCGCACCATGATTGGCAGCCAATCGGCGTTCACTCGAACGTCGATGGACATGTTAGAGGCGAAACACAGCAGATATTCTCCGTCCGCCTCATCCCTTCTCCCCGCCCCTTCGTCTCTGACCCAACAGCGGCCACCGCGCCCACGCTGCCAAGAGTATACCCAGCTTTCCGAACCATCGTCCGACTGCAAGCAGGCTCGAGTTGCCGAGATGTTGACTGAGTAGGCGTTCTTCGGCTTCTTCGAATAGGAGACTTTCGAGGCGATCCGCTTGCGTTTCCTTGGTGGGCTCGTGCCCGGCAACGCGACAGTACTCGGATCAATCCGAGCCTCAAGTCGAGTAAGCTGTTCGCGAAGTGCAGCAATCTCGGCGATAACGTCTTTTCTGTCGTGGCCAGGGACTATGATGGTATCGACGGCATTATGAGCTCCAAGATTGTTGTTCGGATCGATGCTGATGGCCTCATCGTCCATGCTCGCATCAAGGGGGTTGAGCTCTTCGTCTGCTTGTCCTCGGATGTCGTTTAGGTTCCGGTCAACCACTTCCCCATCAGAAGGCTCGTCGAGTAGGACGGTGTCAGTGACGTCACATTCATCATTCGTCCCGCAATCGTCGGTATTTCCAGATGAGAAGGGGCTACCGCTTTGTTCGGAGTCGGTGTTGACATCCTCATTGTCGATTCCCTCCTCGTCTCTGATCTCGGCATCGCCAACCTCCTTGTCATCGCCGTGCCTGTCAACACTACGTCGGAAAACGTCCTCGAACTCGAACTCATCGCTGCTGTGACCAGCGTCATCGTCGTCACTGTCGCTGTCGTCGCTGATGTAGATGATTTCGGGCGAAGGGGGAGCAGAGGTGGGAGAGATCACCCGAAAAGACTTGAGGATTGCCATGTTTGCTTTGAACGTGGATGAGAGGGGAGATGAAGGGAGAAGAATGAGAAGAAAGGAGAGAGGCGACGGCAAGAGAGGAGGGAGACCAGCAGCTTTAAGTACCCAGGAACGGCATAAGACCTCGGGATGTAACAAATGTTCTAGCACGGGAGCTGAGCTCTTGCCGCCGTAGCCGTCCTCCCTGAGCCCGGTTCTTGAGTTGTTGGACCCGTGAGGCCTCAAAATGGAAGGATGGCCGTCAAGAATCCTGGCAGCGGATGCATGGCAAGGTCAAGGACCAACTCGCCCACTGCCTAGGATACCAAGGACGGCCTCCTGAAAGACAAGCCGCGTCAGTGGGAGTGAAAGGCAGACAGCGAGTTTGGACTCTGTCGATAATGCCAGGGCATACATCTAGCACACTATGTCGTCTAGGGTTGTTCCAGGTCACCGACGGCGAAGGGATCCAACAGACAGCTCAGCAAACACTAGGCCTGGCTGTTTCCAGTATAGGAGGCCTCAATCACCCTGAGACGACCAAAGACGCTGTCTCGTCGGCCTGAGCCAATATTTTAGTTTCTCCGTTCCCTATAGCAGTAGCTCACCTTCGGCATTTCAAGTGCCGGTGCCCTTGCGGTCAGCTCAAGTACAAAGGTCAGGTTGCAGGCTGGGTTGCATGGACGCATCTATACTACCTTGAAGGTATTGATGTCACAGACTAGCAACGCATCGTCACTCGCTCGCAGTTCATACCTCTAAGAGGAAGGAGAAACAGAGAGGGGTTCCATGCTCAGCGACCAGGGTGGGAGGTCAGCGCTTCGGAGCTTGGCAAGGGATGCTGCGGATAAACCAACGAAGTCCAAGGGGGTGTTTGGTTAAGCTGAACATCCTAATGATTGCCTTATCTGGGGAGTGGTCGCAGGAGTCGGAGGTAAGGTCAGGGGATTCATGGCGCCACTCCCCCAGGTGGCCTCATGAAGCATCCTGCTCGTCATGTCTGAGGCAAGGCAGATTTCCAGCTGCTTGCGAGTCCGGCAGGGTCAAGCTGAATGAACGGGCCGTCTTGCTTTGAGGAGCCAATGAATGTTATGCCGAGATCTGAAGGTGGTGTTATCAGCTTCGTTAAGGAGACCGAGGGTTGAGCGACAGGGACAGGCAACAACGAGCCGTGACTTCCTAGGAGATCACATCATGCATGAAACCCTAGACTGGTGTGTGACTGATAAAGAGGTCATGTGGTGTTGGAGGATGAAGATACCTAGCAATCGCCGAGCGAACCCGACTTCAGGGGTGAGGCGCTTCCAGGGGTAAAGCATTCGCCGGGGTGAAGCACTCTCAGGTATAAATAGGAGGACGTTCCCCCCGAAGGCTCCATCAGATCTTCCCCATTGTCTACACTCGTCTTCACGACATACATTTATTTGTCTTCGCAGCATCAAGCCAAATTGAAACCATTTGTTCTTTCCTGCCCATTATGGTGACCACACGCCGTGGTACACGTGTGTCGCCCAGCCCAGCCCAGTTGCGGACGCCAGACAAAGCGACCGCTGGCTACATTACCCCTGATCGTCCTTCATTTGAGCCCCTGAGCCCCCAGCAAACATATGAAGATGCGGCCAGAGCCGTGGCATTCCGTCTACATTTCCCCGTGCTCATTGACGACCTTCGTGAAGCTGCGAGTGCCGGGGATAGCACCGAGCAGTTGAAAATACTCCTGGTTGCACGCCCTTTTGCAGAGCGGCAGTTGCTTCAGAAATTCCTCTGGGAGCTCAGCCAGTGTTGCGGCGACCGCGATGCCAACAGCCAAGACGAGGTACAAGCACCTGTTACATTGCCTGCCAAGGCCAACAACACCACCGTCGAGATTTCTCCGATGGTATCTGGATTGATTCCACGACCACAACTTGCCACAGCAGGCGCAGCTTTCCAGGTTATCAAATCGCCGAAGGCAGAATTCAACATCACTACTCTGTCAAAACCATCTGTGGCATGTCAACAGATCGCTATTCCGTCCCACATCGAGCCGTCGTCTCTCGAGCCCTCCACCGCAAGCAGCGATGGCGGCGACGAGGGAGTTGAGACCGTCCCCAGACTGCACCTCGAGCTCCACCTGTCCACCACGCCCACCTCCGATGGATCACAGTCACCCACAAGAACAATTGTTGAAGAGCCGTCGGACGTGGATGAAGTAGTGGGCAGCCTTGCTTCACCCAGCCTCCCTCAAGATCACTCCTTTGATTTTAGATGGGTCCCAGATGACACACTATCACGCACCTCGGAATCAACTGTCGAACTGCAGAAAGAAGATTCAGTCGGGATGAGCCTCAGCAATCTGGACTTTTCGCCTCATACGGTCGTTGATGAGGAAGAACACACTACGGAGTGCAGCCAAGGCAGTAGCGCGATCAAGCTGCAGGAGTTTGACAACTCACATATCAACGAGGCCAGCAACGATACATTCTCAGATAACTATGAGCGAGCATGCACCAGGGATGAGGAAGCCACCAAACTGCTGGATTCCCCCAAGTGTCCTTCGTTTAGGGGGCTGATGACACCTCAAGATACTCCCCTGAAGGTGCAAAGCGGAGTCCTCGATTCCGACTACCAGCTTAGAGAGGAGATCAATCATCCGCCAATCTTATCTCTGGCCCTGCAATCCGTCACTGAATTTGCCGAGGAGAGCCTTCAGAAGGTTGAGCAATTCAGGTTGCTAGAAGAGGTTTTCACAACGTACCAGGAGATGTACAATGCGTTGAAAGAACCAGAGGGCGGCATTTGGTCTGATGGTTCTCAGTGGCAGCATTTGCTGGACTCTGGGATTCAGGGGCGTCAAAAAAGCACTTTGTGCTATGCTCTTACGAGTATTGAGTTCGCCAGATGGCATCGCAACCAAGCACTGCTTCTGGGGTTATCCCCGAAGATGGCGGCCCAGAAGGTCTCCAGAAGGGTTCTTCAGGCGGCTGTCGGGAACAGGCCTGGTCCACAGGACCAGGACCGACGAAATCTCAACACGCACCTCACCCGCGGCAGAAAATGGACTAGACTCGTGGATGAGTTGGGCTTCGGTATCCTTTTCCTGGACGCATGGTACGCATTTGCTGATTCCTTGCTACGATAGTTCGCTAATAGATTGGAGGAGCCTGGCCAAGGCCTCAGGGGCTTCTTTGAACAACCTTATCAGTCATGTCAAAACGTCAGAAGACAAGTTGTTCATTGTGGAATGTTTAGCGGAACAGATGGAGCTGCTTATGAAGAAGGGACGAACAACTCCGGACCTCTTCAGACACCACTTGGAAACTCGCGGCTGGATAAGCGCGCTCCCCACGTATTCGCCTTTGGCTGCAGTCGCCAAGGAGGTCTCCTCTCTACGACATCAAATGACAGAGTCAGCGCCTAACGGGAAAATACGGACGATTCACAGTGCATTCACATTCGACATCGAGTCTCTCGGCCGGCTCGAGTCCACACATTGGTTTGACGATCAACTCGTTCTGCTGTGTCTTCATCTGGCCCAAAAACGCTCCTATGTTCGAGTTGGGTTCTCTGTACCCCTGCATCGGGAAACCGAACCGACCGTCATACGATCCAAGCCATTCGAGATGGCTGCACGGAAGATCAAGGATTGGAACGTTGCCGAAGAAGCATCTCGTCTTGTATGTTTCTTTCCTCTTTTTCTACGAGGCAACCATTTTAGCCTTCTTGAGATCAATCAACGAGAGGGTTCAATCTACCACTATGATTCCTCGGAGGGAGCTTATCTGGCAGAAATCAAGGTAGGATGCCGGAAAGGGCGCGATCTCCTACGCATCACTGACAGAACACCAGGCAGCCTGCAAGGACCAGTTCCCCGGTTTACAGTTCACGGCGCAGGTTTGTGTTCCCCTCATCACGGAAGTCTAATAAACTAACGATACTGCAGAGGGCTCAAAGCCAGATCGACAGCCATAGCTGCGGTCCTTTGGTCGTGTCCTTTGCTCGGCATCGCATGATGAACCGGCGGATCCCCGTTGGGACTGTTCAGGCCGAGGCTTCCCAGCAGCTGAGGTTCGATGCTTTAATCTTGGTAAGGGACGCATGGCGTTCAGGGGTCTTGATTAGGGCAGAGGAACCATTAAGCCTGAAGAGGGGTAAAAGGGGAGATGATGAAGGACGTCGCAAGCGGACCAAACTGAGAGATGGAATCCAGGTTCAAGAAGTAGCTATCTAGAAACACGGCAAGCCAAAGCCCACAACCATCACAACCACAAAAGACTTCGAGACCTGCTGGACCAGAGTATTCCCCGGAGAAGTAGCTGCCTCGCTAATGAATGATGAACCCGGTGGCAGTCCGATGGTGAATGAAGAGTTGGCAGTAGAGGTCCCCGAAGTGGGTGCTGTGCCATGGGGGGCACTCCCATCCATGATGTAGGCAAGGATATCGATGACGTTGTCTGTTCGGGCGAGTCGGTGACCGTGACCACGATGGTCTTGGAGACTGTCTTCGCAACAGTTCGAGTTCTCTTTTCGGTCGATTCGATAAACAGGGTCGTCAAGCAAGGGCTGGTTACTGTATCGTAGGGCGGAATGAGTGCAAGATCGGTAGTGGGCGTAATCGGAGTCGTGGTCGCTGGTTCAGGGAAACAATCTGGTTGAAACTCGACGTAGCCAATGCCTTTGATTGTTCCGACTTGGAGCTGGAAATTGACGACTTGGCCGCCGAGTTGGATGTCCCAGCCTAGGACATTGGGGATAGCGATGAGGAAGATAAGGAGAAACATCATGGCGTCGCTGAGCCCAGCCAAGGGATTGCCATAACATTCACGGATGAAAGTCTTCCTTATATCTGTTCAATGGGCGGAATTAGCATGTTCAGGACACTTTCGGACGTCCAACGGCTGATCAGAGGAAGCCGTGGTGACAATTTTGGCCTGTGCTAAAAATAACTCTTATCCTCCAAGCCACAACCAACCCCGCGAAGGAACACGCAGGGCCATAACGATCTCCCGGCCGTTAAAAGACAGCAACACTTTGTACTGGCAATGAAGAGACTACAAAATGAGATGAACTCTACAGTTTGGCAAGAGGACATTGACCTCAAGCAGTCACCTCACCCAAATCTGTCCCAGGTGTGGGAATTTCTAAGGCCATGACTTCTAGCTTCCACGCAACTGCATCTACAAGACATGCCGCCCCTCAGCCAGGGAGTAGGTGGCGACCAGAGGAGGATGAAACCCTCCTCAGGCTTTTAGCTCAGGGCCGGAAGTGGGTAGAGATTGCGAAAGCGCTTCCAGGGAGGACTGGAACAAGCTGCGCTGCTCGCTTCCGGCGGTCCCTGGCTCGCAACGAGCAACATAGCCCTAAGCCCCAGTCGATCATCGATAGCCACATCCGGTACGTTGTAAGACCCACCACCCCCCAACCGCCCACCCCCCCAACCGCCCATCCAAATTGACGAGAAACGAGCAGCACAAAACAACAGATAAGTTCAATTACTCGCCACAACAGGCTTAAATCAATGAGAATTCTGAGCACCATGACTCGAATTCAGCTTCCTGATCCTTTGAAGCCGTCGTAGAAGGTGTCACGATTTGTTTTGCTCGAGTTTGAGCCGCCTGAATAGCCTCAATNATTACTCGCCACAACAGGCTTAAATCAATGAGAATTCTGAGCACCATGACTCGAATTCAGCTTCCTGATCCTTTGAAGCCGTCGTAGAAGGTGTCACGATTTGTTTTGCTCGAGTTTGAGCCGCCTGAATAGCCTCAATATTGGCAAACCGCTCGTTCGGATTCAACGCCACCTTGAGCTTCTTATAGGGCTTGTACGCCTCTAATTGAGCACCCAATGAAGCGATCTGAGTGCTCGCCTTTGCTAGTTCGATATCCTTCAAGTCGATACACTTCCCAGCCTTCAAGAACAGGCGACGCGTAGCCCGTGCTGCTGACCTGGGCGTTGCGCGCCTACGAGACAGTGAAAAACAGCCTTTCCGGAGATCGCTTGAGCTCTTCGGCGTTGCCGTAGTAAAGTCGGTGTAGCTGCNACACTTCCCAGCCTTCAAGAACAGGCGACGCGTAGCCCGTGCTGCTGACCTGGGCGTTGCGCGCCTACGAGACAGTGAAAAACAGCCTTTCCGGAGATCGCTTGAGCTCTTCGGCGTTGCCGTAGTAAAGTCGGTGTAGCTGCGAGCCTTCTGAGGCGTTTTCGGGGTCTTTGGATAGCCCTCGTCCATCATTTGAGAGCTCAAAAGTGGCCGCCGCAGACTCACAGGCCACAGGCCCGTTACACGCCACCCACTGCGTATATTGCTCTTCGTGATAGCGTCTCTTCGAGCCTTCTGATAGCAGTGGAGGAAATTGCGTTTGCCAATCGGCGAGCTGTCGAGCAGGTGAACCACGGCCTTGAGAAACCTACGATAAGCCGCCTTCAAGGGGCCGAATATCGAGAGGTCAAGAGGCTGTGTAATATGGCTAGAATGAGCAGGAAGCAGAAGAAGGAAGATACCCGCCTGATAGCAGGTCCATAGAAACTCGTCTGAAACGTGGCTCCCGTGGCCATCCATCACAAGGAGGCGAGGAGACTGTAGTTCGTCGGCCTTTGCTTGCGTGAGCGGAATGAAGATATTCCTAAGCCACTCGAGGCCTATGGCGTTGCTCGTCCATCCATTCGCTGTGGCCGTGAATCTCCAGCCCTTGAAGCTATCGAGGAGCTCTGGAAACCACTGCTGTTGAACCGTTTTGCCTCTGAAAATGACGAGGGGAGGGAGGGCCTCGCCTTCTGCAGATACGCACTCGACGATGGTGGTCCACACGCGCGATTCAGCCGTTTGAACATAGATTTTGCGCTTCTCAGAGCTGCCGAGAACGAGGCCGTTGATGCCCATACCCTCCATGATTCCCGTCTCGTCCATATTCCACCTCAGGGCTGGGGGAATAGCCTTGAGGTTGGGGCGGGCGAGAATGGCGAAGAAATCCTTAAGCACTTGAGCTGTGACTCCCTTGAGGCGGTTCCTTTCGATCCTCTTACCTGCTAGGGTCTTAACAGAGGGATTCCGCTTAAGAAAAGCACTCATCCAATGCGTTCCGAGGGGCGATACATCGCCTTGTGCCAACAGGATCCGCTGAACGAAATCACGCACTTGATTATGCGAGGGGGCGAAGCCTAGGGCGCCCTGTTCCACGATCCAACGGGCGAGATGGTCTTCTTGAGCCCTCGAGAGCCTTTGGGTGTCTTCCCGAGCAATTGAGCGCTCTGTAGCACCGCTGAGCCTTCCTCGAAGCGTTGACACAGGTACGTTCCAGTCGCGCGCAGCTTTGCGCCTGGCTGTACCTCGCCTAATTGAGGCTAGAGCGTTCAAAACGTCATCTTCAGTGTATCTCTTCATTCTGAATCTAATGGTATAGTTAGCTAAGCTGTGTGATCAAAATTGGGAAAGATATCGTGAGAAACCTGTTGTTCTGAGAGCGCGTTTTGGGTGGTGAAAATGGTCAGTTTGGGTGGGCGGTTGGGGGGTGGTGGGTCTTAACCCCTCTACAATGTCACGAGTCCTAACATGAAAACAAACAGAGGGAACATTCCGGAGCTTATCGCAAAGGCGAAGTCGCTTCCTTGGGACAAAGTAAAGACAATTAAAACAACATTTACATCAGGGACGCCCTGGTTCCCTGCCAACAGGGAACGAAGGGTCAGGCTCAACTTCCCATTCAGCTGCAGGCCCCGAATCGGTCCTCCTAAGACTGTACTATGTGGGCTTCGAAAGCCGGGGATGATGCTGAGCGTAGTCATCACGGGATGTTGACGGACGGGGATGAGATGGACTGGGAAGAACATGCAGGTAGTTTCTTTGATAGCTTTACGGGCTCGCCTTGATAGGGGTAGAAGATAGGCATAAACGAAGTAGGTATCCCGAGGGCTCTGAGTCCGAATTTCTTCTTCGGTGGTGCAACAGCTCTTCGTTTTTGCCACTCGAATTCATTTGGCGGGTGCAATCACGCAATTTGAGGCCGGCTTCTTTGCCGTCCATACATATCTAGTCAGAGTACCAGTATCGCTAATCCTCATCATCCATTGTGGCTCGGACGGCTCACAGTTTGCAATACCCATGGGTTGACAGTGTGCAAGCTTCCTGCCTCACGTCGTCCACAAGCTTAAGGATATCATCCTTTGACCATCGCTCGCTTCTCGTGAGGGGCGCTATACTCATCGAGTGGGCGGCCTGGCTTAACGCGGCATTAAAGCACTTGCCGAGCTCCTTCTCGCTTTCCTGGCTACCCCAAGGGTTAATAGGGAGTTTTATGACCGTCTCGGTAACAGCTGCAAAGCCAATCTCTTGGAGCATGTTTCTGGTCTGCCTGTCGACATCTAATGGCATCCCTGCTGTGCGCAAAGCACGATGCAGTGTGTCGCTCCATGTGACGAGAGATGAGCTAGGCTTCAGAGTACCATCATCGCTAACGAACTTCCAGTCGACTTCAGCCTGTTCTAGGTGGCCACCGGGTTGGAGGCAGCTAGTCACGGGTCAGCAATGACTTCGGAGACTTGCGGCACGCACTTACCTAAAAGCCTGCTTATATATGCCTTTCCAATCACGGATAGACCCGAAGAGCAGCTGGATATGAACTAAATCATAGTGAGGAAGCCTTGGCCAGGGCTTTTCGATGTTTGCTTGTATGAATGAGACTGACTCGGGGATCCTGTAGTCGGTTAGTGGTGACCGAGAGGGCAGAAAACAGCAGAGAATGACCAACGTGCGCGGCTGTATGAGCGAGAT
Source organism: Verticillium klebahnii (assembly GCA_002851715.1). NCBI lineage: Eukaryota > Fungi > Ascomycota > Sordariomycetes > Glomerellales > Plectosphaerellaceae > Verticillium > Verticillium klebahnii. The sequence continues at coordinate 1,965,826 of NMXL01000001.1, read as the reverse complement.
ATCCAAACCGTCCACAGAAGCGTGATTCAGCGGCCCTTTCCAAAACCGGCTGCGGATGACATTAACCACCATTGCCGTCTTCTTGTCCTTAATTGCCACTCACTCTGAGACGTTGATCGCCCACCAGCCTGTGCCTGTGCCGACATCCAGTATGCGAGGCTGCGGAGGCAAATCAACGCTAATATACTCTCCCCGTGCCTGTAGCACGATAGAGTTTAGGAGGTCCAATAAGTCTTTTTCTTCCTATTAGGGTTAGATAGGCTTGAACAGCAGACTGTAGAGAAGGCTCACATCGTCAGCGGGGAACATGTACGATCCCGCAAGAGAGGGCCCATGTCGGCCACTGTTTTCCTCGAAACCCCCAGTGTCATTGTCAAAAGCGTCGCCATTGTGATACATATTTGAGACACTTTCCTGTTGATGCAGAGAGGGTACGTCGGGCAGATAGTATTGCAAAGCGGTGGTGATGGCATCAATCGAGGCCACTGGTGGCCCTTAATCCAAAACCTCACTCCCAGCTCTCAGCTGGGTGAGACACGTGATGGACGGAGACACAGGCCCTCATGCTCAAGTTTGGATGTCTGCTCTTGGTTAGATCGTATAGAGGGTAAGCAGAGCGTTGGAAGGTCTAGTTGGAGCCATCCATCAGGAAGGGCAAAGGGCACAGACAATGATTATCACGTGTGTACTCACTATCAGGGCTGGTCAGCAGCGGTGTCCGACTTCCTGGAAAGCGCTGCCAAAAACCTCCGTTTTCGTTGTTGCAACGAAATCCCTCAGCTGTTTGTTACGGTGCACCAGCGGCTTTACGGTGGACTTTTGTGCATCTGTGGCTGAGTTATGCTAGCTAAGCCACCACCGAGCTCAGGGCCCGCTCAGTCTCAGCTCAGGCTAAAAGCAGCGAGGCTCTGGGATGTATCCGGTTTGGATGGGGCTCGGTAAAACCCATCTCGGGGGTTCTCCNA